>CM050521.1:64826684-66284809 GCA_027563665.1 Antrozous pallidus
TGTTGCTTGTGCTTAATACTATAGTATATAGTCCCCACCCTGCCCAGAGCACTGCTTTGCAAATAATAAAACTGAATGCTTTAATAAATAAAACTAGTATGCATAGGATGCTTTATAGTTTATAAAGCACTTTCAGATATATTTACCTCATCATAACTTGTGACATAAATGTTATTGTTGGTCCTGATGCTGTAGTAATTAGCTAGTTATTAATAATAGAAAAGCAACAAGGCGGAAGCCAGACATTACAAACACGGTCATCTGGGCAGCTTCACCAGGATGCTGTAATTTCTCACTCCCCAGGGAACCATTGGCCCATTCCCTGCAGAGCACTAGGGGAAGAAGCCAAACAAAGGGGAGATAGAAGCATGCACAGTGAAGTGGGAGTGACATAAGGAATGTACTTACCTATCAACATAGGCTGGAGAACCACAGATAGACCACAATGGGGGGAGGATGGCAGTGCAAATCCACAAAAATTTGGGAACATATAATCTCCTAAACCAGTGGTTGGCAAACTGCGGCTCTTGAGCCACATGCGGCTCTTTGGCCCCTTGAGTGAGGCTCTTCCACAAAATAAAACGGCCTGGGTGAGTCTATTTGGAAGAAGTGGCATTAGAAGAAGTTTAAGTTTAAAAAATTTGGCTCTCAAAAGAAATTTCAGTTGTTGTACTGTTGATATTTGGTTCTGCTAACTAATGAGTTTGCCAACCATTGTCCTAAACAAAGGAATTTACTCTCGTAGCTCTTGGCTCATGGGACTATTTCAATCCTGCTTCCTTGCATTACCCATGTTTCCTCCATAGCCATGTGGCCCTGCAGACTCCACATGCAATGGACTGATAGACTGATGGACTGCAGTGGGGAACATAAGCTAAGCTAGCTTGATGCTGAATTAGACTTCCCCAACATGAAATGAAAACTCTGGAAACTGACTCTAATCCTAGCCCTATTAAAGCCACAACTACACATCTTTTATTGTGAGACTGAGGGAAAGAGGACTTTGGAAACTCAGCGATTTAATTCAACGGAAAAACAAAACAAAAGATGCTTGTTCCATGTGCAAGTCTCAGAAAATTCTTTTTCTCAGGATATCGCAAGAATTCCACTCCCACTAACAAACCAATAACAGTCCCATTTAATCAAACAGAAAGGCAAGAAATCAATAAGGCAAGTGAATTTCCCCAAGTGGCAGAAATTATGAAGTATATGAAATGTGTTAGAACTCAAATATCTCCCTATTCAAAAACCCATACCCTTCCCACTGACTACTGACATGTTTTATATATTTTCGTAAATTTCACTAGTGCAGTATTTCTGGCATGGATTTGTGGTTTTCTTGATCCTCACAAAATATTCCCAGAGTAACCACCCTGTATAAAACCATCATCCTCAACGTTACAGCTCTACTGTCCTGCTTAAAGGGTGGGACAAAAATAGGCTGACATTTACTCATAAGAACAATAATGCAATAATTAATAAGTAATAATACAAGAATAAACAAACTTTCATGTATGCCCAACAATAAACCAAGTTTTGCCCCACCCAGTATTATTAACTTTTCAAACTCCTACATGTGTAATCTTTGAAAACAGTTCTAACATGACCTTAGTGAATGCTTTCAACACTAATGCCTAGCACATAACCAAAACTTCTTTTCAACCAAATATAATTACAGTGATCAAATTATGCAGACTTCATAATGTGAAGGTTAGAAAAAAAATATTGTTTAAGAAAGGGTCAATAATCCCTTGTAGCATGTTTAACTTATCAAAGGGATGATAAATATTTAACACATGGGAATATCTAATAGCAACCAATTCTGTTACCAGGAAGGGCATATTCATATGTAATACATGACCATAATTAGAGCACATTTGCATATTTATCTTGGGGAAATTTCTCAGGGAATTTAATTTGCATTTTGACCTAGAACTCTCTGAAGAAAGATATATAAAGAAAAAAATGGAATAATTTTTCCAAATCCATGTACAGTAAGATTTTAGACTTTCTAACCCTCATTTCCCCCATAACTAAGGGCTTCCCTCCTGCTGCTGTCAGGCACGCAGGACCCAGGCTTCCCTCAAAGCCCCAGCATTGTCTGGAAGAAAGTCCGGCCTAATTAGCATATTATGCTTTTATTATTTTACTAGAGGCCCAGTGCACAAAATTCATTCACTGGTAGGCTCCCTAGCAGCTGCTGGCTGCTGGTTGGCTACTCCCTCCCTTCCTCCAGGCCTCCTGCTGCCACTGCTGTCTCCACCAGTCAGACTTTCCTTCCTTCCCCGCCACCACCCCACCATGGCAAACTCCCAGTGGAGGGGACAATTTGCATACTACCCTTTCATTATATAGGATACATGTCAACATGATATTGGATGCAGGATGCAAAAATAAATGTAATGGGCATTATTAAATAATCTCATACATGTGTAGAATCTTGGGAAGATGGTTAAAATTATAGATGAACTTTCCATATGGGAAATGTGGAGACTAGGATTTGGGGATGACAGGATCACTTTTTCGGGGGAAAACACACTGGAAGCCTGATGGTTAAACTAACATAAAGGAAACCTGATGGGTTATACTAGAATTAGGGTTCCTGAAAACAGATTAGGAAAAACTGTAGTAGAAGTCTTGGTAAGACTCTTTTGATGTGCTGCCTTTAGAAATATTGCTCAGAACCAGTACCTAATGCCTAAAGGGAAGGCCTGCACCCAGACACACTTAGCTGCTCTCCCTGTATTCTGAGGATCTTTCACCCTGCAAGGAAGGACGAGAACATTTGAATGGGTGAGGACCAACACAGACACTTGAAGACAAGGAACAGGTCAGGGTACCAGGAATCAGAAAAAGGTGTGTGTGTGTGTGTGTGTGTGTGTGTGTGTGTGTGTGTGTGTGTGAGAGAGAGAGAGAGAGAGAGAGAGAGAGAGAGAGAGAGAGAGAGAGAGAGAGAGAGAGAGAGGGAGAGAGAGACAAGGAAGAGGGAGGTATGTGATGAAGTTGCAAAGCAGATACCAATTTGGGGAAACTGGCACAAACACCAGCTTTGCCCCAGAATCTTCTTTGCCCTCATTAGAACAGCTATGTTTTCAAAGCCTAGCGTAGCACACAGATAGAGGTTATGTGGTCTTAGCCAGTGGGTACCAGAGGAATACAAAGATAAATGCAAGAGAAATCACTCCAATTATCTTAAATTGTCCCCTCGATGAAAGACCAGGAAGCCGAGATCAAAGCTGCTGATCAAATCTGCCCCTGCCCACTGATAGCACCCACCAGAAGCTGAATCGCCATGAGAGCCCCTGCTGAGGGTCCCCAGTGAAGAAACAGACACGGGGAGCTGGTCCTGGGGAGAGTGGCTGAGGGTGACCTGCCAGGAACTGTCGCCAGGGGACATTTCTTGGAGCAGCAAGTAGTTTCACATTGAGCTACACTTGCTCCTTTAGAGACTTCTGGCTCATTCTGTTTTGCCCTATGATTACCTTTGGGAGAAAGAGAAGTTATTCCTGTATCTAAGGGAAAGGTGGAAATTATTGTTTTTCATTTTCTTTCTTATTACAGAGAAAGAATAAATGTTCATGCCAATGTAAAAGACCTGAACATGGCCTGACCCACATCTCCAGCTAGAAGAAAGAGGGACAGGAAAAGGGGAGTTACACATGTGGTATTCAGTAAAGAACAAATTAAGAATAAACTGTCATCACTATGTATAGTATATCAAATCATCTTGTACACCTTAATACACTTTTTCTTTTAAAATATATAAAGAAATGAAAGAGAAGCATGAGTAGTCTTTAGAAAACTTTTTTTAAAAAGCATTATTCTTTTTCTAAGCGAGGTCAGTTCATTCTCAACCTTTTTCCAAAGGTGGTGGGGTTCTTGCTCTTGTCAAAAGCCAATTAATCTTGTGCTATGTCTATAAATAACTGACTTTCTCTTCAGGTTTTTAGAATATAGGTCTTTGTTCTCTGGTGTCAGTCAGCCTCAATTTTATTAAATTAACACACTTTTGATAAACCACCTAAAACTTTTTTAGATTTTAAATGTGTTCCTAGTCTGCACAGACTCTGTCCTCTTTGGGGAATTTCCACTGAAATTTCAGTTCAGAGAGAAATCTTTATTTGTGTCCCAGACAACAAAGAAGATCTGTCACCAACACTCAAGTTCCTCCAAAAATGTACAAACATTTTTTTAAAACAAGAAATGTAAATAGAAAACTGACTTTAAAGTGTATTTTTATACTGAAATTGAGGCTCAGAATTTACCTTACATGAAAGATTGCAGTATCATTCTAAGAAATTAGTTTGATCTGTAATTTCAAATATAAAACAGTAATAACATTTCTTTGAAGCAAATATTATAGGGGTACTTTTAAAGTGAAATGAAAGCTATTTCATGGAAATATATTCTTTCTCTGCTCAGTTCAAAGCCTGATTCAAGTCAAGAGGTCATATGGTGCTCTAGATACACCATTGGGGTTTTTTTGGACTCATTATGCCTCTGCTCATTTTACCTTCCCAGAGTTAATAAAATTTTAGGAGGAGACAATGAAGATCAATCCTCCCTTGCATGGGTAGGATATTACATATTCCATAAGTATTTGTTGGTTATCTGGGTTATTATGTCACTAATTTGGATTATTATGCTGAAATCGTGCTGTAGATCAACCTGGGCGGTCATTCCACTATGCTGATGTGCTCAGTCACATTAGGACTGTCTGTCTAGGCATAGTTGTTGCATTTAAAAGCCTCCTTTCTTTATCTTTTGATCTTATTTGAGATGAGAATGTATAAAGTTAGATCTGGTGTGGCTCTCTGTGCAATAGAGTTACACATGGGTTATAGAATAATAGTCTTTGATAGGCCCAAGTAGCAATTCCAGCCATACAATAGCTTACACTAAATATTTGAAGTGGTAATAATAAGTACAGCAAAGTTTATCAAATACATTTTTACAGTGTTGAATCAGAGATTTTTTTAAGTTCTTTCTTTTTGAAATTTTAAACAATGAACCTGTGTGATTTTTATGATTAAAAAATCACACATCTCTTTAAAAACATAAATGTAAGTTATATGGGGGGTAGGTTTACAGTTGTGAGTATGTGAAATACAGGGTTTATTTTGTATTATTATTTATTAATTATTGTTTTATTTAAATGCATTACAACTCTAAGCCTACTTAGACCCATCCCTATATTACCAATTGAATAAATTGAACAACCACTTAAGTAAAGTTTTATACTTAAATATAAAGAAGTCAATCTCCTTCCAAAGGAACAAAGAGAGAGAAAATTATCATCACTGTTTCTTGCTGCTTCATGACGTGTCAGTGAAGCTCAGCTCTACCCTGACCCATAGATGCCAGGCCGCTATGATGGCAGGAGCCTGCACACCTGCAGTAATCAGGAGCCCACACTTGGACTCCAAAAGGCCTGCTCAAGCATAATCACAGCTTTAACCACTGTTCTCTGTAGGGCTTTTAGCCTCAGGTCCTGACTGTACCAGAACCCATTCTCACCCATAACTTAGTTCCTGTGCTATCTTTGGGTTACTGACTTCAACCTACTCCCATTCCTGCTTCTTGAATACTGCATTTTGCCAAGTTTTCCTAGGGTCATGGGTTGAAATAAGGGTTCTGGACTCCTACTTAAAATTAACCCACACCCTAGATTTCTCAGGGAATAACTGCTTTAACCAGGTCAATAAAAATTGAATAGTATCTTATGCTTAGGACCATCACTGCTTCTTGATTTTACCTCTAATGTGCATTCAAGCACTCTTACTTCAATAGAAAAGTCTAATCCAAGTAACTGAAAGCCTGGCTCCTGGTCTGGCATTCTTGGGGCCTTCAAAGTGAGCAGCCTATTAGCCTCAGATTTAAAGATAATTCTATTATACATGCTTTCCAATCCCTTACCAAATGGCTTAGACTAAAACCAACACCAAAACTCAAATGTCTTAAATAATTCTAAAATTTTCTGTTGGGAATCATTTTT
Organism: Antrozous pallidus; assembly: GCA_027563665.1. NCBI lineage: Eukaryota > Metazoa > Chordata > Mammalia > Chiroptera > Vespertilionidae > Antrozous > Antrozous pallidus. Next base: position 64,832,680 of record CM050521.1, read on the forward strand.
GTCTGATTCTCTCCTTCAATTCTAATAAGTCACCAAAAGATAAAACTTAATCCACACATCCTGAAAAGAATATGGATTTAAGACCCTTTCCTCAGAAAGTCTCAAGTCTCTAGTTACCATTGGCTGGGAAGTATTTTGAAGTTAAGTGGAATAGACTGTTGATCTGTAGACCCAAGTGATGACTCTGCAAATTGTTTATTGTCTTGAGTTGAAAAAATAAATATTCTATTTCATGTAAAGAAAATCTCAGCACAACAATTTTGCCAGGGGAAATAAATCATCAGGAAAGGAAAATATTTTCTAAACTGTATTAGATGACTTCTGCAATCAAATAACATCCTTCTTGAGACACCACTAAGCTCATCCTATACATACAAGAATTGGGGGTTTTCTGTTTCTCATAAGTAGTTACCTAAGAGAGACAACTAGGCATTTCTATAAAATGGAATCTAAGGGGAAAATGATGGAGACTAAAGGAAAAGTCCTAGAGTAGTCCACAGGGACACCTGGAAAAGAAGGTGAAAAAATGGTGCCCTTGATTTATAGCAGGAAGAGGCAGAAAGATTGAAAAGAAAAAGTGACTAGAAAGAACAGGAAGTGATTTCTCTGCTTTTTTCAGAGCAGGAAGAAATTGAAGGAAGAGGGGAAAATGAAATCCTGATATGGCTTACCTGAAAATAAGAACTCTTTTGAGAAAAAGCAACTGCTATGTGAATGAATAAGAAAGGGCTCAGCCAGAATCTAACATTGGAACAGCATCCTCCTGAGAACAGAACAATAACAGCTCTCATTTACTGAGCACGTGCTATATGCCAGGCACAGTTCTAAATACTTTGCATGTGTTAATTCATTTAATCCTCAAAATAACTCTGGGAGTGGAGTATGAAGTGGAAGACAGAAAAATCTCCTCTGGTTCTTTGAGAACTATGACTAATTTGGAATAGTGTTTAGCTTGGGACTTTATGAGCCTGGACATTTTGGGACTCTTGATCAGCTTCTGAAGGCTACAAATCCATATATTTTTATTTATTTTTTTACACACACCTTAATGAAGTATGTTAAGCAATGAGCACTGGAATTAACTAGTGTATTTTCCAGCACTGGCCAAAGCTAAATATGATACCAGAAACAGTTCTGACAAAGGCTTCTATTGACATTCAATGAATATTGATTGCTCAACCTTGTGTTCAGAATAAAAGAAGCTATTCACCCAAAGTAATACTTAAATGAATGAATAGAGAGAGTGATGTGTCTGAGAAAGGTGTCTGAACTAATGAGAGTTTTCTTTGAACTATTTTTTTTTTTGCTTATGTCTTAATGGAAATATGACCTCAAAAATGTGAGGCTGGGCATAGGGAATATATAAGCTATGTAAAGAGATGACAATAGAAAATACCAATTAATAGGATATTGATCATACTTGTTTTCAGCACATCTTGGTGATTTGTGAGTGTCCATTTAGATAATCAAGAAAATTTTAAAAATGTGTTAAAACCCAATTTTTCCAGTTAAATAATAAAAATCCAGTCTAGCTACTGAGTAAAGGTTACCTTTTCTCTTTATTTCAATTCTATGCAAAAATTTCTCTCTGCTCTCTCAGCAGTATTCTTTTCCCCTTTAAAGTTCCAAACCCTGTTCTGAAGCTGTTTCATGACTGTTTACCTCCTGGTAAAGTACTGGAGGGTGTCTTTATGCATGTGTGTGTGTATTTGTGTTCACACACACAAGTGCATTCGTGTGTGTTTTTAACAGTAAAAATAAGAAACTACCTTTCCATTTGGGTTAGAACTGAGATGAAATGAGGAATGGCCGCCACCAAGCAGAAAATGTGCTCACTTTATGTGTGCCAGTTAATTACGACACTTCAGAGGCGCTTCGGAAAGGATAAGGCAAGCTGCATAAATTTAGCTGTAATCCAGGCAGGCAAAACTAATTTGCAGGGGATGGCCTTATCTAGCCACTGCAGCTTTCTCAGAAAATTAACCTTGGATATTTGGGCCCAATTCAGAAAGTGTTTGATTTTTTTCCTTTCCCTGCTCAGCATAAGAGAATTTTTGAATTCAATACAATACCTGACTTTTAAGAGGCACGATGAATGCTGTAGGCAGTTCAGAGTTATTACTGAGAAGCAAAAATATATATTTTATATATACACATAGATGATTGTCCTTCATGCCCATTATCCTGCCTTCTTACATGTGCACCAGAGGGTTTATCACTGTAGGTATAGGGGGTTTCTCAGATTAAGAGAAGGATGCAACTCATTTTTAATGTACTTAGAAAAATTCATCAAAGTTCATTGCAGAATAAGTCATGCATACTGACTTGTTCATTCCAGTGTAAATGAAGAAATCCCCATAAAAATATAAGTTTAATGAAGTGTTGGAGCCAAGTGTTGCCTGTCATTGCAGTTATCACTGGTTTTGACCCTTCCTTGATCTCCCACTATTAATTAATCTCATACAGTCTAGTTAAAAGTTTACCCTTTTTAAAACCATGCATTCATTCAACCAACAATTACTGAAGTCAGAACACTTTCATATGTTTTTTTCCATTTAATCCTCATAATAACCCTATTTGAATTTTAATCATTTCACCAGTACAAAAGTTAAAAATTTTATATGTCAGTGTTTCCAATGCACTTTTTAAATATCTCCAAGCAATGGCAAAATATAAGCATAAAAAGAGCTCTTGTATTTGCATAATATTTAAGGGTTCCCCCCCAAAAATTTTAAATTCTGTTTTAAACAAAAAATATAACTGGTACCTATTTTTCTAAATTTTAAACTGTGACTGATTTTTTATTGATCAGCTTCACTTATAAATTCATAATAAGCCACACATGACAACCATCAATAGTGGCTGAATTGAACTCTAAAAAAAAAATTCTTTTTATGTATCTCATCTACATATCATTGTTTCATTCATTTCAAACTATAGGAGTTACTTACTCTAAAGTACCATGAACTCATTTGGCAGTAATTGTTCTTAAGGATGTCACAATTAGGCAGAAAAGAGAGTATTCATAATAATAAAAGAGGCATTTTAAAACATAGATTGCACACTGAATCATGAAATGTGAAGAAATGACTCCCATTTGGATCTAAATTTTCCTCATGCTTGTTCAATAGCCAAGGCTAAATGTTATGGCTATTTATAGTTATACTCTAGGGTGAAAAGAGAGAATTACATGTCATAAAGAATCATATATAATGCATAGAGACTTAAATTATATTTTATGAGAACTGAAAAATTTAAGAAACTCTGGCTAAAATATAGAAATCTCACACCAAGCAGAACTTCCTCATACACAATAATATTAGTAAAGAGTTAGAAGGCAAGAACACAGTAAACCCTCAAGCCATCCTGGTCTGATCTGCATTTCTCCTACATGTAATATATTTTAATGAGAAATTGGAATGAATATGTTGAGGCTCAGTTTGAAGGACACTGGGAAGAAATCATTAAACACACCAATGCATTAAATATCTGCTATCTATGAAATAAACAACTAAACAGATGTTTGCTTACTCTCTCCTATGAATAATCATTTATAATTGACTTTTTAAAAAGTCCTAATTTTTTAGAGCAGTTTTAGGCTATAACAAAATTGAAAGAAAGGCAACAAACAACATTTCCATATACCTCCTACCATACACAAACAGAATCTCCTCCATTATTAATCTCACTCACCAGGATGGTACAGTTTGTTTGGTTTTTTTTTCATATGTATCAATGTTTTGTTTTTTTATTTGGTTTTTCAAAAATATTATTTTATTGATTTTTTTTTTAGAGACAGAGGAAGGGAGAGGAAGACAGAGAAACATAGATATGAGAGAGAAACATCTATCAACCACCTCCCACAGACACCCCAACCCCAGATAGAGCCCATACTTGGGTATTTTCCCTGATCAGGAGTAGAACCAGTGAACTTTCTATGCAAGGGACAATGCTCACTCAATGGAGCCACACCAGCTGGCTGGATGGTACAAATTTTACCAAGGACATCATAATCACCCAAAGTCCATAGTTTACCTTGGATTGTAGTTGACTTTTAAAAGACATTTCTCTTTCAATCAGCTTCTAAAATATTGTTGATGTTTGATTATAAAGGGACCCAATTCACTAACAACACAAAAAAACAAGGTTCTGTTATTGATCCCACATTGCAGCAATCACCCACAATATTGTAGGTCCTTCTAGGTTGGGAGATTCGACATAACCACTTTGATTTCCTTAGGGTGGTGTTTGTAACACAGAAGATACACAATAAATGCTGGCCAAATGAATGTGTGATTAATAGCTGTATGAATTGTTGATGAATGAATGAAAGTTAAATTTTTATTTTTTAATTATCCTCTAGGGATATATATTCATTGAGGAGAAAGACAGAGAGAGAGAGAGAGAGAGAGAGAGAGAGAGAGAGAGAGAGAGAGAGAGAGAGAGAGAGAGAGAGATTGATTGCCTCTCATATGCTCAATAGGGTGTCAAACCCACAACCTAGATATGTGCTCTGACAGAATCAAACGCATGACCTTTTGATGCACAGGACAAGGCTCCAACCAACTGAGCCATAGAGGCCAAGGATGAAAGTTTTTTTTTTAATTTTCCTAAGAATACTCTACATTTTATCATCTCAATGTTCTGAGAAACTATGGGGTATCCTTGCTGGTGGCTCAAGGGTAAAGAAACTAAAACCACAGCCACTAGCCCCCATTTTCATCTCCACCCCCACTGCTACCCACACCCCATTCATCTCATCCTGCAAACACACTTCACATTCACCTTCAGTAAGAACAACTCCAATTTTTAAAATTTATAAAATATGGTAATGCTTTGGAAATAAAACAGTTCAAGTAACAGTTTGACTTACCTGAAAAATCCCAGGAATACTTCTAGTACATAAAATAAAGTACATGTATTTTCTATTTAAACAGCCTTTCTAAAAAGATGCATTAATCTTATATCATATCTGTTACACAAAATGTGGCTTTGATTTTCATTGTGTTTTATTAATCATATTACTGCTTCATAGTTTTTTTAAAATTATGTCTCTTGGCCTTCATTTTCACAATTATTTTAAGAGGATTTCTCATAATTTACCAACATTGCCTAAGTTAAAATTAATAATATCACTCTTCCTTAGACTGTCATGTGGTTTTAAATTTAACTAAACAAAATGATTTTCATTAACAACAACATACTCCTTTTATTCAACCAAATTTTATAGGTTGCCCACTATGGACTGACTTGCATAACACTGGAGTATAACAGTATCAGCTCTCATAAAGCATGTGATAGTCATTTACTTTCTGAAAAACTTTTATAAATATTAGTTTTTGAATCATAGGTATATGCCATTTTACAAACATATTTTTAAAACTACAGTACTCCCCAAATTTTCATCTTTGCCTCACTTATTGGGAACACAGCAGAAGCCACAATTTTCTGCTGGTTGTAGCAGTAATGATCAAACTGAGTACTTTAAGGGAACCTCACTTAAGAAAGGCAATGATGTGTCTTTCCCAAAATGGGATCCCAAACCCATAAATGTAAATATAAATTTATACATTTTGCTGAGAGACATACACTTTAAAAAACTACACCTTATTCCTATACCTACTTTTGGAACAAATGCATTGTTTTTTGTTTTGTTTTTTTTCTAGAATTTCAAGCATTGCCATACTTATATTGAGAAGCATAGTTCCAATATGTCTGATTCACTATAATAGAGTTGTAGCCCCAAATTTAGGAATACATTTCTCAGGTGTATCCAAGAATGATACTTCATTGGGGTGCAAGAAAGCCAATATTAGTATTTTAATGTATGTTTATGTTTATAGAAACAATGAAGTTCATTAGAATACTTATTGACATTGGTATCTTCTTTGGTTCATATCTCAAAAGGAAAGGTGCTGCCCTATAGTGAGTGAGGTATCTCAAGGCAAACACAGATATTTCACTATGTGGAAGGGGGAGCAGCACTATTTTCCTGACATTAAAATTTATACATGCCCCCATTACAGTAATTTATTGATTGCCTAGCATAAAGCAATCAACCAGCACAAAACAGACATACGGATTTACAAGATTCCTACAATCAACCTCAGATTGGGGGTACCCCAATCACTAGTAAATAGTAATAGCTGGGTCAGCTTCCCAGTGCAAGCTCTCCATCAGTCATGTTATGAGACCAAAACAATGACAACTCCATTTATCAAAACATTAGCCTAAACCTCCAAGTTATGAGACTATTTGAGTGATGGACTTACACCATTCTGTTCCACTGTTCTATTAAAGAAAACAAAGTAATTTCTAAAATGCTTAGTCCACTTTTATCATCTTTTTACTTTTTACTCTTATGTATGCCGAATATGCAAAAAGCAGAACATCCATATAATTTTCCCGTAAATAAATGACTAGCAGGAGCTATGCACAATTTTTTTGCTAGTGGAGTTGCCTAATATAAACATTTTGGAGCCCATTGACCCAGAGGATTGTATTCTACTGCTAGCAGGGATCCAGGACCGAGAACACAAATGCCCCTTCCCATTTCTGTAGGCATAACCAAACTCTCCTATTACCCCTGACAAAGAATAGAGATTGAAAAAGGTCACAACCATTACAGAAAGGAGACATTCCCAATTCTATTATACCTGGTAGCATGCCTTTCATTTGAGGCTCCGATGACAATAAGTTCATGAAAAATGTCTTTTACCATCCTCCTTCAAAGAACTAGAAAACAGATTCTAAAATAGGTAACTATTCATCCCTTTAATTTAGTCTTATATCTGATAAAAAAAAGAAATCTGGAAAGGAAGTAGAGATTTATTTAACTATTGTGAATCTTCTTATAAATAAGCCTATGGTGCCTAAGCTTAGTGGTAAATCTATCACCACTCCAGATTTTATTATTTAAAATGTTGATGTGATTCTTCTTGAATTTGTGGGTTGGTGATCTGTTCTGTTATGAGTGGGCATATCAGAAAGATGGTCAGGGTGAGAGTTTATAGTCCACTGCACATCCGCAGGTCTGGGGAAGCCCCGTGTCTGCTGATATCTGCAAACCTTAGGAAGACTGAAAACTAAAATCGGTCTCTAGTTGGAATTGAAAATAAATCCTTAGCTCTGAAATTTCCCACCAGAAATTTTAAATTCAAACAATGTTCATTAGCTAAGCTTGCCTTTTCCTGTGATTTGGGTCTTCTATGTCCTAATTTTCAGATCATAAGCCAAGATATGTTACTATCTTCTAGATTCACATATTCACCAGAGTATTAGAGGAAGCACAATTGTAAATGAATAGTAAAGAAACTGTGGAGAGTGACGCAGTAGAAGTGTGAACAAAGTAGTATAAAGCACCAGGGGATAACTGACCAACTTGGCCTAGATGACTCAGGAAAGTTTAGGTTCATGCTATATTTTAAATAGATCTTCAAGGCTTACTCACAAGGGCAAGGATGGAGAATTGTCTAGGTATAACACAAAGAATGGTGGTATAGGCGTTCACATGAGAACTAAAATCTTACCAAGTAATTTAGTGTGGCTGGAAATTGCATGGGCAAAGTTGAACATGGGAATCGAGAGAAGGCTGGGATAGGATGGCAGAGGTGAAGCGAGCAAAATAGATCAAGATTAAATTTTAAGAGGCTTTTAATATTTTTAGAGAATTTAGATTTTGACTTGGGATCTTAGAGAACCATCACAGATTTTAAATTATGTGAGTGGTTAGATATATTTTTTTAGAAATAACTCTTCCAAGATCTAGTTTTTATCCATATTGTGGCTTCTGGCCTAATATTTGGTATGAATTTTAACCGTGTGTTTCTAAATCCTTGACATTTTCCTAAGTGGCTGATCCCACTGTCTCTTACACAAGGACTTCAGAATGTGCTCCGGCAATCAGTTCTAGTTCCCATGTTATCTATATCTACTATCATCACGCCAATCTTGACTTTGACTTACACTAAAACATATAAATATATTTGGATAAGTCTCAACTATCTAATCACAAAAATCTTTGAGTATTACATTTTTCAGTTCCAAAATTTATATTTTAATATTTTAGAGAATTTAAACACTGTGGAAATGTCTCCAAAGAGAAACAAAAAAATATATACAAGTCTTTTCTGATCCTAGCAATTTAGAAAAGCAAGAACCATATCTTTAATTTTTTTGTTTTATTGCTTCTACAAAATTACAAAATAGTGAATTCCCCTTTCTACTTTTTGGAGGAAAAACTACATACTTTTACAAACAAAGAGGGGAGTTAGTCAGCTGCCACTAAACAACCCTGGTGGTAACATTGTTGTTAAGAATTTTTTATGTAGCTGAGACAGGTTTGGCTCAGTGGATAGAGCATCGGCCTGTGGAATGAAGGGGCCTGGGTTCGATTCTGGTCAAGGGCATGTACTTTGGTTGTGGGCACATCCCCAGTAGCGGGTGTGCAGTAGGCGGCTAGTCAATGTTTCTCTCTCATTGACGTTTCTGACTTTCTATCCCTCTCACTTCCTCTCTTTGAAAAATCAATAAAATATATTTTAAAAAATAATTTTTTATGTAGATGGCCAATATATAGAACTTTAAGCTGCAGGAAGTCATAGGGAATAGGATCATTACAGCAAAAATAGTTAATCAATTCTGAAACTGTTCATGATCCTGGCTCCTTCCTCCCAATTCCCTCTCCTCCCCCGCCCCATCCCCACATTTAGACCAATTATCAGGCTTAATTAAAAGAAAAAAATAAATTTATAGGTAACACTTCCTACCTCTTTAATTTCTTTTTTTATTTTAATATTTACAATTGAGTAATAAAAATTATTTTTTAAATCCTCTACACTGACTTTTAAAAAAGCCAAAGCACCAACTATGATAACTAAGTAGGCTCTTAAAGTTAAACAATTGTTGTTAACAATTTCTACACACTCATTATCTTAAAAAAATTAATTCCAGAATATTATTTTCACAAAATAATTTCCATACTTTTTGCTTTTCTAAGCAAGAATTTGCAGAAATTACTTTTGCAGATTAGCCAGTACCCAGTAAAGAAATTTTACTAATAAGACTTCAAAATACCAAGTAGTTACCTTTGAACTTAGCCCAAGGTAGAATTCTGCAGTTTAAAGTCAGTGATCCATTGTAAAATTTAACATTCTAATTGCTTAAGTAATTTATGTATACAATTTTAATAATATTTAATAGGATTTGCATATTCAAAATACAGTAAGCTTCCAAATAAAAATCTAGGACAGGATTCCAAAAATACCCAAGATCTTATGATTTTTTCCTAAAGACAATCAGCAAGCATTTTAAAAAATTAACTCACTTTACCCATTATGAAGTATGTACCATTAGAAGACCAAAAATAGTCAGCCATTTACTTGTGAAATATGGAAACAATAAACTATGCCACTTCTCATCACCAAATTCCCTGAAGCTGCCTCACCACTGATACTCTCTGAGAAGCCTCTGTAAACATCTTAATTAATAATTAGCTTAATTTTATTTTTGCCATGCATTATTTATTTGACAAACTTCTTTAAAAATAATAATAGGAATGCTAGTGACAAAAGAACAACTCTATTACCTTAGAAATGAACAAACTAAAGTCACACATAAAATACCAACCAAAATGACTTAATAGTGTGAAAAACTATTTATAATATAAAAAAATTATAGGGTGATAGCTGTCTGATATTTTTGTCTCAAAATACTGATTATGAAATTTACACTTTTAAAAATTCATTTTGCAAATAGCATTGAATAGAATATAATTGCAAATTATACATTTTAAATAGAAAGAGCATAGATATTAGAGTGAATTTGATTTGACCTCACATCCTCACTCACTCAGCCATCTGAGCTTAAATTTCTTCATCTGAAAAATATCTTATCATTCATTCAACAAATACTCACCTAGCATCTTCTTGGGCAAAGTACTCTGTAAAACATCTGCTGTTCCCTTCCTGGCGCTTACTCTGTTGCTAGGGAAACAAATATTAGACAGCTAATTTCACAAATATAAGCTTAATTGTCATATGGCAACTCTGAATGAAAAGCATTTATGGGAGTCTTGGCCTGTCTAACCTAGAGAGTCAGGGAAAGCTCCTGGAAAAAAGTGATACCCAAAGTGAGTCTGGGAAAAAAAAAAAAAAAGGAGTAATTAACTAAGAATGGGGGTGGGGGGACCTGAAAAACTTTTGCTTCTTTGACAAACTGGAAGACAGCCAAGGACAGAAGTTCAAAGAGGAGGGAGTAGTAGGAGAGGGGGCTGGTAAAGTAGGCAAAAGCCATAGCATATCTGCTAAATATTTTAGTTTCTATCCTAAGGACAAGGAGGAGCTGCTAAAGTGATTTAAGGAATCAAATGTCTTGAGTCCTTTGACATTTTTTGAGAAGATCACTGCAGCTATCACTGCAGTGGTGATAATGAATTTAAAGGGATTAAGGTGGGTAGAAGTACAGTGAAACCAGCTAGAAAACCATTGAGCTTTCCAGCTGAGAATAATGGCCATTTGTAGTACAGTGGTAGCAACACAAATAAGAGAAGTCAAAAGATTTGAGAAATATTTAAGTTACTATAGGCTCAGTGCACAAAATTTGTGCACTGGGGTGGGGGGGTTCCTCAGCCTGACCTGTACCGTCTCGAAGTCTGGGATCCCTTGGGGAATGTCCAACTGATGTGGAGATGGGAGAGGCTGTTGCCACCAGGGTTGTGCTCACCAACAATGAGCCAGGCTTCTGGCTGAGTGGCGCTCCCCCAGTGGGAGTGCACTGACCACCAAGGAGCAGGTCCTGCATTGAGCATCTGTCCCTTGGTGGTCTGTGCCCATCACAGTGACTGGTCATTCTGCTGTTTGGTCAATTTGCATATTAGCCTTTTATTAGATAGGATATTTGGCATAACTCAGAGATAGACTCTATTACACATAAGGGGGTTGGGGGTATCAGTGTTGGGTATCCCAAGTAACAGGGTGCCTGTGACATATCCAAGTAGATACCCTCATTAAGCAGATGGATACTGCCAGAAACCAATCCTTGCTCACTAATAAAAAGATGTGGACAGGAAGCCTGGAAGGCTGGTAAACAATCTTAATTGCTCTGAAAGGTCAGAGCTAAAAAACATTGTTAACTAAAATACCTCTGTTTGTTTTTTATATATTTCTGTTATTGGAATTTCCTGCCTAAAGGCAGATCCTATAGTCTTAATAAAAGGGATAGCCAGGCCAGAGCATGGGGCAGTCCTTCCACTAGAAATGGGCTATCGACTGGCCCCAATTTCCCAAATTCATACTTATCTCAGTCTCTTCATTTGTGTGCGGCCTTCTCCAAAACCCAAACCCTGAACTGGAACCCTGAGCCATGCAGGACATGAAAGGGGTTCCTACAGGATACTAGTAAATAGATACATAGTTCAAGGCAGAGATCAGAGCTATAGATATTAATGTAGATAAAAATATTACCTTACATATATTAGGGAAATATAAGAAGTTCCTAACAATGCTGAAAACTTAGTGGTACTCACCCCTCTCCTAAGCAGCCTCCTCTTCTACTTGGTAAATTTCTTCCCTGAGTGAAGACAAGTAGTCCTGGGTCCAATTTCCCAAACTCCTAAGATAGATAAATGAACAGAGCACTTGCTTTATTTCTAGATAATATTCAAGTCCTGTTAAATGACCTCTATGGTGACTCTAAGAACCTCCCATAGAATATTGAAATAGAGGAAGCGGTGTATGAGAGCCCTATCCAATCATTTGGCAGGAGAACTCAGACAAATAAGAGTCCCAGGTTTCTGTAGGGAAAGCTTCATGTGGTAAAGCATATGTTAAATCAACAATGTTCAGCTACCTAACCACCGAGCCAAATTTCTCAAAAGGACCTAGTGCCTAAAGAAATAGCCATACTTCTCGGTCTTTGTGCTCCCTCCTTGACTTTTCTGTAGGCCCTATCTTCCTGGGGTTCTTATGTGCTAATTATAGCTAGAGTTTAAACACAACCATTTCAAAAAACATACAATTTTTGGGGGTGGGGGGACTAGCCCCATAACAAGATACTACTTGCCATAACTCTAGGTAAAAGGCTATTCCCAAGAGAAACATTTATAGATTTTGGCTGAAAGATTGATTATAAAAATAAACATCTCTACTCTATCCAAGCAATAGAAGAAGCAAAGATCTTTACCTTTTTCCCCCTTAGAACAGGTTATAATTAAAGAAATTGAGTCAGTGAATGTATATTACCCATGTTCAGATCTATGGCATATATCCAAACATTGCACATTTCAGTTTTTAAAAGAATCTTCAGAAATATCATTCTTGTCAGTCAGCCAGTAATTGCCTACATGCTGTTCTAAGCACAATTAAAGCTTTTTCTTACCTCAAATTGGGCTCCTTTGCACCAAAATGTTTTGACTCAGCTCAGAATATACAAAATTATGCTTTAGAATGAGCCTTAATGTATAAAGCTAGAATTATTTTTTCATAGATAGATACATGGTAGGTAAATAAATAAATGATAGGTAGGTAGATGATTGATTGATAGATAGATTAAAACATTTAAATTGTGTGTGAATCAGCCAAATCAAGATCATTCCCTTTTCTAGTCTAAAAAATGCATATTTCCACTGAGCCAATACGCATTTCAATCAATTAAACTTCTTTGAAACACAAAATTCTGAGAAACACAAGGACACAGTGTCAGGCAAGGAAATTTTCCATGATCTCCTCTGAAACATTTAAACTGAAATAAAGTATGATCCATTAACCTTACATCAGAGCTTATACTTTCTCTAAGATCCAGACACTGGTAAATTGCGCTTGTTAGAAAGCAGCACCAAGAATTAGACAACCTACAGTGGGACTTTTGGCAAGTCACTTAACTTGTTTGAGCCTATTTTACCACATCTAAATGAGGTAACAATTCCTACAAGCAAAAATAGCCGAGAATTAAGCTATTTTATATGAAGGTACGGTCATATCATAAATACTAATAAAAGAGGGTCATCATTGTTTACTATTGTTATGATTGTTATTGATCTGAATTTTATTTTGAGATAATTTATTTAAGCATTGTACCATTTCTTACCCAATATCAAATCATCATAGGAAAAAAAATGTTCATTGTTGGGAGTCCTTGTTTTGATTTAATAACTAATAGGTAGTCTAGTCTGTTTTCTATCAAAATATGATAAGTATAACAAGATTGGTCAGATCATTCATGAGCAAGCTATCAAATTACTTTTATGTTCCATAAAGTTGCTATACTTGCTTAAGTGTTTTATTTTTTAATCTGAAGATTGCTACAGTTTATCTTGCTGATCCTTTATAATGACAATTAAGGATTGCCTTTTTTATTTGATAGGTGGAATTAGATTCATCATCCTGACTTACATTAATATATAAAGCCATAATTTGTACTAAACCATTATACAATGTGTTGAAAATGTCTTCCTAAAATTCTGGAGCATAAATTCTCTAACAAGAAGGGAATATATCTTATCCAAACTAAAGACATGGACATGCCAAGGCAACTAGAGTAAACAAGTGGCTGAAGAGGTTAGGTACCTAAACAATTAAACTTTTTATTTAAATTGACTATATTTTTACTCCTATCTATACTAATAAAAGGGTAATATGCTAATTAGACCAGATATCTTCCTGATGTCCTTCTGGACAAAGCCACTGTGGTGGGGGCCGAGGCAGAGGTGATTAGGGGCAATCAGAAAAGCAGGGGAGCAGTTAGGGGGCAATCAGGCCAGCTAGGGAGAGAGGTTAGGGGCAATCAGGCTGGAAGGGGAGAGCAATTAGGGGAGATCAGGCCAGCAGGCAGAATGCTTAGAGGCATCAGGCAGGCAGAGGGGTTAGAGCTAATCAGTCAGGTGGGTTAGGGGTGATCAGATAGGCAGGCTTGTAAGTGGTTAGGATTGTAAGTGGTTAGCAGTCCTGGATTGCGAAAGGGATGTCAGACATCTCCCAAGTGGTCCCTGAATGAAGTGGGTGCAGGCCAGACTGAGGAATACCGCACTCCCATGGATGATTTCATGCACCAGGACTCTAGTTTTAGTATATAAAACTGTATTCTTAAAATGATATTGCTATATTATGTATGTGAATATTTTATCATCTACTGTAATTTAAAATAATTATTTTTTCAATATTAAAACTATGGCACTATCCCATATACCATATCTGCATAAAATTATGAATTTTGGATAAATACCCAGAGATGTTTGCTCTCCTCTATGGAAAAATATCAATGTTGGAAATATAAAAAAAAATTAAAGAGATATTTCTTTTTTCATACAGATGTTTTATATCTTTTAGATGAGAAGTTCTATACTATTTGACTAAACATATACACTCAAAAGTAAAGGTAAAATTTTTTATTAATGTCACAAAAGTAAAAATAAATTGGGAAAAAAGCCTTAATATCAAATTAACTAAAAGTTTCAACTTCTGTACACACACATGTATACAATATATTCTATTTAATAAAAGAATAATATGCAAATTAACCATCACTCTGCTACACCCACCAGCCACGCCCATCATCCAATCAGGAGTGAGTATGCAAATTAACCCCAACCAAGATAGTTGCGGCCATGGAGCGAGCACGAAGCAGGCTTGGGGTTCCCTGGCAATAGAGGAAGCCAAGCTTTCCACACACCCTGGCCGGGCCCAGGCCTTCACTCAAGGCTACAAAGTTTCAATTATAGAAGATAAATAAATTCCAACAGAAATGGCTGCTTCCACAGAGCTAGCAGGAGGCTTGGCTCCAGTCTAGGTTACAAAGTTTCAATTGGAGAAGATAAATAAATCCCAGATCCCAGGGCCTCCACTTGGGTCACTGGGATGTGTGGCTGGCTTTCAAACCTCCACAGGCCCCTCTCCCAGGCTGCCCCTCACCCCAAGGGAACCCCCACCCTGATCTGGGACACTCTTCAGGGCAAACCAGCTGGCCCCCAACCATGCACCCAGCCTCTATGCTTTCTAATAAAAGAGTAATGTGCAGATTGACTATCACTCCAACACACAAGAGGACTGCCTCCATTTGGTCAAAGATCCTGCCCCCATGTGGACACAAGATGGCCACCACAAGATGGCCAGTGGGGGAGGGCTGTTGGGAGGTTCCAGGCCCTGCAAGGGAGGGCAGTTGTGGGTGATCAGGCCAGCAGGGGAGGGAAGTTGGGAGCAAACAGGCTGTCAGGGGAGTAGTTAGACATCAATTAGGCTGGCAGGGTAGTGGTTAGCGGGTGATCAGGCTGGCAGGCAGAAGTGGTTAGAGACAATCAGGGAGGCAATCAGGTGAGCAGTTTGGAGCCAGCAGTCCTGGATTGTGAGGTTGATGTTCGACTGCCCGTTTAGGCCTGATCCTACTGGGATTGGGCCTAAACGGGCAATTGGACATCCCTCAAGGGGTCCCAGATTGGAGAGGGTGCAGCCTGGGCTAAGGGACACACCCTTCCATGCACGAATTTTGTGCACTGGGCCTCTAGTATATATATATACAAACTGTATACAGTGTATACACACACACACACACACACACATACATACACACATATATGGATCACAAGGTCATTTGTCTTACAGCTCAGTTATTCTCATGAATAATCTTGCCAAAACCATCAAATGTTTTTACTGCCTACTAAATACATCCAGATATTACAGCTTTGCAATTTTGACCCAGAATGTCTTTCTTTCCTTATCTCTTACTATTTCCTAAAGCAGTTCTTTCCAAAATCTGTTCTTCCAACACTGGTTAGATATACTTCAAAAGAAGAACATTAGTTGGAAAAAATTGCATGCTACCTTTCCTGGCATTCTCTAATATAATAAACACAGAGAAATTAATAAATTCTATAGTAAATAAAATTGTTTCTTTTCTTTATTATCATCTTCTTTTTTACCTGACTTCAAAACAAACACACTAAGTGAAAACTAACATAGTCTCTCTCCCTTTCTCTCTTCAAAAATACTTATTAACATGTGTTCTGCAGACACGCTTTGGGAAATTCTGTTCTTAAATTTTCCCTGTGCACCAAGCAAATGGAACACCTGTCTATTCATTGATTACACTGTGCTTTGATACTGAGTCATTTCCATGTTTTTTCCTCCATCTACAACACCTTTGCTTCTACTTTCTGCCTAGTGATTTGTGCATTTATCTAATTTTGCTACATTGGAATATTTTTGAGGACCAGGTTACATCTACTTAACTTTATATGATATTCAGAATGTCATATATACTGCAGAGATGTTCCTATTTACCATCTTAATGAAAGCACAATCAGAGCTTACATGGTGAAGGCCATTGGGAGAAAAGATAAGAATTAATGGACTCTGGGGCATTTGTGTCTGGGGGAAGACAGAGCATTTTTAGCATTTTGCAGGCAGAAGAATATTGCTTATATCCATGATGGTGAATGTAAGAATACTCAAGTGGTGCTTCTTTGCTTGCAACATAGAGAAAGAAGATGCAAAACTAACAAAAGAACTACTATGGACAGCAGAACTCTTCAATAGGAGACACTATTTTGAAAAGGTAGAAATCTTAAAGAAATAAGTTCCAGATTCTCAACTTCTGTACTTATTCTGTCTAAAACATAATTTACCTGTGGAGCCACTGAAGTTCAAGTTCTCTTTTCCCCCTTCCCTTTCATACTCACCAGTTTGCCTTGCAACAGAAAAAAATCACAGCCCTCTTATGGCTTATTGCTTCCTATGATATATTGGTAAATCTTCAACAGCAGTCAAGAGCAACTTTACTATCACCTTAATCAAGGCATTGTAATCAACCCTCCCATCCATCCACAGACTTTGACATTTTACTTTAAATAATTATATATGAAAAATTGCAATATGTTTATATTGTTTTTTATCAATTGTATGTTAATATTTATAATGCTAACTAAAGGCAGGAAAGAAGTTTAATACTTAAAGCCTTTGGTTATATGAAAAAAATTCAATTTGTAAATTATTTTTGTTGCAGAGAAGTATGATATGGTGATTAATAAAAACCTTTCAAGCATACAAGTATATTATATTAGGATAATATTTGTTGTAGAAAGTGGAATGAAAGCACAAGTTAAAGGAGAAAAAAGAACAGTATAAAAATTTCAACTACTACATTAGGTCTTAAATATACGTATATAATATGTACATATACACACATATATGCCTATGTATTTTAATAGATAATGGTTATCAAACTACCGTATTTTCCAGCGTATAAGATGACTGGGTGTATAAGACTATCCCCAACTTTTCCAGTTAAAATATAGAGTTTGGGATATACAAACCAAATAAAAATATTAAAAAATCCGATTTGATTTTGACCCCGACATTTGAGAAGATTTTTCTGGCTTAAAAAGTCATCTTATACGCTGGAAAATACAGTACTTGTGTCTTTGTATTGCTTTGAACACATTTAAAAGAGTGATGGAAAATTTTATTTATTAATGTCCATATTTATAGTACACTGGTAATGACATATTTTCTAACTATTTTGAAAGGTTTTTGTAAAGTTACAAATGTCTATTTAAAAATGTGTAACAAGTAATTTTTGAAGTGTTTTTTAGAGGTACATGGGCAAAAAAGAGACCATAGGCTTAAGGCTAAAAGGAAGAGGTTTGGGACTACTGGCTACTACTTCCTCCTTCCACTTCTGACATCTAACGCTCCTCCTTTGCCTGTCTCATGCACCACCTTATGGTTAGGCCACGTCAAGGGTTTCATTCTCTGGTAAAATTCAAAAACTAGGAACCTTAAACTACTCAAGAGCAATCACATGTATATGTCACCCTGTCCCCACCCTAGAAAGAACCACGTTCATGAAGCTAGAGGAAATAGTAGGAAATATAGGCCCCAAGGAAGTAGCAGCAAGGACACTGACCAATGAGGGAGGTCCTTTGAGGCCCATGTACACTTCGGAAAGAGTAGAATGCATTTTGAGTGAAGACTATACCAACCACTTCAGAAGATGAACAGCCCTAAAGACATTCCTGTGACTAGATTGAGCAGATCCAATCAAAGCCTGAAAGATTAAGAAGTTGGCTGTGTAGACGGGACTTTGTGACAAGAGAGATACTTAGTTGGTTCAGTGATCAAGAATTGGGGATCTGACCCAGAGAACAGGATGATATGGTCCTGAGGCCAGAGACTGTGCTCCTTGACACTTGCTATCTCAGCGTAAAGACCTCCGTGGTTGGGTTGCACGGACCACACAATTTTTGTCCTGAAAGCCCCCTTAGAATCTCTTTCCCTCTATCTCCTTTAAACCTTGGTTGCAGGAGTCAAAATTACACAAAGGACTAAGAAAATATTTACTCAATTTAAGTTTAATTGAGGAAAAAATCAGTGTGAGGTGCTAAAATTTTTTATGTTGATTTTCCACATGAATCAAATTCTGAAAAAAAAATCACTTGATTTTCTACTTAACTTACATGTGTAGGTCAGACTACCTTTACCAGAGGGAAAAACACCAGGCCAAAACATGTTCAAGGTCATGTGCAGACCACGGGGTTGCAGAGTAAGGCCTGTCAAAGGCTGTGATCCAAGTTTAGGATCATCAACATGTGTTGATAACAATGTTTTTCTCCCTAACTCACATGCAAATACATATACTATCAATTACTTACCAAGATGCAAATTCATTTGAGATAGTTATGTTTATTTTGGTGTACAAAATAGCCAAGGAACTAAGCTTTTGAAATGTATTTCTAAACAAAGGAAAGTTCTCTGGAGTTCTCTTGGATAAAGCTTTGTCCATATCTAGGAATTAATTGTGTGCTGTGACTTGAAGAAATGTGCACTACCCTGGACTTGGATGACCTGTATTTCAACCCAAGTACACTATGTACTATTTGTGCTACCTTACCCCTGCCCCGCCCCCCCCCACTCCCCACCCCCCACCCTCCCCCACCCCCACCCCCGTACCTCCTCCTTAAAATGAGGTCATGTCTGCCTCAGCGGCTTGTTAAATAAGAATACAGGGGCAAAACTGGAGTCCATGTTAATTTTCTTTCTTTTTGATACTTGAAAGGTATTGTCAAAGCATTAAGTGCTTAGATTTGAATTGGTCTCCACTTGACAGCAAAAAAACAATGAAAAGAAATGGGGGGGCGGGAAATAAGGACACTTTTGTGGACTCAGCAACAAGATCAACATTAGAAAAAGCCAAAGCCTGCAAATTATATGAATCTAGGCTAATTGTTCAGGAGCTTTTTCTGGTTGCTGTAAATGCTTAGAAACTTAAATCACTTTCATTCATGAATATGAAATCAAACACGTCTAATTTAGCCTAAGTTGATCTCTCAACATAAATAAACAAGTCGTATAATGAGTCACATAAGAATACTAAATTTTTAAATGAATACCAAGGGCATGATTTTATTTTAAGGGACTAGTTTCATTTTTTTAGAAAGCAACTAAAAAGTTCTAGTCAGTCTGGCTCAATGGATATAGCATCGGCCCCTGGACTGTAGGGTCACCAGTTCAATTCCAATCAAGGGCACGTACCTTGGTTGGAGGCTCGATCCCTAGCCCAGGTCTTCCCACTACAGGTCAGTGCACGTTCAATCGACGTATCTTTCCCACATCGATGTTGCTCTCTTTGTCTCTCCCCCTTCCTTAAAAACATCTACCTGCAAAAATAAAAAGGAATTAAAGCTATAGAAATGCCAGTGGAAAATATTTAGGATAATAATAATAATAGTGATAGTGATATTTAGCTAAGACTAAAAAATACTGTGACTCAGTGGTTGAGTGTCAACCTACAAACCAGGTGGTCATGGTTTGATTCCAGTCAGGGCACATGCCTGGGTTGTGGGCTCAGTCCCCAGTGTGGGGCATGTAGGAGGCAGCCAATCAATGATACACTCTGATCATTAATATTTCTCTTTTTCTCACCTCTCCCCTCCTCTCTGAAATCAATAAAAATATGTTTTTTTAAAAAGTGCTATGTTCTAAGTACTGAATGTTGAATATGTTAAGGACATTGGTAGGGAGATTTTACATATACTTTCTCACAACAACTCTACAATATAGGTATTATTATTATAGTTCAGTCGTGTTAATATTGTTATTGTTTCCACTGTGAGAATAAAGAGCATGGTACCCCAAAATTCCCCCCTACTAGAATGGGGAAAAGAACTAGAAAACAATCCAAAATGCAGCTTGCTTAATCACTAGCCAGTAATATTACTAGAACTACTCTGTGAGTCCTGAGGAAACTGAAAATAAAAAGTAACCTGCCAAAGGAATTTTCCCTTCTGATTCTGTTCTCATCCCATGTCCCCATGGTGCTGATATAAGCACAGATCCTTTGTTAGAGCCAAGAAAAGGAGCAGATTCTGCTTAAATCAAGGGTGTTGTTTTTTTTTTTTTTAGTATAAATTTAGGGATCTGATGAGTCAAGTCCTGGCTTTATTATTATTGTTACTGTTGTTATGGTTATTTCCATCTCTAAATGTATGATACTTTTCTCAGGAATAGTAACCTGTTTAAGAAAGTGAATTCTTTTTGCCGTAAGCAAAAAAAAAAATCATTTCTAAATCTTGCCTAGGATGTCATTATGGTCATCAGATGTTCAATGACACTGAAAATTCAGTTTGCATGACTATCAATTTTGACACTAGTGTCCAGAAGCCTTCTCTAACTTGTAACACCATTCATGGTCTCAAGTACTTATTCACTTACATTGTCATAGAAAGGCAGCCAAAAAGGCAGATTGATTTGCCTAAAGGAATAAAAAGAAAGCCGAAAACAATATAACCTCTGATTCAAGGAATTGATTTAAATCCAATAGGAAAATGACATAGCAATGGTAATAACAAAAGCAACAATCAAATTGGCATTATTTAATGTCATAAACACTATTTGGACTTGGCCTAAAATTTCTAGACAGTCTTTATGTTGGAGCCACCCCAGTTTCAAAATTCTTTTTTGCTATTGTGCAAATGTTGGTGCCTATTATGCATCAGTGATGAACTAAGCACCAGATTCAAGTGGATAATTAGTAAGCAGACACAGTCTCCGATCTCCTGGAGCTCATGGCCTACATCTGTTCACACTATGGAGACTGAATTCTGTCAGAGCAAGACCAAGAGGTGATGGACAGTGGTAAGATGATGGAATGAGACGGTAGAAACGAGAACAGAAAAAAACAGTGAGAGCTAGAAAAAAAACATTGAGAGTGACATGATAAAAGTGAGAAAGAGAATGGTGCCCCCAAAGACTTAGGGAATGCCCAGCACTGCCCTCGTCATTGATCTGAGAGCACCTTCCTTGTAACCTTTCATAACTCCCAATCTTTCATTATTACCACAATCTTTATGAGGAGCCTAACTTGATATTCTTGGATTAATATTCATAGTTTCTAAGGCAAATAGTAAGTTCCCATGTTTTATTGCATTACATTTCTTTTTCATTAAAACTAACATGCTACAGAGTTCAGGATCTAACAGTGAGGTGATAAAAAGTGAAAAACTAAATGTCAGCTGCTTATGAGGTCATAATAGCTTAATGACCGATACTGCACCAACACTGTGTATAGATACAATATGCACAACATATATATTTTTTAATTCACTTTATATTATCTGAACTGTATTTTAGAAAAATTACTATAAATAGGAATAAACAAAATTAATTTTGTGTTTCTATAGAAATCATTTATTTCTAAAATAAACAAGTTTTTACTATTAACTCTCTCTATATATATTATGTGGAATGCACAATTCTATATTATAAACCTCATATATTTAAGAGCAAAATGCTGTGCTAAATTAAAAAGAACATTTTTAGCCATTACATGGCTATGTCATTTAATTCATTAAAATTTTCAAACATCTTTGTTGTTAAAAAAATTATTTTAACATACAATATAGCATAGTATTTCCTATAATTACTAATCAGAAAAATAATTTTGATGTTATTTTTAAAGGTAACTACATGGTATCCCCAAAAATAAACACTGCTTTTATCATTTTTTTATTTAAAGTGTGTACACATTTTTGTGGAGACACCCTATATTTTGTGAAAGTAATGTTAAATCTCTATATCAAAAATTTTACATGGTTTGCTTTAACATTAATTGTGAAAAGCATTACCAAAACAATATATTTTATACAAAGAAAGTTAGCTATAGCATAAACTCAGTATCTCTGGTGTTATAGCAAAGATGGTATAATGGGATCACTTAGCAATAGATAACTCAGGAAAATCAGAACTGGCTATTCAAGGGTGAATAAAATATGATCCTTGGCATATTCAAGAGTTTAGCCTACTGAGAAGAATTGTAATATCTAGAATAGATCTATTTGGGCATTATAGAAAGAACAGAAATTATTATTTGAGAATAATTCAAATTCCAAACTTTAGGCTATTCACAGTTTGTGAAAACATTTCACATAAGATTGAACTTGGTACTATATCCTAAGTTAGCATGAAGTTGGTATTACTCCAAACCTAGTTTGGTACTTATGTTTTTCTAAATTGGCACTGGTTATAAGACATTATTTTTTATGTTCTGTGAGAATGAAAAAAAATACTGCCAATTAAAGATGGCATATCCTTGTTTGCAAGATACATCCCCTTTTCAGAAGTAGTTAAGTATGAAAAAATGTGCATCTTAAAATCAGTGAAACCCAATAAAGAAAACCTCACTTAAATCTCCTTTTGCTCTAGCCTGTTCATCATTAATGCTTCCCCACTTTTCTAAGCTGGTTCATGTCTCATGTCCAGTGTCAGAACAGTGACTTCCTTGAAACAAGTCTTCTTTACTAAATTCCAAATAGTCTACCCCCTTTTTTGCAATAGATAAACATAGTCACTTCAGAGTGGACTGTTTTATAAGGTAATGCTGGAGTGACTAATAGAAAGAAAAGAAAATGAGTAACTTGCCTGGTAATTAAGAATGTAAGAACATGTTGCATGAAGTAAAGGGATGAAGAATGGGAAATATAAGCTTTCCAGGAGCTCAAATCTCTACAAGGCTCTGCATTGACCATAATATTGTGCTGACCATGAGTAAAGATCCTGTCTTCGAATTTTCAAGGCCTTTCTCTCCTACAATATATTACCAATTAAAGACCCCAGATATGTGGGACCTGCTTGTCCAAAGGTACAATAACCATTACAAATCCAGCACATTCCTGAGTAACTGCTGGAAGTGTAAGTAAAACATAGGTCAATTCCCCAGATTTACTGTCCCCCAAAGAAATATATTTTGAGCTTGAAATGGCTTTTTTCCCTGTATACATTTTATTTCCAATGCCGTTTTGTTTTTGTACTGAAAGAAGTCCTTTTATGTTGAAAGTTACCAGAAGTCTCTCTCACTGAACAGGCATGGGGGCTTTATTATGTGCACTCTGACACCAGCAAACACTGTCCTGTCCACAACAGAACAGGGCATTAATATTTCTGACTAACCACTCCATGTCTACTAAAGAGTGGAATAATCCTCCTAGTTCAACATGTGGGGCACACTGGCTGTGGGAGCTTTGATTCTTTAGGAAGAACTTGCTGATATTCTAATGACCCTTGATTAAATAAAGAGAAAAGGTGGGTGGCACATTGAATTACAGAAAGTTCACTTCCAGCACCTTCCCAGATTCACGTAGAAAATGCTAGTGAGAGGGAAATACGGCTCACCAGGAACGGATGTTGCCTCTGAATTCTTTCAATTCTGCTCTCACGTCAAGAAAACTAATCATTGGGGATTAAAACCTACACTGTTTTATTTTAGCTCAACTGAGGAGACACCTGTTATTTCTTCCACTCCCTGAATGACACAGAAAATATTTTCCTTTTTTTTTTTTTTTTTAGATGTAATCATTTTTATTCAGGGTTTTTTTTTTTTCAAAGCAATAGGAGGGTCGCTTAATACCTATCTTTCCAAATGAAGACCTAAAACTTTCCAAAACCTCAAATAAGAAAACTCCTGCTTGAAGTACAAGGATAATCTGTATCACCTTAAACCAGCAATTTAAAAAAAAAGTAAAATATAAACTTTTATTTAGAATTAAAGCAAATACTTCAGTATCACAATATCAAAACTTCAAGAAATATACCGCTCATGTGGAGTGAGCATTTATTTGCACAATTACAACATGCGGACAAAACCCAGAAGAGGGAGCAGGCCTGGCATTTGCACCCCAGTGCAGCCGTTGGTCACACCACCAGCACAAAGCGAGACGCACAAAGGGGCCGAGATCTGCGAGGATCTGTCAGTGGTGGCAAAGGCGAGGATGCAGGTGGCGCAGCTGCTACTCCTCGTCAGAAGACTCTCCGTCAAATGTGTAGGCCATGAAGCAAGAAGCGTCGGGTCTCTTGGGGACAACGGGGTGGCCCGGTCTCACAATCTCAAAGCCCATGAAGCTGAAGGCACGGAGCAGAGCGGCTCTGTCATCACGGTACTTGTGGAAGCAGATGAAGACATGGTCAGCCTGCAGCTGCTCCTCTGCAACCTGCAGAAGAGCTGCAAAGCTGTCTTTGCTCCCCTCCGACAGGGCTCCACCCGGGATCGCAACGTGGAGGCAGCTGCTGCTCAGCACCGCTCCCCAGCTCCTCTGTGAGCCTGGTCTGGACGTGGGGAATTCTCGGCTCGTTGTTAGACGTCAGTTACATCCAGCCTATCATCGGAGTAAAATGAATTGGCTGGAAGACTGTGCTCCCTCTGACTCTGCCCTCGCCCACCTGGGGTCCTCAGGGCTGGGTGAGGGACATCAGGAGCACCACTGAGGCCCTGGGCCCAGGTGACTGCCGCAGTGGAGGGAGACCCTGGACCCCTGGCTGCAGCGGCCCCCGCGGCCGTGCAGACTGATGAGCGGCACGGTGCGACTGGCGTGAATGGTGGGTTCGTTCCCTTCCTTCTCTCTGGCCCAACAGCGGCTGTTGGGGATCCGCTGCAGGGAGATGTCACCATCCGGATGCTGGGGTCCGAACCCAGGACAGCCTCCGCTGCGCCTCCCTGCCTCATCGCCGCCGCTGCTCGCCGTTCGCCCAGAAAACATTCTCTTAAAAGTCTAACAAGATGAATAATTCTGCTGGTTTTTCCAATCTGGGGGAAAACGCCTATGTTTTATTGTAAATGAAGACAAATTATGAGTCACGGATGTAAAGAAATTTTCCTATTTCTAAAATTCCACTTTGGTTACAGGTGAGACCCAGGACAGCCTACTTCACCATGCAGTGGTGGGGAATGGTCCTGAGATTCTGGCCGAGGTGGGGTTGGGCCCATTTCTGTACGTTTCCCTGTAGCGGGTGGTGGCCGGGGGTGCTCCGGGCCTGGGGAGAGAGTCAGCACCAATCCGGCTACAGGAAATGGGTTTCTCAACAAAAAAAGGAGACAGCTGATACTAGAAGGGAGCTAGGCAGGCAAGATTTTCTTTTTTTTAAATTAAAATTTATTGGGATGACATTGGTGAGTAAGATTTTATGGGTTTAAAATGTAGATTTCTATAAACATAATCTGTTTATTGCATTGTGTGCCCACACCCAAAGTCAAATAATCTTCCGTCACCATATTTGTCACCGTACCCTTCACTAGCTCCCCCACCACTAATGAAACTTTTAAACCATAAATTCTAGGTCCAGATATAGGAACGAAGCATCCCGTGATATAACACTGACAAACAACATGATGGATTTGAATGCTTCAAATATCAAGAATATCATTTAGAAGGAAAGTGTACTAGACTGTGAACCAGAAGATATCCTGCAGTGCAATGCTTGGGAAGGCTCAGAGAAGCCTCTTAATCTCTGTAAATTTAATCCATTCCCACTACACACTGTCCAAGTTTAAAATAAGAAAAACTATCACTGCCCCTCCCTGCTGCCAGGAGATATGGGGAATTGTTTGATAGTACTCTGTAGTTTTTCAAATAATATTTATTTCTCCACTTACAAAAGCAATATGTACTCATTGTAGAAGATTTTTTAAAAGTCAGGACAAAGATACGAAAGCAATTAAAAATTACCCTACTGCCTGGCTGGTGTGGCTCAGTAGTTGAGCATCGACCTATGAACCAAGAGGTCACAGTTTGATTCCTGGTCAGGGCACAGGCCTGTGTTGTGGGCTCAATCCCTAGTGTGGGGCATGCAGGAGGCAGCCGATCAATGATTCTCTCTCATCATTGATGTTTCTATCTCTCTATTCCTCACTGAAATCAATAATAAAAATATATTTTTGAAAATTAAAAAAACTACCCTGTACACTAACTATTCTGACGTAACTTTTTGTGTATTCTTTAATGCTGTTTCCACAATTTGTAGTCAATGGTATAAAATTAGACATGGCTCTGTATGCTCCCTCTGACACTTCATATTGTGAGTGTTGATTTCAAGCACTAGCACAGCAATTTAAAATTGAGTGGCATATTATGACAGACTGCACATTATGGCAGGGTAGCAAGGAATGATCTTCAATATACTTTCATCAACTATTTCTCTATAAAGTAGGCAAAGCAAGTTCCTCTGATGTGGCGACCAGGCAGAGGTCACAGAAACAGTGGTTTCCAGATGTTGGTGTTCTTCCCCAAGAAATACTAAAACTGCAAGTCACACAGTGAGTCACCAGGGATGGACACAGGACCCACTAAATCTGCACAGCCCTATACATGCACAATAGAGACACGATAATCATCTGTGTATTCTAAGTGAAAACTCTGGAGCCAGAACGCCACACAACATTTACCTGCTCACCCGTCAAGCTTTACCGTGGCGTGGGGATGTACACCACCACCAGGTATCTAGTCCAATAGACTTTATCCCAGTTGCCTGGCTAGTCCCACCTATTCCTACTATACCTCTCTGACAAAATGTGTTGTGTAGTGTTAAGCTTAGAAAGACAGGAAAAAGGGCCAGAAATCTACTGGTTTGAAAATAAAAATGTTTAGTCACTTTGGGGACATCTTTACATTTTCTGTAGATGGTAGGTCCTAGAAAAGCAGTCTATAAATAAGGTAGAATGTTGTATTTTTATTTGTTTTTACAAAATAATTTAGGCCCCTCCCTAAAATTCAAGAGAATGGTCTATGGTCTGTTTGCCCCTGGCTGTGACAACTGCCTGTGCAAAAAAAAAAAGAATACCTGGCTTCCTCCCCACATGTGACAGCAAAGTGCATGCTTCTGTGTGAGAATGTAACAGTGGTATAAAACTTAGTATCTCCAAATCTGATGTCTCCCTTGACCTATTGTTATAATCCTATACTTCTATGCCATCAGTTTGAGTTGGGCAGGTGTGTGTAACCTGCCCTCTTGGACTGGAATTTTAACTTTTACTATGACCACTCATGAAAGCTCTATGGCAGGATTTGGAATCAGAACTTAAGGCTCAGTCTTCACCAAATAGTTGGGTGACTTTAAGCAAGTGACTGAATGTCTCTGAGCCTCAGTTTCCTCATGTTAAAATGGAGTGAACAATGTCAAACCTTTCTATGTTATAGTTATTTGAGGCTCCAGTGAGATAATGTTTGCCTAAATGTTTACTCACTAAAATGCTAATGTAATCATAACTTCCACTCTTAAACCCTTGAATGGCTCCTCTCTCATTTTAGAATCAGGTCCAAAATACTTATGGAGTCCTTCAGTCCTTCATTATCCTGACTCATTCCCATCCAGCATCATCTCCTGTACCCTTCTACTGGCACTCAACATTCCAGCCACACTAGCCCATCTCACTGAGTCATTTCCTTTTCAAATATACAATGGAGGGGGGTAGAGTCAAAGTGACTATCTTTTCAAAACATCTGCTACCTCAAGGCAAGGTCTCCCAACGCTCGCCTCCAAAACGTCCTTTTAGGGTCTGCATCACAACTGCCAAGTCCTCATGCTTTCTGCGGATATTGAGAAATATCCTTTGAATACCAAAAGCGTGATATTAATATCAGTGATCGGGTATTATGACTTTATGTCTGGCCTTCAAAGAAGATCATTTACTCATTTCAAAACTGTTTATAAATCAACAGGTGTTGTGCCCTGTTTAGCTAATTCACAGTGGAGTCAACAGCAGACGGATGAACAGCTTGGCATCTGGCTTTGGCCCTACTGCAGAATTGCCAAGAGAAGCCCAAGCATCCTGCATCACCTGCCTTTTCTAAGGCTTCTGTTGTCATACAAATGGCTTATTTTTTTGGGCTCTAGCAATGCTTGAAATTGGCTGTCTGGTGTTACAGAATGCCTGACCCTGACCAGGGGGCAAATGTCAAACCATGCCAGAATGCACAGCATGGTTTCCAAATGACTAGGAAAATTCACTTCTTAGGAAAAGGGCATCATGCTGGCGTGTTGCCAAGAACCATGGAAAATTATTTCATACTTAATTAAAAAATTCATTTTGCTGCCTGCTAGTCAGCCATTGTGATACTGAAATTATAGAATGGCACCACTTTCTTTTATCTCTTCTCCTACCTTTTAGTCACTGAATTGATCAAAAACTTGAATGGACATACAAAGTATTCAACGTAGTATGATTTTGCGGTGAATTTGTTTTATGTTAGATTCCCTAGAAGCAGAGCTTGAAATGGATGTTCTAGAGCAAGTATAACCTATTGATGGAGTGCTTTAGAGAAACAAAAGGAAGAAGGCAGGGCAGGGGAAGAATCTGGGCAATGTTGGCACTTCAGAAGAATTCTGGTCTGAGACCATAGGGAGTCTGAGAGCATGAACTGAACCTCACAGATTGTGTCAACAAGAGGCAGGCACCCTTCCATGTGAGCCAGTCCTTGACCTAGGACAGTGGTAGCAAACCACAGCTCATGAGCCACATGCAGCTCTTTGGCCCCTTGAGTGTGACACTTCCACAAAGTACCATGGCCTGGGCAAGTCTATTTTGAAGAAGTGGCATTAGAAGAAGTTTAAGTTTAAAAAATATGGCTCTCCAAATTAATTTCAATCGTTGTACTGCTGATATTTGGCTCTGTTGACTAATGAGTTTGCTGACCATTAACATAGGGGCTTCCCAGGCCATTTCAGGCCAATGTCCAGAAAAGTGCAGCACTGAGTTCTGAGCAGCCAACACCTACAGCATCTGGGGATGGGTACACCAGCCTCATAAGGGAATCTGGGCAAAAACTACACCTACTTTACTGGTTTATTACACTCATCCCATAAATCTTTGCCATCATAACCCTATATAATACTATATAATAAAAGCATAATATGCAAATCAACCAAACAGTGGAACAACCGGTTACTATGATGTGCACTGACCACCAGGGGGCAGATACTCATTTCAGGATCTGCCCCATGGTGATCAGTGTGCTCCCACAGGACTCAGCCAGAAGCTGGGCTCATGGCTGACAAGTGCAGCAGCAGTGGCAAGAGCCTGTCCTACCTTCACTGCACACAGGTGGTAAGGACTGAGGAATCCCAGTCTGCGAGAGCCCCAGACTGCGAGAAGGATTCTAACTGATGGGGGGATTGGGCCTAAGCCAGCAGGTGGACATCCCCCAAGGGTTCATGGACTGTGAGAGGGCGCAGACTGGGCTGAGGGACCGCCCACCCCTACAGTGCACGAATCTCGTGCACTGGGCCTCTAGTTATTATAATCCCACATAATAAAAGAAAAACATGCAAATTTGACCATACCTTTGCTCCTGATTGGCTATGTTACCAGCCAATCAGGAGCAGGGGCAGGGCCAAGTGGCGTGAGCACCGGGCCCCGGGGGTGGAGATGAAACAGTGGTGGCAGCGAGCACCCAGCCCCTGGGCACTGTGAGGTGAAGGGGCAGCTGGGAGCGCCTGGCCCCCCCAGGCTCTGTGAGCAGAAGTGGTGGCAAGCGCCCAGCCCCCGGGGCCGGTGGTCACAGGCAGCAGGGACTGAGCTGAGCAGGGCAATGGCTGGGTGCCCAAGGCCTAAAACCTCACCAGAGGCTTTAGGCCTTGGGCAGGCAGGGGGTGAGCCATCAGTTGGACATCCCCTAAGGGCTCCCAGTATGTGAGAGAGGACAGGTTGGGTTGAGGGACCACCCACCCCCAGTGCACGAATTTTGTCCGCAGGGCCCCTAGTATTGTTATAATCACTATGTTTTCTAAGGAAGCCTATCTACAAGTAAAAACTTTAAGTTCCAAACTCGGCCATATCTATGACAATTTTATAAAGATAACAAGAAACTGAGAATTTGAAAAAGATATAATTTCCTTTTGGCCCATCAAATTATAGATAGTGGATCATGGTTGATAGGAAATTCATAGAAAACAAGGGATGTGTTCCTGACCCATGTGACTCCATGGTTGAGCATTGGCATATAACCCAGGGGGTTGGGATTCAATTCCCCATCAGAGCATAAGCCCAGGTTGCAGGCTCAATCCTCATTAAGGGGCATTCAGGAGGCAATTGATCAATGATTCTCTCTCATCATTGATGTTTCCATCCCTCCCTTTCCTTTCTTCTCTGGAATCAATAAAATACATTTTAAAAAATAAAATAATAACACAAGGGATGTGTAATCGTGTTTTTTTTTCTTTTATAAAGGACTCTACTTCTATTCTACTATTGTTATTGCAAAGGATGATTCTAAGAACACAGATAATTTAAAAGCTAATTTTTTTCAAGACTCATAACTTATATAAAATAATGGTTTATCTCACCAGTTAGAATTCAATAAAACTCATCTTTATTTCACTGGAGCTAGTCCAGAATTGCAGTCCTGAATGCAAACTAAAAAGAGTTATATTATTAAAGTCCAATGATTTAGATAGTTCTTCAATTCCTGTTATGCCTGTCTGTTTTTGTTTTGTTTAAGTTTTCAAACACTCACTGATGACTGTTTCCAATATTCTCATATTTAATACTCGGGGGCATTTTTCCTCTATTTCGCCAGAACTTTTTCAAGCTTAAATAGACATTTTGGGTTTTACTTCTCCTCTAACATTCCATTTTATTCTGAAAAAAACACGAAGGCACTAGCTCTCCAGACCTAAAAAACTCAAGCTGCAGGTGAGCACATTTGCAGCCAATCCTGATACTATATAAGTGCCTTTGGCAATACTGCAGACATAGTAAAGCACTGCAGATCACCCATAAGTGAATAAATCAACAGCTTAATCTGGGATCCTAAACTGTTAAGGAGTAGAGCAACTGTCCACATACCCTAACCCTCCATAGTGTGCTAGAAGCAGGGGGAGCTTTACCTCAAGATAATGAAGCTTGAATTTCAGTGCCCTTCTCTTGCTCCTATCTGTAGTGAGGAGCCCTACAGTGTTTTCACATGTTCATTTCTCTTTTTTTTTTTAATTTTTCAGAAACCATATAGTTAACATTTCTTTTTCTTATAGAAAAACTCAAAAAAATATAAATTTCATGTCCTATAAAACTTGAATTTGTTTACCCCCTGCCATTCCAAGACCCCATTTTTCTACTTATGTAGAAAAATGGGAGGTGATGAGTGGAACTGATTCTTTTGTCACCTGAGACCCACATATCTTCGAAGGAAGAAGATTCAGAGTACGCTTTCATCAATTCATCATCTCTATGACTAAAATCTTTCTTTAGCAATGCTTACCATGAGTATTCCCACCACAACTGATGGAGATACCCTGCAAGGCACTAGGATGTGCAAACTTCATGGTTTCTTTTGGTTTCCTGCCCTACTTGCCACACATTCTTAAATGATAGTCAGGTAAGCTTGCCACACATTCTTAAATGATAGTCAGGTAAGGGGCTCTGAAGCATGTATCTGAAGATACAAGAACGTCTCTTGATTAATGTGTCTTTGGCACCTGAGCCTGCATATCCATTTAAAATTAAAAGGCCACAGCATTTCAGAGCCAATCATAAAATTGCCAATTAAGGTATCATTTGTCTTTGCATAAAAATCATTTGGGGCTGTTTTTCTTCTATCCCCAGACTCTTATTTACTATAAATTTCCAGCAGGCAGTATGGACAACAGCTGCTCAACCTATTTGAAAATCATCCAGCTCCAACACAGATTCATTTGCAAATGGACGCTAAGTAAATACTCATTGATGCTATGGGATGATTTGGGAAAGATGTTCATTAAAGGTATTTGATGAGGATCAAATCTTTATGAAAATACTTCTGAGCCAGCTGCCTTTCCCAGTGTCATGACTATACCTTTTCCCTGGATGTGGAAGTATTTAACCCAACTGTATAAATTATACAATGCCTCTGAAGCCTTAGTCCATTCACAGCATTAGAAAATATGCTGTCAAGTCTGAGAAGAACTAAACAATACCTTCTCCTCTACCTGGGAAACAAGGACTAATTCTATTCAAATGAGATCACTCACTAGTGCACACTCCGCAGCTCTTGACTGGCTCTCCTCATTTAATATTCCTAACAAACATATTTCCAGTATTTTAGAACTGGGAGACATATACTGAGACTTAGAATAATACAATGACTGTAAAACAGTTGTCCTTTCCAGTCGGGTAATGCTTGTTTTCATTTAAAAAATAATGCCAAGTACTTTGTTTCCTTCCTTCTATCTTGAGTTGATAGACCTGAGGATCCCAAACAAATTTGTTCTGCTCTATCTCTGCTCACTGGGGAAAGCTTGGATTTCATCTTGAGTAGAGGCAATATCCTACATAATAAAAAGCTAGTAGTAGACGCAATATCCTATATAATAAAAGACTAATATGCAAATCAACCAAATGGCAGAATGACTGTTGACTATGACACACACTGACCACAAGGGGACAAACGTTCAATGCAGGAGCTGCCCCTTGCTGGTCAGTGCGCTTCCACAGGGGGAGCACCACTCAGCCAGAAGCTGGGCTCATGGCTGGCAAGCGCAGCAGTGGTGGTGGGAGCCTCTCCCGCCTCCACAGCAGCACTCAGGATATCCAACTGACAGCTTAAGCCATCAGTCAGACAAACCCGAGGACTCCCAGACTGCGAGAGGGTGCAGGCCAGGTTGAGGGACCCGCGCCTCTCAAGTGCACAATTTTCATGTACAAATCCTCTAGTAATTTTATAAAGTCAAGGAGGAAAAATCTGAATTCCTGCCTTCTTCATTCTGCCTATTGTTTCTGTGGATAAGGACGAGGTCTGGGTCTCTCCCCTCCCCCTGGCCTTTCACTCCTGATCTTTAAGGATCCCAGGGCCCTGGAGGCAGCTTGTCTCCAGACCATAGGTCTTATCCTCAGAATTTTGATGTCCAAATTAAAGTTACACATTGGGGAGGGGTTGGGGAGGGGGAGGGATAGCAAATCTGGCTGTTCATTGTTGTTATGTGTGATCATCAAAAATAGTAGATATATTGTCTATGACAACATATACAAAAATAGAAAATTAAGGGATTCTTTTTGGTCATATCTCCAGCTGACTTAGGCATAATAAATTAATTTTTAGTAGTCAGAGTGTTTATTTATAGCAATCACCCTTCCTCAGGATGCCCTGCACATGTCAGTCCTCCACAGCTCAGCACAGGTCAGTTTCCAAGGCAAGCTCCAGCCTAGTACTATAATCCAAACCATTTACGGTTGCAGAATGGCGGTTTGGTTCATACTCTGTCTGCAAGTCCAGAGACTCAAAAGAAATAACGGCCTCTTCCTCAGGACTCAGAGCTCTGGATGGCAAATACATACAGCAAATAGCACACAGAGGATGAGCAGTCAGAGTCACCAACAGGGTGCAAACAATACAGAACAAGGCAGTAGGTACTTCATCTGTAGTACTGAGAGAACCAAGTTGTACACCTCCCTGAAGCCTTCACATCCACGTTAACTCATGACCCACGGCAGATCCAGCAAAAAAAAAGCCTGAGAGGAGTCAAATGTCTAAGGATTTTAAGGCAGCACTGGCACAGAGATAAAGAATATCCTCTATTTAAGTAGCTGATTTTGAACTAACAGAGCCACTGAAATATCACAATGGGAAAGACATATCAACATTTCTTTGCCAAGAATTCCCAAATACTATTACTGGTCATATTACCTATACAGGATATTATTTATACTACAAGTTATCAGTTAAATATGTGCATATGTGAATAGTGTTTTTCATCTGCAAAGAGTCAGTGTCGAATAACAGTAGGAGTGATAATATTAGCTAGCATATACTGAGCACTTAGCATGTGATGGGGCATGGCCTAAAGGTTGTGTATCCTATATAATAAAAGGCTAATATGCAAATTATCCCCTTGACAGGGAGTTCAACCAGGGGGCGGGGCAGCCGGCCAACTGCCCAAGGTCCCTTTCCTGGCTGGCCCCTCCCCTGATCACCCCACTCTCATCAGGGCCAAGGCAGCCAGCCAATGTCCCTTCCCTCTGGCTGGTCCTGCCCGATTGCCCCATCCAGTCCTGCTGGCCAGACCCCACCTGTGCACAGATTCGTGCACTGGGCATCTAGTATTAATATGATCTTCATGACATTCCTATAAGGTAATAGATATACTATTGACCTTGTAATTAAAATACTGAGTTTATACCTCTACTCTCCCACTTGTATATGGTGTGATGTTATGTAAGTCTGTGTGACCTTGTGCAAGTCTGCATCTCCCTAGTCTGTTTCCTCACATGAAAATTAAGAACCTCATTATCTGCCCTCCATATCCCATATAATTATTGTGAAGATCAGAGACAATGATGGGAAAGCTTTCTATAAACTAATAAACTCACAAATAAAATTATTTTATTATCTATAGAATAAGGTGTATTTTTATTAAAGTGTTTATGTGTCTACTTGTAGTCACTGGCTATGTTTTGAAAAGAAAAAGTTTTAAATGCATCAGTGTGGTTGGTATATATGTCATAAACCTGTCTTAATATGAGCCATCAAAATGGAGAGAGTACATAATCTAGATAATACCTGTTAAGATTGCCATTAAGTGTGAAATAGCTTCAACAAAAGCCAAGAAAGTTCTGTGAAAGCTGCAGGTGGTAAAATTATCAATTCCATCTAGGGTTTCTTTTAATGAGTTCCTTTTTTAAGATGGCTTTTTATTATATCATAGAGCTGTTTAAAAGGTGTTTTAATAAACACTTCTCTTTTATATCTGCCAATCTATTTCATGAACTCCTGTGTACCACAGAAGTTATCAACATCAACTTGCCATATCTTAAAAGTCTTCATTAACCGGGGTAATTATTTGAGAGTTGGGCCTCTCTTTTCCACTTCATGTTCTTAATCAATAATTCTGCAGAGATTTGCCTCACGGTATGGGGTTTTGTGAGCTGGGTATTTTTTTCTTCTATTTTGGGTCACACCAGGGCTACTTCTGTGAAATTCAATTAGAACCTTATAATAGTTCTCTGTAAATTTCATTACCTCAAAAACAAACAGTAAGATCTTGAAAGGAACCTACAACTGCTGGAGAGAGTTTATTAACACTTTGTCAGAAAATGTATTTTTTGTCTTAGGCAGATCAATCATACGCACTTCAACTGGTAAGTCCCTCCACACTCAACCTGGAGAACACAGGCTCTCATGTCCTGAAAAAATGCGAAAAACACCCCAGGTTCTTTACAGCCATAACATTATTGGAGAAAATTTCCACTTTCAACTTGGAAAAAAAAGTCACTTTTCATTTGGCCTAACAATTATCTAGAGATCATAAGTGAGTTAGGGTGGGTGTGGGGGGGTGGGGGGGGAGATTATTTTGGAGTAAAGAGCCTAGAGAGAAAGAAAATTCTGTAATTTTAACAAGATTTAAACCTCATTTGCCAAAATGTTTAACAGAAAGCAAAGGGGAGTCCAGCTCAGCAAATCAATGTAATTATGAGCATATTAAAAAAAAAAAAAGCACACATGGGAAGCAAACTGATCAAAATTAGGTAATATCAGCAATTAAAATTTAACTCTGCATTAAACACCCTGCTATTTAATATTTTTTACTATATACAAAAATAAAAATACATTAAAATTTATTTAAGAAATGACTAAATTTTAAGATGTAAGGTTAAATAAATCAAGTAGCAATAACAGCATATAAAAGACAAATCAAAACACACACACACACACACACACACACAAACTTCTATTTAACCAATATTCAACATGGTCTTTTATTGCCCCCAAACTCTAATGAGCTAATTCTAGCTGAAATCACTGCCAACATCCAACCATAAGTACTGGGAAGGAGTAAAACATTAAGACTGAATGACAGCACCCTCAGGGTGGACACAATAATCTGTGTGGACAAGAAAAGAAGTTGATAAGAAAATCTGACACAATGGAGGGATTGTGAACTGAGTACAGTCACATCAGAGAGTATTGGGATCGGGGAGCTACAAGTCATGATAAGAGACTTTGAACGTCTGTTTTCACAGAATTAAATGCATCATTTTCAATACACAGAGCTGGCTATGTAATTGTTAGTATGTAAACTTCCAATAATTCATTTGTGGTCTTTATTTCTGCTTTTTCTTCTTAAATTGCAAGCTATTAAAAATGAAAACACAGTGTCTGTTTCCGCTATAACTAAATCCTTTACAGCACCTGGTTCAGCACTCTTGTGATGTCCTATAAAGTGCATTCAATTTCTTTGATAAACTGACTGGCTTACGAGTATGGCAAAATTTTTGTTAGTGTGTAAGCTGCAATAAAATCGGTAACAATCATGTCAATTTCTAGACACTGAATGTATGACTCAACATTAAGAAAGTATCATTTTTACTAGCTGAACAGTATTGCTTCTGACTGCCTCAGAATCCTGCAAATAATAAATGATTACACAATAATTTTCTCTTTAATTCTTTCTTACAACAAATATTAGGTAATGTTTTGTAGTTCACAAAGTGCTGCTCTGAGATATTATCTCATTTAATCTCGCTTAACCCTAGAATATTTTATTGAGCTTCTGTTCATTTTTCCAGTAACTTCTCTGTATCTCCACTATATGCTAACCTTCATGTGGCAAGGAATTTGCTTTAAGGGAGAAAAAATCCCTCAGAAATGTCTGCAATCACTGAATATAATTTACACTTTAGTGCCATCAGTTAATTTATACGTTGTCATCCACCTTGACAATGTGTACCAATTTGATAAATAAAATTCAGTAAGAATTATCATCACAACTAAAAATATACATCCAAGCTATCAGAGAAAATAAGACTGTAATGTCTTTGATGAATCTGTCCTTTTTCACAGGTTTTCATTCCCAATGAGCCTCTTAACAAAGTAATAGAATTATAAAATAATGGCACGTTTATTCTTTGTTATATTACTACTAGAGGCCCAGTGCAAGAAATTCATGCATGGGAGGGTCCCTAGCAGCTGCTGGCTGCTGGCCAGGACCTCCCTTCCCCCAGCTGCCTGCTGCCGCCAGCCAGAGCCTCTCTTCCCATGTAGATTAGTTTTTTTAAGATGAGTTCAGGAATTTTATGGCAAAAATCTATAATAATAAAAGCGTCCAACCCCCCAGTCAAACTTCCAGTTGAGAGGAAAATTTGCATATTGGACTTTTATTATATAGGAGGTGTGTGTGTGTGTGTGTGTGTGTGTGTGTGTGTGTGTGTGTATTAGAGGCCTGATGCATGAAATTCATGGACAAGTAGGCTTTCCTTCCCCTAGC
The DNA here is from genome assembly GCA_027563665.1 of Antrozous pallidus. Lineage (NCBI taxonomy): Eukaryota > Metazoa > Chordata > Mammalia > Chiroptera > Vespertilionidae > Antrozous > Antrozous pallidus. The sequence goes on from CM050521.1 coordinate 64,870,161, forward strand.
TGCTGGTACCGGCTCCCCTCTGGCACCAGGGACCTGGGCTTCCCTCACAGCCCCAGCTTCATCCCAAAGGTCTTCCAGAAGCACATCTGGTCTAATTAGCATATTACGCTTTTATTATTATAGATTTTTGCCATAAAATTCCTGAACTCATCTTAAAAAAAACTAATCTACACTGAATAAAATTAACACTAAGACCGTCTTTTTTAACATATACGGTATAAATATTAGGTCCAAATAAGAGAATTATAGGTTATCTCATCCAATGAAAAAGCATCAAAATTATTATATAACTAGAGGCCTGGTGCACAAAATTTGTGCATTTAGGGGGATCCCTGAGCCCAGCCTGAGCCTTCTTGAAGTCCAGGAGCCCTCAGGGGATGTCCATCAGTCAGACATCCTTAGTGCTCCTGCCAACACCTCTGCACTCGTCAGAGCACAGTTGCTGGCTGAGCAGCACTCCTCCTGTGCAGGTGAACTGACAGCCAAGGGAAAGCTCCTTCATTGAGTGTCTGCCCCCTGGTGGTCAGTGTGCATCATAGCAACTGGTCATTTTGCTGTTCAATTGATTTACATATTAGCCTTTTATTATATAGGATTATGACTTCCTAAATGTATTCTCTCACCTGATCCTTCCCCTGGACTCCAGATGCTATACCCAATTGCTGGCTTAACATATCCACTTAACATATCCAAGCATCTCAAATTTAATATAACCTAAATAGGCTTCTTGATTATTAACTTCTCCCAACTTTGTCCTCCTGTTTTCTCAGTAAAGGACACTATTCAGATCTATATCCAAACCCACCATCTTTTTCTCCTTACTACTAACTACCTTAGTCTAATGCACTAACCAAAGAGATATGATCAGGGAATAAATTAGCAAACAGATATTTTAAGATTTTTAAGGAGTCTGGAGCAATATAATATCACAAAAATCAAAGAAGAGGAGGGTGCAGGTAGGAAGCAATAATCTACATAAAGACCTAAAGATGTCAAGAAAGAGGAAGTCTGAGAAAATAAGTTTGTGATGCCTAAGAAGTCGAGGCAGAATTTAAAAGACTATATATACTAAAGCAGTGGTTGGCAAATGCATTAGTCAACAGAGCCAAATATCAACAGTACAACGATTGAATTTCTTTTGAGAAGGGAAAACCGACTTCTGCGCATGAGCCACGAAGTTTCAATTATACTGTAGGTGCACGCTCACATGTGGTATTTTGTGGAAGAGCCACACTCAAGGGGCCAAAGAGCCTCAGTTTGCCACACTCAAAGGGCTCGCAAGCCACAGTTTGCCAACCACTGCACTAAAGGAGTGTATAAAGAAATATTTTAAGAAAGAGAAGGGAAATGATAAGAGCTGAATTTGATATTTAAAAATCAGTAATTTTGAAGACATCTTCCGAAGTAAGGGAAATTACTGAGGAGCCGAGGAAAGGAAGGTTTGAACACTCACTTCATAGACAACTACTATAACAACATAGGATGCAGAAATAAGTAATTTAGTTAGCCTTAATGTGAATTTGTGTTCTGAAGTTCCTGACTACCTCATTTATAAATGAGTCAGATAGATCCTCCAATCATTGAAACACTAGAGGCCCAGCATGCATTGAAATCACGCAAGGAGGCACCCCACCTCCTGCTGGGTGAGGAGGCACCCCATGGGGGGCCAGGGACCCACTCCTGACCCACCCAGCACCGGCTGCCACATTGTGTCCACTGGGGTGGGGGCAGGCACTCCTGTGTGTTGTGTCTCTGCTCCTGCCCACCCCCACCCACACTCAGCCCCAGCGCAGCCTCTCCTTGTGCTATGTCTCCACTCCGACCCAGCCTCCCTGTGACAGCTGGAGCTGGGGGCAGCACGCAATCGCCTGCAGCCCATCTGTGCACAATCATCTGACAAGTAACACAGACCTAGCATTTCTAATTACATGGGACCTCTTCTCTTCCTTGGTAACTATTTGCATTGCTGTTTGGACAAGACGGCTACTCCAGCATCAAGGAGTGTCAGATAATTTCTAGCTAAAATAAAAACAATGAGAAAATTCCACGAATAAAAAAGATGAACCTGAATACAAAGTGGAAGACATAAAATGACCCAATGCAAAGCTAAATCTACATTAAATACAAAATAGTAACAATGTTTTACCTCATACTCAAGGGTTATTTGACTCATGGGATATACAAGGGAAAAAGATAACTGCTTATTGTTCCTTAAAGTTAGAAGTACTTTCCTCTTAACTTCAGCTGAGTGACTGCTATGTGCCTGGCCTCCTCTAGGTGTGGGGGCCATGGAGCTGGCATCAGCACCCCATGGGCTGAAAGGCGCCAAGACCAGCCCAGCCAGAGCACAGCAGCACCACTTCTGGAATCAGAGATGGGCCAGGCTGGAGGGGCCAGTGAAGAAGGCAAAATGCTGTTTTTCAAAGGCTATGGTAAGTACGAATTTTCAAGACAAAAGGAGGGGATATCCTGACCTTTCCTCAGAAGCCCTGGTTTTCCTATACAAGTGCTACTCAAATAAGGTCTGCAGACTGGAGCCTATCCACAAACTATTTCTGGTCCAAGATAAGTAAATAGAAAAAATTAAAGCAAGCATTTGAAAATTTTGATATCAACATGACAGAGTAATTATAAATTTGTTAAATCTAGTAACATAAAGTCAGGATTTGTATTTTGTATCTATTTGTTTTTATCCCATTGTGCTAGTAACTCACTTCCATTTGTTTGTTTGTTTTTTAAATTACTGGTCTGTAATATATAGGAAATTTTGTATTAAAAAACTGAGTGAAAAACATGTCCACACAAAAACCTGCACATGAATGTTTATAACAGCTTTATTCATAATTGCCAAAATTTGGAAGCAACCAAGATGTCCTTCAGTATGTGAATACATATGTAAATTATGGTACATCCAGATAGTGAAATGTTATCCAGTGCTAAAAATTATTGAGGCATGAAAAGACATGGAGGAAACTTAAATGCACAATCAGTGAAAGAAGCTAATTTGAAAAGACTACTTACTGTATGATTCCAATTATATGATATTCTGGTAAAGAAAAACTTAAACAATCCAATAAAAAAATGGGCAAAGGACCTTAATGTACACTTTTAAAAGAGAACACAGAAGGCCAAGAGACATGAAAACATGCTCAAAGTCATTCATCATCCAAGAGATGCAAATCAAAATGACAATGAGGAACCACCTCACACCTGTCAGAATGGCTATCATTAACAAATCAACAAACATGACAAGTGCTGACCAGGATGTGGAGAAAAAAGAACCCTTGTGCACTGCTGGTGGGGATGCAGACTGGTGCAGCCACTGTGGAGAACAGTATGGTGTAGAGGGCCCCTTGGAAGACACATGGACATTTCTTTAATTATTGTCAGCTGAGCTCAAGGTGACTGGCAGAACCAAGCCCTGGGAACACACTTCATGGAAAAGGCTGACTTCACCAAAAAGGCTGATGTATTATCAGCTTGACTCTTGACTTTGCCCAGATGTCCTTGGGAGCAGGTATTGATATGTAAATCCAGCCTAGCAACAGGAATGCTCAGGACCTACTCAAGAATGCAAATAATTTCCTTTTGTCTTGATCTTTTGGTGTAACTTCCTGGTCTTTAAGGAGTGGGGTATAAAATAAACTTGCTGCCTGGACTCCACATCCTGTCTCTCCATGAGAGAGACAATAGGTTCCCACCCAGTACCCAGCTTTCTTCTATTCTCTCTTCATTTTTCTTAATCCCCAGTTGCCTCTATTCCGAACCAGTTCCATCTCTCTTTCTGTGCTGAACACATAAAAGGGAGATCTTCACCTTATTTGGCCCCCCGTGCCACATCTGGTGCCCCTACATTTGGAATTTCCTCAAAAAAACTAAAAATGAAACTCCCATTTGACCCAATAATCCCACTTCTAGGACTATAATCCCAAGAAATCAGAAACACCAATCAGAAAGGATATATGCACTCCTATGTTAATAGCAGCACAATTTACAATAGCTAAAATTTGGAAGCAGCCTAAGTGCCCATCAGCAAATGAGTGGATTAGAAAACTGTGGTACATCTACACAATGGAATACTACACTGCTGTAAAAAAGAAGGAACTCTTACCATTTGCAACAGCATGGATAGACCTGGAGAGCATTATGCTAAGCAAAATAAGCCAGTTGGAGAAAGATAAATATCACATGATCTCACTCATTTGCAGAATATAATGAACAATGTAAAGTAATGAACAAAAACATCCAGAATCATAGAAGCATCGAACAGCCCATCCAACCTAAGAGGGAAGGCAGGGGTGGGGGGAGAGGAGGGGAGCGATCAACCAAAGGACTTGTGTGCATGCATATGAGCATAAACAATGAGCACAGATAGTAGGAGGGTGAGGGCATGTGCTGGGGGTGGGAGCGGCTGGCAAGAGGTCAAGGGGTCGGGGAGGAGAAAGAGACATATAAGACTTTAAACAATAAAGAATTTAAATTTTAAAAATGTAAAAACAAAATAAAAAATTAGATACAGTAAAGGAATCAATGATTGCCAGGGGTTAGGGTAGGGAGGGATGAATAGGAAGAGCACAAAGGGTTTTTAGATCAATTAAATTAATAGCATAATGGTGCAAACAAGTTATTAAACAACTGTAAAAAACCACAGACTATACAACACCAAGAGTGAACCCTAATATGAACCCTAATAGACCTTAGCTGATAATGAGTGATATGTCATTGTAGGTTCATTGGTTGTAACAATGTACTGTGATGGAGGATGTTGATGGTGGGAATTTTGTGCATAGCTAGAGGCAGAGAGTGTGTGGGAAATCTCTATACCTTCCATTCAATTCTGCTATGAACGTAAAACTGTTCTAAAAATTATCTACTAAAAAAAAAATCAGGTCCTTCACCATAGATGGTTTGAGAGAGGCTGCTGTACTTTCATTACTCTTTGGCTCCAAACTCTACCAGAAACTCGGACTATATGAAACATCATGGAAGCTAAGAAAAATGAGGGAGTAGAGGTGATTATTCACTGCATCTCACAAAGCTTCTTGCAAAATTCGGCAGTAATAAAATTCAAACATTTTACAAAAATGTAAGGTAAAATGTGAAAGCCCATCATAATCTCACACCCCACAAACAACAAAAATTATCAATATAATAAATATTACTTTACTGTTTTTATTTGTGAAATAATATAATTTATACTCATTTGTAACTTTCCTTTTTTGTTTTTTTATCTTGCATAGTTTTTCATGTCAATAGAAATATAATAATAATAACATTAATAATAATAATGTTACTGCAAAGAGGTAACATTTATGATCTATGTGTCATACGATGTTCTAAACATTTTACAATGCATTACCCATTTGCTTCTCATGAAACCTTTTGAAGTAGATACTATTATGTCTGTCACATAGATGGGAAAGCTGAGGCACAGAGATATAAAATAATCTGCTCAAGTTCACATGGCTATCAAGAGGCATATCCCAGCAACTTTTTACTTTTTAATGACAACTTAACATTTTTATTATTTAATAACTAGGGGCCTGGTGCATGAAATTAGTGCACTGGGGGTGGGTGGTCCCTCAGCCCAACCTGCCCCCTCTCACATACTGGGAGCCCTTACTGGTATATCCCATACTGGGACATTATTCACCGCATCTCACAAAGCCTATACTGGGATGTCCAACTGATGGCTCACCCTTAGCCCAAGGCCGAAAGCCTCTGGACGAGGCTTTCATCCTTGGGTAGGGGACCTCGGCCAGGGGACCCCAGCCATCAATTGCCCTGCCCTGGGGCTGATTGCTGGCTCCGCCCCGCCCCGGCCCCAGCCTGCCCCAAGGCCGGAAAGAGCCTCTTGGTGAGGATTTTTCCGGCCTTGGGCGCCCAGCGATCACCCTAACATGGGGCCGATCACTGGTTGACTCCACCCCAGCCCGGCCTGCCCAAGGCTTCTTCTGGCCTTGGGCAGCAGCCATCTTGGTTGGGCATTAATTTGCATATCACTCCTGATTGGCTGGTGGATGTGGCTTCTTGGTGTAGCGAAGGTGTGGTCAATTTGCATATTACTTTTATTAGATAGGATATCTATCTTAGTAGACATTTGGGTTATTTTGTTTTATTATTATAAATAATGCTACAACATATCACTTTATTCATTATATTAGTGTTTCCATACAATAAATCCTTAGATGTCTAATGTGAGGTGAAAGGATTTATTACATTTTTATTATAATAGATGTCAGTGAATTGTCCTTCAAAATGTAGTAATATCAATTCAAACTCCCACCAATCATCTCTTAGAGTTCTCAGTTATTTATCCTTTATGAACACCCTATAGTATCATTTAAAAATCTTTATCAACCTGAGAACAAAAAATATCTTATTACAGATACTTATAGAAATATTAAAGCCACATTATGAAGATGTGAAATTTCTGGAGATGGTTGTATATGGCATCTGAGCTTATGAGTCAAATTCCTCTTTCTTCCTTCCCCCTCCTGCTCTGCCTGCAGAAAGAAGGAACAGACGCAGACCTCCCTGAGAATCCCTGGCACTAACTACAACTCACAGGGTTTGGCCAAAACTGGATCAGCTTTTGGAAAGTACTAATTTAACGGTCCTCCAACTTGCTGCAGTCAACCACCTGTCAGTCACTCATCACCGGACATGAGGCTCTGGTTTGATAACTTTGCAAAGAGCCGCACAGGGAGGGGGAAAACTCGCAGGAGACCATATCATCTAGCAGTGTTCATTGCTTTTCCTTTTCCCTTTCCTTCACCTTGAGCCCACCAGATATTTCATTTGCATGACATTTCTTCGCTTGAGCTTCTATTTGCCCTTTAAGTGGCCTCTTAGCATTCAAGGTCCTCTAGCCGTCTTCTTTCCCTTCTCCCACTAGCTGAAACTTTTCCTGGAAGTTTGTGAAAGGACTGACATTCACAGAGTTGAAGGTCTTCTGGTGATACCAAAGCTAACAGGAATGGAAGTATGATTAGCGCTGTGTGACATTATGTCTCTCGAGCATGGTTTGGCTCAGGCTATAGAACCTGAGCAGCTGTAACACAGACAGAGGCTGTGGCCATTTGCCTTCTATTTTATGATCATCTGTTTCATTACTCTGTGCTTTCACTACATCCTGGCCTCGCAGTCTGTAGCAGCAGGCTGGAGAGATAAGGCCTTCTGGTAATAAATAAAAGTAGAACGTTAAAACCACAAGAAAGGGAATGTGGAAAATTGTGATGACAAGGCCATATGTTTAGCCTGGGATATGTACTCTAAGAGTAGTTTGGAGCTGTTTTACCCTCTTTTAAGAGGACTTCATATTTATACTCTGCCTATCATCCAAACATTCTTAAAAGCATATCAGCCAGAGAAAAAGACTATTGGAGAGCACTCACTTCTCCTTCTAGGCTTAAGTACAAATAACTGGCCTAGTGCAAGTGGCTTCCACTCAAGATACAATTCCATATAATTACTGATTTTACTGAGGAAAGGTATTAGAAAAATGTCAATATACTAATGATTAGAACCACCCTTTCTATTCACCTTAGATCCTCAAATGGCCAGATAACAGAGTTCTGCAAAGGAATGGTACAAAAAAGGTGAAGGTAAATGCAAACTTATTTAATTAAATGAACAATATGACCAATTGATAAATAAAGATGGGAAAATCCTTGGTAGTACCCACCATATTATCTTTGACACATACTGGCTTGCAAAACTGCAGAAAAAAATCTCCATGATGCATAACAGTTCATTTTACTTTTCATTCAAGTCCTCAACTTCAAATATGTATCTGAACACCATTGGTAAGGAAGTGTATTTCAATAATTGGGAAACCAGAGAATACTTTTAAATTTCTTTCCTATGCACAGAAGAAAATATTTTCAATTCAAATTTAGTAATATTTAGGATTTTTGTTTTGTGTAGCTCAATTTTTTATTTTTTCAGGTTTTTGAATTTTTCTGACCACCTCACCACACAGCTTTTTGTATGATCAAGACAGAAACTGTGGAGGTTGGACAAAAAACTACAAATGAGTGGAGTGGCCTGGGAAGCATTAGATGTATTTACTAAAGCACGAAGGCTCCCCCTTGTGATGTGTTGTGGACAGCTCAGGCAGCCAGCTAGGAGCAGCAGGGCCTAGTGCTTGCTGTCAGGAGTGCATCTGAGATACTAGTCAGTGTCTTATTACAGGGTTTTCATTGATTCAGATCCCCTCCAACATATGTGAGTAACTATAGAACCCAAGTAATCCAGGTAGAGATCATTGAAAGTAGAAGTGAGCATTTTATAGAACCCACAATAAATTCCAAATGGATTAAAGTACCTAGTGAAATTTTGATGAATAATTTTATGATCTTTGTTTGGAGAAAAAGATCACAACCCTTGAAAGAAGAAGCTGCTAGATTTGATATATAAAATTCCTAGATGTCACCTAAACTGAATTCCTTAAACTAATTAAAAAAGAACATGAAGATAAAAATGTCTGTAACATTTAGAACAGACTGGTAGTCAATACACTTATAAAAAATAAGCTCTTACACAATTTTTAAGAAATAGACAAATACCATATTATGCCTAATAAACACACGAAGGTATATTCAGCTTCACTACTAATAAAAATAAATAAGTAAAAATGAAAGGGCCAATGATATAGCTTTTTTTGCATTTTGACTCAGATTTAAAAGAATAATAATACTCAATATTGAGTTTGCATAAACACTTTAATAGAAATATATATGCATATTTACATGTATTTACACACACACACATTTCCTAGGTAACATTTGCCTATTATATTTAAGTATTCCAAATAACATTAAATGTTCATTGCTTTGGATTTGGTAAATAAATTAATTCTTTTTTACAAAAGAATATTATGCAGCTGTCAAAAATGATAATATAATCATGTTGTATGATTCTAAAAATGTCCAGGATAAAAGTATTAAATGAGATGGGCAAATGTTACATAGTCCTATTTTTTATAACTGTGTTTCCATATGCATTTTAGAATTCCAGGAAATTCATGGTTTAATTTCATAAATGGTTATCCTGGGGAAAGCTGGGAAAAATCTATAAGGGATAATAGATAACATGACTTTCACTTTTTCTTGATAGTTTCCTGTTTTCTGAGTTTGATACAATAGACATATAAATTTCATAATAAAAATTACTTTTTATTAAAAATATAGAAAAATAAAATTTTCATTTTAGACTTTTTTCTCTACCCTAACTGCAAGGACTTTAGATAATAATTAGAAAAAGATAAAGACATACACAGTTGACTTTTTAACTTACCTTTAACTATTCTTAACTCTGTAGAAATTTTACTCTAGTATTTCATTCTGAATATAGATAACCATAGCTAAAATAAATCTTTTAGAGTTGAATAGATATCTGCAATTATTTCTTCCAAATGTTTCATTTTACAGATTTTTTTTTTTTTAGATTAGAAAGATGAAATGCCTTTCCCAAGTCCCAGAAAAAGGGTAGGAAACCACAATGAAAATTCAGATACGCTCAATCCTCATTAACTTCTTGTTTGACCCTCTTTTGTGACTTTTATTGTGAACTGGAGGCCTGGTGCACGTATTCATACACCAGTAGGATCCCTGGGCCTGACCTGCAGGAATCAGGCCAAAACTGGATCTATGACATCACCCCCAAGAGGTCCCAGATTGTGAGAAGCCAGGCCAAGGGTCCCCATCAGTGCATGACCATGCCTGGAGAGGGACTGCAGAAGGCTCTAGGGCATGCCTGGCCTGTCTCTCCCAGTCCCGATTGGCTGGACCCCAGCAGCAAGCTAACCTACCTGGTGGTCAGTGCACATCATAATGACTGGTCAAACAGTCAAATGAACAGTCTGACACTTAGCATATTAGGCTTTTATTATATAGGATGAATATAGGAACAGAATTTAAAATACTTGTCATAGCATGTTAGTATTCTCTTAAACAAGGCCATAAATAGTGATACTGACTGCAGTAGTATTGCCTTTTTAGAAAGGACATAGAAAGGACTGTAAGTTCCTACATCTTTTCTCGAATTTGTCTAGCAGGTATTTCAGTATTTACCAAAAGGCCCCCCCAAAAAAAACAATAAAAATAAACCCAAACCACTCATTACCCAAATGTCCCACTGGCAATAATAATCGTGATGACGATGATGACAATGACAACGATGATTATATAGTACCATTTGAGCTATTGCAGTGTGCAAATCATTTCATTTTCACCACTTGGATAGAAACATTACTTTTTGCATTTTCTTAAGGAAACCAGGGCTTAGAAAAGAGAATTAATCAATATCACAGAGCCGGTATGACATTCTAGCACCTTATAGGTATGTCTAACACCAAAATTAAAAAATAAAAGATGTTTCATTATTACCTTAAATTGCCTCAAAGATTTAAGACATATCACATGTTCCTTGATACTAGGTTAGAACTAATCACCGTTCTCATAATGTCCAGCATATTATAATGTATTACCTGTGATGGTGCAATATATTTTCATGCCTCCTTTATAAATGGTCTCATAAATAATGTGTTAATCAATAGTGAACCTCTACATTAGACCTAAAAGCACTGACCCATCACATACTCATCCGAAGACAGCATCTTTTTTCACTAAACAGTCTTCAGACAACTTAAGAGAAAGTAGTGAGAATATCGATAAATTACTTCACTTATTCAATTATACTTGGACACTGGTTTAAAACAGGTAATGAGTGTAAATCTTTAGTAGATCTGACTCCACAAAATTTTTCTGTATTATCTTCTTTCCTCCCCATTCACTTACTGTTTTTGTTACATTCTTCATACATTTCCAAATTACATTTTTTAATTTCCTTTTCAGTTACTGCTTGAATGTGTCTGCTGGAGTCTTCAACTGTACTCTTATTTTTTCTTCATCATTCATATTATAGCCCATGTACTATTCCTCACCCAATCCTTAAGAACTATCCCTGAGAAACACCAAGGATGAGCAGTGAAGGAAAGCAAGGCAAGCCACTACAAAAATCCTAGATAGACAGGAATTTCAGAATTAACACAGTGAACCAACTAGTTGCAGAGAAAAAGTACGGAGCCTGACACAGAGGCATCCCTCCTTCCACTCAAGTTTAAATGTGACAAATACTGTCAATGACCAAACCCGAGCCAGGTAGGCTCCTCTGAGCCCTCTTCTCAACTAAGCCTCAACCGTGACATGAACAAACACTAACATAGTTTCTAACAGCTCTAGGCCACTACCTGAGAATGACCCTACCCTCCTTAAAGTGCCTGCCTGAGAAAATTCAAGGTTTCTAAATGGAATTTGCTGTTTGTTCCAACCAGCATCTGAAGAGAGAGTCCCTGTGTCTCAGTCTCTAATGGAAGGGTAGAACCCTAACTTCAAAAAGTGCCAGTTAGCAAACACAGATGAATTTCACATAAACCAACTCTTACAATAGTGTACTGCTGATTTAAAACTGTCTTCGTTTATCTTTAACATGGGAGGCAACACAGAACGGGGGTATTTGGCAAGAAGAAAACTAGGAAGAACCCGGGGTACTTCTAGATGTGGTGGACAAGCACCTCCTTCAGTTTTCCGAGAGCTCTTTTCCTTATTGACGCTCACACCCTGGCAAAGACACTGAGTGGAATGCAGAAGAGAGGAAATAGGATGTCATTCAAATAGGGTTTGTTCAAGGGGAAAAAAAAGCAGAGACCTTCAACTTTCCTCTAAGCCTCTGCCAACCAATTCACCAAGGTAAAAAAAAAAATGATATAGGAACTTTGGCTACCAAACAATAAAGATTATCCACTTGCATTTAAAGGTAACTTCCAGGAGAAAGTTATAGCCCTGCATCAGTGGTGGGAGCAAAAAACCCAAGTTGGAGGAACATGACCAGTGGGAGTGATAAGTTTGCTGTGAATCCAAAATAGAGGGCAGAGGGTGGGATTCCTGAGCCTGAGAGTAGGCAGGAAAACAAAACAAAACAGCGAAGTGCAATAAAGTGTATGTACATAAGGATTATTGACCTGAAACCAAACCCTCCCTCTTGCCCTGACCAGTTGTGTGTTTGTGAGTCACTATGCGTATTTCACTAACATTCTCTGAGTTTCAATAGTTTTTCTTGTAGCAAGTTGATAATAATACTTAAATAACACATAAGCTATGTTAAATGCTTAGCATGGGACCGGCACCTAAGAGTAATCAAATATAAGGTGGGATTTTCTGCTGCTCTGTATTGTCCATTTGCATCTGGAATTGCCAGATTTAACAGATAAAAACATAGGATGCCCGGTTAAAGTTCAATGTCAATAAACAAGATATAAAGCTTTTCAGTTTAAATATGTTCCATGAAATATTTGCCCTTTATTTATCTGAAATTAAAATTTAACTGCGCATCCTGTATTTTATCTGGCAATCCTACAAATTGCATGCAAAGCTGGAGTTAAGCAAATCATTTGTATAGCATCTTTGTAAAGAATCTAAAAGCAACTGAGGGTCAAAGCCTTCCCTGAGACTCAGTGGAACTTTGCCTAACTTGCTCTACTACTCCCAGTCACCTTTCACATATCCTACCCACCCCCAACCAACCCCCATAGAGTTATGAAAACTGTTGGAGAGATATTTGTTGGAATAAGGAATTATCAGCCCAGAGAGAATACTTTTCACAACTACTACCAAACCAAATGGGGGAGGGACAAGAACCAGCTCCTTCCCTTGGTTGGAAGTTTAGTTATGCAACTGAGTTGCTGACACCTCCTCTGAACCTATGGGCTAGGGGAGCATTTTTGTCATGACAAAGATGCTTAAGCTTCCTAGGACACCAGTAAACACTTCAGAAGGTATGGGGGGTTGAAAGAGTGTGAAGAGAAAGGCAGAGCAGGCTGGCTTGCATTACATTCAGTGCAGTGATGAGGATCCAGTGGGCTGTCTAAGGAATTCACTGAATCTCAACTGAGAGACAATATTTAGATGCCTATCATGCAGAGAGCAGTGATGGCTAGTTAATGTTAACCAGAGAAGCCTAATAGTGGAGAGAAATTTCCTTCAGTCCCAGGTAAGTGAGAAGACTTTTAACTCCTCTCTATAAATGGAAAGACTTAAATCCTCTCTAACTCCTTCTGAATACACCAGAGGAAGCCAGGAGACAAAAGGGAGGAAACAGGAGAGCAGACCATTAATCGTCCCCTCCCCAAGTCCCTGAGGCTGAATCCTCAAAATTCTGAGGGAATGAAGATGAGGCCTAGATTAGATGTGAGACACAAATATGTTGAATTAGACTGGGCTACATTTTCTAATTACAGAAAGCCTGGGAGTCACCCAAAACGACATAAAAGATAACAAGGAAAGTAAGATTTGACCAAATATGTTTGAAATAGTAATTGAATATTTATAAATATAGTAATAAAATGTTATTTTATTAATAGTAAATAAAACTTTCATGTTTGGACCTCACCAAGTTCAGACTCTCCTAGCTGGCCCTCAGTATGCACAGAGTGAGTCCAATCAAGTGAGAGCCCATACAGGAGCTCCAGTCTAAGAGATCCTTAAACAAAGGAAGGAGTCTCCGAAGGTAAGCTCTGGAGATAGATAAAGTAGACATGGATTCCAACTGGTAAATAAGGGCATCAATTAAATTGCTGTGCAATAAAGATCAAAGTGTCAGGAATAGGGCAAGGCTAGTAGTGATAAGGTAGAAGTTGGCTTTAGCCACCAGTCCACCGTTGGGTTTTGGCGATCCCAGGGACCAAGCACCCTGGTGAGAAAAAGGGGCTTAGATTTGGAATTCTGCCCTTTAATTTAGTGTTTCAGGAATGTAAGGTCATGGAGTCTCTCAAGGAAAAGAGCATGGGGAAACACCTTCAAAATTAGTGAGTGGAAAAAGACCTCTTTGTATTATTTGAGCTGAGACTTTGCAACAGGAAACAACAGCAGGCCAGCCTCCCAGAGGCCTGTAGTTTGCTATTGATAGCGGCATAGGTATTCCCAGAACCCTTAAAATGAAGAAAGGGGGGTAGGGTGTAGGAACCTCCACAGAAGTAACATGACACCCATGATCATGTCACAAAATTACTCCCTTTAACCTATAAATTCTTCTTATTTAAATTGTGCTTTTGATTTTAGTCCTATTTATACTCACAAGATAGGTTAGCCCTCAATTTATTAAGTATATTACGGTAGTGCAAATATTAGTGCAACTGACCCCCACTGATGGACTGCTCACCCCAAACTGGCCCCCCTGCTGGTCTTCTTACCCCCAATGCCCCCACCCCCCACCAGCCTGATCACCCACAACTGCCCTCCTCTCTTGGCCTCTAACTGCCTCTATTTCGGCCCCACCACCATGGCTTTGTCCAGAAGAATGTCCGAAAGGTCTCCTGGAAGGTCTCCCAGTCTAATTAGCATATTACCCTTTTATTAGTATAGATAAGTTTGTGGCAATTGTGATGCAGCAATAGAAAGCTAATACAGAGGACCACAGTTATCACTTAATATTGATTTGGCAGAAAGGAGGTGATAATTGAATGAACCTTAGTCTAGCTACAAGAAGAACATTATACAGTTCAAATTATGGTATATTCTAAAAATACCTGACTAATGCCCCTCAAAACTGTCAAGATCATGAGAGACAAGAGAAGAACTGTCACAGAGCATAGGAGACTAAGGAGATGTATGAGTAAATGTTATGAGGTATCCTGGATGAAATCATAGAACAGAAGAAAGACATTAACAGGAAAACTGAATAAAGTATGGGGTTACAGTTTAAAATGATAACTAAATGAACTGCAATGTATCATAAGTACATATAATGTACATGAATTTAATAGTGAGCATATGAAGTATAAATATATATTTTATTTTATAGTAACTACAGGCCTGGTGCACAAAATTTGTGCACAGGGGGTTAGGGGTAGTTCCTAGCCCAGCCTGCACCCTCTCCAGTCTGGGATCCCTCTCATAATCCAGGACTGCTGGCTCCCAACTGCTTGCCTGCTTGCCTACCTGACTGCCCCTAACCACTGCTGTCTGCCAGCCTGATTACACTCTAACCACTCCCCTGCCAGCCTGATTGATGACTAACTGCTCCCCTGCTGGCCCAATTGCCCCTAACTGCTCTCCTCTGCCAACCTGGTCACTCCTAATTGCCCTCCCCTGCTGGCCTGGTCACCCTTAACTGTCCTCCCCTGCAGGCCTGATCACCCCAAAATGCCCTCATCTGCTGGCCTGGTCACATCCAACTGCCCTCCTTTGCCAGCCTGGTCGCCTCTAACGGTCCTCCCCTGTTGACCTAGTTGCCCTCAACTGCCCTCCCCTGCTGGCCTGGTCACCCACATCTGTCATCCCCTGATGGTCTGGTCACCCCTAACTGCCCTCCCCTGCTGGCCTGGTTGCCCCTAACTGCCCTCCTCTGCCAGCCCCGTCACCCCAAATTGCCCTCCCCTGCAGGCCTAATTGCTCCCAACTGCCCTTCCTTTAAGGCCTGGTCCCTCCCAACTGTCCTCCCCTACTGACCATCTTGTGGCAGCTAAATTGTATCCACATGGGGGCAGCTATCTTTGACCACATGGGGGTGGCCATCTTGTGTGCTGGAGTGATTGTCAATTTGCATATTACCTCTTTATTATATAGGATAAATGCCTTTATTTTCATTACATACTAACTTTATAAAATATTGCAAAAATGGTTTATAGTCATTATTTTTTAAAGCAAGTATATCATGCAAAAAAGTATAGCTCTGGCACTCTCATCTTTTCTTTATGGCCTGGTAGAACCCCAACATCTGGCCAAAGCAAGATAAGAAGTGTACTATCCTAGGGCTTTGTTATACCATTCCATTTCTAACACAGGTCAGGAGGTAGTGAGAAGACTAAAAGACAGCATCCTCAAATTTGAGCTTCTGAAACTTAAGCAATCACTGGAGAACCAGCAAGTTTAAAGATTCTCTCCCAGAATGTTTAATGTGCTTGTTAAAGGTGAACTCAAAGATTTACCTGAGGAGGGGATAGAGATCAGGCCCAGGATCCTGCAGAAGTTGACATGACACTATTAAAATCAAATGCAATACATTCCTTATACTGCTTTAATTATCAATGCTAATAGAAAGAAGCACAGGGTAATAAATTCAGAATTTAACTGGCAAAGGAAAGCTAGTTCTCATGTTTCATTTTTAAAGGCATCATATTCCTATTTAAGCTTAAGTGTCCTTGCATGGTCTTTCAAACTGATTCTTGCTATCTTCTATATAGCTCTTACTGAAGCAAAGAAAAGGAAAGAAAGAAGACCACTAGGTTTTAAATTTTTTTTTGCTTCAATTATTTACTGTCAAATTCATAGTAAAGAAATTACAGACTGTAGTTGTACCACTCTTTTTTTGCCTTAGGATGATGAGGATTTTATCTGATTTTTGAAATGTATGTCCATTTGAGAACATGTATAAATGACATCATGTTTACAACATATTTTCAGATATAGCATCTCATTTTTTAAACTCAGAATAAGCTTCACCAAGATATAGAAATGATAAAATTACTATTTCCTCTATACAGATAAAGAATTAAGGCTGGGCCAGATAGGGCAAGTGGACTGCAAATGGATTTGAATGAGATATTTTTATTTCCACTCCAAGGCTGTTTTTGTAAGTAAAAGTGCCGTTGGCTTCTTTCATTTCCCCTTTTGGCCATCCACACCCATACTCAGTAGGAACTATAGGTCATTGCTGAACCTTGGCTACTGAGATTCTCCAAATTTCAGGCCTTTCTGCTACCATTATTGACTTTCTTGGACCTCTTGGTACTCTTCTCTCTTTCCTAAACAAAACTTCAAAATCCTGCTCAAGCTCTGTTCCCATAGTGAAGACTTCTGATTTTTCCCAGGTAAGGCCTACCTCATGGATAACTTGGCCCTGGACTTCACAGAAGAAGCCTGAAGTTTATAGACTTTGACATTGTCTCCTAATGAGGTGATATGGATGTCACAGAGACATTCACAGAACCTTAAACTTATATGTAATCCCTAAATTCAATCTCTTCATGGTTAGAGCAATTTAGACAATCATTTACATATATAACATCAGTTCTAACTCATTTCAAATACGCCCTCTTAGAGACTTAATTTACCAATGTTTATCAGTCTCATCCTCTGTTCCTGCCAAGCCAATCTCCAGTAGTCACTATTTTTGCTATCCATATTATGCCTATGTCTTCCACAGTCTGTATCACCCACCTCCTAGAGAATCACTTTAAGACTTCTTTCACTCATGAAACATTTTCTCAGGAGAATAACTTTTCTGGTTTTATCCTAACAAACTCACAATTATGTGTGCCATCACAAAAAAGCACTATGGCAGCCCCAAGACATGGTTAATCAACAACCAACAACAAAAACTTTAATAACTAAGTCCTAGGAACTGATCGGTGCTCTATACAGAAAACTATTTTCCAATTTTGCAATCTGCCTTTTCTTATCCAGCACTGCTCTTCTCATTGGAAACTCCTTTCTCTGAACATCAACTGCAGGAATCACAGATTGAAAATGTAATGGGCATTGATCATGAATGAAGGTATATTTCCAATCCCTCCCATTGTCTTTAACTGCAAACAATGTAATTTTTAAACTCTAAGTAATTTGCTTTTCTCCTTTGAATGAAGGAGCCGTGCTAACTATCCTAATTTAAAGGATTTCCTTCCTGAGGAGCTACAGCAATGAAAATTGGCTCCAGTATTCAAAAAGAATACTCTACCTTTGCCTTCTCTCTCTCTCTCTCTCTCTCTCTCTCTCTCTCTCTCTCTCTCTCTCTCTCTCTGTGGGTGTGTGTGTCTCTCTCTCTCTGTCTCACACACACACACACACACACACACACACGAACTCAGTTTTGTTTTCACACGAATCTTTTTGTGCAGAAACAAAATGCAGGATAGGGCAAAAAGAGGTTTAAAGTTGTTTGTATGAAAAAGAATATAATCCTATCTAATAAAAGCATAATATGCAAATTAATCAGCACTCTGTTACACCCACAAGCCACACCTACCAGCCAATCAAGAGCAAGTATGCAAATTAATCTAACCAAGATGGCTGTGGCTACGGAGTGAGCAGGAGGCTTGGGTTTCCCTGGTAATGGAGGAAGCCAAGCTTTCCACACACCTTGGCCAGCCTAAGCCTTCACTCAAGGCTACAAAGTTTCAATTATAGAAGATAAATAAACCCCAACAAAAATGGCTATAGTCAAGGAGGAGGCTTGGCTCCGCTCAAGGCTACAAAGTTTCAATTATAGAAGATAAATAAATCTCAGATCCCAGGGCCTCCACTTGGGTCACCAGGGAGCGTGGCCAGCCTGTAAACCACCACAGGACCCTTGCCCAGTCCACACCACACCCCAAAAGAATCCCTATCCTGATCCAGGATACCCTTCATTGCAAACCAGCTGGCCCACACCCATGCACCAGGCCTCTATCCTATCTAATAAAAGAGTAATATGTAAATTGACCATCACTTCAACACATAAGATGGCTTCCACCATGTGGACACAAGATGGCCACCACAAGATGGCCAGCAGGGAAGGGCAGTTGGGAGGGACCAGGCCTGCAAGGGAGGGCAGTTGGGGGGGAACCAGGCCTGTAGGGGAGAGCAGTTGGGGGTACCAGGCCTGCAGGGGAGGGCAGTTAGGGGCAATTGGGCCAGCAGGGGAGCAGTTAGGCATCAATCAGGCTAGCAGGGGAGTGGTTAGGAGTGATCAGGCTGGCAAGTAGAAGCAGTTAGGGGCAATCAGGAAGGCAGACAGTAAAGCAGTTGGGAGCCAGCAGTCCTGGATTATGAGAGGGATGTCTAACTGCCCTTTTAGCCCCAATCCTACTGGGCTTCGAGGGGTCCCAGATTGGAGAGGGTGCAGGCTGGGCTGAAGGACACACACCCCTGTACACAAATTTTGTGCACCGTGTCTCCAGTAATTAATAAATAATAATGCAAGAATAAACTGTGTTTCATGAACTCAGAACTGCAAAACTACTTTCGCCCCACCCTGTGTTGCATGTAGGCAGATCTCACTGTTCCTAGGAAGCTGGCTGAGAATGTCAAAGTGGAAAGAGGACAAGATAGCATAGTTACATGTGGCCAAAGGTAATGCATACTGTTCAGGCCAAACAGAGTTTTTCCAATGATCTGAAAGACTAATTTAGTAAGCCAAATCCTCTCCAATGCCTTGATAGTAGCTCATGAGAGCCCCATGGAAGCAATAGGGAGATATAATTCTCCTCTTCTCAGTGACGAGGAAATTAATACCCAGGAAGATTTATGATTCCAATAGAAATCTATACCCTTGGATCATTTTCCTATCTCTTGAACTAACCTGACATAAGTCAAGAATTCACCATTCCAAGAGGGAATTTAAATATGCAAAATATTTAAAATTACTCCCAAATGTTTGTTGATTCGGGTCATTACCACTCATTATTATATTTATTGATGGCAAACAATACAAATGACAGAGAAACCAAAATGTCAGCCAAACAAAAGAAGGATGTGCAATCACAGATTGCATTCCCATCTCATATTATAGAAGCTCAGGAGCTGAGCAAAAATGCAAGCATGTACCTTAGCCTGGAAGCAATAGCAACGGCACACATTTACAGATTATGAAAAGGGCAAAATGTTCAGAGTCTGCATTGTTCAGCACAAAGAATCCCCCAAAGCTTCGGAGACATGTCCTTTTAATGAGAAACAATAGTGTGTAGCCAGATGCTCTGCATCATTATGAATAGTTTAGCACCAGAAAGAGGCACAAAAGGGGGCTGTGAGCCCAGCAGTTTGAAAATAAAGGCTTCTATGGATAAATGCAGCTATTAATATAAATGGTTCTGAATAGATTCAGCTTCTGCTCCAAGTCTGTCAATTAACAGCAATAAAAATAATATTTCCATACCATTCCAAGAAAGAAACAAGACATCAAAAATGTCCAGAGATACCTAATTTTCTAACTGTGATCAGATCTGTTCCATGAATATAAAAACAAGAAATCTCCTCTTGAACATATTGGTTTTACACAAGAGACAAAATAGCTAACATTGTTCTGATTTTCAGCTGGTTTACTGTTGATCAGGAATAGTCTAAATATATTCCTATTTAATAATAGAAATGTGAATATGTGACACATGGAAAAGAAGCCATGAAAGAAACAGGAGTAAATGAATTGATGACATCATATTGTATTGGCACTTTTTCTTTTCATATTGACTTAAAGCATGGCAGTTTAATTGATACTTGCTTATCTGTGAAATCAAAATAAGTATATTTAATTATCGTCAAGTTTAAATAGTATCTAAGAATTTGATGTCAGATAGCATGAATTAAATTTCAACTGTAACACTCCCCACCTACATGAACTTGAGCCTGCCACTTAACTTCTCTAATCCTCTCTTTTCTCATCTGTGAAAAGGGATGGTAAAAAAAAAGTCCACATCAGGAGGTTGTTGTGAGGATAAAATAAAATAATTCATATGCAAAACTTAACACAGGATTTGGCATTCAGGATACATATGGTGACTATTTTTATTAACACCTATAATTTAAATGCCTCTTGGGAGAATTTGAGAATTTGACAATCTGATAATTCCTGTCATCCAGGAATTCCACAAGCAACTTTATACATTTGGGAATTGTAATAGGTATATGTCCATAATATTTTTTAACAAATCTACTGTCTAAGCTCTTTTTCCATGGAGGTGAGTCAATGCAAATTAAACAGGATGACTTTCCCCAGTTATAATTGGGCTGAAATGAGGTGGAAGGAATAGTAAGACAATTAAGTTTATTCTTTTTTTTTTTTTTTGTAATCTCCAGCAGTTCATAGTAGGTTTTAGTGCCTGATGGTTGTAGGCTGTCAATGCTGTCAGGAGAAATTATTCAGAGACCTTCAAGGGGCTTTGTTTACCTCATTTTTCAATTAACCTCTCATTTTAACTTCATCATAATGCCTATGCCAATTCACACCAAAGAACAAATAAAAATCCCCCTTTGCTGGCATTATTTCTTTGCTTCACAAATCAAGTTTTATTTTTAGTTTTCAGTGCATAAATTAAATGCATAAAGAATGGAAATTTCAGATTACAAAAGACCAGCAAGGTGGCAAATGATTTAACATAAATAGTTTTTGTGTTAACCTTTTTCCCCTTCTTTTCTGTTTTTTGTTTCTTCAGTATGAAGTAACAAGGTTTAGCACTGCTGAAAGCAAAGATCAAAGTGTGCTTGAAGGATGGGATTTTATTATAGTCTTAGTTTGAGATTTTGAGGCCTATGTGGCTACATGTAAAACTATAGGTCAAAATCTATTTCTCTTCTTTGAAAGTCAATGTCACTAAACTTACATCTAAATCTGGGTATCTCATTCAAATGTATGTGAATGGTTCTAAAACACCTCCCACTTATTTGAATTAAATCAGTACCACGGTATAAAAAGCTCTCAGTTAAACATGTCCAGATTTTTTCACATCAATTGAAATAGCACTGAGATTTTAATCCTTAAACTAATAAAGTTTCATGCAGAAAAATTAAAATCCCCTTTTTAAAAGTGCCAAATGCAGAAAAGGCACACTCTTTTTTATTTTATTTCTCGGGGACTAAAAAATATGAATTTCAGTATGTTTCTTAAATTTGAAATTCTTCTTTAAAGGCACATATTCAATTTTAAATAAATAAAACTATACCTGGTATTATGTCATCTACAGGTATTAAATATCTATAATTAGTTAGTTTAGGGCTAACCTGGCTATATGCAAGCATTAAGAAAAAGATAATAAAGTCCTAGGCAGTTTGGCTCAGTGGACAGAGTCAGCCCATGGACTGAAGGGTCCTGGGTTTGATTCCAGTCAAGGGCACATACCTTGGTGATAGGCTTGATCCCCACCCCTGGTTGGGACATGCAAAAGGCAACCAATCTATGTGTCTGTCTCACATCAATGTTTCTTTCCATCGCTGTCTCTCCTCTTCCCTTCCACTCTCTCTAAAAACCAATGGAAAATATCATTGGTTGAGGATTAACAAACAAAACAAAACAAAACAAAAAAGATAATGAAGATACCAGCAATCATGTAAACTGCAACATAAAGAAAATAAGTATTAACGTAAATTTTTAAACAATGAGTAAGTTCAATAGAAGGCTCTATAGAAGTACTACATATGAGGGAAGCAATATAAATGTGATTCAAATGGATAAAAATAGAAATATGAGTTTCTGAAGGTGATCAAGTAGACATGGCCAGACAAGTGACATTATTTTCTTCTGATAATAAACATTATTGGGCCCAATAAATTTCTTAGTCATTTGCAGGGCTCCTGCTTACAACTAACTTTCTTTTTTCTCCATATTAAAAAACAGGATTACATAGGAAGTTCCCACAATGATTGAATTATAGACTTAATTCATATTTCCACTGAACCAAGTCATCAGGTGACCTTAGAGTTCCATAGAATCCAGCCAGCCCTGAGCCCTGACCTGAATATGTCACATCTCCATGTCAGAAATACGTGCAGTCTAATGGAACTACCATGCTTTTTCTTTCTAGACAACAGTACTGAAATTAACATTTCAATATTCTTGCTTTGTCATCACACATACTATTAAAGTAAGAGCTGGTCTTCCTTCACCAATCTTTTCCTTAAGACTGAAAAAAAATCAGGAACCAAGATGGCGGCATAGGTAAAACACCTATCTTGCTGTCATACACAGCAATTTTAAAACTATAACTTAATGAAAGAACAAACACCATCCAGAATCACCAGAAAGCTGGCTGAGTGAAAATTCCACAAATAAAAGTGAAGACACTGGGACTCGGAGGAGCGGCTGAGGACAGCGTTGAAGATACGCGCAGAGAGAGGTTTGTAGCGCGCGCCAGCAGATAGGGCGGGCGGCTGAAAACTGTCCAGTTTTCTCGAACGGGGGAGACAAAGACGTCCCACTGGACTGATTCTCCAGCTCTGGGTGAAGTCCAGGGAACCCACTATCATACGGGGTAAAAACTGGACAGTGGGAGAGCATGCCGAAGCTCAGATACTGCAGGGGTCTGCCGGCGTGTGGAGAAGGCAAGCTTGTGCGGAGTGTGCATGAATTTGGGAATAGCACAGCTGCCTGACCATGCAGAGAGCACTCGTAACTTGCTCTTTCATTCAGAAAACCATCAGACTGCTTTGTTTTACGACCCTGGGTGAGACATTGGGTGTGCAGATTCATTTGGGGAGAGTCTGAATTCCCCGGCAGCTGGTGGAGCTCAGCAGTGGCTCTCTCTTAGAGGTGCTGGCGGCCATTGCCCCCAGCACAGAGTCCCTGGGGCCACGTAGGGTAGAGCTAATGCTGTCTGCTTGGCCTGGAGACTCCACCCATCCAACCTGAGCACAGCTGAACTTCACAGAAAATTGGCCTGGAGGTCAACCCCTCCAAGTGCTAACAATGATTAACCTGAGTTTAACTTCAGCAAGACTATGCAACCCATATCCACCTCAGGTAATAGGGGAGGCTGAGCCACTGTCCCTTGTAGGACGTCTACCACACAAAGCTAATTGACCAACTCAGGGAAGCAGCCACTATGCAGAGACATGGAAAAAAATCAGATATGAAAGAAATGCAGGGGAAAAAAACGACTGGACATGGAATGCAAAACCACAGTTGTAGGGCTTCTCAAGAAGCTCCTAGAAAAGGTTGAGACCTATAAGGAAATAAGCAAGACCTACAAGGAAATGAACGAGACCCTCAAGGATATAAAGGAGACTCTCAAGGATATGAAAAAGGACCAACCAGAAATTAAGCATACACTGACTGAAATAAAAAATATTATACAAGGACCTGAAAGTACTCTAGAGCACCCCAAGAACCAAGTTAAAGATTTGAAATACAAAGAGGTAAAATCCACTCAGCTAAAAAAGCAAAAAACCAAAAGAATCCAAAAAATTGAAGATAGTGTAAGGGGCCTCTGGGACAACCTCAAGCATACCAACATCCGAATTATAGGGGTGCCAGAAAAAGAGAGAGAGCAAGACAATGAAAACTTATTTGAAGAAATAGTGACCGAAAACTTCCCACACGTGGTGAAAGAAATTGACTTAGGAGTCCAAGAAGCACACTGAACCCCAATATATAGGAACCCTAAGAGGACCACACCAAGGCACATCATAATTAAAATGCCTAGAGCAAAAGACAAAGAGAGGATATTAAAAGCAGCAAGAGAAAAACAGTTAGTTACCTATAAGGGAGCACCCATACAATTGTCAGTGGATTTCTCAACAGAAATGATGCAGGTCAGACAGGAGTGGCAAGAAATATTCAAAGTGATGAATAGCAAGAATCTACAACCAAGATTACTCTATCCAGCAAAGCTATCATTCAGAATTGAAGGTCAGATAAAGTGCTTTGCAGATAAGAAAAAGCTAAAGGAGTTCATCACCACCAAACAAATATTATATGAAATGCTGAAAGATATTCTTTAAGAAGAGGAAGAAAAAGATAAAAGTGTGAATTATGAACAACAAATACACATCTGTCAACAAATGAGTCTAAAATGCAAGTGAATTAATAAGCTGATGAACAGGATAAACTGGTGAGTGTAACATAATCACGGACATAGAGAGAGAATGGACTGACAATTCTTGGGGAGAAAAGGAGTGTGGGAAGTGCAGCAAGAGACTGGACAAAAATCATGCACCTATGGGAGAGGACAGTGGAGGGGGGTGAGGGTGGAGGGTGGGATGGATACCAGGTGGAGGGGAGCTATAGGGGGGAAAAAATGGGAACAATGTAATTAATAAACTGAACAATAAAGATTTTTTAAAAAGACTGAAAAAAATCATTAGTGAGTTAAAGCTTTTGATCATTATAAGCCTAGGGTGGATTTGAGCTAGATTTGTAACCTACCAAATAAAACTCTCTATATCCTACTATTCATCCTTATGAGCCAGGCAGAAAATATATGACATTTTATTCTTTGGAAGAAAAATAGATCATTGAAATATCACTATAAATGAAAAAATATATATTTAATTTCAAAAAATAACCCCAGATTAAAAATATAATTTTAATAAAGAAATTCTGTGAGAAGTTAAGTACATTTTTTAAAAATATAAAATGTTGAAAACATGCTAATTCAGAAAAGTGTTCTGTACTCAAAGGTAGTAAGCCTCCAGATTCTACACTTTAAACAGAACTTGAACTGCAACAGCAATACTAGTAGCCCCACGGAATTAATATAGCACTCTCTTTCATCTTAGCTTGCACAATCCAACCTTTTACTGGAGTACAGTCAGAAGGACCTGCCAATGCCTGTGAAAATTTGTCTGAGCATATGATGCTGTCATGAAGTTTCCATTTTGCTTCAGACAGGGTGGCTGCCAAGGGATTATGAACTGTGCCCTTGTCAGTACTAGAGATCTCACTTTCCAGATCACTGGCCCCAAAGATGTAGCCCACAGAGCATGAGGAGGGTGAGGAAAACTGACTCAAGAATATTCTTGTTCCCATCAGACACTTCAGCATGGGAAATGCCATCACCTCCATCACTTGCAAAAGTAAAGCATAGGAAAGAATACCCTAAAATTAATAGTATACATTGGTTTTTAATTGTACATGGAAACTTGCCCAATCACATAAAAATGTTTTATGCTTTCTAAAAATTATATAGATATTTCAGCTAAGTATATTCCAACCCATGTTATATATTGTGTTTAAACAAATAGTTCAAC
Source organism: Antrozous pallidus (assembly GCA_027563665.1). Classification (NCBI taxonomy): domain Eukaryota; kingdom Metazoa; phylum Chordata; class Mammalia; order Chiroptera; family Vespertilionidae; genus Antrozous; species Antrozous pallidus. The sequence continues at coordinate 64,895,873 of CM050521.1, forward strand.
CCTGACTGATTTGGCTCAGTGGATAGAGCGTCGGCCTGTGGACTCAAGGACCCCAGGTTCGATTCCGGTCAAGGGCATGTACCTTGGTTGTGGGCACATCTCCAGTGGGAGGTGTGCAGGAGGCAGCTGATCGATGTTTCTCTCTCATCAATGTTTCTGATTCTCTATCCCTCTCCTTTCCTCTCTATAAAAAAATATCAATAAAATATATTTTTTAAAAATAGTTCAAAAAGCCGAGACTGGTTTGGCTCAGTGGATAGAGCGTCGGACTGCGGACTGAAGGGTCCTGGGTTCGATTCCGGTCAAGGGCATGTACCTTGGCTGTGGGCACATCCCCAGTAGGGGGCATGCAAGAGGCAGCTGATCGATGTTTCTCTCTCATTGATGTTTCTGACTTTCTATCCCTCTCCCTTCTGCTCTGTAAAAAAATCAATTAAAAAAATATTTAAAAAAATAAAATTAAAAATAAAAATAGTTCAAAAAAAGTATTATCCTTTAGTTTTTTTTCCAGAAAACATTTTATTTTGAATAAAGTGAAAACTCTAAGTAAACATTCTAGTATTAAAACATAATATTAATTGATTTTTATAAGTGTTTTTATTGATTACTTATATTTTTCTAATTCTTTCTATATACAAGTTAGTACTGAGCTTTCCAATTATAGTATTTGTATTGATAAATACAATAGTTTGTGTTAGAATCAATTTAAAAATCAATTTAAAAATCTCCATATATAAACATTCTCATTAAGGTAAGTTTTATGTTTTAATCACTCTCATAGGGCATTAAAAAAGATAAAAAGAATGCCTGAGAATTAATGTAATATCATAATAATTTTAATAAGGCTTCCAAAAAGATTATAGCATCACCTTCTAAAGCTTCCTCTTAACATATATTCATAGCAAGTCTAAGATGGTATAAGAATTATCAGCATTTAAAAAATAAAACAAAAAGAGTAAATTCATCAGCCTTACCAGCATAAATGAATATGTAAATTTTTATAAATGTTTCATTGAAATTAAAGTAATAATACAAAAGATGTTATTATATATTTATACAAGTTAATTTTCTTTTATTTTGCAACCACAAATATAACATCAACTCTGGTGATGGAAGAGCCATAATAGGAATAAGGGGAACTACTGGTGACATTAAGAATACTTTCCCACTTAGTGCCATCTCATTTTCCAAGTCACTGACTTTCACAATATACATTTTTATTTCTCCCAATTTTCCTCAACCTTATTTTATTTAAAAGAGAATAAATAAATCAATAGGTGATAGTCCATACATATGAACCAACACGAAGGCTAGAGTTGCAGACAGGAAATCCTTATAGTGTACTGTGATCCTATGGATGCTATCAAGTCTACACAGAGTTCTGTGGACCTCAAAGAAGAAACAAAATGGACCAATAAGGAAGCCAGGCACATTGGGAGACCTGTGAAAAAGTGAAAGGCCTCCACTCAAGAAAATGTGAAAGGAGGATTCTCCTCAATAGAACTACCATATGTTAGTAGTCTATGGTAACCTGACAGCTAAGAAACATCATGACTTAATGCCTACAAAGAATTTTTTTAAGTTACCAATCATAATTGGTTTAATATGTATTCCTATTTCTGAGATAGTTAAGTAGGAAAATTACGAATTTCAGAATCATTAATGTTGAGACACAAAATAGAGTTCATTTGAGGAGCTTAAAAATGTAGAGTTTGTATTCCAACATAAGAAATTACAAACTAACAAAATCTAAGGGGTTGGTGAGGGTGAGTGAGTGGGGGTGTGTGTGTGTGTGTTTGGGATGAAGGACAGAAGACAAATCCCAGAGAGTTTGAAGATACAATTAAAAAGCAGGCTGTCATTAGGATGATGTTGCATATGGGGAGGCATTACAGGACAAAGAGGGGAGTAGGCATGGAGACAATAATGTGACCTCCTTTTTCTTATTGGCCTAACGGTCTTTCTGAACCAGTCAGGCTGGAATGTCTGGCCTAGGTTTTAATAATTTTCCACAGTCTAGCAAGAGACAGAAGTTGCAGAACCCAGCACAAGCAGAGATGCAAACGGTCGTCATTTTTACTGTTGTCTCTGTTTGTGGCCAGGAAGCAGCCCAAGGTCTTTGTTAAGACTTCAAAGAAAATGCAGATGGTGAGATCCCATCGAAAAGGTGTATCCCTAGAGGCAGACATTCAGCTATATGCAAAATTTTAAGCAAACATTATATTAGGGTATTAGCAAAATATCTCTTCTCTTCAACAATAAATCAAAGTCCCACTAACCTTAAAGTAGACTTAAGTAAAGCACAACTGTCCTGAGAGAATTAATCATCTCTTTATCACTGGTCGGAGACCTTTCTCCCAAGTGCCAACACTTATCCTCTAATCATTCACTTCTACCTTCTGTGGATGCTTGGTTGTGTGCCCGAGCACTCTCTCTGACCTCAGTAGAATGAGTTGGCTGCAGTGCAATGCAGACTGTCCTTGAAGACCACCTGGGAGCCCCAGATTGTGCCCAGTACAGCAGCCTGTCGGAAACAGGCTACTGCCAGCGCGGAGCAGGGAACACCTGTGCATCACAGTCTGTACTGGCCACTCTTTCACTCCCAAAGATCTTGCAAGATACAGGTCAAGTCTTTCTCCAGTAATACTTTAGGTACAAAAATATTCTTTAGTTTATCTCTTCCCACTGCACCATCGGTACAGAATAAGGACTTGGGAAGGAGATGAATTAATTTCCAATGTGCCATTATATGAATAGGATTTCATTCTCTGACCATATAATAAGAGTATCCTTCTCGTTATAAATGTGCCATAAACACACACCACACACACACACACACACACACACACACACACACACACACACAAACACAACTACATAGAAGACTATATCTGCTACAATTAAATTAAGACTCAACAACCAATCCCACAAATATTTGTGGAGTTTTCCGTTTCTATTTTGCATTGTGCTGGATGCTGAGGCTTCAGGCACAATTCCTGCCTTCAAATAGCTCCCATCCTCAAGGGAGAGACATGACACAGCTTCTTTTCTTTGATATTTTGTTGTTGTTAATCCACAGGGAGAAGGGATTTTTTTTTTCTCATTGATTTTAGAAAAAGTGGGAGAGAAGGGGGAGGGAGTGAGAGAGGTAGAGAGAGAGGAGAAAAAAACATTGATGTGAGAAAGCCACATCAATTGGTCGCCTCCCATAGGTGCCCCAACCAGGGCAAGGAAACTGCAACCCAGATACATGCTCTTGACCAGGAATCGAACCAGAGACCCTTCAGTGTGCGGGCTGATTCTAACCATTGAGCAACACTGGGCAAGGCTAAAATAAGACTTTTAGAAGTGCTATCAGTTAAGACCTTACATCTAGAAGCAAACATAGAGTTCATCAGTGGAAGATGCTTCTGTTTTTCTAAACTTGGTCCATAACCCAGATTTCTTTTTTTTTTTTAATTAACTTTATTCCCTCTTGCTATTTGGCTTAATTTAAAATCAATACTTCAGCTTTTAAAACATCTGGAAATATTAATTTTTTAAGTAATTTAAGATTTTTCTTTATATGCTACCTCAGCAATGTATAAGGAAAGGGTCATGTTTTTGTGTTCAAAGCACAATGATATCTCAGAAAATGCCAGCTGACCAGTTATTCTGCTGGGTAGTCTCCCATTTTACCCACTGTGGAACACCCACCTAGTAACTTATTCTTTTTATATAAGAATGAGTTTTTTAAGTCCTACATCTTTATCAGCATAGCCAAGAGGAGGAGTTCAAATTGGAGTGCCCATATTGTGGGTATATTTGTTTCCAATATATGTAGATTCAGCACCTATTACATTTTTTGGCTTTTATAACTTGGGTTATACAAATAAAAAACAATGTTTAAAAAATTGGAGTTCAGAATTATCTTAATATATATATGTGTGTGTATATATATATATATATATATATATACATGCAAAAGTTGTGTAAAGTATTGTTCTGTTTCATCTTACTTCTTTTTGTTTCAAAATTTAATTGTATTTTTAAAACTCTGACTGGTTAACATTGAGAATCATTAAAACAAGCCAGCCCTAGCTGGTTTGGCTCAGTGGATGAGCATTGGCCTAGGACTGAAGGGTCCCAGGTTCGATTCTGGTCAAGGGCACATGCCCTGGGCATGCAAGAAGCAGTTAATCAATGATTCTCTCTCATCATAGATGTTTCTATCTCTCCCTCTCCCTTCCTCTCTGAAATCAATAAAAAAATATTTTTTAAAAAAGACAAGCCACAGTATTTTATCTATAGTAATAAAAGCATAATATGCAAATTAACTGAACAACCAAACAGCAGAACAATTGTTCAGATGACCTTTCAGACAACCACACTTTGACACGTACTGGCACCAGGCCAACCAAGGTGGGTGCGATAGGATTGGTTATGGGACCCTGCCAATGCCCCATAATCGCCCCTCAGAGAGGTCCAGGCCACCCTCTGTGGGGCGATCGATGGAGGGGCTCTGTGATGGATCACTCCAAAGAGGGAGGCCCAGGCTACCTGGACAGTGATGCTGCAGTGGGTGGGTGGGGCCTCCCTCTGCACAGTGATTGATCATACAGACCCCCACAATTGATTACCCCACAAAGGGGGGGCCCAGGCCACTGGCCAGTGATGGTGTGGCAGGTGTGCAGGGCCAGCCAGCAATCACCCCATAGAGGAAGGCCCAGGCCAGGCAACCACACCTGTTGCCCACAGAGGGAGGCAACCTGTGGTGGTCGAGAGGGAGCAGCACCACACAGATGGCAAGAAGTGGCAGTGGCAGGAGTAGGACCAGATACCGGCAGCCAGGGGGAAGGAAAGCCCTGATAGGCCCTGATCACCTGCCAGGCTTAGGGACCCTATGCAAGAGGTGCTGGATTGCAAGAGGGCACAGGCCAGGCTGAGGGACCCCCCCCACACACACACACACACCCCAATGCATGAATTTCGTGCACCAGGCCTCTAGTTTTAATATAAATACTTCCACTCAAAGTAGTTATTCTGATTTTACTACTATCACTGTAAGGAACAGGAGTTTGTTTGTTTGTTTGTTTGTTTGTTTGTTTTAAATGGCTTTTGGTAAACAGTTTATAAATAACTAGAAAGGCATACTATAAAAAATGATCATTTGGCATTTACAAAGTAATAATTTTAGCTGATTTAAAAATTAATAATGAATACACTAAGATACTGTAGCATGTGAAAAACTGAACAGACCAAAGGTCTGGATTCCAAACCTTATTCTACCACTAATGATGGTCTCACCTGAGTAAGTCACATAAATCAGTCCCCTCTTTCACAAAACGAGGTTGATAGTACCCCTAAACAGGATTTGAATAATATAAAACATTTAGAGAGTACTTACTATTAAGTATTTACCCTTCTAAGTACTTTAACTGAAGCCTCATAATTATCCCAGTAGTAGGAGTAGGTATTATTATTACCTTCATTTTATTGACAAGGAACATGTTAAGTGGCCCACCAAGGGCTGTCTGAGTAGCTAACAGGATTACAAGGGCATAGTGATAAACTTTGTTTACAGTGCATAGTAAGGAGCTGAAATCAGCTTCACTGGCTTCTCAATTATCAATAAAATGACCTTGGGTGAACGATATTTTTCCTCCAGAAAAGTGTTTTCAAAAGACACAGTCCTCTCTTCTTGCTCAGGAAAGCCACAAAGTAAGTGCATGACACTAGGTGCTCCAAAGATAAAATGACATTTCTATCATTATTTTACGAAATGTTCAGTTAGTGACAAAAAGCCAAATCTAAGAGAGAATTCATACTATAAAACAATATTTCTTTCATATTCTGCCTCAGATGTGTATGCCTGTGAATAGAAAATATTTAAAATATATAAGAGTAAAATGAAAATTCTGAAAATATTAATTCTGGGATTACTGAAGTAAATCACTGAGTATATGTTATTTTCAAAAATATAGGAAGCCCTAAAATAAATTCCTTCACCCCAAATATTCTTCTTTCCCCTTTTGGTTTTATCAGCTGCTGGCTCTGTGTAATTATATATTCTAGTCTAGTCTTAGCCAGAAAAAGGATTTGTCTGCAATCTCTAAAGTTTGTGGGCACACCCAAAATAATATAAAACAGGGTAAAAAGCAGTCGGTACCCACCCTAGATTAAGAATTCACATTGTTGAACTTGATGACTCCTTCTAACCTTCCAGACTTTAAATTCTGCACCTATTTCTTTCCCTCAAATCTCAAGACTAGAGACTTGTTTTATTGTCCTCCTCCACACAGCCTTACTTCCTGCATCCCAATACATATATAGGGCCTAATAATTTATTTGACTCATTGAAGGCATAGATTCGTGAGAACTATTTCAGCTTCAATGCAAACAACAAATGAAAGCCCTGGGTCAAGTGTGATATGGAGACAGTAACTTGGGAAAAAGATGTTAAATCAAAACCAATGCTGTCAAGATATAATCCCTAAAGAATAAGAGAAGAAATAATAGTTTCGTTATCAATTACATCCTGATATTTTGAGTTTCTTTTGGAAATTCTGAATAAATCCAGAAATACACTGGAGATATCTCTGTGCTGAATCCCTATTCCAGTGTCATTATTTTCACTCTAATCTAGTTTTGTCTTTGAGTAGGATATACTTGATTCTCAAAAATGAGGTTTGTATACTCATAATGACACTTCCAAATATGAGGAGGAGGAGGACTTAACACATTGCAGACCACTAGTTTTATTGCTAGCTTTACCCAGTGGTCAGATAAGTTTCTATTGAATGACTACAAAAAATGTTTTATATAAATATTAAAGGCACACTTTAAAATTACATACCCATTGCATTTTGAAGTTATTTATTACATGTTCTTGCAAGCTAATATCTTTTTAAAGTATACTTTGTAAACCATTATGTAATATGAAGGGAGAATTCTTGTGGTTTGTCTGCAATGTGTTAAACTACTTTTATTAGCACTGTAATGCAAGGATGAAAATCATGACTATTAGGCAGAAACCTGGTCTCTTCCCAAAATTAAGAAATATAGAAATATACATGGAACTAAGAAATAGTCCTCAGGCATTGGGTTTACCTAAAAAGGATGTATTTTATATAATGATTTACAATACCATCATACAAGTTCAGGAAGTAGGCATTTTTAGCGGTACATTTTGTTATTCACAACCTCTGGTCAAAAACTCTAGGTAATTGCTTACAACTGATTTTAAGAAAAAAAAAAAGTATGTATTCCAAAAGATAGCAAAATAGATGGGCCTATAATGCCAATAGCTGTTTCTTGATACACTTTCTCTTAAAAATATTCTGATTAGGGCAACTTTAAGCTAATCCTTTTTCACTGATCCTGGCAAAGGCTTTTTAGCAAGTAATTCTTTTTAAATTACTATACAGAATTAATCCTTTTCATTGCTTAAGGCAAAAGAAAAAGCAGAGAAAAACAAAGACTATAAAACTGGGGTTGAGATAGTTACATTGAATTCATTCTTTCTTAATTGAAAAAATTGAATGGGGTATTTTGCATTATAAGTAAATCCTTTATATTCATTTGGCTTCCTTCTCTGGGAGTAAAAGTCATGTTTTACAAGGCAGGTATAAAATACTAGTTGTTAATTTGAATGAAAATTTATGATCATTTCCAGAATACATAAAACTAAGATTCCTGTGTCAATAAAAATAAAAGGTAATAGAAGAACAACAATATGAAGAAATTTTTCTCCTATTCTAAATTCAGAAGAAAATCCTAAATTGTGCTTCTCTCTGACATTGGCAAAAATTTAGCTTGTACAAACAATGTTGCCAACAGGCTAATCATTAGAGCTTTATATGCTGTTTTTCAAATCTAAGATTTTCTTAGGAAATAATTTTTAAAAGGTAATTAATAAGAAAAGAAAGTTTTCATTATCCAAAATAGTGATTATCAACATGTCAAATGACCAGATAAAGGAGAAATGGAGAAGAGGCGAAGGGCATACTAGTGTATATCTATGCATTGGCTTCAAAGAAGTTTCATCAGAATATTTATTCTTAAATTACCACTGGCCGGAACTTATAAAATCATATATAAGAGCAAGGTAAACTATAAAATGCAGTCAATATTGGGGTGTGCTTAGCCAGATACAGGGTTCTGGCACCATGGAAGAAGCAACAGATATTAAGGGGCAACCAGCAGGCTCTGCCACACTCCACCTCTTTGGCTACCCATAGATTCATTCCTCCCTTATGTGGAACACACTCTGCCCTTCCCCCAAAAAAGGGTGGTGTCCTAACCAACATCTATATTTGGAGAAAACAAAATTCTGTCCATAACAATAGGCCTGAGAAAAAGGCTGGCCTTTAAATTGATCTTTGCCACTAGTTTTGCTGTCATAGTTGGCTTAGAAATTACTTGGAACTTCCTGCTAAAGCTGTTGCCTTGGGTTATAGAAGCTGTAGGTTAATTTAACCCTGCAAGGCATTAAATTACCACACTCTCAATTTGCATTACAGCTAGAAGCAGATATTGAGCTTAACAGAACAGTATTTCCATTATCTCTGTTTGCACCCTGGTCAACTCTAAGTGAAAATCTCACTTCTAAGCCCTGCTGAGAGCAACAACAACAACAAAAAAAATGTTTATTTGAATTACTGTTACCATTTTCCCTAAGGCTTTGAGGATAAGCAGTCAAATGAACTGTTTTCCAAGAGAACTTTGGGAATGGTAATCATAAATGTTTGCGATGACATAATAGGGGTCACCAGCTTTCCAACCTGCAACATGTTCTTGTTACCTGGCAACTTACACTAACACAATACCACATGTTAATTGCAGCATCCATTTCTTTTAAGAAACTTTGAATTAGTTAAGATTAGATTAAGTTACAAGTGACAGAAACCCCAAATGATAATACATTAAGCAAGGTAACAGTTTATTTGTTTCTCATTTAAACTCCCAGTATCTAGTTCCCAACTGGCTGGGCACTACACAGGGTTTGTTCCCAGACTCCTATTTTGTTGTCCTGACTCAGTGTTCTGGATTTTGTTTATTGACATGTGGAGCACATTCCCACCTCCTTATCACAACAGCCAGAAAACAGATATCTATACTTTCAAGCCTATCTATCAGCTAGAGCGGTAACACTAGTTGTGCTAAGGAGATACACTTGTGAGAGATTTGGAGGTGGAAGGCAGATATTGTCTTACAACAGTAGACACAGTGATGGCTCCCAATCAATTTCCAAGAGTTGTGCGTGTTTGCAGAAGCCATATTCTTAACACTACTTTTTAGTAGTTAGTAGGAGGCAGCCTACTACTACTCTCACAGAAAGGATACAATCGGTACCTGTCCTCTGCCTCATAGGTACAATGACGTGAACTTAAACCTTTTCTTGTGGTGCGCTCCAACTTCTTCTCTGATAGCTGTTCTGGTCATAGCATTTCATTCACTGCATTAGGTCCCTGTCTGCTCTAGAGACCTAGAGTGGTTTCTATTTCCTGGCCTGAACCCTGGCTGATATTACCTACTGTGTTCTCCTCATCCACATGTTAACAGTTGAGCTGATTCACCCCTCTCACATCTACTATATGAATATTTCCATCTGAAGAAATGAGGGAAAGAGAATAGAGGGCATGAACTCCTAATGGCATGAATTCATAGGAGCACATATTACTTCCCTAAACTTCCATTGAATAGTCATGTGGTCACATCGAGTTACAAAGTAGGCCAGAGGAGCCGAACCGGTTTGGCTCAGTGGATAGTGTCCGCCTGCAGACTGAGAGGTCCCGGGTTTGATTCCAGTCAAGGGCATGTACCTTGGTTGCGGGCACATCCCCAGCAGGGGGTGTGCAAGAGGCAACTGATCGATGTTTCTCTCCCATCGATGTTTCTCACTTTCTATCCCTCTCCCTTCCTCTCTGTGAAAAATCTATAAAATATATTAAAAACAAACAAACAAACAAACAAAGTAGGCCAGAGGAGTAGATACCATTAGTGAAAACATAAAACATATGATCAGCTAAAACTCAGGGGATTTAATTGATAAAAGGAAGAAGAGGAGAATTGGTTATTGGGGGGCAATTAACAATCTCTACCACAGATCCCCTCAGTGTATCATCCACTTTCAGCAACAAAGCATTCATGGTTTCCATTAAGGAAAGGGAAGGTATTGACTGAAAAGATAGTACAAAGAATCAGAACCAAAACCAGACAATGTTTTGACAATAAGTGTCACATTTCAGTAGTAGCTAACCACAGGCCAGACACAGGAAAAGGTCATCTTGTCATAAATGTAATTCTATCAGTGAAACATACATAAGTTATTGAATTCTTTTCCTTTCCTCTCATTCTGATCCTTGGGGGTCTACTGCAGCCTTCCCCCCACACACAGGTGGCATTCAATAAAGCAGCACATTTCAATTTTCTGTTTTGTGTTAGACCCGCTTCCCGTATGTCCCCAGAGCACTAATTTGCCAAGGTCTTGTTTGATTGGGGCAGAAAATTCAGTACCATATATAATCATATCTTCTTTTCTAAAGAGATTTTTATTATGACCCTTCATCATAACCTTTATTATTTCTTTTTGTGGCCTCTCTTTTCAAATTATTCTGTTCAAAAAATTATTACTCCAATTAGGAGACATTTTCTTTACTTCAGAGAATGTGGTGGCATTTTCAAAACTCTAAGCTTAGAGCCTTAAAGAGTTTGGACAGAGAGCAGTGCTTGAATCCTATAATTACACTGTATCTTGGAGCACAGAGTATGACAAATAATGAGAGAGTTGGCAAACTGTTAAACTGTCACTTAATTCACTGGTCAAAAGCTAATCATTGGTGATAATAACAATGGGTCTTTAGGAGAACCAGAGCTTCAATTCTAGCTGGAAATCTTTTCCAATCAGAAATTCAAGCATGTTTTAATATATTAGCTAGAATGTTTTATCTATTATTTAAGTTTTCAATTCACTCAGAAAGTATCTCATGTAACATTGCCACATATTTTATCAAAGAATAGATGATACTGTAAAACCTTAAAGATCGTTTTCTTCAGTACCCTCCTTCAAGAACGAATGCCACCTCTCATGACCATTGTTCCACATTCCTTGTCAAAACCCCAACAAATGGTGCCCCAGTTTGCTATATATAAAATTTGAATAATTTCAAGAGTTGTCAAGAGGATTCATGAGTTAATATTTGCAAAACCTTTAGCACAGACCTAGAAAATACTGAATACTAAATTGTGTTAAACCAAAAAAAAAAAAAAACTACTTAAGAGAAAAAACTCTGTGTCCAAGGAAATGGCACTTAAAGTGGGCGTCCTTGTGCCATTAAGATTGCTCTCCCAAAAAAAACATTCTCTTCTGAGGCCCTCAGCTTGGTTTTCTATCTTCCTTATCAGTAACACAGTCTTTCTGCTCTTTGATGAGCATCCACCACTGTAGTAGCCACTTCTATTTCCCTAAGAACAAAATTAAAATCTCACACAAGTGCACAAGATAATATCTACAAGGAGTATAAGTAGTTGATGAGTTCTCAGAAAAATTTAGAAATTATGTTAGTTTATTTTGAATAGATTTTTTCACTGATATTCAACCTAGTCTAAGATGATGACATTTTTTTTGTCACATCCACATTTACATAGTTTCTCTTCATTTCTAGACGTGTAATGCAAAGAATTCTGTTACTTTCAAAAAAAACAAATTCAGCAAATTTCCTATGGAATACATATTTCAGTTCTATTCAAAAAGAAAAACAAAGAACCCCTACTAGAAATATCAGACGTATGTGCATCAACTTTGAGTATCCGAAAGACAGAAAGAGGCCACAAAGAATGCTTTGTTAACAGAATGTATCTCTTTGTTTAATGGCCTTTGCCAACTACGCTAAACAGTGAATAGACTGGTTGGATGACAGTTCTTTCTCAAAGCCATCTGCTCCTCTGAATGAATCCTGTGGGAAATCATTTATACTAAATTTGTCACATCACACCTTATTTCCAGGTCAACAGAGTGATAGTAAAATTCCAATTCTTTTACTTATTCATATCTAATGTGGAGATGAGTGTGGGCTAGAAAATACATTTGGAAATTTGGAAGACTACAATAGGGTAATTGGCTTCGCAACATGTGTCCTAGCCAAATTGACCAAGACACCTCCTGTCATTTCCACCAACAGATGCCATTCTTAACAATGAAACTCTTTAAAAAATGAAACCTTTTCCTTCTGCCTACAGCTTTATTTGTCTAGGCAAAACTATGACTAAGCTTTAGCCTAACTCACCTGCTTACTCTATCTGAAATAGATAAATAGATAAAAGAGAGAAAGCATTTTGTTACAAACATCATACTATATAAGTGCTATTCATAAGAATTTTTTGGAGTACAAATTACTGAAGCCCAACCAAAATACCTTAAGACATGAAGGGAACTTATTACAGGGGCACTTGGATATTTTACAAAACACCCAAGTCAAGAAAAGAGCAAAGATGAAGTTGGGCCCCGGGAACTATTAGAACCAGGGGCTTGAGTATCATGAGGATGCATTCTTCATCTCTCACCTCTGCCTCGACCAGGGTCTCATTTTCCCTTCTTGCAATAGACCAGCTTTCTCTATATACTTGTATACAGAAGTTCAACAGCTCTTGAACTTCATAAGCAATATTTCATTAGCTCTAAAAGGGTCTGGCTTGATTATAGGAGACTTTACATTTTATCACTAATAAGAAACTATTATACTGTGTGGTTCACAAACCATATTTTGTACTTTGGCATATGAACGTACGGAAGATATTTTATGGAAGATATTTTACACATATTTTACGTTTCTTGGTAACTTTCTGTACAATGAATAATAACTTATTAAAATACACAAACTGTCTAACTTTATAAAGTTTATTGAGATAGACAGAACTATCCCTGAGTTAATAACTTTAGAATACTCTGATTCTCAATAAAATATTAATATTCTTATGTACAAAAATATAAAACACATAATGCCCCACTTATCCTACGTCCTTTTTCCCTGACGTAAAAACTACCCTAACATCTGTGCTAACCTTCCCATGAATATTGTAATACTTTTACCACAAATGTACATGGGCTACTTTAAAATATTTTGTGTATTTTTATTTTTTATTTTTTTCATAATCCTCACCCAAGTATATTTTTCCATTGATTTTTAGAGAGAGTGAAAGAAAGAGAGAGAGAGAGAAACATCAATGTGAGAGAGACACATGGATTGGTTGTCTCCTGCACGCAGAGGCAGTGATTGAGCCTGCAGCTAAGGTATGTGCCCTTGACCAGAATCAAACCTGGGATCCTTCAATCTGTTGGCTGATGCTTTAGCCACTAAGCAAAACTGACTAGGGCTTGTGCATCTTTCAATATCTTCATAAGCATAAGCATGTCTTATATATCATTCTACAACTTGTGTTTGTCAGCTTTTATTCTTTTGAGGTGTATCCATGATGATTCTTGTGATAATACATCTACTCTGCATTAGACTTCCATTTTTCTGCCTTCAATGATTCGTGATTTCCTAAATTTATTAATTTAACACACTTTATTAAGTAAATTGAATATCACTATTAGGCCTTGTCATGTCTGGTGATGGTATAATGTTTAGTTTGTGAAAGCAAACTACTTAACTTTTTTGCTTACCAGTTCGCATGAAGGAATGAAATTTCTCTCAGTGGCTATATCATTAATAACATCAAATTCTATTTGAATTATTACAGTAAAAAATGTTCTTCCTGGTTAGCAGAATTCAGAGGCCAGTCTTTCAACTTGTGAGAATTGCAGGTGAATTGTTAAATGAAGTCATGAAGTTCAACTGCAGAGTTCTTAAATTAAAAAAAAAAAAAGCAGATGTCCTAGATAGTTTGGCTCAGTGGATAGAGAGCTGGCCTGCATACCAAAAGGTCCCAGGTTCAATTCTGATCAAGGACATGTACCGTGGCTGCAGTTTCCCCACCCTGGACCCTCGTCAGGGCTCATGCAGGAGGCAACCAATCAATGTCTCTCTCAAATCCATGTTTCTCTCTGTCTTTACCTCTCTCTTTACTCTCCCTAAAAATCAATGGGAAAATATCCTTGTGTGAGAATTTTTTTAAATATTAAAAAGCAGAGGTACCAGAGATAGAATAAAAGAAAAATATAAGATTAAGGTGAAAATGCAGCCAAAACTGGTTTGGCTCAGTGGATAGAGTGTCGGCCTTCAGACTGAAGGTCCCAGGTTTGATTCCGGTCAAGGGCATGTACCTTTGTTGCAAGCACATCTCCAGTAGAGAGTGTAAAGGAAGCAGCTGATCGATGTTTCTAGCTTTCTGTCCCTCTCCCTTCCTCTCTGTAAAAAAAATCAATAAAATATATTTTTTAAAAAGATGAAAATGCATACAAAGAAAATGATCATAGCCGAGACCGGTTTGGCTCAGTGGATAGAGCGTCGGACTGCGGACTGCGAGGTCCCGGGTTCGATTCCGGCAAGGGCATGTACCTTGGCTGCGGGCACATCCACAGTAGGGGGCGTGCAAGAGGCAGCTGATCCATGTCTCTCTCTCATCGATGTTTCTGACTTTCTATCCCTCTCCCTTCTGCTCTGTAAAAAATCAATAAAATATATTTTTAAAAAAAGAAAAAGAAAAAAAAAGAAAATGATCATGTTATCCACTCAAATTTGGGTTTGGCATTCAAATAGTGTTCATTTTGCCCTGGATCCCTTTTTCCTTATCTATACTGAGGCATCATTCTAGTGTCTAGTTTGCCCAGTACTCTCTTGTCTTTTACCACTTCAATCAACTGACTGAACACTTGCAGCAGGCTCTTAGTTCTCTCTCGTTCTTGAACTTCATACAACGACTTGCACCTGTCATTTATGTCTCATATTTGTGCAGGAAATGCAGACCAAACTAATGTTGGTTTTACTTTGCAATAGTGTTCCTTTAATAGCTTCTTTTCTTATTTTTTTAGTGAAATAAGCCTAGAATTTTTAAAATACATTTTTTATTGATTTCAGTAAGGAAAGGAGAGGAACAGAGAGATAGAAACATGAATGATGAGAGAGAATTATTGATTAGTTGCCTCCTGCATGCCCACCACTGGGGATCGAGTCTGAAATCCTGAGCCTGCAACCTAGGAATACACCCTGACTGGGAATAGAACCTTGATCTCCTGGTTCTTGGGTTGATGCTCAACCATTGAGGTACACTGGCCAGGCCTGCCTAGAATTTTTAAATTTCATCTTGCTTGAAGATGGGGAGAATACCTGTTGAGTAATACAATCTCATTGCAGAATGTATATTATCACTGATCAAAAATAAACAGTCCATAAATAGGAAAATCTAAATTATATAAACCATTAATTAGGATAGCACTTTTATTTCAATTCTAAGATTTTAAAAATTAATATTTATTTGCCTACTAATGACCTTTGATTTCCCTGAAAAGTGTCATTTCATGAAATCATTGAGTTGGACATAGAATATACGCATTTATGTGAAATTCAAAAATATACTTTACCAAGTCAATACCTCTTATCTCTGTATGATTCTTAATGGTCTCCAATGAGTTTTCAAATCACAGTACCACTTGATCCTTAAAACTAACAGATGGCCTAAGTAGAATTTACTCTTACAGATTGATAGGTGGTAAATTGATTCTAACAAAGCTGTAAGACTTGCAGGTCACAGAGCAAGTACATGAGAGAATTAGTAATAAAACCCAGGGCTGCTAACAGCTAGTAAACAATGCAAAGGATCTTTTAATTTTTTTCCATATCATTTATTTGCCATCTGTATTAGTTTGCTAAGGCTATCATATCAAAGTACCACAGACTGAGTGGCTTAAACAATAGAAATTTGTTTTCTCACCATTTTGGAGTCCAGACAGCCAAAATCTATGTGTCAGCAAACTTAGTTTCTTCTGAGGTCTCTCCTTGACTTATAGATAGAGGGTCATGGTCATCTCCCTTGTGTCTTTTCAGGGTTTTCCCTATGTGTATGTCTACTTCCTAATTTCCTCTTCTTATAAAGACACCAGTCATACTGCATTAGAGCTCACCCTAATGACCTCATTTTAACTTAATTACCTCTTTAAAGATTCTGCCTCCAGACACAGTCACCTTCTAAGGTTCAGAAGATTAAGACTTCAAATTGTGAATTTTGAGAAAACACAAATCGGTCCATAATACCATCATTGTCAACTTTTTAATATCATAAATTTTTATTTTCCCTTTTCAAGCTCCTTTTTAGTCCTTATTCATTTGCTCATATATTTCACAATTTATACATAGTGTTATATTCTGCATCTCCCCCCTAAATATTCCATTGGAAAGGGCTGCTATCCAATTTTCATCTGTGTGCACATCTAAAATTTTCCAGTTCAATTTGGTGAATTAAAATTAATTGAGATTATATATATCAGTTATCAATATTCCAATTTAGATTTTTTCAAACATTACTCTAAAAAATGAAGAAGAAATAGTAGTGACTCATATCTTATAGACACTCAATAAATACTATTTAAAAGAGTGAGTGCATGAATTCTCATACAAGTGAGCAGATGCTTTAGTTGATAAGAAAAGCATTAAATATTGTACATCTTTTTGAAGTTGCTAACAATTATTATTTTGAAAATTACTTAATAAGACAAATGATTATTTTATATAAGATGACGGGTATATATTTAATTTTTTTCTTTTACTAAACTTCGGCAATTCAAAAACATTTGGTTGTCAGAGAAGCTTGTCCTGTAGAACAGCTACAAGCACATCATATTTCTAAACAACTCATTCCCATTTCCAAAGGAAATATTATCACTCTTGGGCAAGAAATAAAGCCAGAAGACAGTGCAACAACAGTAGGATGCTCTTCAGGAATAATATGTGGTGCCTGATCAAGTGGTAACGCCAAACACAGACAAATGGGAATTGATTAATTTTAATACTACCTCACAGCAACATGGTCATTGCAGACTTCCTGTGAATAGTGCCGCTTTCCAAATTTCCCAATTATCCACATTAATTACATTTTAAGAGATAAACACCAGCCTTTTGTTTTTAAGTGGACCTTATGCTTTAAATGCTAAATATATAACAAGCGAGAATTAAGAAGAAATTAAAGTCACAATTTTCAGTACTAGAAAGGCTAATTCCTTTCCATTTATCATGTTATTTACTTCTGATTGTAAATTTTCAAGATAGATATTATTTTGCCTACTAAATTATATGGAGGTTAAATCTAAAAGGTATGTAATCTGCATGTCTGGTTACCCTCCAAAGTTCATGGTCTTTCAAAAATATGGGCTGGATCCATTTCTTGTGGTCTATTATTGGTCAGTTTGTAGGCCACATGAGCACTCAGCACTACATTTCTCATTCTCAAGATCACAAGTTCTAAACCTGTCCTATGCCATAAAAACATGGAAGTTCTCATTGTGGTCAGCATTCTCCACTGAAGAGTCCTGAGCTCCTAGGGTGCAGACAAAAACATCATGAGCTAATCCTCCCCAAAAAAACACTGAGGAATCTACAGGTATCCAACACTTCAAATCTATTACAATATCAGGCAAGATTGAGATTGGCTGTTGAGCAACAAGTTCCCTCTTTCTTCTTATTTTCCTCATCTTTATCCCATGTTTGCCACTGAAGACTACACCTAATTATCACTTTAACTAAATGTTAAATGTTGTGAGAAAAACATTTTAGAAAGCTCTTAAAGTTTAATTTGCCCAGATTTTCATGTCTGACATTCCAGGTCCCAAAGGTACTGCTAATAGTATTTCCTCCCAGGCCCAACTCCCACCATCACCAAGTCGTGGAAGACTCAGAATGCAAGGCAAGAGTATCTATTTGTAGAAATGATTCATGATCAGTCAGGGTGACTTGGGTACAAGCCTCAGAAAAGCAGAAATAGACTGGAATTGTAAATAAGACGATTTAATTTCAAGTAGAATTTCATGTTAATCTCTCTGGAGAATAATTAAAAGATAAACAAAAGAAAATTGTCAAGACAGCCTCTCTAACACAGGATTCAGCATCTGAACACCAAAGTCTATCTCATTTTGGAGTATAGTGACCCCAAAACACAGAATACTTCAACCCATCCATCAGAGGTTCCAGCCTGAAGATCACTCATTGCCCTCCTTGATCCTATTCTAGGCTCATTGAGCATCCTTTTGATTATAACTTGACCTTATGAGAAGATTTGCCACAGGGAGAAAATGTATTGATCAGCACACATGATTTTTGGAAATTCTCAACACATTCAGTTCTCAAAGTAAATTAATAGATTTCCTTTCTGATTTTTATTCTCTATTAGTTTGTTCTGTGTGAGGCTGTCCCTTGAGGCAGATTTAATCCTGATCCATTGACAAATGATATTTTTTAATCTTTATTGTTCAGTTTATTAATTACATTGTTTCCCCTTTTTATCCCCCTATAGCTCCCCTCCACCCTGTACCTATCCCACCCTCCATCCTCACCTCCCCCTCCCCACTGTCCTCTCCCATTGTTGCTAGATTTTTGTCCAGTCTCTTGCTGCACTTCACACAACCCTTTTCTCCCCAAGAATTGTCAGTCCATTCCCTCTCTATTTCCATGTCTCTGTTATATTCACCAGTCTATCCTGTTCAACAGCCGATCAATTCACTTGATTTTTATGTTCATTTGTTGATAGATGTGTATTTGTTGTTCATAATTTTCATCTTTACCTTTTTCTTCTTCCTCTTCTTAAAGAATATCTTTCAGCATTTCATATAATGTTGGTTTGGTGGTGATGAACTCCTTTAGCTTTTTCTTATCTGTGAAGCACTTCATCTGACCTTCAATTCTGAATGATATCTTTGCTGGATAGAGTAATCTTGGTTGTAGATTCTTGCTGTTCATCACTTTGAATATTTCTTCCCACTCCCGTCTGGCCTGCATAGTTTCTGTTGAGAAATCCGCTGACAGTCGTATGGGTGCTCCCTTATAGGTAACTAACTGTTTCTCTCTTGCTGCTTTTAATATTCTCTTTGTCTTTTGCTCTTGGCATTTTAATTATGATGTGCCTTGGTGTGGTCCTCTTAGGGTTCCTATATATTGGGGTTCGGTGCACTTCTTGTACTCCTAAGTCAATTTCTTTCACCGGGTGTGGGAAGTTTTCAGTCACTATTTCTTCAAATAGGTTTTCATTGTCTTGGCCTCTCGCTTTTTCTGGCACCCCTATAATTCGGATGTTGGTATGCTTGAGGTTGTCCCAGAGGCCCCTTACACTATCTTCAATTTTTTGGATTCTTTTGGTTTCTTGCTTTTTCAGCTGAGTGGATTTTACCTCTTTGTATTTCAAATCTTTAACTTGGTTCTTGGGGTGATCCAGAGCACTTTTAGGTCTTTGTATAATATTTTTTGTTTCAGTCAGTGTATGCTTAATTTCTGGTTGGTCCTTTTTCATATCCTTGAGAGTCTGCTTTATATCCCTGAGGGTTTCTTTCATTTCCTTGTAGGACTCATTCATTTCCACGTTGGTCTTGATTATTTCTTTGCAGCTCTCGTTTATATCCTTGAGGGTGTTGTTCATTTTCTTGTAGGACTCATTCATTTCCTTTGTGGTCTTGCTTATTTCCTTATAGGCCTCGATCTTTTGTTGGAGCCTCTTAAAAAACCCTATAACCGTGGTTCTGAATTCCATGTCCAGTCGTTTTTTTTTTTCTACATTTCTTTCACATCTGATTTCTTTACATGTTGCTGCATGGTGGCTGCTTCCCTGAGTTGGTCAATTAGCTTTGTGTGGTAGACTTCCTACTAGGGACAGTGGCTCAGCCTCCCCAGTTACCTGAGGTGGATATGGGCTGCACAGTCTTGCTGAAGTTAAGCTCAGTTAATCGTTGTTAGCACTTGGAGGGTTGACCTCCAGGCCAATTGTCTGTGAAGCTCAGCTGTGCTCAGGTTGGGTGGGCGGAGTCTCTGGGCCAAGCAGACAGCGTTAGCTCCGCCCTATGCGGCCCCAGGGACTCTGTGCCGAGGGCAATGGCCGCCAGCACCTCTGAGAGAGAGCCGCTACGGAGCTCCACCGGCTGCCGGTTACTGTGGAATTCAGACTTTCCCAAAATGAGTCTGCATGCGCAATGTCTCACCCAGGGTCGTAAAACAAAGCAGTCTAATGGTTTTCTGAATGAGAGGCAAGTCGCGGTGCGCTCTCTGCGCCGTCACGCAGCCAAGCTGTTCGCGCAAGCTGCCTTCTCCACAAGCCGGGAGACCTGGCCACACCCGAGCTTCGGCATGCCCTCCCACTGTCCAGTTTTCACCCCGTGTGATAGTGGGTTCTCTGGACTTCGCCCAGAGCTGGAGAATCAGTCCAGTGGGACGCCTTTGTCTCCCCGTTCGAGAAAACTGGCCGGTTTTCAGCCGCCCACCCTCTCTGCTGGCGCGCACTCCAAACCTCTCTCCATGCGAATCTTTCAATGCTGTTCGCCGCCGCTCCTCCGAGTCACAGTGTCTTATCTTCACTTTTTTTTTTTAATATATTTTATTGATTTTTTACAGAGCAGAAAGGAGAGGGATAGAAAGTCAGAAACATCGATGAAGAGAGACATCGATCAGCTGCCTCCTGCACGCCCCCTACTGGGGATGTGCCCGCAGCCAACGTACATGCCCTTGCCGGAATCGAACCCGGGACCCTTCAGTCCCCAGTCCGACGCTCTATCCACTGAGCCAAACCGGTCTCGGCTTCACTTTTATTTGTGGAATTTTCACTCGGCGAGCTTTCTGGTGATTCTGGAAGGTGTTTGTTCTTTCGTTAAGTTGTAGTATTAAAATTGCTGATTATGACGGCAAGATAGGTGTTCTACCTTTGCCGCCATCTTATTTCTCTCCGACAAATGATATTTTTAAACCTGCAAGGTCAGGGCCAGATTCAGAGTGAGTAAATTCTCTAAGGTAACCTGACCTAAGTGTATGCTTTCCCACTTGAGGAAGTAATTGCCCTAGCCATTTTGTGTCCAATCTCTTATTTTTTCTGTCCTCTGTCTTTGTAGATTGACCAAGGATATATCTCTGCACATGCTTTTGGGTGCACAGCTTTCTAAGAAGTGTGATAAGCACAGTGTTACTGGATTCTGATTACTGATATTGCTTTACTCATCAATGCATCATGACCTTCAAATTCATGTTTTCTCTTTTCCACCTACCCAGGATTATCTCTTGCCAAAACTTAGCCACACCTCTCATTCTTGTCAGTTAACCATTCTATATAATAAAAGAATAATATGCAAATTTGACTGTACCTTCACCACACCCAAAAGCCACGCCCACCCACAAATCAGGAGCAGTTTATGCAAATAAACCTCAACCAAGATGGCTGCCACCACTGAGAGCAGGAGGAAGGCTTAGGTTTCCCTGGCAACGGAGGAAGCCAAGCTTTCCAGCTGCTGTTGCTGGCCTAAGCTTCCACTCAATGTTACAAAGTTTCAATTATAAAAGATACAGAAAAGGCAGTAGCCACTGAGTTGGTGAAAACAGAGGCTTGGGTTTCACTGGCAATGGAGGAAGCTGGCCTAGCCTCCACTCTAGGCTACAAAGTTTCAATTGTAGACATGGATTAATCCCAGATACCAGGGAGGGGGGGAGGGGGGCTATGGCCAGCCTGCAAACCTCCACAGGTCCCTGGCCCAGACTGCCCCTCACCCCAAGGGAACCCCACCCTGATCTGGGACACTCTTCAGGGCAAACCAGCTGGCCCCCACCCATGCACCAGGCCTCTATCCTATCTAATAAAAGAGTAATTTGCAGATTGACCATCACTCCAACACACAAGAGGGCTTTCCCCATGTGGTCAAAGATCCTGCCCCCATATGGACACAAGATGGCCACCACAAGATGTCCAGCAGGTAGGGCCGTTGGAAGGTTCCAGGCCCTGCAAGGGAGGGCAGTTGTGGGCAATCAGGCCACCAGGGGAGGGAAGTTGGGAGGGACCAGGCCTGCAGGGGAGGGCAGTTGGGGGCAATCAAGCCTGCAATGGAGGGCAGTTAGGAGTGACCAGGCTGGCAGAGTAAAGAAGTTGGGGGGCAAACAGGCTGGCAGGGTAGCAGTTAGACATCAATTAGGCTGGTAGGGTAGTGGTTAGCTGGTGATCAGGCTGTCAGGCACAAGCAGTTAGGGGCATTCAGGGAGGCAGGCAGGTGAACAGTTTGGAGCCAGCAGTCCTGGATTGTGAGAAGGATGTCTAACTGCCCGTTTAGGCCTGATCGGACATCCCTCAAATAGTCCCAGATTGGAGAGGGTGAAGGCTGGACTGAGGGACACCCTCCTACCATCCCCCATGCATGAATTTCATGCACTGGGCCTCTAGTATTATATATAATGTAATACATTCTTCTTCCTAACTCTCATTCTTGAGTCAAACTGACCTGCAACTACAACTATGCCACTTCACTTCTGAGACAAATTACCTTGAGAAGCTTTTCTTAAAGAGCCTAAACCAGAGGCTATGTATGTTCCTTGCCATGTTATTCACAACAGCCAAAATATGGAAGCAACCTAAATGTCCATTAGTAGGCAAGTGGATAAAGAAGATGTGATATATATATTGGAATGTTGCTGGGCCATAAAAAATATTACAATTTGTAACAGCATGGAGAGACTTTTAGAGGGTATGATGCTAAGAGAAATAAGACAGAGCAAATGTATAGCCTAAGTAGCCAGTTTGATTGCCAGTTATACTCCAACACCCATTCTCTGTTCTTACACAGTAATAGGAATTTATGTGAGTAGATTCTACCTACCTTGTTCAGTTGTTTGGTCCACCCTCACTAACCCCTCCGCCGGCCTGGTCGCCCCATGCAGCCTGTTTGGTTGTCTGTTCGGTTGTTTCAGTTATGACCATCCCTGAGGCTTTTATAGGTAGATAACTTTTAAGTTAGGTAGAGATCTAAAAAAGTAGATTTTAGATTTATCCTTCTTTTACATAAGAGAAAACTGAGACATTAAAAAATTAAGTATCTTTCCCTAGTTGGTTAGGCTCAGTGGATAGAGTGTTGGCCTGCGGATTAAAGGGTCCCAGGTTGAGTATGGTCAAGGACACATGCCTGGGTTGCAGTTCGATACCCAGTGGGGAGCATGCACGAGGCAACCAATCAATGATTCTCTCTCATCATTGATGTTTCTATCTCTCTGTCCCTCTCACTTCCTCTCTGAAATCAATAAAAATATACTTTTAAAAAATTAAGTATCTTCTCCAAAGTCACAGAGCTAGTAAATGCATAGCCAGAATTTGAATATAGAAAGTTTAACTCCAATGTCCATGCTCATCGTCACTACATATCACCTCTCAATGTCAGCACCCTGTTGTGTTATTGCTATAGCCTTCTCCATGCCAAAAGAATACTATACAAAGACAGCCACCCATGTGTTTGGTTGGTGTTTGTTTCCTAAAAGTGAGACAATTATACCCTTTCCCTTATGCTGTCTTCCTCTTCTCACTTCAAAGTCTTCCCAAGTTCACAGGCAAAGACCCAAACTACACTTTTCAATAAAATACAATATTTTATCACAAGCATGTACCATAATCTATTGAGCCATCACTCTATCTGTGGGTATTCATCTTGTTTCCATCTTGTTCTCACTATAAATATTCCAGCAGTAAACACCTTGCCCATAAATCTTTAAGGATTCATGCTTTTATTTCTATGGGCTTGATTCCCAGTAGGCCTACTGATTAAAGGGTATTTGTATCTCTATATTTAGTAGACAATACAGGATTGCATTCTAAGTCACATTTCACCAGCAAAGTATGAGAGCACACATTCCCCATACCCATCAGAGGAGAATGAATCACCCCTTTTAAATGGCACCAACCTGATAGCTATAAAGTGATTTCTCACTGTTTCTTTAAGTTACATTGATCAAATAGTAAAACTTCAGCTTCTTAACAAATGTGATTGGCCATTTAGATTTGTTCTTCTATCAATTACAGAGTCAAAAATGTTTTTTCACATTTTTAATAGGGTTGTTTTTAAAGTTGGTTTTAAATTGCATGTTTTTAATAGGGTTTTTGTAAAAATAGGGTTGTATTATTAAATAGCTCTATTAGGCCCTAACTGGTTTGGCTCAGTGGCTAGAGCGTCGGCCTTCATACTGAAAGGTCCCAGGTTCGATCCCTGTCAAGGGCATGTACCTTGGCTGCGGGCACATCCCCAGAAAGGAGTGTGCAAGAGGCAGCTGGTCGATGTTTCTCTCTCATCGGTGTTTCTGACTTTCTATCCCTCTCCCTTCCTATCTGTAAAAAATCAATAAAATATATTTTTAAAAAATAAATAGCTCTATTAGTTAAGGGCTTAGTTTATTATAGATATTAGTCCCTTTTCTGTCCTTTGCATTTTAATTTTTCCCCCAAATCTATTATTTCTATTGAATTTATTTTTTAGGAATTTTTATAAAAAGGTCTAAATTTATAAATGTCTGAGTATATTTCTCTTTTCTTTCATAGATGCTGAGTATCCTATCTCTGAGAAACTCACTCCAATCTTAAACTCTTATATGAAGTCATCCATAATTTCTACCCAAATTTTCAGTGATTAAGTTTTAGTTCATCTGAAGTCTACTTGTATATGTGACTTGACGTAGGTTTCTAAACTATTTTCTTCCAAATGGATAACCAATGGTGCCAAAATCATTTGTTAAATAGGCCATGCTTTTCCTATTGAATTAAATCTTTATCATATACGAAATTCTCCTATTTGGTGGGATATATTCTGGACACTATTCTGCTTCCTTGGTCCATTTGTAATTTTCTGTGCAATTTAACATTGTAACCACTAATTTTTTAAAGACTAAATGAAAGGGGAAGGAAATAAGCAGCAATCTGTATGAATCAGTAAAAATAAATAAATTTAAAAGGAAATAGAGTAGCATAAACAAAATCAGATCGAAGTATATACATTGTTAAACAAATTGGAACATTTTCTGTCTTTCAAGCTTTACTGTTATTGTCTCCAGGGTGGCTAGCACAATTTATCAAATTGCCAGAAGAACACTAAAGTAATTAACTATTTTATATAAATAATAGTAGAGAATGTTTTATATGAAAATAGTTTCTTACTTTTGGTACATAAATATCAGGGCTAACCTGATGTATTTTTAGAAAGTCAGTGTTATAGTAAAGCAAAAAACATTTAATTTTTTAGACTGAAGATACTGCGACAATGTCATTATTTCTATAATATGCCCCAAAGTTTTTGTAATTGAAATTGTTATCTGAATAATATTTATGGGTGACTATCAAGTGATAGCTACTAAGATTTCTGTGATGACAGAATTTAATCTGGGGAACGTTGGTAGGTAAAAACAGAATAAGTGGCAGCTGTTCAGAGTACTATTTTTGACTCTCTACCTTCTCGGTAGTGTTTACAACCAATCAGGAAAAAATGATTTAGCCATTAACATGTTTTTCTCTTGCTCTTTTGGTCTCTATGAAATAGCTTACATTCTACTTCCGAAGAACTTTTGGATGTTTGAAATACTATAGTACATGAAGAATTTTTTTTTCATTCTTGTGGATTTTAAGTTGTTTTGTCATTGCCATCACCATTATTATTATTTTTGCACTGCTGTCTTAAAATAATACTTTAAGGTAAAGTTATATGAACAATTAAAATACCTATACTAGAATTCTGCTGTATTTAGCTCACCTATAATCATCCTGTAACATCTTGTCAATGCCAACTTTACTTAAGTAAAACTTTTCAGGAAATAAGGATATGTACCCTTACTCTGTAAAATGGTTCATTAACAATGTGGAGAAGAGTTGGAATAATGGGCATTGCTGTCATTCCTCGGCATCTAGTCCTGCTTTCAGTTGGAGATTAAATTGCCTGATGTCCTCACTTTAATAATCGCTGAGGCTGACTTTTATGAGGCTATCGTGAAGAATGCTTCCAGTTTTCAAGGGAAAGTCATTTAAAGACAGAGAGTTAGAAGCTGATATGCCCAAGTAATTGCTAATAATTAAAATGAGTTTCAATAAGTGAGTTCTTTAATAGCCCACCCCTTTCTTTAAAAATGTTAATAAAGTAATCAATAGGCATTATTTGGGGCATTATAGTATTTATACATATACAAGTAATGATCAACATTACATGCTTCTTGGTCTATGATTAGCATAAAAAAACATCAAAGTGTGTACTTCATGCAGAGGAGATGCTATACTTCTATCACCCTAATGGTGTGAAAATGTAATGATGTTTTCCTACAAAGGAAAACCTCTTTTCTTTGATGTTGGAGTTTGGCTTCCATTACCACAGTCTCCGCAAGCTGAGAAGAAAACACACATTACCCACACTGTCAAAGATGCTGCTGACAAGCATATAAATAATTGCAGGATTTAAAAGGATGCCTCTTTTTTATTTTCATGTTTATAACTCTTTACTAAAACAATATAAGCAGTACTACCTAAAAATAATAGATGTAATGTTCTATTACTTCACAGAGGTATCTACCAAAATAAAGTAGAAATCATAAAGATAGTCTAATGAACCACTGTACTCTGTCATCTTTGTGTTTACTTCACTCTGAAATATTTAATTTGACATAAACATCTTATATCTGTTGCATAAAGATAAAACTCCCATTATTCTGAGAATCACAAATTAAGCAGAGTCTAAATTATTACAGGCTAAATATACAAGATATTCTAGTAGATGGACTTTTCAATCCAGTTCAAATGTGGTATTCCAAATTAAAAATTAGTCTGTGAAAATCACTCCTAAGGGAGGGAGGGAGAGAAGGAGGAAGAAGAGAGATCATTGCTTGACAAAACAGGGAATAGCTCATTTGTAAGGTTTTTGTGAGGATTAAATTAGATAACACATTGCAAAGTACCTAGTTCAGTAAAGTATTATAATTTTTTTCAGCTTCAGAGTTAATAAAATATAAAAAAGTAAAAATCTTATGCTTTATATTGTTTTATGGAAGGGGCAGGAGAAATAAAAGGAGAAGGACAGAGAAAGAGGAAGAGAAAGAAAATCAGGGAAAGAGATAAACAGCTAAATGTGGGAGAAGAGGATTGGATTGGAGCACTGGGGATCCGCTTTAGTAAAAGCCATTTGAACTTCTTTGAGGAGGAATGTTTGCACCCCAAAAAGGTCTTAGTATTGGAACAGAGCTGCCTATCAGACCTTCCTGACAGTGACCAAAATATAATTTATTTTTTTGTCAAAGAAGCTGAGTAAGTTTCCATAGGAGCTTGACCACTGATAACTCAGTGTGCCTATGTCTATCAGGATTCTGAGCATCCCTAAGTGAATTCTGGCTATAGAAGTCCACATGGCATGAATTCTAATTGGGGCAGTGGGCAGGAACGGAGAAATTTCATCCACTCTCTCAGACAGATATCATATATTAGACCCTTAGGAGATGGAGATGTTGGCTTGAATCTGGGAGTTCGAGCTGGCCTGTTCGTCTCTCCTACAGTAAAACCTCTTCTCTCATAACAACATAAATTCCCTAAGGCTTCTCAAAATAAAGCCAATCCATTAACTGGGGTAACTGTTATCTAAATCAGGCATGCCAATTACTTCATGGTCCAAATCTATTCCTACTGTATTTACTAAGATATACTATACATTGCTAACATATTTGACTATAAGGAATAAAGTTCTTGCATGTACCAAAGAGCTATAATTCCAACAGTACACAGAATGAAATGGCCTACCATTTTTCACCCTGATATCATCCCTGACCTCTAAAATAACCGAAAGTTCACACCGGCTAGCCTACAGATGTCTAACCTTTCTTTATGAATATCCCTGATAGCCAATTAACTGGCAAGTTTTCGTAAGTAATAAACATCAAGTGAAGCATACGAAAATGTGGGCTTCTGAATATCTGGACATATGGCAAAGCAGTAGGAGAATTTTAGCACAGGTTGTCTTCATAACATAGTCTACTTTGAGAGTCAGCTGTAGTATTCACACAACTTGTCCACAAAAGCTGCAAAACACATACTCCACAAAATATATAGTCCACTGCTACTTCCATTATCTAAAATAAATGGGGGGAAAAATGCATGAAGTGTGGAGTAGGTTGTTGGGGCCTGGGATTCAGAAAGGTCCTAGAATCCATTGGCTTTCAATCAATAGACAAACTAGAGTAAGAAGAAAAAATATCAACCAAAGGACTTATATGCATGCATAAAAGCATAACCAATGGATACAAGACACGGGGGGCGGCGGGGGGGGGGGGCAAGTGAGGGCATATGCTGGGGTGTAGGGGAAGCCAGAGTGAGATCAATGGGGGAAAAAGGAAATATATGTACTACTATTTGTAATACTTTTAACCAAAAAAAGTATAAAATAAAATAAAATAAAACAAGGAAAAGATAGTTGCATCTAATAGAATGAAAGGTCACTATCCATAAAGAAGTACAACCAAGAATATTATGAAGTGGGGGAAGGAAATACTAGGATACTGGCTTGTGCCAGGAGAGAATAGCTACTTCCAAGAGGTTAACAAGGGAATGTATTTGGCAGAGTTCTGTGATCCCAGAAAAGCTTCAAAGCCTGGATTACAAAGTAGGGCATGACTGCAGGTGCCTACTAGGTAGGGTTTTCTAAGCTTATTATCTGCATATCATCTATTTGCAATTTTTTACATTTAATAGTGGATACATAATATAGTAGATATGAAATATGTATAGATTCTGTTCTATTAAATAAATTTACTAATAAACTTTGTGATGATTAAATCTGCCTTGGATTTTAGGTATTTCCTAAAGTCCTGAGAAGGGAGGAAAATAAGTTACACAGTTGTATTGCCTGAAATGAAATTGGGCAAAATTCACAAAAATTAGCAAAGTACTGTTACACAATAAAATATAAATAAAGCAACAGAGCAGTATGCTAACTCACTATTGTGATTATAAATTACTGATAAATGTTTGGAAATGTATATTCAACAAATTAAGGTTAGATGCTTACAGGTTCGGTTTATAGTTGAGGCAAATTTTTATTACAATGTTCATATTCACACCTAAACATGGTAATAATACATAATTTGAGTGTTACCTATTGCAAATATTTCAGAAAAGGATTAGCTAGGTTCTTTGACTAAATTAGCCAATTATTTTCAAATAAAGCTTATATTCTGAAATTATGCAATTGTTTGAGCCAGAGTTGCCAATAAACTTCACAATCCCTGTAAAGACATGAAACTATAAGAAAAGAACTTTTGGAGAACAAAAATGGCTCTTGGAGGTTAAAAATAGAAAACAGAACTCCAAAACTCCATGGAATAAACCACTCAGAAAAAGGAACAAAAAGACAAAGATGGAAATTTAACTAAATAAAAATAAAGAAATAACCCCTATGAATCCGTGGTAATAGGAATTTCAGAGATATTACCAAAAATGGAAGGCAGAAATCATCAACAAAATAACTTGAGAAAATCTCCAGAACAAGTATCTATACTGAAATTGGCCCCTAAGGCAGCAAGGCAGGGGAACCAGTGTCCACCGCTGCTACCACTGCAACCTGTTCCTGCAGCCCACACAGGCCCCACCTGACCCACATGATCCACAGCTACCAGAGCAGCCACCTTTAGGCCCCTGAAGCTGACAGTGGCTAAGACCCACACCATGAAGTCAGAGGACATGCAGAAGTTCGCTAGTGAATTGCATATGTCATATTCCCCAAAATGATGTTTGAAGGCCACATTTTTAAGACTCCAGCATGATTCTGACCTTGGGATTGAATTCAATGCTATAGACACTTTAAGATGTATAAACAACTACCAAGAATGCTTAAAGTGGCCTGTGTGGAAGAGTGGCAGGAAAGCAGGTCAGAGGTTGGACATTCCAAAGACATTATTAAACCACTAGACACCTGGTGCATGAAAATTCAGGCACTGGGCATGGGGGTTGCCTCAGCACAGCCTCCCGCAGTCCAGAAGCCCTCAGGAGATGTCTGTCTGACAGCTTAGGCCCGCTGAAGCTGCCAATATCACCACTGGTGGCCTACCTCTGCAGGAGGCCACGGGTAAGCCAATCAGGGGATGGCACCAGATGGCAAGCAGCCAACCCTGCCTCCCCTGATCGCCCCTCCACCACCACTGGTCATCACTGCCCCCCAATCTTCATCCCCTCCCTCTGCCCACCAGCACACACCTTGCCTGGCCTGGCACTGCTAGCTGGCCATCCCCACCACCCACCAACCAGTCATTCTGCCATTCAGTTGATTTGCATATTATGCTTTTATTATGTAGGATATGATTACACCTATACAACAGATTATAAGGGAGCATTACCTGGAGAAGCACTCAAGTTAAAGGTTGTACCTAAAACAGGTCATATAGATGCAGAGAAATGGAAAGCCAGAGAATAGATTAAGATTTTTGAAATTCTATTTGAGGATGAACTTCATGATCATGGAGTTTCAAGCTTAAATGTGAAAATTAGAGTAAGGCTTTCCAGTTTTTCCTGCTGATGGCCATTTTTCTTGAGAATTTATGGAGTGCTCATCAGAATGAATGACAGGAGACTTTACTACAAGGCCAACAAGACCTATATGTTAGAATATATAACACAAGAGAGCAACATTGCCAATTTAGTGAATGTTTCACCTTCCCTCTTTATGGAATCTAATGAAAAATCACAGTATTTATTGAACATGAAGGTAGTTTAATAAAAGCTAATACTTCCAGAAAGAATTGATCATAACCCTGGATACTCATAAGAAAATTCACCTGTGGCATAGAATATGAAGTACCATAAACTCACCATGAAATCTGATGGAGACCTTGACTATGTGGATAGGGATATTTTTTATTGCAAGAATTAATTGCCTTGTCTATGTGCAGATTTTTTGTAGCCATAAAGGGCCCAGAATAATGGGTAGAAAGGACAGTGTCTAAGAAAGAACATGAGAGCATTTACAATACTTGGAAACAGAGATTATCCCTTTAGTTTACAGGGACAATATATATACATGTATATATGTGTGTATGTGTATACAGAGGTAGACAAAAGTAGGTTAACAGTTGTAATACAAATAAATAAAAAGAACAAATTTTCACATACTCACAAATGTAAACCTAAATGTAAACCTACTTTCGCCTACCCTTCTATACAAACACATACACACACATACACACACACACACACACACACACACACACACACACACACACAACCAGAACACTATTCCCTCCCAAATAAATCACCACTCAACTGTTAAGGTAGAAAAATATATTTCTGATCTGACAAAGTTCCTACCATGCTACCTTTAAGTAAGGCACTAGCAGAAACACTCCACCAAAAAGAAAAAGTATCTCCAGAAAGCAGAGTATCCAATCCAAGAGAGGCAAATGAAATCCACATTCATAAAAGGAGGTCTAAGAATGATACTGTACAACAGATCTCAATAGTATGGCATCCAGACACAGCACAAAAGATTCCAAATAAGAAGTCTCTAATAAGAGGAAATTAACATTCTCTTTTGAGTTTCAATACACTGAAAGAAGATTTACACATTTGGAAAAGAATTTAGAGTAGAATTAGTGATAAATACAAAGAAAGATAAGCATATAGAAAACCAAAGCAATTGTTAGTTCTAGGAAAACAAAATTGTGTCAACCAGAAAAGTAAGGTTATACTATATGGCTTACCAGTATGTACTGGTAAATACCAATTACTTGTCATTGATCTGAACAAAACATATAACTACACTGAAAAGGTGCGTGTATATGATGAGGTCAGTGGTGGTTCTGTGAGAATGAGCTGAATCTACATCTTCTAAAGTTACTCATTGCTTAGAAAATTACAGTAAACTTTAAAATATTTTAACACTTGAAACTAGTTACTTCTAAGAGCATTTAATGTAGGAAGAAACTGCTGTCATTTATAACAAGCCAAATTTGACTTTTATATTAGTTTTACATATAACATTTACAAAAACAACAAAAAAGTTTAAAGGAACCTAATCAGGTATTTTGCAATTGGTCCATTTGAATTCAAGTCTTCACATCTGTATTTCCCAAATAGGTGTGATTCATCAAACTTTGGTCATAATTTGGGACCTCTAAAGACCCCGAAAAAACTTCAAAGCAAGAAGGTCCCCTCTTACTACTTAAATACTGTAGTCCAATAAGATCCTGAAAGAGCCTCATTGTAGCAAGGGTCAGATCTCAATATTGATGAGTACAAATATCTACTTAAAATTTCAGAGAAGTCAATAACATGGTTATCAAATTTTGTAAATTAATTCCTATTCACTTTACCTGGGTAGTTGCCTTTATCATCACTGCCAATGAAATTTGACCTTTCATTCCTAGGAGATAAAAAGAAGTACAGTATTTAATGAAGCACAATGTCAAATAACTATTTCTTATGCATCTATTATGTATAATATACTGAGTTACAGACTCTAGGAGTCACAAATATATACATAAAATTCAGACTTCCCCACTGTTCACAATGTAGAGGAGTCTATGAGACAAATTTCTGGAAGGTAAGTCTACAATTTACAACCAAACAGGAAGTATAAGAGAAAAATCATAGAAAAATTCTGAGATAATCTGCCCAAGCATTTCAACCAATAATGAAACTTGGGATTCATGAACTGAACTTTTCTGGGACCTACATGTTAGATCATTTAGATGTTTAAATACTTTTTTCTTACAGTGCAGCCATCTTTTGACTACATAAATTAGGAAACTTGAAAAATAATGACTAAAATTAAATGGGGAAAAAACTATCTTCACACTATAGAACAGGTATCACTTTGATATGTTTTGTGAAATATACCTTGAAATACCATGCTATTTTATTTAACTTTGTTTACCAAAAGAAGGGTGAGAATAATAATTGATAAAATATAGCCCAATTCAATACAAAAGCCCTGATATTTGTTATTCTAATAAATCTCGGCAGCAAATGAACATACACTAGCTCTGAGAGCCAATTTGTAAATAGGTTGGTCTGATATTATGATATTCAGACATTTGAATGTTTTTTTTCCTTGCATAACATATTAGTTGGCTTTTTTTTCATTCTTTTTATGTGAAATTTGACCCAAATTTGCTTTGTTATTTGTATAAAACTCTTTTGATAGCTAACATGAAAGAAAGAAGATAATGATATAGCAAAGTAGAATCCCTTTTCCACAATAAACAAACTAGAGACTAGCATCTTTTGATTATGTTTTATTATATGCACAGAAATAAAATGCAATTATCTAGTCTGTACATTAACTCAAATAGAAAATATATAATATTATTCCTTACATAAGTAGTATGAAATACTTTGAAAAAAATAAATATAACTAACTGGCCAGGATTTAATAATAATACCTCAGTGGTCGGCAAACTCATTAGTCAACAGAGTGTGGCAAACCGCGGCTCTTGAGTCGCATGTGCCTCACAAGCCGCAGTTTGCTGATCACTGCTCTAAGGCAACAAAGAGGAGATAATGATCCCTACATGCATAGCTCTAGGGATGCTTAAAATTTAAACTATTGAAGGTACCATTCCTGCCCCATGTTGAATAGTATTCTTAAAACATTTCCTTTCATTTGCTAAGATGATACTAGTTATGTGCCCTTTAAATTGGCCTCAATAAAATCCATTTGCTCAAAAATGATTCAACACAAAAAATATATTAATATACTATACCACATTAATAGGCTGAAAGAGAGAAAATATGTCTATTTCAATAGATGTCAATTGAAACTACTTGAAAAACTTCACCATTCACAAAAGAAGGTCCACCTTTAATATTATTTAGTATTTCTATAGAAGTATCAGTCAATGAAATGAAAGAAATAAACAAAAGTATATTGAAAAGAAAATAATTTGCAGATGAATTTTATATACCTAGGAAGCCCAAAAATCAATATAAAACTATAATAAATAATAATAAATTCAATGTGTCTGGTGATTAAATCAATTCTAAAAATTAATCATTTTACTATGTATAATCAGTGATCATCTAGAAAATATGATGAAAGAAAAAATTTCATTTACAATAACAAAAAGATAGAATATTTAAAATAAACTTTAAAATGTGAAAAACTTATATGAAGAAAAATTTTAAATTTACTGAACTATTAAAGCATTTTATTCTTGGGTAATAATATTCAAAATAGAAAATACTGAATGTACACTAACAGAATTATTATTGAAACTGTACAAAACAGTATTAAAGTTTACCTAGAAAACTAATATGAGAATATCCAGGAGGAAAAACATTGAATAATAAGATTAATAAGGAGTAATTAGTACAACTAGATATTAAAATATACTATGAAGCTATAATAATTAAATTGTTTTGGTACTAAAGAAATATTTTAAACAAATAAATTGAACATGATACATATCAGAAGAAATTTGAATATACTAGAGGCCCAGTGCACAAAATTTGTGCATGGTGGGGGAAATCTAAGCCCAGATGCACCCTCTCACAATCTGGGACCACTGGCTCCTAACCTCTCACCTGCCTGCCTGCCTGATCACCCTTAACCGCTCGCATGCCTCCCGGATTGCCCCTAACCACCTCTGGCTGGCTGCCTGATTGCACTTAACCATTCAACTGCCTGCCTGATTGCCTCTAACTGCTCACCTGCCTGCCTGATCTCTCCTAACTGCCTGATCTCTCCCTGCACCCAGGACCCTGGGTGGCTTCATCTGAGCAGGCACCCAGGATCCCAGGTGGCTTTGCCTGGGCTGGCCACAGACACTCAGGACTCAATACAATCTCCAGCAAAATTCCGATTTTCACAGAAATTAATCCTATAATTTTTAAGGAACTACACCGACCATATATAACCAAAGCAATTTTGAAAAGGAATAACAAAGCTGGAGGCATCACACTCCCTGATTTGACACTACTAGTATATTACAAAGCTACAATTATTAAAACAGTATAGTATTGGCATAAAAACAGACACAGAGATCAATGAAACAGAATAGAGAGCCCAGAAATAAACTCATGTATATATAGTCAATTTATTTATGACAAAAAAAGCAAAAATATACAATGCGGAAAGGACAGTTTTTTTAATAAATAGTGTAGAGAAAACTAAACAGTCATATGCAAAAGAATGAACTTGGTCTACTATCTTATGCCACACACAAAAATTAACTCAAAATGGATTAAAGACATGAATATAAGACTTAAAACAATAACACTCCTCTAAGAAAATGTAGGTAGTAAGCTCATTGACATCAGTCTTAACAAGTGGGATGACATTTGGATTAAAAAGATTCTAAACAGAAAATGAAATCATCAGCAAAATGCAACTTACTGAATGGGAGAAAAAAATGCAAATCATATCTGGTAAGGAAATTATAACCAAAATATATAAAGTACTCCTACAACTCAACAGCAAAAAAAAAATCTAATTAAAAAATGGGTAGTTGGGCCCTAGCTAGTTTTGCTCAGTGGATAGAGAGCTGTCCTGCGAACTGAAGGGTCCTGGGTTTGTTTCTGGTCAAGGGCACATGCCCAGGTTGCATGCTCAATCCACAGTACGGGGTGTGCAGGAAGCAGCTGATCAATGATTCTCGTCATTAATATTTTAATCTCCCTCTCCCTCCCCCCTCCTCTCTGAAATCAATAAAAATTATTTTTTAAATGGTCAGGGGATTTGAATAAATTTTTTTGAAAAAAGATGCACAGATGGCCAACAGGGACATGTAAAGATGCTCAATACCACAAATCACCAGGAAAATGCAAATCAAATCCACAATGAGAGATCACCTCACACATTTTGAATGACTATTATCAAAAAGACTAGAGGTCTGGTGCATGAAATTTGTGCATGGGAAAAGGGAAGTGTCTCTAAGCCCAGCCTGCACCCTCTCCACTCTGGGACCCCTACCAGGATCTGGCCTAAACGAGCAGTCAGACATCCCTCTTACAATCCAGGACTGCTGGCTCCCAACTGTTCACCTGCCTGCCTTCCTGATTGCCCCTAACCACTTCTATCTGCCAGCCTGGTCACCTCCTAACTGCTCCCACGCCAGCCTGATTAATGCCTATCTGCCCTCACCTCCAGGCCTGGTCACCTCCAATTTCCCATCCCTGCAGACCTGGTCACCCCTAACTGCCCTCCCCTGCAGGCCTGGTCCCCCTTAACTGCTCTCTTCTACAAGTCTGAGTCCCCCCCATCTGCCCTCCCCTGCAGGCCTAGTCTCTCCCAACTTCCCTCCTCTGCTGGCCTGGTCACCCCTAACTGCCCACCTCTGCAGGCCTGATCGCCCCCAACTGCCCTCCCTTGCAGGCCTGGTCCCTCCCAATTACCCTCCCCTGATGATGGCCCAATTGCCCACAACTGCCCTCCCTAGCAGGCAGGCCTGGTCCCTCCCAACTCCCCTCCCCTGCTGGCCATCTTGTGACAGTCATCTTGTGTCTATATGGGGGCAGCCATCTTGTGTGTTAGAATGACAGTCAATTTGCAAATTACTCTTTTATTAGATAGGAAGATAGAGGCCTGGTGCACAGGTGAAGGTCAGCTAATTTGTCCTGAAGGGTGTCCTCGATCAGGGTGAGGGCTTCCTTGGAGCATGGGGTCGCCTTGGCGAAGAGCCTGTGATAGTTTGCAGGACAGCCACACTCCCTGGCAACCCAAGCAGAGGCCCTGGTATCTGGGATTTATTTATTCTCTATTATTGAAACTTTGTAGCTTTGAGTGGAGACCTGTGACAGGTAGAAAGCTTAGCTTCCTCCATCGCCAGGGAAACCCAAGCCTCCTGCTCGCACTGTGGCTGCAAGCATTTTTGTTGGGATTTATTTATCTCCTATAACTGAAACTTTGTAGCCTTGAGTGGAGGCCAAGGCAAGCCAGGAAGCTTGACTTCCTTCATCGCCTGGGAAACCCAAGCCTTTAGCTCTCTCTGTGGCCACAGCCATCTTGGTAAGGTTAATTTGCATACTCACTCCTGATTGGCTGGTGGGTGTGGCTTGTGGATGTAGTGTGGGTGTGGTCAATTTGCATGTTACTCTTTTATTAGATAGGATAAGATTAACAAGTGTTGATAAGGATGTGAAAAAAACAGAACCCTTGTACATCCCAAATTTGGAATGTACCAGAAGCCTTTTCATAGTCATAATTTCAGCTGGGCTAAAATTTCCCTAAAATGCAATGTTTTTATTCAAAGCTCATATAAATTCTAAATAGAAAGTAACAGACAAATACACAGGTAATTATTTGTATAGGATAATGCAGAATTATATATACCAGTGTATGGATGAGAACAGCAAACTTGTTAATTTTAGGGAATATCATGTCCTGGGAGTAAAGGTCTAGAGAAAAGAACAGGAAATCTCATGGAGGATGTAGCGTTTCATAGACCTTGAATAATTTCCAACCTTTCTCACTAAGCTTCCTGAAACTTTGGGGATTGTAAATGTGATAATGTTCTTTTCTTGTCTGGGAAAAATGTACAGGGTCATTATCCTATTCAACAGGAACTATGGAGACATGCAGATTTCCTAAGGAGAAAGTTACAGATGTCTCATCTCCTACTTCAACTCATCACATTGTCATTCCAATACAATTTCTAAAATGAATGAAAGAAAAAATTAATACTGTTCGTCTTACTTTCTAGATTTTATAACTCATCAAAAAAAGTTTAACAAAATGTAAAAAAGTTTCACCATAGATGAAAAAACATTACAGCAATTATATTTCTACACAGTAAAAATTTTCAGAAATTTTTATTTTCAGCTCCACTATCCCCTTATCATTTTAGAATTTTTCTAAAAATATTTCCATTCCTCTAGCTCTAAGAGTTCCTATTATTTCAACATTACAAAGGAAAGGCAAAAGAAATATCCAAATGAGAATGAGATGTACTTAATTTCTACTATTCTCAGGTTCAGTTTTCCATTTCCTCTACCTAATTTTAATAGAAATGTCTACTCTTTCTGAAAATATTCAAATTATTTTAAAAAAGGAAAAGGCCAATAAATAAGGAGTATTTTTAATAACTACTTTATTTATATTTTAACATTTTACTTTAAATAATATTTCTAATCAGAAAATATGCCAATCTTAAACCATCCACTAAAAGAACTTAAAATATATACTATAGATTCTCAAAAAAGGAAAGAACATAATTCTATGTTCCACCTCTTTTTTTTTCTTTTCCATTTGACCTCTGTAACTAAGGGACACTTAGGGAGAAACATTTGAAAACAGGAAAAATGAAAATGCTCCCCTGAAGTCAGTACCATTGGCAAAAAACTCAGGGGATCTCTAGTCTCCACTTTTTTTGATACAGAGTTCAAATTCACTTTTCTATTTCATACTTGAAAAAGCAAAATGAAATCATGCCTCCATCTACAGCATCAACATTTAGCTTCAGCGTGCTCTGATGTTGGCTCTCTTAATTATGCCTTGGGTTGCACTTCCCTTTACTTTCTAGGCCCAGGTCTCCCAGGGACTAAAGGCTTATCCTAGTGTTTACACACATCAACAGTGCTAACTCTTACCCAAACAAAGACTTAGAGGGATTCAATACTCATTTTTTAAGACTGGCTCTTTGGGAGTTCTAATTCTAGAAAGCTGAGTTGTAAATAACATTTAAGGTAATATTAATAAACATGTATTTCACTGATTACTAATGTGACCATGGCATTTGTCCAGTCACTGCTCTCCTGGTCTAAATGGAACCCAATTTCTTCTCTCTCCATAATGTTCCCAGTCTACCTTGGCTGTCTTCCTTAAATATTCCCAACCCAACCATAATTGTTATTGCTACTTCCTTTTTGTCCTGTTTTATCATTTTATAATCAACCCAGAAAAGATTCACCAAACATGACTTGATTTATCCTCAAAGACCCAAATGCATTTTTTTGTGTGCTAGTCTTTTCATGTGCCATAACTATAGTTCAGTTCATAAAAAATTAAATTTAAGAAATCACTTCTGCATTGCCCAAAATATCTTTAGATAGAGGGAAATAAAAATGAATGAGACAAAGTTTTCTCCTTGTAGAATTCAGTGTAGGTAAGACAAAATCAAAAGAATCATTACAAAACAAAATTTAAAATATAGTAATTATGTTATTTATAATAGGGACCAAAGAGAATGGAGCTATTAATTTTGAGGTGGAGAGAAAGAGGATGCTATGGATGATAAAGTTGAAAGGAAGCCTGCCCTTAAATGTGTTGCATACACATAGAAGTTATGCGTACAAATGATCATTTAGTTTTGCCTGGTTTTGTGTTATATATTACTAAGACCATACTGAATATAGTTGACTGACTTGCTTTTTTCACTCAGTATGGGTTGTGGTTTTAAATATTTTTTAACATTGTTTTAAATGAATAGTTAACTATCAAGAAAAGCAAGAAAGATTAACCCAAATTTTAGGAATGCAGTAATCTTTGGGAAAAGTGAGGGAAATGGGCTGAGAATGGCTTATGCTGGGGTTTGAAATATTGGTGGTGGTCCTTTTTTAAACTGGCCTTGTAGCCAAAACTGGTTTGGCTCAGTGGATAGAGCGTCAGCCTGCGGACTGAGAGGTCCCAGGTTCGATTCCAGTCAAGGGCATGTACCTTGGTTGCGGCCACATCCCCAGAGGGGGTGTGTAGGAGGCAGCTGATCGATGTTTCTCTCTCATCAATGTTTCTGACTTTCTATCCCTCTCCATTCCTCTCTGTAAAAAAATCAATAAAATATATATTTTTTTAAAAAATGTGTTGCATATATACAAGAGGGATTATCAGATTCAAGTTATCAGCTACTACCTCGGTTTTTAAGAGACTGTTCTAAAGCAGACAGGAAAAATGAGGAATGGACTAGATTAGTGGTTGGCAAATTCATCGATGAGTCAACAGAGCCAAATATCAACAGTACGACGATTGAAATTTCTTTTGAAAGCCAAATTTTTTTAACTTAAAAAAATGCCACTTCTTCAAAATAGACTTGCCCAGGCTGTGGTATTTTGTGGAAGAGCCACACTCAAGGGGCCAAAGAGCCGCATGTGGCTCGCGAGCCGCAGTTTTCTGACCATGGGACTAGATGAAGACATTCTAGCGTCAAATGCTGGTTATGTAAGGGGAGAAGTGCAGCTTTGATGAAGTTAATGAGCCTGCAGTTTTGATGTGATAACATCACATTCAGCCCAGTATAGGCAGAATGAAT
Organism: Antrozous pallidus; assembly: GCA_027563665.1. NCBI lineage: Eukaryota > Metazoa > Chordata > Mammalia > Chiroptera > Vespertilionidae > Antrozous > Antrozous pallidus. Next base: position 64,935,967 of record CM050521.1, read on the forward strand.
TGTTATTCCAGTTAAGACTTTTAAAAAGGAATACCAACCCGGATGGTGTGGCTCGGTAGTTGAACATGGACCTATAAACCAGGAGGTCACTGTTCCACATGCCAGGCTTGCAGGCTCAATCTCCAGTGGGGGATGTGCAGGAAGCAGCCAAACAATGATTCTCTATCAGCATAGATGTTTCTCTCTCTCCCTCTTCCTTACTCTCTGAAATCAGTTATAACATTTTTTTTAAATAGCAACAATGGCTCTCCTTGGCTGTAAAATTTTTTTGATCTGGCTAAAATTCCACCAATTAGAGATTTTATGTGTATTAAAAAGTTTAAAATATAAACACTCCTGGTATGATTGGAGGTTATCAGTATTTCATAACTCAGTATGAACTAGCTCAAACAAACTCTTCCCATTAATATACCAGAGGAAAGTGGGAAATTTCTGAGGGGAAAGAAATTATACAATGATAAAGGTAAAGGAAGAACCAAGTCTAGCATGAATAAGCCTGATGGCATCCTAAAGTAGTATTTTAGGGCTACAAAAGAGCAGTTTGAGGAAACTGAGGACCAGAGTTGTTGGGATAGGGTCATTCTTAGCAAAAAACAATCTTGAGGCAAATCATCCCATTAATGTGCAATGTAAACTGATTCTTTTTATAAATAAGAATATTTTAGAACAATCTTGAAGGAAAAGATAATCTTTAAAACAAAGTTTGCAGCCTCAGGAGAATACTATGGGAAAATGGGAAGAGTTGTATTTTCACATTTTTAGAAGAATGCTGACATTTTTTGTACAAATAGAAAGCACAGTGAGCTTTTTATTATTGTTCTTTAAGCAATACGTAGATGGCAGAATTACCTTTACCTCACATTGGACAACATCCTGGATTTCTATCAAACATAAATAGTGATGGGTCTAGAGCAGTGGTGGGCAAACTCATTAGTCAACAGAGCCAAATATCAAGAGCACAATGATTGAAATTTATTTTGAGAGCCAATTTTTTTAATTTTTTAAAATATATTTTATTGATTTTTTTACAGAGCGGAAGGGAGAGGGATAGAAAGTCAGAAACATCGATGAGAGAGAGACATCGATCAGCTTCCTCTTGCATGCCCCCTACTGGGGATGTGCCCACAGCCAAGGTACATGCCCTTGCTGGAATTGAACCCGGGACCCTTCAGTCCGCAGTCCAATGCTCTATCCACTGAGCCAAACCAGTCTCGGCAAGAGAGCCAAATTTTTTAAACTTAAACTTCTTCTAACACCACTTCTTCAAAATAGACTCGCCCAAGCCTTGGTATTTTGTGGAAGAGCCACACTCAAGGGGCCAAAGAGCCACTGACCACCGATCTAGGGAAATGGTCACAATTCACAATCTCCCAAGAATGGCTCAGAGAAAATTTACAAAAGCAATTTTAAAACATTTTTAATGTTCAGCTATGAGTGCCACTCATTATTAAACTTTTTAGTTTTAAGAATAAAGAAACCAATATGGATAATTCCCTAAAATGTTTTGTAAAACCATGCTGAGCTGCAATTAACAACTATTTGAATAGTATTAGCAACCTCCTTGGCACTACAGAATCATTACCATGATTGCAGGCCTTGCACTCAGCAAAATCTCAATACTACTTACATTTATGGAGTTTCTCTGCCTATTTCCCCCTTTATCTAAATTCTCGCAGAGAGAGAAAAACTCCAAGACCATGTGGGTTCCTGAGACAGTGAGGAACTGACGGGTCTTTTCCAACCACGAGGATGGTCCAGAGATGGGAGACACTGACGACACTGACAAATTTGTCTATGTCAACTAGTTTTTTTAATCAATCTTTATAAATGAATCTGACTCTATATAACACACCCAATTTATGGGGTGTTTCCTTAATTAAATTATAAGTTTTGTTAATTAGTGCAATGCCAAACAAGGATTAGATATTTAGCAAATATTTTTTCTAATAAATCTATATTGTTCAGATTATTACAGTTGTTCCTCTTTTACCCCCCATAGCTCCCCTCCACCCGATTCCCACCCCATCCTCTGCCCTTACCCCCTGCCCCCCACTGTCCTCATCCATAGGTATATGATTTTTGTCCAGTCTCTGCCCGCAACTCCCACATCCCTTTCTCCCGAGAATTGTCAGTCTACTCCCTTTTTATGTCCCTGATCCTATTACATTCACCAGTTTCTGTTCATCAGACTTTTTATTCAATTATTTTTAGGTTCACTTGTTGATAGATATGTAGTTGTTGTCACTTTGTTGTTCATAGTTTTTGTCTTAACCTTTTTCTTCTTCTTCCTCTTCTTAAAGAATACCCTTCAGCATTTCATATAATCCTGGTTTGGCAGTGATGAACTCCTTTTGCTTTTTCTTGTTTTGAACCTCTTTATCTGACCATCAATTCTAAATCATAGCTTTGCTGGGTAGAATTAATTTTGGTTGTAGGTTCTTACTAGTCATCACTTTGAATATTTCTTGCCACACCCATCTGGTCTGCATAGTTTCTGTTGAGAAATCAGCTGACAATCGTATGGGTGCTCCCTTGTAGGTAACTAACTGTTTTTCTCTTGCTGCTTTTAATATTCTCTCTTTGTACTTTGCCCTTGGCATTTTAATTATGATGTGTCTTGGTGTGGTCCTCTTTGAATTCCTTTTGTTTGGGGTTCTCTGCGCTTCCTGGACTTTTAAGTGTATTTCTTTCACCAGGCGGGGGTAGGTTTTTATCATTATTTTTTCAAATAAGTTTTCAATATCTTGCTCTCTCTCTTTTTCTGGCATCCCCATAATTTGGATTTTGGTACACTTGAAATTATACCAGATGCTCCTCACATTATCTTCATATTTTTGGATCCTTTTTGCTTTTCTGGTTGAGTTTTTTTTTTCTTCTTTGTATTTCAAATATTTGACTTGATTCTTGCAATCTTCTAATCTCCTAGATCTCTGTATATTTAGAGGGCCCCCTGGGAAGGCATATGGGCATTCTTTAATTATTATCAGCTGAACCCAGTGGTGTCAGCAAAGCTACACCCTGGGAACACACCTTGGCAAAAGGGCAGGGGTGTTGTCAGCTTGGCCTTCATTTCAGTACCAGGAATGCTCAGCGCCTACTCAAGAATGCAAACAATCTCCTTTTGTCTTGACCTTTTGGTGAAACTTCCTGGTATTTGGGGGTATAAAATAAACAGGCTGTATTGGCTCTGGGTCACTGCCTCTCGATCAGAAGAGGATAGTGGTCCACCTGGCCTCAGCTTTTCTTTCTATCTCTGTGTCTTATCTCTTTCTTTTATTTCTCAAACCCCAGCCACCTCTATTCAGGAATTGGACCCGCTCTCTAGCCACACTGGATGCAGAAAAGAGAAAAAATAGTTATAGTATATTATTCTTTATTTCACTCAGTGCATGCTTAATTTCTAGTTGATCTCTTTTCATATCCTTGAGGGTCTCACTAAATTTATCAGTGGTTTCTAGAAGATTCTTGAGTAACTTTATAAACATGATTTTGAACTCTATATCTATTATTTTGCTTTCCTCCATTTCTATCATTTGTGACCTGTTTCTTTGTCTCCACATTTTGACTGCTTTCCTGTGTTGATAGCATGGCTTTGTGTGTTAAGGGTCTTATAGAGCCCAGTGACTCTGCCTCCTTAATTACCTGAATTGGACACTCCTGTTGCACTTCTTTGTGGGCTGTGTGCGCAATCTTATTGTAATTAAGCCTTGATTGTTGTTGGTATCACTGGGAGGAATCAACCTCCAGGCCAATTGACTGTGAGGATCAGTTGTGTCTATGATGGGAGAACTTCTATGCTGGAGACACCCTGATGGGGCAAGACTTGCTTCAGTGGAGCTTTGGCACTCACTGAGTCTGCCACCTGAGTGTGTGTGTCCCTTATGAATCTGAAGAGCTGTAGTCTGAATGGTCTCTCTCTGACTACTGGGTACATTGGCTCTTGGATCTCCAAAGAGAGTGGCCACCCAGCAGGAGCTACAGAGAGATCTGCAGATTCTTTCACTTTGTTTAGGGTTTGGCAGTGCCCAGATGAGGCCCAGTTGTGAAGCAATGCAGGTCTTCTTTTGGAGGCTCTGGGGCTCTTTGACCCAACTGCAGTATATTAGGTTCCAGATTGCAAAGGGCCAGGCCATTCATATGCAAAAGCCTCTGCATAAAAATTGGGTGGGTGGGGTCTCAGGGATTCACCTGGGTGGAGCAAACAGCAATGGCTGACTGACAACCCTGCCTGGAAGAGGTCCCATGTCTCTGTGTCCCGTGGCCCCAAGCAGGAACAATGATCACTGAAAGTACCTATGAGTTCTGCCCGCTGCCAGACAGTCCAATTTCTCCCTTTATGAGTCTGGGTTCCCAGAGACCCACCTGGAATTGGAGTTTAGAGCAGTCAGGAGCCTGTGACTCCCTCCCAACTGAAAAAGACAACAGCATATCCAGTTGCCAGCCCTTTCCACACGTGCCTCCGTACTTCTGCACTTCTTTTCTGCACCTCTGTTCCTCCTCAGTGTCTCAGTGTACTTTTCTCTTTCCTTAGAGTTGTAGAATTTCAACTCAGCCAGCCTTCCTGTGTGGTTCTGAAGTGGTTGTGCAAGGCAGCAAGTTCAGGTGTTTACCTATGCCACCATTTTGATTTCTCCCTCAACTGCCGCAAATATTTATTTCTTTGATTTGTTTTCTATCTATTATTGTTTCTTCCTTATCAACCATAGTGTAATCCAGATCTGCTGGGCCATTTAGCTATTATTGATGGTTTTCAAACTGTGCTTCAAAAGACCTCTCAGAATTTGAAAGGGATAAAAAAGAGGCCAGCTTATTAGGAAACTCTCCCTGCCTTTGGGAAAATACATATGTTATATAGGGTAATGAAAGTGAACCTAACCAATTAGCAAAGATGCATAGAATTTTGCAAATGAATCATTGGAAATAATTAACAATAATTTTTAATTGCCTTTAAACTTGAAGATTTCATTAAAGTAGATTATCAATAGTACTTGTTACCTGATGATACACTTTTCTCCAGTCTAGGAGTCTCTGACTATTACCCTCTACAACCATCACTTTAGAGTTTCTTGTTTCTTTTTTAAATATGTTTTTATTGATTTTAGAAAGAGAGGAAGGAAGAAAGAGAGAGACCGAGATAGAATCATCAATGAAAAAGAAACATCAACCAGCTGCACATCCCATCCTGGGGATTGAGCCAGCAACCTAAACATTTTCCCTGACCTGGAATCCAACTGGAGACCACTTGGTGCATGCAGCAACACACAACTACTGAGCAACACTGGCTGAGCCAGAGTTTTTTTCTTTTTCTTTTATGAAATCCATAGACTTGCCTAATGAAGGAAATTAAAATCGGGCTTTGATATCATTTAGTAATTAAATCTCAGCCTGTTTAAACTAAAATAAACAAATAAGACATTACCATCTATAGAATTCTTAAGTTCTTATCTAATGATTGTAATTATTTAAAATTACTATTCCTTTAGGTCTAACAATGATCATCGACTCTCTTATGCCTTTTCTTGATAAAGAAATTTTGTTAGGCAGCTTCCGATTATAGGTAGTATTACTGCTTAAAATTGTAACTGCAGCGATTCTGTTCCATACAGAGCTTAAAAACAGTTTCCAATACATAGGAAACATTCAATAAAGATGGATTGTTGAGTAGATACAAATTTTAATAAATTAAGATCAGGACATGATTTTTACTGATGTTAATAGCTTCCAACTATAGATTGATCATATCCAAATTGCCTCTTTTTAAGTACTCTTTCATAATTGACTCCATCACATCTCAGACACCCATATTAGTACTTCTTCAAGGAAGGAAGAATAATATGCTGTAAACAGCAGGATTTCACAGTCACGCTGAGTACACATCTGGACTCTAAAACTTGGACTCTAGCAAATTATCAAATGCCTCTAATTCATAGGCATGGTCTCCTTACTTTCCTTTCAGGGTTGCTGTTCATATTAAATAGATAATACATTGAAGTTCACGTTCCAGAGTTCAGCACATAAGGCATCAACAAGTGTTCCATTTCCCCACCTCACTGCAATATACTTTTCTGTATATCTCTGAATATCCAGCTTCATTGGGGTCTGGTACCAAAAAAATGATTGTTCTAGAATTTCAGCCCAAAGGATTCTGCTTCTGAAATGCTCTATTCCTTTAGCCCAGCCAACAGCCAGGTGCCATGCTCTTGACACAAACCCCAACCAGCAGTAGTTCTCTCCTTCATTACATCAGCAAAGGAATTTAAAACTCTTTAAGTTACAAAAACCAGAGAATTCCAATTTTTCTGTTTCTTTTATGTACTCAAAACTCCTCAAGGAAAAGCCAAGCATGACAAAATCAGATTTTAAGTTCTTGGTATTTAATCAAGGAATGCACTTCCAGGGATAATAGAAATTTTGATCTAATTAACACTCACAACTCTCTAAAACAGACTTTAAAGTTAGTGGCTAGAATTTCCTTCTTTAAGTTTTATTACCTACAAATCAGAGTAATTTGAAAGCTGAGTACCCATAACTATTTCATTGAACATTTCTTCAAAATCTAAAGTAACTTAATTTCAACTAAAAGTATTAATTAGCAATTTATACCTTCTCAATGTCATAAGTGACCTTTACTCAGAGGTTGTTAAGGTAATTTTGTGATGTAACCAAATTAAATTTCAACCTTGGATATAGGCAATTATTTTAAATCAGATCTTTTAATAGTGGCTAAATAGACCCTTGCATTACTTACATTATAACTTACTACAGGCCTGGTGCACAAAAATTCATGCACTTGAGGGGCGGCAGGTCCCTCAGCCTGGCCTGTGTCTCTCGCATCCCTTTGGGGGATGTCCACCTGCCCACTTAGGGCTGCTCCCCAGAGGACAGGGCCTAAGCTGGCAGTCAGACATCCCTTGGGCAGCCTGGGAGCACTTGTGGGATGTCCCCCTAATGGGCCTAAGCCATTAGTCAGACATCTTTAGCACCATTGTGGAGGTGGGAGAGGCTCCTGCCACCACTGCTGCACTGGTCAGCCATGAGCCAGCTTCTGGCTGAGTGGCACTCCCCCTGTGGAAGCACACTCACCTAAGGGGCAGCACCTGCATTGAGCATCTGGCCCCTGGTGGTCAGTGGATGTCATAGTGATCAATAGTTCTGCCACTAGGGTCAATTTGCGTATTATCCTTTTATAGGATCATTATAGGATTTCCCCCAGAGAGTTTATAAGTATTTTTTCTCCTTTAGCCATCATGCCTAAAGTTTTCAATAAAGCCAAGACAATTGTATGTTCATCCTCTAGCACAGAGTGTGGAAATACCAGCTGCTCCCACAACATAACATTTCATTTGTTTTGAAAACAGCTTCCATTTGACCCAATGAGATTCTCCATGCAGCTGTCTTTGTTCCTTGGCTTTGCCTGCCTCCCTTCCCTTTGCCTTAGTTGCTTTATTCTCCAACTCATACTCCATTACTAATGTAGATACTTATGCCTTAATCTCACTCACTTCATCATTGAGACTATTCTAAAATGATTGAGATTGTTCTAGCCCTGTCACTGGTGGTTTTGTCCCAATTCCTATGTTTTCCTAAAAGGGAAACACAGGAATAATTTTTACCAAACTTGAACTCCCTTGTTATTACATTGTAGTTTATAGAATCTCATGCCAGATGCTTCACAGAAAGAGATTAAACCACTAAAAATCTGTAATAGTATTTATCTATGTAGGTGTGTGTGTGTTTTCCTCATAAAGTATGTAATACTTTTAACATTTCAGGGAAAATATTTCCAGATTCTCCTTCAATCATCTAACCCAGAAAACAATGAAAGACCTTCTGCTTTTCAATAAAACTAGAATGACTTCATATTCCATTTTTATTCAGCTAGATTTATAATTATTTTTAAAAACCATAACTCCAAAAATAACTGCATAAGCAGAGTGCAAAAAAAAATTCTTGCTGCTCAACATGTCTTGTCTCAGTCCTTGATGTGAAGTTGGTAGTAGCTTCAAAAGCTATTTCATGCAGTTGGGTTTTATTCTACTTATTCACTTGACAAATATTTACTGAAATTGTACTATTATGGACACTGTATGAAATTGAACAATACACTGGCAAAGAATCAGATGTATTTCTATTACATCAATATTTCTCTCCATCTTTCTCTCTCTCTCTTCTACTCTCTCTAAAAATCAATGGACAAAACATCCACAGGTAAAGATAAAAAATAATACACATTAAACCAAATTACATTACAAAACCAACTGCTGTCAACTGCATTGTCTCACACATGTTAAAAGTTCCTTGAGGTTCTTGAGAAACCAGTAACCTTACTTTTCATTTCATTTCCACAAACTACTTTACCCTTTCAGTCTTTCTGAGTTCATTCAATGAATAGTCTACCTTCTTCAAGTGAATTCTGAAAAACTCTTTACCATTTCTCTTCCTTGCTTGTGTAGGACTTTGCCTTATTTTATTTTACTTTCTTATCCTTAGTAAAGCATGACCAAACAGAGGACAAAATAAGGGCAATGAAACAATCGTGTGATGCCTTTTATTTCACAGCTCTGCTCATCTGCTGCACAAATAGCACAACCCATGGTTAATCACTGCGCACTCCTGTTCCCAGGGCACTCGTGGAGCTTCCCATATGGTCTGTTCAAAATGGGGACTCAGACATATATCAAATACAAATTATCCAAAGAAATGTGATCACAGAGTGGAACCGAGTCATAAGAGAAAAATACCTGTTCTACAAAAACAGAAACCTACTTAATAAACACTCCACATTTCTGGTTCCCAAGACAAAGCAGTCATGTGCACACTCTATAAATCTTCATCCTAACATTAACTCGGATAATCTCTCAGACATACTAAACCAGAAGCCTTTGTTTCACTCATTCAAGCAAGAGAAAAAAAGATCAATTGATTATTTCCCTTTTCTTTTTCTCCCTGCCTACTCTAAGTGACTTAGTTCCTCTATGGAAAAATCTGTAAGTGCTCCCCCCAACCCACCAAAAAAAGAAAAAGAAAAAAAGTCATGTTTAAGCTCTATTCTGCCCCTTTCTACTGGCTTGGGCAATTTTTGGCCTTAGATAGGGTAATCATATAATTATGATTTAAACTGGGCCATTTTTGAAAGTGAAAAGATACACAAAACAGGAAGGATGGTGCAGCAGCCAATAAAACAGAAATTGTGCTGGGAAAACAGAGAGAGAGAGTGACCTTGACTTAGGGTTTGCTTTTGGTCTACAGAAAGCTCTTCTAATTTAAAGGTTAGTCCAAAGAGTCATTTACATAATCAGAAACTATTTGACTGTAGGTTGATCTTATTCCCCATGCATCTCACATTCCTAAGGGCAGGCAACTGGAAAAGGCAATGGAAATCAACAGTTTTCATGAGAGACTTCTAATAACAAGAAAGCATACAGAATGAAGGAGTGGGGAGAGGGGTAAGCTTTCTGGTGCAACTATGTGTCAGACATATCTACGGAGAGAAAAGGAAGGTAATAGATTAATTGCATCTTCTTGATTAATTGTATTTTCTTAACAATTCCATAATTTAGATATTAACATCCCCATTTTAAGAAATGGGCAGTCCATACATTGATAGTATGTCAATTACTATAACATTTTTGAAAAGTAATCTTTCAATATCTAGTGAAAACTTTAAAGTGCCTTTTAGATCCAGCAAACCTACTTTAGGATGTATCTTTTAAAAAAGAAAATAACCTGTATATAATGATGCATGTGTAAATAAGATTATTACAATATTGTTTTAGTAGCAAATAATGACCCAATTAGAAATCACATCAATGAAAGTATAGCACAGAATAATGTGCATAGTGTGATCTTGTTTGGGGTAACAAGAGATGCTTTCTTCTTTCTATCAATTTGGTCCTGACTTTCCTAATTTCATAAGCTATCTAAAATATAGTCTAGCCTCGCAGGTGTTGCTCAGTGGTTGAGCATTGACACTTGAACCATGAGGTCATGGTTTAATTCTCTTTCATCATTGACGTTTATATCTCTCTCCCTATCCCTTTCTCTCTGAAATCAATAAAAATATATTTTAAAAAGTAAAATAAAAACATATTCTACAACAGACTTTAATAACTCAATAACTGCAAAGGGTTAACAAGCACAGTTTGCTTAGAGCTTCAACATCACTGTGAGCTCTGAAAGAGTGTTGTCTCTTAACTGGATGGCAACAATTAAGACTTGATTTTTAAAGGGAGAGATATATTTATTTCTTCTATTAAAGTCTAGCTTTAATACTTGGCATGTTTCAATCAAATAATTAACATGGATTTACAAACTTCACTCTCTTTCCACAGGTATCAAAGTTATATTGGGAAACTACAGAGAAAGTCAGACTGAGAGCTCAACAAAATATAGAGCAGAGGTTGCTTGAGTCAAAGATCTTAGAGTCACTGAAACCAGTTTGGCTCAGTGGATAGAGCGTCAGCCTGCAGACTGAAGGGTCCCAGGTTCAGTTCTGGTCAAGGGCATGTACCTTGGTTGCAGGCACATCCCCAGTGGGGAGTGTGCAGGAGGCGGCTGGTTGATGTTTCTCTCTCATCAACATTTCTGACTTTCTATCCATCTCCTTTCCTCTATGTAAAAAATCAATAAAATATATTTTTTTAAAAAGATCTTAGAGTCAAAGTCACACAAAAATAGGGCCGTGGGGAGAGGTAGCCAACCAGGAAGAAGCCATGAGTTCTTAATCCAAGAATAAAATAAAAAATATAGCCAAGTTTCAGGCAAACAAGAGCTAGGAAAATCTTGCATCAAGACTATTTGACCCATCTCTTAGCAGCCCTGTGGTCTCCTGTCTGTAATTCTCTCTGGGATTGTGCCTGTACCACCCACCTCTCTAACAGCAGACCCCTCAGAAAATCACCTTGGGTAGAGCCTCTGATGGCTGCCAGCCTCAACTCTGTCATGGTCCTCAGCTCTAATAAACTCCACTGATTAATAACAGTTGCTTAGTTCAAATTTTTATAGAAAGATTCAGGCTAGCTATCCCAGCTAGTTTACTTTTTTAAAATGTATTTTTATTGATTTTAGAGAGAAGAAGGGAGGAGATGTTGCAACATCATTGATCACCTGCCTCCTGCACACACTCTACTATCTCAGATCCTATATAAAATCCTAATATGCAAATTGACCAAATGGCAGAATGACCGGTTGCTATAATGTGAACTGACCACTAGGAGGTAGGTGCTCAACAGAGGAGCTGCCCCCTGGAAGTTAGTGCACTCCCACAGTGGGAGCACTGGCTCAGCCAGAAGCTGGGTTCACAGCTGGCAAGCACAACAGTGATGGCGGCCACCTCTCCCTCTCCGCATCAAATAGACATCCTCTGAAGACTGGTGAAGGCACAGGCTGGGCTTAGGGTAATCACACCCAGTACACAAATGTCATGCACAGAGTCTTTAGTCTTAGCTAATAAAAGAGTAATAAGCAAATTGAGTGTGCCTCCGCTACACCACAAGCCAATCAGAGGCAAGTATGCAAATTAACCCAACCAAGATGGCTGTGGCCACAGAGCAAACAGGAGGCTTAGGTTTCCCCAGTGATGGAGGAAGCCAAGTTCCTGGCCTTCCCCAGCCTTCACTGAAGGCTACAAAGTTTCAATTATAAGAAGGTAAATAAATCCCAAAGACCAGGGCCTCCGCTTCAGTTGCTGGGGAACATGGCCAGTCTGAAAACCACCGCAGGCCTCTTACCTAGGCCACCCCTAGCCCCAAGAGAACACCCTCCCTGATCCAGGACACCCTTTAGGGCAAACCAGCTGGTCCCCATCCATGCACCAGGTCTCTAACCTATCTAATAAAAGAATAATATGCAAATTGAGCATCACTCCAACACACAAGTTGGCTGCCCCCATGTAGTCAACAAGATGGCCAGCAGAGGAGTGCAGTTGGAAGTGATCAGGCCAGCAGGGGAGGGCAATTGGGAGGATTCAAGCCTTTAAGGGAGGGCAGTTGGGGAAAATCAAGCCTGCGGGGGAGGGCAGCTAGGGGTGACCAGGCCAGCAGAGGAGGGAAGTTGGGGGTGACTGGGCCTGCAGGGAAGGGCATTTGGGGGGAACCCAGACCTGCAGGGGAGAGCAGTTGGGGGGTGGTGACCAGGCCTACAGGGGAGGGCAGTTTGGGGCAATCAGGATGGCAGGGAAGTGATTAGGGGGTGATCACACTGGCAGACAGAAGTGGTTAGGGGCAATCAGGAAGGCAGGCAGGTGAGCAGTTGGGAGTCAGCAGTCCTGGATTGTGCGAGGGATGTCCCAGATTGGAGAGGATGCAGGGTGGGTTGAGGGATACACACACCCATGCACCAATTTTGTGCACCAGGCCTCTAGTAATTTAATAAAAGCCTTTAGTGCAGTGTGTCAACTCCTAGTCAGCCTGTGGAATAGGTGTCCAAGAACTGATGGCTGTGTCCTGGTTTCACATGGACCATACACACTCAGTGGGCATGATGGGTACAGAAAGACCTAACATTTATGTCTGACACCTTTCAAAGGTTTGAGAGTCACTCACTTGAAATTTATACAACTTCTTCTCACAGGAAAAAAATCAAAAGCAAAAGAAATAATCTTTTTTAAAAAATCAATTGTCTACTATAATTAAGAACAGGGATGAGAACTTTTTATTCACTTTCTAACTTCATTTCATTGATACACTAATTGTCAAAGTAAGTTATAGTTCATGAGGTGGTTTATACATTGTAGTTAGGTGCCAAAAATAATTATCATTATATTATTACAATATGTGTTAAGCAGCATCCAAAATAGGATGAATGATAACCATCACCCCAAACCACTGTTTTTACAGAAAACATATGCATATTTCACGTTCTAGTTTGAAATATATAGGCTTTTAAAAGCACATTTCCCCCGGTTCGAGCAAGAATTACACCTCCTTCCTCTCCAGGCTTATTGTCTGGCAGTCAGGCACATCACCTCCAGACCACAGGTAATGTGGTGTCCATGCCCAGAGAGAGAGTCTCTAAGTGAGACACAGACATGAGAAGCAGTCAATTGGCTATGATGACTACACTACTTCAATTTTTTTGTTTTGTTTTGTTTTTGTTGAAAAGCACTATAAGAAAGAGTACAAGGTAGTATAAAAAAAGTTAGAGTGAAGTTTGGATTTTTTCCCTAAAGTTTCTGCTTTCCTTTCCTACTTATTGCTACATCTGATGTTAGTATTAAGAAATTGTAAGGTGGAGTGAGAGACTTTGCCACAGCTCTGAAAACGCTCAACCTATGAATGAGAGAAAAGGAAAGGGGTGAGAGAATGAGGGAATTCTGCTGACCCTCTCTAAGGAACCTATTTGTAACTGCAAGGACATTCATAAGTCAGGCATATGCAAGTCAGGGACTGTGTATAATTGGATCATATAATATGACATTCATCCCTGACTTTTTTCCCCTCACCTAGTCTCCTGGTTTTATATCCTCCTTTGATATAAGAAAATATGCTTGTACATGAGTGACTGGAGTTAAAAAATAGACACATAAAATTCTCTCAAGCTAGATACACAGCATCCTAAATTGTGAGGCACTCTTTAGCCAGAGACAATTTCATAGAAAAGAGAAATGTGGCACTGTATTACACAAATGGAAAACAGCCTTTATTCCCTTATTAAATTTTCAAGAAGTTGCATGGAGATTTAACCACAAAGCCCACATTATTTAGGGGATTTAATTATTGTTTGTTTCTTTCTTTCATTTTCTGTCTAGAAACAAAGCATATTTCATTACATGGTGAGCGTTAATGCTTTTAGGAAGGTTCAGAAAAGAAAAAAAATCAGTTTTTTACAAAAGCAAAACCATAGTCCTTATTATCTACACAAATTAAGAAAACCGTGCTGCTCCGGGATTGGACAGAAAAGAGAAAAAATTGTTCAAGTGTTGCCTTTTCAATTACTCTGTAGTAGCAGATCTTTCTAAATTTTGGAATTTGGGTCAACCAAGGTCTAGCCTAACAGAGAAAGGATAAGCCTTAGGATAGTTTCAACCAGGGGCCCAAAATCAACCAGGGAGAACCCAAAAAGCACAGATTTTGGGGTTCCAATTCAGACACTGTGGAAGCCAACTCCCCAAAAATGTTAACTTGAATAAGGTCTCCCTCTGACTCTCTTATAGCCAACAGGCACATGTCATATACATATATATATTTATAACTACTACCTTTGAGTTTTGAAAATATATTTTTATTATTGATTTCAAATAGAGGAAGGTAGAGATAGACACACTGATGAGAGAGAAACATCAATTGGTTGCCTCCTGCACTGGGAATCCAGTGTGCCATAAGCACAATGTGCTCCAACCAGAATCAATCCTAGTCCAGTGATGGGCAACCTTTTGAGCATGGTGTGTCAAAATTCACCAAAAAGACGAGCATAACTTGGATGGTGTGTGTCACTTCGAGAGAAAAAAACCATAATTTCATGATATTTATAGTTTAAATAACAAAAATGTATAATTGTAATATATAACTGTATTTAATAAACAAAACACTAATTACTTAACTTACCTGTTTAGTGACTTCTTTGTTCATGTGTCAGTCGGTTTCTTTTGTTGGTCTTGATATTATTGAACTTGTGTGGGGTGCCATGAACTAAGATAAGTGAGAGGGAGGGGCAATTCTTTAACCTGCCTATTGTGACATTTTTGTTGCTGAATTTCATTGGCTAAATCTTCAATTGAAGTTTGGTATTTTGTACACTTCAAGCACAAGCAAGCACTACTAACTTCATCTGTCAATCTGTTTCTTTTGTTGGTTTGATATTATTTAATGCTGAGAATAAGGTCTCATAAAAGTACATGGAGGGAAAAATTATGAGTAAAGCCATTGCTATATTTTTCAGGGTGTTAAAAGTGTCTGGTAATCAATTCCAGGCACTCCAAATTTCCTGTTCATAGTGGCACTCCTCTTGATTCTCCAAGAAGCACCTTTCCATATTCTCAAGCTTTGATCTCAAGTCGACAAACACCTGAACCCAGATGCTGTCTTGAAATTCTGCAAGTTGCATCTCCAAATCATCAATTTATATCCATTGGAAACCATTTAATTCCAAACTACTGTAGACTACTACATCTGGCTGTGCAATAGCCAAGGATGAAACATCCTTCTCGGCATGTGGCCCATACTTCTCTGTATGTGACCACATGCAGCCAAATGTCACCAAAAAGGACTACGTGTGTCAGTGCTGACATGCGTGTCATAGGTTCACCATCACGGTCCTAGTCAATGGGACAACACTCAACGGAGCCATACCAGCAGGGCCAGAGCCTTTTTCTTTTTTCTACCAAAGTGTGATCCTTGTATTATCTTCAAGCAGAATCCATTACCTGTGTCTTATTTAACATGCAAATTTCCAGACTGAACTTCAGATCAACTGGATCAGATTCTCCAAGGGGTGTAAACCAGGAATCCTCCCCTTTAATTAGCACCCTCATTCAGTCTTATTCCTCCTAAAGTTTAGAATTACTGTGTTAAGATTCTTCCAGCTAACCATTCATCCCTTGTCTATTTTTTTCCACTCCACAGTTAATTTCTTTATTACTACACAATTTTCTCTTCATATTTTATTAAATTAAAAGTAAAGAAACATATCTCCAATATGTTTTCACATGACTGAGGTTTTCCTAGGTATCAGGAAACCTTGAGAAGTGTTGCATTTGTAAGCAAAGACTCCTGGCCATTTTCCAAGTGATTTCACATAAGGAAATGGGCTTTACAGACGGTCATCAGTGGGCTAGACCTTAGGATTGCAAGATCTTGATGTGACCCCTTAGGATAATATATAATAACTCACAACACACTGTATACTGCTGCTCAATATCCCCAATTAGGAAACTGCAGCTCTTGCCATCACTGTCGATTATAAGTAAAGGAGTGTGGGACTAAAATGTCCGTGGAGTGTAAGTGTGGGTGAATTTCTCCTTGCTCACCATATTAAGAAAACTGTGGGAGGCATAGGAGACAGTTCTATCCTTATCAACTGTTCATAATGTCAAAAGAAGCCTCATCCACAAAGAGCTGAAAAGCAAGTGCAGGAAATATTTGCTTCTCACTTAATATTTTCTTAAGTAGAATATACAAGGACTTTTTGAAAACACTTTTTACCTGATTTAGGTCTCTTAGAATCCTCAATCTGTCATTCAGGGCATCATAAAAAGAAACAATCCACTTTTTAAGTGCCAGCAGGTTCTTGGTTAGTTAGATTTAACAGTGCGGATCTGTTTTTTATGTGGACTTTAAATCCATAGGAATGTTATTTATATTTTGACACTATGATTCTTTTAGTGCTCTTTTTCAGTTTAACTGTAATGCTTGATATTAACAGTTTGTGCCAGTACCACGTCTGCTCTTGGTCTTGTTTTGGCAAAGAGCAAATAGCTTCTCCAACTCTTGCTCCCAATTACATAGTCTATTTGATTTCTCTAGTGGTTACCTGTGATGCCCATATACACAGTTGTCTTTCTGCTGTTTGAACCATGTGTTTACCATACGCTAGTTGTTGGCTTCACAGAAATCAACAAAGAGATCTCCTGTTTCATTCTGACCCCTAGTCCAAATTTTCCAATGACATTGCATTCTGCTTTAGGTCCTACCTTTGTGTTCCAATCACCAATAATCACCAGCATGTCTTAATTTCTTCTTGGATATTTCGCATAAAACTTTCAAGTGGATCTTCTTCTGCTTCTGGAGTTGGAACATAGACTTGAATGATGGTTATGTTAATAGGTTTTCCTAGAAGTCTGATTGACATTACTCAGGCAGACCTTGCACCGTAGCCTCCAATTTCCTGTGTTATATTTTGCCTCAGGATTAAACCCACTCTGCTTTGTCTACGTTTGTCATGTTCAAAGTAGAATATTCTGTAATTGCCTAAATGAAAATGTCCCATTCTTGTCCACTTCAGTTCATTGATACCAAGCACTGCAATTATATATTTCCTATCTTCTGGTTAATTTTTCCAAATTTTAAGTCTCAGAAATTTCACACCTTTTTAAATTTAGTGCATGCCTTGATGTCAATGTTACGTTTTCCCTACCCAGGGTACTAGGGCTCATCAAATACTTGCGCATATACTGTATAGCATGAATCTGTTACTAGGAGGCAGTTACCTAGCCAGGGTTTACATTTCTAAGTAGATCGGTTTTCTATTGCTAAATAACAAATTCAGTGGCTTAAATAACATCCATTTATTAGCTCACAGTTCTGTAGAACAGATCAGAAGTCTGGGTTTTCTACTTAGGATCTCTCAAAGTTTAAGCAGAGGCTCTGGTGAGAAATCTCCTTCCAAGTTCATTCAGGCTGTTGGCAGAATCCAGTTCCGAAAGCGGCAGGAAGGAGGTTCCATTTCACTGTCTGCCAGCTAAAGTCTCTCTCAGCTTCTAGAAGCTGCCATTGTTCCTTCTCAGGTGACCCCTCCACATGCAAGCGAACCAGCTGTCATATTCCCCTCCTACCCCGTTATGCTTCGAATCTCTCTTGACTGCCTCTTCAGTCATTAGCTGGGAAAAGCACTCTGCTTTTAATGTTCATGTGTTAGATCAGAACCACCTAGGTCATTTCTACCTTAAGGTCAACTGTGACGTTTAGCATAACATACTCATGGGAGTGATGTCACTTTGTATTCACAGGTTCCACAGGCTGATACCTCTGTGGTAAGCCATCCAAAAATTCTGCCTAACACACTCAGCCTCTCTTACATTCTGGTGTGTTGACTCATTGTCACCAATAGATTATCAGCAAAAAGGGTGTGTGTCTCTTCCAGGTTGGGATTGTAAAATTCAGATGTTTCTTCTCTAGTATGTCTCTCCCCATCTGCCTGGTAAATAGTAAGGACTTTGAGGCCCTAATGAATAGTTTGAGCCACAAATAAAAAGGTCATAAGTCCCTGAATCACCAGGTAGAAGAAAGCTGCTCATAGACAAAGAAGATTCACAGTGAACTCTTAATAAGAAATAAATGTATTTTTATTGAATCAAGTGACTAAAAATTTGGCATTCATTTGCTCCAGCAACTAATGTTATCTTACCAAATATTTTGTTTCTTGTGTTTCTAAATACAGAGTAAGCAAAATTAATTCAAAATACACATTTTCTGATTAGAATTGGACAGCTCTCAGTTTGAAATCCAATTCCTTCAAGTAATAGTACAATGCCTTACAAAAGCTGTTTCACTTCTTGGACTGTGATCAAATATGAACAAACTTCTGGTGCCTGACTAATTAGAATAGGAGGACTAAGACTTCACTTCTCTTTATAGAAAATATCATACTTTATATTAATAGTTACCACCTATTAAATTTCACTAATCATGTTCTTTACGTACATATTCTTTGGCATTAGAAATGCTGACCCACACAATTGAAAAAAGGACCTTAGACTCCTCATAAGCACTGTCATGCTATTAAGAGATTATATTCCTGTTTGATGCATTAAAACATACTCATTAAATAACTGAAATAAATAAAAATATACACTAGCAAATCACACCAAAAAATGGGAATATACTACCCCTAAAATGGATAATATTTAGTTCTTGAACTGGGAAACCAGCCAATATTCTTAAAATGACAATTTTAAAATAAAATTTTCATCTCATGTATAGGAAGAGATTTCCCCCTTCGGCAAATCAACATTTAGTCTGTAAAACACGATGCTCACTCATAAGGTCATGCATCTTACCCACAATAATTCTTTCTTATTAACTGCATGGGTACAATTTATTTTCCTCTCAGGCTATGAAGGTCCCTGCAAGTGCGGCGACTCTGGCTGCAGCTGATAAGCCAGCCCACAGCAGCAGCACTGCTGGCCTGATGAGATTTGTAAGAAGACAATATTCCATTGGCTCAGAAAACTATGCTGTATATCAAACCCATCAAAAATAATATCTACAAACAATGCCTTGATGCATTTGCCAACTCTCACAGAAACCTCTCTGCTGTTCTTCTGAAAATATAGCTTGATTTTTTTCTGTTGCAATAAAGAAATACAGACTATCTTTTTTTTTTTTTAAGAGAAGTTTCTTGTTTCTGTTTTAAATTTTTTCCACTAAGTATGGTAGTCTAAAAGAATATTTTTAAACCTTCGCTTTCAAGCAGACATATAGTTCAAGAAAAGGATAGATGACCCCTCCTCAGGGTTAGGGTCATCTACTTCATAGAACAGTAGAAAAAGAAACCAAGGAATGGTCAGAAAAGAAGCATGTCACAATCTCACAACCTAAAATTCCATTATAAGTTTTCCAATGAAATTCTTATCATTGGGGATGGCAAACACCCTCCAAAAAGGTGCTGTTTCTTCTGAGTAATTGTTTATTATTTATATTATGTAGCATCAAACATAACATAACATAAACATAATTGTTTATCCCAAAGACACATATAACATTTTAATCTAGTATACTTTTGAGGTCTTTGTTTCCCACAAAAATAATGCTACTATGAAAAATATCTAAACCACAAACCACTGTGAGGCACTGAAGTAGTGGTTGCACTAGATATATTCACTTTATATATGTATTGCACAACTGAAAAGGAAATAAGTTACAAAGATGGGGTCTCATTCAGATAATGCTTTACAGTTTACAACATGCTGACATATATTTCCCACAATGCTATGATATGAATATGGCTAGTACTGGAATTAGCTTTGAATGCAAATTGACTATCATTTTTTTAATTTAAAAATATTTTTATTGATTTATAGAGGATGCGAGAGGTAGAGAGAGAAACATCAATAATGAGAAAAATCACTGATCATCTGGGGATTGAGCCCACAACCTGGGCATGTGCTTTGACTGAGAATCAAACCATGACCTCCTGGCTCATAGGCTCAACCATTGAGCCACACTAGCTGGGCGACTATTATGTATTGAGAGTTTATTGTAAAATCTATGCCAGTAGTTGGCAAACTCATTAGTCAACAGAGCCAAATATTATCAGTACAAGGATTGAAATTTCTTTTGAGAGCCAAATTTTTTAAACTTAAACTTCTTCTAATGCTACTTCTTCAAAACAGACTCGCCCAGGCTATGGTATTTTGTGGAAGAGCCACAATCAAGGGGCCAAAGAGCCACATGTGGCTTGCGAGCCGCAGTTTGCCGAACACTGCTCTATGCTAAATAAAAATCCCTGCTACACATCAAACCTATCCAAAAACCTCTAAACATGCTTTAATGAATTTTCCAACTTATACAACATACACACTGTCTTTTATACATCTATTTCATAGTGTGACTTATTTTTTCAATTTAAAAAAATAATAAGCTGAGACTCACGGTGACTTAGCTGAAAGCAAAAGTATGAAGACAACTACCTGCTTTGAGCACCATTTCTGGATGGACTGCACTCACACAATCACATGATCTCAGTTAATCTTACCAACTGCTCCATGAGCCTAGTATTACTATATCTCTTTTTTCCTCTAATGAATTTTATTTTTTAATTTGTCATGCAGTAAAATTTAACTTTATATCTTTGTATGTATAGTTCTGTGGATACTCACATTAGATACATATATCCACCACATCCGACAGAAGAGTTCCATCGCCCCAAAAACCTCTCTGTGCTACTCTTTTATACTCTCACTCAACCTGCCCTAATCATGCATTTGTTCCCTGTCACCACAGTTTTGTCCTTTCAAGAATGTCATATAAATGGAACAATACAGTACAGTACGTAACCTTTTGAGATTGGCTTTTCTCACTTAACCTGATGTCTTTGAAATTCATCTAAACTTTGCATGTGTCCATAGCTTGTTCCTTTTTCTTGTATTATATCCATCTTAAATATAAAGCAAAAAAGACATAAATTTGTTCTTCTTAATACATCCTACAGATATCTGATAACTCTATATTCTCCCATAGGTATCTTCATCTTTTGTGTATGCCCTTTGAAAACCTAGCTTTTGTGTTCACAATGGTTTGTTTAAATGCTTTCCCCATTGTGGTTACTATACAGTATGATTATATTAATATGATGCTTCTTAAAGCCTTCTTTGCTTCACCCCTCTTAAATCATCTTTCCTCAAGATTCTCATCATTTAGATATAGGTAGCAAAGCTAGTTTAATAGGACAGCTTTTATCAAAATTCGTTGGAAACAGAATCTCAAAATATTATCTGGAGATGGAGTACATAGAGGGGATCCAGGATTGCTAAAGGCACAATGAGGAGGAAAGTCTCAAAAACTCAAAATTTTCCTTATTTTATAAATTTTGGTTATTTAGGGAAATTTGTATTACCATTGTGAATAATTTAGGTGTGAACAAATTAAGCATTACTTTAATTAGAACCACCTTTAAAATCATTAGACCTGAGAACTTACTAGATGAAATTGCCTATTCATGACATCATGAACCTGTCCCCACCCTGCCCTAGAGCTCTGAGTAATGTTTTGTGAGAAGGCAACTCTCAAACATAGTTGACTAAATGACTTATTACCTGTCTCTCAGGGAGACTGTCTTCCTTAATATTCCAGTAACTCCTTGAGTTTCCATTGTATTAAAGAGCAAATTTTCATTCTCAGCAACATAACCAACAGATGTCTCCAAAATCCTAAGGCTACTAGGAAAGTGCAGTTTGTGGCATTTTCTCATCCCTTATGGTGAGCTGAAAATATCTGTGCAACCACCTGTGTTCTTACCTTTTGCCCATGCAATCTAAGTTAATTCATTATAGAGCCAAAATCTATATTAATAAAAGCGTAATACGCTAATGAGACCAGACAGACAAATGACCTTCTGGATGTCATTCTGGATGGCCTTCTGGATGATGCCTCGGTTAGCAGGGGCTGAGGCAGAGGCAGTTAAAGGCAATCAGGCAGTCTAACAGAGTGGCTAGGGGCAATCAGGCAGGCAGGCAAAGAGGTTAGGGGCAATCAGGCAGGCAGGCAGAGAGGTTAGGGGCAATCAGGCAGGCAGGCAGAAGGTTTAGGGGTGATCAGGCAGGCAGGCAAGTGGTTACAGGCAATGAGGCAGAGTGGTTATGGGGAAAGGCAGGCAGGCAGGCAGGTCAGCTGTTAGAAGCCAGTGATCCCAGATTACGAAAGGGATGTCCGACTGCCGCAGAGTGGGATTGGGCCTAAACTAGCAGTCAGACATCCCTCGAGGGGTCCTGAATTACAAGCAAGTGCAGGCTGGGCTGAAGGACACCACCCCTCCCCACCCCACCCCTCACCGCAGTGCATAAATTTCATGCACCAGGCCTCTAGTAAACAATAAAAGGGTTCTAAGAATCAGAAGGTTGTGTCACAAATTCCATCCTGCAGAATAAAGATGAAGTACTTCTGTGAGAACTAAAAAAAAAGTATGATTTATGTGGATTCTTTGTTTTTAATATATATTTATTGATTTTAGAGAGGAAAGGAGAGGGAGAGAGAGATTAAAAAAAAATCAATGATGACACAGAATCATTTTTTGCCTTCTGCATGCCCCACACTGGGATCGAGCCTGCAACCTTGCCACGTGCCCTGACCAGGAATTGAACCATAAGTTCCAGGTTCATAGGTCAACACTCAAACAGTAAAACACACTAGCCAGATGATATATGTAGATTCTTAAACTGTAACTTGCTACAAATTAACTTGTTTTGTGTTATTAAAATATGTCTATTGATATTTACATAAAATAAAAATAATCCACAAGCTATTATTACATTCTACCCAAAATGCATCTTCTGACTCTCTCAAGTTTTAAGCTGTTTTTCTTGAGCTTCCTATGATGCCACCCTTCTTGTTACTACAATACTGTTCCAGGATCCCTTGTACTGCTTTCATAGTCACAAGCATGGTCTCCCACATTGATGACAAAAGCCCCATTGATATTTATGAGTAGATGGTCAGAGACAATCCTTTTTACCAGGGAAGAATGCTTCCTACAGGAAGATGACCTTTGGATACAGCTTCCCAGCAAGATATGTCAATGTCTAGGTGGAATCAGAGGCCCTCCAAAGCAAGCAGTGAGTTGAGAGGAACACAAGTCAAAGTGATCAAAGGATGCATGCTTCTATCAAGTTGGGTTTCTTGCGATTACGTTCTCAGGCCAGATATGAAAGAAGCAGACCTATCTGAAGTACTTGATTAACACTCACCACACAGTGTCTATTCTGTGGTTACCCATTAGATTGATACCTAGAAGATATTACACATGCTGTTTCCTGGCTACTTGTTCTAGATGGACTTGACATAAAACATGGCTGTCCCTTGTGTGTATATCATGGGATGGGTGCCTTGCTGATACTTTAGAGTGGGAGATTTCAATTCCAAAGGTACAACAAACTATAATGTCTCAATTAGCTGTAAAAGCTGTCCCAAGTCATTACATATCATTTTGGAAATGATCATTTTAAAAATTAGATCACATTCAAGGTTATTCATGTAGTTCTCACACCTACTAGGTTGTATGTTCCATGTGGGTAAAATCCATTCTTTTTTCATTCACCAGGAAAGTGCATCTGACATAGTAGGCTTTCATCCAATAGCTGTTAAATGAAAAATAAAGTCCCACTTATATCCAATACACTTTGTTGAGTAGTAGAGGGGTAAAAGATAACCAGCTTGCCAGTAGTTTCTTATAACCCATGGAAACATCATATACCCATAGGAGTATGTCATCTGTGTGAACATCACCTATTAGAAGCACTGCAACAGGGAAACACAAAAGATAATGACTATTTGAGACCTCAAAGTTTTTTTTTATTTTTTTATATCTTTATTGTTCAGTTTATTAATTACATTGTTCCCTTTTTTTTCTCCCTATAGTTCCCCTCCACCTGGTACCCATCCCACCTTCCGCCCTCACCCCCCTCCACTGTCCTCTCCCATAGTTGCATGATTTTTGTCCAGTCTCTTGCTGCACTTCTCACACCCCCTTTCGCCCCAAGAGTTGTCAATTCATTCCCTCTCTATGTCCGTGAATCTGTTACATTCACTAGTTTATCCTGTTCATCAGCTTATTAACTCATTTAATTTTTAGATTCATTTGTTGATAGATGTGTATTTGTTGTTCCTAATTTACACTTTTATCGTTTTCTTCTTCCTCTTCTTAAAGAATATCTTTCAGCATTTCATATAATATTGGTTTGGTGGTGATGAACTCCTTTAGCTTTTTCTTATCTGCAAAGAACTTTATCTGACCTTCAATTCTGCATGATAGCTTTGCTGGATAGAGTAATCTTAGTTGTAGATTCCTGCTATTTGTCACCTTGAATATTTCTTGCCACTCCCATCTGGCCTGCATCGTTTCTGTTGAGAAATCCTCTGACAATCATATGGGTGCTCCCTTTTAGGTAACCATCTGTTTTTCTCTTGGTGCTTTTAATACTCTCTCTTTGTCTTTTGCTCTTGGCATTTTAATTATGATGTGCCTTGGTGTGGTCTTCTTAGGGTTCCTATATATTGGGGTTTGGTGCACTTCTTGGACTCCTAAGTCAATTTCTTTCATCAGGTGTGGGAAGTTTTCAGTCACTATTTCTTCAAATAGGTTTTAATTATCTTGCTCTCTATCTTTTTCTGGCACCCCTATAATTCGGATGTTGGTATGCTTGAGGTTGTCCCAGAGGCCCCTTACACTATCTTCAATTTTTTGGATTCTTTTGGATTCTTGCTTTTTCAGCTGAGTGGATTTTACCTCTTTGCATTTCACATCATTAACTTGGTTCTTGGGGTGCTCCAGAGCACTTTTAGGTCTTTGTATAATATTTTTTATTTCAGTCAGTGTATGCTTAATTTCTGGTTGGTCCTTTTTCATATCCTTGAGAGTCTCCTTTATATCCTTGAAGGTCTCCTTCATTTCCACGTTGGTCTTGATCATTTCCTTGCAGGTCTCATTCATATCCTTGAATGTCTCATTCATTTCCTTTGTGGTCTCGCTTATTTCATTATAGGCCTCAACCTTTTGTTGGAGTCTATTGAAAAGCCCTATAACCGTGGTTTTGAATTCCATGTCCAGTTGGTTTTTTTTCCTCCATTTCTTTCATATTTGATTTCTTTCCATGTCTCTGCATCGTGGCTGCTTCCCTGAGTTAGTCAATTAGCTTTGTGTGGTAGACTTCCTACTAGGGACAGTGGCTCAGCCTCCCCAGTTACCTGAGGTGGATATGGGTTGCACAGTCTTGCTGAAGTTAAGCTCAGGTTAATCGTTGTTAGCACTTGGAGGGGTTGACCTCCAGGCCAATTGTCTGTGAAGCTCAGCAGTGCTCAGGTTGGATGGGCGGAGTCTCCGGGCCAAGCAGACAGCATTAGCTCCGCCCTGTTCGGCCCCAGGGACCCTGCGCTGGAGGCAATGGCCGCCAGCACCTCTGAGAGAGAGCCACTGCTGAGTTCCACCAGCTGCCGGGAATTCAGACTCTCCCCAAATGACTCTGCACACCCAATGTCTCACCCAGGGTCGTAAAACAAAGCAGACTGACGGTTTTCCAAATGAAAGGCAAGTCGCAGAGCGCTCTCTACATGGTCACGCAGCTGAGCTGTTCACGCAAAGTGCCTTCTCCACAAGCCGGGAGACCCCTGCAGCACCTGAGCTTCAGCGTGCCCTCCCACTGTCCAGTTTTCACCCCGTATGATAGTGGGTTCCCTGGACTTCGCCCAGAGCTGGAGAATCAGTCCAGTGGGACGTCTTTGTCTCCCTGTTTGAGAAAACTGGCCGGTTTTCAGCCGCCCGCCCTCTCCACTGGCGTGCACTCCAAACCTCTCTCCACGCGAATCTTTCAACACTGTCCGTCACTGCT
The DNA here is from genome assembly GCA_027563665.1 of Antrozous pallidus. Lineage (NCBI taxonomy): Eukaryota > Metazoa > Chordata > Mammalia > Chiroptera > Vespertilionidae > Antrozous > Antrozous pallidus. The sequence goes on from CM050521.1 coordinate 64,961,720, forward strand.
CCTCCGAGTCACAGTGTCTTATTTTCACTTTTATTTGTGGAATTTTCACTTGGCCAGCTTTCTGGTGATTCTGGAAGGTGTTTGTTCTTTCGTTAAGTTGTAGTATTAAAATTGCTGAGTATGACGGCAAGATAGGTATTTTACCTCTGCTGCCATCTTGGTTCTCTCTCAAAGTTTTTCTTAAAAAATTTTTTTTATCTTTAAAAGAGTTCTAAGCTAATGTTTGTTATAAAAGGAAATCATTATTAATAATTACAGCAGCCACAGTAGTTACTATAAAATACTATGCTATAATCATAATGCTCCAAGCTTTATGTCATTTCATTCTCACAACATTATAATATAGGTACAATTATCTTTATTTAAAGACTAGTGACCTGGTGCACAAAATTCGTGCATAGGGGGCAGGGTGTTCCTCAGCCCAGTCTGCACCTTCTCCAATCTGGGACCCCTCACAGGATGCCCCACTGCTGGTTTACAGAGAACAGGCCTAAACAGGCAGTCAGACATCTTTCTCACAATCTGGGACTTATGGCTCTAGCCACTTACCTGCCTGCCGCCTGATTGCCCCTAACCACTCTGCCTGTCGGCCTGCTCGCCCCCAAATGTCTTCCCGCCAGCCAGATCACCCCCAAATGCCTCTGGTGCCAGCCTGATCACCTCAACTACCCACCCTGCTGGCCTGCTCACTCCAAACTGCCCTTTATGCTGTCCTGATCACCTCCAAATCACCCCCACTGATTACCTGCTCACCCCAAACTGGCTCCCCTGCTATTTTGCTTACCCCCAAAGGTCCCTGCCATCCCGTCCTGGCTTGATCATCCCCTGGCCACCCAGGGTCCCACCTCTCCTTTTTTTCTTTTTCTTTTTTTTTTTTCCAGCACCTCCTTGAGCAGAAGCCAGGGCCAGCTGGAAGCAAGTATCTAGGATTTATTTATCGTCTATAATAGAAATTTTGTAGTCTTTAGTGGAGGCCAGGGCCAGCCAGGGTGGGTGGGAAGCTTGGCTTCCTCCATCTCTGGGGCAACCCAAACCTCCTGCTTGCTCCAGCTCTGTGGCTGGTCACCTTCTTGGTAGGGTTAACTTGCATACTGGCTCTTGATTGGCTGGTGGGCATGGCTTGTGGGTGTAGCAGAGTGATGATTAATTTGCATGTTTCTTTTTTATTAGTGTAGATAGCCCTAGCCAGTTTGGCTCAGTGGATACAGTGTGAGCTTGTGAACCAAAGGGTCCTGGATTCAAATCTGGTCATGGGCATGTACCTATGTTGCAGGCTCCTCCTCAGCCCGGGTTCTGGTTGGGTCTAGTGCAGGAGGCAACCAATCAATGTGTTTCTCTCACATCGATGTTTCTCTCTGTCTTTTCTTCTCTCTTCTATTCTCTCTAAAAATCAATGGGAAAGTATCCTGAGGTGAGGATTAAAAAAATAATAATAAAAGATAAAAAATAAAGATAAATCCAAATAGTCATGGAGGCAGTAAGCAGCGGAGCCATGTCTGCTTTATACCCAAGTCCATGATCTTTCCACCTCCACATGCTGCCTCTGCTAAACAAGGCAAAAGAAAATCAGAAATGCCTGCAAATCATTAGCCACCTCTTAATTGTAAATTTGTTTCAAAAACTTAAAAACTCAACAGCAAAACAGCAAAAATTTTTCCTGGTATAAACAAGGCTTCTTATTTCACTATATTGTGCACCAGGCCATATTGCCAGTAAAACAATGTGTATGTAATAGGCTTATTTGTATTCAAGGCAAGAAAACTCTTTGGGAAAAAAAATTACTTTAAGCTGCACCTTTAATTCCCCAAATTGAAGTTTTCTTTTTTTGCTTTAATTTTTAAAGTAGGCCTAGATGTAAGCATCATTTTGCCAATATATCTACACAGAAAGGTTGCTCCTTAGGTACAAAAAGAGGATATGCTATATTCTTCATTGGTTCCTATGCTAATTTTGGCCTTTCACATAAAAGACTCTCCTGTACAGTGGTGCCAAATGTGTGATAATTCTGTATGATATAACCTCTAGGCCATGTAAGACCAAGCCAAAGTTACCAAAATAATTGCATTCAAGAGAATTTGGATCCAGTCCTTCAGAAATGAATAAAACCTAGGAAAAGAAAAATGAACATATTCTTTTCTTTTAAGTAAGGAAACAATGATGAACAAAAAGCAGCCAATGTCTAATTTTACAACATCAGTGAAAATAAAGTTTGCACTGTGAACCTCGATACCACAAAAAGCTTCCTAACTATGGATACACTGGGATAGAATTAATCCATAGAATTGTGTCCTGGGCCCTCCTTTCTCCTTTTGCCTTAGCCTGTATGTTTTTGTGACCATCTGTCAGCTCAATGTAAATAATCTACACGTCTACATTTGAATGTTTTAGATATCTTAAACAGTTCATCCTAACAGCACTTCAAACAGAGAACTATAAAGTTAGCTCACTATTTTCCCTTCTAAACCTCTTTTTATTCTTCCCATTTTTTTGTTGTTGTTGCTTATTGCACCAAAAATAACCCAGGCTCACACCTTTGGATTATTGTGACTGTTTTGGTTTTTACCCTTTACTCATTATAAACAAATGTTCTGCTGCACCAAATACTGTAGAGAGTGCCTGGGAAGGCACATGGGCATTTTTTTAAATTATCAGCTGAATCCAGGGCAGTCGGCAAAGCCACACTCTGGAAACACATTCTGCCCAAAGGCAAAGTGCTATCAGCTTGACCTTCATTTCAGCCCAGGTGCCAGGGGGTGGGTTTTATTATGTAAATCCAGCCAAGCACCAGGAAGGAATAGGAAAATTTCCTGGTATTTGGGGGTATAAAATAAACAGGCTACATAGGCTCTGGGTCACTGTCTCTCTATCAGAAGAGGGCAGTGGTCCCACCCCGTCCCAGCTTTTTCCTTCTCTCTCTGTGTCTTGTTTCTTTCTTTTCATTTTTCTCAATCCCAGCCACCCCTACTCAGGAACTGGACCTGCTCTCTAGCTGCATTGGATGTGGAAAAGAGAGAAATATTCACAAGATACTAAGAATCTGAATATTTTAACACCTCCACCGCTGCCACCTGGTCTAGGCCACTGTCTCTTTCACTTGAGTCATTAAAATGATCTCATAAATAGGTCCTATTGCTTCCTCACTTCCTCCCACATTGGTTAGGATTGGATATTCGTATACATGACAGAACACCTAAAATAATAGGACCTTAACCAAGACAGGAGCTTATTTTTCTCACACATGATATAGTCCAGGCAGAGGTAGTTTGAGGCTAGTACGGTGTTCTATGATATCAGTGACCAAGGCTCTTTCTGTCTTGTTGCTTTGCAATGAAGAAGATTCCCTTTATAATCTTAGATGCTCACTCAAGCTTCAGCAATAAAGTCCATATCCAATTCAACATAAAGGAAGAAAGGTTAAAAGAAGGAAGGTTCCTTCTTAAAATTCAGTGTCTGAAAACTGCACTTAAATTTTCAGTTTCCATTCCTAGGATGCAAGTTAGTTTCATTGCCATGTATTACTGCAAGGAAGGCTGGAAAATGAAGTTTTTATTCCTATAATAGGTTGTCTGCAAGGTGAATTCTCATTGCCATCACATTAATGAATATAAAAAATGAGATAATCAAAGGATCATAAGTCTTAGTAGGTACAAATTATGTTTGGACATCATATTTTAGAAGGAGCAAGTTGGATATATAAGAGACAGAAAGCCTGAAATTAAGATTTTAAAAAGGAAAGCTGTCATTGATAGTAACAAAGACATGAGTGCAACCATGAAGACAAATAGCTGAAGTAGAAAGGAGATAAGATCATAAGAAGATGAAAACTGAAGAACATAAAGGCACTAAAGAGATCTTCTGCTTGGGATACTGAGCCTATCCAAAATTGTGAATGGAGTAATCTAGATAGAATGAGCACAATCCATATATTGACATCTTCAGTGAATTAAGAAAAGCAATTTGGAGCTTCCAGATGACTATGCAAGAGGAGAGGTGATTGGTATGACCCTGTGGCATGAATTTTAAAGCTATGGCTATTGAGAAAAATATGAAAGAAACAATAAGGAGAATACTATTTCCCAACAGTGGATCAAAAGAAGTAGTCACTCATCTAGATGGACAGGAAGAATATGTTATTTTTAGTATTTGACTTCAACTATGGAAAACGGAAAAAGAAAAGAGACAGAGAAGGTGCTGAGGTTTAAAGTTGAGGTGTATTTGTGAAAAATACATTCTAGGAGACAGAAAAGTTGAGTTTTAAAAATGGGGTAAGAAGGCGCAATGAGATCCACCTCAGGAGCTTCACAGAAGCACATGGGAATGAGAATCCCAGTATGAGTCCATGTAGGTTTTGGACTTCTTGTGATAAGTAATGTAAACAGGATGCAAGGCTTGATGCAGTAGCCACTGTGTATATGAATATAATTATATGAATATAATTATTTATATAAATATATTGTATATATAAATATATTTTTATAATATATATAATATATAGATATAGATATAGATATAGATATAGATATAGATATAGATATAGATATAGATATATAGATATAGATATAGATATAGATATAGATATAGATATAGATATAGATATAGATATAGATATAGATATAGATATAGATATAGATATAGATATAGATATAGATATAGATATAGATATAGATATGACTGTTGAGACCAAATGACTGGAAAACTAGAATGACCAGTTGGCAAATTTCAGTAGTGAAGCCCTCCTCTAAACAGTCTAATTCTATGCCCTGAATGGTTTGGCTCAGTGGATAGACCTTCATCCTATAAACTGAAGGGTCCCAGGTTCAATTCCGGTCAAGGGCATGTACCTTAGTTAGAGGCACATGGAGATGTGCAGGAGGTGGCTGATCAGTGTTTCTCTCTCATTGATGTTTCTAACTCTCTATTCCTCTCCCTTCCTCTCTGTGAAAAAATCAATAAAATATATATATTTTTTAAAGTTTAATTCTATTCTTTGATGATATTAGAGCACCAAAGACTACATATTTAGACTGTATTCTTTAGGTCTAATTAAATCATCTTTTTACATCTTGTTTGACTTTTTATTTTAAATATTGCTACAGGAAACTATATAAAATCCACTTTTACATGTGTTGTAAAATTTTAAGTAGACTATAAAAAGTTAAAGATCATTACAGCAAACTCTAAAATAATACAATGATATGTGATTGAAATAAATAATAAAAAGGTATACCTGAATCCGATCAAATGAAAATTGCAAGCATTCTACTTAAAAAGTAGAAATTGTCAGAATGAATAAAAAAGCAATACCTAATTATATGTTTTCTATAAAAGATTTACTTTAAATGTAAAGATACTAGATGAAAAATAAATATATCAGAAAAGATATACCAGGTAAAGAAGACTGAAGTTGCTATAGCAGTATCAGATAAAGTAGACCTTAAGACAGAGTATTACCAGAGATAATAACAGATGATTCATAATGATAAAAAAAAGTAATTTAATTAATTAAGTTCCCACTTAAGACCCTTGCCTTTCAAGGAAGCCCATACCCAGCCATAGTCTGATTGAGGCACAATGAAATTGAGAGGAATCAGGTTTACCTAAATTACAAAGTGTTGTATTTCCTTTAATTCTCTCCTTCCTTTCATGTACTTGTCCATTAAGCCCTAATCAAATACTATTTAATGCATCATGCCTTATTACTCATTTTACTTAATTAATACTACATTTTGTAGCAGACTGGGACTCTAGTCTCAGGAATCAGCTCTCCCCTGAGAACTCCGTCACTTAATCTATAACCTTTCAATATACTGTTAGACCCATTTTATACCTGACCATTTTGTGGGACAACTAATATAAGTAATTTTGCAAGTTCTTTGTACAACTGCTAATATTCTGGAACTATCTTGAATATTTTAGTTGGAATATCAGAATTATTCTAATTCCCTATATCAACCTTTCTATATTTTCACAGAAAAAGAAATATATCTCTATATTGCATAGACATTGACTTAATAAGAGGAATGGAATACCTATATATGTCTGTACAAATGATATCACATCAAGATCCCAGAGGGAGTTACACACTAAATGTGGGAATGATTCCTTTTCTTGGAGAGTGAGAAATGCTTTTATAAATGTGTTTCTCTGATTTTACTTTTTTCAGCTACAAATCGCTAGTAGGCTGTTTTGTAAACGGATTCACCTCAAAACAAAAATATGGCAAGATGCTTTCTGCTGTATCCAACAAAAATTTTGTTAAAAGATAACAATATGCCCTGGGAGGAAGAAAAAATGCATCACTAAATTCTTATTATGAGTCATATCAAATTGTATCAAACTATTTTGCAAAGAAAAAAAATCAAAGAGAGGTTATCAGAATAAAATGCTGTCAGATGCTATATCCAGATTAGAAGATATCCACAGAAGATAAATAGGTAAGTTTCTCTTCTGTTTGTTACAATTTTACACTATTATAGACATCAAATGAAAACTTATCTTTGCCATATCACTAGTTTCAAATCAAAGCTTTAGACCACCCATGTGTTTATATGTATATATGTACACATATATGTATTTATATGTGATGCACATATATGTCAATATATATTAAAACCATAAGTGACTGTTAAGACCAAACAACTAGAACAACCAGAATGACCAGTACTATGACATGCACTGACCACCAGGGGAAAATGCTCAATGCAGGAGCTGCCCCCTGTTGTCAGTACATTCCCATAGCCAACCTCCCGTGGTCTCTCCCCCCTGCTGGCCAACATTCTGTGCCTTCCCTCCCCCCCCACCTCCATCCTTCACCTGGGACTGGGCAAGATGGCCCTGATGGCCCTGGTTGGCAGCCAGGCGTAGGGACCCCACCTGTGCATTAATTCATGCACCAGGCCTGCACACACATGCGTGCATTTTTCCCCTTAAAAGCATAAATGTAACAATTAATCTGTGGACATTCTCCATCATACATTTTCAGCTTTCTCTGTCACACAGTTTTCCATAAGGGACAGTGACAATAAAAGTTGAAATTTTCAAGAGCTATTTTCCGCTAAAGTTTTGTTGGATTTCTTTTACATTCATATCAGTTCCAATGTTTCTAGCTTTATTTCAGGGAATCAAAAGTTTAAAACAATAACCCATCCTGTTCCGCACACAAAAAGATAATTAGAATTACCTGGCTGGTGTGACTCGGTAGATGAGTCTCGACCTATGAACCAGAAGGTCACGGTTCCATTCCCAATCTGGGCACATCCCCAGGTTGTGGGCTCGATTCCCAGTGGGAGGCATGCAGGAGGCAACCATTAATGATTCTCTCTCATCATTGATGTTTCTATCGCTCTTCCTATCCCTTCCTCTCTGAAAGCAATAAAAATATATTTTTTAAAAAGACAATTAGATTTAAGTTGAAAGTGTCTATAAAAATAAGAAAAAAGACTTTCCCTTTACAATTATGCACTTCATTGTCAAATCCATTATTTAAAACAAAGATAGCCCTAGCCAGTTTCGTTCAGTGGATAGAGTGTTAGCCTGTGGACTGAAAGGTCCTAGGTTCAATTCCAGTCAAGGGCACATGCCTGGGTTGCAGGCTGAATCCCCAGTAGGTGGCATACAGGAGGAAGCTCATCAATGATTTTATCTCATCACTAATGTTCTTCTCTCTCTCTCTCTCTCTCTCTCTCTCTCTCTCTCTCTCTCTCTCCTCTCTCTCCTCTCTCTCTTCTCTCTCCCTTCCTCTCTGAAATCAATAAAAATATATTAAATTTTTTTCAAAAACCTGTGGTAAGGTGGACAATGTAGATTTGGCTATTTAAAACACATTCATTATGGTCACTTTCCCCAACAACTTAACTAGTCCTGCAGCAATCCACATGGATCGGGGTTAAATTAATGAATCAAGGAGGTTCTAATCTATTTACTTCATCAATATAGCCAAAAGGAGTATGAATTTAAAAAATGAAAAGGACAAAAATAATAGTCTCTGTTTTATTTCTTTTTTAAAATATATTTTATTGATTTTTCACAGAGCGGAAGGGAGAGAGATAGAAAGTCAGAAACATCGATCAGCTGCCTCTTGCACGCCCCCTACTGGGGATGTGCCCGCAGCCAAGGTACATGCCCTTGACTGGAATAGAACACGGGACCTTTCAGTCTGCAGTCCGACGCTCTATCCACTGAGCCAAACCGGCTTCGACTGTTCTACTTCTTTTTGTTTCTCTACTTTCACTTGAGAAGAAACTTAGCTTGCTTTAAAAAAAAAGAAACAGCTGTGAGTCACAATTCACTTCATGTTCCTCAAAGGAAAGCAATCTACTAATAATCAAGATAATGTCCAAATGGATTATTATGCTGCTTCTTTGTAACCAAAGACATCCTCATCACCACATCCAGAGTAAAGCAGATCCCTCCAACATGAAAGAGAAGAATGTTCTTAAGGAACCAAATAGAAGCTATTCATGTTAGAAGTTCACGTATAAATGTACTGACTTGCCAGTTTTATGTTTAAACCACAAAAAGTGGACTTTCTTGCAGTACCTACACACATTTGATCCTTAAAACACATGCACGCACGCGCACACACACGCACGTGCACCCTTTCAGCATTTCACTTGCTCAAAGTGAGCAAGGGTATATTTCTAATTCCCAAACACTCAGGGGAGTTTCAGGAAGCAGACTCTCAGCAGGTCTTTTCTCCAGCTTACTTCTTTTTCCCCATTCATTCTTAAATATAAAAATGGTTCAACAACTAATTCTTGAATATTTATACATGTCAGGCATTGGAAAAGGCATTAGAGTCCACTGGTCAATGTTTTCTGGGTGCCTTCTCTTTCCTGTGCTTATAAAGGTTGGGTATTCAGCAATCCCCCCTTCTCTTTGATTGTACAATTATGGACACATGAGCAGCATGACCATTTCAGCTCTCACCTGTGCACTCCTTGATCCCATCTCAGTGCACAATACTTCCAAAATAAAACTCAAACTCAAAATGGAGATTTTTAATCAAATTATCCTCAGAGCCTCATCAATCCCTGCTGGCTCTATTCCCCTCACCACCCTAACTAATGCACTCAAAATCTCCTAGCTGATACTGTCTACTCAGCAAAACAAGAACCCAACAGCTCACAAAGCCTCAGTGGTTAGCCCAACTCTAAGTAAGTGGTATTTTCCTTCCCCTAAAAAAAAAGTTAATGATCTATACCTGCTTATCTGTATCGTATCTATCTACATCTGTATCACATTTCTTCTAACACAGACCACTGAACTGATGGTTCATGCAGTCTTTTCAGCCTGTCATTTACCTGAATAAATGTACACATGGTCAAAAATCCTTAATTTAGAAAAAGAATGTCTCCTTGAAAGCGTAGAGTGTGTCCAAGCTACCTACAGTCTTGGTTCTGTTTTTCTGTTCAGCCTTAAACCAGTTCCAAAGCAGAAGTCCAAATTGGGGCACCAAAGTCAAAATTGTTTAGCTCCAGTACCCAAACACACTGGGACTGCAAACAGACAAGTCCACAGGTGCCTGTGGAGCCTCCAGTCCACATAAACCCTCCTAAATCCACCCACTCTTCCTCCAACAATTCTTTCCTCAATCCAAAATCCTTTCAGACTTTCCCAGATACATGTTCAAGACTCTGAAGGATCCTATTCTTAGGTGCAGAATTAGGATTAATAGAAGCTGAACAAGTAAGTGAAATAGGGCAGGGGCATACTGCTTTCTTGCTTACAGAAGCAATTTCGCCTCATTCCTTCAAATAATCAAAGATGGATATATTAAGTTGATAAACATCAGATAAGTCCTCAGTAAGTATTCATTGCTGTTACAGGTGTTGTTGCAAATATTGTTTCTATTTGTTCCTCTGTCAACCCTGGGGAAAGATAGCCAAATCAAGTTACTCTTAAAAAATAGGCACTTGCACTACAAGCAAACTGGAGGGAAGAGGGACTATCCTTGCCAAGGACAAGTTTTAATTGATGATGGCTGCAGCACTAATGAGGCTGCCTCCCATTGATATGGCTCCTGCTCCTAAGTACCCCTCTGAGGGGCAGCCACCGAGACACAGAAACAACCCACTCTGTTGCCAGAACCTCCTGTGTGGCAACATCAATAATCATAGCAGCACCGATCCTCCTCCTTTAAACCTGTGTGTCAGCTCAGACCATGCCTAGGAAATCAGACTATCCAGGAAAATACCAATAAAAAAATTTTTTAAAGAGTGTGAGAGTAATATATTATCACTAGAAAGACTAGGGAAATGTAAAACTTCTTTTTGAAATGTTCAATGTAAATTTAGTGGTTTAAATAAAAACATTTCTGTATAGAGTTACTGTTCATGAAAGCAAGATATTTTAAAGGCAGATACTCATTTAGGAAAAATATATGAATAACTAAAAGTTTTGAACTTGAGTAGAATAAAATTAAGGCAATTCACCCCAGGAAAACTCAAATATCCAGATACCGGAGATTACTTTTTCTTGTTACTTTACTACCTAGTGTGTTTTTTTGAAACTCCCCATTTCAGTAAGAGCATTTGAGATCTTGCTCAGTTCGGCTCAAATAAACTTTTCTAAGAAAAAATAAAACAATAAAATAAATTTATTTAGAGAATTATAGCTGTAATAGGTGAATTGCCTCATTTATTAGTCCCAACTTTCTCAATAGGTACAATTGCAAATGAGGAAGCTAATAGAAAAAAGAAGCAATTTTTCAAAGTCACATAACTAGCATGTGATTGAACTAAGATTCAATCTATGCAGTCTAGTTTCTAAACTTGCTCTTATAGCCACTAACTTTGCTGCCTTCTTTTAATTTATATAATCAAAATAGAGTTTACCATATAAGTTCACATCTAATTAAAGTAGAAAGTCCAACACTTAGAGACAAACTTTTTGCCATCTTTTTTTCATATTTTTGAATTAAATCTAGACAATGTACATTTCAATATCACATAATTTCACTGCATTTTATATTACAGTTCTCTGGGCAAAAAAAAAAAAGGACAGGCATAATGCTTTCTAAAACTCATAAATTTAGCCCAATAATCCTACTTTATAAATAATTTTAAATTGAAAACTAATGTTGGAAAACTTTATTTTTTATCTTTATTGATTAAGGTATCACATATATGTCCTTATTCCCCCATTGCCCAAATTCCTGGGCAAAGGAATTGGTCTGCCTCAAATATTGAAAGGTAGCCATATTTTATATGCCAAGGTTAAAGAATATGCTAAAGCATGAAATATTATAGGAAGAGAGCACAATGAGAAATGTAAAGCAAACTAGTCAAAAAGATACCCAAATTTCAAGGACTAATGAGTCACCTGTTTAAAACCACCAGTTGTATATTTCTGCCTAAATTTTTTTTGCCTGTAATCTAAGACTCTTCCAGGTTTTGCTTAATGCAACATTTCTTGATGTCCTACTATGTGTAAAGTGATACATGTGATTGGACATTGAATAATGTTGAAATTGGTCTCTAATCTTTAACTGATTATAGTCTACCAAATTATAGACACTTATAAACAACTCTTAGCTCAAATATGTCTTCCTCATAGGTATAAGTTCCCAACTAACTTTAATGATCTCATGCATCAAGAATTTCTTCACAGTGGTGCTATATTTCTAGTATCCTTTGACTACAGAAAAAAAATACTGTAATTAATTTATTGTACTTTCTGTACATTGCAATTTATTTTAGATATAGTTCAGCACCTTACGTGACATGAACAATATCAGTTTACTAGTACATATGGAAGCATGTAAACTAAAAGCAAGTCATCCAGAACTATTCTAAGGTCTTGGCTCACCCAAAACTCTGAGACCTGTGTATAAGTGTAAATGATAACTCGTGCCCTCTGGAAATAGTGTTTTAAACTGCTAAATCTAGCTAGCAGTTGCAATATCATCTACTGCTTATTTTTTGCATTTCCTGATTTCATGAGATTAATTTGAACAGTTTCAACTTTAACATCAATTTAACGGAAAACTGAATAGTAAATATCTTTAAACCACTAATGTAAAATACTGAAAGAATGAAAATTACTTTTACTAATTAAGGAATGTATTGAATGTCTACTGTATACCTTGCTTGTATGAGACATTCTGACTCATTTTTCTTTAATTAGACAACATTTGAAACCCTTTAGTTAAGATTTACCCATGCAGTTAAAATATGTACCAAAAATAATTGTGAATTATAATATTTGCTTAATAAACATTTAAAGCACTCTACAAAGAATAGCTCACCTGCCTTTTCTCTTATTTAATAAAAATCTGCTACTTTCAGTGGATTACAGCAAAGGGGAGACACCAAGTTCTTTTTTAAAGATAAGAAAATATGGTGTCTGTTACCTTTGCCTTTTGTAAGTTGCCTGCTATCCCGTATTTGGCAAGACAAATAGAATTGCATACTGTGAGTGACTCAGAACAGAACGTCACTATCAATCATCTGTCTGGCTCTGCACAAATTCTGTAGGGCATTCAGGACATTTTGCTGCCTATGAATATTTTAGAGAAGCGGGATCCCTGAAAGCTTCCTGATGGATTAATATAAGAAAGGAGGACATTTTCATGTTTTATAGCTATTTGCTAAAGTACTATGCCATTACTACACTCCAATGAAAAGATGCCTCTTTAAACAAAAAGAAGCAACCCCAATGAAGAGTTCTGGCTCCCTTTATCATAAACTGATTTCAGGGTAATGAGACATAATATATAAATATTGCATGTACTCCTCTGCAGAAAATGAAGTGCTGTACTAGTGCCAATACCTCTACATCTAACAATAATTGTGGGGAAAAGAAAAAGACGAAAGAAAATGCACAAAAGCCATTGAAGAAAATAAGTTTGGTCATGTATCTCTTTAGCATTGCCAATATAATAAAAAGCAATTTATTACCTTCTCTATCATTCTATTGTGGGATTCACACCCATGAATAAACAGCAGGTACCATTCTCAATAGCACTTCACAACTTCTCAAATAAAGCTTATACTTTATTTTAAAGGTAACAGAAAATCTGGAAACCACAGAAAACAAAGAAAAAAGTGTCGCTTGTGGCCCACTACTATTAATATTTTAAAGTTTCTTTTCAGTTTTTAAATGTGTTTTTATATGTAGTATTCTGTGTCTTTTCCACTAATTTTTCAACATTTCCCCATCCTATCTAATAAAAGAGTAATATGCAAATTTGACTGTACCTTTGCCACACCCACAAGCCACGCCCACAGCCATGCCCACCAGCCAATCAGGAGCAGATTATGCAAATAAACCCCAACCAAGATGGCTGCCGCCACTGAAAGCATGAGGAAGGCTTGGGTTTCCCTAGCAACAGAAGAAGCCAAGCTTTCTGCCTCCCTAGGCCTCCACTCAACATTACAAAGTTTCAATTATAAAAGATACAGAAATGGCAGCAGCCACTGACCTGGAAAGAACAGAGGCTTGGGTGTCCCTGGCAACGGAAGAAGCCAAACTTTCAGCCTTCCGTTGGTGGCCTAGACCTCCACTCTAGGCTATAATGTTTCAAACAGAAATGGCTGCCGCCCCAGAGAGAGCAGAAGGCTTGGCTCTGCTCCAGGCTACAAAATTTCAATTGTAGACATAGATTAATCCCAGATCCCAGGACCTCCGCTTGGGTTGCTGGGGGTGTGTGGCTGGCCTGCAAACCTCCACAGGCCCCTTGCCCAGGCAGCCCCTTACCCCAAGGGAACCACCACCCTGATCTGGGACACTCTTTAGGGCAAACCAGCTGGCCCCCCCCCATGCACCAGGCCTCTATCCTAGCTAATAAAAGAGTAATTTGCAGATTGAGCATCACTCCAACACACCAGAGGGCTGCCCCCATGTGGTTAAAGATCCTGCACCCATGTGGACACAAGATGGCCAGAAGGGAGGACCATTGGGAGGTTACAGACCTGCAAGGGAGGGCAGTTGTGGGCGATCAGGCGAGCAGGGGAAGGCAGTTGGGAGGGACTAGGCCTCCAAGGGAGGGCGGTTGGGGGCAAACAAGCCTGCAGGGGAGGGAAGTTGGAGGTAAATAGGCTGGCAGGGGAGCAGTTAAACATCAATTAGGCTAGCAAGGTAGTGGTTAGGGGCAATCAGGGATGCAGGCAGGTGGGCAGTTTGGAGCCAGCAGTCCTGGATAGTGAGAAGAAGGTCTAATTGCCCGTTTAGACCCGATCCTACCAGAATCGGGCCTAGACAGGCAGTTGGACATACCTCGAGGGGTCCCAGATTAGAGAGGGTGCAGGCTGGGCTAAGGGATATCCCCCCCCATGCACAAATTTCATGCACCAGGCCTCTAGTGTTATTATAAAGTTTTCATAAATATTTTAATGGCTACATTCATTTCCTTAAGAATACATAAGAAAGTTGATTTAACATTTGTCCATGTCAGATATGTAGAAGGCACCCAATATTTACTCTTATAAATATCATTGCTCAATTTTTACTACTTAAACTTTTTTTGTCTAAATTAAGCAAAATCTCTTCCATCTAGAAATAATGCAACCAACTCCCCAATCATGTAACAGGTCTTTTTTTTTTTTTTCTTTTAACAGCTCTTATATTACTAAGGACAGTATATAAAAAGTATATATCTAGAGAATACATTAATGGTTACCAATTATAATGTGCTTTACAATTTATTAACATTCTCATAACTACCTTGAGATGTGTAATTATCTCACTTTTTCAAATTAATAAATTGTAGACAAATGAGTTTAATTGCTCTACTCAAGTGCAGAGTAATCAGTAAGCCACAGGGCTGATATTTCACTCCAGGTATTTTTAATTTCAATGGCCACACTCTTCTCAACATATTTTCTGGGCAGGAAGCTGGGAGGATGAACTGTGTAGTTGTTACAAGCATGAGCACTCAAGTCAAACAACCTTGGCCCAGAACCCACTTCTGCCATTTATTCTCTATATAATCTTGTGTAAATTACTCTTCTCCTCTGTGCCTTAGGTTTCTAATCTTTTAACTCTGATAGTTATAAAAATATCAAAACTAGGAAATATTTAAGAATTAAGTAAGAAAATTTAGTTTATTAAGCACATAATTAAAATTTGCATTAGTTTTTTTACCTGTTAGCTTAAGATTTTCATACCCTTAATTAAAAGAAACTTTAATTTGACACATCACCCATATTTCCACACTTTCAAATAAACAACATAAACTTCACCTCCATTAATTAGAAATAAATATGAGAGAAATCAAGATGGTGGCATAAGTAAACACCTGAAATTGCTGCCTCACACAACCACTTCAAAACTACAACTAAAAGACAAAATGGACATCATCCAGAACCACAGAAAGGCTGGCTGAGAGGAAATTCTACACCTGAAAGGAAAGAGAAAAGCACAATGAGACTCAGAGGAGGTGCAGAAGTAAAATGTAGAGGTACCTGGAGGCGCATGCACTCAGAAAGGGCTGGCAACTGAGTACACAGTTGTCTTTTTCATTTGGGAGGGAGACACAAGCTACTGACTGTTCTGAACTCCAGTTCCGGGCAAGGAACCAGACTCATATGGGGAGAAACTGGACTGTCTGGCTTCAGGCAGAACTCAAGGGCAGCTTTCTCTTAAAGCTGCTTGCAGCAATTATCACAGGATACCAAGACCCCAGGGCCTCTTAGGGCAGGGCTGAGGATCAGTCATAGCTGTTTGCTCCACCCTGTTGATTCCCTGAGACCCTGCCCCACCCAAGCTGTGTGCAGAAGCTTTTGCATATGAATGGCCTGACCCTTTACAATCTAAAATTACCTAACAAACTGCAGCTGAGACAGAGAGCCACAGAACTTCCAAAAGAAGGCCCAAGACCTCACAGAAGCTTGCACTGCTTCACAGCTGGGCCTCATCTGGGCACCTCCAAAACCCAAACAAAAAAAAAGAAGAAACTGCATATCTCTCCATAGCTTCTCCTAGCTGTGCTCTGGCAGATGCTAAATTTGCACCTCCTTGGAGATCCAAGAGCTAGTGCACCCAGTGGTCAGAGTGGGACCATCCAGATTACAACTCCTCACATCCACAAGAGACACCCTCAAAGGGCAGACTCAGTGAGCACCAAAGCCCCACTGAAGCAAGTCTTGCCCCATAAGGGTGTCTTCAGCACAGAAGTTTCCATCGTAGACACAGCTGATCATCACAGCCAATTGACCTGGAAGTCAACTCCTCCCAGTGATTCCAACAACAATCAAGCCTTAACTACAACAAGACTGCATACAGCCCACAAAGGGGTGCACCAAGAGTGTCCACCTTAGGTAACTGGGGAGGCTGAGCCAATGGGCCCTATAGAACACCTAGCACACAAAGCCACGCTATCAAAACATGGAAGCAGCCAAAATGCAGAGACAAAGAAAAAGGTGACAAATGAAAGAAATTGAGGAAAGCAAACAACTGGATATAGATTTCAAAACCATGGTTATAAGGTTTTTCAAGAACCTTATAGAAACTGCTGATAAATTTAGTGAGACACTTGAGAATATGAAAAAGGACCAAGTAGAAATTAAACATACACTGACTGAAATAAAGAATATTATACAGAGACCCAACAGCATATTAGAAGATCACAAGAATCAAGTCAAAGATTTGAAAGACGAAGAAGCAAGAAACACCCAACCAGAAAAGCAAAACAAAAAAAGAATTCAAAAATATTAAGATAGTATAAGGAGTCTCTGGGACAACTCCAAGCATACCAACATCAGAATTATGGGGCTGCCAGAAAAGAGAGAGCAAGATATTGGAACCCTATTTGAAGAAATAATGACAGAAAACTTCCCCTACTCGGTGAAAGAAATAGACTTACAAGTCCAGGAAGCACAGAGAACTCTGAACAAAAGGAATCCAAAGAGGACCACACCAAGACACATTATAATTAAAATGCCAAGGGCAAAAGACAAAGAAAGAATATTAAAAGCAGCAAGAAAAAAACAGTTATCTACAAGGGAGTACCCATAGCATTGTTAGCTGATTTCTCAACAGAAACTATGCAGGCCAGACAGAAGTGGCAAGAAATATTCAAAGTGATGATGAATAGCAAGAATCTATAACCAAGATTACTCTACCCAGCAAAGCTATCATTCAGAATTGAAGGTCAGATAAAGTGCTTCGCAGATAAGAAAAAGCTAAATGAGTTCATCACCATCAAACCAATATTATATGAAATGCTGAAAGATATTCTTTAAGAAGAGGAAGAAGAAAAAGGTAAAAATAAAAATTATGAATGACAAATACACATCTAACAACAAATGAATATAAAAATCAAATGAATTAAAAATCTCATGAACAGGATAAACTTGTGAATATAACAGAATCATGGGCATAGAGAGGGAATGGACTGACAATTCTTGGTGGGAAAAGGGGTGTAGGATGTGTAGCAAGAGACTGGACAAAAATCATGCACCTATGGTAGAGGATAGCGGGGGGCAGGTGAGGGCAGAGGGTGGGATGGGTACCAGGTGGAGGGGAGCTATAGGGGGGGGAAAAAGGGGAACAATGTAATTAATAAACTGAACAATACAGATTAAATTTTTTAAAAAGAAGAGGAAGAAAAAGAAAAGGTAAAGACAATAATTATGAATAACAATACATATCTATCAACAAGTGAATCTAAAAATCAAGTAATAAAAAATCTGATGTAATGGGGGAATAAGGATATATATGTAATACCTTTATCAATAAAGAAAAAACACAAAGTAAAAAAAATCTGATGGACAGAATGAATTGGTGAATATAATAGAATCAAGGGCATAGAAAAGGAGTGGACTGACAATTCTCGGGGGGAGAGGGGGAAGGGTGAGGGGGGACGGGAAGAGACTAGACAAAAATCGTACACCTATAGATGAGGACAGTGGGGGGAGGTAAGGGCAGAGAGTGGGGTGGGAACCAGGTGGCAGGGAGCTATAGGTGGAAAAAAGAGGAACACTGTAATAATCTGAACAATAAAGGTTTATTTTTTTAAAAAGTAAAAATAAATAAATATGAAACAAAGCCATACTTCAACATTATCACCCACTGATCTAAAAAAAAATATAAAACAGATTACGTTAATCAACCCTTATTCAGATACAATGCTTACATTTGTTAAGGGTTCAGATTAATCTAGCTATACATCCAATAAAGGTGCAGTACAAAACTATATTTTATACCATTCAAATAAGATTGAGATTATCTTACTACTACTTACTCTGGTACAATAACCTCACCTGACTTTGTACAAGGTCATCAGCATAATGAGCTTTAAAAATAGCAGGTAAAATATGATTATAGTTTTAGTGCTTAGAATGCACTAGAATCAAAACACCAAATAACCCTAAGATAATTAGACTTTTTGCCAATAATTGAAATCAAATTTATTTATAATGAAATGTCTTGCAAAAAAAATCATAGTAATTCATGACAAAGAACAAACAGCAAAGGAAAAGTTATCAGAACAAGTTTCACCATGAATTATTGAATCAGTCAGGGTTCAGCGAGGAAACAGACCACCATGAGTTATGGCTAAGAGATTTATTACAGGAATTAGATCTTACACAATTAGAGAAAGGGCTGGGCAAGAGGAAGCTCAAGAAGGAATTGGAAGCTCAGAGTTAAGAGTAACCAACTAGGCAATCTGAGAAGCGCATTGAACCACTGCACCAGAGCTGTGAAAGAAGAGTTCATAGTGAGGTCTGGGGAAGTGGGCTCCTGTGCACCTGTCACTTCTGCAAGTCCACCACAGAGAGTCCAGGAGTGGGCCTGGAACCACTGTGGGTCAGTCAACAGGAACAGCAATCAGAAAGAAAAGCTGGACGCAAAGCAAGACCTGGCTGGAACCTGTGACACCTGCCTGCACTTCTGAATCTGCCGCTGCATCTAACCATGTGGGCCTTCTAGGAAACGGTTACTGCTTCACTTCTGCCTCCCAGATCTATCATAAAGTCCTTTCCCCAACCCCTCCCCTCAACCCCCACACCACAACCAGTGCTAACCTAAAAGCACACAGGGAGAAGCATTCTAACACATATGGTTCTATTGTAATTGACACACTATAGCAAGCCAGGAGAGCTTGGATATAAAGGACAGGTAATTAGCATTACAAGACAGCATGCCTCTTCTAACAACAGCTTTTGCTGTTATAGAAAGAAAAACCATCAAGGTGCTAATATCTAGGAAAACTGCAATATTAATGGGAGGGGAGAAGCAAAAGACTTATTTTCACACCAAAACTTTGAGAGATAAAATGGGAATAAGCAAGTAAAATTGTCTAATTTGCATATCTGGGGAGAAATGTTTTAGTAAGATTATTCTTCTCAAGTTAATAAGAAATTATTTATTCATTAATCATCACTATTATTAGATAAGATTCAACTAGAATCGTTGTTGCTATACTAATAAAAGAGTAACATGCAAATATGACCGTACCTTGGCTCCTGATTGGCTATGCTACCAGCCAATCAGGAGTGGGGGGCAGGGCCAAGCAGCACAAGCGACCGGCCCTGGTGGTGGAGACAAAGCTGCGGCATCGGTGGCAGCGAGTGCCTGGCCCCTGGGCTCGGAGATGAGGCAGTGGCAGCAAGCGCCAGCCCTCAGGGGTGGAAGACTGAAGGCTCTGGCTGGAGTGAAGCCTCCAGCCGGCCAAAGCAAAAGCAGAAGGCAACAGCCAGAGGGAAGGCCTGGGTCCCAGGTTCCAGAGGAAAACTGGTCCTGGCAGCCAGAGGAAGGAAAGCCTATTGCATGAATCTTCATGCAACGGGCCTCTAGTAACTTATATAAAGACAATGCAGGATTTCAACAATTTTTTTCAAATTTTTGAAGGGGAAAAATAAAACTTAAGGGGCCAAACATCAAAAGGAAGAAGGCAAGAGAAGTGCTAAATGATTGCATTCCATCAATTTAAATGGGACGGACGGAATGTGAAATACGTTCTAGGGCAAAGACATGCCATGAACAATAGAAAATGTCAAATAGTATTTATTTGTTTAGCATTACAAGGCACAGGTAGAAAAGGAGAATTGGAAAGAAAATGTATTCTTTAAGTAAACTCTCTACAATATTTTGGGCACTGAAATGTGCTCTACATCCCTCAAATAAGAAAGGTAAGGCCATTGTTATTTTGAAAAAATACATATTTTGATAAAGAATAAATTATAATGATAAGTATGGAATATGACAGTGAGATTAGTTTACAAAAACAAACTAAAATAATGCATGATAATTTAGTCATAGAAAGATTGATGAAAAATATCTGAATTACTCTAATTCATTGTTAAAACAATCAAAATCAATTATTTATTATTATACATGTGCTACTCCTGCTATAGAAATGCTAAGTAAACAAAGATAAATAAGACACAGGTGTGGAAATCTGCCATTTGGTTTAACTTTCAAGAATCTGAACCTCTTTCTATGTTGTATGCAGAATCTCCACTCCATTATCTAGGTGGAAAAGCAAAAGCTTGTTCTTTCATAGGAGCTGAAAATATCAGACACTCCTATTCTTACATATAAAGAATAATCGAGTGAGCAAGGTTCTAACCATATCTGACTCTGATTCAGCAACCCTGCCTGCAGATGCAGTATCGGTAATGAAGGCTGCAGGGTCAAGGCACAGAAATGGCCCGTGGTGGCAGCTGTGGTAAGTTGAGGTGTCAGCACTAAAGAGGCAGCAATACAGGTGTAGAACTTAGTCTTCTGTCATGGTTTCCTCGTTGACCACTTCCTGTGTGGGATTTGGGGATTGTTCCTAGAAACATGTTCTCATTCCTACAATTGAAGCCCAAGATTAAGACTGGGAGGTGCTCAATATCTTTTCAACAAACTTAATTGGAGTTAGCACCTGCTGCCTCAAAATAAAACTTGGAGTGATATGTATTCTAGCCTGCAAAAGTCCACAGTCTCTAAAGAGATGTTAAATGATAATACAATATAAAGGCATAAACATGGTATATCTATTTAACAATCAGCATCTTCACTGGGAAGTCTCAAAAGTACTTTAAACTTAGAATGTCCAAAACCAAAAATCCAACTGGGTCTTCTGTCATTTTTCTCAGAGTGATTGGTCGGTACCATTCTTTTAGTTATTCATAACAGAAACCAGTAAAGACATTTTTAATGTGCTAATTTTATCTTCTTTTTATTTCTTTATTGACTAAGGTATTACATGCGTGTCCTCATACTCCATTACCCCTTCCAACCCTCCGCCCTCCATTCATGTCCTCACACTCCCTGGTGTCTGTATCCATTGGTTAGGCTTATATGCATGCATACAAGTCCATTGGTTGATCTCTTCCTCTTACTCCCACCCTCCCCTACCTTCCCTCTGAGGTTTGACAGTCAATGCTTTTCTGTCTCTGGATCTGATTTTGTTTGTCAGTTTATGTTGTTCATTATATTCCATAAATGAGTAAGATCATGTGATGCTTATCTTTCTTTGACTAGCTTATTTCACTTAGCATAATGTTCTCCAGTTCCATCCATGCTCTAGTCCACCTTTTCCTCCTTTTTCTTCTTCTTCCTCTTCTTAAAGAATACCTTTCAGCATTTCATATAATACTGGTTTGGTGTTGATGAACTCCTTTAGCTTCTTATCTATGAAGCTCTTTATCTGACCTTCAATTCTGAATGATAGCTTCGCTGGGTAGAGTAATCTTGGTTGTTGGTTCTTGCTATTCATCACTTTGAAAATTTCTTGCCACTCCTGTCTGGCCTGCATAGTTTCTGGTGAGAAATCAGCTGACAATCCTATGGATTTGTAAGTCTATTTCTTTCACCAGGTAGGGGAAGTTTTCAGTCATTATTTCTTCAAATAGGTTTTCAGTATCTTGCTCTCTCTCTTCTTCTGGCACCCCCATAATTCTGATGTTGGTATGCTTGAAGTTGTCCCAGAGGCTTCTTACACTAACCTCAAATTTTTGGATTCTTTTTCTTTTACTTTTCTGGTTGAGTGTTTTTTGCCTCTTGGTATTTCAGACCTTTGACTTGATTCTTGCATTCCTCTAGTCTGTTATTGGGTCTCTGTATAATATTTTTTATTTCAGTCAGTGTATGTTTAATTTCTAGTTGGTTGTTTTTCATATCCTCAAGGGTCTCGCTAAATTTACCTCTTGAAAAACGTTATAACCGTGATTTTGAACTCTATATCCAGTCGTTTGTTATCCTCAATTTCTTTGGTTTGTGATCTGTTTCTTTGTCTCCACATTTTTGCTGCTTCCCTGAGTTGGTAAGGTAGCTTTGTATGCTAGGTGTCTCGACCTCCCCTGTTACCTGAGGTGGACACTATTGGTGCACCCCTTTGTGGACTGTGTGTATAGCCTTGTTGTAGTTAAGTCTTGATTGTTGTTGGTATCACTTGGAGGAATTGACCTCCAGGCCAATTGGCTGTGAGGATCAGCTGTGTCTATGCTGGGAGATAGTCTTATACAATAAGACTTGCAATATTGCAAAAGCTTCTGTGCTCAGCTTGGATGGGGCAGATATTCAGGGTGGAGCCAATAGCCTTGGCTTCCAGTCAGCCCCGCCCCTCGAGGTTCCTAGGTCTCTGTGTCCCCAAGCAATCGCTGCAAGCACCTCTGAGAGAAAGGCACCCTCCAGTTTCACCCGCTGCCAAACAATCCAGTCTCTCTTCCAATGAATCCACACTCCCAGATTCTCACCTGGTCCTGGATTTCAGTGCAGTTGAAACTGGGATTCAGTGCAGCCAGGAGATTTGGCAGTCCTCTCTGCATGCACTCACATGCATGCCTCCGGACCTCTGCTTTTGCTGCTCCCAAGTTTCCACCTTACAGTCCAGATCACCCCCATATGGGCCTGGGTCCCCAGACTCTCGCTCAGAACTGGGGTTCAGTGCAGTTGGAACTGGGATTCAGTACAGTCAGAAGCTTTTGTCTCCTTCCCACTAGAGAAATCCAGCCAGGCACTCAGTTGCCTGTCCTCTCCATGTGCGTGTCTCTCTACCTCAGGCTTTGCAGCTCCTCTGATTCTTCGTGTGCTATTCTCTTTCCTTCTAGTCATAGAATTCCTGGGGTTCTGGATGATGCCCATTTTGTCCCTTAGCTGTATTTTTGAAATTTTTGTGCTAGGCAGCAGTTTAGGTGTTTACCTATGCTGCCATCTTGGTTTCTCTCTAGTAAGGACATCTTGCAACCACCCTCTCTCCCTTATTCCCAATATCCAGTATATCACCAAGTCTTATCAATCTTGCCTCCCAAACATCTTTCTAATCATTCACTTCTCTGAAGTATCACCCCCCCCCAATTTTATTAATCCATATTTTATGGTGACCTCTAGCTTTTATATATTCTATATTTAAAACAAAGGCTAGCTTACTAGATACTAACACTGATACCATAATAACTCATAAATTACCATTATATTCCAGGAAAATATAATCATACAATAATCACTGAAATCTTTTACTATTTAATGTGTGCTAGTAACAAAAAATTCAGTTGACTGAAAAAAATCATCATGTTTCATAATATCAGGACAACTTCCAACATACAAAATTTCATCTACCAGGTGTAAATGTAAAATGATTCCCTATTTTTTAAAATTCCCTTTGATCCATTGTATAATATATCATGCTTCATGCTGTTTTACACTATCTAAAATAAACAATGAATACAGACCCTGGGTTTTAATGCCTGAGGTGTGAAATTAGTTCTCTGCCAAGTGTGGTTTTGATGATTAGAGATTAAAACATTCCGAAATGTGTCAGTCTAAGACAACATTTCTTCAGTTCACTTAAAAGAAATGGAAAAGTAATCTCGATAAATTAAGAGAATGAGACTGTGTTATAGCATGTGCTGAATTGTGATTTTGTACACAGTCTTTGGTACTCATTAGAATTTATGCATAATACTATTTCAGGCAATAATAGGTCACAGATTCAGTTTCCCTAATTTTTCCTCTGAGACTCCTTTACATTGCAGTTATCACAAATCCTCCATTAGTACAAGATCATCTTGTTTACAAAAGTATAATCTCAAAAAACATTCGCATATCTAATGTAATTAAGTACTTGTTCACATGATAACGTGTCCTACCTAATCGTCTCTTTGAAATTTTCATATCTGCGCAATGAATAAAATTACGTTTTCTGGTTAATAAAAACCTTTGAGGACTTTTGAGCTAAGAAGGTAGAATAAAACAGCTGCACAAAATTTTCTTTCCCATTATCCAAGTCAATGAAATAAAAATAAATGAATAAAAATAAAACCCAGGAAAAATTCAGCAGTCACAACTAAGTAATCCAATACCACAAAGCTCAAGAAGTAGCAGCCAAGAGAGGTGGAAGAGAGCAGAGTGGGAGGTATTTTCTCATGAGCTACCCAATCTCTCATTCAGCCCTCTCCCTCAAAAGCGAAATAGTGAGTCCTTTCTGAATACCCTCAAATTAGGGAAAATGAACTGAGTGATGTTCTGATGGAAAATGGTGGAAAGAGCTACAGGGAAGAAACAAGTCAGGTTTGGGAAATGGACAATGAAGTTAAGAAGCTCTAATGGAAGTAAAACCTCCAGGGCAACACAGGTAATGATCAACTGCCCTGTTCCCTCAGTAAGGACAAGGCATGTATTCCCCAAGGAATTTCAGGGAATCTTAGTGTGGGATGTTTAACAAAACCTCAGAATTGAGAACAGAGTCCAAATATTCTATCAAAGCCTGCACATAATTGAGCTCAAATCTCTTCCCAACTACCCTCCCCACAGCCCTTCACTACGGAAGACAAGAAATATGCAGCCATCAGTCTGACCTCTGAATCTGAGTCTATTTCTATTGGGCTGTTAGAAATGGGTGAAGGAATTAAGAACTACAAGTTGGTAGTTACAGAAGTGTCAAGGGATGTAAAATAGAACACATGCAATATAGTCAATGATATTGTAGTAACTATTAATGGTGTCAGGAGGTACTGAAAATATTGGGGAAGACACTTTGTAAAATGTATGATCATCTAGTGGTTTGCCATTCCATTGACTAATGAGTTTGCCAAGCACTGACTAGACTCTCGATTCCAATAATTACAGGCTGTTGTTGTTCCTTGCGATTAAGCCCCTACCAGTGGTGAGCAAACTGTGACTCCATGGTTTGCTGCTCTGTTGACTAATAAGTTTGCCACTGGTCAACCACTATGTTGAACACTTAAAACTAAATGCAAAATAATACTGAATGTAAACTGTAATTGAAAAATAAAATTTAAAAATAGAATAAAAATATGTGTAGCCGTGGATTGTGATTTGTTGAAGAAAATAATGCTCTCTCATAGAATCAAAAATTTGTCACCTCTGGTTTTATTTGAGTCTTTTTTTTTTCTTTGTAAATCTGACCAAAGGTTTGTTAATTTTGTTTATCTTCCTTGGTTTGGTTAATTTTTTTCTATTGGTTTTCTATTCTCTTTCATTTACTTCTGCTGTTATATATTTTTATTATATTTTTATTGATTTCAAAGAGGAAGGAAGAGGGAGAGAGATAGAAACATCAATGATGGGAGAAAATCATTGATCGGCTGCCTCCCGCATGACCCACACTGTGGATTGAGCCCACAAGTCAAGCATGTGTCCTGATCTAGAATCGAACCCTGACCTCCTGGTTCATAGGTCAGTACTCACTGAGCCACACTGGCCAGGCTTTGCTCTCATCTTTATTACTGCCTTCCTTCTTCTCAATTGGGCTTAGTTTTTTTCTTCTTTTTCTTCTTTTTTCTTCTCTTTCTTCTATCCTATTCCTTAGGATATAAAATTAGGTCATTTTTTTTTTAGCTCTTCCTATTTTTAAGGTAGGCATTCATTGTTACAAATTTCCCTCAGTACTGCTTTTTTTGTGGCATCCCTTAAGTTTCAGTATAGTTGTCTCTATTTTCATTTGTCTCAAATTTTTTTAATTTTAATTTCCTTTTTGATCTTTTCTTGACCCATTAGTTGTTTGAGAGTGTGTTGTTTAATTGTCCAATAACTGTGAATTTTGTAGCCTTCCTTCTACTGTTGATATCTAAGGTAGGTGGAAAGATGCTCAATCTTACCAATCATCAGAGAATGCAAATCAAAACAATAAGACATTACCTCCCATGTGTCAGGATGGCTATTATAAAACATACACACACACACACACACACACACACACACACACACACACACAAAAGCACTTTGGCTCAGTGAATAGAGCATCAGCCTGTGTATTGAAGGGCATCAGGTACATTACCAGTCAAGGGAACATGTCTGGGTTGCGGGCTCCATCCCTAGTAGGAGGTGTGCAGGAGGCAGCCAATCAATGATTTGCTCTCATCATTGATGTTTCTATCTCTCTCCCCTTCTGCCTTCCTCTCTAAAATCAATTTTTTAAAAATGTATTTTTTTTAAAAAGCAAGTAAATAAGTGTTAGCAAGGATGTAGAAAAATTGGAACCCTTCCTCAGTTAGTGGGAATGCGCTAATGGTACAGCCATTATGAAAAATAGTATGAATCATTCAATTCAAGAAGATGGAAAATAGTGCTACTATATGATCCATCATTGCCACTTCTGAGTAATTATTCAAAAGAATTGAAATGAAGATCTTGAAGAGTTATCTGCATTCTCATGTTCATTATAGCACTATTCACAATAACCAAAATGTGAAAACAACTTAAATATTCATTGATAGGTGAATGAATAAAGAAAAATCTCTCTCTCTCTCTCTCTCTCTCTCTCTCTCTCTCTCTCACTGGACTATTTTCCAGCCTGAAAAACATTTATCCAATATGTGACAACATGAATGAACTTTGAGGACACTATGCAAAGTGCAAAAAGCCAATTACAGAAGAGCAAATATTTCATGAGTCCACCTTACAAGGTACCTAAAATAGTCAAGTTCATGGAATCAAAGAGTAGAATGGTGGTTGGCAGAGGCTAGTAAACCTGCTCAAGTGCTATTCAACTCAAAGTGTCCGGACTGTAGATGCTGACAACTTCCTTATGATGGCATGATGAATATAAGAAGAATAGGAAATTCTCTACAAGCAGAGTATATACATAAACACTTCCTCTTTGAGTTGAGAAAGGAATGCACACTAAGAAATAAATATTTAAATAGATAGTTGGTTAATTATGCCCTGTTAATTCCTATTTTGACTTCAAAAATTGGGATAGCATAAACTTACATTCTGATATTTTTCATTAGTTTGAAACTGAGAAGAATAGAAGGGAACAGCAAATATCCTTCGTGTTTCCTCCACTTTGGACTTGGAGCCTGATTTTATAGACAGGACTCCAAGGTTCAGACCCAGAAGAATTATGAGGAAAAGAGAGCAGTTATCCAGGCCAGATCTTTGTCATATACTCACTCAATAGATGAGGGTCAAGTCACAAAGGGAACAGCTCTGTCCTCAGCCTAAATATTCTTTTAAAGAGAGCAGAACTTTTTTTTAATGAATTCATGAAACAGAGGCATAGTGAGTCATTTGAGTAAAGGTGGGGCCATTCTCCAAAAAAAAAATGGGGGTATGTCAGCAAAGCCATTAAGAAAATTACTACAAAGAAATATAGCTGGAGTAATTGATCTGGATGACTAAAAGGGTCAAGTTGAACATATCAGTATTTTGTGATCCTATTAGTCAGTCAAAGATAAACACAGCACTTTAATCAAGGGTAACTGAATTATTGCTGTAGGTCCAAGTCTTAATACCATAGCAAAATACCAGTTGAACCACAAAAATTCCCCTAACTATTTAGAACATCTTTAAAACCGTTCTGCAAATTAAATGAAGTTATTTTCATGTTTATTCACAAATGTCTATCAAAGTATTTATGGGTATGGTATATACCGTATATATAGAGAGAGGCTGAAAAATAATGTATGGATATTTATACAGATAATATATGCATAATTTAGAAAAAATAAATAGTCTGAAAATTATTTATAAAAATGTACATCTGAAAACAATCTGAAAAATTGTTTCCTCATTGTTCAACATAACAGAATTCCTCACTTTATGCTTTATAATTATGCTTATTTCAAATCTGTACAAATAGAAAACTTTACTGTAAAGCAACTTAGTTTTCCTTTGTTTTTTAATTAAAGGTGAACAATAAAAAATCCATAAGAAAAAAATAAATTTTAACCAGTTCTTTTATGTACACAACATATTTACATTTGTATATCTCCTTGGTAAGTTTTAGAAGCCATTCACTTCAGTGTATGTAACACAATGAAAATAAAACATGGGTTACAGGTGTTATTGTAATGTCACTTTCTCTTTTATGTTTCACATTGTTTGTCTTCCTTTCTCATACTACCTTTCTAGCAATGATTAGCTGCTAATTATAAACTTCAAAAATTCCCATTCATCCAAATAGATATGTAGACCCTGATTTGTATTAAAACAGATTTGTGCACTTTAGGCTTTAATAATATAAATGTATAAACATGATTGCTAGTCTATTAATGTTTAAAACGTGTAGATTAATATGCTCTTGCTGTTACAACTCATGGGTGCTTTGAAAGCTAACCAAATTGAATACACCATTCCTGCCAATGCAAGTCTGGTGCTAAACCAGATTTCTCTCTAAATATAAATAATGTAATAATTTAAAAGAGTTAAACTTCTTTGAAAATGCAGTAATTCATACTACATAAATAGCTTTCTAAATCCCTTTCTAAGCAAATGTTTATGAGATAGTGGAAATCAAGATATAGAAAAATGAACCTGCAAAATGGAACAACCTCACTCTAATTTGTGGAATACAGCTCCTTCCTGATCTGTACCAACAGATTATTTTTAAAGAGCTCATCATTCATATGAGAAAAAAAAGCATGCATTGAAATGAAATTGTATAAAAGAAAACCATCTTCATAAAATGAAAGAAGAACTGGCTTGCTGAAGAATGACACAGAATCCATCAGTAAAATAAAATACCTGTCTCAGAAAACAAAGATAAAAGCTGAATGCCTTCATAAAGAAAAAAAGGGAGATGAAAACCATGCAAACTCATGAGTGCTGGAGACAAAGAAAGGTCATTGACAGATACATCAGCTGTGGTGGAGGTAGGTACCCGTACTGACTACTGAGGTCTAGGGAGTCAACATTGTTCTGAATAGTTTCAGTCTAAATGGCACCTACTCCAGAGATTGTTCCTGGCCACCCTCTCAACTCATTCACCCCACCCAGCAGCAACACCCTCTATCCTTACACCCTGTTAATTTCCTTCAATACACTTAGAACTTTACCATTTTCCCCACTGCTCCAGGAGAGAAGATTTCACTTCAAATTTGTTCACCACTATATTTCCTGCATTTACCATAATGCCCAGCACAGAGTAGCCAAGCAAAAAAAAATAGTTACTAAATCAATTTACAAATGTTCTACTGCCCAGAGGGAATACGTAGGCCTGACTGGCCCTAAAAAGATAAGATTTAATTCCCTAAGGACAGATTCTTGACCTTTCACCTCATCATCACAGTGCTCATTTCAAATGACTTCACAGTATCACTGAACTCAACATTGTGGAAAACATTAACAGATTTTTTTTAACAGACTCACAAAGTTAAATGCAATAGTTCTCCAAAAAGAAAAAGCTGGCCTCAAACTCCTAGGGGAATCTGTGATTCTGTGAGACAGGTTTTCTGTATCATGGATATGCTAACGATATTATAATGTTATGAAAAGAAACATTCCTTTACTGGTGAACTTGAGGTATTTTATACTTTTGGAAGAAACAAAAAGAAAATGGGCTGCCATTTGTACTTCAAATACAGGTGTAATATTTTTAGACTATTAATAATTACCTAAATCCTAATGAAATGTGATCAATTTATCAAAAAAACTGAAGAAAGATATGAATTAATGTACTGTTTTATGCCTTTAGTAGTCAAAATGCCAATAATCCTACTTGAAATACTATGTCATAATAACATTAGTCTAGGCCATAAGTAGTAATAATTATTATAAAATAAGAACATACTATCCATTAGACATATAAATGTATACACACATATATTATGTGTGACAGACATCATATCTTAAAATGTGGCATTAAAAATGTGAAAGATTGTAAGTGATTTTATTATTATCAATAAAACTTCACGAGAAGCCCTGTCTGACATTTAAGAAACTTGACTCTGATGAGTTAAGAAAAAAGAAAACTTTGTCTAAGGCCAAGTGGCTTACAAATGGTACCTTGCAGTTAAGTGTAACTTTATGGAATACAGCATAATGCAATGCCTTGATCAACCAAGCAATAACCTAATGTCAGAAAAAAATATATAGCCAAAAAAAATAAGGAAGAAAAATCAGTCATTTTTAGATCCTGGACATATAGGTTCCACAAAGCAAAAAACATAATTCCTCCGCACTCTGTGCCTCAGATAGCTTTGTTAAACTCAGCCTGAAACCTATCCCATACCTCTTTACTTTGGGGGAAAAAAATCTTTTCTAAGTTGCAGACATCATATCTTAAAATGTGGCATTAAAAAATGTGAAAGAAGATTGTAAGTGATTTTATTATTATCAATAAAACTCCAAATCCCAAAGGTGCACTGTGGACTAGCCTGTTGTTGGAAGGTTGGCTGCACAACCTATTAAGGCTATTGCATCCCACAGATAACCAGTATTCTGAAGGTAGATCCTGGACAGTGGGAACAATTCCTACCACATTTAATTTATTTTCTCTGTCCTGCTTGGATTGAATGTAGGGTTTTTGTTGGTTTCTTTTTCCTTTTTTTGTGCCAATTTCATTGCTCTTTTAAACACATCAGCAAATAGACGCTTCGTATCCTGCAATCATTATACATTCATCGAAGAGGCTTTTTCTTAAGTCCAACAAAATGGTCTTTTTTCCCCCTTTTACGATCTTACTTGTCTTGGATGAACATTGACTTTGTGTCCTTCCTAACAGATGACCGTGAAGCCTGACACAGGTTGCTTAGCAACTGCCTTATACCCAGAAGTAGAAATAACTCTTTGATATACTCACTATGTGTATTTCTCCTGATTTATTTCATTTGTGTTTAACATGGTAGATCAAACAGACTCATTAGAATTCTACTAACACCCCCAAGGGTAGCAGAGTTCCTGGTACACTTTAAACTAAAGTACCCAGAGATCAAAACATCTTACAAGTCATCACAGGAAGGTACCGCAGAGTAAAAAGAACAATAAAATACACTGTGCCCATTACCAGGGACAAGGTGCATACATTCTCATCAGTGCTGATGTTCTTTGAGACTTGAAAAGAATTCTCAAAACGGTTACTGTAACTCTCACTTTTTGCAAAATGATAAAGGACTATATGGTTCCCATTCTGTTCTTTGCTAAAACGTCTTTGATATCCTGAAGGACAATCCATTGTTCTAAAGCACGATGTAGTGTAATTCATCATGCAGCAAGAACAATACTAATCGCCCCTCTGGTTTGCATCAACCATCACTCTTCGGCCTTCCTCGTATCCGATCCAATCTAAACTCATTTATATTATTCGTGACTTGTTTACACAGAAAGAAGTCAACCAAATGTGCAGCATCCTATACCTCACAATAATAATCCATGCAGAAGGGTCCCAGATCTAAAATTCAAAAATTAAGAACTTAAAAGGTGGGTTAAAGTTGAATATTGGGCCGAAACCGGTTTGGCTCAGTGGATAGAGCATCAGCCTGAGGATTGAAGGGTCCTGGGTTCCACAGCGGTCAAGAGTATGCACCTTGGTTGCGGGCACATCCCCAGTGGGGGGTGTGCAAGAGGCAGCTGATTGATATTTCTCTCTCATGGATGTTTCTGACTTTCTATCCCTCTCCCTTCCTCTTTGTAAAAAATCAAAGTATATTTAATTTTTAAAAAGATGAATATTGGCCTGACAACTCCTACCTCAGCAAGCTGCTCCTCCCCCGCGCCCAGCAAGACCGCTGGACATGTACATGGGCCTGGCATGGCTACAGCTTCCGCAGCGCCTTCCGCACCCTGGGGCCATACTAGAGCCGCTAGGGCCTCCCGTGGCCCCTCGTCCGCAGCCACGAGGCTGCAGTGGCCCGGGGTCACCCTGGGCACCATGCTCCTGTGGCTCTGCCAGTCCAAGAAGAAGCCGTGCGCGCCTGTCCCCGCGCCCTCTGTGCCCGCACACCAAACACCACATACCTGGGACCTCCACACACCATGGACCTGCACCGGTCACCAGCCCTTTGCATCGCTGCGGCGTGCGGCTGTGAGGAGTTCGGGCCGCGGCCCTCCAGCACCTGCTGGCCCCTAGCTCAGCCGCCCGCCCCAACCTTCACCCCAAACTCCACACAGACCTACGTGCGCGCACACGCACACGCACACATGCCTACACACACACACACACACACACACACAGTTGCACACACTGACACACACACACACACACACACACACACACACACACACACACACACAGTTGCACACACTGACGTCCCGCAGTCACACCTCCACACCTGTGTCTGTAGCTCTGCAGCGCGTGCAGCTCATGCAGAGCTGGGTACCTGATAAGGCAAGCCCTTGGCCTATAAGGAGGGTTTCACAGGGGCCCCAGTCACCACCGGGCCTGTCCCCTCTTTCCTCACCTTCCTCCCATGCAACCTCCCCCACCCCCTGGGTTAGCAAACCCTAAACTCCCACCTCTGCCCTGCCTGCCAGGCTGACTCCCTGCTCGGCAGGTGGGTGGCTATCCAGCAGGCCACCAGTGGCACCTGGGCCGGGCATCGGGCACAGCAGGCCCAGGCCCTGTCCGGAGAGGCTGGAGGCCAGCTGGGAGTGATTCTGGTCACACCCGGCCTCCTGATACTTACATTTAAGAAATTAAGATCATAACAATAATGAGGAGAGGAGGGCTGGGCCTCTCCTGGAGCCTAGGACCCACTAGGCTTATGGCCATTATGGGCGACCACCTGGGGATTGGGTACCCATCGCCCCACTGCCTGATGTGCCCCAGACCTCTGTAATTTTATAGAGAGTTTGAGCTGACGCTTCGCATATTTATCTTGTTAAACAAGAATATGTGCATCCTTTTTCTCTAAAAAACTTGATTTTTTTATTCAAATATGTAATTAATATTAGAATGTAATGAATATTAAAATTTATAATATCAGTAAAAATTAGAATTTTTATGAAGGAAATTGGATTTTTATAAGCCTTCTGTTTTGGGCACAACTTTAAAAATTTCAGTGTTCTGGAAATCTGCAAAAATTTTTGTTACCAAAGTAAGTAACAAGTGAAAAGTCTTCAAATTGTAAAAAGTCAGTTTAGAAACTATGAAGTTTTTAAAATAGAAATATCAAGACAAAAAATTCTCCCAGTCACAAGAAAATATTTAAGGGGCTATTTTATTTTAGACAATGACTTAAAAATCACCCAAATATTTATGTAGACTAAATAAATATAGCTTGATAAATTTAACAATTATATAGTGGAATACTCTGCAGGAGTTTTTGGGTTGTTGTGTTTTTTTTTTCCCTTTTGTTAATGATGTAGATCTCTACTAACTAATATGAGGCCATTCCCCAAATGAACTGCAAAGTGAATTAAATGGGGGTAGAACATTTTCCTATTATATGTTGCATTTGTGTTCCAAAAGGGAAGTTTCATATATTTATTTTAGTGTAATTATATATAATATATGTATGTTATATACATATGATATACTATATGTATAATATATCATCTTCAGTATATATATATACATAATCTATATGTATAAAACCCTAAACTACTGGACTTACCAGACTACCGGAGGTCCAGCTGGTAGCTATGACCCACATTGACCTCCAGGGGGCAGATGCTCAACACAGGAGCTGCCCCTTGGTGGTCAGTATGCTCCCACAGCAGGAGAGCTGCTCAGCTGACCAAAGGGTGCCAAATGCCAGACTCACAGCTGGTGAGTGGAGCTGCTGCAGCACAGCCTCTCCTGCAGATACTCCTCCTCCCTTCTTCCTTTCACAAGCCAGCAGGTAAGACAGGGCTGCAGCCCACAGAGGTCCCACTGATCCCCACAGGCCAGGCCAAAGAACCCCACTGGCGCATGAATCTGTGCACCAGACCCATAGTAATAACATAATATTTCTGGAAGAATATCCTAGGGACTGGTAACAATTTTTGCCTTTGGGAACTAGAAATATGGATAAGAGAAAAACTTATTTTCCACTGTACATTCAGGGGAAAATGTATTCCTCTTTTTGTTACGGTCATGTGAGATGTCAAAGACAGAAAGGTGTACAATTTATTTTACTTGTTGACAAAGAAACAGTGCATAATACATAGTGCCCACTAAGATCCCAAGAAATGCACATGTTTATCAAGAAAAACAGATTCACGGTAATAAAGCAAGGAGCTGAGGGGAAAATAATAGATTATGACGTTTCCAGTCCAATCTTCTACTCACTAACACAAATGCCAGCCAACAGAATTAATGAGATTTCAGAATATTAAAGAACATAGTACTTTTCTATGAACTGTTATTTCTCTTGCAACTGAAACTTGGCTTTTCAGAACGTGAACAAAGGAGGACTTAATAAGGAATGATTCTAAATCAATGCAAAAGATCAAAATTTATTTCCGGTGAGCTAATTGTCACATGCGGTTTGACCAGGAACTGAACGGTGACCTCTTGGCTCAGGAGTCGACACTCAGCCACTGAGCCACCCTGGCCTGCCTCAGCTTAGTTCCCTGAATCTGTGATCTGAGATGCCACCTAGAGTTAGATTTGTCCAGTTAAATGTCATATTAGAATAAACAAAAGAGCCATAACCAGTTTGGCTCAGTGCATAGAGTGTCAGCCTGCGGACTGGAGGGTCCCAGGTTCCGTTCTGGTCAAGGGCATGTACCTTCGCTGCAGGCACATCCCCAGTAGGAGGTGTTGCAGGAGCCCGCTGGTCAACGTTTCTCTCTCATTGATGTTTCTAACTTTCTATCCCTCTCCCTTCCTCTTTGTAAAAAAAAAAAATCAATAAAATATATTTTTTTAAAAAGAAAAAAACAAAAGAACAATCAACCCAAATTTCTAGATTAATTTTTTGGATAAGTATTAACTTTATTCATTATCATAAGCTGTAATAAAGAAAAGGAATACTGCAGCATTGTAGATAGAGCACTGGGCTGATATCATTGTGACTCTAAGCAACTGATTGAATTACTTACCTGAAAATCGAGAGAGGTAAGGAAAAGAAGTAGCTCCCTAGACTCCATAGGAGTCCTGGGGCTTTTGTTCAATATTTTAAAACTATAATAGAATTAATGTATGTGCTTATAGTGAGTCTGCACTAAACACTAGGATTTTTTTTTTTAATTTGGTTGAAATTTATCATCTCAGGGTGGTGTCATTGCTGAACCCATACTAAAGAGAATAGCAGTTGTATGTGTTATTAATTTTACATAAAAATTCAATTATATTTTTTTAATCCTCATCTGAGGGTATTTTTTAGAGAGACTGGAAGGGATGGGGAGAGACAGAGAAAGAGAAACATCGATGTGAGAGAGGCACATTAATTGATTGCCTCTTGTACATACCCTGACTAGGGCCAGGGATTGAGCCTGCAACCAAGGTACATGCCCTTGACCGGGAATCAAACCTGAGCTCTATCCACTGATAGAGTTAGGGCTTAATCTAATTATAATTTAAGGAATGCTTTTGTTGGGGAAAATTAGGCAAATTATTTCAAAATATTGAATCATGAGAGAAAAAAAGAAAAGAGCTCTTGGCAGTATACCAGACAATGTTGATGATACATTTCCACTTTAAAAATCAGTTTAGCTATGTATCATTTTTAATATTTTGAACTTTTGTATAAAATTAGATGAAAAGCGGATCAGATTTTATTTCTAAGCTGCTCTAAAGTTACTTGACAATTTTAAATGTCTACATTTTACTTTCTCCCTTGTCTACTCACAAGAGAGTAGGTTTCTAAAAATGCATATATTCTAATAACTATAAACACCCTCCTTAGATTTATCTACTTACTAAATTTTTCCATAAAATTTAAACAAGAGTAACTTCTAATTTAAAGTACAGTTATATATAGATTTAAAAGAAATTTGAGCCCTAGCCAATTTGGCTCAGTGGATAGAGTGTTGGCCTGTGGACTGAAGGGCCCTGGATTCAATTCTATTCAAATGCTCTCACGTGGGTTGCAGGCTACCCCCCTGCCCGGGCCCTCGTCAGGGCTCGTGCTGGAGGCAATCAATCTATGTGTTTCTCTCACATCGATGTTTCTCTGTCTTTCTTTCTCTTTTCCCCTCTCTCTAAAAATCAATGGAAAAATATCCTCAGGTAGAAGATTAAAAAAAAGAAATTTGGGGGAAAAAAGGTCTGTGATCATACAGTGATAGGGAAAAGGAGATGATAAACATTTTTACAATGTGTTTACCATTATCTAATAATACTTTAGAATTCAAAAATACAGGCTGATTTTAAAAATTTAAAATATCCCAAAGATCCTTTAAATTTTTTTCTAACCCTATGACTCCAAGTGTCAACATCTGAAGAGTGTGGACCTCAGTGATTTTTGTGTGTGCATACTTTTTTTTAATATATATTTTATTTTGATTTTTTACAGAGAGGAAGGGAGAGGGAGATAGAGTCAGAAACATCAATGAGAGAGAAACATCAATCAGCTACCTCCTGCACAGCTCCCACTGGGGATGTGCCCACAACCAAGATACATGCCCTTGACTGGAATCGAACCTGGGACCTTTGAGTCTGCAGGCCAATGCTCTATCCAATGAGCCAAACTGGTTAGGGTAGTGTGTACATTCTTTTACAATTTTTTAAAAGATTTTACAAACATACATACCAGTTTATTTAAAACAGGATCGACGCATTCTGGGAAACCTTGCTGTCTCTTTTTTGTTTTGTTACATGACTGTGCAGTATGAAACATCCAATAGTGTAGCTTCTGATCCTCTAAATACAAACAAGAAATGGTAGGATTGGAACACTCTCTGGCTAGCAAATTATGCAATTCATTAAGTCTAAGGAAAGGAAAGACTGATGCTAGACTGTTCTCTCACTCTATCTACGCAGTATAACTGGGTGATTGTTTTGATTAAACTAATCACTAATTACTCCAGCCCTAGTATTTCAGATATCCTAGGTATCTTAGAATTCATCCAGTCCAAACCCTGCCCCCACAACTTATCCATGAGAAATCAGAAGCCCAACAAATGAAAGTGATCCGCTCACCAGCTCGTGTCTACATCTAAATCTAGGTCTTAAGATACCTGTCGAATGTTTTTTCTTCCACCATAAGTTAGAAATAGTCTTAGTAAAATGTTACCTCTTTCTGTAGGTTCTTGTGCCCCAACATCTATCCATCTGTTGCCCTCACATGAGGCCTTTTCCAATGGACTATCTGCTCAGATGAAGTTAGAGCCATGTTGTCATGGGCCTCTGATATACAGGCATCTTGCTTCCCTACAACTTTACCACAATTTTAATTCTATCTTCTCCTTCAAATGGATAACCTGGTAATTTATGGGTTTGGGCTTAAACTTGGTGATTCTTTCTAGTCTTCATTTGTTTCAATCCTCCAAAAGATAAGTGCCTGTTGAGTACCTTCTAGCACTCTTGTAATTTCTTTATTTTGCTGGCCTCTCAAGTTACTAAACAGACCTGTATAGACTTCTTGAACCTAATCTTCGGTCTCAATCCTGAACAGATGGCTCCTCAGGCCAGGGCAGAACCCTTTCAGCCTGTTCAAGCTATGGCTTTTCCTGCCAGCTCCTGGCTTCTGCTGCCCTCTGGCAGCCATTAGTAGCATGGCAGAATTTGAAACAATAAAGTTACGGTTTCACTGAATTTAAATTGATCCATGTGTTGTTTCAGCAGCATGTAAGTTAAAAAAAAAAAAAAAGACATATACTTGATGCCACTGTTCTATGATGTCCCCACACCTAGGCCTGAGTAAGAACCCGGCTGTAACAGGGCTAATGACAATGTCTGCACATGCAATAGATTCTTTCACACCTCAATTTATTTGCCTACATCTGATTCCTTTCAAGAGTCCAATTCTTTAATCCCTTCACCTGCTCAATTAAAATCCTGACACAAAAGCACTTCAAAGGAAGTGGCAAAATAACCTAAATGTCCAAGAATCAGGGATTACTTAAGTAAATTTTGGTAACTCTTACAATGGTATATTTGTGACTATTAAAAATTATGTTTAAAAAACTCCAAAACTGTGGAATTTTCACATATATTAATAAATAATATGTTAAATGCAATAGAAAAACATTAAAAATAGTTAAGATCTCAATAATAGAGAAAGAAAAGAAGTGATCTGAAATGCTAGTTGTTTTTTGTATTATCCAATATGCCTGTGTAACATTTTATAACCATAAAAGCTGCATCCATGAGTGCTAAGCTGAGGGTCACTCATGCCTGGCTGTAAGACTGAATAAACCTCCGAAAATAACTGTGGCCTGTGCAGGTCACCACAGTGATGACAGTGGCATCATCATAGCCATGGACATGGATAGTATTAGCTACTTCTTTCTTTAGTCTGGATTTTAAAACTGAGGTAGGTAAGGTGGGAAGGGGGAAGCAACTAGATTTTAATGGACAACTTTTTTATCTTTTTCTATCAAATGTATCAAAGTTTTCAACATTCCTAGGGAAATTTTAAATTAAAGCATCTTGTTAAATCATCTACTGGGATTTTTAAACG
Source organism: Antrozous pallidus (assembly GCA_027563665.1). Classification (NCBI taxonomy): domain Eukaryota; kingdom Metazoa; phylum Chordata; class Mammalia; order Chiroptera; family Vespertilionidae; genus Antrozous; species Antrozous pallidus. The sequence continues at coordinate 65,000,329 of CM050521.1, forward strand.
TACTCTGAAAAAAATCATATGAAAATTCCATTTGAAAGAATAGAATTAATCTGAAGTAAAATTGTATTTTCTTTATTAGTCATATAGTTCTCCAAAATGTTGTTAAATTAATTTGAGAATATTATGGGAGGCAGCAGGAGTATAATAGCATAAGAATATGAGTCATATAGTCAGAAACACAGAGACTCCCTCCCGCTTTACCAATATGCAATAAACCTAAATGGAGGAAAATATACAAACTTGAAGTTTTTTTCATTCTAAGTTTTATTCTGGTAAAGTTATACAACTTGAATCTCATTTTCTATAACTCACATTAACATATCCTTGAAAATTATAGTATGATATAAATATAAATATATTTTTATATAAATATAAAAATGACTTTGCATTGTTAATATTTATGGGAAGCTCAAATTGTATTTCAGCTTGAAATTGATTTGTATAATATGACATTTCATTTTCATTTGCACACATTTTGTGTCTCACTGATTAAATAATTTCCCAAATCAGCTTGAATTTCTCATATCTGTTTATAGCTGAAGGTAACAACCAAATTGTTTTGGAACTAATTTACATAGTAAGTATAGTTGAATTTTTATCCTATATAAAGAAAGTATCAGATACAGACATAGTTTAATAAAATGCTAAAGAATTGAATAAAGTAAATTAATGATGTGATCTGTATACATCTATATTAAAATCTCATTGGGATGTTAAAACAATAAAAAAACAAAGGAAATGTTACATGGGTTGCCACTTTCTCCTTTTCAGTTAACAAGGTTTTATAACAGATCTCTAGTCTCATATTGAATATGGTTTTATAAAGTTAGTCCCAATGGCTACTAATTCACTTAACTATAAAGTTAGGTAGCAGATATTTGCCCACATTCTCCAACAAAACAACTGGAAAAACAAGCAAATAAAATAAAACAATATTATTAAGTAACAAAATATTTCCAATTCTTGGATCTAGTCTTAAGTATCAATCCTTCCTTGAAGAGAATTTTGTTTTCCAACAAAATATTTCTTGGTGCCAGTATACAAAAAGAAAAAAAAAGAGTTGAATGATCCTCTGGTCTAAATAAATATTGCATTTTGGAGTTTTTATATGGTAAAGGTTGTTTTGTAGGCATAAATCAATGTGAAGAGAGGTCGTTAACTTTGAGGAAATTTTGTTCCACCAGCAGAAAATGTGAAGAATCCTCACTCTTCGTCAAAGTCTGCTCTGTGATAACAACAGTTCTTCCCTCCAGGTTCACTGTCACACTTCCTTTGAGCCTGTTAGACTACTAGATTCTGAGACTTTACTATCTCCTTTCTAGGTTCTATGCTCACTATCACCTTCAGTTCATTTCTATCTAAAGATAAGTAATATAATTATAAACTGGTAAATTTTCCATTTAGTCTGGTATATTAAACTGTAATTTAATTATGTCACAGCTGTTTATAGTTAATTTGATTAGTTTATGCCTGGAGATCTTTAGCTACACTCCCTGTCTCCATTTCTTCATTTTCCACTCATTCCTCAACCTACTCCATAGAGATTGCTCTTGTTGCAGCCTACAGGTTGCCAAATTGGGTGGCTATTTTCTGTCCTTTACTTATTGAACTTTTCAACAGTAAAAGCTCAATTAACCACCACCACCACTTCTTAGAACAGTCTCCTCACTTCATGTCCATTCTAGTACATTATGTCTTTCTGAGCTGCATCTTCTCAGTCTTCTTTCCTGTTCTGCCTCCTCTACAAAATCTCTAAATGTTGAAGTGCCACCAGATCTATCTAGAACCTTCTTCTGTATTTTCACCTCCTTCCTATATGCACTTTTTAAAAAATCTTTATTGTTCAGATTATTACAGATGTCCCTCTTTTTTCCCCCATAGCTCTCTTCCACCTGGTTCCCACCCCACCCCAGGCTCTCGCCACCCACTCTGTCCTCGTCCATAGGTACTGCATAAATGCATATAAGATATTTGTCCAATCTCTTCCTACACCCCATACACCCCTTTTGTCCTCATGAATTGTCAGTCCACTCCATTTCCATGACCCTGATTTTATTACATTCACCAGTTTATTCTGTTCATCAGAATTTTTATTCATTTGGTTTTTAGATTCACTTGTTGATAGATATGTACCTGTTGTCACTTTGTTGTTCATAATTTATCTTTATCTTTTTCTTCTTCCTCTTCTTAAAGAATATCCTTCAATATTTCTTATAATACTGGTTTGGTGGTGATGAACTCCTTTAGCTTTTTCTTGTCTGTGAAGCTCTTTATCTGACCTTCAATTCTAAATGATAGCTTTGCTGGATAGAGTAATCTTGGTTGTAGATTCTTGCTATTCATCACTTTGAATATTTCTTGCCACTCCCTTCTGGCCTGCATAGTTTCTGTTGAGAAATCAGTTGACAGTCGTATGGGTACTCCCTTGTAGGTAACTGTCTTTCTCTTGCTGCTTTTAATATTCTCTCTTTGTCTTTTGCCCTTGGAATTTTAATTATGGTGTGGTCCTCTTTTGAAAACACCCAACCATAAGAGCAAAAGGCAAAAATAATCCAAAAATATGAACATAGTGTGAGGAGCCTCTGGGACAACTTCAAGTGTACCAACACCCAAATTATGGGGGTGCCAGAAGAGAGAGAGCAAGATTTTGAAAATCTATTTGAAGAAATGACAGAAAACTTCCCCTACCTGGTAAAATAAATAGACTTACAAGTTCAGAAAACACAGAGAACCCCAAACAAGAGAAATCCCTATATGATCTTAACCACTACTCTACCTTTAAATACCATCAATATGCTGATAACCAGAAAAGAGTATCTCCAGCCCAACCTTTTCTCCAGGTATCCAGACTCACACATGTCCAAGTGCTTATTTTATACAAACACTTGGATGTCCAACAAGTATATCAAACGATCTGTCCAAGCAGAAATCTTTGTTTTCCCACAGATCTTATTTCTTTTCAAGTTTTCCATAGGTCAGTAAAGAGTACATCCACTCAAATTGCTCAACCCAAAAACTATAGCATTCTTTCTTAATCCTTCTCTCCTTCCCCTTTGCATCCATCAAGTCCTATTGCTGCTATTTTCATGTTATGTCTAAAATCCATTCTCTTCTCTCCAATCCCATTGCCACTAACTAACCCAAGATTCATTGTGTCTCACCAAAATTGCTACAAGTGGTCCCAGCTAGGCTCCTTACCTTCGCTCTTGTCCTCTTAATCCATTCTCCAAAGAGCAATCAGATTGTTCTTTGTAAAACAAAACAAAACAGATATTATCACTTACTGAATAAAAATATTTATAGTACTAGAATAAAGTAATGGTCAGGGTACATATTTAGGTGGTAGATGTGATCCCCAGTTGGAGCATGTATTGGAGGCAACCAATCGATGTTTCTCTCTTACATCAGTGTTTCTCTCTCTCATCCTTCATATCAATGCAAACATAACCTCAGGTGAAGATTTTAAAAAATATCATAGACTGGGTAGCTTAATCAACAGAAGTTTATTTTCTCACAGTTCTGGAGGCTGGATGTTTGAGATTAATGTGTCTATGTAACTATTTCTGGTAAGAACACTTTTCCTAACTTATAACCTTCATTCTATGTTATCAAATGGGAAGAGAGGGGAGAAAGAGAGAGAGAGAGAGAGAGAGAGAGAGAGAGAGAGAGAGAGAGAGAGAGAGAGAGAGAGAAAGAGAGAGAGAGAGAGAGAGAGAGACAGAGAGAGAGAGACAGAGAGAGACAGAGAGACAGAGAGACAGAGAGAGAGAGAGAGAGAGAGAAAGAGAGCCAAAACCGGTTTGGCTCAGTGGATAGAGCATCGGCCTGTGGACTGAAAGGTCCCAGGTTCGATTCCGGACAAGGGCATGTACCTTGACTGCGGGCACATCCCCGGTGGGGGGTGTGCAGGAGGCAGCTGATCAATGTTTCTCTCTCATTGATGTTTCTGACTTTCTATCCCTCTCCCTTTCTCTCTGTAAAAAAAAATCAATAAAATATACTTTAAAAAAAAAGAAAGAGAGAGACAGAGACAGAGAACAGAGTGAAGAAAACTCTCTTATATCCCACTTTATGAGGGCACTAATGCTTCAACCAACTGAGCCACACAGTCAGGGCAGTCTATGCCGTTTTGTTATGGGAGCTCAAACTGACTAAGATATGGTGATTTACCCATTTTAATAATTAATATTTCCCTATAAATATATGTAGTATAAATTATTTTTAAATGGTCTTTAGTTGAAGTTCCTGATTTCAATATCTCCTCTCTCTTATACAGTTATACCAGATTGATATTCCAAAAGCAAACCTCTGATTATGTCTATCATAAATACTCCTCTTCAATGACCATATAAAATTCAATGTTATCTTTTCTTCCTTTCTTAGTCTGTGCTCAACACACATTTTCAGTCTTATCTCTTACTACCAGCTACATACACTACGCTATAAACCTTATACCTTATGTTCCTATTTATCACTACTCAAATATACTTCTTCTTTTCCTCCTTCACATAACATATACCAAGAGCAAGTATGAGCTATGAAACAGAAGGGAACTTAAAAACTTGCATTTCAGTTTTATCCTTTATCCCCAGCCACCTGTCCACAGTATAAATCACCAGGAGGCAATGAAACCTGTGGTAGGGAGGAATGATTATGTAGTTCCTTCTCCGTGAGGCCTGGCATTTTAGCACAGTGGTTAAACTAGTGTGCTCTGGAGTTACCCTGTCAATTTTCAAATCCCATTTCAGCAATTTGTGTTCTGTGTAACCAGAGGTAATCTACTTAACCTTAATACTCCGGATTCTTCATGAATATTTTAACTTTATTCTGTTAAAATAAAAATAACCCAAAGAAATAACCCAATGAAAAGAGCTAGCTACAGTTAAAGCAAGGTTAAGCCACTCCCACTAGGTTTACAGGTTTGTAAAAACAGATCATTTTGTAAAAGGATTTAGGACTCAAAATTGCCAGCACTTTTCATGAGCTGCCCTGACAAGCATAGTTGCAAGTAGAATCTTGCCCTGACAACAGGCATGGTATATTGGAAAGAAAATAAACTATCGAGCCATGTAGATTTGAATTCAAATACCTGCTCTAACATGATAGTAGTATGACTTTGAATCATTTATTCAACTAGCTTCTTTGCACTTTGTTTTTCCTATATGGAAATGAGTAAAATAATAGCAGCCCAAGGCCCTCCCTGGAAAAGAAACCTGGGTCCCCGAGATATGTGATCAGTACTGGGACCCCACCAGCAGGTGAGGGGATCCCAATACAGGTGTTGGGCATGGAGGCCACAGGGGCATAGACTACAAAGGAGACAGAACTGAACCTCACATCACCCTGTTTGATGGCTGGTTAGCCAGAGATGGGTAAGATTCCTCAGGAAAGGAACAACCTAAGACAGGCACACTCACAGAGGGGCCAACAGGGGAGAACTAAAAGGCCAACAGAGGTAAGGCACAGACCCTAACCCACTAACCTTGCAGGGGCCTGAACTCTCATCCCTTCTGAGGGAGGTCTCCTGTCCCCATGGCTGCCTTGCCTCCCAAGCACAGCTCAGATAGAGACCCAGGTTACAGACAGAGACTTGGCCAACAACAGCTGCCCTATATCTAAATTCAGTCTAGTACCAGGAATATTCAGGGCCTACTCAAGAATGAAAATAATCCTTTCCACTAATATTTAGAGGGTAAACTAAGATTTTTGCTTGAGTATTAAATTTGACAGTAAAATGGTAATTAAGTTTTCAGATTAATTTAAATTGGCCAAGTGAAATAAGTGAATACTCAAGAAAATTTAAGTGTACTGGACAAAAAGCTGTTCCTAAAATATTAACTAAAATTTCTATTAGTAGTTCATCTCATTGTAAAATTGCCTAACATCCAAAGAACCTAAAGCAGTCATGTTTGTGTGCAAAAATTAAAATTTAAAGTTACCAAGACTGCAATATAAAATTTCCAAAAGCCCCCATTAATCAAAAGGGGGGGGGATAGTGGGGTAATATTATGGAAGGAAAAATATCCTGTAAGTAAATTACATCTAGAAAATTCTTACTCCAGAAAAGTAACTTCCATTTGTAATGCCAATAGCAGGACACCCATAAAAAGTACATGGTGTCAAAATAAGCCAAAGGAAAATCATTTGGGCAAAAATAAAAAGAATCCCAAGTCTAATTTACAGAAAAGATCCCTTTATTAACTTTTGGTTGAGAATATGTTTGTGTATTTTCAGAAAACAACTCCAAGACCATATGGGTTCCTGCAACAGAGAGGAACTGACAGTCTGTTCCAACTGCAAAGACAGTCCAGAGATGGAAGACACTGATGACACCTTGCCATGCTAGCAGTCAGCAGCTGTGCATCGCTGCAGGGGGCCCAGGACCAAACCAGATAGGGTGGAACCTGATTGCCACCATATGTCCACCATCCAGATACCATTGCTGACATGTACACATAAGGAACTATTTGACATTGAAACTGGGACTCAAACTTTTTTGTTCTTATACATTTATTTCCAGTATGCAGATGCAAGATCTTTTTAAAGAAAAGAAACAGGGGGAAAAGAGGCAAAGAAGCATTGAAAAGACTGTCAAACTACAGGGGGAAGGCTGGGGAGGGTGGGGGAGGGCAGGAGTTGTAAGAGATCAACCGAAGGACTTGTATGCATGCATATAAGCATAAGCACTGGATACAAGACACTAGAGCGTGGGGGGGGAGGGGCAGGTGAGGACATGTGCTGGGGGGTAGAGGAGGCTAGAGGGAGAACAATGTGGGGGAAAGAAAACATATGTACTACTGTTTGTAATACTTTAAAGAATAAAAAAAATTTTTTTTTAAATAGCTGCCCAATAGCACTGATCCTATATAATAAAAACATAACATGCTAAGTGTCTGGTCATCCAGCTGGTGGTTCAACCAATCAAAGTGTACTATGATTTGATATGCTAAGACCATTCAGCCACTCATTATGACATGCACTGACCACCATGGGGCAGATGCTCCAACTGGTAAGTTAGCTTGCTGCTGGGATCTGGTCCATTGGGACTGAGTGAGATGGGCCAGACACACCTTGGAACCCTCCTGTGGTCCCTCCCAGCTGGTCAACTTCCTGTATCCCCCCCCCCCTCCCGCCCCCCGGCCTCAATCATGCACTGGTGGGATCCTTCAGCCTGTGCCCTTTCATAATCTGGGACCCCTTGGGGGATGTCAGAGAGCTGTTTTCGGCCTGATGGCAGAACTGCTAGTCACTATGGGGAAGCTGACCACCAGGGGGCATATGTTCAATGCAGGAGCTGTCCCCTAGTGGTCAGTGAGCTCCCACAGGGGCAACGCCGCTCCACCATAAGCCAGGCTAGTGACCAGTGAGTGCAGCAGCGGTGATGGGCCTAAGCTGTCAGTTGTACATCCTCCAAGGGCTCCTGGACTGTGAGAGGATGCAGGTCAGGCTGAGGGAACCCCTTCCCTCAAGTGCAAGAATTTCATGCACCAGACCTCAAGTGTGAGGATAAAAAGTGAGATAATCCATGTAAATAGCCTTGTACATTGAAACAAGAGTTCCTTTCCTACCCATTATAGAAGCACGAGCAAAATTAATCCTCTTAATTCCTGAATCTTTATTTTTTATCCCTAGCAGTCTGAATATTTAATGTATTTCCATGTTCTTTGCTTTCCAAGCATTTCTTTCCTATCACAATGTTTTATTAGGTGTGTACTCTTAAGAAGCAATATAAATTAGCTCAAATGTCTTTCTGTTTTCTTTCTGGTGAACTAATTCTCACTGCATCCTAATAAATAAATAGCACTGTATTTCTTGCAACTCTTTATGATCTTTGATCAAATCTATATATTGATATCCAGAAAATACTATGCTCATTTTCTCCTACTGAAAACAATATTTATTTGAATCCCCAAATTATATTTATTTGGAAGTTAAGTTTAAAACTAGAATTTAAATTATTTTTGTAACAATACTGACCAAGTAATATGATCTAATATCCTTTTCTGTTTATGGACCTAAACATTAATAATAGGCATCTAATTCTTATCTCTCCATGGAGTAATTTATTCTCATTATATATTAGGCCTTCTGTATTTTTTTTCTGCAGTAAGGAAACTAGAAGAGGGCACTGTTCTAGGGGGGTTGGCTCAGTGAATAGAGCGTCAGCCCATGGACTGAAGGCTGCTGGTGCACCTCAGCTGCAGATGGATGCCCAGCCTGGTAGAGGCACATGTAGGAGGCAACCAATCAATGTGTCTCCCTCACATCGATGTTTCTCTCTGTGTGTCTTTATCTCTCCCCTCCACTCTTTCTAAAATTCTATAGTAAAAATATCTCTAGGTGAGAATTAACAAAAAAAAAAAAGAGGGCATATCATGCTCATAATCATTTTGCTTCAATATGAAAAACAAGTTTATAAATGTACTCATGACTGTTAGGCACTGTAGACTGTAGGACTCTAATAAAAAAGAGGAGGTATATCACCATATTATAATGATAAACTGCAAATGCCTATATACATTATTTTTCTAGAGTAATTCAAATTAATAGTTTCCATCTAGAAATGTCATATAAAGTGTCAACATGGTAAACAATTGCCACTAATTAGGGTTTTTCAAGAGTGATTTTAACACTGTTTTATATATGATTTCTTCAGTGTTTATAAAAAAAACATTTCACTGCACTTTATTTTCATTTTAATAACCTGTAAGCACTTGCATTTTTTATTCTAAACATTTATTCAAAATTCAGCTACCATCTACAAATTAAATTATACTGAGAAAGTGTCTATAAATCAAAACCCTCTGCAATCACATTATGTTCTAAGTATTGAATCAATGAATACTTGTGGGCCTATTAATTGTAGACACTTTCAGGCCCTAGAGATATATAATGATGAGCGAACCAGACATAGGGAGACCCTGTTCTCATAGATCCACAGAAAACTTCAGTGCTGTCCTCAATACATGTGAAATGGGGAAGTAGATTTATGCATAAAACTTTTGTAGTCATTATAAATATTAAAACTACTTGAGGCTCAATGCACAAAATTTGTATAAGAGTAGGCCTTCTTCCCCTGACTGCCAGCACTGGCTTCTCTCTGGCATCCAGGACCCAGGCTTCCCTCGCAGCCCTGGCTTTGTCCGGTCTAATTAGCATATTATACTTTTATTATTATAGATGGCAATGTGTTATTAGAGGTCCAAGGGAGAAAAGAATGGTGGATTGTCTGGAATTCACATTCTAAACAATTTTTAACCTTCTTTTCTATTATGATTTTATTTTTTACTTAACCCTTTGCCACCCAATCCCCAGCTACTGACAACCACTGAACTTTTCACTATCCATAATTTAGCCTTTTCCAGAATGTCATATAGTCAGAACCATACAGTATGAAGCCTTTTCAAACTGGATTCTTTCACTTAGTAATATGTCTTCGAGGTTCCTCCAAGTCTTTTTATGGCGTGATAGTGCTGAATAGTATTCAATTGTCCGGATGTACCACCATTTATTTATCCATTCACCTACTGAAAGACATCTTGCTGGCTTCCAAGTTTTGAAAATTATGAATAAAGCTTCAATAAGCACCCAGGTAAAGTTTTGTGGGGGCACAAGTTTTCCGCTCCTCTGTGTAAATACCACAAAGCACAATTGCTTGATTCTACGTGAAGAGCATGCTTAGTTTTATAAGAAATCCATCATGCTGTTTTTCAAAGTGGCTGCATGCACCTTTTGGGGGGGCTCTCCAGTCTGTTCCATTAATCTATTTCTTTGCTATTTTGCCAGTCTTCATTACTGTAGCTTTATAGTAAGTCTTGAAAATGGATAGTGTTAGTATTCCTACTTTGTTCTTCTTCAATATTGGGTTGGCTTTTCTAGGTCTTTTTCCATCTCCATATAAATTTTAGAATCAGTTTGTCGATATTCAAAATGATTCATTAAGATTTTGATTGGTGGTAATTAGTACTAAGGTGAAAAACAAAGAAGGGAAAGCAGATAAAAAGTAATGAGGGTGAAACAGAATGTGCACTTTTGGACATGGAAGCCATCATTGGAGCAAAAACTAGAAAGACTTATGAGGGAGCCATGCCAATAATACTTGGGGAAGAGAATTCCAAGCCAGACAAGGGCAAAGCTAATGGACAGGAATATGCTTCTATTTGTGAAAGATGAAGGAAATCCAGTCAGTTGAGGTGTGTGAGCAAGTGGAGGACAGTACAAGGTGGAGTCAGAAAGCTTACTGATGAAAAGGGGGAAAGGTTGGTGCTCTCTCTCCTGGAACACATCACCTTTCCTATTCTCCTCTTGCCTCTAGGTGGGTTACCTTTACCCTCTCTCTCCTAGGTTCCAAGGGCCTCTTCTTTTGCCTCTGTAATTTGTTTTCTAAATATATTTCTTCTAGGGATCACTTCCATCTCTGTGACTTTCTAAATAAACTTTGACATCCTCAAGCATGCATGCCCCTCCCTCTCTTCCCACCCTTTCATCCCACCCTCCTACCCCCATCTTTCTACCCTCCCACCCCCACCTTTCTACACCCCCCCAAAATAAATAATAAATAATAAACTTTCTCACCCTGAGTGGTTTCGCTCAGTGGATACAGTGTTGGCCTACTGACTGAAGGGTCCCAATTGGCTTCCGGTCAAAGGTACATGCATGGGTTGTAGTTCGATCCCCAGTGTGGGGCGGGCAAGAGGCAGCAGATCAATGATTATCTCTCATCATTGATGTTTCTCTCTCTCTCTCTCCCTCTCTCTCTCTCTCTCTCTCTCTCTCTCTCTCTCTCTCTCTCTCTCTCGAGGCAGCAGATAAATGATTATCTCTCATCATTGATGTTTCTCTCTCTCTCTCTCTCTCTCTCTCTCTCTCTCTCTCTCTGAAGTCAATAAAAATTAAAAAATTAAAACTTTATTTTATAGTTTGAAAAATAAAATGTAATGGGGAAATGTTGCTGGGTATTAAGGAAAGAAATGTCATATTGGTTCTTATGTATTAAAGATCATTTTGGCTACTGTGTTGAGAGCATATTGTACACAGGGAAATCAGCTAATAAATTAATAATCCTGGTTAATGGCTTAAGACCAAGGTGATGATAGAGAAATTGTGTTAAAAACAGTGAGATTCTAGGTATATTTTGAACAGAGAGCAAACATGAACTGATTTAATAAGCATGACTTACTCATTTATTGACTGGATATAGGGTGTTTTAAAAAGTTAATAAACAAAAAAAGAATTTTTGCAAGTTAATAAAGACTTCAAGGATTCTGGACTGAATTACTTCAATAATGGTATTCCTATAAACTGATATGACTGGAAACAGTGGGACTTAAGGTTGTAGATGTGGTGATTGAGATGTTCACAAGTTCAGGATTGGACATGCTAAATTAAAGATACCATTAGACATCCATCTGTCACGACCCACAGGTTGAGAACCACTGCTGTAGAGCCTAAGACCATTGGAAAACACGGATATTTACATTACGATTCATTAACAGTAGCAAAATTAGTTATAAAGTAGCAACAAAAACAATTTTTGTTTGGAGTCATCACATGAGGAACTGTATTAAAGGGTCGTGGCATTACAAAGGTTAAGAACCACTGCTCTAGGGGCACGGAATTTTAAAGTAACAGAAATGTACTCTACAAAGTAGATTCAAGACTACCTAGATTCAAATATCCACATTTGAATAAGAGAAGCAATTTAGCTCATCCACATCTTAGTTTTCTTAACTTTAAAAATGTGTATTTGAGATAATCCATGTTAATTCATTTAGTTCAGTTCCTGACATGTACAATGTGCTCTAACAAAATATCCTATATAATAAAGATGTAATATGCAAATGGTCGTTACACCATTAAGCCTAATGACTGACCACATAACAACCAGGTCACAGGTCAGCAGGAGGTTGGGGCAGCAAGCTACAAGCAGGGGGCAAAGAGCTACAGGAGGGGCCAGGGCAGCAAGCTATGGGGGGAGGGAGTGAAGATGAGGGAAGTGGGGTGATCTATAGGAGGAGGGGCAGTGGGTAGTTACTGGAGGGTGGCAGCGAGCTACTGGCGTGATTCGTGTGCAGGGCTATTAGTTTATATAGTAAAACCCAAAATGTTCTATGGCATAATGACTCACCAACACACACCTATTTGAAAACTTGATATATAAGATATGGCTAATTCTTGAATAGCCACTATTGAAATGTTCTGCTCATTGAATAATTTCAGACTTGGATAAAAGGTCTGAGCCGCATAACAGGTAATGTCAATATACCTATTAACATTTTAACTGAATTCCAATTCGCCTGGTTTGAAAATGATAACTCTTGCACATTTTCCCCACCTGAAAATGACTACTAATACACTCTCTGGCTTTTGAAAACCTGCCAAGAATCAGCAGCAATTCCTAAGATCTGTTCTTGGCCACTAGCTCCATGGTTAGTAGTGATAGACTCAGATTCAACTAAAATCCCGTTAGACCAGTGACCAATAACCTGGAAAATCTTCAGCAGAGAATGCCATCGTAAACATTAACAATTGCACAGCTTTGATATCAGCCAGTAGAGATATCCGGAAGTTTCCATTTTGCCAAAGAAGCATAAATATTCTTCCCAATCTGCGTTTGTATAACTTCCAGTTGCAGTTACTATGCTTTAGGGAATTTATGGCCGATACACAAAATACAAATGTTTTATTGAGCAACTTAAAGTCTTATTTTCAAATTATACACATGCTAGAGGCCCGATGTACAAAATTCATACAAGAGGCTTGCCCTGGCCCTTGCCGCCCTGGCTTCATCCAATCATCTGGACAGTCCTTCTGCTGTTTGGTCTAATTAGCATCTTAGCTCTTTATTATATAGGATTATATAGGATAAACAAACTCAGAAATCCCTTCAATTCTAATATTTACTTCCCATACCCTAGTAATAAAATTCAGAGAACATTTTCAGCATTAGTGAGACAGCCCGAGCCAGTTGCTCAGTGGTTAGAGCATTGGCCCATGAACTGAAGGGTACCTTGGTTGTAGACTCGATCCCCTGTCCCAATCAGGGTGTGTGTAGGAGGCAACCAATTGATATGTTTCTCTCCCATTGATGTTTCTCTCTCTCTCTCCAATCTCTCTAAAAATCAATGGGAAAAAATAACCTTGGGTGAGGATTAACAACAACGAAATAGTGAGACTTATCAAGTTTCAAATATTTATTGATCAATGTAAACCCCAACACAATACACCAACATGATTTTGTGCATGTGGAGGGGAAATATTTCCTTGTTAAGTGGAAAATTGTGCGGATAGCTTCTGGAAGACCTTCATTTCAAGCAGCTTCATAGTGAAACATTTCATTTAGAAGTCTGGACCTTCTTTCTTCAGTTTGCTGTAATCTACATTCACTGCGTAGAACTTAAAAAAGAAAAAAGGTATTTTACATAATCTATCAAATACTCAGAGATGGTACAGAAGTTTTAGAGTTATTCTTATTCAGTTTTCTATAGTAAAGATAACAGACATGATTTTTTTCTTAAGAATGTTTTTAAATTTAACTTTATTGTTGGAAGTATTACAGACCCCTCAACCCCGCTCCCTGCTCCTGCCCCAACCCCAGGCCTTTAACAACGTGAAAGTCATTCAAAGACACTAAAACTCTAGTTCTTTAATAATGATTTTTGTAAGGTCAAAATATTCAGTCTACCACAGAAGAGCAATATTAGTATAATCTGTTATTTAGAAGCCATAAGAAATTGTTTCCTAGAGGATAAAAATTCCTTGATACATACTCCCACATTTTTACTTCTATATCCACTAAGTATACAGATGAATCTCCTAAAGAGGGATACTAAGTATTATCATCCCTACTTTGGTTAGCAAAGTTTTGTAAGTTAGATAGGAGAGATTCATAGCAACCAAGATAAACTAGTAATATGGTAATGTTTTGTTGTATGATTTAGATAACTTTTCCGACAGAAACTGGTTTGCCTTGATGGCTTTTTCTTCTATTACTTTCCTAACCCAGACTACATCAATATCAAACTGACTCCTAACCACCTCTGGTACAAAAACTTTTAAATAGTACTGTGATTTTGGTTTTAAATAATACTGTATTTAAATAATATTGTATATTTGAAAATTTTATAATTATATTCAATTAATTTTAGAAATCTTACTATGACTGCTTAAAAAAAACCTGCCTCTTTCAATAACTTTTCTTTTTAATGGTTCTAGGTGTCAGTTGCTCCACAGAGTCAACATTAGAATTTTTAAGTAAGCCAAAATAAGGCTATACTCTTGAGCTGACTCATTCTTGTGCCAAAAACACTGAAAAGTTGTGCTATAATTATTTGAAGACTACATAAACCACAGAAAAACCAAGATTACAGAAATATTAACGTGTTCTTCAGGGATTTTAAGCAAGAAGCTCATAAACCTGTATCATTTCTTCAAGCTCTTTGCTTTATTTCTCCAAATATACTCTTTTTATCTAACTGAAATATTATTTGACTTCTTTAAAAAAAAAATCCCATGTAGTAAAGCTTTTCCTTGAAATACATTTGAGATATATAGACTTTCATAAACAGAAAATTATAAATAAGCCCTAGGTTTTCTTTGTTTTGACATATTCTCTTATGAAGCAATTGAACTGAAATAATGAGTTAAAGCTGTGCTATCCCTAACAAAATACTACAGGATCATTTATAAAAGGATCTGCAGGTTATATATTAAGAAAATAAACTTTTGTTGGGCTCTTTTAATAGAAACCAAGCACTGTAGGCAAAATACTTTACTTATCTTAGTTAACACAACCATACTCATTTTTATTTTATTAAAGAGGCATTTGAAGACCAAGTTGCCAAACACTGAATAAGCAGGATCAAGCTCCCATAACCATGCAGAGTGGAAAGTTCATGGTATTATTGCCCATTTTCTCAAAACTAAGCAGGTTTCTATTTGGTTCCATGTGCCAGTATCAAAATTTTGTTGAAGAAATCTTCAAGTCTGCTTTATTTTTCAGCTTCCATGTTGCCACTCTTTTTCTCAATTTAATGGTAGCTACCTTGAAGGTCTTTAAAACAGTTGGGAAGGCACAACATATTCTGATCTTGGTTTTGGCTGTTTTATTCAACTGAGAAGTATTGCTGGGCCTTTGACGCTTAAATCCCATTTTAGTACCCTCTCTGGTTTGTATTAGTTAGCTTTTGCTAGATTGTAAAGTGGAACAAATAACCTGTGGTTTATAACAATAATGGTTTATTTTAAATCCCTCACATTTTGTATCACTTACAGACTAACTGCTCCAATGTTCCCCTCATTAAAATCCTAGTAATCCTTAGCTGTCAACTGTGGCTTCACGACAAATGGAAAACAATGGACGCAACCACACACTGGTTCAGAAGTGGCAGATGTCACGCTGCTCCTCACTTATGATTTGCCGGAGCAAATCACGTTGCCAACCCTAAGGTAAGTGCAACAGAAAAACAAATTCTCTTAGGTGAAGGGCAGTGGATGACAGAATAGTCTAGTCTACCTCGGTGTTTGGGTTTAGAAACAGCAGTAGGCAGTAGGCTTTGTTCACTCTCGGCTCACTCTCTTAGTTTCTGGACTGGTCCCCTTTTATTTAATCTTGCAAATCATTCTGTTCTTCTAAATGCTCATCTCTTGGCAAATATAGCTAGCAATAATAGCCCACTAATATCCTGTTTTCCAAAATCCCTTTCTATTTTGCAGCTCTTCAGGTACGTGGTCCACCTTCCAAGTACAGCAGGTGACACTTGACCAAATATTTTGCCATTATAGGATTCATCTTTCCAGTTTCTAGTATCAGTGTCACAACCACTCACAGCCCATTCTATGCTACACACATTAGCTTTCTGTTGTAGCAACGTTCCATTTCCAAACTTACATGGCCTCACACTGCCATGTGTTATCGTGTCCAGAACGTTGGCAACTGGTTTCATTATCACCTGGGGAGCTTTAGGAACTACACATACCCACAGACTCCAATATATTCTTTGGTGGAAGGATCAATACCTATGTTTTTTTGTTTGCTTTTTTAAACTTTCAGTGTGACACAATTTTCTCTAGAATGGACTTGATTTAAACAATTTGTAAGAGAGAAAAAATAAAACATGATGCCTGTCTACCATTTTATTGAAGCAAAAGTTAACACACAGATCAAATGGCTCACTTCAGCTCCACCGATGCATTCTTATTTGTTACTTGAAGGGAGATTTTTTTAAGAGATTTGGAAGCCAAATTACAATCTGAAGGCTGAGTGCAAAACTTAGAAACAGCCAAGGGTGATAATTAGCTTAAAGGTTGCTGCTGTCAGTAATAATAGTATCCACCTCCATTATGGAAGTTTATCTCCTAAGGGGTTTTAGACACACACTGGTCAGAGAACCTCTTCTTGAAAATGCTTAAGTAAACTACTTCTCTTTTGATGAAGCTTAAGTAAACTACTTTTGATAGCAGAAAGTGCATGGATGAGTTATATACTTTAAATAGGTAAACTGTATGGTATGAAAATTATACCTTAATAAAGCTGTTGGGCTTTTCATTTTGTTATTTTGACATTGCAAGGGTTTGTTTTTATAAACAAAAATTTTACACATAAGGAAGGTTATGTTTGGGGAATCAATAAATGGTCTCAGATTTACAAGGACATATGGTCCCTGAGGACATTATAAAGTGAGATAACTCAGAGAAAGACAAACACTGTATGATATCACTTACATGCGAAGTCTAAAAAACTGAACACATAAAAACAGAGTAGAATGGTGGTCTCTAAAAGGTGGAAGAACTGGAAGATGTTTAAGGGTATAAACTTGAAACTAGTGTAGATAAGTAAGTTCTGGAGACCTCAGGCTCAACATAGTGATTACAGTCAACTATATTATAAGTTTCAAAGTTGCTAAGAAACTAGATCTTAATTGTTCTCAATGCAAAAGAAGAAATGATAATTGTGTGATGTCATAAGTGTTAGTTAACGCTACTGTAGTAATCATATTGCAATATCAAGGCATCAAATTAACATATACAAACTTACACAATATTTATATGTGAATTATATCTCAAAAATACTATTGTATTTTATATTATATGTGAATTATATCTCAAAAAAGTAAGTAATATATGTCAATTATATCTCAAAAAAGTAAATGATCCCAGTCCATGAAATCATTTAGACCACTCTTCAGAAAAAATGTTAAGTTTATCTAGAAGGTTCATGGTAAAATTCAGTTTCAACAGACCTCTATTTGTTCCTACTAATCTTCACATGAAATATTTCAACCACAACAACAAGGAAGAACAGCTAATGAAAACATCCACTAGATTAGTGCTACTCAAAGCACGGTTCATTGATCAGCAGTGTCAGCATCACCAGAAACCTTGTTAAAAATGAATCTTCTCCATCATCACATCAGAGCAGCTGAATCAGAATCTCTGGGGGTGGAGCTAAAGAATCTGTTTTCACAAATTCTCCAGATGGTACCTATGTACACTGAAACTTGAGAAAAACTACACTAGACCAAGATACATGAAAATGGTAAACAAGAGCTATATTACTGCTTCTTTCTTCATCAAATCAGTGGAACTGAGACATTATTTTAATTTCACATCCAGAGTCCAGTCTGTGAATAAAATCCTTAGCAAAAAAATACATATTAGAAAAATATGCCATTTTAATTTCACAGAACAATCTAGTAGCTCTTCAAAGTTCTTTTTAATTAAATTTTGGTTGTACATCCAATTTCAAAAACAACTACTCCATGAAAAAATCTACTAAAGCACACTTTCCAGCAATTCTGAAACAGTTTTGTAGCTTACCTTGTATTGCTCATTGGGACCCACTTTGTTCCAGGGTTCTGGGTTATTCTTTTTGTCCCAACTAAAAAATAAGACATTCTAATCATTATAGAAAAAAAAAGAAACTACTTAAAATGGTTTCCTACTTCTTTAAAATCTAATGTTTTGAATAGATGTCATTTATTATTAGGTGAAGTATGGTGCTTTCATTATAAAGTTGAAATGGTGATTGGATCTATGATAAACAATCCCAAGTCATCAATTAGATATAAGGTAAACACAAAGCCTCTTGGGACAGTTGTCCTTGTCCTTGTGCCTGGCACAGGAAACCTTATACGTGGCTGTTTTCTATTTCATCAATGAAGTGTCATATAGAAAAATGGATACAATAACAATGAATCGATCTTTTTTTTCTTGCCTGTTGCTTTCCAACTTCAACCAAAACAAAACAAAAATACCACCGTTATTGTTGGGAAAGCAGGCAAAAAGCATTTACATGTACCAGCAACCCTGATTAAGCATCTCAATCACCTCAATCTTACATTACAAGATAGGAATTAGCAGTTCTCCTCTACCAAGGAGAAAATGAGACTCAGAGAAGTTTAGAAGATCTCATGAAGCAAGAAAATTACAACGGCAGAACTGGGATCGGAACTTACTGTATGGCTACAAAACTCAGGTTCTCTCTATTACTTCAGGCTGCCTCCCCAGAAAGACTGTGCTCCTGAACCAGATGAATACACCATCAAAGTTCCAAATGTTTTTATGTACTTACCAGACATCTGGATTGAACAACGCCAGCCGTGTGACATACAGCGCTGCCCCGGTACCCCCAGCCCCGATAAATATGAAGAGGGGGATCAACTGGAATCAAACACAAAATAGACAAGAATTAACAGTCATCTTCAAATACCTAGACACGTATAACAGAAAGGCTACAGCAGTTTCTACGTACTGATTCCCAAATTTCAAATGGCTACTTTTCAATTCTGTCTTTAAAAATATGTAGCCTACTTCACCTCTTTATATACATCATTCCTAATAAACTTCCCAGCTTGAAAAACAAGCTCTTGGCAAATTACTTAAGCTTACCTCGATATATATTTACGAAATCACGCTCAACAGCCGGAATGAGCAAACAGCAACACACCGACACAAACATTAGTTTTAGGCACAGCCTCTGAAAACAGATTGCTACCAACTGAGTTTAGGATAACGATTCAAGGCCGCGTCATTGAATTTTTAAAACCACGGTACGATGCTGTGCGGGGTTGCGGGGGATGATATTCACAATAATTTAACTGCAATTAAACTCTGCGTTATCCAACGCCCCCAAATGTCACGGATTCCAAGATCCTAGGCCCGGTGAGGCAATGCACTGTGTGCAAGATCCTGAACGGAGAGCACCAAACAGCGGGTAACCTAAGGTTCCCCGGGTCTAGTCCGAGCAACCTGCAAGAAGGCGGGGCCGCCGGCTCATTCCAACACTCACTCGTTTCCTTTCCTCCAAAGTATCCGTCACCTTCAGCCGGCAAAGCCCCCCAAAAAACCCACAATGCACAGCGTGGAAGGTCAGACACCAAGGGCCTGGAGTGACCAGCAGGACATGGCAAAGTGAGGCCAGGACCAGCCTCAAGGAACGAAGGTGGCTATCAGGGAGGAAGCTGCCAGCCGCAGCCCCACACGGGACAGGCCACTAGGAAGGGGCCATGAACTCACGCTGGGATGCTTCTTGGCCTGGTTGATGATCTGGCGGAGCATGGTTGCGGCAGAGGGCACGGAAAGCAGGGGAAAATAAACACGCAGCGCCGGCAGCAGGTACTCGGTGAACCTAGGAGGAGCGGACGCCCAAAGTCACCCAGGACCTCCTACCTGAAGGACCCCTGGCTCGGAGGGCACCCTGCGGCAGGAGGCCCGGATGCGGCTGTCCATAACAGTGCCTGCCTCCCGCAGCGCCTCCCCGCGGCTGCTCTAAACCGACCAGACCTTCAGCGTCCACTCAAAGGAGAGCAGTCTTACTCCTGTGCCATGTATATTCCCAAAGAGTCATTGTTTTCCGTCAAAACTGGAACACTTGTATCGACAAGTCAGGCACTTTTTTCAGGACGCCACGCGTGAAGGGACGGAGGAGGCCGGCGGACGGATAGGCGCGCGCCCGGGCCGCGGGGTCCTCTCGCGCGCGGCGCCCCGCCGCCGGGTCCGCGCTCCGAGACTCTGGGACGCGCGTGCCGGGCGCGCGCCGGGAGGCCGTGACCGCCCCAGAGGGAGCCCAGCGGCGCCTGCAGCCGCTGAGCGCCGGGCGCCTGCAGGGCAGGTCGCGTCTCTGGTGGCTGAGGTCGCGGACTGCGGTTTAAAAACACTGCAGCTGCTTCCTGTCAATTTCAGGCAGAGGTTAAACGTTGTAAATGCCGTAAAGATGGCCTTAGTTCTGTCTAAACCCTCAGGTCCCGGACCTCAATTAATGGTCAACACCACAAAGACCTTTACGACATTGCCCTCGCCTTGGACCCAACCTTGTATTCTTAAAATGTGTTTTCTAGGGCGTGCCCTACACATCCTTTTTACTATCCCAGTGCAATTCGTTTTTCTCTCTCTCTTTATTTTTTAACCCAGATTTTAGGGATGCTGGGGATCATCTGAAGTTAATCATTAAGGAAACAATCGCACAAGTAATTAGGTGTGAGAACAGGAAAAGGTCCCTCTGAAAAGGTAATGTTAGACCTGCAGGAAGAGTAGGTGACTGAAAACCCTAAAATGAGGATGCAGGTGGACAGAACAGAGGTCTTAGGTGATGAGGGTCTGGATCTAGAGAAGACTTTTTTTTCTTTTCTTTTTTTTTCAAATATATGTTTATTGATTTTTTTTACGGAGAGGAAGGGAGATGGATAGAAACATCGGTCAGCTGCCTCTTGCACACCCTCAACTGGGGATATGCCTGCAACCAAGGTACATGCCCTTGACCGGAATCGAACCTGGACCCCCCAGTCCGCAGGCCACCGCTCTATCCACTGAGCCAAACCCGTTTCGGCGGGAGAGGACTTTTGACAAGCCGGAAGGTCCAGAAATGTTGGAAAGCCCATTACAGTCAATGTTCCTGATGAGCATCTAGCTTTCAGTGAAATGGCAGGCAGGGGATATGTTAGCAGCATGTGTTGGTTATTAATGATAGTTGAGAAAAGATATGGACTCCAAATAATTGTCAGTTTGCAAACTGTACTGACAGGGAATAGAGCACCTCATACTTTGCAGACTTGCCTAGGTGGAGGGTGGATTCTCATCTCCACTGCGTATGATAAAAGTGATAAGGTGTTTGGCCAAAAAAGGTCAATTCCAACCTCAAGGTCATGACTCACTCAAGAATGTAGCGATCACACATACCTTTATGGAAATACTAGAGGCCCGGGACACAAAATATGTGCATGGGGGGCAGGGGAGTGTCCCTCAGCCCAGCCTGCACCCTCCCCAATCTGGGACCCCTTGATGGATATCCGACTGCTCTAAGGATCAGGCCTAAATGGGCAGTAGAACATCCTTCTCACAATCTAGCTCCAAACTGCTCACCTGCTTGCCTCCCTAATTGCCCCTAACTGCTTCTGCCTGCCAGCCTGATAACCCCTAACCACTACCCTGACCAGCTTAATTGATGTCTGACTGCTCGCCTGCCAGCCTGTTTGCCTCCAACTTCCTTCCTCTGCCAGCCTGGTCACCCCTAAATGCCCTCTCCTGCAGGCCTGGTCCCTCCCAACTGCCCTCCCCTGCTCGCCTGATCATTCACAACTGCCCTCCCTTGCAGGTCTGGAACTTCCCAAAGGCCCTCCCCTACTGGCCATCTTGTGGTGGCCATCTTGTGTACACACGGAGGCTAGATCTTTGACCACATGAGGGCAGCCCTCTTTTGTGTTGGAGTGATGGTCTATCTGCAAATTACTCTTTTATTAGATAGGATAGAGGCCTGTTGCATGGGTGGGGGCCAGCTGGTTTGCCCTGAATGGTGTCCCAGGTCAGGTTGGGGGTTCCCTTGGGGCATGGGGCAGCCTGGACAGGGAGCCTGTGGTGGTTTGCAGGCCGGCCACGCCCTCCCAGCACCCCAAGTGGAGGCCCTGGGATCTGGGATTAATTTATGTTCTACAATTGAAACTTTGTAGCCTGGAGCAGAGTGGCAGCCATTTCTGTTGGGACATTTACCTTCAATAATTTAAACTTTGTAGCCTAGAGTGGGGGCTTAGGCGCTAGGGCTGCAGAAGCTTGGCTTCCTCCATCTCCCTGGTAACCCTAGCATCTGCTCTCTCCAGCCGCCATTTCTGTTGGGATATCCTATATAATAAAAGAGAAACATGCAAATGTGACCATACCTTCGCTATGCTACCAGCCAATCGGTGCGGGGGGGTGTGTGGCGTGGCATGTGACCCTGCCCCTCGCGCCACCTCCGCGCAACCTAGGGAGCGGACACTGAGCTGGCGGTATCGGCAGGCCTGCGGTGCCCATTCCCCAGGCCACGCAGAGGCCAGGCAGGAAGGCTGGCCACTGCCGCACTTTGCCGTGGGCGCGTGGAGTCCGAGATCATGAAGGATGCACACGCGGGGGTCTCAGATCACTGGCCCACAGGCGAAGGGTGGGGCCACGGGAGGCCAGGGGAAAGACAGGTCACCGCCATGCTTTGCTGCGGGTGCCAGGGGTCCCAGATCATGAAGGGCATGCATATAGGGGTCCCAGATCATCATGGTGGTGGGGCCAAAGCAGAGGCCGCTAGGGGTGATCAGTCCAGGAGGGGAAGGCAGTTGGGGGTGGTCAGGCCAGGAGGGGAGGACAGTTGAGGGTGATCAGGCTGCTGGTGGGGGGCAGTTGGGGCCGAGCAGGCAGGCAGAGGAGACCAGTTGCAGAGTGGTTAGCAAGCAGAGTGGTTAGGGGTGATCAAGCAGTCAGGCAGGTGAGCGGTTAGGAGCGGATTGCGACGGGGTTGTCCAAGTGTTAGTTTAGGCCCGATCCCACAGGGGTCTCAGATTGGAGAGGATGCAGGCCAGACTGAGAGACAACCCCCACTCCCACCCCTCAAGTGCACTAATTTTGTGCACCGGGCCATTAGTATCTTTTATAACTGAAACTTTGTAACATTGAGTGGAGGCCTAGACTGGCAAGGACAGGCGGAAATCTTCACTTCCTCTGTTGCCAGGGAAACCCAAGCCTCCCTCCTGCTCTCAGTGGTCACAGCCATCTTGATTGAGGTTTATTTGCATAATTTGTTCCTGATTGGCTGGTGAACGCGGTTTGGGGCACGGCTTGATCAGAGGTATGGTCAATTTGCATATTACTCTTTTATTAAACAGGATGTCAATAAAGTAAGGTGTCTCAGTAAATCCTCTCAACTCAACAATTTGAAAGTCAAATAGAAAAAGGTGTATCTCTCTCCCCAAAGCCTGATCGGATCAAGGTGACTGAAATTAAATCTAGAGGGAGAAAGAGATACTAATATCTCTGAAAAGAATTGCATGGCCTTTGATGGATGGAGTTTCCTGGAATCAGATAAAAGAGAAGTAGTGTTTTTACTAAAAGGAACATTGGCCTTGGAATAGAGTCTCTGACTGTTGGGGATGTGTAAAGACACTTGAACTCCTCTATCTTCTGGAGATGAGGAGCAGGTTGAGAGATGTGCGTATCTTCCATGGAAGTCCTATCCTATATAATAAAAGAGAAACATGCAAATTTGACTGTACCTTCACTCCTGATTGGCCATGCTACCAGCTAATCAGGAGTGGGGGCGGGGCCAAGTGGTGTGAGCACTGGGCCCAGGGGTGGAGATGAAAAGGCAGTGGCGGTGAGTGCCCATCCCCCAGGTGCTTTGAAGGAAAGCGATAGTGGCAGCAGGGAGCACCTGACTCCCAGGAGCTGTGAGCGGAAGTGTCACTGAGCACCCAGCTCCTGGGGCCGGGTGGTCGCAGGCAGGTGGAGCTGAGCTGAGCAGGGCAATGGCTGGGGGTGAGCCATCAGTTGGACATCCCCTGAGGGTTCCCAGTATGTGAGAGGGGCAGGTTGGGTTGAGGGACCACCCACCCCTAGTGCATGAATTTCATGCACTGGGCCCCTAGTTCTGTAATATTCTCTTTAGTGGGTCTCAGACAAGACTTCCCAGAGGGGAAGACAGGAGACACAGGGAAGAGTGGACTAGAACAAATCCCCAGGTGGCAAAATGGGGACCTAAGCAAGGAATGTTCCCCATGTTCAGTCAGCAGCAACTTCTGTCTTGCAAGACTTCAGCACCAGTGTATGCCTCCCAGTCTTCCCCTTGGTGAACAGGATCATTCATTGTGGTTTTCCAATCCCTGTTCCACCATTGCATTTTGCAGGTTCTGAGGGCAAATAACTTGACTTTGTTACCTCAAAGCTCTCCAGATCAAGAGAAAGCATCCCTAGAACAAACACAGAGACTACAGCATGGCTCAGAGATCACAGGCCTTGCTGGCAATATGATAAACAGGACTTTTCTGTTATCTCCCTTTGTGAGGAGGGGGATACTATTTTGACACAGGAAGAAAAAAAGATTACAATTAGGAAGAGTGGACTGTAGTAGATGGTCTTTTTGTTTACAAATATTTGACATCCTAATTGAGAAATTACATTTGTACCTCATTTATATCAAGTTTAGCCAGATGACTTGATTTGGGCAATAAGGATACAAAAGTAAAAATACTGATAATACAGAAATAAAGAAGACTGTGGAGCATACGGAGAACTTAATGAAGACTAGGATCTTTGCAGAATGATCAGGCCAAAAAGAGGAAAATTTGCATGCCATAAAGATGAAATACCCCGAATAAAGCAGAAGAAATGAAAGCACATAATGTAAGTACATAATGTGTAGAAAGAATTGAGATGAGGTTTAATGTGATAAGAAATTATGTTGAACTAGAGGCCCGGTGCATGAAATTCATGCATGGGGAGGCGGGGAATATCCCTTAGCCCAGCCTGCACCCTCTCCAATCTGGGACCCCTCGAGAGATGTCCAACTGCCAGTATAGGCTCAATCCTAACAGGATGGGGCCTAAATGGACAGTCGGACATCCTTCTCACAATCCAGGACTGCTGGTTCCAAACTGCTCACCTGCCTGCCTCCCTGATTGCCCCTAACCGCTTCTGCCTGCCAGCCTGATCACCTGCTAACCACTACCCTGCCAGACTAATTGATGTCTAACTGCTCCCCTGCCAGCCTGCTTGCCCCCAACTTCACTCCTCTGCTGGTCTGTTCACCCCTAACTGCCTTCCCTGCAGGCTTGATCACCCAACTGCCCTCCCTTACAGGGCCTGGAACCTCCCAACAGCCCTCCTCTGCTGGCCATCTTGTAGTAGCCATCTTGTGTCCACAAGGGGGCAGGATCTTTGACCACATGGAGGCAGCCCTCTTGTGTGTTGGAGTGATGGTCAATCTGCAAATTACTCTTTTATTAGATAGGATAGAGGCCTGGTGCATGGGTGGGGGCCAGCTGGTTTGCCCTGAAGAGTGTCCCAGATCAGGGTGGGGGTTTCCTTGGAGTGAGGGGCTGCCTGGGCAAGGGGCCTGTGGAGGTTTGCTGGCCTCCTGATGACCCAAGCAGAGGCTGTGGTATCTGGGATTAATCTATGTCTACAATTGAAACTTTGTAACCTGGAGCCTTCTGCTCGCTCCATGGCAGCAGCCATTTCTGTTTGAAACTTTATAGATTAGAGTGGAGGCCTAGGCCGGCAATGGCAGGTGAAAAGCTTGGCTTCCTCTGTTGCCAGGGAAACCCAAGCCTCTGTTCTCTCCAGCTCAGTGGCTGCCGCCATTTCTGTATCTTTTATAATTGAAACTTTGTAACATTGAGTGGAGGCCTGGCAGGAGGAAAGCTTGGTTTCCTCTGTTGCCGGGGAAACCCAAGACTTCCTCCTGCTCTCAGTGGTGGCAGCCATCTTAGTTGGGATTTATTTGCATAATCTCCTGATTGGCTGGTGGGTGTGGCTGTGGGCGTGGCTTGTGGTGTGTCTAATGTATGGTCAAATTTGCATATTACTCTTTTATTAGATAGGATAGGAATGTGTTATAATAAGTAAACTGGGAAGATTTACCCATATTTTAAAGAATTTTATTTTTAATGCATTTATTGGGATAACTTTTTTTTTCTTTTTTTTTTTAGTGGATTTTTTCTTAAATTTTTTTATTGAATTTGATTTCAAAGAATTTTAGATTTAGAACTCTTCTTTAGGCAGTGAAGACTCATAAAAAGTTCTGTACTCAAGCATGGGCTAATCCTATCTAATAAAGAGGGAATATGCAAATTAACCATCACAACATCACAAAGCTGGCGGTGCCTATAGCCACAAGTTGGCAGCGCCCAGTCCCCTCAGCCCCACCGGAGTCCCCCACTCTTGGAGGGCAGCAGGTAAGCAGCGCGGCCAGACCTGCTGTACTGCTTGCCTGCCTTCAGAGTCCCCCAGTCCTTTCACAGAAAATGGGGTGCCTCAAAAGTTGGTTAAGCTTTTTAGGACAAAAAGCATTCAAAGCCAAAACTAGTTTTGCTCAGTGGATAGAACATCATCATGCGGACTGAAGGGTCCTGGGTTCAATTCCAATCAAGGGCATGTACCTTGGGTTTTGGGCACATCCCCAGTATGAGTGTGCAGGAGGCAGCTGATCAATGTTTCTCTCTCATTGATGTTTCTGGCTTTCTGTCCCGCTCCCTTCCTCTGTAGAAAAATCAATAAAATATATATTTTTTTAAAGTTTAAGAAAAAGCATTCAAAACATTTGAAAAGGGAATTTCAATATTTATAAAAGTTTGGACTAGACAATTCAAGGTTATTTCCACTACAATTGTCTATGACTTTGTGATATTAACATTCTGAATTCACATAGTATCAGCTGTATTGTATGTAAACAGATATTATTTAAAGGAATGGTCATTATTATTAAAACAACTCATAAAACTACACTCTTAGTATGTCAAGGACATTCTGTGTGATTTTCTTAATGGCTGGAGTTAATGCCTCTAAATTGGGAGTTGGACATCCCCCCAAGGGGTTCCAGATTGAAGAGGGTACAGGCCAGGATTAGGGACCCCCCTCCATGCACAAATTTTGTGCACTTGGCCTTTAGTATATTAATAAATGAATTGGAACTCTTTTTTTATCATCCCACTCTGAGACTTGTGCTCTCTGGAGCTCTTATTTATTTTTATTTTTTGCTTGATTTAATTTTATGGACAATTTTAAAATATAAAAAGAAAGTATAAATATTAGTTGTCCAAATTAAATGTTTTACAGTGAATAGCTCTAAAAAAATCTATGCAGTTTATCAATAGGACTCTCCTTCCCACCCTCCACCCCCCAAAAAAATGATTTCTATTACATAGTTTCTCTGAATATTAAAGCCTAGACATTTCTGGAAGGTATAGTGATTATGTGCTGTTATTAATGTGTGACAGTAAAGAAATAGCTTCTTTAGGGAGGAATAATTTGATAAGTGAGCCATGGAGTACAATTATATTAATGCAAATCAAAGGAAGAATCTTATTTTTTAACTCTATTTGCATTTAGACATTTAATTATTTTCCTAGTAGGTAAATTGATAACTGGAGTTGTTTTTTCTGATAATACAAATACAAATTATACCTTCACTTGTTAATAAAGATTCTGCAGCTATCCTTAATCTAAAAATAAATATGTTCTTCCATTAGTATCATAGTTACTTAGCATAAACTGTATTTAATTACAAAATTTCTATTAGAAAAGTGAAAACATATTTGGTCTGCAAAAGTTTACTTCCATGATTATAAATCTCAAAGCTTTTTAAATCTCATCATTTTAAATTAAATACCTGAAGCACTTTATGTGAAAATTCAATGAATATTAAAAAGTAAAGAAACTCTCATAATTTTATATAAGTGATATTTCTTGTCACTAGAATCTTAGGGTTAAATAATATTTTAGGATAATTCTATTTGAAATTTTTAGAATATTATACCATACTAGAGGCCCAGTGCACAAATTTGTGCACCTTGAAAGGAACTATGGTCCATGAGGCTGTGGTGGGCACAGGGGCAGGTGTCAGCCCATCCTTTGCGCCCCAGCCTGGACCCTCCTGCCATGGCCCTGGAACCCTGTTTGCCAGCAGCCCTGCTCCCACTACTGCTAATCCCACATGCTGACAGTGCCAGCCATGCTCGCATCCACTGATGGGGTGGAGCAATTGGGGCCAGCACCTTTAGTAAGTGTGAGTGGAAGCAGCTGCCCCAATTGCGCCTCAGGAGCAGGGGGAGGTGGAGAACCCCTCAGGGGAGATCTGGGTTGGCAGCCACCATTTGCACCCTGAAGGTGCCAAGTGATCAGGACCAGCATCGGGCACCAGCAGTGGGTGCAAACAGGACCAGTGCTGGCAGTAGGTGCGAGTGCCCAGTGGGACCATGGTGTGCGGGAGCAAAGAGTTTTCAGTAACCACCAGAGGCTTGGTGTGCGGGAGCAAAGAGTTTTCAGTAACCACCAGAGGCTTGCCCCAATGACAGCTACCAGTCTTGGTCTGGTACCCCCACTCACCTGCTCCACCATCCTGCTGTGGCTGATGCCTGCCATGTTCCATGCTCTGCCACCTGCCATGTTCTGTGCACACTCCCTGTTGGTCAGTGCACATCATAGTGATTGGTTGTTTAGTTGTTCAGTTGTTCGGTTCTTCAGTTGTTCTGCTGTTTGGTGTATTTGCATATTAGGGTTTTACAGAGAGAGACTAGAGGCCCTGCATGCAAAATTTGTGCGCAGGGAGGTGGGGTCCTTTAGTCCAGCCTGCACCCTCTCCAATCCGGGACCCCTCAGGGGATGTCCAATTACTGGACATGCCTTATGCAATCCAGGACCACTGGCTCCTAACTATTCGCCTGCCTGACTGCCTGCCTGATTGTCCCTAACTGTCTCTGCTTGCCAGTCTGATGCCCCTAACTGCTCCCCTGCCTGCTGGCCTGATCGCCCCTAACTGCCCTCCCATGCCAGCCTGATTGCCCCTAACTGCCTCTGCCTCAGCTCCTGCCACCATGGCTTTGTCTGGAAGATGTTCAATCTAATTAGCATATTGCCCCTTTATTAGTATAGATATCTAAATTTTCAGGTTATAGCTTTTTTAGAACTATGCTCTATTACTCTTTCATATTGCCATTTATTATCTCTTTACTGAATGCATAGGATAAGAAGAACACACTAGTGTCTTTCTTTAACACCTTGTAGTCTAGAGGGCCTGGAGGATAATTACAAAGCTTTATTATAAGTACTAAATAGACACTGATATATGGCTTAGGTTACCTACTTGGTGTATAGTGTCCATACCAAGATCAAGAACATGAATTTATTTTTGGAATTTCGAGTCTAGGATACTTATGAAAGATCCAATTAGAAATATGCTGAGTACTGGAAGAGAGTATCATTCAAGAGTCAAGTTTGGTCTGGGAGTACAATTTAAAAAGAAAAGGCATATTGGTGAGCTTGTCTAGAAAGAATATCTAAACAGGAAAGTATAAAGGGAAAAGAGAATCAATGTTAAAACCTAGAAAACATGAACAAAATGAGGACCAGGCCAGCAGGGAGGAGTCAGAACAAAAAAGTTAGAATAAGTCAGAAATGTAGGAAGATATATCAGTCAAGGTTTATATAATAAAGGATTTATTATAAGGAATTGACCTTCTGCAATTGCAGAGCAGTGTTTCTTATTGCAGTCTGGTGTCAGCAGGGGAGGAAAGAAAGACCCACTACATCTCCTATTGCCTCCAAACTCTCAAATTCAATGACATAGATATTCTGCAGAAGACATGACAGCAATTTTTCACAGAATTAGACAAGGAATATAGTCCAGGAATAAAGAAACTACAGGAGTAATTTGGCAAGAACAGGAATATAAAGGGGCATCCCAAGGAATCTCATGCATTCCAGACATATTCCTCCTTACCCTTATTGAGTTTTAGTGTCCCAATTTTCCCTTTGTAATCAAACTCAATCAATCATGCAAATTACTAGGGTAAACCCTCTTATATGCCTGTTGATGGATTGATATGAGGAGTCCAAGTGACCAGCCAGCAGACACAGCTTCAAGTGTGATAGAATCATTGCCCTATCTCCTGATAGAAGCATTCTTCCTTGGAAACAGATTTCTAGTTCAGCAAAGACACAGTCACAGAGATGGTAAGTCAAAATTTCATTAGTGGGTCACTAGGGAAAATAGTCAGAAGAGCCACTCCTTTTACTACTGTCCTTCAGGGTCAATCCAGAGTGAGACTATAATACTATAGTTGTCTATTTTAGCATATTGACAGCATTTCATACAGAGCCATCTGTAAACCAGGCTCAAATATTTCTTCCTCAATTAACTGTTCATAGGGAATGCTTCATATAACTATAAGTTGAGAGGGAAGGAGGCATAGAATATGGACATCAGTGACACTTGCTCATGCAACTTACCTATGCCTTCAGAACTCACCTAGTTTCAAACCCACCTAGTTTCCATTTGGTTTTGGACTGCTGCTGTACATATTCAATCTTATGACTTTGTCAGATGCGACCTAGTTTATGATAGATAACTCAGGTGCATGGCAATCTGCTTCAAGCACTATCAAACCTGCTAGATTATATACTGCACTTGAAGAGCAGTTTGCTTGGCATCCCAGACTGGTTATAGGGCCCTGCCCTAAACTATCATCTTTTCATTTTGTACAGTAAATAGGTCGGAATAAGCAAAACCAGATGTGGTAAATGTTGTCTACCAAATTTAGAGGCCCACATAGTATTACGCATCTTTATGATAAGGGTTATCTTGACACTAGGGACCCAGTGCATGAATTTGTGCACCTTGAAAAGAACTGTGGGCCATGAGGCTGTGGGCACAGGGGACGGCTTCGGCCTATCCTCCACACCCACACTTGGCTCCTCCCACTGCAACCCCCACAGGGCCTGCACCATCAGTGAGTGTGAACAGCAGGTGCTGCCCCAATCACCCCTCAGGGGGAGGTGAAGAAGCCCTCAGGAGTGTTCTGGGCTGGCAGCCACCTCTCGCACCAACTGACAGTGCTGACAGCAGGTGTGAGCAGCGGGTGGGGATATGGCACGTGGAAGCAAAGAATTTTCAGTAACTACCAGAGGCTTGCCCCAGCGACCGGTGCCCCACATTGGTCTGGTGCCCCTACTCATGTTCTGTGCTCTGCTGCCTGCTACTAATGCTCACCATCTTCTGCACGCACCTCCTGGTGGTCAGTGCACATCATGGCGACTGTTTGTTCGGTTGTTCGGCTATTTGGTCCATTTGTGTATTAGGGCTTTGTATAGATAGATGTCCCAGATCACTGGAATCCTAGAAATATCACTGAGGTCACAGAAACCTGATTTTTTAAAAATTAGATTTAATTCCCACCACCTGGCCTACAATTATCGTATCAATATGTCAAGAGTACTGAAGATTGTTGCGGCCATGGAGAGAGCAGGAGGGAGGCTTGGGTTTCCCTGGCGATGGAGGAAGCAAAGCTTTCCACAAACACTGGCTGGTCCAGGCCTCCAATCAATGCTACAAAGTTTCAATTATAGAAGATAAATAAATCCCAACATAAAGGGTGGCAACCATAGAGCTGGAGAGAGCAGGAGGGTAGGGTTGCCCCTGGCGATGGAGGAAGCCAAGCTTTCCACACACCCTGGCCAGTCAAGGCCTCTGCTTAAGGCTAAAAAGTTTCAATTATAGAAGATAAATAAATCTTAGATCCCAGGGTCTCTGCTTGGGTCACTGGGGGGCATGGCTGGCCTGCAAACCAGCACAGGCCCTATGTCCAGGCTGCCGCACACCCCAAGGAAATCCCTACCCTGATCCAGGACACCTTTCAGGGCAAAGCAGCTGGCCCCCACCCATGCACCAGGCCTCTATCCTATCTAATAAAAGAGTAATATGGCTGAAACCAGTTTGGATCAGTGGATAGAGCGTTGGCCTGTGGACTGAAGGGTCCCAGGTTCAATTCCAGTCAAGGGCATGTACCTTGGTTGCGGGCACATCCTCAGTAGGGGGTATGCAGGAAGCAGCTGATCGATGTTTCTCTGGCATTGATGTTTCCAGCTTTCTGTCCCTTTCCCTTCCTCTCTGTAAAAAAATCAATAAAATATATATTAAAAAAATAGTTATATGCAGATTAATCATTGCTCCAACACACAAGATGGTTGCCCCCATGTGATCAAAGATCCTGCCCCCATCTGGACACAAGATGGCCACCACAAGATGGCCTGCAGGGGAGGGCAGTTGGGAGGGACCAGGCCTGCAAGGGAGGGCAGTTGAGGGTGATCAGGTCAGCAGGAGAGGGCAATTGGGAGGGACCAGGCCTACAAAGGAGGGCAGAAAAAAAAAAGAAGGAAAAAAAAAAAAAACGAGTATTGGTTACTTCTTTCCTACTAGGTCCAATCAACATGATGTCATCAATATAACTGTGATGATTTTCTGTGGAATTAGGAGATGATCGAGGACCCTGCAGGAGGGCTCCAGAGTTAATGTATCCCAGGTATGACAGTCAAAGTATATCACTAGTCAACAGAAAGCAAAGTACTTTTGATGGCCTCTAACAGCAGCTGTAAATACAAAAGCATTCACCAGTCCAGGATCAAGGTGCCCTCAGATTTGATTCCTGATGAGAACCTTCTTCTTGGATTGCAGATGAAAGCCTTGCCACTGTACACCTGGTTTTCTCTCTTCCACTTATAAGGACACTGATTCAATAATAGGGGCTCCATCCTCATGAACTCATCTAAACCCGATTACCTCTGAAAGGCTCCATACCCAAATACTATCACATTAGGGGTTAGGGCATCAATGTATGAATTTTTGCAGAATAAAAACATTCAGTTCATAACATCTATAAAGGCTTCAAGGTAAAGCTAATTCTGATGCTATTAAATTTGCCCCATAACATTGAAAAAGGAGTCTTCCAAATTCAAATGAAAAAGCAAGTATTAACCTCACAATAACACTTTCCATGAATAGTCCACTCATGTTTTCTTTAATCCCAACCAGACTAATGAGAGCAGTTTATCAAATAGATGTCAGATCACTCAAACTGTAAAATATTGTTTTAAAATTACTTGATTTTAAAACTGTTCACAGACTTTCACTCCAAGATTGGCACTCTAGATTACTTAGACCAGTGGTCAGCAAACTCATTAGTCAACAGAGCGGCAAACTGTAGTTCACGAGCCACATGTGGCTTGCGAGCCGCAGTTTGCCGACCACTGACTTATACAATGCAGACTCTGCTTTTCTGTTTCAAGATGTTGAAGAGTCTAGTGGGTGGAACAGTGTCCCCTGAAAATTCATGAACACCTGGAACCTCAGAATTTGAATTTCCTTGGAAGTAGGGTCTTTGCAGAAGTAATTGGTTAAGATAATGTCATACTGGGTTAGAGTGAGCTTTAAATCCAATGACTGGTGTCCTTATAAGAAGAGGAAGGGACACACAGACAAACACACAGGAAGAAGGTCATGTAAAGGACCCAGAGATTGGAATTAAGCTACCAAAAGCCCAGGAACACCAGGAATCATTAGGAACTGGCAGAGGCAGGGAAAGATGCTCCATAGAGCCTTGAGAGGAAGTGTGCCCTGTTGAATCCTTGATTTCACATTTCTGACTTCTAGAACTGTGAGGAAATAAATTCATATTGTTTTAAGCCTCCCAATTTTTTTAAGCAATTTTTTTTGTGGCAGTCTTTGAAATCTAATACAGATGTTGGTACAAGAAGTGAGGTACTGCTTTGTAATAAATACCTAAATATGGGGCCATGTCTTTGGAATTGGGCAATGGGTAGAAGTTGGAAGAATTCTGAAGCACAAATAGAAAAATAGCCAAAATGTTGATCATGGATAAATGAGTAAATAAATTGTGGTACATAAAAGCATGTGTTTCCATAATACAAATGAACTACAGCTACACACAATGACATACGTGATCTTCACAAGAAAAGATTAATCAAAGAAACCAGAAACAAAACAAAACAAAACAACACATACTAGTACTGTATGAATCCCGTTTATATAAAATTTTAAAATAGTGTTATACTCAGGATAATTACCATCTTTGGCACCAAAGGAGCATTAATTGAGGGGGCTTAAGAGAGGGTTGTTGGGTCTTGGTATAGATAATATTTATAAGCGTGTTTGCTTCTGGATGATTCTTTGATCTAAACATTTACTTATTTTCCACTTTTCTCTATTTGCCGATATTTTTTAAGCTAAATTATATAGATTTAGAACAATGTTAGGGAGTTTACTTATGAATTGTCATTAAATATCTGATGGGTTAAAAAGAATAGAAGATATCATTTATGCATTTTTGTTTATTTGGAAGCTTTTCCACCTTTTGAGTTGATGATACGAAACCTTCTGTCTCTAACCAACCTTATGTGTCTGTCTAACATATAATATTGTAAACTTGATGATGTTGCTCCACTGCTGCTGTCTTTGCCCATCTGCTTTGCTTCTTTGGGACTTGCCCCTTGTGAAGCTCAGTCCCTAAGACTGCCACTCATATGCACTGAAACATGATAAAATGCCTTGGCTTGTCTAAGAGATCTGTCTAATAAACAGCTACAATGGAAAATATTGAGGTACTCACCTGTCATTTTTGTTTTTTCTTCATGCAGAACAAATATTGATCACATTTTACAGTACAATGTTAATTTAAAAGTAAGCTATATTACAATATGGATGAACCATGAAACCGCTATGCTAGCAAAAAGAAGCCAGACACATAAGATCACACATTTTTATTCTATTTATATGAAACTAGAGGCACAGTGCATGAAATTCATGCATAGGGGGGCAGTGTCCCTCAGCCCAGCCTGCACCCTCTCCAATCTTGGACCCCTCTAGGGATGTCCGACTAAACAAGCAGCTGGATATCACTCTCACAATCCAGGACTGCTGGCTCCCAACTGCTTGCCTGCCTCCCTGCCTAAAAACTCCCCTGCTAGCCTGATTAACAGCTAACTGCTCCCCTGCTGGCCCAATTGCCCCTAACTGCCTTCCCCTGCAGGCCTGGTCTCCCCGAACTGTCCTCCCCCACTGGCCAACTTGTGGCAGCCATCTTGTGTCCAAATGGAGAGAGCCATTTTTGATCACATGGGGGCAGCCATCTGGAGTGTTGGAGTG
The DNA here is from genome assembly GCA_027563665.1 of Antrozous pallidus. NCBI lineage: Eukaryota > Metazoa > Chordata > Mammalia > Chiroptera > Vespertilionidae > Antrozous > Antrozous pallidus. The sequence goes on from CM050521.1 coordinate 65,035,274, forward strand.
ATGGTCAATTTGCATAATTACCTCTTTATTATGTAGGATGTCTAGAATAGACAAATCCACAGACACAGAAGAGGCGAAATGAGAAGTTACTGCTAATGGGTAAGGTGTTTCTTTCTGGGGTGATATAAATGTTCTAAAATTAAATAGTGATAATACAAATTATGAATATGCTAAAAACCACTAAATTTTACAACATGGAAGGGTGAGTTTTAAGTTATGTAAATTAAATATCAATAAAGCTATTATAAAACTCAGCCCTGAGCTAAGTAAGTTTTTTTTTTTTTTAAGTTCCTCTTATGTCTAAAGAGATGACTGACTGGCTAGGGCACAAAGATAAGGTGAAAATATATTTTCATGATATTCATTTGTGCAATATATAGCTTTGAAAAACTTAATTGATTAATTTTTTAGTATAATTCTTTTGTAATATATATATGAAAAGTTTATACTTATGTAATACTAGAGTAGATCCTTACTGCCTAAATCCTTGAAGAAAATTCTGTAGTCAGTATATTTTATATAACTTGAAAATAGTAATTACCAGTAAGCCAATTATTTTCAAAAATCTATAATAATATTAAAAGTGTAATATGCTAATTAGACTAGATAGCTGAAGGTCATTCCAAACATCCTTCCTGACAAAGCCCCAGCAGCGGGGGCCAAGGCAGAGGTAGTTAGGGGCGATGAGGCAGGCAGGCGAACAGTTAGGGGCCATTAGGCAGGCAGGCAAGCAATTAGAGGAGATGAGGCAGACAGGCAAGCAGTTGGAGGCGATGAGGCAGGCAGGCGAGTGGTTAAGGGCAATCAGGCAGGCAGGCAGGAGGTTAGGAGACAGTGGTTCCAGATTGCAGAGGGTACAGGCCGGGCTGATGAAACTACCCACTTCTATGCATGAATTTCATGCACCTGGCAACTAGTTTAATGTTTTTAATAATATTTGGATGGTTGAAGTTCTCAGCCATCTAAAGTTGCAGTTAGGAATTCTAATTTAAACCTGATTCCTACTCCTTTGTAGATACCGTCTTTTTTCTATGGGAACATTTGAGATTCTCATGCAGTTCATAAATTTCAGCACAATCATTTTTTTACTTCATCAATAGTGTTTTCTCTTGAAAATTTTAATTACAGTGAGATCAAATGAGCCATGGACTTTCTGCAAAAGATATCCATTAGGTATCATAAATGACAGCTGTTTGACTAGCTACTGGCTCTAGCCATGGTCAGTATTTTTTATTTCCAGCTTAATACCTATCAAACACTTGTTACCAAAGGCTTGCCTTTAATAGGCACTTCATTCCAGGTGATTACATGTGACTATATAAATAAATGTTTTACCATTGTACACCTTCAACTACCAATATCTTATTTCGCACTGGTAATGAAATCATCACTCTTTTGACCAACACCAAGTCAAATAATAAATCTTAAATTCCTATCGTTGAGGTTTTATTTTATGAACACGTTTCTGTAGCAAATACTGTATCAGAAAATATTTAATAGAGGAAGTAGAAACCACTCTGGGTAGTTTATAGTGAAAATATATTTCGGTGCATACCAGAGTGTTTGAAAGGCTCGGGGGAGTGAAAGTCAAGGATATAATGAGGCTTTTAGTTTCAAGATCATACAATGTAACTGTGACCTAGAAGTCAGAAATTGAGTGCAGCTATTGCTGCTGACCTTTTCCAGAACTGCTCTTGCACCATCCACTGTGACCTTATACCTTTGAAGGTAGAAGCTAGAAGGTAGATTCTATTCTCTAACGGAATGCAAGGCACTATTTTACATTCATTGGACATATATCATAAGTTAATGCATAATATACTTGTGAGAGGGAATATTTTCCCTAGATTTATTATCTTTTTTTCTTGGCAGAATTAAATACTGTGTATATTTTATTTATGAGGAAAATGTCTGTCCGAAGTCCAATCGTTCTAACAATAATCAATATAATTAAATGGATGCTTTTCTCTCTGTTAGAGTTATAATTATCAAAGCAGCAAACAAGGTCCAATGCTCTTCTCACATCACCCACTTCCAGGAAATAAAATTTCCCCATGTTCCAAGATATTTTAAGGGATGTAATTTATGGAAGCAGCAGTGGGAGAGACGGTATTGTCTTTTGATTGAAGTTAGCAAACATCCCTTTGTGGAAGTCGTATTCTGAGTAAATCCTTTAAAAAGATAAACCGGAAACAAATGGGCCCCTACAGATTTGGACTGAAGGTGGGGCCTCGGGGATTTGTGGGCGGGGCCACTCAGGACGTGGGCGGCACCACGGCACTGCGCTCGGCTCCCTTCGGCTCCGTTCGGCTCCTCTCGGCTCCTCTCGGGGAGGAAGAGCGGGACGAGTTCGGCGCAGGCGCTCTCTGCTTCTGCTGCATTCAGAACTCGCTGGGCCCCGTGTTTCTACTTCCTTGTCTTCCGAGCTGTATCCGGGTCGTTGCTTTCCCCATTGTCTCAGGCAGCCGTACTTGGACTGTGCAAATTCTGGGTCTTTTGTTGCTTCTCGTGCAGGCTAATAAAGTTTTTCTTTTCTTTTCTTTTTTTTTTTTACTAACAGTTTTCACGAGGGAGTTCACTCTTCAGGGCTGCCAGGTTGGCGGCGCTGCCTGGATCGGAGGGCGCCCGCGCCCGGGGAGCGCCTGGGAAGCTCGAGCTTCTGGGGCCGGTTCTGCGAGGACTGAGGGGCGGGTCAGGGGGTGGGGTGCGGGCTGGGACCGCGGGGCTGCACCGGGGACGCCCCAGCCGCTCGGCGGCACCGCCGATTTTAAATAGCATCATCTCCCGGCGGGTTTCCGCGGTCCCAGCCCCCGAGCTCGGCGCTGCCCGGGCTCTCGCAGCCTCTCCCTAGGTCTCCAAACGACCGCCTCACGGATTCCTTAGTAAGTGTCGGAGGCCTCCGCGGGGAGAAAGGTCCCTGAACGCCCGAGTAGGAGTCCGAGCCGGTGGGAGCGCCGGGCGGGGGTGGGGCGCTGCGTGGAAGCTTCGCGGTCTGGTCGGCGGGAGTGATCGCGACCTCCCTGGTCCCCTGGGCCTTGGCGTCTTCTTTCCCTGGACTGTCACGGTGTCTGAGGGGTTAGGACCGAGTCGCACCAACATGACGAGATGATGGGCACGAGGGGCAGCTGCAGGTGCTGCCGGCCCGGGCTCGCCTTCGCCGGCCGGTGGCTGGAGCTGCCCACGTTGCTTCCCGGCCCCCCCAGCCCGCGTTCCCACCCCACCGCCCCCCACGCCTTTAGCCGAGCAGGGAATCCAATCAGGATCCCTAGCAGGAGGTCTGGTGCACCTTCCCCAGCACCGCAGCTCTCCCCGTGCTTTGTGTGACTTTGAATGACGCTATCATTTATTTTTATTTTCCCCTTTTCTTTAACAGTGGATCGCAGCTCCAAGAGGAGGCAGGTGAAGCCTTTGGCAGCTTCTCTGCTAGAAGCGCTCGATTATGATAGTTCAGATGACAGTGATTTTAAAGTTGGAGATGCTTCAGGTAAATGTTTCTTCCCTTTCCCAGCTTTCTGAAGTTGGGTTTATTTTCAGGCTTTTTTTTTTAAGAATTGGTTTTTGACGACAATGCCACTTTAAAGTTAAAGCACACAAACTTCATTTATTTTGTACGTTTGATTTCCCACGTTTCTCTACGATCCTATCACGAAGTCCTATCATTGTATCCGTTTTTGTGGATACTTAGGTAACGAACCTGCCAGAGGACTTTTCCCAAAGAGGCACATTTTCTCCATTCTTTACTTGCAAATATACTTATGCTTATTTTATGCATGGGGGGGGGGGGGAATGATATCACGAAGTAGAGTAATATCCTGAGAGTAATGCAGACCATGAGCTATTCACGAGCAGGGTTCTTTTCCATCCCTTGGCGCACCCTCTGAGGGCAGTTTTACTAAAGCTGACCGGAGATAAAAGGATTGTATTTCATAGTAACCACTGGATCTTGTGGTTTGGGCCTTTCAAAAATCTCTGAGATATAAAGTATGCATGCTTGCTCTGTTTTGTGATTAAAAAAAAAAAAACTTTTTAAAAAGGTCATATATTCGAATTGTACAAAATTGGAAAACATAGAGAGTATGGTTTACTTTTCTTCAGTTCATTGTAGCTCATATAAAGATACATATTATAAAATTTTAATTGTAGGAATCTGAGAAATGGATACAAATTATGTTTCAATATGTGAAAAGTACCAAGACACACTTGAGCAATAAACATTACTTATTATGCTGCCCCTATTGATTGGAAAAAGGAAGTGAGAAATAAAAGCCTTTACGGTTTCATCCTTTTAACAGGTTTTAAAAATACTTTGAAGACTTATTGATTTGAGAGGGGAGGCGGGGTAGAGAGAGAGAGAGAGAGAGAGAGAGAGAGAGAGACATTGATTTGTTGTTCTACCTATTTATGCATTCATTGGTTGTTTCTTGAGTATGTGCCCCGACCAGAGATGGAACTGAAACCAACTGAGCTACTTGGCCGGGGCGCATTCCTCCAACAGATTTTAAGTATTCTTCCGTAGAATTTCCTATGCCTAGTCTTTCTCCTCTCTGTGTTTTGTTTTCCCTGCTAAGGATAATAAGGAAGGAATGAAGTTAGGTTATGTTACCAGTATTACTTTTAATAGCATCAACAATCAGAATTCACTTGTGATTTACTGAGAACTTTGTGTTTCCGTAATTTCATTTAATTTTTAAAATAACCTAGTAAAGGAGATATTTTCTGATGATAGGAGAAACTGAATTTAAAGAACTTGCATGAGGTCACGCAGGCCATAATGGATTCTCATCCATGTCTTTTGATTCCAAAATTTATAGTCTTTTTCTCTGCTTAGATATTAAACAGAGATAGGATATAATCTTAAACCAAAACTAGTTGGATGTTGTGGTAACTAATTCAGGTCACTCCCAGTAATCGAAAATTGTTAAGTTTATCTTGATTTTTGTTTGTTTTGTAACCTTCTCAGTTCTTTTACCTTCCATTTAGTTGATTCACTGATGCTTGGTACTTCCAAAGAAGGGAAAGAAAAGGAAGGGCAACGGGGTAAAATCCAAATTTACTTCATTTTTCTTGGTGAAACCTTGGCAGATAGAATATTCTTGACTAGAATATTATTTTGATTTGTTATAGTCCAGATTGTAAAGTGTGATAAAAATAGTTGGGTCTCAGAAATTATTATTTATTTGAATACCATTATGGGGAAAACTCCAAAGCTTTATTCCTTTAAATATCCCATAATTATTTTTTTGGCAATAAATTCTGGTTTTGTAATTTTTCTTCTTGCTTATTAAGTTGGAGTCATTCACAATTATCACTTCTCTTTTATAACATTTAAAACAATTTAATGGTACAGATTACTTTCTCAAAATATTTTATGGTATCAAGCTAAGTAGAGATTCCTGATCTTGTTAACTTTTAAACAGAGTTAATGGGAATTATCTATTATTTGTGGTAAGTGGTAGGATGAGTTTTATTAGCTGATAATTAAAAAAAAATTCTAAAACCACTAAAAATCTGTATACTTTCTATTCCCTCTTGTCATAATACCTACTTTCTTGACCTCTGCGGAGGTTAAATTGTGTGTGACCCAAGGTCAAAATTTATCTGTGTAGTTCTTGATGTTATTGTAAATGAGAGTTAGTAGAAAATGATTTTCTTTAAAATAGGTCATAGTCAGTAGAAATTGAATGATACTTCAATTTTGGTGTCTCACATGGCTGAGAGGTTGGTTTATTCTAGATTACCAGTGATTCCTATTTGCATCGTTTATCATCTCTGTCTGAGATAGCTGGACTCTTATAGGAAATAAGACATTAAATTTATCACTGCTTTTTAAACATTTAAAAAAAAATTATTTTTATTAATTTTTTTACAAAGAGGAAGGGAGAGGGGTAGAACGTCAGAAACATCGATGAGAGAAAATCATTGATCTGCTGCCTCCTGTACACTCCCCACTGGAGATGTGCCCGCAACTAAGGTACATGCCCTTGACCAGAATCGAACCTGGGACCTTTCAGTCCACAGGCTGACGCTCTATCCACTGAGCCAAACCGGTTTCAGCTGCTTTTTAAACATTTTGACGTTGTATAATTCTAACCCTATCTATGAATAGATTAAACTGAAAGTGGAGAAATAAAAACCATGTCTTTCAAAACAATTTCTAGAAATGACTCCTGACTTTCTTAGAACTTAATGTTAAAATGCTTAGATTGATTGGCCTCAATTCTTATATGATTCTCTGCGTCATTTTCTTCTGATCTTCATTTTGAAATCTGAATTCTGATTACAAAACTTCATATTTCTGTTTGGCTTTAAGAATAAATATCAAATTCTATAGACAAAGATTATTATATTTAAGACTTCTGCAGATAAACATAATTTTATTCATGTGTTTCTCAGATGATAAAATCTAAAAAGACAAATATTGTTCCAAAATTATCTCACAGTGATTACTGACAATAATTATAAGCCTCTACCATTTAAAATAATGAACTGAATATAGACTACCTTTTATCTTGAAGGTGAAAATAGAACTAAATTTTTCACTTGTTTAAAAAATTATTTTATCTATTTTTTAAAAACATATTTTTATTTATTTTAGAGAGGAAGGGAGAGGAAGAGAGAGATAGAAACATCAATGATGTTTTGGCTGCCTCCTGCATAACCCCTAAGTGGGGATCGAGCCCACAACCCAGGCATGTGCCCTTGGCTGGAATCGAACCTGGGACCCTTCAGTCCGCAGGCTGACGCTGTATTCACTGAGCCAAACTGGCTAGGGCTTTTTATTTATTTTTTAATCTTTATTGCCGAGAGTATTACAAATGCATCCCTTTCCTCCCCCTTGCCCACTACCATGGTCCTCCCTGCCCCCCAGGCCTTTCCCCTTTCCCTGTGTTCACGGGCAGTGCATGTACACATAGATTCTTTGGTTAATCTCTTCCGCCCACCCCACCTTTAACTCTTTCACTTTTGATTGAAAGCCAATAAATAAGTTTTAAAATTAATAAATCCTAAAATGGCATATAAGTGTAATAGAATTATGGTGATATTACCAGAAAAACCATATGTAGAAATTTAGGTGAAGCTATATAAAATGACCAGTTTTATAGAAATAAAACTGTCAAATATTTATCAACTTCATGTTTTGGCCTAATTAAAATGGTTATATTTGAAACTTGGACCTAAGATTAGGGTTAGGATAGATTCATTGAGTAATCTGCTATATAAATGAAATATTTTTGAAGAAAAGTATATGTATTACTTTTGTTAAATAAGACAATAAAACAATGCCATGTCTCTAACCTGGCCAAAGTAAGAAGGTTAACTTTTATCCTAAGTCATAGTTTTGTTAGGTGAAATTGTCAGAGAGTAATTTAGCTGAAAGAATTAGGCTGAGACTTTGGTTTAGTAATATTTTGTGCTTAATTTGATTTTAGCTCAAGTGGATCAAAATATGTTCATTGATCATCTGTAGTTTTGTTCCAAAGCACTTTTCTGGATGTTATGGTGAATTCACTAAGTAATAGTGATAATATTAGAATAATTAGATAAAATGATGAATAGATGATACAAAGTATGCCTGATCACATAATGCAATTTAAGTCTATCAAGGATACAGGACTTACTTTAGATGGATTGATCTAGGAGAAGGCATTGAGATAAGAGTTAAATTAGAAACTGAAATGTAATGGAGAAACATTGAGTATAAAAGTGTAGAAGTTGGAAAATATTTATTAATCCTGGATCTTAACTGAATAAAAGAATAGAAAGATGAGCTTGGAAAAGTAGAATGAGGTCCCACTGAGGCCTTATGTGTTAGCCCAGGGTTTCTTAAACTCAGGTCTATGGACATCTTATGTTGAATAATACTTTGTTGTGGAGGCCTGTCCTGTATATTATAGGATGTTCAGTAGCATCACTGTCTTCTACTTAAATGCTAGTAGCATCTTTCCTACCTACCATTCCCTACCCCTGAACCTTTCATGGCCACCATTTTCTCTAGACACTGCTAGGTGTCCTCTGTGGGCCAAAATTGTTACAGCTGGAAATAGAGGGTGAGATGTGTTAACTGATTGGCTTTTTAAAAAGTGCTTTATAGGATTTGTCAAAATGGTCACAAGATGATAACAATAACCAGTAGACTGGTGATCTGTTGTCTGATGTGTAGATTTATAACACTAATCACTGTTGGACTGCATCAATGAACAGAATAAATACTTAGATTTGATGCACAAAGATGATTCTTTATATTGCAAAGCTAACATAAAATTCTGATTTAAATCCTACTGTTTCATTTTTGGTTTTATTGTTTGATATTTATCTTGGGGAAAACTTAAGCATTGAATATTGTGAAGGGATTCTTGAAGGATATTTTTTGAAATTCTGTAACTGTAAAAATATATAACTGTATATAAGTTGAAATACCTATTGATTGGAGAGATTTTGATAGAGTGTGTTTGAGAAAGGTTACTTTTTGTTTAACTGAGTAGGAAGTATGGATTTTAATGTTAAAACTTTTCTAGTGTAAACATTTTTCTTACAGACTTAGAATTATCTGGTTCTTATGCCTAAGATTATCTGTATTTGAAATATTTGGATTATTTCTCTAGTCTGTTCTTTTTTTCTTTGAAGACTATAAGTATAAGAGTGATGGATTTGGAATATGGCAGAATCTTTATTTGAATTCATAGTAACATGAAATATTTCTTTGCAGCCTAAAAAATATAGACAGCCAAGATCTCTGATTTTCTCATTCTCATTATTGCCAAGCTACATTGTAACTAAATATTTTTATCTCCATCCCTCAAGTGCATATGTACCAAAAAGAAGTGATGACTAATCAGATGAAGATATTATTTTTCAGAGATCAAAGAAAAATAAAATTTAATATATTCCTGATGGCTGAAGTTGGAGTATGGCTAATATGTTATATTCGGAGAATGATGGGTTGGGTAAGCTATTAGGATTTGTATTTGTGGGAAAATCTCACATTCTTCTAATGATATATTAACAAATGTAAAGCATTTAAGTTTTTCAAAATTGTTTTCTATTCAGGCATGATTATAGTATAAAAACAGAATCAAAGTATCACTTTCCCTCTACTTTGAAAAGTAATTAATTGATTGGTATTGGCAACAACAATCAAACCAAAGTTATAAACATTCTTTATGTTTTGTAAAATTTACTAATATCAAAGTTAAATTCCTCTCATTTTGATCAGATACCCACTTTTGTGCCCCAATTAATCTTATATTTTAATCTATTGTTATTTATTTTAAAAACATTTTTATTGATTTCAGAGAGGAATGGAGAGAGATAGAAACATCAAAGATGAGAGAGAATCACTCACTGATCAGCTGCCTCCTGCATGCCCCGCACTGGGGATTGAGCCCACAATCTGGGCATGTGCCTGACCAGGTATCAAACTGTGACCTGGTTCACAGGCTGATGCTCAACCACTGAGCAATACCGGTTGGGAATCTATTGTTATTTTTCATTGGTAAAAATAACTAAGGAGTGCTTTCTCAGTATTTCTAAAGTGGCTTCTAGAAGATTAACCCAGGAGAAAGTGCCTTTTGTCCACCTGCCAGCTCTCTTAATTATTCGCTTGCTTTCAAGATGTTCCAATTTTCTTTAGTTAGACTGCATAGAGATTCTTTTTTGCCAGAGGTTTTTTTGTTTGTTTGTCTTGTTTTTGATAGTTGGGTTTAATTGTGAATGGTCTAAAAAAATTATAATTTCCTTAATGATTTGTAGAGCTACTGGACTGAAATAAGTCATCTGTTTGTGAGTGAAAATTGGGTCCACACACTTTTTTGAAATCGGAGGAGCTCACAAATCCAGAGGTGTTTCCTAACTTTGACACAAACTGATGGTAAAACCTGATTGGTACTAATAGTTTATTTGTAGTATATATATTTATCATAATCACAACTATTCATACATTTTACTGCAAAATTATGTGTTTGACTATAGGGCAGGTGCTAGTGTAATATATTGTGCATATACTACGCTACCCTTTCTAAAATCTAAAAAACAAAGTCTTAACTTGTGAAACATCTGCCTCCAAAAATTTCAGGCAAGGAATTGTTAACCTACATGATTTTATGTCCCATGCAAGAGTTTTTAGGATGAGAGTGTTTTTCCACAATAGTCCTGAGTAAGTTATGAGTACCTACCTGCATGATAACCTAGGGACTGACAATGATTTTATAAGGTCAGTCAACAATTGCTAAATGTTAGCATTTTTAAAATAATGTGATTTAATTAGCAGGCTTTAAATTTTATCAGCTATTTATAAAGCATTTTGAGCTATTTTAAATTCTAGATATTAATTATAGACAATTTCTTTATATCTAATGCCCAATTAATTATAGAGGTTAAGGCTGATTGAGTTGACAGAAATTAAAATGATGTAGAAACATAAACTTTTCCATAATTTATTATTACTCTTTTCTTGGTTATAGGTGTAAAATATCCATCACCCTACAGGTTTTACTATTGCTGGCTATGATCTAATTATGACTGCTTTGTTTCCCACTTCCTTTTTTCTCCTCCCTGTGTCCCTCTCTACAGGTATTTTAGAGTTTTATTTCATCAGGCATAAAGATGATTAGAAGGTTACTGATAGTGTTGGCTTCAGAGTGCCTGGGGTGTGCTAGGCAGGAATGGAAGAAGCTTGCTATAGTTCTATGTGAAATATTTGATGTCCTTTGCCTATCTTTTTAGTGACTACTGTGGTTGCTCATTTCCAGGATGGCTTAGTTTTTAAAAAAATTATTAATTTCTTCATTCTAGGAGATATAGCAGTTACTGCCTAGAATTTTTGAAAGTTTAGGGGATTCTTTTATTGATATCCTAATAAGCAGGAAAATTGATAACCTCTCTTGCAACTTCCATTTTCTGTGCCATTGCTATTGTCTCTACTCATCTATGTACTTGGTGCTCCAAAAATTGATGGCTGTAGTAGGAATGTGGTACAATTGACTATCATAAATGTCTATGCTTAATTTTGCTGGGTAAAGCATGAAACAATGAAATAAAGTTTTTTGGGGCCAGGATTTTCTTGTTCTGAACATGACTTAATTTTTCTAAGTCCATATAGTTTATGAAAGGAAGATATAAGGGGAGAAGACTATGGTGCATATTCTATTATCATTAAGTTAAAGCCATGTGCCCAAATTATAAAGAATGACATTTACTTTTAGAAAAAGTTGCCTTTAGGGTACCACATAAAGCATGTGCTATATGACAAAACAGTGCTCCTCTTTTTAAAGCATATTTTAATTTAGAGTTACATATATTCCTCTTCATTAATGCTATATTTAGCTAAAACCATCACACCAACTTCATTGATTTATTATTTAATCAGGTTAGTAATGTCTACCATCATTTGACTTAAATTTGTTTATATTGTTTTGCAAGTTACTCACAGATTTTGGTGGTTTCATTTGTGTCAGCGTTGTGTGTGTGTGTGTGTATGTATATACATATGTGTGGTTTTTTTTTCTCATATTTTCAACAGATTCTGAAGGGAGTGGTAATGGAAGTGAAGACCCCTCAAAGGACAGTGGAGAAGGTTCCTGTAGTGATTCTGAAGAAAATATTTTAGAGGAAGAACTAAATGAAGACATTAAAGTAAAAGAAGAACCACTTAAAAATTCTGCAGAGGAAGAAATACTGTCATCAGAGAAACAGTTAATTAAAACGGAAAAGAAGGAAGAAGAAGATGGAGAAAGACCTAGAAAGAAAAAGGACAAAGAGAAGGAAAAAGATAAGGAGAAAGAAAAAGAGAAGGAGAGAGAGAAGGAGAAAGAAAAAGCAACAGTATCTGATAATGTGGCTGCTACTGCTGCTGCCACCGCACCAGCCACAAGTCCTCCTGCTGTTAACGCATCTCCTTCAGTCCCTACTACCACTACGGAGGAACAAGTCAGTGAGCCAAAAAAGTGGAACCTTCGTCGAAATCGACCGCTTTTGGATTTTGTATCCATGGAAGAACTGAATGACATGGATGACTATGACAGTGAAGATGACAATGATTGGCGACCTACTGCAGTAAAGAGAAAGGGAAGATCTGCATCTCAGAAAGAAGGAAGTGATGGAGACAATGAGGATGATGAAGATGAGGGGAGTGGGAGTGATGAGGATGACAATGATGAAGGCAATGAAGAAGATCATAGCAGCCCTGCCAGTGAAGGGGGTTGCAAGAAGAAGAAGAGTAAAGTTCTTAGCAGAAACAGTGCTGATGATGAGGAACTGACCAATGATAGCCTGACACTATCTCAAAGCAAGAGTAATGAGGTAGATCAACCCAGTTTTTATGATATCTGTTTGGGGAGAGGGAATTCTCTAAACCACTCTACTCCTTATATTAAGTGGCTTCCTTGAAATCCTTTTTATAGACAGTTGTAGGAGTGAATGAACTCCCTAACTATAGCATTTTTTCATTTGGCCAACCAACCTGTATTGAGTAACTGCTCTGTGTCACCATTCTCAAGGAGCTCACAATCATCGTTCTCAAGAGCTCACAGTCTGTCTATGTAGAGGAGTATTTTTATATCCATAGACTTGGGAAATGGTAGGGTTTTTCTTTCACCTTTCTATCCTTTCACCCCATTGTTCATAGGACTATTAAATTGTGCTAGATGGATTACGAGAAAGGCCACCTTTCTTTATTCATATCCACATAAAAGTTTAGGCTTTTAGAATATTTTAGCAGGGTAACACAGGTTAACGATTGTCTTAGTGCTACAACTGGTAAGGAAATTAACCTTCATTTTCAAGGTTAATTTCTTTACCAGTTGTAGCGCCGTTATTTGAATGGTCACCAAATCTTTGTTTTAGATGTATGGGAGTAAAACTAAACTATGTGTTTACATGTATTTAGTGAACAAATTCTTTCTACAAAGAAATGAAAACAAATATTTTTATCATAAAACTACAGTAATGATTCAGTTCTTCCACTTGAAGTTCTACTGAAAGTTAGGTTTATATCCCTTGGGCCCAAGATGCAACATTCAAGACTCTTCAGTCAAATACATTTGTGTCTTTTTGTCTGTGTGTTTATGTATATGTTTTTCTTCAAAAGAAAGATTGAGTTGTCTTTTCACATGTAGATGTATTTGTTACATCACATGTAGAACTAGAATAATTAAGTCTGTCATTTTGTTAGTGTGTTTATAGTCATGAAAATTTGTTCACTTTATCAAGCACTTATTTTTGTTGTTTTTTCATACCATTGGCAGGTTAAACTGGTAGAATATTTTTTCTCTTATGCTTTATTTGTTCTTTTACATTTCTTTTGCTTACATATTTTATATACCAGTGATTTTCCATCCTAACTAAGTATCATTTATAATTTTGGTGATTTTATTAACCAAATAATCTATAGTATATAAGGGTTTTGTGCCAGTAGAAATGAAACAAATTTTATATTATAAACCTTTTTTAATTTCTAGTGTGCCCACTTTCATAGGAAGATGTTGCTTACTTCCAGTGCTATCTTAATTCTTATCTTTAGGTAAAGAAAAATTGTCATTTGGAGTATAATACTGTATCTATAATGTTGTAGTACAGGCAATTCCATATTTTCAATGCCAATTTATGGGGATAGAGTATGGAAAAATCCAGTTAGTTATTCGTATTTGATTTTTAGGTATGTATCCAGTTTATTTTATATCGCTTAGTATTCCATCTGTATTTACTGAATAAGTTTGCTTTTGGCAGCATCCCTTCCTTCATTTTTATTAGCCTGACATTCACAAAAGTAGGCTGGCTGATGGTAGAGACCGTGTGGAGATACCATATGTTTAGAAATTTGCCACATTATCCATTTGTTAATAATTTGTAATAAATAATATTGCTTAAGAGGTTGTAGGCTATTTTTAGGATACATTTAAAGGCCACATGTGCTGTTTGTTTTTTTTCTTACCTAGAAGAGACTTTAGTAAATAATGGAACTTTACATATTTATACTAACAGTCCCAAAGAAGTGAGATTCCAGAACATTTCTTGGAAAAGTGCCTTGTTTTTCTTAAGTAAATAAATTAATGCCTCTTGTATTGTTTTATGTTAATTTTCCTTTTGCTCTACCCTATGCAGAAATGTAGAACTTATAGAAAGTTAATTTCCCCTCAATGATATTCTGTCTGAAAGCTTGATAACTGTTTTCCTCAAGACTATTACTCAAATTAGATATTAAATTTTAATAAAAATGAATCAATTGAGATTATTATTTTATCTTATGATTCTGAATTTCCTATTCATATGATTTTGATTTTGTAAAAAGGTGACTAAAGGTAATCCTTGTTGCCTTATTGCCAGTGTTTGTATCTTCTTGGCTATTGTAGGTAGTTATATCTTGCCAAGTATTCATTAGTTAATCTATACTGATAAAAGGATAATATGCACATTGATCATGACACCCCCACAGTAACAACCGAACTGCAGGCTACATGGGGTGACAAGACTGGCATTAGGGTTAGCAAGGGGTGACCAAATGACTCACTAGCAGACTGCATGGGGCGACCAGGCCGGCAGAGGGGTTAGCAAGGAATGACCAAATGACTGAACAGCAGGCTGTGTGGGGCAACCAGGCCAGCAGGGGGAGGCACTACGGGGCAACCAGGCTGGCAGGAGGAGCACTAAAGGACAACCAGGCTGGTGGGGGGGGCAGTTAGGGGTAATCAGGCTGGCAGTGGGACAGCTAGGGGCAATCAGGCTGGCAGGGAGAGGTGTTTAGGGGAGTGATCACGCTGGTGGAGGAGGGGGGGAGTTAGGGGCGATCAGGCAGGTAGGCAGGTGAACAGTTAGGAGCCAGTGGTCCGGGATTGTGAATGGGATGTCTGACTGCTGGTTTTGCCCTATCCCTGATATTGGGCCGAAACCAGCAGTTGGACATCCCCAAAGGTGTCCCAGATTGGAGAGGGTGCAGACTGGGCTGAGGGGGGGACCGGGCCTCTAGTAAGTATATATTTGGAGTTTTATTTTTCTCTGCTTTTACTTTACGTTTTCAAATACTACTTTGTAGTAGAGATAGCTAAAATGTAGCTTTAGAAATGCCTAATAGAATTATATTTAATTTATAAGCATATAGATTTTTTTCTTGGCTCTATGTGAAGTGTTTTGTAGGGAAAGATGTGTGTCATTTAAATGATACTCAGGAACTTTAATAATTTTGACATTTCTTTGAGCAGGGACCTTTTATAACTATTGGTTGTTAATGGCCTGAAAATATCTATATATGTTAGGGGAGCGGTTCTCAAACTTTTTGAAATACTCTCGAGCAGTGAGTGGTTTTCAAACATTTTGATCTCAGGACCACTTTACACTCTTAAAAAAATTATTGAGGATGCCAGTTTTTACTTATGTAGGTTATATGTAGATATTAACAGAAGAACATAAGTTGTCAGATCAGTAATGCTATCCCCTATCATGTAGCTTGTGAAAAATTTTACCTTGCACCCGTGATAGACAGTGAAAAAGGCACATAACCTTGGTATTATCATGAAAATAGCCTTTACCTGAACAGCAGGCTGTGAGGGGCAACCAGGCTGGCAAGGGGGGGTAGGCAGTTGGACCTCCCTAAAGCAGGTTCCTAGACCACATTTTGAGAACCACTGTTCTAGAATTGGGCGTTTTCTGCATAGGGGCACTTGCCTTTGTCATTGGTATTAAGGCATTTTGGAATTTTGGTGCTATTTGAACAATCCCTGCAGAATATGATCATGTCTTTTCAAACTTTCATCTGAAAGCTTTGAGATTTACTAAGGCTATCTTGCCTTTTAGTTTTCTGAAGTATACTTTTTTGGGCAGGGCTGTGTAGTCTTTTCTGAGCCTGGTTTCCATTTTTAGGACTTTAAGACTAAAGCTTTGTTACTCTTTGTTTTAAAGTAAAAACTCATATTAAATGGATAAGTATCTTGCCATGTGAGGAAATGGCAGTTATTATCTGATTTGCTAATTAAAATGTAAAAATTTTGCTGCAATTTGTAAATAGCCACTATGTTTAGGGCTCTTTAGTTGTTAATCAATTGCCTTTGCACACATTTCAAAATAAAACAAATTTCTCCAAGGCCTAAAAATTCAACTTATAACACTGTACAAAAGTACTTCAGATTCTAAAGAATTTAACCTTCTTTAAAAACACAGAGGAAGAACTATTGGTCAAACTTTTTGGTATACTAATTTTTTTCTCTTCAAGGCAATAGATTCCTGAAATTCTGTTTTACATGTGTTGTGCTGTAATTTCCTTCTATCAAAAATACATATAACTTAGAATTTACCATTTTTATATATTGTTTATAATTATCTATGTGGAATATACACATAAATGAACACTAAACATATTTTAGAGCCACGAGACCACTGGGAAATATTAACATTTTTTGGAATAAATTTTAAATCTCAAGGGGAAAATGAAATGATTTACTGTAATGTCCCATTTATTCTAAAGTTACCATTAGAATCCCTTAAATTATTCTATAATATTAAGGTTATATACTAGATGATATTCTTGTGCCACTCAAACCAACCTTCCCAATTTCTATTTTCATGTAAAAATTGTATTTTCAAATGATATATTTTGTGCTGAAAACTCTAGCTTAACTATTTTGTCCAAAAACTTAAAAAATTATATACATCTTTAGAGATATGCTGATAAAATTGATATTAAATTGACTTTTATCTTCTGATTATAAGTGTGCTTAAACTCATCTTTGATATATTAAGGACAACTTGGAGCATAATTTTTATGAGACTGTTACTCAGATTTTTCCATTGCCTGCTGTCAGCCATTGGATTTGGTAGTATTATCTTAGGGCGCTAGTTCCCCCCATTTTTCTCTCATTTTTTTTCATTACATTGCTAGTAAGACTTCCTGTTGATGGGGAACAGAGGGCCAGAGATACCAGTTAACTTTGTTATATCTGGATCTAAATGATAATATGTATAGAGAGAAATTGGTGCACAGGTATAAATTAGCCACTTACTGTTCTCTTGAACAAGATAGAAAAATAGGAAAGTAATGGAATTAGAGCTACCTGTTGATATTAATTTTTCTGATCCATAGAAATTTACTTGTTTTCCACAAGGATAAATCTTTTTCAAGGCCTGATTAATTATAATTCCATGAGAGAAATACTGTCACAACCCATTAACTTGAGTATCCTCTCAGTTATAAAACTGTTTGTTTGTTAGGTCTTTTCCTAGTCTGTGATTTTTAGAACCTAGATGTGGTATTCTAAGAAAAAAGTTTTTTGAAATTGATGCAGAGAAAAAAGTCTTTTAAAACTTAATCATGTGAGAATATCCTATATAATAAAAGCCTAATATGCTAAGTGTCCGATTGTCTGGTTGTCCGTTCAACCAATCAAAGCGTAATATGCTAATGATATGCTGAGGCCGCTCAACCGCTCGCTATGATGTGCACTGAACACCAGAGGGCATACAGTTGATTGGTTGACCAGTCGCTATGTGCACTGATCACCAGGGGGCAGATGCTTCAACTAGGTTAGCTTGCTTCAGGGGTCCGGCCAATTGGGACTGAGCAAGATGGGCCGGACATGCCCTGGAAAACCCCCCACCCCCCATTATCCCTCCCCGGCTGGCCCAGCTCCCACATCCCTCCCAGGACCCAATTGTGCACCAGTGTGGTCCCTCAGCCTGGCCTGCACCCTCTTGCAATCCAGGCTGAGGGACCACCCCACCAAGTGCATGAATTTTGTGCACTGGGCCTCTAGTATATAATAGGTGTGGTCATTGAGGCTTATAACTGTTCCCCTGTATAATAAAAGGTCATCTCAATGTTTCTCTTTTGACCCACCTACAAGAAATACAGGGGAAAGAAGAATGGGAATGAACATTTATTGAGTGCCTAATATGTCTTGGGAACATTTTAACATATATTATGTTACTAATTCTCACAACAACCTCATGAGGTAGGTATTATTTTTATCATCCTATTTTACAGGTGAGAAAACTACAGCTTCAGGTTCAACAGCTATTGAATAAGAGATGAAAGTGAAACCAAACAACATTTGACTCTAAGTCAGATGCTGTTACATTTGAAACATGGCTAATGGGTTGGAGTCTGGGCATATTTTTATTTTGCTCACTGTACCAAAGTACTGTAAAACACGTTTTCTTTTTCGGAAGGTTTTAGCTGTACTTGCTTGCCATGTCCAAAGCCCCTAAGCCACTTTGCTTTTATAACAAAAAGAATAAAAATATAAAGTTACAAAGTACTAGAATTCTCAAAAGATATGGCATACCTTTTTTGCACTCTTCATGATTTGTTTACAGATCTTTTGCAAGTTTACATGTATTACACAGAAATATATTGAAAAATTGTTATGAATTGTGACATTCAAGTGTCATTCAAATGTTACAAATTCCTATTGAAGTGATACCTACATGTTACCTTTCAATATTAGTTTAAAAGAATATAAAAATTAATATAAAACTATATTTAATGAACGTAGAATATGGAACTAGTTTATTAATTTTGTTTCTTAATATGATTAGGTTCTTAAGTGAAAATATATAGACTCAAATGCCACCTTTTATTATGTAACACTAAGCCCAATCTGTGAAATATGACAAGAATTATTATCTTGTTAACTTAACTTTTAAAGTTTAAATCCATAATGCAGAAGGTTTAAATTAAAAGAAACAAACCCTTTCTTGAAATTTTATCTTTTTATATTTATCTATTAATATCTATTAATATCTTTCTCCTTTTACATTACAATTAGCTAGGTATCTTTCTTACCAGTTTACACTAAGTATTTCTTGACATAAAACTAATCTGAGTGCTCTGTCTCTTCTAGCTATTAGTCAACCTGGATCTTTTTTTTAGATGGTTTTCTATACCTGTATATGTAGATATACCTAGGTAGGTACTCATGTATCTGTCATGCAGTAGTTGGATGACCCTGAAACTTCTGAATTCCCCTTATACACATAAGGATTATATACAGGATATTTCCCTATAACTATACCATCACATAGTTGCTTACATGTTATCTTGAATTGGTTTATTCCTGTTTAATATATGTGTGTCTTGTCTTCCCTAGTTAGGATTATAAGTTTCCAAAGAGTAAGAGCCTAATATATACACTTTAAAAAATACATATTTTATTGATTTTTTAGAGAGGAAGGAAGAGAGATAGAAAGTCAGAATTATCGATGAGAGAGAAACATTGATCAGCTGCCTCTTGCACACTCCCTACTGGGGATTTGCCCGCAACCAAGGTACATGCACTTGCCCAGAATCGAGCCTGAGACCTCTCAGTCCGCAGGCTGACCGCTCTATGCTCTGAGCCAAACCGGTTTTGGCTGTATACTTTTTAAATCAATGTATAGGATGAATAAATACTTATGGGTTAATTTTCCCTTCTAGTTTAAAGGGTTATACTGTAATTCAGAATGGGAAAGCAGATGTATATTTGTTAGTTGCGTGCTTGCTTTTTCATTTCCTAAGGAGAAAGTATATGGGACTTGAAGAGAAGTGAAAAAATAGAGGGCACTTATAGTGTACTTTGACAAAGAGGTATACTTCTCAAATGTAGCATATCCTGAAATTACTAAAAGAACGGAGAATGCAGCATAATTATGGAAATGCGTAAAATAATTCAAGTTAGAATTTCATTTATTAAAATTATCTTTTAATTTAAATATGCGATTTTCTGATATATTTTAATAATTAGGACTCGCTGATTCTTGAGAAGAGTCAAAACTGGAGTTCTCAAAAAATGGACCATATTATGATTTGCTGTGTTTGTCTTGGAGATAATAGCGAAGATGCTGATGAAATAATTCAGTGTGACAATTGTGGCATTACAGTTCATGAAGGTAATTTTGCTTTGTTTTTTTCTCTTTTTTAGAAATGGCTGATTGACACTGAATTAAAAAAAGTAAAATTAGTTCTTTGTTTGACATTTGTACTATTTTTAAGATTTTCCTGTATTTCATGATGTTTCAGTTGTTGTAAGACATTGAATCCTTAAAGTACGATGGTATTATTTTATAGATTATGTTAACTTTAAACATGTTTAAAAAATTTTTTTTTATTACTGGGGTGATACTGGTTAAGAGTATGTAAGCTTCAAGTGTATAATACTATAATACATCATCTATATGTTCCATTGTGTGCTAATCACACAAAGCTTAGTCTTTCTGTCATCATATATTGGACCCTCTTTACCCTCTTCAACCTCTCACCACTCTGTGTTTTTAAATAATTAAAATAGAAATGTTACGATGTGGAAGCCACAGTATTTCTTTGATGGGCAGTGTTATATTTTTTCTTCGGTGGCATTATTTATTTATAGTTTTTAAATAAAATTCAGATGTAGAAAAAGTCTAATAAGTTAGTGCAATAGAATACATTGCAGTGTTTAAAAAGTTACATTCTAAGTCTAGCGGTTAATATGCTTTCTTCTTTCATAGTTATTTTTAATTTTGAACTTGAAAGGAGAATAAAGTATTTTTCTTGATTATAATTTTTGAAACTTCTTTGTTATATATATTTTTTACTTAAAATTTTTATTTTAATGTAATTTCTGACTTACAGAAAAATTGAGTAATATAAAGAATTCTCATAGTTTCTTCACTTAGATTTTATAGATGTAATATTTTATTATACTTGTTTTATCTGCTCATATAACATTTTTTTTCTAATATCAAAAGGAGTAAACTATAGCCATAGTGTGTATTTCTTAAGAAAAAAAAGCATTCTCTTCTTACGTAAGCACACAATTATCAGTCAGTAAATTAGCCCTGATAGAATATTATTATCTAGTCTACTGGCTGTATTTACATTTTAGCAATCATCCCAATAATGTCAGCTCTAGCAAAATAAAATCCAGGATCCCGGGTTGCATTCAGTTGTCTTGACTATTTAGGTACCTTTAAACTAGAACATATCCTGAGTTTTTGTGCTTCATGCCATTGGTATTTTTGAAGAATACAGGCCAGTTCTTTTCTAGAATATCTTTATTATGAGTCTTTAACATTTATTTTATGTTTTCTCATGATTAGTTTCAACTTATGTGCTTTAGGCAGGAATGTCACAGAAGTTACATTGTATTCTCAGGGTATCATATGATGTTTATTTGTCCAGTGGCTGGCAATGTTACTTTACTTAGTTGAGAAGTTGTCTTCTAGGTCCCTTGTTGGAATCCTTTTCACGTCCCTCGTGTTCAGGGTTCCAGTTCAGGGTTCGGGTTCTGGAGAAGGCCGCACCCAAATGAACAAAGACTCAGAAAAACATAAATTTGGAAAAATGGGGGGCCAGGCGGCAGCCCATCTCTAGTGGAAGGACTACCTCTTGCCTTGGCCTTGCCATTCCTTTTATTTAGGTACTGGGAATACACCCATTGCCCTTAGGCAGAAATAAGCCGATTATCTTGTCAGGAAGGATTTACACGATTATCTGGTAGGGAAGTTGCCCTTGCAACTTTTAAGGGTGTTATTTCAATTAGAGAGGGAGTGATAAGCTCTGACCTTTCAGAGCTTCAAGATTGACTAAGCCTTTTGGATTCCTTGTCCACACCTTTCTATTGGTGAGGTAATGGCTGGTTCCCCGCAGTCCCTCTGTGGTAAAGTTATTATTTTTTCCTGTCAGTTAAAAATTATTTTTATTTTTTTCTATCAGGGCCTTGGTTTCCACAAAACAATATTTCTATGGCCTTGCCCTTAGCTGTCTTTCTGGTATTACAGCTATTACAGCCCTCCTCCCAAATGTTTCTGGGACTCTGCTGGACCTGTGGGGCCTGTGGGGCCTGTGCTGTTAACCCATCCTCTTGCCTTTATACGAAGCTGCCCTTTCTGCTAAGGCTCACTGTTGGAATGTCTTCTCTTCCTGTTATTCATTCTTTTTTTTCTTTTCTTTTTTTTCAGTAATGGCCCCTCCCCACTAGGCTTTCTGTAGGTTTTACACATGTAAAATAAACAGGATATAGAAATTGCTGACTTCATGGAGCTTAAAGTTTGGTGAGAGAGACAAACAATGAAAAAAATAAAATAATAAATAAATATATAGTAGGTGGTAATCTGGAGGATAATAAAGCAAGACAAGGGGAATGTTGTGGGTGCAGGAGGTTGAGTAGATACGTATAAGGTGGAATCAAGAGGACAGTTTAGGGAGACCATTTCAGTGACCCAAGAGAGGAACAGGTTTTCAGGTAGATAGTATAAGTATGGTTTTTAAACTGTCTAGGTGTAGGTAAGACGTTGGGACTAGAGATATAAATTTGGGACTCATCAGCTGCAGATGTTATTTAAAGTTGTGGACTGGATGTGCTCTCTAGGGTATAATAAAATGTTCCTAGCACCTCAGTGGTTGGGGAACACAGGGCAGGCTTATGAGATAAGAGAACCAGGGGAGCACCTCCCCCTTGAAATCTGAACCTGACTGACCCCTTCAGTTGGAGGGCAGGGAGACACTGAAGAAACAGGCAGATCACTGCAGATTGTAAGATGGCAGGTTTACTAAGCCAAGGAGCATAGGAGGCTTGTCGTGGGCAGCCCCAACACTGGTAGTTTTTGGTACCTGCTGGCCAGAATCTTAAAAGTTTACATAGAAGCCTTAATTGGGCTCAGTCACATACCAAGTCCAGATCATTTCATCAGCACATTTTTATCTCAAGCCTGTGTCCTTCGGCAGCTTCTAGGGCGAGGAAACACACATTCCAAATACTGGGGAGGGAGTGGGAAGCCCCCCTTGCTCAGGTCCAATTCATGGGTCAAACCTGTGGAAACCTTCCCCAACTGGCCTTTTGCATGTTAACTTGTTACTTGCTTTACATTCCTGTTGTCGTTTCTGAGTACTTGTCTTTTTCTCATTGGTTTATTATAATTCTTTTTTAAGTGTTAATCCTTTGCCTGCTGTATGTTATAATTATTTTCCATCTTTGCAAATATTTTTTCACTCTGCCCTGTATTTTTTCACTTTGTGGTATTTCTCACTCTCAAGAATGTTCTTTTATAGACAGTCACATTTGTAGATCTTTACTAGTTTATAAGTCCTTAAATGAATTTTCATCTAAAATTAATCCAGAGAAAGGGAAATTTTCTAAAGCACAATAGGAAGCTAGTGTTGCTATGGTTTGTTTGCTTTTTAAAAATTCAGGTGCTTAAATGACAGATTTTCATATTATAATTCATCCATGCAACTCTGCCTTAAACATCCCAAGGTTAAAAATGAACACTTGAATGAATGCTTTATTTTAGAAACAAATTGCCCATCCTATATAATAAAAGCCCAATATGCAAATCAACCAAATGGCAGAACAACTGGTCACTATGATGCTCACTGACCACTTGGCTGGGGCAGTTTCTGCAATGAGTGTTTGCCCCCCGAGAAGGAGGCGACTGGCAGTGGTGATCAGGGTTTGGGGTGGGGCTGGCCGTAAGCAGTGCCAGGCCACCAGCCAGGACTGGTGCCAGCAGGGTGCCCCGATTGCCCCACCCACCCGTTGCCCTGCAGAAGGAGGTGACCGGCAGTGGGGGCAGGGCCAGCCAGGGAGCGGTGCCAGGCTGCCAGCCAAGGCAGGTGCCAGCGGGGGCCCGCCCAATCGCCCCACCTGCCAGTCGCCCCACAGGTCAGCCTTGATTGCCAGCCAGGCCTAGGAACCCTACCCTATATATTGGGAACAGTCTCTTAGATTTAAAAATTAAAACCTGGCAATGCTGCTCTAATACTGGAAAAATAGGATGATGCAGTGATGACATGCATGGACTCTAGCTTGCACATTTTGTGGTCAGTCCTGATTCTGACACTTATATGACAAAGCCAATTACTTAACTTCTTTCTGCTTCAGATTTTCCACCCATCAGATGGGGAAAATGGGACTACTGTATCAGAGGGATCATGTTATGTTCTACTTTTTATAATCTGGGCAAAAAAGTGTAGCTGCCCATACAACAGCAAGATGCCTTTCATCTGTATGAAAAGTATGGTCACTGGTACATGCAGCACCCTGGATTGTGAGAGGGATGTCTGACTGCTTGTTTAGGCCTGATCCCCAGGAATGGGGCCTAAACTGGCAGTTGGACATCACCGAGGGTGCAGGACTGGCTGAGGGATCCCCCCTCCTGTGCACAAATTTTGTGCACCAGGCCTCTAGTCATAATATACTAGAGGCCCAATGCATGAAATTTGTGCTTGGGGGGGGGGTGTCCTTCATCCCGGCTTGCACCCTCTGGCAATCCAGGACCCCTCGCTCTTTATCGCCTGCCTGCTCGCTCCTTACCGCCTGCCAGCTTGCTCCATACTGCCCGCCTGCTTGCTCCTTACTGTCCATCTGCTCACTTGTAACCACCCACCTCCTCACTCCTAATTACTGCCTGCTTGCTCCTTACCACCCACCTGCTCATTCCTAACCGCCTGCCTGCTTGCTCTTTACCGCTTGGCTCAGTGCCTCTTCCCACCCACCTGCTCACTCTTAACTGCCTGCCTGCTTGCTCTTTACCACCTGCCTGCTCGCTCCTTACCACTTGGCTCGCCGCTCCTTAGCGCTGCCACCGCTGTGCTTGCCAGCTGTGAGCCCAGCTTCTGGCTGAGCGGTGCTCCCCCTGTGGGAGCACACTGATCACCAGGGGGCAGCTCCTGTGTTGAGCGTTTGCCCCCTGCTGGTCAATGTGCATCATAGTGACCGGTTGGTCATTCTGATTGTTCTGCCATAACGGTTGCTTAGGCTTTTTTATATGTAGACTAGTGGCCCAGTGCATGAATTCATGTACCAGTGGGGTCCTTTGGTCTGGTCTGAGGGATTGGGCCAAAACCAGCTCTCTGACATCCCCCAAGAGATCCCAGATTGTGAAAGGGCACAGGCCAGGCTGAGAGACCCAACAGTGCACAATTGGGACCAGGGAAGGATCCAGGAGGCTGGCCAGCCAGGGAGGGAGGGATCACAGGAGGTCTCCAGAGCATGTCTGGCTCATCTTGCTCAGTCCTGATCAGTTGGACCCCAGCAGCAAGCTAACCTACCAGTCGGAGAATCTGCTCCCTGGTAGTCAGTGCACGTCATAGCGAGTGGTTGAGCGGTCTTAGCATATCATTAGCATATTACAGTTTGATTGGTTGAATGGATGACTGGACACTTAGCATATTAGGCTTTTATTATATAGGATGAGTGTTAAATAAATGTGGGAAACAGAGAACAGAGAGAAGAAAAAACATTTCTAATAATCCTAATATCCAGACAACTATAGTTAGTGTTTTGGTGTATTTCCTTTCTCTTCCCCCTCTTCTTTTCCTCCTTCTCCTTCTTTTTAAAAACACTCCTAATTAATCACAATTAAGAGGGACTTTTAAGTTGAAGTTTTGCTAAAAGGTAGTACTCCAAATGTTGCTTTTAAATGTGTGATTGTCTAATTAGTTTTCAGAGGACTCACTTCACTAAATGTAGATAAATCTCTTTTCTTTTCGAAATAGAAGGGTTCCAGACTGTCAGTGTAAACACCTTTGTGACACGATCTTGTAACTGACTTGTAATACTAGGGTACCCCTGACTGTGTTGTCAGTTATCATGATACACTGATTGCACCATGTCTGGAGAAAAATGTCAGGTCTGTGTCAGTGGATGACAGAGCATGAGGTAGTGCACTTACCAGCAATTACTCTTCAGTTCAGTAGCTGTGCATTAAATCAGATCAGGTCTGCCAAGAGATGTTTTCCTCCCTTTTGTTTAGTTTTCATTTTGCTGTTAGCTTAGTCCTAGATCATTTTTATTTCTTAGTGTGTGCAGAGTGGTTATTGGGTAGGAAAGTGATTTTTTTATGCTTTAGGATCTATTTCTTTTCTTTATTTTTATTTTTAAAGCTGAGCTCTTATTTTTCTTCCATATAGAAAAATTTTAAGTATTTTACAACCCTAATTATGTAATAATATGAGAATTCTTAAACTGTATTGAAAGTGTTTCTAAATAATTCCTCCCATAAGAAGTTAGGATCTATTTCTGACAGGTATCATGTATAAGTTCCTTTCTCATAAATAACAATATACAGTGTCCCCAAAAATGTATACGCACACTTTGAATAAAGGCAGTGTTTATTAAAATACATTTCATTTTCAGAATTAAGCTATCAGCTGTTAAAGTGTCTTTACATGTTTTGAGATACCCTGTATTACTGACTTTAAAATCTTTCAGTGGATTTTGTAATCAGATGTTTAGTGATAGGATGTTAAATAACTAAGAATTGTTTTAAGTTTTTAAATGGAACTTTTGTGTTTCTATTTTTTCCCTCTCTATGCTGAGAAATAATTAGGATAGATATAATTGAATATATGCTGCAGATGAGGTAATTCAGTCTCAAAGAAGCAGTTTGCCTAGTTATATAACTAGAAGTTAGAAAACTGCAGGTCTTTTGGTCCCTTGTGACACATTGAATGGGGAAAATTTCCACTTATTTGGACTGTTTACATGCTTGCATAATTCAAAAAAATAGTAAACACATTTTATGTAATTTTTCCTAAACTATAATTTGTGTAGATTGTGTGTGTTACTTAGATGTTGATTCTAATTAGATAGCCATAGAAATATGTATTCTATGTTTTTGTGGTTAAACATGATTGATCCATCTGAAATGTATTTTATGTCTATAATTTTTTTTATATTTACCTAAATAAAACAAACTTTTTCCATGATCATACTGGAGATGCACCTTTTGCATATTCTTAGAATTAGATAGGTAAAAGACAATGAACATTTTTTTTAATGTTAGTTTAAACTCTATTTTGTATGGAAGAAAGAAAAAAGATTTAAAAATATATTTAGTCACTAATTAATATTTGTTAGAGCAGATATTAAGAGCTATAACTTTGGTCTAGAGCTGAGTAAAACCAGCAGGTATGGCAAAGAAATATGCAAAAGTGACAGGTGAAAGGCAAGGGAAGAACTCTGTAAAGGTAATTACACAGTGTGGGTTATTTTTCAGGGGCAGTGAAGACGAAGAAATACTGATCCACTTGCTGATTGTTTTTTGAGCTTGCAAGATACCAATCTTCTAACTTACAATTAGAAATTTTCTAGGAAAGGCTCTCAGAATTCATTATGGATGTTGTTGCTAGGTGGTTAAATCTCTGCAAATGTTTGCTAGGTGTGTAGTATATTTTTCAAAAAATAGAATTGAAATTTTGCTTTATTCTAAAAAAGGGAACTGCTGTGATTTACCTTGATTTTGGTGAATGAAAAGAATAAAATGGATGGTCCCTTTAGAACTTTATTATTTTGGTAACTAGAATTCGTGCACAGGTGGGTCCCTTGACCTGGCCGGATATCAGGGCCAATGGGTGCCAGCTGGCTGGGGCGGGACTGCGGGAGAGCTCCAGGGTGTGCCTGGCCCATCTCACCCAGTTTCGATCCAGAGGACCCCAGCAGCAAGCTAACCTACTGGTCAGAGCATCTGCCCTCTTGTGGTCATTGTGCATCATAGAGACTGGTTGAGTGGTCAACAGAATGACCGACCGATCATTTGGACACTTAGCATATTATGCTCTTATATATGTATAGATTGGAAATTGTCTTCTTCGTGTGAATACAGATGAAAGAATTGGCTTCATAGGGAACATAATTATTTGAAAGAAAATAAATTCCCCCTTTGGATTATTGCACAACCCTTTGAGAAAGCAAATTGGCTATTTTTATTTTGTTTTATAATTCTTCTTTAAGTACAATAATTTGCTTACTGTTGCCTTTACTGAAAAAGTGTGTTTTATTGATGACAATCAATAATAACTGCTCCCGAGAAGGAAATTGTATTTCCTTTTAATTTTATGATTTTTCATTTTAAAAATTTATATCTCAACTGAAGTGATGAGGATGATGATTACCAACTAAAAATTTAATAATATTAAAGAAATTAATGAATTTTAATTACTTTTCTTGTATACTGGTGTCTAGTTTCTTTAACATCTTTTCTTTGGCATTATTTTATGACTTTTTTATTGCATATACTGTGGTAGGTGGAAAAGTATTTTTTAAAAATGATTTCATCTTTGCATTTTGAAATAAATGTCATTATTATATAAACTATTTTTCAGAATGTTCTCTACTTCCTTTTTTCTTTGTGAATTTATAAATATGCTTAAAAATAAATTATTAATCATACTTTTTTTTTTTAGGTTGCTATGGAGTTGATGGAGAGAGTGACTCTATTATGAGTTCAGCTTCTGAAAACTCCACTGAGCCTTGGTTTTGCGATGCCTGTAAATGTGGTGTTTCCCCTAGCTGTGAACTGTGTCCTAATCAGGATGGAATTTTCAAGGAGACAGATGCTGGAAGGTTGATGTCATAACTCTGTTGGGTTAATATGTGTGCTTTATAATGTGTCTGCTTCTAACTATTCTTTTACTCTGGTTTTCTGAGTAATGCCCTTTCATTTGATCACCTTTTGGTATCTTCTTGACCCTAAATGAACAATAGGCTAAGGGTCAGGGGAGAGAGAGGAAGACCATGTTTTGAATATCTACATTTGCCTTTATACCCTTTATTCTATTTAATTCTAAAATTAACTCCATGGTGAGACAAGCTATAAAGTTTCTGACTTACTACCTAAGGCTCAGATCATTTAAATAATTTTAATTTTCTCAAAACCACAAGCTGGTGAATAGTCAAGTTTGAACTCATGTCTTTTTTATTCCAAGAATATATCATAAAACCCATATAGGCATTTAAAAGAAGTTTAATTTAAAGAATTATTAAGCTATGATTAAAAATTTACTATCAGAATAAAAGAATTCTTAAAAATTGGAAGGATAACCCCTTTTCCCAGGCTGGGGTTCAGGCCTTGTGGAAAGAGAAGGTGTAGTTGTGGCTTACTGGGTGACAGTAGTTTGCTGGTTTGGCTTGGCCAGAGCTGATCTGCTTCTTAGCAAGTACAGATGGCTGTGCACAGGTAGCAGAGGGAGCTGGGGCCCTGTATGTGCTGTCTGTATCGCAAGGGCCACAGAAAAGTGATCTCCAAGCTAGGCCTGCAAGGTCACTGAGGGTGATGCGGGTGACTGGGGCAGGGCTCCGGCAGATGTCCTCCATCTCTGCTGAGAAGCCCTTTCCTCTGACCATGTCCTCTAAGAAAGCTGGACATCATGCTCACTGTAAAGCAGAAATGCTTCCTGAAGGCTTCTGTCTATTATTGCAGAGCAGATATGGAAAGGTGGGTTTGGTGTGGAGAGGCAGAGACCTATGTTCTTTTGACTATTATATGCACACTCACCTTTATCATCACATCTGAGTAGTTGTCATCAGAACAATGTTGACCTCTCTCATGTTTTTTCTCAAGAGACTACCATCTGGGATGGGTGACTGGAATGTAAGAGTTTTCTCTAACCTTTTGTATTTTGTGGATTACTCCCCCAAACCACCTCCCACCTTCAGCCCTCCATATAAGAGGAGGTGCTCAATTTTGTGTTTTGCCACATAAAAGCATTTCAGTATTTTTTATCAAACATGTCTAATCTATACTAATAAAAGGGTAGTATGCTAATCAAATCGGATAGACCAGATGTGTTCTGGACAAAGCTGCAGCGGTTGTGAGGGCCGAGGAGAGCTAGCAGCCATGGTGGCCAGCAGTGGCAGCAGCAGCGGGGTGATGGGGGCGGTGCCTTCCCCTGATCGGCCCGGTCACCTCCTGCAGAGGGAGGCCATACTGTGGCTTAGGCCCATTCTCTCTGGGCCTAAACCATTGGTAGGACATCCCCTGAGGGCTCTTGGACTGTGAGAAGGGGCAGGCTGGGCTGAGTGACCTCCTCCAATGCATGAATTCTCATGCACCAGGCCTCTAGTCCTATATGAGCAGTCCTCTGGTTACATCAGACTCAACATACATCATTTTGTGGTTACGTAGTCATCTCCCATTTATATTAAAAAAAGTTGTATCATTTGTCATTTTGATGTATGTACATATGTGCTTTATGTTTTTTGTTATTTATTTGCCACAAGTAAAGGTCAGGAATTGTTATTTTTCTTTTAGATTTTTTTACTGTTTCACTTCATTACTGTTGTGTATGTGCTTCATGTGAGTAACGTAGGTGCTTATGTAGGTGGGTTCCTACTTATGTCGAAAATCGTGCCATAGGAACAAATCTCTGACATAACCTGAGGGCTTACTGTATAATAAAAGGCTAATATGCAAATTGACCGAACGGCATGACACGCAATGACCACCAGGGAGAAGATGTTCAACACAGGAGCTGTCCCCTAGTGGTCAGTGTGCTCCCAAGGCAGAAGCACTGCTCAGTCAGAAACCCTGAGCTGGGTTCACGGCTGGCGAGCGCAGTGGCTGTGGGCGCAGGCCAAGCTGAGGGACCCTTATCCCCCCAAGTGCATGAACCTTATGCACTGGGCCTGTAGAATTTTAATAAGAATAAAACAACCTATAAAAGTTATCATCATCATTTCTCATATTTTAGCATTGGAAAGGATAGGATACATTCTGTCTCAAAATAAAGGATAGGATTTTAAATTTAATAAATGTTATTTTAGTAAAGTAAAAAGTATTTTTCTTCTTTTTCTCATTTTTGCCTCAGTTGGTACACAGGCTCTGGAGAAATGTTGCCATCAACATTGTTGGGACATACTCTACCATGAACTCTTGGAGGACCCTGTTTGTGTTGATGTCTAGGAAAAAAATGGCTAACCTTCTTACCTCTTCTTCCTAATTAATTACACATTCAAATTATAAAACAAAAGAAATATATAACAAAGGATTTGATGTATCAACATGAGTCTGTGGTCTATCTAGACATGGTCATTATTTTATGTTTGGACTGACTTTGGCCTAGAATTAGGAAGCTTAGTACTGCATTTAAACTGTGCTTTCAAGTTGGACTACATATATATGGACTTTTGTCTTTTCTTAGTAACTAATATTAGTCAATTATTTAATCTTTTTGTGCTTCAGTTTCCTTAGCACTTTTCAAAATGAAATAAGATGATTCATGTAAATCAGTAATACAGTTTTGGAAATATATTAAGTACACATCAAATGCCTTCTTGGTTTAGCTGCTGCTACTGCTGCTGCCTCTCATACTTTCTTATTAAAAATATTATTCTGCTTATTTAAGGTAATTATAGAATATCAGCTGCTTAAATTCGTAACTTTTCAGTTCTGAGAGTTGAAGTTTATGGTGGCAAATTGTGGTGAATAAGGAGAAGCAACTTTGGAAAACAGAGCTTCCTTTCAGGGAGGATAATTTTTCTGTTGTTTTGTTAATAATTTGAAAGTTCTATTGAAAAACTTGAAAGTAGCTGTCTCTTCATGGTATGACAATCCACAAAGCAACTGCTAAGTTGTTTCTGAATGGAGAGAAGGGAGGCCTTTTTAACCATTTAGATTTACTGAGAGATATCTGTATTGACTTCTGTGGACCTTACATATATAAGCACCTTCCTTGATTGTGCAGTCTGGCAAAAGTTCTTTTATACTATTTGGACAATTTATTTATGTTTATGTCCATACTCATCTATAGGCTATAATGGAAATTTTAGGTCTCGGTAAAGTTTAAGGGATGTAACACTAGGGGGAAAATAAGCCAGGAAGCTTTGACAAGGCCTTTAGTATTTTAGCTTCATCTGGAAAACAAGGGAAAGAATAAAAAAGGTTTTGAAATTGACCTCTATCACATGGACTAAATAGACTTACTTCCTTGTTTCTGATGGTAGCCACTAGTTCAACGCATGTGATTGTAGGAGAGAAAAACATCAGTATATTCTTGTCATTAAATTTTTATTTCATTTCTTAGAATATTTTACTCTGTCTTAAGTGGTTTAATAAACTGACTATGGATCATATTAGACATACTCTAATATCTAGAGATAGCATGCTAGGCACTATGCTGCAAGCACTTCACATTCATTATTATGTCTTCCAAACTACTTGAGGTGCTCTGTTCCTGGTAGATACTTAGACATTGATTAGTGAATGAATAGATGAGGACTGAAAAGAACATACTGAAAGTGGATTTCCTGTGTTGTAACGGCACTACAAGTTCAAGGCATGTAAAAATTAAATTTGATTGATTAATGTAGTTCCTATTCTGAAAGAAAGCATCTTTCCACTTAGTTTAATTTATTAAACTATGTGAATTTAAAAGAATCTAGCAGCAGTTTCTATACTAGAATGACAATTCTAACCCTTTGTTTTTTGGTGGTTTTATGTGGTACTTGTTTTCTGCTCTTTTCCCCAATTGACATCTGTCATCATAGCTCCAAGCAAAATGGATGGTAAAGTAACACGGAAGATTATTCCTTTTTGATTTCTCGACTTGCCTTAATTACAAAGTTCTAAAGCATGTGCAGCTAAACTAGTGAACAAAAAATTATTCACAGCAGGTATTAATAGGGACCGACATTGCCTCAGCTTGTTGATATGCATTGTAATAAAGACTCATGTTCGTGTCCTCTCATGAGTGGTTGGGGGAAATGATACACTTGTGTGCCAATCATACTGAAATGGCAGTTGGTATCTGTAGTACTTGTGTGACTTATACTAAGACATTTTAAGAAGGTCAGTCTGAAGCAAGCAGCCAGCTGTTAGGTTTATCAAAGATAAACTCCTGTAGAGTACAGCAGCATTTAACACATCAGTGGAGCATGAAAGAACTGTGCAAATTAAATTGAGAAAGCTGCTTGTCGAAGATGTGTATCTTTATATTGAACTCCACAGGATGCATTTGGGAGGTTGGATTAAAATACTGTATCAAGAAAAATCTCCAGACTTTGGATTTTTTTTCCACTAGAAAAGATAATTTTTAAAGATATGTAGCTATTTTCCTCAGAACCTCTATAAAGTGATTCTTAGTCTTGTTTCTTTAAAACTCATAGTGCATCACAAAACAGAAGCATGTAGCAATCATAGCCTCTTATGCTGTGATAAAGCAAAATTTATTGTTAATATATTCACAAGGTTAAGAGAAATTTGCCATTTCACTTTTACCCTCTTTCTTACAGAAGTGATGTAGATTTGTTTAAATTTCATAGTTCAGTGATCCATCTTTTGTTTGGTTGTAAGCAAACAGAAATGGAGCATAATATAATGTAAAAAGTTCAGAGCAACCTGGCCAGTGTCGCTCAGTGATTGAGCTTCGAACAATAAACCAGGAGGTCACAGTTTGACTCCCGTTCAGGGTACATGCCTGGGTTGTGGGCTCAATCCCTAGTAGGGGAGTGTAGGGGGCAGGTGATTAATAATTGGCTCTCATGATTGATGTTCTGTTTCTCCCTCTCTCTTCTCTGAAATCAATAAAAAGTATTTTTTAAAAAGGTTCAGAGCAGTTTAAAAACACACAACAGAATTGGAATCAACTTGTGTTTATTTATTTTCAGTGTAGTGAAACTGAGCATTCTTTGTTTAGTGTTATAGCATCATTCGGACTTTAAAAATATTTTGTATGCGGGGGGTACAAATTTTAATGTATAGGTTGTATGGTGAGGAGATGAGAGAGATACGACTTCCTTATCTTGTTATATATAACTGTTCTGTACAGTTTACTGGGAAGAGAGTCAAGATACCATATCAAAATTGTTTTAAAATATGTCCTCAGAGGATTATCCAACAGGTTTTAGAAAAAAGTAACAAGAATAATTTTACCTAATTACTGCAGAGTGACTTCACAGTTCCTCAATCAGTATCCTTAATTCTCAAAGTACTTACAATAATGAATGTGAATACTTTTCACACACATGAAAATGATGTTTTGTTTCATTTGAGTTATGGTTTTGTGCAAATATTTAAGACTAACAGATAAGTGCCAAATGTAGTGAATGTTAAGTGCAAGGCAATTATAGTTGTTCACTCGCACTTTGGCTGAGCGGCTGGACAGGTGGTGCTTACTGTAATCACTCTTTCTGTATCTAAATATCATTCTATACATGTTCCATATGCTTCAGGTGTAGGTCTGGGATTTTGAAATCTGACCATAGAATTCTTTCAGTAGTTATTCGAGATGGTATATATTTTATGTCTATTTTCCATGTGGACATTTTATAAAAGGGTTTGATAGAAAAATCATATGTTTTCTCCTTATAGATGGGTTCACATTGTTTGTGCCCTTTATGTTCCTGGAGTAGCATTTGGAGATATTGACAAATTACGACCAGTAACACTAACTGAAATGAATTATTCCAAATATGGTGCCAAGGTGAGATAATGTTTTTGATTGTCTAAAATAGAAAGTTTTTTTCTTACTAGTTTACATGGCTTTTTACTTACATTGTTGACTATAGAGATGCTTGTTAGTAATTATACTGTTTGTATAGCAGTTAGCACTAAATAATTTATTATTTATAGTAAATTTTTCTCGTCTGAAATGGGAATTCTTATAGTAAGTACCTCATTCACATATTAGTGTGGAATATTGTTCAATGATATTAATATATGCAAAGTGCTTAGAATAATGCCTAGCATGTAGTAAGCCCTCGAATAATGTTATCATCATTATTATGTTGGTGGAATTTTGGTTTATTTGAATCACATAGAGAATTATTTTTTCATATACACTCTTGGCTTGCCTACTGTTATTTGTATTGATATAATATTGGTTCACTACTTGTATTTTGTGGATGCTTTGTGACAGAATGTAATCTTCTAGAAATATTTGCATTCTGAGCTCTTTCCTGTTATTCCATTGTAGGAGTGTAGCTTCTGTGAAGACCCTCGTTTTGCTAGAACTGGAGTTTGCATTAGCTGTGATGCAGGGATGTGCAGAGCCTATTTCCACGTGACTTGTGCCCAGAAGGAAGGCCTGCTATCGGAGGCAGCAGCAGAAGAGGTAGGTTTATTTAAACCTCTAGTTCATGAATATGTTCATAAAGCTTCTCATGACTGTTATGTCCTAAATTATCATCATAAATTAAACCTAAAAGTTTATTTGCCTAGATCACTGGTCTAAAACTTAAAGAGTTAACAATATAACAGTATATGAGTTTTTTTTCCAGTTTTAAAGCAAGTCAGATGCTTGGAAAAGTGACCAGTTATTCCAATTGGTGAAATAACTGGTCACTATGATGTGCACTGACCACCAGGGGGCAGACACTCAACGCAGGAGCTGCCTCCTGGTGGTCAGTGTGCTCCTACAGGGGGAGCTCCCCTTCGCCAGAAGCTGGGCTCATGGCTGGTGAGCACAGCAGCAGTAGTGGGAGCCTCTCCTGCCTCTGTGGCAATGCTAAGAATGTCTGATATCTGACTGACGGCGTAGGCCCACTAAGCCATCAGTTAGACATCCTTCCAGGGCTCTCAGACTACTGGAGGATGCAGACCAGGCTGAGGGACCCGCTCCCCCTAGCTGCACGAATTTTATGCACCAGTCCTCTAGTTTTATAAGAGAGTTTGAAATTGTATTTGGGTAATAATCTTGCTCTGTTACTCTCTAAATAAAATCACTACCTTGCCTTTAGAATCTGCATTTCTATTTCTTTACAGATATTTTTAATTCCATAATTATCTTGCCAATTTTATTGCCTTTAGATCAAGCAATCAGTTATTTTAACAGCGTGTTTTGGAAGCTCCTTAATATTCCATCAAAGGGTATGAGGTTAAAGCTATTTTCATGGCAATTCTCTCATAACCAATAGTGGAGATATCCAGAGATAATATCCTATCTAATAAAAGAGTAATATGCAAATTTGACCATACTTTAGCCACACCCACAAGCCACGCCCACAGCCACGCCAACCAGCCGATCAGGAGCAGATTATGCAAATAAACCCTAACCAAGATGGCTGCTGCCACTGAGAGCAGGAGGAAGGCTTGGATTTCCCCGGCAACAGAAGAAGCCAAGGCCTGCCATTGCCTGCCTAAGCATCCACTCAGTGTTACAAAGTTTCAATTATAAAAGATACAGAAATGGTGGCAGCCACTGAGCTGGAAAGAACAGAGGCTTGGATTTCCCTGGTAACAGAGGAAGCCAAGTTTTCAGCCTGCCGAGGCCTAGGCTACAAAGTTTCAAACAGAAATGGCTGCCACCCTGGAGTTAGCAGAAGGCTTGGCTCTGCTCCAGGCTACAAAGTTTCAATTGTAGACATAGATTAATCCCAGATACCAGGGCCTCCACTTGGGTCGCTGTGGGGGGGCATGGCCGGCCTGCAAACCTCCGCAGGCTCCTCGCTCAGGCTGCCCCTCACCCCAAGGGAACCCCCACCCTGATCTGGGACACTCTTCAGGGCAAACCAGCTGGCCCCACCCATGCACCAGGCCTCTATCTTATTTAATAACAGAGGAATTTGCAGATTGACCATCACTCCAACACACAAGATGGCTGCTCCCATGTGGTCAAAGATCCTGTCCCCATGTGGACACAAGATGGCCACCACAAGATGGCCAGCAGGAGAGGGCCGTTGGGAGGTTCCAGGCCTACGTGATCAGG
The DNA here is from genome assembly GCA_027563665.1 of Antrozous pallidus. Lineage (NCBI taxonomy): Eukaryota > Metazoa > Chordata > Mammalia > Chiroptera > Vespertilionidae > Antrozous > Antrozous pallidus. The sequence goes on from CM050521.1 coordinate 65,071,635, forward strand.
CCAGCAGGGGAGGGAAGTTGGGAGGGACCAGGCCTGCAAGGGAGGGCAGTTGGGGGTGATCAAGCCTGCAGGGGAGGGCAGTTAGGGGTGAACAGGCCAGCAGATGAGTGAAGTTGGGGGCAAAGAGGCTGGCAGGGGAGCAGTTAGACATCAATTAGGCTGGCCAGGGTAGTAGTTATGGGTGATCAGGCTGGCAGGCAGATGTGGTTAGGGGGGTAATCAGGGAGGCAGGCAGGTGAGCAGTTTGGAGCCAGCAGTCCTGGATTGTGAGAAGGATGGATCCTCTTGAGGGGTCCCAGATTGGAGAGGGTGCAGGCTGGGCTAAGGGACATCCCCCGCCCCCTCCCTCTCCCCATGCACGAGTTTTGTGCACCAGGCCTCTAGTAACATAATAATATGATCAGGATAGTTTATCCCCACTTTGACTGGGTTCTACTCCATTGGAAGGAGGAACAAGGAGAGTAAGAGTGGGCAGCTTTCTTTCAAGGGCATGGAAATTTCACACCTCATTGGCTGGGTCTTATCACATGGTATATCTATCTGGAGGGAGGCTGGAGCAGAGTATTTCCAACTGGATAGCCATGGATGCAGTAAAAACTCAGAGGGTTCTAGTACTAACTGAAGAAAAGGGGAGATTAGGTATTAAAAGGCAGTGGTTTTTATAGTAGTTAATATTTGCTTGATATATCTGTTTCATTCTCTAAACAATGTTCAGTCATCCTAGCTTTAGAATTAGGGTTTATTGCCCCTCAATCCAAAATTATCTGATTAAAACAGAACAAAAATTATTTGGGCTACTTTCTCACCTTCAGATATCTTTTAGAACAGAGAAGACTTGGTCCTTCCTAAGTCAGGCTTGGTCCTAATGCTTTAACTCACCCATGCAAACATGAATCCTACCTGATATTTCAATTTCAACCTTCCCTACTTGAAAACAATAGAATAATACTTTAGATCTGGCCATGTGACTAAGGTTCAATACAATCTTTATTTCCACTTAGCATTTTCTATCACCAGGAATTAAAGCATGTCATGAAAAAGGTGTGTGTGTGTGTGTGTGTGTGTTTGAATGTACTCTTGTAGCTGCATTTTTGTATTTTATTTTTATAGCCATATGAAGTAGTTATTATTAAGTCCATTTTACTAGTGAATTGTTCAGCAACTTGTTTGAAGCTGTAAAACCAGTAAGTGATAGAACTAAAATTTGTATCTAGGTTTTTATATTTCTAATTCTGTGACCTTAATCACAATATTATAGTATGACATCTGTGGATAGCACCCTACAGAATTATATTGTATGTTTTTTTCTATGTTAAGGACACCTTAAATTCTTTTTTAATTATTATTTTTCTTTCTATTCTTGTGTGTGTGTGTGTGTGTTTGTTTTCATTTTTAGTATTATCATTTTTCTTTGGGTTGTAAAACCCCACCTTACTAATAGGCCCTTTTACTATAGCTTAGATAAAAACTTATGGGTAGCTTATCTTTATTTCTCCTCCTTACAACTTCTAATTTCATTAGCAGTCACATCGTAGATTACTTTAGGCTATGTAGTTAAAAATTAGTTCTGTTTCTGATAGAGTAAGTTGTTTTCTTTCTTTCTCCCTTCCCTCCTCTCCACATGACCTCTCCCTCCCTCTCCTTCCTCCCTCCCTTCCTTCTTTTCCTTAAATGAGGGTGATGGGGGGAGGAAGGCTAGTACTATGAAAGATGGCTATGAGAGCATTGTGTTTCCATTTGAGGTTTTAGGGTTATATAAAGAGTTAAAAGGGGATACCTAAAGTGTTTTATTGACTGGGTCTGGTCTTCCTAATCCATTTTTGTCCATGCATTGGTAGCTAGTTGGACATGTCCCACTTATCTTGTTGGCTAGTTCTATATTTTCTTAATATATTGTTTTATCATCTTTATATATGCATAACTTTGATATTTAATAATTTCTACTTAAGGTTATTAAAATCCTATTTATTTTAAACTGCTTTTAATAATTTATGGATTAAATATACAACACAAGAGTTGACTTAAATATTTTTCAATCCATAAGGCACTTTTAAGAAAAAAACTTGTTAATTTGACATTGACATGCAGAATTAAGTTTCTAAAGAAGCAGTTTTTATCACTATGTGTATAAATTACTTTTATAATTTATTTTAGAAATAACATTGTTGGAGAGTTTAAAAAATTATCTTGTGTTAGGTTTCCTATAACCTTTTGGAGTAAAAAATGTTTACTTTCTTTCCCTGTTTTTTTGATATAGGATATAGCAGATCCATTTTTTGCTTATTGCAAGCAACATGCAGATAGGTTAGATAGAAAGTGGAAGAGAAAAAACTACTTGGCTTTACAATCCTACTGTAAAATGTCTTTACAAGAAAGAGAGAAGCAGCTATCACCAGAAGCACAGGTATGGAATTTATGCCAAACTCATGTTTTTTTGAGGTTATGTATTTCAGATCTCACATGTGTTTGCCAATGGCATATGAAATATAGTGATAAAATTTGGTTAGTTACTTAGGAAATGGGTTATCATTAAGTTAAATGGCGAGTATAGTTTGCAGCTAAATGCATTACTTCTTATCTAGTCAATAGAGCAACCATTTATAAAGCATGTTTCCAAATACACTGAGAAATATGGCTTAGAAGAAATTATTCTATTCATGCAATATGTCAACCACATCTTTTTCAGTCTGTTCTGATGTTTATGCAAAGTATTTGATCGGTTTGCCCATCATTTAAACTGTATTTCTGTGTAAATTAGGTAAATTTATGGAGATGATTATAGTTATTAAGAGAAAACTTCAGCTTAATGAAATTGATTTATGACAACTCTGATCATAGAGTAGGACAGTTATTGCTAGGGCTAGACTTAATGTACTATAACCCAAGAATTATGCATTATATGTTAAGGACCACTGTACCTCAAGGACCATGGATAGCTATTACTTGCCTTGACATAGGGAATTCAAGTATTTTAACTTTCTCTAAGTAAGGAGGTAAAAATTTTAAGGTGTACATTCCATTTTAATATCTTTTAAAATTTGTATACATACTTTTTTAAGTTAAATTCCATTCAATTTATTCCCCTTTTGTTTAAAAATTTTTATTTTTAATTGTTTAAAGTATTATAAATAGGAGCACATATGTTTCCTTTCCCCCCCTATTGACCTCCCCCGGCTTCCCCTACCCCCTGGCACATGCCTTCATCTGACACCCCTCCACCCCAGTGTCTTGTATCCATTGGTTATGCTCATTGTATACATATTTTTATAGGCAAGGATCAATGCCCGGCTTCAGCAGTATCGTGCCAAAGCAGAACTAGCTCGATCTACCAGACCCCAGGCCTGGGTTCCCAGGGAAAAACTGCCCAGACCACTCACTAGCAGTGCTTCAGCCATTCGGAAACTGATGCGGAAAGCAGAATTAATGGGGATCAGCACGGATATCTTCCCAGTGGACAATTCAGATACTAGTTCTAGTGTGGATGGAAGGAGAAAGCATAAGCAACCTGCTCTCACTGCTGATTTTGTGAATTATTATTTTGGTCAGTATAGACATGGATGCATGCACGTTTTCAATGAAAATAGTTTGCTAATGAAAATATTTGATATGTGTCAATTTTTAATTTATTACTCATGATGCATGTATCAAGCAGAAGCATGTTTATTTTCTTAATAATCTGTGGTTTGTTGTAAAAGGCTAGGTTCATATCTTTGTGAATAGAGTTAAAAGTATTTTAAACAATGTAGGTTTATCCATGTGACATTTCTATGGCTAGCTTCTTCCTTTGTGTAATTTGTATATCAGCCTTTATTTTCTACTAAAGTAAAATTGGATATTTAATTTAAATAGAGAGAAATATGCGCATGATTCAAATTCAGGAAAACATGGCTGAACAAAAGAATATAAAGGATAAATTAGAGAATGAACAAGAAAAGCTTCATGTGGAATATAATAAGGTAAGTTGGCTGCAGGACAAATAATATAATAGATCTTATTGATGATTTTTTGGTGATTTTTACACCATTACTACTTATCTTTCATTTTGAATTTTTTCTGGAGTTTTTAGGCCCTTCCCTACAACTCCTACCCCTGATTATCTTCTCTAACACTTATTGGTATGTTCTATGCCAGTCACAGTTTTGAGAACTTCACATCTATTCATTAATTTCTTACGCAACTGTATAATGTGGATTGCGCCCATTTTTCAGAGAAGGAAACTCCTAAACAGGTGAGGTAATTTGCGTAGGCTCATGTAGGCCTTCAAGTCATAGAGTGGTGTTTGAGACCAAGCAGTCTGACTCCATTCTTTATTCCTAATCCCTGAACAATGGAACTTCTCTAAATTTTTAGAAAACCTGGAAACTTACTATTAAACTACTATTTTTATCTTGAATTGTAATGTTATTTTTGATTTTAAAAAACAAACAAACGAAACTTCCTGGTTAAAATTTCTATTCTACCTCCTCATTCTAATGATGAGGGAGCTCAAAAAGAAAGATCATATAAAAGTAATATGTGGCTAAAATGTTAAGGAGTAAGTAGCATTAACATTTGGTATTGACTTATCGTTAGATAACATTTTAAGTGATAAAAAATTAGTAGGAAGAAATGTCCCATAATTAGCTACACAATAGTGAAAGAATACTGGATTAGATTCAGGAGACCTGGGGGTTCTTGTTAGTTTTATGATCTTGGCCAAGTCAACAAAACTCTATGTTTCTTAGTTTTCTCATTGGGATATAGTACAAATGTTTTTTGATAGTCACAAGCATTAATTAACAAAATGTGTGAAATTAAATAGTAAACTATAGAAATATATAAATGTAGGTATCATTGTCATTAGGAAAAATACATTTTGTTGAGTCTTCTTAATTGGATATATTTTTCAGTGGTATGTGACTTGAATGTAATAAAACTATGGAATATGAATATAAATATTTTTGATATTGATAAATAATTTATATTTTTACATATTTTACTATACATTTTAAAGATTGCTAATTTGAATTATTACATTGTAGCTATGTGAATCTCTAGAAGAACTACAAAACCTGAACGGGAAACTTCGAAGTGAAGGACAAGGAATATGGGCCTTACTGGGCAGAATTACAGGGCAGGTTAGTTTCTTTCCATTTGCTATCTTCTATTCTTGTTCTCCATTTTATTTTAAAAAATCAGATCTCTGATACAACTGCTACTTTGCTAACTGAAGAATTCTATTTAATTAGAGCCCACTAATCCTCTTGGATAATGATTTCTGCCTGAAATACATATAGAGCATTAAAATCTGCCTCCATAGAACCTGTAGCTTAATTTGGATATTTTAACAGCTGTCTTGTTTGCAAAATTTTATCATTTGTTCTAACTGAGTGATTTGTGATTGAGATGAAGTTAAGATTTGAAGCATGAGTTAACTCCTACCACATTCCTTAACCTCAACTGCAATTTAGCACTTTTATATTCTTTGTCATATTTTCTTTTGACTTGTTCTTATATTTAGTTATTTTGTGTTTTAAAAAAATATTTCTTTTTTTTTTTTAGAGATAGGAAGAGAGAGGGAGAAAGAAACATCGATGTGAGATTTTTTTTATATATATATTTTATTGATTTTTTACAGAGTGGAAGGGAGAGGGGTAGAAAGTCAGAAACATTGATGAGAGAGAAACATCGATCAGCTGCCTCTTGCACGCCCCCTACTGGGGATGTGCCTGCAGCCAAGGCACATGCCCTTGACCAGAATCGAACCCGTTACCTTTCAGTCCGAAGTCTGATGCTCTATCCACTGAGCCAAACCGGTTTTGGCGATGTGAGAATTGTTTAAATGTAAAATTTAAAAAGCTAATGAAGAGATGAGATTCATTTTCATATTGATTTGCTTTTGAGTTGTATAAGAAATGGTTTGTGAAACTTTAAAGTATAATTTTCCCCTTCAGCAGGTATTAAAATTACTTTACCCTTGAACACTGTCAGCCTGTGCTTTTGTTGAAAAGAAGAATCATTGCCAAATTTCTTTGAATGTTCTTTTTTTAAAGTACAGTGTATATAATTCATAATTGGTCTCCCACAGCTGGCCAATCTCCCATGGTCCCTCCCCCCGGCCAGCCCTCCAACCTCCTGTGTTCCCTCCCCTCCGGCCAGCCCGCCAACCTCCCTTGGTCCCTCCCTTACCCCCTCCCTCACCCCTTTCCTGGCGCCAGCAGGCCCTAATCGGCTCAGCTCCAATTGAGACTGGTCAGGATGGCCCCGATCAGCCCTGATTGCCAAAGAGGTCTAGGGATTTCATGCACCTGGCCTCTAGTAATGAATAATACAGTTTAAAAGCTGAGAATGAATACTTGCTTATGCAGAACTGACCGTAGTTTCAATCAATAGGTTGTTGTTGGATTTTTGGAAGATTATGGTCTTTTATATATATACTAGAGGCCTGGTGCACAAAAATTGTATACTTGGGGGGGTTCCCTCAGCTCATCTTGCACCCTCTCGCAGTCCAGAAGCCCTTGGGGGTTGCCCAACTGACTGACATCCTTAGCGCTGCCGTGGAAGTGGGAGAGGCTCCCATCAGCACTGCTGTATTTGCCAGTCGTGAGCCCAGCTTCCAGCTGAGTGGTGCTCCCCCTGTGGGAGCACACTGACCACCAAGGGACAGCTCCTGCATTGAGCATCTGCCCCTGTTGGTATGTGTCATAGTGACCCGTTGTTCCGCCGTTTGGTTGATTTGCATATTAGCCTTTTATTATATAGGAAATTTATTGATTGATTGAGAGGGAGAGGGAGAGAGAGAGAGAGAGAGAGTGAGAGAGAGAGAGAGAGAGAGAGAAACAGAAACATCCATTTTTGTTATTTCGCTTATTCGTGCATTCATGTCTTGCATGTGTCCTGACTGGGGATAGAACCCATAATCTTGGCGTATCAGGATGGGATGTCACTCTAACCAAGTGAGCTACCTGGCCAGGGCCGGTGTTTTGCATTTTACATTTAGAAAACTTAATGTTGAGTGCAAGCCTGTTATTAGTTTATTTGCCAAGCTAGCGTTATCTTTTTGCTTGATTTGCAAGTTAGTCTCCTAAGAATCTGCTATAAAAGGGCATTTCCATTTATTAAATGACTTTTAACAGAAGCTCAGATTTCCTTGTGCAAATATAAAATGCACAGCAGAGGTAGAATTCATTTGTACTGCTTGCATGACACTTTTTTTCCAGTTGGTTGAACAGATGCCGGCCCACTGGGCCACTGAGAAATGACTTTGATAGATGGTTACTGTCTGAGAAGCCAGCATACTACAGATTAGTAGAAACCCAAAGAGATTCTTATTCGCTTTGTGGAGAGTTTGGTCCAATAAGATAATTTTTCTAATTAACCTAGGGAGCACCGGTGTAGTTGGGATATTGAGAAAAATAAACGGCTTCAATATTCTTTTTGTCAATGTACTATGTGTATTTTTAAAAAATGTTCTTAAATGCTTGTCCTTGTCTTTCACTTTTTAAAGCTAAAGTAGAAGTTTAATTTTCATAATGTTTTAATGTTCCCCTGAAAATGATGGAAGTAGCTGTGAAACAAAAACTCATTTTAATTCTCTTTCCTGTGTAATAGCTGGCAAAATATTCCCCCTCACAATCCTAGTGCTTTCAATTGACTTGAGTTGCATAGAGGGGAAATGTTGCAATAAACTGTATTTGTTCAAACCAATAGAAGTTGAACATACCGGCAATTTTGCGGGCACCCAAGGAGCGAAAACCAAGTAAAAAAGAAGGAGGCGCACAAAAGACATCTATTCTTCCTACAGTACTTTATAGGCAAGTAATGAAATTTTGGCAGATTAATATTGTGTGTCTTTAAACTAATACTTTTTAGTAACAAAATACTTCAAGTATTTGAGAATGAATTATGTTCACACCAGAATTTAAGTTAAGTGCATTTAAAATTATTTTCATTAATACTTTAATTAAAAATGTTTTAAAATGTAATGATAGAAGAGATTTCTACTCCTCATATAATAAGATAAATAAATGACTGTATGTTTTAAATAACTGAGAATATATGTGCATAATAAGCTTTATGGAAATGACAGGTCCTCTTTGGGGAATTGGAAAGTGACTTTAAATAATGAAGATGATTATTTTTATAAATAATTAAACAATACATTAGATAATAGGCATTTTTATTTTGAGTACGTTTTAGAGTTCTGCATGTGTTTTTTAGGTATTGATGGCTATCATATATATATATACACATACACACACACATACATATATACGCACACATATATATCTGTGTGTGTGTGTGTGGATATATGTGTGTGTGCATATATATTATATATATCTCCTAAATTACTGCCTTTGTACAGTGGTGGGTAATGAAATAGGTTTTAAGTTTGAACATGTCTACATTTTTCTCTCTTTATGCTAAGCTTTAAAAATTCTGATAATTTTGTTTCCAGATGTATTTTTTTTGGCTTAATATTTTACATTGTCCACCATTATAGTAATTTTACTTAGTCAAGACTTCTTTCCATGCCTTAATAGGTTACAATATTTTCTTTTCCCTCCCTCCCTCCCTCCCTCCCTCCCTCCCTCCCTCCCTCCCTCCCTCCCTCTCTCTCTCTCTCTCTCTCTCCCTCTCTCCTTTTCTTCCTTCCTTCCTCCTTCCCTCCCTCCCTCCCTCCTTTCCTCCTCCTCCCTCCCTCCCTCCCTTCCATCCATCCATCCTTTCATTTTTCCCTTTTTATTAAATTTATTGGGGTGACACTGGTTAAGAAAATTATATAGGTGCACAATTCCACAAAGCGTCATCTGTACACTGTATTTCTGTTCACCACTCCAAATGATCTTTTTTATTGTTAATCCTCACCTGAGGATACTTTTCAGAGTGATGGAGGGAGGGGAAGAGAGAAAGAGAGAAAAACATTGATGTGAGAGAGACACATGGATTGATTGCCTCCTGCACATGCCTTGACTGGTATCAGGGATTGAACCTGCAACCCAGATATGTGCCCTTGACTAAAAATCGAACTCTCAACCCTTTGGGGCTCAAGCCTATACTGTTATCCAGTGAGCTACACTGGCCAGAGCTCAAAGGATCTTTTTGTTTTTTTTATTTTTATTTTATTATTATTATTATTATTTTTTAATAAATATATTTTATTGATTTTTTACAGAGAGGAGGGGAGAGGGATAGAAAGTCAGAAACATCGATGAGAGAGAAACATCGATCAGCTGCCTCCTTGCACACTCCCTGCTGGGATTGTGCCCGCAGCCAAGGTACATGCCCTTGACCAGAATCGAACCTGGGACCTTCCAGTCCACAGGCTGATGCTCTATCCACTGAGCCAAACCGGTTTCGGCTCAAGGGATCTTTTTAAAAATATATTTTTATTGATTTCGGAAAGGAAGGGAGAGGGGGGGAGAGTTAGAAACATCAATGATGAGAGAGAATCATTGATTGGCTGCCCACTGCACACTCTCTACTGGGAATGGAGCCCATAACCCAGGCATCCACCCTGACCAGGAATGTAACTGTGACCTCCCGGTTCACAGGTTGATGCTCAACCACTGAGCGACACAGGCTGGGATTTTTTTTTTTATTGTAACTGATTAAATGAGAAAAATCTAGAAGATGCTAGATTTATTTGTGTGTGTATATATACATACACAAATGTGAATATTCATGTAAACCTGAGTATATACTTATGTAATTCATAACTATGCCTACAACCTCTTCCTTTTATAGAAGTAGTAGCTATAGCCACGGTATCAATCTTTATACTTATCTTCCATTCCTGTTTGAAGGCTCCCTCCATAGGTAATAGGAAATAACTTCCTTGAAATGTGGAAAAAGCCCCATTGGTGTCTTATGTACTGTGTGAAGAGTAACCCATTCTCAATCCAGCTTTTTCCAAACAAAACTTGTTCATTTAGAACTATTCTTCTAAGTTTTATCTCTACAGTTAACTTTTACTTTTGACTATATCGTAGGTTATTTTTTTCTTTTTTTTTTGTTTGTTTACTCTGAACAATTTTGAGATCAAATACTGGTGGTGGTGGTGGTGGTGGCTGTGTGTGTATGATCTTTTTATTTCTAGGATTATTTAAAAAATTCAAAAATCATTGCTGTTTCTGCATATGGATAGTTGTTTTAGATTCTCTTCCCTTAGTCTTTACATTCCCAATATTAATAAATATACTATAGATTTTCAGGACATGGTGCATATGCTCTCAGTAGTTGCCTTTTTGCATAAGAAAAGTTAGATTCCTTAAAAACAAACAAAAATCCAAAATGACGGTAATAGTAAAATTCCTGCAGTAAATATATATAGTATATTTTTAAGATGCAAAGTCTGATTTTGAAAAGAGACATGTATATATGTACCTTATTTACATGTTGGAGGTTCTTTGAAATATTTATAATTAATGGTAGAGAAGAAACTGAATTTTGTTTGTAATGCTACTTCCTTTATAGTTTTAGAGAGGTGGAAAATTGTAATTTTTGCATAATAATGTATATTTTTAGAAAAAAATGTAGCTAATGTTAAATGGGTTTTAAGTGATAAAATTAAGATAAAGATGTCGAGAATAAATATCTCCTATATGTCCTGCTCCAAAAGATTTGTCTCTAGCACTATTTAAATTTATACTAGATTCATGCTATTTTTTCTATATTCTCAAAAAGTATTTAGAATTAATAATTATTTATGACATTACAGAAAGTTTTCTTTAGAAAAATTTTGATTTCAACAAAAAAGTTAATCAGTACAAAATTTTGAAATTTAAAAAAATTGCTATCAATGAACCGTTCTACTATGATAATTATTATTCTAATACTTTATTTGCTGTCTCTATTCAAAGTTGTGGAATTTGTAAGAAGAACCATGATCAGCATCTTCTTTTGCTGTGTGATACCTGTAAACTCCATTACCATCTTGGATGTCTGGACCCTCCTCTTACAAGGATGCCAAGAAAGACCAAAAATAGTTACTGGTAAGTACAATGGAGAGGATTTAGATGTTAGAATTGGGCTGGCTTCATTTCAACAGTATAAGATGATGTGTTACGTTGCTTTATAATAAAGTGTGTGGCACATTTTAAAGTTGATACTTTCATAAGTATTTTATTCAGATCTATTGATGTATCTTGACAAAAATGGAATATATACTTTAAGGTGTACAACTCAATGATTTGATTGTAAAATAATTGTCACAACCAAGTTAATTAATATATTCATAACCTCACATTTTTATTGTTTTCTTTTTTTGTGATAAAAGTGCTTCTGATATACATGTTTATAATAGTATTATATGAATAACACAGTAATAGTTTTTTTTGAGAAATGAATTTTAAGTTAGTGGAGGCTGTTTTGGTATTTCAGTGGATTTTTAAAGCATGAATTCTGTCTAGTGTGTTTATAATTCCTTTTACTTTATTATAAGAGTTTCTCAAATGCTTTATTTGTTTTGAAATGGAATTAATTTATCAAGAATTTGCCTCCATATTCATGCTTTTATTTGTAATTTACAGTTTATTTCTAAATTAGTGTCACTGAGGGCTTTACATCTGGTATTTGTCATTTGTGCTAGTTATATATAAGTTCAACTATTCTTTGCAAATATAAGAAGATTTGACATGTTTCTTAATTATTTTTTTTTCCCTTAACCTGGGCTTATGGAATCACTACAGATATTTGGTAAAAGTTTATTATACCTATTTTGAGTTCTATCCTTTTCTTAATTTTAGTCCAAGGGAGAGACAGATGTTCAGATTTTAATAGGTTGATTCTATATAGGAAGAATATGGGCCACAAAAAGCTTTGGAATGGACATGATATTTTTTTTAATACAAATTACCTTTCTAGTTTTAGAAGAGAATGAACCCCAAATTCTTAAATAGTAGTCTATACAAAAAGTCGTGTGTGTTTCTCAAACATATTAAACATGTTTTTTTTTTTTTACCTCACTGTTGTATCTCATGAAACCACCTTACATTAGGAATCTTACATTTTTTTCTACTACTATAAAGGATTGATTTTCATAATGTTCTTTTGTCAGTTTGTCATGAGACATTCATACTTGTCTGCTCTTCTCGAAATAGTGGACTGTATTTCTTTTGATACTTATGTGCTTTTGAAACCATCATTTAAGAAGATACTGCTATATCTTATCGGAATGTCAGCAGTATTAATAAGTATCCTAAGTGAGTTTCTAAAATGAAAGCCATTTTATTAGTCTCCAGGGCCAGGGTGCTTACGCCATGATCTTGGACATGGAGATATATAGTTCTTTCCTGAAGTGGGGTTTGTCTGCAAGCTCTGCTTTTAGTGGGTAAGAGTTTCCGGAATAACTTTAGATGAAAGAGCTGGGTCATTGAGGCAAACAATGTCCCCAGAAGCTGGGACCTTGGCTTCATTCCTTAGGACCGAGCCCCCCCCCCCAAGTTTTACTTTTTTTGCAACCAGATAGGACTGGTCGGCAAACTCATTAGTCAACAGAGCCAAAAACAACGATTGAAATTTCTTTTGAGAGCCAAATTTTTTAAACTTCTTCTAACGCCACTTCTTCCAAATAGACTTGCCCAGGCCGTGGTATTTTGTGGAAGAGCCACACTCAAGGGGCCAAAGAGGCACATGTGGCTCACGAGCCGCAGTTTGCTGACCACTGAGCTAGGACATTGAGAAAGGGACTGTCTGCAGCTCCAAAAGAAGAGAAGGACTCCAGTCCCATAATAGCCCTATCTGACAAAGGCTAAAGAGGCCCGACTGATGGTTCCACATGAGAGATGTCTTGTGACTATAAAAGGACCCCAGGTGACTCATCATAGCAGGTGAAAGGTTAACTTTTAAATTGACACAAGAGTCACCTACTCAGTCTTAACAGAACATATGAGACCCTTGATATCCTTGGCTTATACCAATATGGGGGGAAACAGGCAGCCTAAAAACCAATATTTTAACACATCTCTCAGCTGCCACCTTAAAGATTGTTTAGTTTCTCAACAATTTAAACTCTGTCTTATAATGCCAGGATGTCCTGCTCCCTTAATGGGAAGTGATTTAATGATGGCCCTAGGTATTAATGTCCAATTTCTTAGTTTAACCCAGAAAAATGGCCACTCTCTAACCAAGACTCAGCCAACCCTCAGATCCCATCCCATCCCATATATACTCTGCTGTCAACCCAATAGTCGGGGAGAAGGAACTACTTGGAAGGGCCACCCATGTACCCCCTGTATAAATTAAACTGAAAGAAATGGCTGGATACCCCCATAAATGACACTACCCTCTGAGACCAGAGGCCCATAGGGGACTAAATCCCCTCATTGACAAGTTCCTTCAGCATGGACCCAGTGCCTTCTGGCCTCCAAAGTTTCTGGTAAGAAATCTTCTTATAATCTTATTGAGGATTCAGTGTGATGATTCTGAATTTTTCTTCCTGCTTTCAAGAATCTGTGTTGTCTTTTTTTTTGCAAAATTTAATGATAATATATCTTAGTGTGGGATTCTGAGTTTATCTAACTTGATGTTCACTGAGCTTCTTAGATATTTATACTCATGTAGTTCCATCAAATTTGAGTTTCCAGTAATTTCTTCAAACATTCTCTCTGTCCCTTTTTGTCTTCTCCTGTTGGGACTTCCACAATGCAAATATTGGTCCGCTTGCTGATGTCACACATGTCTCAGCCTCTGCTCTTTTCTTCAGTCTTTTTCTTTGTTTCGACATGCTTGATAATTCCCACTGATTCTTATGCCTGCTTAACGCTGCCTTATTTCCCACGAAAAGTGAATTTTTCATTTCAATTGCTATACTTTTCAACTCCAGATTTCTTTTTGCCTTTTTTTTTGGCTTTCTTTTTATTGATATTTCCATTTTGTTCATACACTGTCTTTCAGACTTTCTTCAAAACCTCCTTTTGCTTAGTGAGCATCTTTATAATAGTTGTTTTAAACTCTGTCTTGTACATCTGACATCAAGTATTCTGACACAGTTTCTGTTTACTTAATTTTTGTTCTTTAAATGGACTGTACTTTTGCCTTTCTTAGTAAGCTTTATTTTTTTTGGTCAAAAACTGGATATTTAAATTTAATAATGTGGTAAGTCTGGAAATGAAATTCTTCTCTATCTCCAGGGCTTGCTGTTTTGCTATTATATTTATTACTACAGGCCCGGTGCACGAATTTGTGCAAGGGTGGGATCTGGCAGCCTGCCTGGCATGGGGAGGAGGAGAAGGGACACCAGAGGTTGGCCAGCCAGCCCCGCCCACTGGTTGAACTCCCGGTCGAGGGGGCAATTTGCATTTTATCCTTTTATTATATATAATTATATATATGATTATATATATAATTATATACTTATATAATTATATATAATTAATGGGCTGTCTCTGCCTGAGGTATAAACTTATGGTCTTATGTCTTTCCTGAACTTTTTCCTAGGCAAGCATGGTCACTTTCTAATTTTTATTTTGCTCTTATTTTTGAATGACCTAGTCTTTAATATATGGTCCCCAAAAGGGAAAGATGAGAAAAATGAAGGTGGATAAAAGATGCCAGTCTTTTAAGTTCTGGAAGTCACTTCAGACTGAGGGGGCATATCTTGCAATAATAGAGGGAGGTCACCCACCTCTTTGTTCATGCTTCTGTGATCAAAAGTACAGAGCACAAAACCCAGTATTTGAAGTCAGGGTTTGTTTTGCCTGCCTTGGATTCTAACTACTGTGTGCAAGCTAGTGCAGGAATATGTGCACAGCTGCCTGCCATGTGGCTTGGGATGGGCATTAGGCTAGCTGCTATTCGGCAAGAGCTGAAGTTGACTGAAATTAACAGCAGTTTGCCTGTGCAAGCCTTTCACTGGAAGTTGCAAGTCCTCTATAGACTCTAGAGTTCCAAAATAGTTATATCAGATAGATTTGGCTTGTGCAATTATATTCCAGCTAGAGAAACAGATTCCTGTTGCATGCTACTCTGCCATCTCCCCATTCCCGTGTTTTTAAAAATGCTTCATTAAATTCTTTCAATGAGTAGGTTTATATATTTCCTCTTTCATAAATGGTATGGATCACTAATAAAAAGACCAATTCTGTTTTTCAACACTTTTTAGAAATGATTTCTACAGAGTTTTTTAGTTGGCATATTCATCATGGCTTATCATTAAGATTAAAAGATATGATTGCTATAATGGAAGTGGAGCCAGGGTTAATAAAAGACTGATTTTCAGGTATCACAGCACATGTCACTTAAGGCAAATGATTTCAAAAGGGAAATATTTTTAATTAATGTTGAATTTCTTATGTTAGTTGTTTCACTTAAACATGCAGCATTGTTACATATATTCTTATAACACTTATAGGGGTACATGGAATTACTTTAAGTACTGTTGCCATTCTCATTGGTATGTATATGCCTTTCTGTATGGATAGTCATTGTATACCCTTTGGTCACACATACCAATGTATATTTTTATATATTCTTCACAATGTATGTTTTTATATATTCTGAATTTTATATTTATAGAAACCAACGCTAATTCTAGGAGGTAAAATAAATGTATGAAGTTATATTTTTTCTGTATATAGGCAGTGCTCAGAATGTGACCAGGCTGGGAGCAGTGACATGGAAGCAGAGATGGCCATGGAAACTTTACCAGATGGGACCAAACGATCAAGGAGGCAGATTAAGGAACCAGTGAAATTTGTTCCACAGGATATGCCTCCAGAACCCAAGAAGATTCCAATAAGAAACACGGTAATTTATTCCCTAATTATTGTAATCATCACAGAATTCTGAGGCCAAAACTGAAAAGGTGAGAAAGACAGAGGATGAACATAGATGTAGGAGGCAAAGAAAGAAACATGTATATTGCTATTGGTCATTCTAGGGACCATAATGTTTTACATTATGAAATATACCATACATACGTAAGAATTTATAGTTTATATATTCCATCTAAAGCATAATAATAATGAATACCTACCCTAATAAAAGAGTAATATGCAAATTGACTGTACCTCCAATACACCCACAAGCCATGCCCACCAGCCAGTCAGGAGCAAATAAATCCCAGCCAAAATGGCTGCAGTCACTGAGAGCAGGAGGGAGGCTTGGGTTTCTTCAGCAATGGAGGAAGCCAAGCTTTCCTCCTGCCCTTGCCGGCCTAGGCCTCCACTCAATGCTACAATGTTTCAATTATAGAAGATACATAAATCCCAATAGAAATGGTAGCAGCCACGGAGAGCAGAGTCTAGGGTTGCTGCCAAGCTTCTGCAGCCCTGGCCGGCCATAAAGTTTTAATGGTAGAACGTAAATTAATCCCAGACCCCAAAGCCTCTACTTGGTTCTCTGGGGGGCATTACTGGCCTGCAAACCACCACACCTCTTCACCCAGGCGGTCCCACACCCCAAGGGAATTGCCACCCTGATCCGGGATACCCTTCAGGGCAAACCAGTTGGCCCCATCCATGGACCAGGCCTCTAGCCTATCTAATAAAAGAATAATACACAGATTGACCATCACTCCAACACACAAGAGGGCTGCCCCCATGTGGTCAAAGATCCTGCCCCCATATGAACACAAGATGGCCACCACAAGATGGCCAGCAGGGGAGGACCATTGGAAGGTTCCAGGCCTACAAGGGAGGGCAGTTGTGGGCCATCAGGCCAGCAGGGGAGGGTAGTTGGGAGGGAACAGGCCTGCAAGGGAGGGCAGTTGGGGGCGATCAAGCCTGCAGGGGAGGGCAGTTAGGGGTGACCAGGCTGACAGAGGAGGGAAGTTGGGGGCAAACAGGCTGGCAGAGGAGCAGTTAGACATCAATTACGCTGGCAAGGTAGTGGTTAGGGAGTGATCAGGCTGGCAGGCAGAAGCGGTTAGGGCCAATTAGGGAGACAGGCAAGTGAGCAGTTTGGAGCCAGCAGTCCTGGATTTTGAGAAGGATGTCCGACTGCCTGTTTAGGCCCAATCCCAATAGGATCAGACAATTCCCTTGGGGCGTGGGGCTGCCGGTAGGATCAGGCCTAAAAGGGCAGTCGGACATCCCTCGAGGGGTCCCAGATTGGAGCGGGTGCAGGCTGGGCTTAGGGGACACTCCTCTCCCCCTGTGCACGAATTTTGTGCACTGGGCCTCTAGTTATTAATATAATGAACATACCAAGCAACTTCAACAATAGAGCATTACTAAAGCCTTTGGAGTCCCCTGTGAATTCCTGGGTAATCACATTCCCATCCATTTAGCCCAGAAGTCACCCACTTCCTCGAATTTATATTTCTCATCTATTTTTTTTAAAAATTACACTCCAAATGTAAGTATTTATAAATAACAAATGGTTTTTCTAGTTTTGAAATTTGTACGAATGGAGTCACACTTTTTTCTTCTGTTATTGATACTTTGACCAACAATATATTGATTTGATTCATATATGCTGGTCATTTATTTTCAGTAAGGTATGACTTTCTCTTTTGAAAGAATAGATCATTATTTATTTTATCTTTTATCCTGTAGATTGCCAGCTTTGCTGTTTGTCTCTTTTTTCTTTTACAGACAGAAAAAAGAATTTAAGTAGTTTTGTAAATGTCTCCTGCAGCATGGTTACAAGGAGTAGAGTATATACTAGGATGTGGCTTTGTTTAACTATAGGATATTTGCACCTTCAGTTTTGCAAGATAAAAAAATTTCAATGTTTCCCAAACCAATTTACGCTCATACCAGCCATATATAATGTTACTGTTGCTCTTAAACTTGTTTTGTCCACTGTTTTAGTGCTCTTCAAAGTTATACATATAAAATAGTATGTCATAGCTTTATTTTGCATTTCCCTCAATGCTAATGACGGTGAACATCTATTTATATATAACATATATTATAAATATATATATTTATATAATTTGGTTGCTTCCTTGTGTTTGTTTCTATGTATTTTTAGGTAGAACACTATGTTTCCTGGAATTGGTAGAGTGGCCTTGTGCAGTGGGTGACTTGTGGGCTGTGCTCATAGTCTTGTAGTTGAGCCTGGATTGCTATTGGCTTCTTGGGAAGAAGTTGACCTGGTAACCAGCTGCAACTACAGTGGGAGAGTTGCTGTGCAGGAGGCCAGGTCCAGTTCTGAAGCAAGGCAGGATGGTGCTAGTGTAGGCTCTTGGGTCTTTTACTGATAGATTTGGGACATGTTGTTACCAGCTGCAGCTAGTTTGAGAGATTTCAGCAAAGTTTGAAGCCTGAGCCAGGACAGGCCATTCCTATGGAAAAGCTGCTACAAATAGCTTGGTGGTGCTGCAAATTGGATGGGGTGGGGTCTCAGGGAATCCCCAGTTCTGAATAAGTAGTATGCTTCAGACTGTTATGGCTGCCAGTCAACCCTGGGAGAGGGGAGGTCCTAGTTCAGGAACAATGACCCTTGCAAGCACCTCTGTCTGGGAGAAAGCTGCCCCTGAGTTCCTACCCCGGTGCCAGACAATTCAGTTCCTCCCAGTATGTCTGGGTCCCCTGAGCTGCAGCTTGGAAAAAGCTGCACCGTGTAAGTTTGTGACCTGGCCCTTTAAGAGGGACATCTGGGATTCCAGCAGCCTCTGTGTCACTGAGCCACAATTCCTGCTGGTTTTTAAGGCCAGGAGTTTTGGGGACTTCTCCTCCCAGCTCTGGAAACCTGAGCTGGGGTCTGGTGTGGCGCTGTTATTCACAGGCAGCCTCCACAGGGATGATCTCCTTCCAGATTAAAAAAACAACACACTTGGGTGCTAGACCAGCCCTTTCTGCACTTCCCTGCCTCCTGTCAGTCTCAATGTGCTTTCTTCTTTACCTCTCTGGTGTAGGGCTGCCATTCAGCCAGTGTTTAGGTGGTTTTGAATGATGGTTGTTTTCTATTTTAGTTGTAATTTTGATATGGTTGCCGGAGGTGGCCAGTATAAGCATTCACCTATGTCGCCATCCTGGTTCCTTGTTCTATTCCCTTTTAAAAAATAAGTTTGAATTTAAACTATTATAACCTCTATTTTACTCAAAATCATACTAAGGATAGAAAGCCTGAGTAATTGACCTGTGATCTTATAGATAGTAAGCAAATAGGAATAGAATCCAGATAGCCCAATTAAGAACGCATGTCTTTATTGAGAGGTCTGTAAAACATTTAGGTGAAGTACAAGTAGAGTTGTAAAATATTTGGTTATTACATAGCATAGTTGGGAATGTGGTGTTTTGATTTGACAGCAGAATGTTCATGTGTATTTCCACAGCATAGTGTCATAGAAATTCAGGCACATATCAATTTACTGTCTTGTGTAACTGAGTTCATTCATATTAAATATAGATTCAACACTCTTTTTCTTTGTACTCTTGAGTATGAGCAGTTTTCCTTTTCAAGCTTGCTCAAGAGCATCAGCATTACTCCTGTCAATCTTAGTGCAGTAGTGTTGAAGTTAATAAAATGCATGAAGGTATTCTACCTTGAGCAAACTGACATTAAAAAAAAAAATCAAACAAACAAAAAAAGAAAACATTTAGAAGCAGCAAATCAATAAGTACACTGACAACATGCATATAAGTAGATGTTTTTTTGTTTGTTTTTTTCTGTTGTTCTATGTTGGTTTGCTTTTGCTTTCTTGAAATTGTGAATACTATGAAACCTGCTGTGGGGAGAAAGAAAAGTGTGTGCTATTGTATTGAGTGAAATTGAAAAAGTTCATGGTTTTATGTCCTATTTTTTTTCTTTCCTAAGTAGTCACTCCAATTTATCTAAAACATTTAGCTTATTGAATCTCAGCTTTCTGATTAAACAATGAATATCTTTTTTATTTGATCATGTGCTTTGATCATTGTTAAGAGAGATGGGCCCATAGAGTCAGTCTTTGTGCTCCAATGCCTCCTTTGTGCCAGACAAGGCTGCTACTAGAAGAATGGCGTCCACTTGTCCTGCTGACAGGAGGTTTCCATTTATCATGGCCAGAGAGTAGTACAAAGGGTAACTTCAGTAAGCCTTAATATATTTTTTATTATTTGGATACTGAGGAAAGTCAATTTTCATTTCATTTTACTCTGGTTTCCTTAATAAGGATTTATAGAAACTTGAATGAATACAATATATTTTGTGACATCCAATTCCATAAGATGTAGGTGCTCTTCAAAGTGAGTAATCCCAGAATTACATTTTATCATCGATTTTTTTCTACTTGAAGGTGATAAAAAGATTAGCCAGGAAAGTTACACTAAAGATTAGATGTTTAAAAATAATGGGTTAAAAGACCTATTTCTAAGGGTAAATGAAAATACTATACTTTCAAAAAATAGCTTTTTTTTTTTATCCTCATCTGAGGGTATTTTTGCCTTAGGTTTTTTGAGAGGTTGGTTAGAAGGCACTAAGGGGAGACAGAGAAATAAAAAACATCAATGCAAAAAATACATATCTGTTGGTTGATTCTTGCACAGGCCTGGACCAGGATCTGGGATTGAACCTGAAACCCAGATACGTGCCTTGACCCCTCAGCGCATGGGTCTGTATTCCAACCACTGAGCAACACCAGCCAGGGCAGGAAATACCCTTCTTATACAAACATGGAGATAATCTCTGATCTTATTTTATTTTTTAAATAAATCTTTATTGTTCAGATTATTACAGATGTTCCTCTTCCCCCATCCCCGCCATAGTTCCCTTCCACCTGATTCCCCACACCATGCCCTTACCTCCCACCATTGTCCTCATCCATAGGTGTAAGATTTTTGTCCAATCTCTTCCCACACCCCTCACATCCCCTTCTCCCCAAGAATTGTCAGTCCACTCCATTTCTATGCCCCTGATTCTATTATAGTCACCAGTTTATTCTGTTCATCAGATTTTTTATTCACTTGATTTTTAGATTCACTTGTTGGTAGGTATGTATTTGTTGTCACTTTGTTGTTCATAATTTTTATCTTTACCTTTTTCTTCTTCCTCTTCTTAAAGAATATCCTTCAGCATTTCATATAATACTTGTTTGGCAGTGATGAACTCCTTTAGCTTTTTCTTGTCTGTGAAGCTCTTTATCTGACCTTCAGTTCTGAATGATAGCTTTGCTGGGTAGAATAATCTTGGTTGTAGGTTCTTGCTGTTCATTACTTTGAATATTTCTTGCTACTCCCTTCTGGCCTGCATTGTTTTTGTTGAGAAATCAGTTGACAATCGTATGGGTATTCCCTTAGGTAACTAACTGTTTTTTTCTTGCTGCTTTCAAGATTCTCTCTTCGTCTTTTGCTCTTGGCATTTTAATTATGATGTGTCTTGGTGTGGTCCTCTTTGGATTCCTTTTGTTTGGGATTCTCTGTGCTTCCTGGACTTGTAAGTCTATTTCTTTCACCAGGAAGTTTTCTGTCACTATTTCTTCAAATAGGTTTTCAATATCTTGCTCTCTTCTTCTTCTGGTACCCCCATAATTCTGATGTTGGTACACTTGAAGTTGTCCCAGAGGCTCTTTACCCTATCTTCATATTTTTGGATTCTTTTTGCTTTTTGCTTTTCTGGTGGGATTTTTTTTTTTTTTTTTTTTTTTTTGCTTCCTCATATTTCAAATCTTTGGTTTGATTCTTGGGGTCCTCTTGTCTACTGTTGGATTTCTGTATATTAGTCTTTATTTCAGACAGTGTATGCTTAATTTCTGACTGGTCCTTGTTCATTTTTTTGGCATTCTCATTAAGATCTTTGAAGGTCTCACTAAGTTTCTTGGAGGTCTCACTAAGTTTCTTGGTGGCTTCTAGAAGATTCTTGAGTACCTTTATAACTGTGGTTTTGTACTCTATATATCTCATAGTTTGCTTCCCTCCATTTCTTTCATTTGTGACATGTGTCTTTGTCTCTGCATTTTGGCTGCTTCCCTGTGTTGATGAAGTGGCTTTGTGTGGTAGGTAACCTATAGGGCCCAGGGGCTCAGCATCCCCAATCACCTGAGGTGAACACTTTTGTGGGCTGGGTGCACAGTCTTGTTGTAGTTAAGTCTTGATTGCCGTGATAAACTGGGAGGAATTGACCTCCAGGACAATTGGGTTGAGGATCAGCTATGTCTATATGGAAGAACTGCTGTGCTGGAGACACCCTTATGCGGCAGGACTTGCTTCAGAGGGGCTTTGGTGCTCACTGAGTCTGCCTCTTGAGTGTTGCTTATGGATGTGAAGAGTTGAAATCTGGTGTCGTCTCACATTGACCACTACGTACATTGGCTCCTGGATCTTCAAAGAGGTGCAAGTCAGTTACTGCCTGAGGCCACCCAGCAGGAACTACAGGGAAATCTGCAAATTTCTCCTCCTTGTTTGGAGTTTGAAAGTTTTGGAGCTGTCTGACCCACCTACAAATTTGTTAGGTTACGCTGCAAAAGGGAAGGCCATTCATATGCAATAGCTGCTGTGTACAGCTCCAGTGGGTTTTTAAATTGGACAGGGCAGGTGGTGTCTTAGGAAATCACTTGGGCATGGCAACCAGCGATGGCTGCCAGTCAACCTTCTCTGTGTCTCTGCATTTCCATGTTCCCGGGTCCCACACCCCAGGACAGTAAACAACTATTCCTGTGTGCACCTCTGCGAGAAAGCCACCTCACTTTCCAACCCGATACCTGACAGTCCAGTTTCTTCCCATAGGAGTCTGGGTCCCCAGAGTCTTGCTAGAAACTGGAGTTCAGAGCAGTCGGGAGTTTGTGTCTCCCTCCCACTTGAAAAAGACAGTCTCATCCTCAGTTGCCAACACTCTCCGTGTGCACCTCCGTGCCTCTGCTTTTCTGGGGCTCTTCACGTCCTACACAGTCTCAATGTGCTTTTTTCTTTCCTTCTTTTTGTAGAACTTCTGCTCAGCCAACTTTCCTGTGGTTCTGGGTGATAGTTGTTTTGTCTTTTCTTCGTAGTTTTGTTGTGGTTGTGAGAAGCAGCATGTACAGGTGTATACCTTATTCCACCATCGTGGAATTTTTTTTTTCATCTGTGATCATATTTTAATGTTATATTTAATTATTGGCAATAATAAATAATTGTCCATTTTGGGCAGTTTATTATTCCAGATGTTAGAATTATTTTTAAAGTTTTTACTATAATAGTACTTGTTAGTTGTAAAAAACTTAAAACAAAATTAAATCTCATTTGAGTTTCCTGTGAGCATTCCCCTCTCCCAACCCAAATTCTCATGCTTCAAATCTACCTTTAATACAAGGGCACACAGTAGTATTTTAAACTTTGATTATCTGATATTTTTGTTGGTGTATTTGTGAAAAAATAAGGAATAAATAATCAATGAGCCATATGGAAAAGTAGTGTGGGAATAATTAAAGAAACAGAAATATTCAAATATTAATAAGTAAAAGAGGAATGATCTGGTTCAGAAACTTTTTCACATATTGTTTCCTGCTCTGGAGACATGACTCTGTATCATCTACCTAGATTGGCTCGAAAGTACCCCATTTCTGGTACTTCAGTACCAATTATTTTCTATTTTTATTACTGGGTACAAATAGGAGGACTGAGTCTAAAGAAGGATAAGAATGAAAGCATATTTTATTTACCTTTATCTGTTACTTTGTAGTAATCCATTTGTCATAACTAACCCATGAAGTAGTTACTAATATCAATTTCTTATAGCTGAGAAACTGAGAAAGAGTTTAAATAACTGTCTAAAAACATGCAGCTTCTTAGTCATAAGTCAAACTTAGTTTTAACTACTTTATTGTGCCGCCTTTCCAGATAAAATGACTAGCTCTTCTCCTGGACCAGAATCAGAGGCTTCTTACACTTCTAGCAGCTTAGTGACTAAGGGTTTGGTCAGGAAAATGAAAAGTCGCTGTGGAGAATTAGGGGCTAATGTGGATGTTAAGAAAGCTATCACCACTGTTGGGGGAGCTCTGCTGAACATCAGAGAAATCATGGATGAAATATTTATCCTGAAGCATTGAGCAAGTGGCGGGAGCTGGCATTAGGTCAGAGAACTTGACAATGAAGATCTTAGCCTGAAGAGCCCTGGTGAACTGGTGGGAAAATGAATTTGTGGGGAAGTCTGCAAAGCTGGCCAGGACTGTGAGGTAGAAGTTAATGGAAAGCTGTGAAAAAGCCAAGCATCAATCAGAGAGTCCCGTGACCTCCTGAAAAAAGTGACCTTCACTTTCCATATCTGTTTCAAATCTGAGGTTACTAACATGGGACTATCCAAGGAAGGGAGTTCTGGGAAATGGGATTTCCAGGCTCCGAGTAAGTAAGGAGGCTGTGGTCGTGGTGGAGATGTGTGCCAGACCCACCACAGGTAACCTAGCCTGGTACCCAAATTCTGTTTTCAGTAATCACTAATGTAGTGCTTGCTTGTCATCACATGGGTAGGTGCCCTGAGTAGTGACATTTCTAGGGTCCTTTCCTCCACCTCTTTCTCTTTCCTCTTTGAGGACTGTGATATTGTCTTTTTCATCCATATTGTCCCAGCTCTGAGCATTGTGCAAGGCAAGCAGTGAGTTCTTGATAAAGTGGTTAAATGAATCACTGACAGCGTGAATGCAGACAGTGAATCGAAGAGTGATGAAATAGCAAGGGGGTGTTACCTGAATGTAAGCCAAAGGAAGTGAACCTGGGCTTTTTACAGGCCCAGCTGTATTTAAAATGGAGGGAGGGCTAACTCCTTTCCTAGCTTGCTGAGCCTTCACAATGTTTGCCATTCGTTTATGACTGAATCACAGGTTTTCTTTCCCTCATTTTTCTTCTTAAAAAAAGCTAATTAAAAGGGAGTAACGTGAATGGTAAAAAAATATCTTTAAAAATAAAGGTTCTTGTGATAGATGGTATGTCAGCTTCTGTTACCCCAGTGACTTTCTTTTTCTCTTCCTCTTTATTTATAGAAGCTACTCAAATGAGTTTAGGACTTTTCTCATTAGAGACTTTGGCAGAAAGAGTCCCTTTTATTGTGACTGCATTAAGCAATTCCTTCATAATTCCTATAACTTATGCCATCGGTTGCCAGTATTTATTTTAAAAAATTGGCTTTGGTATAATTCATTTTTAGTGGTTGAGCTGATACTTAGAATCTACATCAATTGATATAGTAATATCACTTTATAAAATAATAAATTTCATATGTCTAATTATATGTTCTGGAGAAAACTAGTAGTTTTCTCTACTAGTTTTAACTTCTGCATTAATAGCCATTGATAACAAACTGGGGATAATTTTTTAATACATTTTTCATTTATTATAGAAATGAAAATGTTTAGTTGTTGGGACTAGAATCTCATCTATCATAATACAGTTAAACTTCTTTTGTACTGGGAGAATTGCTTTTCTTCTCCTGCATAAGAGCTTTTATAGGGCAACGAACTAATTTATATACCTAGCCCACCTTCAAATATAAAATCACCCTACTTAAGCAATTTTTAACCAGTGTGCCACAAGAATTTTTAAAACATGCAGTACCTAACTAGTTAGTCAGGGACACTGACCTCTTTTCCCTTAGATTGTCAAATAAAAAATGACAACAGCCAATACAACAATAGCAGTGTGAATGAGTCACAATTATACTTATTTCTTTTGTCAGATGGGCAAAAAGTATATTTTTTGGTGTGCCACAGAATTTTAGTAACTAGTTTATGTGTGCCATGAGATGGAAAAAGTTGAAAATCACTGCCATACTTCATATATTACTTGGATAAGAAAAACTTTTTTTTGAAATTATTAAAATATTATGTGGTTCTCATCTCTCAACTAAGAATTTTTATTATGGTACTTCCATTTCACTAATTTCAAGTAGTGTATTTTTCCTTCCACCTTTCCAGGTTGCTGCTTTGACATTCAGCCAAAACAACTCTGTAACCCCATTGATCTAGTAGGTTGCTGTTTATCTGAATTGTGAAGCATTCCCTGTCTAGTATCACATAGTCCATTTTATGATTTTATAATATTCTAGTTTTAATACTTAATTGTTTTATATTTCACATCTTTGGAGATCCCAGCAGTTTTACAATTATTTTATGTACTTTGCTTTTGCAAATTTTCAGCTTTATCTCACAGTACTTAGAGGGTAGATCATGACTTCTGATGAATGCAACATAATTCTTAGCTTTACTGATTTGATCGTTAGTATATTTGTCCTCTTGGGTAAAACTTCAGAGTCCAGTAAAGGGAAGACAGTACTTGAAGGAGAACTTTTGTTTATAATAGATAGAAACATGGATTTATATTATGTTTTCTTCACAGTTGTCAAAATTGTAGGCAATTATCTTTTGTCTGGGTGCTTTGGTCATATTTATTCCTGAGTTGAATAATAGTTCTTTATGTTAAGTAGTAAAAATTGGATGCTTGAGAATCCAGGTCATTATATATACTCTGTAATCTTGTGACTGGTTGTCCTGCTTTTGAAACATGATCAAGTTAATTTTTTTCAATATATTTATGTTGAGGAACTATAATAATGTAAGGCACTGTACAACAGATGATGAACAGAATACCAAAATGAAGACATGCTCTGTGCCTTCTAGAATATAGAAAGTTGATAGGAAGTTGACTGTCAAGTAAATATAATGTAAATTAGAAAGAAAGTACGGCGTCCATATGAGAGATATAGTTAAATTCCTTAATGGGTTAACATGATAGTACTGAAATAGAAGCAAAAAGACAGAAGATTGAGGTGAGCCACAAAGACTACTACTTGACTGTTATCATTGCCCAAAGCCTGGGTATTAGTAAGCTGAAATTTTTAAAGTAACAGCAAGCCAGACACTTGTAAAAGCATTGGAAACTTGGGCATAAAATGTAGCGTAAAAATTCTGAACCTGTAGCCATCTTTCTTACTTTTTTATGAAAGGCATTTCGATGGCAGCAGCTTCTCACATTACTATCTTGGCAAAATTTTGAAGATGTAATAGGATTAAATCTTAATAATTTAGCTTTGGCTTGTGTCGCTCAGTTGGCTGGGTGTGTCCTCCCCTACACCAAAGGGTTGCTGGTTAAGTTCCCAGTTAGGGCACAGGCCTGGGTTTTAGGCTCGATCCCCTGTAAGGGGGCATGCAGGAGGCAGCCCATCTTTGTTGCATGAATGCTAGGATAAATTCAGACAGTAAAACTGGGCCCAACAATTAGAACTACTTATAGTGGAACATGCTGCTTGTTCTTTGGAATATTTAAAGCTATGTGACTATAAGGGATATTTTTTAAGGGTTTTCTGCATTGGGAAGAGAAGATTAGATGAAATAATTTTTTTAAATTTTAATTTTAAGGTGTATGTGAAATAACCTTGATAGAAGTCAAGATTCTTTTGAGCTCAGGATGTTGTGTGTTCTTTACATTTCTAGTCCAAGAGCCATCTTTGTTCTCATAGTTACCCAGGAAACTTTATCCTGATACCTCCTGCTATCACTTAAAATTCTATTATCTTATATTGGATCTTCTGTATAGTCATTTTAATAATGCTTTTGCTACCATCCTTGATTCTTTTATACTCTTGCTAATCCAAACTCATTCCTTTTCCATTCCTTCTTGGGGACACTGAAATGTGTCCCTTTGAGATTTATTTTGTTTATTAGGCATATTTTCTATGTCTTCAAGATGAATGCATCATTATGAAGGGTATTAAAATTTGATTCTTAAAATTTAAGAACAATTTTTACTGTAGTTGTGATTTTGAAAGATCTGAGCAGTGTGATTTTATTTCACCTTAGTTGCATTTATGATATTTATAAGTAACTGGAGGCCCATTGCAGGAAGATTCCTCCGTTCTCTGCTGCCCCACTTGCTTGCTTCTCTGCAGCTTTGCTCCCTTCTGCAGAGCTTGGCTTCCTTTTATGCTATTTTCAGACTTCACTCTGCACCTGGATATGCAAATTAACTGCCATCTTGGTTGGGTTGATTTGCATATTCACTCCTGATTGGCTGATGGGTGTGGCTTGTGGGCATAGCAGAGGTTTGGTCAATTTGCATGTTTCTCTTTTATTAGATAGGATTATTCATGTAATTATTTGTTTGGTATCTGTGTAGACTCATAGACCTGAAACTCCATGGACAGGAGCTGTCCCGTTTACCACTCTGTATCCGTGAACTACCACAAAGTTAGGTTCACAGCAGGTACTTAGTATTTCACAAATGAATTCTTCCATCTCCCACCATGGCTATGCATTTGAAGCCACTGTACTGTGGAAGACTTTTTCTAGCCCTTTATTGTTAGGAGGAAATTGGTCCCTTTCTTCTTGTATGTTAATCATATTTCATTGGTAAAAGTAGAGAATTACTGTAAAGGCAGTCTGGAATACTTCTGATTAAGTACCCATTATTTAGACATTTTCTCTGTATTTTTTATTTGGAAGCTTTTCACTTGCTTTTAGGCAAGTAAATTACTTTTGAAGAAAATACAAATTAGCTTACACATGTCCCCTTTGAAGTTACTTTAAAATTGATGTCTGTACTTTTGGGCATATTTTCTAACAACTTTAATGTAACTTGAAAGCTTTCAGGTTTTCTTTTCATTTTCTTTGCATTCTGTGTCATGTAGTAACTTTTCATCTTTTATACAAGTGCCAAAGGACTTATTGGGACCTATCTTTCCATACTCTTTTACCCACTTGCATTATCTTTTGTTGTCTTTGAAGTTGTCAGATCTTTCTTCCTGTCTCATATATTTTGTCTCTTGTTTTGAAAATAAATACAATAAAAAGTCAGAATACTTTTTAGCAGCTTTGACTGAAACCATGTTGTTTTCCAAGGCATACCTTTTCTTCTAGATCATTATTTTGGAAATAGACTTGAACATTTGGTTAATCTCTTTTCCATCTTACTTAACAGAGTAAGTCAATAGCCTGTACCAAATGGCAGTCTACACTTGAGAATCAAATATCCTAGACTCTACTCTTACTACATTTGTTGTTAAATTAGTTTTACATATACACCATGGCATCCTATTTGACAAAGTTAGAGTTTAAGTCCTAAGAATTTGAAAATCTGGAATATGTTTATTTTATATTTTTTAAATTTAATTTTAACTTAATTATACTTAAATTTTTATGGATTCATCCCTACAGAAATGATTAAAGGTTACTATGTCTTGTGTCCTTTTCTTAATTTACCTATTATTTATACTGTGTTAATTCAATTATTATAGATCTGTGAAGAAAGTTTTATTTGGAGGCTTTACATATCAGTTATTATTGAGTCTATTGTGAGACTCAAGGTGACTTTTGAGACACTAAACAGATTATATAACCTTTATCTTCCATTCTTAGAAGAAATCCTGGCAAAATTTTTGTGGTAGAACTGGACCATACTTAACTTACTTTGGCTCACTTGAAAGAGATTCATTGTGGGTGTTAATGAATCTTATTTAGAACCCAAAGGCTTCTACTGTGTTTTTGGCCTCTTGGAAATCCATCATTTTTCTTTATTTACAAGAGTATGGAATAAAGAGAATAAAGAATCGGCAGATCTTTAGGATTTTATTTATTTTGAATATACCATTATCTGTTAGAAGGGTTTTACAGGACTACCTATTATATAAAACGTATATTTTAGTTTATATTTTAGGGTTTGTAGTTATTTTTAGGTTTGTGTTAACCCAACTGGTCATGGTTTTTTGTTTTTGTTTTTGTTTTTTTGTTTTTGTTTTTTTTTTGCTTCTTCCACGTATTTTCCTAACCCCGTTTATATAAATCAAATTAGAAAAAATAAACCCTATAGCCAATGGATAAGGAGGGAAAACACTCAATTTTGGTGCTCACTACTCCATCTGTTGGATGCTAGCAGCCAACAGAGACAGATGGCACTTTGTTTAACTAACATTTTTCTATTGCTTATTTCATGAGTTTTATATAATATGTGATTATTTTCAATATATTATTCTATAAGTGGAAAACATTTTTTAGAATATATGTAAACATATATATACGTAGGTATATACATATATACACACACATATATAATTTATATAGAAGCATTTTGAACAGCTGTCAGATAGCTACTAGCACTTATACTTTAATATAAATCTGAAGATACTTGGCTTTATCTGGGTTTTCAAGGTTTGATTTACTTGTCCTAATTATCATTGAATTTGAAATTTTGCTCAAGAATAAGCATACACACACACACACACACACACACACACACACACACACACACACTAGGGGCCCGGTGCATGAAATTCATGCACTGGGGGTGGGTGGTCCCTCAACCCAACCTGCCCCCTCTCACATACTGGGAGCCCTCAGGGGATGTCCAACTGATGGCTCACCCCCAGCCTGCCCAAGGCCTTGGGCACTCAGCCATCACCCTGCTCAGCTCAGCCCTGGCTGTCTGCGACCACCTGGCCCCGGGGGCTGGGCACTCACCGTCACTTCCGCTCACAGCGCCTGGGGGCCGGGCGCTCCCTGCCACAGCCACCACAGTTGCTGCTGCTGCTGCTGCCGCTTCCCCACACAGTGCCCAGGGGCTGGGTGCTCGCCTCCACTGCAGTTTCATCTCCACCCCCAGGTCCTGGTGCTTGTGCTGCTTGGCCCTGACCCTGCTCCTGATTGGCTGGTTGCATAGCCAATCAGGAGCAAAGGTACAGTCAAATTTGCATTTTTCTCTATTATATAGGATAAACATAGTGAGACATTCTTTATATTTTTTCTGGCTATATCATAGTTTATTTAGTTATAATATATTTTTATTGATTTCAAAGAGGAGAGATATAAACATCAATAATGATAGAGAATCATTGATCTGCTGCCTCCTGCAAACCTCACGCTAGAGATCGAGCCTATAACCTGGGGTTGTGCCCTGACTGGGAATCGAACCATGACCTGCTCCTGGTTCATAGATTGACCTGCCAGGCTCATGGTTTACCTATTAATTGTTGTTTGTGTAAATGTTGACTTGTCATAAAAAAGGTAAAGATTTAAGTACAGAAAAAACTGCACATATGAATGTGTAAAACCCATCCTATGATATTAAAGATGAAGATATGGAGGTACTGTCTTCTAGTTTTAAAGTTAGTTCGTTTGTCAAATGAATCATTCTAACCTTGGGAAAATCATTATGCATTAAACAACTGCAAATTAAAATAATCCCAGTTCTAAAGAATTAATTTAAATTTGTTACATGTCTTTTAGTCCAAATGAAGTTATTGAAACATTTGTTTCAGATGAGTAAACTACTAAAAATATTTTATTATTTTTTAATAACATTTCATTCTTTTTGTGGATGTTTTTATCACCTCCTGTTTTCAAGTAAATGTACCATTCTGTCTAATAAAAGAGTAATATGCAAATTAACCATTACTCTGCTGCACCACAAGCTATGCCCACCAGCCAATCAGGAGTATGTAAATTAACCCAGTCAAGATGGCTACAGCCACAGAATGAACAGGAGGCTTAGGTTTCCCCAGCAATGGAGGAAGCCAAGCTTTCTGCACACCATGGTGGGCCCAGGCCTCCACTCAAGGCTACAAAGTTTCAATTATAGAATATAAATAAATCCCAACAAAAATGATGGCAGCCACGGAGCTGGAGAGAACAGGAGGCTTGAGTTGCCCCCAGCGATGGAGGAAGCCAAGCTTCCACAGCCCTGGCCTGCCTTGATTTCCACTCAGGGTTACAAAGTTTCAATTGTAGAAGATAAATAAATCCCAACAAAAATGGCTGCAGCCATGGAGGGAGCAGGAGGCTTGACTCTGCTCAAAGCTACAAAATTTCAATTGTAGAAGATAAATAAATCCCAGATCCCAGGGCCTTTTCTTGGGTTGTCGGTGTGTGTGGCTGGCCTGTAAACCACCAAAAGCCCCTTGCCCAAGCCACCCCATGCCCCAAGGAAACCCTCACCCTGATCCGGGATTCCCTTCAGGGCAAACCAGCTGTCCTCCACCCATGCACCAGGCCTCTGTCCTATCTAATAAAAGAGTAATATGCAGATTGACCATCACTCCAACACACAAGATGGCTACCCGCATGTGGTCAAAGATGGCTGCGCTATGTGGACACAAGATGGCCTGCAGGGAAGAGCAATTGAGAGGGACCAGGCCTGCAAGGGAGGGCAGTTGGGGGCGGTCAAGCCTTCAGGGGAGGGTAATTGGAAGGGAGCACTTTTGCAAGGGAGGGCAGTTGGGGTGATCAAGTCTGCAGGGGAGGGCATTTAGGGGTGACCAGGCCAGCAGAGGAGGGAAGTTGGGGGTGACTGCACCTGCAGGGAAGGGCAGTTGGGGGTGACCCAGGCCTGCAGGGGAGAGCAGTTGGGGGGACCAGGCCTGTAGGGAAGGGCATTTAGGGATAAACAGGCTGGTAGAGGAGCAGTTAGGCATCAATCAGGTTAGCAGGGGCGTGGTTAGGGGGTGATCAGGCTGGCAGGCAGAAGTGGTTAGGGGCAATCAGGAAGGCAGGCAGGTGAGCCAGCAGTTCTGGATTGTGACAGGGATGTCCCATTGCCCGTTTAGGCCCAATCCTGGACATCCTTTGAGGGTTCCCAGATTGGAAAGGGTGCAGGCTGGGCTGAAGGACACCACCCCTCCCCCTGTGCATGAATTTTGTGCACTGGGCCTCTACTACACAGATAAAGAGCCAGGTGATCTAAACAGCTCAGGTTGAATTGTTCTTTAGGCAAATAAAGTTCTTAAAATATATCAAACCAAAAAAAAAAAAAAAAGTAGTGCGTCAAGATTTGGAGTGAGTTTCGAATTTTTCATTAGCTTTTAATAGCTTAATAATTGCAAAAGGAACCACAATTTGGAATTGGACCTTCAGTTGATCATTTGGAACTTCTAGATAATGTGTCTGTATTAAACTCTAAAGCACATAATTGTTAAACAAAATCCTATTTACACCCCACTACTTTATTTTGTTTCTAAAATAGTGTCAGCCTCAATGTGTATCATAAAATTACCATCTGGTTTTGAATACTTGAAAATTTTGGATGAGCCAAACATGTTTTTGTTTTTATTTATTTTTTGCATAATTTCTCCACTTTTTTTTACTCCCTTTATATTTTCTAATTCATTTAGGGGTACCATGTATAAGATATGTCCTGTTGTGATCATAGGCAATTATGAGTTGTCATGACTGTTTCATTGAAACCTGAAAGAAACCAATAGCTCTTGGCATTTTCTTGGAGGAGTTGGAATTGTCAAGAGTTGTGTTTGGATTAAATCACCACATATATATATATATATATATATATATATATATATATATATATATTATAGATATTAGTGATGTGATAAATGCTGACAAATCTTGCTATAATTTACTTTGGTAATGGATCATGGTAGTCACTATACTGTGCAGGATAGCAGATTGGGTAGAATTCAGTGTTAATTTGAGATATTAGGATCTTCTCTCCATTGGGTAAAATTCTCTAACTCAGTGGTCGGCAAACTGAGGCTGGCGAGTCATATACTGCTCGCGAGCCGAGGTTTGCCATTCTGTTGACTAATGAGTTTGCCGACCACTGCTCTAACTTATTTGTTTCAAAATGTAAGAATTTATTTAGGCATTATGATGTTATAGCTTAAGTATTCAAGAGAGAGTTTGATATTTTTTTTCTCTTGATAATTTTGCTTATCTCTATTTGGGATTAAATTTATTAACTTGGATTTGGCATGCAGGAAAAATCACTGAATTGGGAGTCGAGGCACCTGGATTGGAAGTTGAGCTCTGTTAATTATCAGCTGTGTGATCATTAAGTCATCTTCCCTGGACTGCATTTTCAAAGCTCTAAGACAATACCAATTCATATTCTTAAAATGATATTTTTCTGACTAGAAATTGTTTCTGTTGCTTATGGCTAGTTTTTAAAAATTACTACAAGAATACAGCAAGGATTACTATTTAGTAATAAATGCACTTAATTTAAAATAACTGTTTAGATACTTATATACTTACTCATTTTTAAAATACCATTTAATTAAATATATGCATATTTATATAAGAAGGAAGTTATAAATATAGAGAAGTGTAACTATGCCATCGTTTGTTATGATCATTTATTTGCATTATTGTGCCTTTTGATACTAATTGCAATATGAGTATGAAAAACTTCCAATTGATAGAGTCATTCAAGATGCTTGAAAATTTAAAGTATCTATATTAATAAAAGGGTAATATGCTAATTAGACTAGGAGGCCTTCTGGGAGACCTTCTGGATAAAGCCATGGTGGCAGGGCTGAGACAGAGGCGGTTGGGGGTGATCAGGTTGGGGGGGTGGAGTCAAGGCGAGCAGGCTGTTGGGAGGGCATTTTGGGGTGAGCAGGCCGGCAATGGGGGGAAGTGGGGTTGAGCAGGCTAGCAGGGGGGGCAGTTGGGGGTGAGCAGGTTGGTTGGGAGAGCAGTTAGGAATGATCATGCCAGGAGGGGGGTGCAGTTGGGGGCGAGAAGGCCAGTGGGGGGTGCAGGTGGGGGCGAGCAGGCTGGCAGGCAGAGTGTTTGGGGCAATCAGGCAGGCAGGTGAGTGGTTAGGAGCCAGTGGTCCTGGCCTAAACCGGCAGTCGGACATCCCCTGAGGGATCCCATGTTGGAGAGGGTGCAGGCTGGGCTGAGGGACACTCTCCTGTTCCCCCATGCACGAATTTCGTCCATGGGGCCACCAGTTAATTATAAATTGTAAATAATTGTATGTATTCTAAAGAATTGAAAATGTGAACTTGCAGCTTTCACCTATATATTTCAAAAATCATTTCATTCACTATGTGATTCAAAAACGAAATGATTCATTTGCTGTTTCATTACCTAAAAGTTGGATTGAATGAAGAGAAGAAATATGGTAGTGTGTGAAGGTGTTTTGAGCATTCTGGCATTCTGATATGTTTATAGAACTAAAATGTGTAATTTGAATATTTCCCCTTTGATATTGGTTATTCTGGTCATCTTAATTGAAATACCTTATGTGCAAAAATTATGCAAATTGAGAAAATAGCTTATTAGAGAAGGAAACAATAATTTATCCTTAAAAAAAATTGATTTCAAAGGGGTGGAAGAAAGAGAGGGAGAGAGAGAGAGAGAGAGAGAGAGAGAGAGAGACATCAGTGATGAGAGAATCATTGATCAGCTGCATCCAGCACATCTCACCATGGAGACTGAGCCGGCAACTGGGCATGTGCCCTGACCTGGAATCGAAGTGTGACCCCTTAGTTCATAGGTTGATGACCAAACATTGAGCCATGTTAGCTGGGCAATAATTTACCCTTTTGACAATTATTTTATCATTTATATTTTCTAGGATAATCATTTATGAGTTTCAATCCAGCTACTTATTTTATTCCACACATTTATTCAGTCTTTATGTAATACAAGGAATATTATAATATACTAGAGGCCCAGTGCATGAAATTTGTGCCTGGGGAGGGCAGGTGGTGTCTCTCTGCCCAGCTTGCACTCTCTCAAATGTGGGACCCCTCGAGGGATGTCTGACTGCCTGGTTAGGCCCGTTCCCAGTAGGATCAAGCCTAAACGGGCAGTCAGATGTCCTCACAATTCAAGACTGCTAGCTACAAACTGCTCGCCTGCCTGCCTTCCTGATTGCCCCTAACCCCTTCTGCCTGCCAGCCTGATCACCCCCCTAACCACTCCCCTGCCAGCCTGATTGATGCCTTACTGTTCCCCTGCCAGCCTGTTTGCCCCTAACTGCCCTCCCCTGCAGGCCTGGTCTCCCCCAACTGCTCTCCCCTGCAGGCCTGGGTCCCCTTTCCAAATTCCGTTGCCTACAGGCCCAGTTGCCCCCAATTTCCCTCCTCTGCCAGCCTGGTCACCCCTAACTGCCCTCCCCTGCATGCCTGGTCCCTTCCAACTGCCCTCCCCTGCTGGCCGTCTTGTGGTGGCAATCTTTGATCACATGGGGGCAGCCATCTTGTGTGTTGGAGAGATGGTCAATCTGCATATTACTCTTTTATTAGATAGGATAGAGGCCTGGTGCATGGGAGGGGGCCAGCTGGTTTGCCCTGAATGGTGTCCCGGATCAGGGTGGGGGTTTCTTTGGGGCATGGGGCGACCTGGGTGAGAGGCCTGTGGTGCTTTGCAGGCCAGCCACAACCCACGACAACCCAAGAAAAGGCCCTGGTATCTGGGATTTATTTATGTTCTACAATTGAAACTTTGTAGCCTGGAGCACAGCCAAGCCTCCTGCTCACTCATGGCTGCAGCCATTTCTCTTGGGATATTTACCTTCTATAATTGAAACTTTGTAGCCTTAAGCAGAGGCCAGGGCAGGCCAGGGCTGCAGAAAGTTTGGCTTCCTCCATCGCCAGGGGCAACCCTAGTCTGTGCTCTCTCCAGCTCCATGGTTTTCACCATTTCTGTTGGGATATATGTATCTTTTATAATTGAAACTTTGTAGCATTGAGTGGAGGCCTAGGCTGGCATGGGCAGGCAGAAAGCTTGGCTTGCTCCATCGCCAGGGAAACCCAAGCCTTCCTCCTGCTCTCTGTGGCCGGCAGCCATCTTGGTTGGGGGTTAATTTGCATATCGCTCCTGATTGGCTAGTGATTGTGGCTGGTGGGCATGGCTTGTGAGTGTAGCAGAGATATGGTCAATTTGCAAATTACTCTTTTATTAGACAGGATGTGTTGTATTAAGTTTAATTTGGTTTTGAAAGATGAGTATTACATAACCTTACCAGTTTGGAGATGAACTGCGTTGAAGGACAG
This sequence comes from Antrozous pallidus, assembly GCA_027563665.1. Lineage (NCBI taxonomy): Eukaryota > Metazoa > Chordata > Mammalia > Chiroptera > Vespertilionidae > Antrozous > Antrozous pallidus. The sequence goes on from CM050521.1 coordinate 65,108,172, forward strand.
AAATTGAAGCATAAAGAATAGGCATGTCATAGAAGGGAAAAATGGATATGTAAAGAGATAGGCATAAAGTTTTAGTTAGAACTTAGATAAGTGTTGTCAATATTAGGGACTCTTTTGCACTAATATTCTCAAACTTTAATGTGAGTATGGCTTACCTGGGGATCTTGTTAAAAGGCAGATTTCAATTCAGTATGTAGTAAGAATTAGGACTCTACATTTCTAAGAAGTTCATAGGGAAGGAAGGCCAGTGCTTATAAGCCATGAATGGTATTTTGAGGAGCAAGGCTCAGTATTGTTCTTTGGTATTAAGAATAGATGTAGGGTCTGCATTTAAAGACTTTTCCTGATAGAATCTTACTTTTTCTTCCCAATTCCTTACATAATGTGATTAAAACATACTAGTTGGCAGTACAAATGTAAATGAATATATAGTTTATAAATTTACTTATTTTAAATGATTAGTCCAGTCAAGTATTGGTTATCTAGTGGCAGATTAAATAGTATGCAATGAATGCACCATGGTATTACAATAACAAGGGACTCAGTATTATGAATAGAAATGACAGTACTTTAGAAAAACATGAGTGTATTATGTTGAATAGCAATTCTTTTTAGAATTATTTGGTAACTACTCTAATCTGGGCATGTAATTTGTGGGAGTGCTGCCGCCTTTCTCTTCCATTCTCTGAAGAGCAGTGATCTGCACATGGAATGGTAGGCCTACAGAGGCTGTGCTATGTGGGGGGCAGATTTTTAACATATCGGTTGTAAATACTTTTGTAATTCATACTTTATGACTCTTAAACCTTTGGATATTGTCTTTCAAATGGTAAATATGTTGAAATACATAGTAAATGAATTTAAAATAATTCATTTATATTATATTTTGCTTAGTTTCATTTTAACTAGAATTTGGGGACATCTGAGATCTTTTCCTCCCACTTTTTAAAAATTTGATTATTGCCCTAGCCAGTTTGGCTCAGTGGATGGAGCGTCAGCATGTGGACTGAAGGGTCCCAGGTTCGATTCTGGCTAAGGGCTCATGCCTGGGTTGTGGGCTCGATCCCCAGTAGGGGGTGTGCAGGAGGCAGCCAATCAATGATACTCTTGCATCATTGATGTTTCTATCTCTCTCTCCCTTTTCCTTCCTCTCTGAAATCACTAAAGAAATATATATTTTAAAAAAATTGGTTATTTATGTTACACAAACATGCCTGCATACTCACATACATGGGCATACAGTTGAGGTAGTATGAGTCTACGTTTAGCATTTCAGCTGTAGAAGTTGTATACGTTATGAAAATTTAAATATTCTGCATAAATCATAATTGTATATGAATTATTTAAAAATATTCACACTAATTTTGGATAACTTCCTCTCAGATACTTGTGTTATTTAAGTGTTTAATTTTTCATGTTTTGTTTTCCTGAGACATAAATAGTGCAATAGAGCTTATACAGCATTAATTAGAAATACTAAATTTCTAAGTGCTTAACCTAAGCAGTAACATTTAACAGAGCAAAATGTTTTTATTATTAATTAAACATTAGATATTTTTGTGGACTTCTTTTTCTTTTCTTTAGAGAACCAGAGGACGGAAACGAAGCTTCATTCCTGATGAAGAAAAACATGAGGTTGGAATAAGTTAAGCATTTTTTATACAGTCTAAGCTTTAGTTTTTTTGCTAAAAATTACTTTTGTTTTCCTCGTAGCCTGATTTTATTTATTGTTTTGTATTGTTCTGGGATGGCAGGAAAGAGTTCCTAGAGAGAGAAGACAGAGGCAATCTGTGTTACAGAAGAAGCCCAAGGCTGAAGATTTACGAACTGAATGTGCAACTTGCAAGGGAACTGGAGACAATGAAAATCTTGTCAGGTAAGTTGGAGTCTAAAACTTTGTCTGTAGGGGTTTAAGACTGCATTTTCATCATTTTCTCATCACAGTTAAAATGGAGGGGAAAGCACAGTGCAGGCCCTTTACTAAAACCTTTTATTAAACCTGTCACTCATGGGGTATTCTCTGGGGTTAGATGTAATTAGGAGTGATAATCTGAATTTTGAATATGAGAGAAGTTGACAATACTCTGCTTATAGAGGCCACAGAAACACTTTTTACTAAGATTGTTTTATCTCATTAAATACTGAAAATACTAAGTTCTCTTAGCATATTATAGAACTTAACGTTTATTAGCAATAATGATAAGGTAGAGATACTTTTTATTGATAAGTGCTCCATCAGTAGTTCTTTACTGTTTATCAAAACAAATGTGTTGAATGCTTCTCTCTTGTGAACTAAAGAAAGGTGAAAAGATGGCCTAGATAGATTTTACTTTGTTTTTTGTTTGTTTTGTTGTTTGTTTTGTTTTGGTACCTTATTTTTTTAGCAGACATAAATGCTAATCAGGAATCTCAGCTGATACTGCTATTCCTGATGTTCCAGACACATCCAAATTTAGCCATTTGCCTCTTTTTCGGAGATGAAGAAATTGGTCAAAGCCTTGGGTCAGATGGAGGAGTAGGTGGGTGAACTAAGGAAACCTCATTTAAGAGAGTTATCACCTTTTCAAAGGACAATGACATAAATAATATTTTACCATGTCAAGGGAAACCTTTCTGATTTCTTGCAAAATTGTCTATTAAATGACATGAGGGCCCAGAAATTAAAAGTTTCAAAAGCAGTAATTCATAAAACATGTATTAGTAATATTATATGATTTAAAATATTTGCTTCCAAAATGATGTAATTTATTTGTCATTAAAATTACAATTTCTGTTAGTTTTAATTCCTCATAAAAAGGCAAGAAATTTTGAATTTATGAGTTTTTTTATACATTGAGGAAGATAAGGTGAAAATGAAAATATAGTGAAAAAATAAAAAGTGCTTCAACAAAGTCAAGAAAGTCTGTAATACGTGGCCAGTGTTTCTTGAATGTCATGAGAGCTCTCCTTGAGGTTAAACTCATTTAAATTTAGGGTAAAGTAGTTCTAATGATAGAAGATACCCATGAATAATTCTGACCACAATGCAATTTTATAATTTATTTTTAAAAAATTCCAAGCAAAGCATAACATAATGGAGTGCATGAAACAATGAAACAAAAAAATGAATAAACAAAAGGGGGAAAAAAAACACCCATAGAAACAATCTTATATAGTGGACAAAATTCACTATAGGGGAAATTTCGTTGGGGTTGAGGATGGCATTGTTGTGCATGATCAATTTGAAACAATCATTTAAAACATAGAGAGCTGGTTATCTCCTTTTTAATTAATTGAACCTATAGGAGTATCTATTCTCATACTTATTTATTAACTAGGAGGTTCAGGCCTTTTTACTATAAAACCTATATATTTTTGCCAGCTTTTTGTTTATTTATTTGATCATGTATTTGAAAAAAATAATCTAGGAAATATACTACTTTATTTAAAAAACTAAAACAAGAGCTCTTTAATACATATTTTAGTTGTATTAAAAAATAGATACCTTTTTTCTTGTGTTCTTGATAATATTTTTGAATAATATTAGTCTTTCATCTCACTTATTTAGTTTCTTTTATAAAGTTTTAATTCCTAATTGCATTATTATAGCATGCCAGTGTCTGGGATTCTGTGAAAGTCTTCTTAGAAAGTAAAGATACTTTTGTTACCATAGAAATGATGGGTATACAAGCCTTCTTCCATGGTTATACCTTGTTAAGAAGATAACATCACAGATTTTCTTCAAAGGATTTAAAGAGATAATGAAGAGGATTTTAAAAGTTTTATAAATATTATATATTAATGTATTAGAGAACAAAATAAACTGGATATAAAGCAATGCCATAAAATGTTTTATGGTTATAATGTGGTTGCTCCATAATGTGAAAATAAAAAAATACACATTGAGTTTAAGCACTATTGCTCTTGAGTTCAAGAAGAATTACAATTCATGTAGAATTTAATATGTTTAAAAAGGTAATCTTATAAGCTAATATCTGACATTTCCCTTAACATCTCTTTAGTTTTATAACTGGCACTATCATTATTTACAAATTCTCTAAAAAGTCCACACATTGATGAATAAGTTGCATCTTAATATTATGTACACATGAAATTTTTTTGTAACATTAATTTTAAGACTTTGTTTTCTCTAAGGATATATTTCAGTGCTTGGTTAGGATTACATTATACTTATTATATGTATGTCTATTAGGTTCTCATAAAATTAAACTTCTTGGGTCATAATTTAATTAATAATCTCTAAATTGAAAACACCACGTTTATTTCTCAAATTTCTTTGAACAAGCAAATATGATTCACTAGAACCTGCTGTTTAGCAGCTATGATTTTGAAACCACACTTCTCTATGTAATTCAGGCTATATAAAATTCCTTCTTAATTATTTTCCTTGCTTTTTTGGTTCTTTATATATAAGTATATGTCAATTTTCATGTATAATTTTTTATTATTACTGGGAAATTGCATTTAGTTTATCAGTCAGCTGTAATAGTAGATTCTGCTCCTTTAGGGACTGTTAATAATTGCTGAGTGATAGTAAATTCTTTCCATATAAAATAGTGAAGCAGTGATATAATTTAGTAATACAAAGGATACACATATATGTGGATTCTGATATAAAGGTTCCATTTGGTAAATATGTTCCAGTAATAATAAATGCTTAATTTTTTTTTACCTTTCAGAGAAAGTGTATGTTCTGTTTTTGTATATAATTCTAGAATATGTGGGACAAAAATGAATTTGTTGAAACTCGTTCTTCTGATGTGATTAGATTGAACTATTTCCATTAGACGGGAAATGTAAAAATTCTCAAAGTCTTAAAGAGAAGAAGGTTTTACACCATCTTATGGACTTCTTGAAAATAGTGTTTCCTTTTTTTGCCATTTATTTTTAAAATTCAATTAAAAATTACCTGGGAAGTTTCCAATTAAAAATATATATTTCTTTATGTTACTGAATATTTATCTCTTTGTGATGGATGTTGTTTATTGGAGGTAGCTATGGGCCCGCTTACTGTCTGTCATCTTATTTGTTTTTATTTGCACAGTTCCTATCACATTTACTAGGTGTACTGGTTAATAATGCGTATTGCCTGTTAACTGGTTAATAATGCAGATTACCTATTAACTGATTAAAAATGTGGATCACTTATTAACCTATTAAAAATGCAGATTACCTATTAATGGGTTAAAAATGTGGATTAACTATTAACCAGTTAATAATGTGGATTAACTATTAACTGGTTAATAGTGCAGATTAACTATTAACCGGTTAAAAATGCCAAAGCTCCATTAGGTTTATAATTATTTCTGTCCAGGTTAAGTTTGTCTTTTTTCTCAAGCAAAGTTAGGGACTTTTGGGCTGTGATAATGGAAAACTTAACTAAAAATGTTTGAAATAACCTATGATTTATTATCTCACATAAGAAGAAGTCACTGCAATATGTTCTCAAGCACTTGTTTTCTTTTCATTTTCAACTCTGATCACTAGTGCCTGATAAACTTAGTGTCAGACTCAATCTTTCTTCCCCCCTTCTTTCTCTCTCTCTCTCCCTTTCTCTCTCTCTCTCTCTCTCTCTCTCTCTCTCTCTCTCTCTCTCTCTCTCAGAGGATAGGGGCAGGCCTACAAACCACTTAGGTCTCCAGGTACCTAAACAGCTTTGCAAGTTTTGTTTTGTTAGCAAAGAAAAGTATCAATTGCCTTTGAGTGGGCAGTAATGGCACTTGGATAGACAATCCATTTTCAACTCTAGCCTTGATTTGCATTTAAGTCTTGTTCAAAATACGTATACTAAATAAATGCTTGATAATGCATGATCGCTCCACATAAAGTAGTGAGTGATTATTCTTTGGTGAATTAATCCAAAAATTTTAATATAATTTATTCCTAGAATAAATTGGTCACTAAATATAAGTATTTGATGATGATGTTTAAAAAGTTTAATGAAGGAGAATACCTTTTGTGTTACTAAAGAATAGTGGATATTTTTTTCTGGATATTAGGTAAAGAAATACACAGATTTGAGATGAGTTAGTTAATTCTTCATTGTAAAATAGAAATGAAGTGATTCCTCTCCTTGAACATATTTGATGTTTAAAAGATAGATTTTAAAGATAGTGAGCCTTTTTTCTCTATAAATCTTTGTCAGGCTATCATACTAGGAATAAGACCAACATTTCAGAACTCACATTTTATCTTAGCTATGTAAACTCATTGCAACACATTTTTTTTTTTTTAATGGGAGATGTGGGAGAGAAAAAGTGTTTCCTCCAACTAAGAACCCAGTATCTTTAATATTATTTTATATTGTGGCCAGTACTCAGAGGAGGCGAAATGATCTATGGTGTTACATCACTTTTATAGCTAAGTTCAAATTATTAAATGCCTGTTATATTATCCTTCTTTATATAGAGTATATGGCAAATTATATAGGTATTGAACCATTTCAGTTACAAGATTAGATGTTTGTTTAGTCTCTTAACAAAGCTATTACCATTTTTATTTATTTCACATTTTAAACATCTGGCCTCTGAGTACTTTACTTAAAACCATCAGTTAATAGGAGTACCAGCAACAATTCATATTTATTATATTTTTATTTCAAATGTTAGTCTCTTTGATTATTCAGGTTTTTTATTTTTAATTACCTCTTTTGTCCATAATTTGTATGAAGGTTTCTAGATTGCCTGGACTAGATCATAGCTGAAGGGGTGTTTTTCTCCCAGAAATTTGATTACATTAAGAGAATGAATGAAGCTAAGATCAGTTGTAACTTTAGTTATTATATTCATAGAACATCAGATCACTTTAAAATGGTTTGTTACTTAAAAAAAACACCTAGTTTTATCTCTATTAAGATCAATTAAGACTCATTTGATATATTTCTTCAAATAGAATTTTATATTTATATACTTGCTACTTTATTGTTTCTTGAGCAGTTTATCATATAATCACTATTAATAAAATTTGCATACCATATGCTTGTGAAGTGATGGTGCAAATATATATTATTTGGATACATAAAAGTTAAAACGTACAAAGAATTACAAGTTTTAAAATAATTTGTGTTTTGTATTTAATTTCAAATGTATTAAAACCAGACATTTTCTCCACAAAGACATTTATGGATAAACTTCTGTTTCTATTCTTTACTCTATGAGCAATTTCAAGGAAAGGTTTCAGGGTTTTGTCTTGTTAAGTTTATTCTTGTATTCCTGAGTCAGTGATTAGTATAGTGCAATCATTATATTCTAAAGGATTGTTTCTAAAGCTTGGATTTCTAATATTTCTTGTGTGTAAAGTACCCCTCATGTCACCCTAAGAGCCTGTGTAATATACCTCTTTCTTCAAGTTCGGCTACTATTATACACTAGAGGCCTGGTGCAGAATATTTGTGCGTGGGGTGGGAGGGATTGTCCCTCAGCCCAGCCTGCACCCTATCCAATCTGGGACCATTGAAGAATGTCCGACCGCCCTTTTAGGCCTGATCCCGATTGGGCCTAACCGCTTCTGTCTGCTAGCCTGATCACCCCCTAACTACTCCCCTGCCAGCCTGATCAATGCCTAACTGCTCCCTGGCCAGCCCGATTGCCCCTAACTGCCCTCCCTGTTGACCTGATTGCCCACAACTGCCCTTCCCTGCAGGCCTGGTCCCTCTCCAACTGCTCTCCCCTGAAGTCCTGGTTCCCCCCAATTGTTTTCCTCTGCAGGCCTGGTCTCCCCAGCTGCCCTCCCCTGCAGGCCTGGTCTCCCCCTAACTGCCCTCCCTGTCCTGGCCTGATCACCCACAACTGCCCTCTCCTGCAGGCCTTGTTCCCCCCCACCCAACTGCCCTCCCCTGCAGTCCTGGTGCTTCTCCCAACTACCCTCCCTTGCTGATATGGTCTCCCCTAACACCCCTAACTGCCCTCCCTGCTTGTCTGATCACCCACAACTGCCCTCTCCTGCAGGCCTCATCCCCCTCTCCCCAACTGCCATAACCTGCAGGCCTGGTCTCCCCCAACTGCCTTCCACTGCAGGCCTGATCACCTACAACTGCCCTCCCTTGCAGGCCTGCCCCAACTGCCCTCCCCTGCAGTACTGGTTCCCCCCAACTGCCCTCCCCTGCTGACCTAGTCTCTCTCAACTGCCCTCCTTTGCCAGCCTGGTCATCCCTAACTGCCCTCCCTGCGTACCTGATCGCCTACAACTGCCCTCCCCTGCAGCCTGGTCCCCTCCCCAACTATCCTACCCCCTGTAGGCCTGGTACCCCCAACTAACTTCCCCTGCAGGCCTGGTCCCCTCCCCCCACTGCCCTCCCTTACAGGCCTGGTCTCCCCCAACTGCTCTCCCTGCTGGCCTGGCCCCCCCCAACTGTCCTACCCTGCAGGCCTGGGTCCCCCCAACTGTCCTCCCTTCCTGGCTTAGTCCCCCCGTCCCCCAACTGCCATCCCCTGAAGGCCTGGGTCTTCCCCACCTACCCTCCCTTCCTGGCCTGGACACTCCCCCCCAAACTGCCCTCCCCTGCTGGCTTGGTCACCCCTAACTGCCCACAACTACTCTCCCCTGCTGGCCATCTTGTGGTGGCCATCTTGTGTCCACATGGGGGCAGCCATCTTATGTCTCGGAGTGATGGTCAATTTGCATATTACTCTTTTATTAGATAGGATGGTGTATATCTAACCTTGCTTTTCTCTTTTGAAAGTGTAACCACCTTATCCTTGTATAGCTCTATGTTGTTCAACTCACTGAACAAAGAGCCCCATCCTGGTGGTTAGCGACTCACACACTTCATAAGAAGTTGCATTAACGAATCACTGGCAAGATATTAAGTCTTTCTAATTTTTATGTTAGATTTAATTTTGTAAAAAGGCAGAGATAAAGTAGCATATCAGAAGTCTCAGAAGACCTAAGGACTTCCTATCTCTCTTAGTCTTTATAATTTTAACTTCTATATTGAGATATGTGATTCATCTGAAATTAATTTTTATTTATGGGCTCAGGTAGAGTTAAGGAAGCTTTGTTTATTATCCCATGTGGCTTTCCAGTTTTCTAGCACCCTTTGATGAAAATACTTGTCTTACCTCAATAAGTTGCTTTGGTGCCAGTGTTTAAAAATAAATTGATTTTTAAATATGGGTCTATTTCTAGACTTTGTATTCTATTTCATTAAGCTGTGTATCAATTACATTGATTGCTGGTGGCTAGAATAAGCTCTTTTGTTATACAAGATAATTTGTATTTCCATATTAGTGTCAAAAACAGCTTTTCTATTTTCATTATAAAAGAAAGTATGATACCAGAACAAAAAAAAAGCATAAGCAGCAACAACAAAAATAGATAAATTGGAATAATTTTTGTGTAGCAAAGTACACAACAAAGCGAAAAGATAACCCACAAAATAGGAGAAAATATTTGCAAACCATATATCTGATAAAGGATTATCAAAAGTATATAAAGGGATTATCAAGAGTATATAAAGAACTAAAACTCAGTATCAACAACAAAAAAAACCTGATTAAAAATTAGCAAAGGACTTGAATAGATATTTCTCCAAAGAAGATATGAAGTAACCAATAAGCACATGAAAAGATGTTCAACATCAATGATCATTAGGGAATTCAATGAGGAACCACCTCAAACTATTAGAATGCATATATTAGAACAAAAAAATGAAAATGAACAAGGAAACCCAGAAAATACCAAGTGTAGGTGAGGATGCAGACAAATTGGAACCTTTTTGCACTATGGTGGGAATGTAAAATGTTGCATCCACTATGGAAAACAGTATGGTGGGTCCTCAAAAAATAAAAATAGAATTGCCATATAATCTAGCAATTCCACTTTTGGGTACATACTCAAAAGAATTGAAAGCAGAGAGTCAAAGAGATATTGTATATACTTGTACATAGCAGCATTATTAGCAATAGTCAAAAGGTGGAAGCATCCCATTGTCCATTGATGGATGAACAAACAAAATGTGATAAATACATACAATGAAATATTGTCCAGCCCTAAAAAGGAAGGCAATTCTGATACATGCTATGACATGGAAGCACCTTGAAGACTTTATGTTGAGTGAAATAAGCCAGTCATAAAAGAACAAATATTGTATGATTTCCTTAGATGTGAGAGAACTGGAATAGTCAAATTCATAGAGACAAAGTAGAGTGGTGGTTGCCAAGGACAGGGTGTCTGAGTAGTTCATGTTTAACGGGTATAGAGTTTCAGTTGGAGAAAATGAAAAAGTTTTAGAGATGGATGGAGGTGATGGTTATATAACTGTTAATTTACTTAATGCCTGTGAACTAACTGTCTACTTAATGGTTAAAGTGGTAAATTTTATGTTATATGTATCTAACCACAATTTGGAAAAAGCCTATTTGGGTTATGATTAGCTTTGTTTTGAATATTTGGGTGAATTTGGAGAGTACTAACATCTTAACAATTTTGCCTTCTTTTAAAGAAAACTGGTATATTTTTACATTTATTCATATATTCAGATATGTTTTTCTTTTCCTCATCAGTGTTTTTATAATTGTCACTGTAGGAATCTTGCAAGTCTATTATTAAATGTATTCCAAAGTATTTAATATTTTTTGATGCTATAGTATAGGAAAACTTTACATTTTTTTTTTTTAATTCTCACTCAAGGATATTTTTTCATTGATTTTTAGACAGAGTGGAAAAGAGAGGGGAAGACAGAGAGAAATATTGATGTGAGAGAAACCCATTGATTGGTTGTCTCCTGCACAAGCCTCTCCCAGAGCCTGGGCCTGGGAGGAGCCTGCAACTGAGGTAGGTGCCCTTGACCAGAACTGAACAAGGGATCCTTCAATCCTCAGGCTGAAGTTCTATCCATTGAGCAAAATTGGCTAGGGCTAAATATAAATTTTAACTGCTTATGAAAGTGTTGAGAGCTGCCAGGTGATGAGGGGTCACTTAGGATCACAAACCAAACTGAAAGTTACAGTTGAAATTACTTATTACAATATCATAAGCAAGAGGCCAAATAGGAATGGTTGCTAGCTCCCCAAATATTCCATTTTCTCCACTAAATAGAACTTGGTAAGGTCAAATGGATCACTGCAGACATTGGATGAGGTATGGGGCATTAATGTCTCTGCTGACAGAGCCCTGAACAAAAGAATCTTGCTGGGGGTGGAGGAAGGAGAAGGGAAGGGTAATGAGGTAGAACTGAATCAGTGGATTAAAGTGTCTTTAAGACCCCTCCCTCAACAAGGAGACCTTGGGGAAGGTGCAGGAGTAGTGTTTTAGTCTAGCTCTTCCTTCCCCCACAAAAGGAGGCCTTATAATCCTAGAATAAATCCCTCCTGATCATGAGGTATGGATTATTTTATATATTTTTGGAATTTATTCACTAATATTTTGATAAGGGCTTTGTGTTTCTATTCATAAAGTCTTACTTTGTTAATTGCTTTTCTTGTAAAGTCTTTATCCAGTTTTGTCATCAGGTTTTACTGGGCTTCTAAAAGGCCTCTCTCCTCTTTTATTTTTTTCTTAAAGCATTTGTCTAAGATTGATATTATTTCTTCATTGTTATTGAATTCCCCAATGAAAACATGTGGACCAGAGTTTTCTTTGTTAAGTACATTTAACTTTAGTATACATTTCTGAGAGTTAAACCTCAGAAATACATAAACTCAGAATTACATAACCTTAAGATGATCTTGTTCAGTATTAAAGTGTGTGTCTGTGTGTTTTACTTAACTGATATTTGATAGAATGCTTTCACTTTTGTATTTTATGATTAAGGATAGAGAAGCTATAAAACCTTTTTCTCCTTATTTTATTTTATTCATTTCTCCAGGTGGTATATGTCGTTAGTGTGACTGATTTCCCACTGAATATTGTTGTTGTATATGGAGAGGTTGTTGATTAGAAAAACCATAATGATAATTTTCTTGCTTGTTAAGGGACTCTCTCTCTCTCTCTCTCTCTCTCTCTCTCTCTCTCTCTATTACATTTAATATTTATCTTAATAGGCTCAAAAAAATAAGCCTCCCTTGAAAACTTAAGTACCTAACCAGGAAAATGATGGGGAGGGCATAGGACTGAAATTGAAAGTCTGGAATTTTAAACAAGACCCTGTATCACCATGATGTATATAGGTAACTTTTCTGGGAACCAGTTATTGCGTTCATAACTCAAGCAATGTATTAAATTGATTTGAAGAGCCCTTTAATTTTCATATTCTATGACTTTATAATATTACTAGAGGCCTGGTGCATCATGCACCAGTGGGGTCCCTCGGCCTGACTCTGACATTCCCCGAGGGATCCCAGATTGCGAAAGGCACAGGACCCCATTGGTGCATGAATACGTGCATAGGGCCTCTAATATGCTTATAAGGTCTTTGGTTAATCTCTTCCCGCACTTCCCCTTCCTCCTTCCCTCTGAGATTCATTAGTCTGTTCCACATGTGCATGCCTATATTTTCCACTCTTGCGTTGAGTGTCTGCCCTCTGGTGGTCAGTGCATGTCATAGATACCAGCCAGTCAGCGGGTCGCTTGGGCTTTTATAGATATAGATGGGATTGAAAAAGAGAAATTTGAAAATGAAAAATGGTTTGAGGTGTAAAGAATTCTGAATAATTTATTGTACAAATCTCCCACCACCAATGCTGTCAATTGTATTAGCCCATAATATTTTTTCTAATTTCAATTTCAGTTATATATTTTATAAAATCATAGCCTATCACAGATGTGAGTTAATTATTACATAGTCATTTTTCATTTCTTACTAATTGAGACATAGGTTTGTGAGGGATGGTTTATAGAAATTTACTTTGAAAAGTTTTTTGTTTTCTTAATTCTATAAAACAAAATATTTACTGAGCTTTTATTTATTTATTTTTTTCAAACATACTTTATTGATTTTTTACAGAGAGGAAGGGAGAGGGATAGAGAGGCAGATACATTGATGCGAGAGAAACATTGATCAGCTGCCTACTGCACACCCCCTACTAAGGATGTGCCTGTAACCAAGATACATGCCCTTGACCGGAATCGAACCTGGGACCCTTCAGTCTGCAGGCCGACGCTCTATCCACTGAGCCAAACTGGTCAGGGCTACTGAGCTTTTAAATAGGCTAAAATATATTTGTAGATGACATGATAGCTGAGTATGTATAGCATTTCTCATTTATTCAGTTGTTTTACACATATGTTATATGTGTTTTTTTTTTCATTTTAATTCTTTACTTTTTAATTCATTGTAATCCTTTTTGTGAAACCATTTTAAGGATCAATTACATTTATCCTAAACTGAAATGAATTAAGATTATCAGTTTCTGAATTACCTTTTTCTATTGTCCTGTACTCAATAGGATTTAAAGCTAAGTATACATAAAGCATGCTCCCACTTAAAAGGAGTTTCCTCTAATTCTGTCTCACTTTCTAGACTGACCTCATATATTTTTAAGAAAATACATAATCAAGAATTGGTTTGACATTGTGAGATGACTTAGTAGCTGACTTTTACCATCACACATAAACAGTGCTCTTATTCTCAAACACAGTATCACTTTCAGCCAGATAACCACTAAAATCACTGCACTGTGGCTTTCTGAAAATGCCATAATCCTTCAAATGCCACATTAAACTGAGAGAGAAAACCATCAGGAGTGCCCACACAGTTATGTAGAAGAATGAGCCATGAGCCGAGTGAAAAGATGTTCGGGAAGAACAGTAACCTTTCCCTTGATGTGTGCATTTCCCATTATGTTTTTGACACAAAATGCTGCAAAATGATTTAATGGTGGCATTTTGTTTTGCTGACTCCTTTTATTCATTAAAAAGAAACCAAAGTTAGGATAGGAAGGTAGGAGAAGAGTGACCAAGTACTGAATTCTATTATATGAATCTGTTTTCAAATTAAATAAATGAAATATGTTTAGAAACATGGCTTTGCCCTCTTTACATGGCATGTTATCTGTGATAAGTAAATCACTTAGTTCTATTTATATCTTCACAATGATGTTATTTTTCTTTAAAGTTAATTTTTTCTCCATTCTCTTTTTTCTTTCTGGTAGATCCCTGGTTATAAATACCATGTCAGTAAATCAAGAAAGTTTTGTTTAGTAATTACATAGATCTCACCTACTACATGTAACTCAGTAGTGTCCTACTTTTTGCTGTCACTTTATACATGTAGCTGATTATGCAAGAAAATAAAGTAGGAATAAACTCAGAGGTCGAAAAGATTAATGTCTGTTAACGTACACAGGATACATTTCTATGGGGAATCAAGTCATCATCTTGTCCCACATAAAACTAGTACAAAGCTATGTACCAGCAATATTGACTGTAAACCTATGTTAAGGATAAAACTGTCTTTAATACTATATTATTTTTAAAATATATTTTTATTGATTTCAGAGAGAAAGGGAGAGGCAGAGAGAGATAGAAACATCAGTGATGGGAGAGAATAATTGATTGGCTGCCTCCTGCACGCCCCACACTGGGGATTGAGCCCGGAACCAGGCATGTGCCCTGACCTGGAATTGAACAGTGACCTCCTAGTTCATAGGTTGATGCTCAACCACTGAATCATGCCAGCCGGGCTATTTTTTTTCTTTTTCTTTTTGATTTCTATTGAAAGTGAGTTTGCTAGGACAGAGTATATGTGTATTCTCCATTTTAATAGATAATGTTATTTCATTTCCCAACAGACCCGAATATGTGACGATGTCATAGCACAGATTTTGACAATTCTGGTGGATAGAAATTGGCATTTTGATTATATTTTGTGACTACTTATGAGGTGGAATATTTATACATATGTTGATTAACCATCTGGATTTTCTCACCCATGTGTTGTCTTTCCATGTCCTCTGCCTCTTTATTGAGGTCTTTTTGCTTTCTAAAAATTGAGTTTATCACATATTTTTATTCTATGACATTTTATTTAGTCTGGTCACTTCAGTGTAATTGATGATGCATTCTTAAGCTTTAATCTTTACAGTCATCTTTTTAAATTCTGTACCTAGTATACCAGTAGTATTATATCTCATATATTAAACTGTTCATATTATACATTTCCTAGATCTTCTTGGTCTGATGTTTGGCTGTCTTAAATTCCTAAAAACAATTTTTGGTAACAATGTATAATTTATTGATATCAGATAAAGTTGCTTTCTGTAGGCAAGTTTTTCAATGTCATTAAGCCTTTTTTTTTTATACTGGCAAATAACAATAACTCAATATATAATATAGAAACATATATGTATATAAATAATGACATTGCTTACTTTCTACTTTATTGCTTCACTTATAATACTTTAAGATAAGATTAGACTTGGAATTAGATTATAAGTCCTCTTCTTGATTGTTTATTTTTAATTTTATTTATTGATTTGAGAGAGAGAGAATTTATTGTTCCACTTATTTATGCATTCATTATTTGCTTCTTGTATGTGTCCTAACCAGGGATCAAACCCACAACCTTGATATATCTGGACTTTGTCTAACCAAGTGAGCTTCCTGGCTAGGGCCAATTGCTATTTTTATCAATACAATTTTTATTTACTCTAACTTTGTTAGTGGAGTTGGAATTAGAAACTAGAACACAAATAAGTGACATGCCTTATGTATTTAAAATATTTATTTACTGTTCAATCTGGATTTTTCTCTTTAAAACCTTGCATGTTAGGTTCTTGTGATCTTTATTTCCTTGCATGTATTATTATCTGAAAACTAAATGATCAATTCCAGGATTTATCATTTCTCTCTAAAACAATATCTTTTGTTATTTACCCATGTTGGTTATTATGATATTTAATTTTATCTTAGACAAGAGTATTCTATTACCTAACAAAAGTTTGTTTTATTATACCCTTATTTTAGCTCTTTGGTGAAAAGAGGAAGAAATTTAAACAAATATTAAAAAGTGAATAACACAGATCCTTCAGCCTTTCTTTCACATGCCCAATATTGTTTAATACTTTATGATTTTCCATTAAACTGCAGATGAATACTCTGGAAAATTAACCTTGAGAAAGGTATTATGGGTAAAAAGTGACAAGTTAGAGGTTGAATATTACTTCATGACTATACTAGTAAGAATGTAACTGTGTGATTTGACTTTAGTATAAAATTGTCCATATATTCTGTGTATGTTATTTTTAAATACATGAAACCAAGAATTCTGTGTTTTAGTTCACAAAGGGCAATCACTTGAGCACTGTGAGAACTGATAGATTGAACTACAGAAAAAGTGACTTTTTAAGTATGCTCCCTCTAAATAATCTCAAGTAGAGGAGTTCTTCCTTGAATGAAACTGTTAGGCACTCCCTGTAATTGCTCAGTAAATCAGATGGACACAGACAGCTGCACAAGGCAGATAGGCCTACCAGAGACTAAATCAATGGGATTCAGTCCCATCTGAGTGAATTACATCAGTCAATAACTGACTGAAACTTCTAGATGCAAATTTTTCTTGTCAGGTTACTTATTTGTGTCAATTATTAAGGAATTGAAAAATTGCCTTCTGTGACATGGCCTATATGTAGATCTTTTTTAAAAGAGAAGTTGAATTTCATGTAGAGCATTCAGCATTCTGACCAAAGATTCTTTGTTCTTTTGAAGCTTTCATTTGTAAAGAAATCATAGAATCAATTTTCCTTCTTTTTCTTTTCTTTTTAAAAATATTTACTGTTGAGAATATTATAGATGTCCTCTTACACCCCACCCCCCATACTCTCCTCTATCCAGTTCCTGCCTCACCCTAGGCCTTTATCACCCTACTGTCTGTGTCCATAGGCAATTACTTCTCCAGAAAATCAGTTTCTGTCCTTAAGGCTTTCAACTGATTGGATAAGTCCCACAGACATACTCATACTCTTCCTGTTTCCCCCTCCCCCACTCCCTCTGCGATTCCTCGCTCTGTTCCATGCTTCCATGCCTCTGATTCTGTTTATTCACCAATTATTTTTTATTCATTAGATTTCTTGTTCATTTATTTTGATTTTTAGGTTCAATTGTTGATAGATATATATTTATTGCCATTTTTATTGTTCATATTTTTATTTCTTCTCCTACTTTCGTTTTCCTTCTTCTTCTCTTCCTCCTCCTCCTCCTTCTTCTCCTCCTTCTTCCTTTTTCTTCCTTTTCTTCTGTCGTCTCCTTTCTTCTTCAATAATACCCTTCAGCATTTCATATAATACTGGTTTCTTGGTGATGAGCTCCTTTAGCTTTTTTTTTTTTTTAATTGTGAAACTCTTTATCTGACCATTAATTCTAAATGACAGCTTTGCTGGGTAGAGTAATCTTGCTTGAATCTTACTATCCAGCACTTTGAATATTTCTTGCCACTCCCTTCTGGCTTGCAAAGTTTCTGTTGAGAAGTCAGCTGATAGTTGATGGGCTTTCCCTTTCAGGTAACTAAATGCTTTTCTCTTGATGCTTTTAAGATCCTCTCTTTGTCTTTAACCTTTGGCATTTTAATTATGATGCTTCTTGATGTGGTCCTCTTTGGGTTCCTCTTGTTTGGGATTCTGCACCTATTGGACTTGAAAGTCTATTTCTTTCACCAGGTAGGGGAAGTTTCCTGTCATTATTTCTTTAACTAGGTTTTCAATATCTTACTCTCTCGCTCAGCTCCTTCTGGACCCCTTCTGATGCAAATGTTGGTACGCTTGAAGTTGTTCCAGAGGCTCCTTACACTTTCTTCATATTTTTGGATTCTTTTTGCACTTCTGATTGGGTGGTTTTTTTGTTTCCTCATATTCCAAATAATTGATTTGATTCTTGGAATCCTCTAATGCACTATTCAATCCCTGTAAATTATTCTTTATTTCATTTAGTTTATGCTTAATTTCTGACTGGTCCTTTTTTATGTCTTTGACATTCTCACTAGGATCCTTGAAAGTCTCATGAAGATTCTTGAGTAACCTTATACCTATGGTTTTGAACTCAGTATCCAGTTTGATTGCTTCAATTTGTTTCATTTGTGACATGTTTCTTTGTCTCTGCATTTTGGCTGCTTCCCTGTGCTTGTTTCTGTGTATTAGGTAGAGCAGCTATATCTTGTGGAATTGGTAGAGTGGCCTTGTGTAGTAGATGTCCTCTAGAGCCCAGTGGCTCAACCTCCCAGTCACATGAGCTTGGCACTATAGGAGGACCCCTGTGTGGGCTGCATTCATAGTCTTGTAGTTGAGCCTGGATTGCTATTGGCATCTCTGAAGGAGTTGATCTCCAGACCAATTGGCTGTGATGACCAACTGAGACTACAGTGGGAGCGCAGCTATGCAGGAGGTGAGGCCCAGCTGTGAAGCAAGGCAGGCTGGTACTAGTGCTGGGTATTGGGTCTTTTATTGGTAGGCTTGGGCTATGCTGTCACCAACTACAGCTTGTTTGAGAGATTTTAGTAAAGTATAAACCTGAGCCAGGGCAGACCATTCATATGGAAAAGCAGCTACAAATAGCTTGGGAAGGGCTGCAAATTGGATGGGGCAGGGTCTCATGGAATCACCTGGACAGAGCAAACAATGTGGATTCCACCTTTCTCTATTCTTTTTTTATATTTTTAATTTAATAAATCTTTATTGTTCAGATTATTACAATTATTCCTCTATTTTTTCCCCCCATAGCTCCCCTCCACCCAATTCCTTCCCCACCCAGTTCCCTCCCTACCCTCTGGCCATACATCCCCCCCATTGTCCTCATCCATAAGTGTACAATTTTTGACCAGTCTCTTCCCGCAACATCCATACCCCTTTACCCCTGAGAATTGTCAGTCCACTCCCTTTCTATGTTCCTGATTCTATTATATTCACCAGTTTATTCTGTTCATCAGATTTTTAATTAACTTGATTTTTAGATTCACTTGTTGATAGATAAGTATTTGTTGTTCATAATTTTTATCTTCACTTTTTTCTTCTTCTTCCTCTTCTTAAAGAATGCCTTTTAGCATTTCATATAATACTGGTTTGGTGTTGATGAACTCCTTTAGCTTTTTATTATCTGTGAAACTCTTTGTCTGACCTTCAGTTCTGAATGATAGCTTCATTAGGAAGAGAAATCTTAGTTGTAGGTCTTGCTTTTCATCACTTTGAAAATTTCTTGCCACTCCCTTCTGGCCTGCATAGTTTCTGTTGAGAAATCAGCTGACAATTGTATGGGTGCTCCCTTGTAGGTAATTAAGTGTTTTGCTCTTGCTGCTATTAATATTCTCTCTTTGTCTTTTTGCCCTTGGCATTTTAATTATGATGTGTCTTGGTATGGTCCTCTTTGGACCTCTTTTGTTTGAGTTTCTTTGCACTTCCTGGACTTGTAAGTCTATTTCTTTCACCAGGTGGGGGAAGTTTTCAGTCATTATTTCTTCAAATATGTTTTCAGTATCTTGCTCTCTCTCTTCTTCTGGCACCCCCATAATTCTGATGTTGGTATGCTTGAAGTTGTCCCAGAGGTATCTTACACTATTCTCAAATTTATGGATTCTTTTTTCCTTTTGCTTTTCTAGTTGAGTGATTTTTACCTCTTGGTATTTCTAATCTTTGACTTGATTCTTGCTTTCCTCTAGTCTGCTGTTGGGTTTCTGTAAAATATTTATTTTGCCAATGTATGTTTAATTTCTAGTTGGTCCTTTTTCATATTCTCGCTAAATTTATCGGCCTTTTCTTTTTTATTTCTTTTCTTCTCTTTTCTTCTCTTTTCTTCTCTTTTCTTCTCTTTTCTTCTCTTTTCTTCTCTTTTCTTCTCTTCTCTTCTCTCCTCTTCTCTCTCTTCTCTCTCTCTCTCTCTCTTTCTTTCTTTTTTTAAATTTATCAGCCTTTTCTAGGATCCTCTTGAAAAACCTTATAACCGTGATTTTGAACTCTATATCCAGTCATTTGTTTTCCTCCATTTCTTTCGTTTTTCATCTGTTTGTCTCTGCATTTGTGCTGCTTCCATGAGTTGGTAGGGTAGCTTTGTGTGCTAGGTGTCTTGGCCTCCCCTGTTACCTGAGGTGAACACTCTTGGTGCACTCTTTCATGTACCGTGTGTGCAGCCTTGTTGTATTTAAATCTTGATTGTTGTTGGTATCACCAGGAGGAATTGACCTCCAGGCCAATTGGCTGTGAGGATCAGCTGTGTCTATGCTGGGAGACAGCCTTACATGACAAGACTTGCAAAACTGCGAAAGCCTCTGTGCTCAGCTTGGATGGGTGGAGTTTCAAGGTGGAGCTGACAGCCTTGGCTTCTAGTCAGCCTTGCCCCATGAGGTTTCTGGGTCTCAGTGTTCCCAGGCAATCTCTACAAGCACCTCTAAGAGAAAGCTGCCCTCGAGTTTCGCCTACTGCCAAACAGTCCAATCTCTCCCACAGTGAATCCGGACACCCAGATTCTCTCCTGGTAGTGGGATTCAGTGCAATCAAAACTGGGTTTCAGATTTTTTGTCTTTTTCTGCTAGATCAAGCCAGCGGCACCCTCAACAGTCCGTCCTCTCTGCATGCATTCGCGAGCACTCCTCTGGACCTCTGCCTTTCCCCTTTCCCCTGGGTTTCTGCCTTACAGTCCAGATTCCCCCGTATGGGCCTCGGTCCCCAGGGTCTCGCCTGGAACTGGGGTTCAGTGCAGTCTGGATGGAGCTTTTGTCTCCTTCCCAGTAGAGCCCGCCAGCCAGGCATTCAACCACCCTATTTTTTTCACGCATGCGTATCTCTATACCTCAGGCTTTGCAGCTGCTCTGATTCTCCTTGTACTTTTTGCTTTCCTTCTAGTTGTAGAATTTCCACTCAGCCAGCTTTTCTGTGGTTCTGGATGATGTCCGTTTTGTCTTTTAGTTGTATTTTTGAAATTGTTGTGCGAGGTAGCAGTTTAGGTGTTTACCTATGTTGCCATCTTGGTTTCTCCTTCTTAATTTTTCTTATTAAGATAGTATTCTGATAAAATTTGGATTAATAATGAAATGTTTACTTAGTTTAATTTTTCTTTTATGATTAAGTTGATTTGATGATTTTGTTAGATGTGTAGAATGGTTAGCCTATCTCATAAATTCAGTATTTAATGTGTGACATTCTTTGATTTTCAAAATCTATTGAAACATTAAATCTTTAAATAACTTTGGATGATTGATTCATCACTTTTTTTTGAAGCCCGAATTTATTTCTACTTTAAAAATGCTCAAGAAACTTTAAGAAGGCCCTAAAGCCCCAAGGTATCCAGATTTAATTTAAGACCATCCTGAGGTGTTGTCCATTGGTTTCTCTTTTTGTGAGGCATCAATTTGATCCTTGTTAATGAAATACCCTGGTAATTCTCATTGGATCGTGGCCCATGTGACTCCCTTTATCTGTCATAAATGGGCATCAGGTTATGAACGATGAGAAATATAATACTGGAAATAATCACAAAACATCTGCAGATTCTACTTGAATATCCTTTTTGCATTATTTTTCGCAACCAGGCCCAGTGATTATTAATTTGAGTAGCAGAGATCATGATGAGTGTCACCTGTGAAGACTGGTATTGAATGCAGCTCTTTCAGAACAGAACCCAACAAACCCAAGCCTTTGAGATAAAACACCCTCCTTACTATTTTTCATCTTAACATTTCAATTTTTTAAATAAATAAGTTAATTATTGACAAGTACTTTAAAGAAAAGAGAAGCCTGAACATAGTATACATTAATTACATAGTGAAGTGTGGTATTTCTGGAGTATACAATTTTAGAGGAATAAACATCATAATTTCAAGCACATATGCAATGAAATGTTTCTAATTTCACTCATTTATTTTTAGTAAAATTTGCTTTTTATAATTAAAATTTTTTTTAATTGCAGTGTGTTATTATTGCTAATTTTTAAAGAAGGGATTACTTATTATATATTCAGTTGTTTGGAAAGCCTGGCACAGTAACCCCAATTCTGTTACTGGCTAGATGAATGACTTTGAATTAAGTTACTTCTAAAGTTATTTTCTCATTTGTGAAATGAGGTCTCAACTTCATTTTCTCTAAAATGTTGTACTATTTATAACTCAATGAAATGCCAAAATAAACACTATACAGTCCTGAAAATGCTCTCCAACTCTGTTATTCCATTAGTCATCTGAGACTTGAACCATCTGCCCGGTATCACTACTAAGCAACAAGAAAGGAGCTTCTGCCAGGGGTAGAAGTAGGTAACATATTCCATCTTGAAGCATTTCTGACAATGGGCAGTTTTTCTTTCCAAGGGAGCTGACAGGTCTCTCAATAATTTCAGTGCTTGGAGTAATACAAAACAAGCATAATCCAGCTTCTAGTATTAGAAACCAATTGCATTAAGTCCTCAATAATGCCATGGATAGTTTCTGTGACTTTAAATAAAAGCAAAACCAATTTTACCATGGATTAATTGATATAAATAAGATTTAAGTTCCCACATAGCATAACAACATTAAAATGAAACTATGTTGAACAAAATGTTTTTAAATGTTTATATTTTTTTCTTAATTTTCTTCTTTTTGTAAAATCAAACATCTTTTTTCAGCTGTTTCTCCTGTAACAAGGTTTTGATTTGTATTATTTTTGTATAGTTTTGGACATATGAAATAAAATTATAGGTGAACAGAAATTGAAAATAAGATTGGATAAACATTTTGGAGTTGATAGATTTTGATGTCCAGGTAATAATGTATAAAAATCTTATATTTTTAATTATAATTAAACCTAGACATACTATTTTAAAGACTTTATCAACTGCGAATTAAAATAAAGCTAATGTTAGACCTTAATATCACCCATACTCTATACTCCGCTAAGTGTATTAGCTCATTAAGTTTTTACAATAGTCCTATGAGGTTTCACATCTCTATTTTGGAGATTAGGTAACTGAGGTACATAGACATTAAGCATCATGAAATAGAAATTATTCCAATTATATATTGAAATTATACTATATAAATTATGTATTAGAATATAGTTTTTTTCCCTTCCACTGAATACTACTATAGTGTTTGATAAATCTACTGTTCTTCATATTGGTTGCTGAGATTTATAGAGTGCTTATTTATTATGGGCCAATGTGCTGGTGCCTTTTGTATTTTATCTCAAGTAATCTTCACAGCCACCCCATAAGATAGTTGTTGATTTAACTCCTACTTTATGGGTGAGGAAAATTAGAAGAATTACTTGTCCTTGATCACACAACTAAAAATGGCAGAACTGGTATGAGTCTATGCAGTCTTAACTGAGTAGCTCATGCTCTTGAAGGCATATTGCCTCACCAATTATACTGCTTTAGCATATTTGACATCATGGGGGGTAAAGAAGTAGATGCTTCTTCCTACCAGGCAACTCCAACTATATAAGGTACAGACTACATGTGCATACATCAGAGAAGTCCTTTGAAATTATTTAATTTCTTTTTTCTGCATTATTTGTAAGTAAGCATACTAGGTTCACAGGGAATGAAGACAAAGCTAAAACTTGATCTCTGAAGTACAAACCCACAAGTCTTTTATCCTAAGATGACAGCAGCCCAGACAAGTCACATTGCTTACTCTGGCTCTAAGGAAGTTTTAGAATATTAAGTAAAATTTTAGGATGGAAGAATACTAGTGATAGCTTTTTATTTTTTTTCAAAGTTAAACATCAACTTGTATTTAATTTGTGGTTAAAGCAGATTTCCTGTTACCCAATGCATGTATATTCATATTCCTATCAAAATTAAATATCCGTATATCTCTTGTGTTGTCTGCTAGTCTTCATTATTTGTGCCTGTAATTAAGAGCTCATTGCACTTCTGTGGTAAATGATGTAGTTGCTTCCTCTTGCATTGTGCTGACCTGGTAGTGTTTAACCTATAGACAAAGCAATGCTCAGACTATATGATTCAGGATGTGCCTAAAGCTCTCACTGAAAGACTGCAGCATTGAGAAAAGTTAGCACATGTAACTATTCAACAAGGGAATTAAACTCTTCCTAGCTATTTCCCTGTTATTCAGCAAGTGGATTCAACTCTATTTCTCAGATGTCAATAAGGACATTTCTCTGAAAACGCTCCCATTATATTCTTTTTTCCTTGTACACTTTTGTTTTGGCTTCCTTTGGCGGTTGGTTACTCAGTTCGGCATGGTAGCTCTTCTCAGTAGTGCTGTGTTTGTCTGTGATTGTGCCACTTTTCACTTTCTTTTTCTCAATGGAACTTGGAAGCATTAAACACATCTCTCTCATAGTTAAATATTAAAACGACCTTTTTCTATGATGTGTGACTACTTGCCAATTTCCCCTCATCTACACTAATATAAATATCTGAATAAAATGATGAATTTGTATGTTTACTGCAGTAAGAAAACTATTTTAATCACTAAGCCTCCTAAAATTTCTCCTCTGAAAGTGAAGGAACAAAGGTAGCAAACAGATATATGTTAATAGGGGAAAATCAGTTCAACAAACACTAGAGAAAGTCTTGAGAAATAAATACAAGTGTATGAGTTTGAAAATCTGGCTAAAATTAATGCATTTATAATTAGTGACAAGATATTTACAGTGTGGTGTTGTTTTTATTGCACACTCCTCTAAAATAGCTAGTTAGTGTTATGATTTTCACAACTATAACCAAACATTTCTGGTACAGTATTTTAATTTTTTTTTTTTAAATAGAAGGCAGTGTTGGCACAGGGAATAAGAATCACTTAAAAATTTCCTCCCTGGGACTCTAGAGTTGGGTAGAACCAGCCCTGTACATATTGGCTAGGTGTGCTTGTTTTCAGCACAGTTATGTGCTTTCTCAAGGATTGTTAAAATGCTATATTTGATGAAAAAAAAATAGCACACTGCTATTTTTTAAGACATTTATTAAGCAAATACATGTTTGCTTATGTAAACACAAACCCTTCATCAGATTTATTTTTGTTTTAGTAAGATAGACTTACTCTGACAACTAAAAGTAATAATAAAGAGGAGGCAACTCAATGTTTCAAGTACAAACTTAGTTTCATTTTAACTAGTAAGAACCCTCCCTACAGAAGATCTTGGCATTTAGGTTTAGGGTATATATCTCTTTGGACCAGATCATATGTTATTTGAATCTACTGTGGTGTTGTTAATATGTTTCATAAGACATAGTGCAGAGTGCTATGATCTTTAAATGTTAATGTTCTTTTCTTATCACTTTACTGTGTAGATACCCTTCATGAGACCCAACTCTGCCACAGCTCATCCTCGGAGGCAATCCTGGAAACCTCTTTTATAAGTGTGATTTTAAAAATGTGGATAACACTCTCAATAGAGTACATAAAGTAAAGGAGAACAGCTATTTGTCCTTCCCATAAGCTTATCACTGCAAAAAGTTGCCTTTGCTTGTCAGGTTTGGATAGAATGTAATTGATTGGTTTGTTACCTGGACTGACAAGGCATTTAATCTGCCTGCGTGGATTTTTTTTTCTATTTCTATTTTTTTTGCACTAATCAGAAATATTTGATACGTGCATTGTTGAAAAATACTAGATAATGTCTTATCAGAATTGTCCTATTAAGTAATGTTTTTCCTCTTGCTTCTTTGGCAAATGATGATATACAGTATTTGGACTTACTGAAGAGCTATGGAAGCCTATGGGAATTAACTGCAATGTGCTATTACTGTTGTTGGTCACTACCAGTAACTAACAAGAAAGACAATGCATTCCATTAGTCTGCTATTCTGCTTTATCCAACTCAATACATATATTCATATATGAAATGCTACATTGAGGAACAACTATAGACTCTTACATTAAACATTATTTCTATTTATAATATTCAGTAGGAATGAAAGACTTGTAAAGCATATGTATTCTAGTTTTGACTCATTGTGTGAAAGCATTGATATTATTAACATGAAATTTTTACAGCTTCAGATTTGAAGCTCCTAAGTAAGAGATGTCTGTGTTGCTCTCTAGATATGTTTAAACAATGCCCAAATTCATTCAGTCCTTACTGACATAATATAAACTCTGTATTCAGTATAATTTTATTTTTTCAACCTTAAGAATGAGGTTAAGAAATAAGGAGAGAGATACAAAGCTTATTGACTATCCAAGTCACCAGCTGAAAGATCTTCATCAACATCTTTATCTTTCCAGAGGTTTACAGAATTAAATTTTGATCTTCAAGCTTTAATGATCGAGGTTTAAGGCAACTACAGAAATTTGTTGAATATTTCATCACTCCATCTTGAACTGATTAAAAGAGACTCTTTGCTGAAAATGAAATGCACATATACATGTAAATTGTCAACTTGCTTCTTGGAATTTCTTGATCTATAAGTGTGGTTTTGGACATCTTTTCAGGTATAGTGGTAACTGAAAATAGTTTTAAACTTTAGGAATAGAGTAGGCAATGTGATTGATAATCAAAAGCAAGTGTAAATATAAAGTTATTAGTAATCTATAGTTAAGTAAGCAACCATATTATTGGATAAGATATTTATTAATAGTAATATGTATATAAAATATATATAAATTAAGATTAAGGATTATCAAAAGATAATTTGGAGGAAAAGTATTACTAACCTATAGCAAACCACTAAGCTTTTGTTTTAAGAATAAGAAAGGACTTATTATTTATAACTACATAAGTTTATTAATTTTGATAATTAGTAGTATTGCCTGGACTCCAGTTGATTTTAAGAAAAATTACACATTGCATTTTCTTTTCTTTTTTAAGTATATTTTATTGATATTTCACAGAGAGGAAGAGAGAGGGATAGAAAGTCAGAAACATCAATGAGAGAGAAACATCGATCAGCTGCCTCTTGCACGCCTCCTACTGGGGATGTGCCCGCTGCCACGGTACATGCCCTTAACCGGAATTGAACCTGGGACCCTTCAGTCCCGACGCTCTATCCACTGAGCCAAACCGGCTTTGGCCACATTGCATTTTCTTAAGGGAATGTGCTAATGTGTTATATCCTGGCCCTCCTTTGATATATGGTGAGAAATTGCTAGTGATAATTTTAGATTTTCTTAGAAATCATTAAGCCTTGTGGGTTTGGTATAACCATTAATCAGAATCCCTTCCACCTTGGTTCTAATCAGAATACCTACATTATCATTCTCTGTCTTGCAGCCTTCAATGGTAGGTAGGCTAGCTCTAAGAATATTTGTCACCCATGACAAATATAAACTGCATAACTTATAATTATTGGTCCTAGAAACAGGTATTTGGAATAAAAGAACTTCTGAAGGGAGTAGAAAACAATTTCTCCAGATAATCTCCTAAATGCTTTCATATTTTCACAGTATACAATTTCCCCCCCTAATGATTCAGTTGCTATTCAAAGGAAATATTAATATGTGCTTAATAAAATATGGACCAATTCACAGACAATGTGAGAGAAAACTGCACAATAGGTAAATGATGGCTGTTTGTTATGCAACAGGGAAAGAAAAAAACATTAAAAGAACAGAAAGGAAATTAAATGACTGAAATACAAAAATGACATGGTAGTATATAGTAGTGGCTCTCAGCCTTTACAGTACATCAGGATTTCTGCCATATTTCCTTCCTTCTCTTCCTTCTCCCTGCTTTACTCCCTCCTAGCTCCCATCAGTTTCTGATTCAGTGGGTTTGCAGTGAGGCCTGAAAATGTGCATTCCTATCAAGTTCCCAGGTGATGCTGATGCTGCTGGCCAGGGACAGCACTTTGAGAACCATTTGTATATATTTTTGAAGTAGTCATTGTGTTGCAATTGACATTGATTGATTGTTTTTAATATCCTTAAAAATGCCCTTATATTTTCAAAAATATGTGTTTCCATATAAAAATGTTTATGGTAGTTTCATCTATAACACATACAATATAATTTCTTCATTTTCATAAATTCAGTTAAATGTTTATTTTATTTTATACTTATTATGAGGGAAGCAATATTTTAGATTGAGAAATGAATAAAAAACATGTATCTTCATCCATAACCCACTAATTCCTTTTGAAAAATTTGAAATTAGGGTTATAAATATAACATGAAAAAAAAATTTAGCCTTAAACTTCATCCATAACCCAGTAATTCCTTTTGGAAAATTTGAAATTAGGGTTATAAATATAACATGAAAAAAAAATTTAGCCTTAAACTTTATCCATCTTAAATTTAGAAATGATATTTCTGTATCATTAAATATATTTGTTAATTATGTGTTTCTTGAATTTTTATCTAATTTTACATTTATGATAGTAAAAGCTGATTACTGACCATAAAAATAAGAATATTCACACCCATTATCGTATTTTCATGCTTTTATATTCTACTAATGAGACCACTCTCTTTTTATTTTTATTTTAATCTTTTATTGTTGAGACTGTTACAGATGTCCCTTTTGCCCCCCACCTTTAAACACTTAATATTCGTTATTTGACAAGTTACCCCTGTTTTACTTGATTCACAATATGGGCATATTTTATGACTATTTCATCAAAATCTATTCAAGGAATTTATAAGGACTCTCTGCAGCAGAATGAAGTATTAACATTGTTAATTTTATTTTCTGAAATAGTTTTTGATGGCTTTATAAGAGATTCAGCTTTAGTGCTGTATGGCAGAAATAGATTTCTGAAGGCAGACATCTTTTTCTGCAATCTGAGTCAGCACTTTGTTAAGTTTTACGTATACTAAGGATTGTGCATAAAAATATTTCTGAGATGGACATGCTTTGCAAATACATTCTTAATAAAAATGTGGACCTCTTTCTCCCAGCACTCCCCCTAAGGCTTTCTGCAGGTCTGCTGATAAGATTCACTGCTGTTCAGGCACATAAGATATAATGAAATTGCATGTTCATGCTGGGCTTTGTAAATAAAATGAGATTGACCCCCCAGCCATTATTTCATTTATCTGATTTACATTGTAAAATGAAGATCTACACTATTGACTAGGGCATAATTAGTTAATTATGAACAGGTAAATACAAAGTTATGTGGAGCTTGAGCACAGCAGGTTGTACTGCTGAAACATTTCCAGGGGCATGAACAGATGGAGATCAGTTTATTAAAGAAAAAGCAGACGTGTTTCAGGTATGGAAATGTTGAATCATTCTCTCATGCTGTGAAGAGGTACTTGACCTTACTGTGTATTTTTATATGAATTCTTTGATTTCATGTTTCATTTTTTTGTTTCACTTTTAATCATAACTTAGTTGTGCAGATGTAGCTAACTGGAGTGATCTTGTTATTTAAGTGATCATTAAATATGAATTAGGATTTCATTAATTATCTATATTTTCCAATTATCTATAATTTTTCCAATTAATATACTTTCATGTATAAAGAATGTTTTTCTTACCACTCTTTCATTCAATACTGGCTGTGATAAAAGTCTATAGTGGCATTAATGAAAAAAATGTGTAAGGCCTTCACATTAGTCTTATATTTGTGAAATATACTATGAAGACATTTTCTAGTTATTTTGTTTAGAAAATGATTATATCAGTGGTTTGCTCTAAGATTGTAAAATAAAAGGAAAAAATGTCATTATTGATATTAAATGTTACTCTAATATTGTAGAATGCAGAATTTTGTGCATGTTTGTATTATGTTAAAAGTGATTTAACTCATGGGCAATAGACCTGCATCTTCTCCATCTTTTAAAATGAGTAATTGCAGTAATTGGTTACTATTCAATGAAATAATCTTTCCCTCCCAGGTGACAGATCTGTGTAGGTGTTTAAGCTACTAGTGAGATTTTCCTTAAGTAATGTTAATATTCAAGACCAATTCTTTTTATCTTTCTTGTATAGACTTTTTACATGGAAATGATGGAAAAGTAAAAAATAGAATCTATCAATTCTCTCTGTGTTTAGGGTATGTTTTTTCTTTTTTAAATGAACAGATGTATGTGACTCTATGTTTAGAGTCAGTATTTTACTCCATATAGACCTGGAAGGGATCTAAATAAAATGTTTCATGACATAAAACAATAGCTTGATTATGGATCAACTTGATCATAAAAAATCATACATTCTTTTTCAAATCAGACATTGGGGATATTGCTTCTTCCTGACATTTATTTTAGCACCTGGCTACAAATTGTATGCATAGGACATGCACTTAATTGTTTCTGTTAGTTTAAAAAGTAGTTAGTTAGTGTACTCTCCCAGTGAAATTATCAGCTGGATATTAGAGGAGTTAATGAAACCCTTTGGAACATTGATTTTAGCCTGTTTCTTGGGCACAGGAGGAAATAAATCAGTTGTCTCTCTTTGAATTGTATGTATATTCTCAGCAATCAGATAAACATGATCGATTGCTTGTTATATGGATCATAGGACATATGAACATAAATCATTTTCTTCCTCTTCTTTGTCTAGGGTGCTATACTTAACCATGTGCTAAGTAAGTATTTTAAATACATATAGAAATATGTATTTTTGATCACTGCATTTTGTTAAATCAACGTGTAAAATGCCATATATATAGCTGCTTTATTTGGATCCATTATTAATCTGATGCCTAGGAAATTGTCTTTAATAAGAATCTAATTAAACAATCAGTTTTCCTTTTATAAATGGGATTCATTTAATCTCATTTAAAATCATAATTTTAGAGTGCCCTATAGTGTTAATATGTACATTATTTATTAGGTGTTTAAAGAATACTTCTTTAAGCATCTAGTTTGAATTTTATTAAATTTCATAGTATTTCTTTACAGGCTCGTTTTATATTCTCTTTGAATATTTAAGGCATTTCCTTCCTATTTAACATATGTGCTATTGGTATAATAGTCTGTTTTTATTACATAGACATTTGCATTATTTAATAAAGTATATTGTTATATCACTATGCTTTTGTGGGTCAATAACTGCTTTTGCAAAAGATTTTAAAAACATTTTATTCACAATTTATTTAGATAAATATGTACTATATATGTGCTGTAATTATGTATTTCCAAGAATATGTAAGAAGTAAAGGTAAAGACCAACAATAATAATTTTATCACTAACAACTTCAATTCTACTTTGCATTTAGGAAGCAGAATGATTGCAGGCCCTTATGAATTTCTAAATTTTGAGTTTTTAACATGATATAAATTTGTAACATAGCCAGAATTTGTTCTGACAGAATTTGCTATGGTTTACAAAATGGTATGTGTGTGCATGAAATAAGAAACCCATTATTTTCACCATTTACATTATTCTTTGATTCCTAGGATTCTTAATGATATCTCCTATATTAGTCTGTGGTATATTCTTGCAAATTCTGCTCAAGTTCACTGTGTCATTCAGTATATTTTTGTTATCAGCACATAAAGATTTCTTCAATTCAATATTCTAGTGTAGAAAAAAAACAGATTTTTTCCTTATGGAAATAATTGTAGTCATTTCTAGAAAGAGCTTACATTTGAATATTTACTTATTAACAGAGCTAATGATTCCAAGATTGAGTTACTTCTTTTTTTTTCTCTCTCTTGGAGTTTGGCAGTTCCTAAGTGTATTAAATAGTCTTTTTTTAAATTTAGTCTTGGAGTTGCAGTTTTTTATTTACTGGTGAGTGAGTGAGCTATAACCTGAGATAAGTATCACCCCTAATTTAGACAAGCAAATTCTTCCTCACCTCTGGGGCCCATCACAAATACATCAGAGCTCCACATGTAGACTAAGTCATTCTAAAATGTGTCACTATTGAAAGAATTAGTAAGGGTTAGGTCATTTCCAAATGGCATATACTTCAACATTATATTCTAACAGATCTAGCATATAAACCTTTCTTTATCCATTTGCATTTATTCTTGAGCTGAAAGATAACTTGATTTTACTAGTACCTGAAATCATCTACAAATTGGAACTATATCAATGTAACAAACTTGTTCTTAGTTTATTAGCTGGAAATTCATAGCTATTCCAACAAGAATCACCTGCGTACATGAAAGTAAAAAATAATAAATTAAGATTCACTTTTATATTCATCATGGTGTTTGACTTGAATTATACAATAAAATCTTAATTTATAAGTTATTATGACAGTTACAAAGTAAATATGCAGTAATTATGTTGTAATTTGATATGAACTAGGAAGATATTAACACCTAACCATTTACCTATCAAAAGCCCAGATTGTTGGCATTCTGAACTGTAAGGAACATTGCCCAAAAACCTAAAGTTAAGCAAAAAATATAGTTACTGAAAATTGTGTCCATATACTTAGCTCAGTAGAAATTCTCATTTTTGTGTCTTTTTACTGTCAATTTGTCTTAATGAGGTTAGTGGTCTGATTTCTGAATCCGTAACAAATTACTGTTGGGGAAATGTTGCTTAGACAAATACACTGACAATATCAGAAAACAATGGCTGAAACTTTTTAAGCAAGTGAGGATTCTGAAAACATATAAAAATGTTGAATGCAAGAATTCAGACCGAACAGCAGATTGATGGTACTCACTCCAAACACAAAGGGCTGGCACACTGTTAGACACATAGCAACATCTGTTACCCATACTCATGACCCTGAGATGACAAAGAGCGTGTAAATTATGTTTAAAGTATTTTCTTGAAGTAAAGAATGTGATTCTTTTCAAATTTCCCTTTCAAAGATGATTGAAATACTAGTTTGCTTGAAGGAATATGCCCTCAGTTATTTGGAAATGTTTCCATTCTCATAAACTCAGAAATGTTTATAATGTTTCACTAAATTTTTCACTATTGAAAGTTAAATAAATTGAATTGAAGAGAAAGAACATAAAATTGTGTCGGTTTGTCATTTAGTCTATATTACATTTGATGTTAACTATTATCTATTATTTCTTAATGTCAGAAAACATTTAAACATTTTAACTGCTTTCAAATATGAATTTGGATGGTTCATTTTTAATACTGGCATAGTAAATAAAGTACTATTATTCTCATTTGATTTTGTTTTTTTCCATAGCTAGAATTATCACAATAAACTCCCCTCCCCCAACTGCATTTCTTGAGTCTAATAAGGAGAGTGTGGTAGAGGAAGAAATACATAAACTATGACATATAATTGTGTTTTAAGCTTCTTTATACCTGAATAGTTGAGCTGAGTTGCTAACTTTTCTGCAAACTCTTGGTTCCTAAAATGGGTCTTTGAGAGATTGGGTTTTGTAGCATTATATGAAATATTTAGTATAAATGTATACTTATAATCCTATTGTGATAAAAAAGTTTTTGTGTGTTGTGTGTAACAATAGCTGCTTCCCTTTTTTAATAAGAAAGATTATTAACTAGTAGTTAGCATATATTCAAGTAATGTGGGTCCTATAATTTTCCCCTTGGTTTCTTAGTTGTGGATATCTCAACTTTTAAAATTTTAAATCAGTAAGAGAAACAATATATGAAGAGAATCTGACTGACTGATTTGGAGAAAGGTTTTATTATTATTATTATTTTACTTAATAGGAGAGCACAAAGAAAAGGAGGAGTATAAGTCTTTCTATAAGATGTATACATCTTTGTTATTTGCTGTTAAATTTTAGTCATGTTATTCCAACTGATAAAAAATTATTTTTATAAGACACTGAAATAATACAGATCTTTCTTCATTGTCAGCAGGATGAGATTGTCTGAAACGAAGAATAGGTATGATAGTTTTTTTAGATTTTGTACATCATAGGTGGCAAAGACATTATCCAAACATTTGTTAATAAGATTTAAAATGGATTAGGAGGCCCTTTGAAAACCAAATACACTGAGAAAAAGTGACAGGTAAATTTTGAGAAAATTGCATCTAGTTCTTAGAATAATTTTTATTTGCTATAGATTGTGATAGCATTCTATAAAATTAGGAAAGTTTATAATCTACATTAACTTGGAGAAAGAGTGATGGGATATAAATTGTAGAGAATGATTACAAATTGGTATATGTAGCCTGTAGAATTCCTTAGAGTTCTAAAATTTTTTAGACTAATCACAACATAGTGAATTGAATTCATAATCATGAATTATATGTATCATATCATCATTTTAAGCTATCTAATGGGAAAGTGATTAATTCTTAAAGTTCAAAATCAAAATTGTGTTAGTTTTAAACAAATATATTCACTCATATGACCTTAACATTTTTATTACAAAGTGTTCTGAATGATATATATATATGTATGTATATATATATGTATATATATATTAATATTTTTTTTAAAGAGAGGAAGGGAGAGGGACAGAAAGTCAGAAACATCGATGAGAGAGAAACATCGACCAGCTGCCTCCTGCACACTTCCTACTGGAGATGTGCCCGCAATCAAGGTGCATGCCCTTGACCGGAATTGAACCCGGGACCTCTCAGTCCGCAGGCCAACGCTCTATCCACTGAGCCAAACCGGTTTTAGCCTGAATGATATTTTTTTATCATTTGTTGTATTTTGTTTTTCCTACCATTATTTTAAGTTTAGATTGTTTTTGTCATAAACATTAATTTAATAATCCTGTGAGCTAAAGGTAGAATTAACAATGATAAAGTTCAAATGGGCAGTTGTTTGCTATTTGTCTTTGAAAAAGATGCTTTCTAAAATATTATTTAGATATACCTTAAATCTGTTTACCCTGCAGATGTGATGAATGCAGACTGTGCTACCATTTTGGCTGTTTGGATCCTCCTTTGAAAAAGTCTCCTAAACAAACAGGCTATGGATGGATATGTCAGGAGTGTGATTCTTCATCTTCTAAGGTAAGGAGGAAAGCCTATAAGAAAAAGTATTGTTTCCCTTCATTTTGATAGCTTTCCTATATCTACCTTCAGCTTCCTAACTTTAAAGAGAATTGGAATATGAAGGATTAACATTGTAATCTAATGCAATTAAAAAATATAATGCCACGGTGATTTTATTGCCCTTAAGTTGAGGAATAAATAGCTCTACTAAATTATATAAATTTCCTCTATAAAATATTTTAGCTGTTTTGTATGTTCTCTATATTACTGTAACATATTAAATAGTGCTATCGTAGCCAAAAAAGTCACCCTCTGCTAATTTACCATACCTAGGGAGTAGGGACTAGCAGAGAAATTCTGACTTGAGTCATATGTATAAATGATAACTAAAAGAATAATCAGTAAAATCCAATTTTATTTTGTAGATGACTCATCTTAACATAAATAAGTATATTGTGAATGCTTATATGATACTAGTTTTTATATTCTAAAATTCATTTCTGATATTTATTTTAGCTAAGTAAGAAGGATGGCATTTCTAATAAGGTCATTTAATAGTTTATTTCATGAAATAAACTATTAAAGTTATGTCTTTTGTATATCATTATCATACCCTTAAGTGGTGGTAATCTATAGTTTAAGATTATTGTGTTTCTTTAAAGTATGTGAGTAGCTAGACTCATAATGCTTTGGTTCATTTGACAGAAATATTGAATATATTTGAATTAAGACATTCTGGTCAGCTGTGGGTTAATCAAATTGTTCTTCCTTAACTGTCGATTGTAATATAGACATCAAACCATCCTTTTTAAAATACCACTTAACTGCATTTATCTGTCCTAGAGTAAGTTAAAATTGATACTGAATTTCTATCTAATCAGGGAATCAAAAGTATTCTTTCTATCATTAGTTAAAATGATTTGCTCCAGCTTACCACAGAGGTCATCTGTAAATGTTTATTTATTAAAGATAGTTTTACAGAAAAATATATTTAAAGGTTTTATAAAGTAATATATTTATTAATAGATTATATATTTGTACAATAATTATTAACATAGAACATATGTATGCATTTTATTTAATAAGTAAAACATTTTGCACAAGGTTTTAAACTATACAATATCAAGAATCATTTTCCATTAATTGTATTAAGATCCAGATTTAAGAGGGAGTATATTTAATAGCAAAAGGTTTTATTGCATAATTTTAAAATGCTTTCCAGAAATTGAATTTAAATGAACAAATAGTGCATACTATATATTTTAAATAGTTTTCTTATGGGACTCTTTGTAGTCTAAAACAATTTTTTAAATGTGTGTTTTGTTTGTTTGTTTGTTTTTTTGTTTAGAGTTTCCTCCTAACCTTAACAAGCAAATTAGGAAAGCAATTTTTTTTAAAAGAATTTACTGCCTTTATAAATGTCTTTTTGCATATGTACATTCTTTTGAAAGGCTCTATACTACCATAAATATGTAGCTTAATATTAAACACAAAGAGTGGCTTTGTGAAGTGATATAGTAACGAATATTAAAAATGCAAGGGGACATATTTCACATAATTTGGGAATGCACCATACATTTTGTAAATGCAGTAAGTGCCAGTAGCCATTGATAAGAGTAAGGTATTTTTTATTTTTGTTTCTTCTTCTCTACTAGGGATTAAGTAGGTCTTGAACTCTGAATGGAAATCCATTAGGATGGCACATTGTTAGAAAACTTGCGATGTATTTACTAAACTGTTTGACCAGTGATTGAAAACCTATTTAAATACTTTTAATATATGAAGACCATATTCCTAATACTGCTACTTGAGTAATCATTCAGAAGGTGTATTTGTCAGACCTCTGCTTTACATCTTAGTGTGTTTTTATCCTCCTGTATATAAAAAATAGGTCCTCCCCAAATCAGGAAATTACTATTGATACATTATTCCCCTAAATCCTCAGACCCCATTCAAGTTTTACCATTTGTCCAGTAATGTCCTTTGTAGCAAAAGGATGCAGTACAGAATCACTTGCGGCATTTAGTTTTCAAGTTTTAGTGTCTAATCTTTGTCTGACAGTTCTTGACTTTTACTATCTTGCCACTTTTGAAGAGTACAGAGCAATTATGTATAAGAATAACACTGATGTGATGCAGTATACTTTCTATCAGGTGACACATGATTTTGATTTGAGCCATAGATGGTGATGTTAATTTTAATCACTTGAATCAAGGAGTTATCTGGAAGTCTTCTCCATTCTCTTCCCCTTTCTCAACAAATTTTCATTTTCTATTTTTCCCCCCTTGGCTTTATTTTCTTTACTAGAGGCCTGGTGCACAAAATTCATGCACGGGGGAGGCTGGTGTCCTTTAGCCCAGCCTACACCCTATACAATCTGGGATCCCTCTCACAGTCCAGGACTGCTGGCTTCCAACTGCTCAACTGCTGGCTCCCAACTGCTTGCCTACCTGTCTTCCTGATTGCCCCTAACCACTTCTGTCTGCCAGCCTGATCATCCCCTAACCACTCCCCTGCCAGCCCGATTGCTCCTAACTGCCCTCCCCTTCAGGCCTGGTTACCCCTAACTGCCCTCCCGTGTAAGCCTGGTCACCTCTAACTGCCCTTCTCTTCAGGCCGGGTCCCCCCCAACTACTCTTCCCTTGCAGGCCTGAGTCTCCCCCTCCCAACTGCCCTTCCCTGCAGGACTGGTTGCCCCCTTCCCTCCTCTGCTGGCCTGGTCACCCCTAACTGCCCTTCCCTTCAGGCTTGATTGTCCCCAGTGGCCCTCTGTTGCAGTTCTGGTCCTGCCCAACTGCCCTTCTCTGCTGGCCTGATCACCCACACTGCCTTCTCTTGCAGATCTGGTCCTCCCCTGTTGGTCATCTTGTGGTGGCCATCTTGTGTCCACATCGGGGCAGCCATCCTGTGTCCACATGGGGGCAGCCATCCTGTGTGTTGGAATGACGGTCAATTTGCATATTGCTTTTATTAGATAGGATAGAACAGTGGTCGGCAATATGCGGCTTGCGAACCACATGCAGGCTCATGAGCTGCAGTTTGCCGACCACTGGGATAGAGGCCTGGTGCATGGGTGGGGGCCGACTGGTTTGCCCTGAAGGGTGTCCCAGATCAGGGTGGGGGTTCTCTTGGGGAATGGGGTGTCTTGGGTGAGGGGCCTGTGATGGTTTGCAGGCCAGCCACACCCCCTGGCAACCCAAGCAGAGGTCCTGGTATCTGGGATTTATTTATCTTCTATAGTTGAAATTTTGTAGCCTTGAGCGGAGGGTAGGGCAGGCCAAGGTGGTGTAAAAGTGGGGAAGCTTGGCTTCCTCCATTGCTGGGAAAACCCAAACCTCCTGCTCACTCAGTGACCACAGCCATTTTTGTTGGGATTTATTTATCTTCTATAATTGAAAATTTTAGCCTTGAGCAAAGGCCAAGGCAGGCCAGGAAGCTTGGCTTCCTCCATTGCCAGGGAAACCCAATCCTCCTACTCGCTTCATGGCCTCAAGCCACCTTAGTTGGGTTAATTTGCATACTCACTCCTGATTGGCTTGTGGGTGTGGCTTGTGGGTATATCAGAAGCACAGTCAATTTGCATATTACTCTTTTATTAGATAGGATTTTGATGTTCAAATTGTCCCAGATTTGGTGAATGGGAGCCACTTCAGGGTGATGTCTGCCTCTTCAACTTGGCATTTGTGTCCTTTGACATGATCAGCAGTCTTTGAGTATTTTCTTACTAAAAATGTTTCAGGCTCAACTTGCACTTCTCATTCCCTTGCTCCTGGAACCAGCTATTTCTCCAAGGAAC
Organism: Antrozous pallidus; assembly: GCA_027563665.1. NCBI lineage: Eukaryota > Metazoa > Chordata > Mammalia > Chiroptera > Vespertilionidae > Antrozous > Antrozous pallidus. The sequence continues at coordinate 65,146,507 of CM050521.1, forward strand.
TCTGGCTCCTATTAGTGGAGAATGATGTCTAGAAACCAAGATATGGATACTGGATGTGCTCATTGTTACTGGGATGTTGCTCCTACTAGCTCTTCTCAGTAGACAGTGCCAAAGACTAGATGTATGTACAGGCATATCTCTTTTTATTGCACTTGACGGACACTGTATTTTTTAAAGATTGAAGGTTTGCCCTACACTGTGCCAATCTATTTGCATTTGTTCACTTTGTGTCTCCGTGACACATTTTGGTAAGATATGTATATTGTATATTGGGGGCGTGGCCGAGGCAGCCAGGCCTGGGGGTGTGTGGCTGAGGCGTCTTGGGCCTGGGGGGGCTGGGAGGCCATGGCCAAGGCGGCCTGGGCCTGGGGGGGAGGGGCAAGGAGGGCGTGTCTGAGTCGGCCCGAGCCTGGGAGGGCTGGGGGGCATGTCCAAAGTGGCCCGGGCCTGGGGGCATGGCCGAGGCAGCCTGGGCCTGGGAAGGTCTGGGGGGACTTGTCTGAGGCAGCCCAAGCCGCAGGTGGGCATGGCTGAGGCGGCCCAGGCCTGGGGGGCTGGGGGTGTGTGTCTGAGGCGGCCCGGGCCTGGGCGGGCGGGGCCGAGGCCCGTGCTAGCCGGGGGCAAGCTGGCTGGGGCTAAGGCCCTGGCTGGAGGGGTGGGGGGCCAGGGCTGGATGGAGCCAGCCATCTGTCCCATTGCAGGGCAATGGCTGGGTGCCCAAGGCCTGAAGCCTCGGCCAGAGGGCTCCCAGTATATGAGAGGGGGCAGATTGGGGTGAAGGATCACCCACCCCCAGGGCACGAATTTCGGGCACTGGGCCCCTAGTATTTTAATAAACATTGTATATACACTGTGTATACATTTTTTGGAACACCCTCTATAGTCTTACGTGATAATCCTCTGATACAAAACTTATATTTTTCAACGTTTACCTCCACCCTACATTGATACCTACTTTACTTACCATAACTTGATGGCTTTTAGACTGAATTGTTCAGGAAGGAGAGGGATAGGGAGTAAGGATAGATGTTTATATTTTTTTATAAGCTCCTCAAATTAAAAGCAGTCAGGAATAAGAATTGTTTTATGTATTTTATGAATTCTTCAGTAATTAAAGTTTTCAAGGTAAAAATTAACTTTTTTAGAATTGTAAAACAAATACACACAATGTAAAACCCACATTAAACCTTAGCTGACATTTAAAAATTACAGTGTATATTTATATATAAGATATGAGGTAGACAGTATTATATCTTTTAGGTAATAAGTTAACCTATCTTAATAAAGTTTATTATTTAAAATTTTAAAGTTATATTGAAAAGTATAATCTCAGGCAAAGATTTTACTTTTTAAAAAACTAAATCTTTATTGGTGAAAGTATTACATATGTCTCCTTTTACCCCCATTGACCCTTCTAGCCCATCCCCACCCCCATGTGCCCCTGCCCCTGCTCTAAGACCTTTACCACCCTAGTGTCTGTGTCCAGGGGTTATGCATATATGCATACAAGTTCTTTGGTTGATGTAGGTCACAGTTCACTATTCAGTCTTTTTTTTAGCATATCCTATCTAATAAAGAGGGGATATGCTAATTGACCCCCATGTGATTGCAAAGATGGTGGCACCCACAGCCAATAAGGAGAGAATATGCTAATTGACTGCCCCCCTTCAAAGATGGTGGCACTCACAGCCAATAAGGAGGGAATATGCTAATTGACTGTCACCCCCTCAAAGATGGTGACACCCTTAGCCATATGATGGCAGTGCCCAGTCCCCTCAGCCCCCCTGGGGCTACAAGTGCATGGCAAGACTGGACCAGCCCCCAGGTGGGCCCAGCCACTCCATGGGCCTTCCTCAGGAGTCCCCCAGTCTCCTCAGCCCCCCAGCCACCCAGGGCTGGCCTGAGGCACAGGCAAGCCTTGGATGGCAGCTGCCCAGCCGCCCAGGGCCTCCCAAGGCTCAGGTAACCAGGGCAGCCAAGGCTTATGCTGCTGGAAGTGGCAGCAGCATAGGTATGATGGGGCGTTGCCTTCCCTTGAAAGCCAGGTCACCTCCTGCCCCTCAGGGCTCCTGGACTGTAAGAGGGGGCAGGCCGGGCTGAGGGATCCCCCCTCCAGTGCTTGAATTTTCATGCACTGGGCCTCTACTACTTAATATAGATCTCAACAATTTCTGTGTCTGAAACACCCAAAATGAAGTCAACTTCTTTTGACATAGTTAATGAACATGTATAAATATTTATTTTAAAAGTGAATCAACCAAGTCATCTATATTCACAAGTGCCACTGAGCATTTAAATTTACATCCTATATTTTATAGTGACTTTGCCAGTTATGATTTTCCCTTTTCATCCTTGTTTAAGCTCTGTTTTGTGGAAAGCCATAAAGTAAACATGACAGGTCATTATCCTTCTAGTACAAGATGAGCTGTCTTAGCATGGAGACCTGTATGTGGTTTGCTTGTATTTGATCTTTCTAGTATGCTACTCTTTATAAGTCATAAATATGCATAGAAATCTCATCCAAATTCCTGTGGAAGATTTTCTGCAACTACAAATGCCAAATGAGACAAGTGGGACTTTTTGATAATCATTGTGTTAAAAAATCCCTGAGAAGGGAAGTATGATTTTTTTTTTCATTTCTGTTTTATTTTCCAATTTTCCGCATTGAAAAACTAGAATCCTGATATACTTATGTTGAAATGACATATATAAATATTTATTTTCAAGGAAAATAGTCATTGAGAATTTTGCCTGTTTAAGAATGGAACAGAACAATCTCTAAGGAGTATTTGCTGTAATACATTAAGCAAGCACATTTAATTCAACCTAGAATTATTATAAATTGAATATCTGAATTTTATGTATTATGAAGATTTGTGAAAAATATAAAATTAAAATGAGTTATCTTTTAAGGTCCTTTGAAATTTGAAGCACATAACTGATTCATGGAAAAGGACTTTGTAATATTTTTTAACTATTCATTTGGCCTCTCGAATTTTTTCTGACATTAGGTTAAATTTTAAGTCTTTGAATTTAGCACAGTTGAAAGAGAAGTCATTTTCAGGTAAAATTTATACCACTTAACCATCTTAATTCAGTATTCTTCTTGCACTTGTGGAAGAAGCAGTAAGGCTTATAAAAATGCACTTCATTAAGCTTTACTGAGTGTTGATTGGCCTTTTCACTGATACAGGCGTGTAAAAATCTGGAGAAAGGTTGTATGTAGTGCCCTTCATTACAATCCCATAGAACAAATTTTTAAAAATTCTCAATGACTATTTTCCTTGAAAAATAAATATTTATATATGTCATTTCAAGTTTTAATACTTAATGTTTGAGAATTAAAACTCTGGGATGGTTCTCCTTGATGATGGCTATAATTAAAAATTTAAACTTTAGATTTCCTCTTTTCTACTGTGTGTGATAAAACCCACAAACTTCAAATGATGTTCTACCTTATCCTAGACTAAGTTCAAACTATGGCTGATTACTCCGGCATTTTCCCTGGCAGGCAAAATTGTACCAGTATGTCTGTTAAGCCCTTAGTTCCTAAAGGAGTATCATACTTTCAGATTAGCAACAAGATTTGTGAATTCACAATTCCACTGTGCTTTTTTTTAGAATAAGTTGTTACACTGAACTGAACATACTTATTTGTCATAATAGCCTGCTCACAGAGGTTGCTTATATCATTGTCCCAGACATGTTTCTGAAACCTATCCCTAGGTAATATTTTTATCATGTAACAGTTTTCAGCAAAACAAAGATTGTTTATGGTTATTCTTTATAATAGAATTTATGCTGATGTGTTTAGTTCTGTAACTTAAGGGAGTTTTCATGGGGCTTGTGTATATATTAAGCATATTGGTTTACTTCAATAAATTATGGTCAGGTATTCCTTAAGAACTTTTTAAAATATATGACTTATTTCCTTTGTAAAATTTACCAGTGTTTATGACATATTTTTATATATTTCAGCATCATATTCATAGAGAAAGAAAATGATTTGGAACCTGTAAAATTAGACAAATGTTTTCTATATTAATAACATGCAAAATTGAAAAGCTAAATTACGTTACACTTACTACAAACTGGAAAAAACCAAGCCATTTTCTAATCTGGGTGGCATGTGGGCGTGGTGTGTTTCCATAGCATGCTGTGGATTGCCATATGTGATGAGAAACTAAGTCACAACTGAGATAATTAATCAAAGTACACTAGGGTGCCATACGTAGAGTTGTCTTTCAGAAATTACCAACTTAATATTATTCTGTAGTTTTAAAATTTTTTGTTTTTATTATTTTGGAGAAAAAATGGCCCCTACTAAGAATTTGGACTTATGTTGAAAGGTATTTTTCATTACCTCTTTTCAAAAGTTAGTAAGACCCAGTATTTGAAATATTAAAATGGGATACCATTGTAAAAATTCAGAGATAATGTAGAGTATATTAATTATGTAAACTTTATTCCAGTATTTGTATATAAAGTGTGAGAGACATTTTTCACTACAAAATGAATGTCCTAGTTGACATAAGCTAGCCCAGTGGTCGGCAAACTCATTAGTCAACAGAGCCAAATATCCACAGTACAATGATTTAAATTTCTTTTGAGAGCCAGATTTTTTAAACTTAAACTTCCTTTAACGCCATTTCTTCAAAATAGACTCGCCCAGGCCATGGCGTTTTGTGGAAGAGCCACACTCAAAGGACCAAAGAGCCGCATGAGGCTCACGAGCTTCAGTTTGCCGACCACAGAGCTAGCCCATTCTCAGAGCTGTAAAAGTAACCCCCGAGTAAGAAAGACTCAAATTCTAGTTTCAAAAAAAGAATGAGATTTCATGTATGCTAGATGTAGATAGTTAGTTTATTCCTTCTAATTTATTAAACATTTAGTTTATTTTATCATTTTGTAGAATTACTTATGTTAAAAATTAACCTACATATTGTGACTTATTTTTATTTTTTATTTTTTTGGAGAAAAAATGGCCTCTACTAAGAATATGGACTTTCTGACTACAACAAAAAATAGACTTCTTCAAATCTAAGCTAGAAAATTCAAAGAATGCACTCTGATAGTTAATAGAATTGAGTTCTGAAGTTAAATACATTTAAGCATTCTAATGTTGATGTTCTGATAGAATTGTTACCAAGATTGATAAGAAATTATAGACTAGGTTTTGGGGAAATAGTGAAAGTGTGTTATACCATGTTACTAACATTTTGACATTTCTGAAATTCGGATGTGCAACTATAAGCAGTTTATATCTTTAAGTGATAATACTTTTTCCATAAAAATTTGCCGTTAAATGTATGGAATTTCTTATAATTTGAGACATTGTTGAATAAGAAAATGGAATAATTTCAAATACTCAGGAAGTCGAAGTATGCAATTTGATATGGAGAGAATAACGTTATGAGCTTTTAAAAGAAATAAACTGGGTTCACATAGTAACTAGAATGCTGTGACCTTCAGCAAGCTTCACTTCAGTGAGCTTCAGGCTGCTCATTTGTGAAAAGTTTAATGGCAATACTTAATAAATGGCATACTTTTAAAAATAAACAAGCATTTTGGTCAAAGAGAGAAAAGTTCAAAATTGGTGATAATGTTTCTCAACTTCCACCCCTTCCTTCCACTCTCTCTAAAATAAATGGAAACAAAATATCCTTAGGTGAGGATTAACAACAACAAAGTCTTTATTACTTTACTTCATCTTTTTGCTATTTCCTTTGGTAGTTGACACTGTTGATAACTTCCCACTTTTTATAAACTCCTGGCTTGCCTTTAGTGAACCTGTTCTCTCCTAGTTTTCTTCTGTCTTTCTAGTAGGCTTCTCTGGCTTATTTTCACAGACTTCTTTTCTTATTCTGCAGGTGACAATATCCATACCCAAAGCTCAGTACCATAGCAGATTTGCAACAGGACATTTGAGATTTAGATTTAATAATCCATCTACTTTCTCTGAGTTAATGTTCATCAAAAGAGAGACTTTCTGCCTTTTTAAATAACCTGTGGTCTAATTATGACATAATGTAGTGATAAATTTACGCATAAGCTCTAGTTGGCCATTTCCATTATCGAATAGTCTTTTACTACAAAGTTTAGCATTTACTTTAGCAGGAGAATACATATCAACTGATCTCCAAATGAAATATTATTCTGGAGATATTATTAAATGTGCTATAACTGGAGTGTCATACTGTAAGTTTTGTTTAACTTTAAAGCTAGAAAGTATTCAAAATAGTAATTTTTATAACAGCACTAACAACCTTATATAAAATCTGGCTTTTAAAAAAAGTAAGTGCTTCTCACTGTTTTTCTCCTTATTTCTTTTCTCTGATTCTACCTCTTCGGAGAAATTTGGAGTCAGAAAAATAAGTTTCTTTGTGTATATGTTTTTAAATAGTTTATAAATGTAATACATGGTCATTGTAGAACAATTAAAAATTTTTTAAAGTTAAAAATATTTAAAATTACCTGTAATAATAGCACCTAAAAGTATGACATTTCTGCTCATGTTTTGGTATATTTTACTGCAAGCTACTTTTTAAGAATTGCAGTCATATTAATCAAAGGAAACCATTAACAAAACAAAAAGACAGTCTACTGAGTGGGAGAAGGTATTGAGCAATGATAGATGTGATGATGTGTAAATATCCAAAATTTTATGAAGAACTCATGCAACTTAACACACAAGATTTGATTTAAAACGGGCAGAGGACCCGAAGAGACATTTCTCCTAATAGGACATACAGCTGGCCAATAGATGTGTGAAAAGATGTCAGCATCTCTAGTTATCAGGGAAATGTAAATTAAAACCACACTGAGATACCACCTCACACCTGTCAGAATGGCTATCATCAATAAGTCAACAAACAAGTGTTGGGGACAATGTGGAGAAAAAGGAAACCTCATGCACTGTTGGTGGGAATGCAGACTGGTGCAGCCACTGTAGAAAATAGTATGGAGTTTCCTCAAAAAATTAAAAATAGAACTCCCATTTGACCCAGCAATTCTACTTATGGGTATTTATTGAAGAAATCCAAAACACCAATTCAAAAAGCATGTGCACTGCTATGTTCATTGCAGCATTTATAACAGCCAAGATATGGAAGCAACGTAAGTATCCAAAGACAGACAAATAGATAAAGAAGAGGTAGTGCATATATACAATGGGATATTACTTAGCCATAGAAATGAGTGAAATCTTGCCATTTGTGACAAAATGGGTGACCTAGAGGGAATTATGTTAAGTGAAATTGAAATAAATCAGATTAAGATAAGTAACATAAGATTTTACTTATATGTGCAATCTAAAATAAATGAACAAACAAAACAGAAACAGAATCATGGATACAGAGAACTCAGTATGTTGTACATCTGAAACTATTAAAATACTGCATGTCAACTGGAATTGAAAACATTTAAAAATCATAATCATATACATTCTATTTTAATGGCCTTTTTCATGTAATTTTATATTTAACAGTTTTTCATGTTAAATACTCTTTTCCAACCAGATTTTTAAGTACTGTGCTGACACATATACTCTTATTGTAATTGCTGGATAAAAACAACAACAACAACACACTTTTAAAATAAGTAAGTGCCATAGTAGTAACAACAGCAATGGACATTTGTTGAGTACCTCTATGTGCTAGCACTGTCTAAGCACTTAAATATATCATCCCTTTTAATCCTCACGATAGTCCTAATGTCTTTTATCTCCTTCTTGAGGGTTAAAAAAAAGAATTACACAGCTAATAAGTGATGCAATAGTAATTCGAACCCATGCCTGCCTGGTTTTAGAACCTATGTTTTAGAAACTTACTTTTATACATATATTCAAATAAGTATTTCTATTTCTTTGTTGTAGGATATTCTCAAATTAGGTCTTGTCCTGAAGCCATTTTAGATTTTCATAATGTAGAAACGCAGATAACTTTTCCATTAGAAGTAAACACTAGGAAAAGGAAAAATACCTTTTGTTAAAAGGGATCTGTTTTGGGCTTTCTAATGAATAGGAGAATAAAAACTGGGGGGGTTAGTCTTAAAACAAACAGATTGATTAAAGATGGTCCTACTATAAGGAGAAGATAGATGATAACTCCTCGAGGCTTTTTTTTTTCATAAAATTCAACGAAATAAGTATCTGTGTTAAGAGAGCAGCCACTTGACAATACAGATGAGCTAAGAAGAGCCAGCCGGATCTAATCTGTTATACTTGGAAGGAGGGCGAGAGAAAGGGATCTAAACATGAATTTCTTATTAGGCACTGAGCGCTGCATTTTAGCTGAGTCGAATATTTCTTCTTAATGATTGTCATGAATTGTGAAGTTGGAAAACCTGTTTTTGTAAAAAGAAACTAAAATCAACCACATTCAGTCTCTTTGCAAAGATAGTTTAAGAATATTCTGGTTTGTGAAGTGTCAGCCACTTTATGTACAAACTAGAAGATTTCGTATATTTTTTTCAATATCAGCATTCTTTTTGCAGTAGAAAGTCCCCTTATTTAAAGCAATGTGTTGTTTGTCAGTAGATAAGATACTAATTTTAATGCAGTTTATACTCATTTTGGGTTCATTCTTTTGCATGAAATTACTTCTCCTATACAAAGTTAAAAAATAATTACCTCTTCCTTTATAGATAAAAGTTCAGGTATTTAACTGTCTTTACTCTATTTCCACCCATGACCTATTATCAGCCATCTAGATTCTTTTGTGATTTCAGATTTCTACAAGTTGTTCTAGCCTTATGATACTAGTCCCTTTCTTTCCTTTGAATTATATTCATATGCTAAATTAAAACTCTGGTCACCTAAGATGTAATCTATTTTATGTTTTCTCTGAAGGTTTCTTAAAGGTTTATGTTGTAGTGTTAGACCTTCATTGAAGTTAAGTTGGTTTTTTGTTAAATGTACCTTCAATAATGCCTACAAATGATTATCTGCTTCATTGGTTTGAAAACTGTTTAAAGTATGCTTATAGAGGTTAAAAATTTTAAGAATCACTTTGAAAAGTTCAGACTACATCAGAGCATTTTTATTAGTTCCCTTTGTGTTCCTGAGGGACTGGATTATTTCCTGAACTTTTTAAGACAAATAGTATTCTGTTTCTTCTAAAGTCAGGTATCTAAATTTAGATTACCAGGTGTTTGTGGATCAGTTACCAAATCACAGATATAGAAGTAGCTTAAAGCAAGTCATAAAGATAAGGTAATTAAGCATTGTTTTCTTATTTTAATACAGCAGTTTAACATATAAACATCAAAATTTAATAACTCAACACTTATTCCATTACCCAGTCGTTAGTTTACTTATTACTAATTTCCCCCCACTTCTAGTTATTTAAGATTGTGAATGAAGTAGATATTTTTAGAAAGCATTCTTTTCTCTTTCACAAGCAGGGAACTTGCTATATAATTTAGACAGTTTTCTACCTTTTCCCTGTGACGTTTAGTGACAGTGTGGAAGTTTTAACGTGTTTATAGCATAAAGACTATATTAAGTATAGCCTTGTCTTCACTTCTTTGTGCTCCTGAGTATACTACTCATGCATCTAATTTTTGGGTGAGGTAAACTTTGTCTTTGTGATTGTTCCTGATCCCCAATTTTTCTCTTTTCTACTCTTTCTCATTTTTCCCTGAATTAATGAAAGCAGCATTTGGAGACATGACAGTCTATGAATCCTGCAGTCTGAAACTGACACCTTTAACAAAAAACCATTCACATTAATTTTAAATAAAGGGTACAAAAGGAGACAAAGTAGTCTTATCTATTCTCTGTATGACATGCTTTAATGACTCTCCAGGTTCCTATTTTTAAAAGACTAATCTTCAATTTTTATTCAGATATAAATAAATATTTTTCCTGAATTCAAGAAAAGATGAAATAAAAAAGCAACTTAATACTTTCAGTTCACTGCCTTTAAACAAGTTCTGTTGGATCTTTTCTCCAATGACGATGGGGCATATCTCTTTTTTTTTTAGTCTCCCTGAGATATTACTAAATATATAACTAAGTTTTAAATACATAACTTAGCCCAGTTTAATGTCAGGGCTTCATCAGGTCTACTTCAGGCTGGGAAATCTAGCTTTGGGAAGGGCCCCTTGGGCTTTGATCGCGTCCCTGCTTCTTTTGCAAGATGCTGTCATTACTAGGATTTTCATACCGACAGTTCCCTTGATGTGAGAGATGCCTTCTCCTGTGGGTACTTATAACTGATTTTCAGAACTTAAGTTCCTTTCCTCCTTTTGATTGGTATCACCTCATTCCCACTAGGCTGTCCTCTTTGGTTGGATACCTTTCTAGACAACCAGAGTCTTGCTGTCTTCCACGGGTTGTCATTTGTCCTAAGCACATGGGAACCCTTGTCTTGCAAGCTCAGAAGAGCAGTGATTCCTCATAGCCCTTAGCTTTTCTCTGTGTTGCTCTGTCACTATAGCCAGACAGACTTGCATCACTACCCAGTCTCTGTGCCCTTTAACCTCCGGGGCACGCACCCTCTGAGTTCTTTTCAGAAAACCCCCCTTATCTAGGGACTGCCTTTAATGCGCCTATTCTAAAGAAACCCTTCTCTCCACTCTCTCTCTCCTCTCCTCATTCTTCAGGCTTCTTCCCCTTTGAGTTACCAGACCAATTTTTGGTTTGAAATGCTTCAGAGGAAATATTTCCTGAAGTATTTTATCAGGGCGTAACTTTTAAAAAAAAGAAATGTTATACCATTTATGAGAGGGTGAGAGAGAAAATTTCACTCACCCCAAGAGTCCTTTAAAGTGAGTATGTCAAATACCCTTTCACAGTGACATCCACTTTTTCAGATACTTTCTACCAGTTCCTCAGCTCTTCTCAAGACCTCCAGGAGGACATCCTCCTCCTTCTGACTTAACCCTTTCCTTCTTTTTTAAACTACGATTTGGCATTTTAGTGAACATGTTTACAAAACATTAGAGTCCTCAATTACAATTTTTCAACTTTCTCTGGATTCACTGTATTGATTCATCTCAACTGTTTCTGGTTAGAAATACGTAACTGGAGAAAACCATGAACTTAGGTTCACTTCAAATGTATGCCTCCTAAGTTAAACCAGGCCTCATTGCCATCATGTGAGCTCCTTATCAGATTTCTTACAGCAGCTATTTCAAATCTCTGCCACATATCTCAAGTCTCAGCTTTATTTCCAGCACTCCCATTTATCAAGAGGACTCTGTCTTTTACTCTACCGAGGAAAAAAGGGGCCATATCTTCATCTTATCTCCTCTCAACTTGAGAAATAGCCTTTGTACTTTCCCTAGCTCAATATCTTATTCCCTGTCTCAGAAGAAGAAGAAAAAAGTCTTTAGTGAACCAGTTCTTTATTACTTTTGTTCTTTATTCCAAAAAATCTTTCTCTTCAGAATCTGTTTCCATTCTCATTAAACCATCTTAGAAGCTTTTTACAAGTCATTCTTTTTGAAAGATGACTTTTCACATATCTTTTCAAGTTAGAAAACTCAAGGAAGGAGCTCTCCATTGTCCATGCCTGAGGACAGGTGTCAGGACTTTATCCCTGAATTCCCAGGCCATTTATATAGCCCCAAGCTGCTCACTTTCCTCTCTCTCCTCTTCCTCCCTCTTCCTTTTCTCACAAATATTAGTAGGCTTGTTTTTGTTTTTAAATTAAATGTCCAGCTTAAATCCTGGTTTTCTCCACAGTACTTAGGACTAAATTTCTTTTGCATTTGTTTGCTAGACTGTTCATTTGGTAGATGCTTCTTTGTATTGTTATTCATCTTTTTATGTCTAGATTCTTTTTGACAGATTATAATCTCTCATTTCTCTCATACTCCCTTGAAAACAGGGAACCAGAGTGTTATACCTAATTTTCTCAAGGTAGAGTTAAAATTGCTGTTGGTAGTTCATAGCTAGCCTGCTTCCTGTTAGTTGTTATTGAAATTATTTTTTAAACCTTTATTTTACTGAATGACAGTAGAAAGATATAAGTTCTAGTTTTTGACCTAGATGCCCAAGGCTGTTTGTTGAAATAACAAGTGATGTCTGAAACATAAATGCCTGCCAGCCATGGCCCAAATATGCAGGAAAGACTGAGAGTAAGAGACATGAGAAAATATCTCTTGAGCAAATTTAAAATATTCTTTCTTAGAAGATTTTCTGCCCCGTTCACTCAGCATTTCTGATAATATTTAAGAGTATCTGTTGACTATAGCAGGTTTTTTTGAAGTAAAAATATAGTTTTAAATTAAAAAGAAACTGTGTTCTTCAGAATTAAGAATACTGTGGTTGTCAAAGCGTGTACAACTAATCCCAGAGAAAATGTCTGTTTTGTATTTTTAGTACATAAAATTTAAGAAGAAATAGTAACTCTATTACTTACTTATGTAGGTATTTTCTTTTTTTTTCGATGGGCCTACTAATATGTAGGAACTTCATTTTATTGAGTAAAAATCTGTATAGTAGTCAAAGTTATGGCACATTTTTCAGTAGTTACTTGAGGTATACTTAGATAATCAGACATGATCTGTTCATTAAGAAACTTATATTCTGGAAGGACAGATAAGACATGTATACATATAATGTAATACAAGGTTTAAAGTGTTAAATGTCATTAAAAGATGCAGATAAGCTATTGTGGTAATTGAGAGACTAGGAGCGTTGTTTTCAGCTCCAAGAATAAAAAAGAGATTGTGAATAATATGTCATTGGAATGGTATTACAAAAACTAGATGGAGTTTGATAGGAATGTAAATCATGGTAGGTTACCAGGGGTATATAGCACAAACAAACAAAATACCAAATTTTTGGTGGATTAACACTTGTTGATTTATCATGCAAGTAACATATCAATACAGGTTGGAAGAGCAAGTCTGCACATTTGATTACTTGGCGACCCAAGCTGATTACAATTTTATTTCAACATAGGTCCAAGGCACTATAGGAGGAAAACTGGCAAATTGCAGAATGGCTTTTAAAACCATACATGGAAGTTAACACAAGCCAGTGCAGCTTACATTCTACAAAGTAATAGTTAAACCTAACTTTAAGAAGCCAGGGAAGTATAATGCTACCATGTGCTACCATACTTCATAAGCCTTTCTGGTACTTGAAGCATCATAGGGGAATCCTTGAAGAAAAAAAGAGTATAAGAAGTGCTGGAAAGGTTGTGGAGAAAAAGGAACCTTCCTGCACTGCTGGTGGGAAGGCAGACTGGTGTAACCACTGTGGAAAACAGTATGGAGTTTCCTCAAAAATTTAAAAATGGAACTCTCATCTGACCCAGTAATTCCACTTCTAGGACTATATCCCAAGAAAACAGAAACACCAATCAAAAAGGATATATGCAACCAATCAAAAAGGATATATGCAACCCTGTGTTCATAACAGCACAATTTACCATAGCTAAGATTTGAACAAAGCCTAAGTGCCCATCAGTAGATGAGTGGAATAAAAAACTGGTACATTTACACAATGGAATACTACACTGGTACATTTACACAATGGAATACTACACTGCTATTAGAGGGGAGGGGTTCAGAGATCAACCAAAGGACTTGTATGCATTCATATTAGCATAACCAATGGACATGGACACTGGGGCAGTGGGGGCTTGCCCCCAGGGGTGGGAGTGGACGGGGGGGTCCATCGAGGAAAAAAGAGACATATGTAATACTTTAAACAATAAAAAAAGACTATGTGTATAATTGGTATGGGAGGAACTGCATAAAAGCTTGAAAAGCACTAAATTCTAAATTCATGTGTTTTAAAATGTATTTTGATTTTTAATAAACTTTTTTTGAGTTTTAAGTTTATAGTAAAATTGAGTAGAAAGTACAGAGTTCTCATATATCCCCATTCCTGTATGCATCCTCACCAATTTTCTTGCATTGGTGTGGTATATTAGACTTGATGAACCAAGTTTGATACATTATTATTTACTGAAGTCCATTAGGATTCATTATTTATGATATACAATACGTTGTGAGTTTTTTAGAAATTGTGATGTCATCTATCCACCATTGCAGTATCATTCAGGATAGTTTCACTGCCCTTAAAGTTCACTGTGTTCTACCTATTTACCCCTCTGTCCCTTCCCCCAAGTTCCTAGCAACCATAGATCTTACGCTGTTTCCGCAGTTTTGCCTTTCCCAGAATGTCATATAGTTGGAATCATACAATCTGTATGAATGCCACAGTTCATTTATCCATTCACCTACTGAAGTTGAGAGAGAAAGAATATGTGAATAATCAGTTTATTGTGTGTACAACAATTTTGGTAGCTTCCAAGTTTTGGCGATTATAAATTAAGCAGCTATAAAAACATGCTTGCACAGATTTTTATGTGGACATAAATGAGTTTTCAACTTACTTAGGAAAAAGCAATGAGCATGATTACTTGGTCATATGGTAGGTATATGTTTGGTTTTGTAAGAAGTACCACTTTCTCCCAGTCACCTAGATCTTCTATTGTTATCTTCCAGGAGTTTTGTATTTTATATTTAGGTCTGTGATCCATTTTAAGTTAATTTTTGTGAAAAGTGTAAGGTCTCTGCATAGATTTTCGTGTGATGTTTCAGAGCTTTGAATTTGTTGGTATTCAGATGTCAATTGCTTTCTTATAATCCAGCAATGAACGATTGGAATAGGCTACAAAACCACAATATCATTTTAATTATAAATTTAATAAAATATGTATAAGATCTATATGAGGAAAATTATAAAATTTCTAATCAAAGAAGTCAAAACCAGATTGAGAAATATTCTTTGTACAAAGATAGGAAAACTCAATACAGTCATAACTTGAACTGTAGAGTCAATGCAATTCCAATCAGAATCTTAGCAAATTATTTTGTGGATATTGACAAACTGATCTAAAGTTTATATGGAAAGTCCAAATTCCCAGAATAGCCAACACAATGTTGAAGAACAGAGTTGGAAAACTAAAACTTATCTGACTATAACACTTACTATAAAGTTTTAGTAATCAAGACAGTGTGGTATTGGCTAAAAAAGAGGCATAAAGCCCTAGCCAGTTTGGCTTAATGGATAGAGCATCGACTTGTGGACTAAAGGGTTCCAGGTTCAATTCCGACCAAGGGCATATGCCCAGGTTGTGGGGTCAACCCCTACCCCGCCCCAAGTAGGGGACGTGCAGAAGGCAACCAATAAATGAGTCTCTCTCAAATTAGTAAAACTGATTTGAAATAAAAAATCCTATATAATAAAAGCCTAATATGCAAATTGGCCCCTCAGACTGCCGTTGGACCAGGAGACCAGGAGTTCAACTGTTCACTATGATATTCACTGACCACCAGGGAGCTGCATGGTGTTGGCAGCAGGCGCTCAGGTGCTGAGCACCTGCGATGAGCCCACCCCACACCCCTGTAGCCTCTTTTGGTTGAGCTGGGCTACAGCTGCCAGGATCTGAGGGGCCAGTCAGGCTCCCTGTGGGTTCGTGCAGGAGCCGGTGTGCGCAGCCAGCTTTTATGTGGTGCCACTGGGTGGCCCAGGCACCCATGCTATGCCATAGCCCCCGACATCTGGCCATGGTCACCGCATCTTCACATGGGGACTTGGGCGCCATGACTCAGGTGGAGGGGTTGCATTTCGACCTGGGGGTGGAGGTGCTTTCCAGGGCCCAGAGGTCAGCTGGGACTTGCCCTTCCATGCCAGATGCTCACATTTTGATCTCCAGCCAGGCCTAAGGACTGCACCCACGCAGGAATTCCGTGCACCAGGCCTCTAGTTTATTCATATATATATATATATGTATTTCCTCCCCCCCCCCCCCCCCCCCAAGAACAGGCGTCAGGCATAAAGATCATTGGAGCAGAACAGAGAGCTCAGAAGCAGAATAGGAATACACACACACACACACACACACACACACACACACACACACAATCATCTTTTGACTAAAGAGTAAAGCCAATTCATTGGGAGTTTACCAGTAAATTGAGACCATATCATAATGAATTATAAATATTATGTCATGAATCTGTAACTACTGAAGTTCTCTTTGGATCCCTTTAGATAAAAAAACACACACACATAAAAGATTAGTTACGGATGAGAAGAAGAGGAAATGTCATTTAGACCAGTGATTTGCAAACTTTTTCAATCAGATTTATTCTATACTAGAGGCCTGGTGCATGAAATTTGTGCACTGGGTGGGAGTGTCCCTCAGCCCAGCCTGCACCCTCTCCAATCTGGGACATCCCTCTCATAATCCCGGACTACTGGCTCCCAACTGCTTACCTGCCTGCCTTCCTGATTGCTTCTAACTGCTTCTGTAGCCTGATCACCCCCTACCAACTCCCCTGCCAGCCTGATGGATGCCTAACTGCTCCCCTGCCAGCCTGTTTGCCCCTAACTGCCCTCCCTTGCAGTCCTGGGTTCCCCCCCCCCAACTGCTCTTCCCTGTAGGCCCAGTCGCCCCCAACTTCCCTCTTCTGCCAGCCTGGTCTCCCCTAACTGCCCTCCCCTGAAGGCTTGTTCACCTCCAACTACCCTCCCTTGCAGGCCTGTTTCCTCCCAACTGCCCTCCTCTGCTGGCCATCTTGTGATGGCCATCTTGTGTGTTGGAGTGATGGTCAATTTGCATATTATTCTTTTATTACATAGGATTATTAGATAGGTGGGGGCCAGCTGGTTTGCCCTGAAGCATGTCCCGGATTAGGGTGGGGGTTCCCTTGGAGCGTGGGGTGGCATGGGGGAGGGCCTTTGGTGGTCTGCAGGCTGGCCATGCTCCCCAGTGACCCAAGCAGAGGCCCTGATATCTGGGAATTATCTTCTATAACTGAAACTTTGTAGCCTTGAGCATAGCCAAGTCTCCTGCATGCTCTGTGGCCACAGCCATTTTTGTTGGGATTTATCTATCTCCTACAATTGAAACTTTGTAGCCTTGAATGGAGGCCTGGCCCTGCCAGGGTGTGTGGAAAGCTTCACTTCATCCATTGACAGGGAAACCCAAGCCTCCTTCTTGCAGCGGCTTCATGGCCACAGCCATCTTGGTTAGGTTAATTTGTATACTTGCTTCTGATTGGCTGGTAGGTGTGGCTTGTGGGTGTAACAGAGTGATGGTTAATTTACATATTACTCTTTTATTAGATAGGTTATTTTGTTATGTATAACTTAAAAGATTTCATGTAATAAAATCTTGCTTAAATTTTCTGGTCTTTTCTTTTTGGATTAAGAATGCTGACTAATCTCCACTAAATTGATTTCACTACCAGGTTAAACAATTTAAAAAATTTTGATATAGTCAAAGTGCTTTATTTTATAGAAAGGAAAGTGGTACCCAGAGAAGTAAGCTTAGGGTTACACAGTTAGTTAATGACCAGGGTAGTGCTAATATTGGGCAGTCGGATATCCCTCTCACCATCCAGGACTGCTGGCTCCCAACTACTTGTTTGCCTGCTTTCCTGATTGCCCCTAACCTCTTTTGCCTGCCAGCTTGATCACCCCCTAACGGCTTTCCCCTGCTGGCCATCTTGTGATGGCCATCTTGTGTCCTCATGGGGGCAGGATCTTTGACCACATGGGGGCAGCAGTCTTGTGTGTTGGAGTGATGGTCAATCTGCATATTATTCTTTTATTAGATAGGATCATTGAGGAAATATTGTATATTAACATTAAATCTGTTTAGTGAGTAAAAACAAGTTTAGATGTAAAAAATCATTTTTCATAAACATGAGTAAAAAGTTGTAGAAGGATAGACATGAATGATTAGATAGAGCAACATATATTCCTCTAAGCAAAATTTGTCAAAAGACTGAAAGCATTTCTGTGTTGTGTGTTCGATGAGTACTTGCACATAAACATGCAGAGTTCTTTGTCTACTGGCATGGGGACCTAGCTCTTTCTTCTCTTGACTTACTCTTCTAAGGCCTCTGAACTTTATCGATGTTTCTCATTACTTCTTCTGGTACAAACAGTGTTTTCTAAAAAATCAGTTTCTTAGATGTACTCAATGTCCCTGTACTCTTAGTCAAATATTCTACAAGAATACAGACTCAGAATCAGAATACAGACTCAGAAAGTAAAATTTCTGTCTAGTTAGCTGTATAAACTTGGGGGTGACTTGTTCTCTCTGTACCTCATTTCCTCAGTAATAAATACCTCTTTATTGCTTTTATGTATGTATTTATTTATTTATTGCTATTTTATCTGTGTTTTAGAGTCTGTTAACAATGTTGTTAAGCCTAACTAGTACTTAATTCACTTTTCTACTTAATTGCATGGCCACAGGAAACAGAAATGAAATGGTTTTTACAAAGATAAAAATGAAATACATATGTATGTATGTCTACTACTTCCAAAATACTGAGAATAGCACATTGTTATTCTTTCCCATATTTGAGGACTACTTAAAATTATTTTAATAGAATGTCGGCTTTATAACTTTTTAAAAATACTCCGAAATGTGTGTTTTTTCCCCCATTGAAACTCCATCTTTGTGAAGGAGTAACAATTTCCTGCATTGGTAATGTTAAATGTACTTTAGCTCTCAATTCATTGCTGTGGTTATGTTTCCAGAGCCTGCTGTAAGAGATAAACCCATTGCAAATGGAGACAGCATTCATTTTCTTCCACCTCAGGCCACACAGAATTGATTGAGGTAATAAAATGACAGCACCTTGTAATATACTGAAGGCTCTTTAATTCGAAAACCAGTTCTAACCTGATTCACAGCTTGTTTAAAGCTAATTTATAGCTTGCATAATTTACAGCTGGCCGACCAAAGTAAAGGATGATATATGAAAACTGGTAAAGAATTAACTTATGATACATTCAGACCTGTCTTGTTGAAGTCAACTGGCATTAAAAAACAGGTGGTGGGGAATGGTAGGAAAAATAATTGGTAAGCTTTTGGTGCACTTAAATAACATTGTTAACAACAGTTTAAATTTTCCAACATCTTATTTCAAGCATAGCTTCTGTCCTTTCTTTCTAAAATCAGTTCTGTTTGCATTTCTTATATTTTAAAGCCCTTCATTTTTCATCACATATTAAGGCAGTGTGAGGCTGGGTGCAGTTAACAGTTGCTGTGACTTCCAGCTGCCAAATATATTGTCTGCCATAGTGGCAACTGCTGCTAAAAATTCTGTCAGCATTTTAATTACTAATAATCTTTCTCAGGATGCAAGTTGAAAGGAGTTAAAGTTCTTCAATTTTGCCTTGTTGGCTGGTTTTATCTCTTTATTCTAGCATATTTATTCATTTTTGACCCACAAATAATGCAACTACCATAGTAAAGTATTCTGTACTATGAAGGAAGTCAGGTTTTCAGAAATTTTATGTCAGCATTCACAAGCAAAACATGGATTACATTTTCCTTCTTTATGTTTAAATCTTTGCATGATTATTTCCCCCTTAACAATTACTCAGCAAATGTAGTTATAAAGTTGTTCATATTAATAGCTTTTAATTTTTCATTTAAATTATATTTAGTTATTTATAATCTGTGTCAAATAAAAATATTGAGCTTTATTTTTATTCTTCTTATAAAGTACAAATAAACATAAGCACATAAACAGATATACAGTATATATGTGGCATTAAAATTTCATGGGGAATTTAGGGAAAAAGTTCTAAAAAGACTCTTAGGGGGTATGTTTATAAAAAGTTGAGAAACATTGGCATAAACGACTTTTATCCTGCTTTTTATCTTAATATTACATAGTAAGTATTAAAAATTATTTTTAAGCAAAGCCCATGGGCATACTATTAAATTAAGAAGTAGATTCTCTTGTGTTACCAGCATCAGTCATAATAATCAATTTCACTTGCAATTTCATTTGTGGTGATAATCCAGAAATGCTAGCAATCTACATATATCCACAAAGTACTGGATCATTTTGTGATTGATGGAGACAGAGAACTTATTTTTATAGCTTGGAGACTTCTGTTTTTTATATTCAGCCCTCATTTTCATAATTTAAACTCCTTCACTTGAATAATATAAAATTTTATTTAAAATTTCTTTTTCTCCTTTTTAAGTGAATTTGGAGCCCATGTAACAAGTGATTCTGGAACCCAACTAATCTGCCCAAACACAAATATGTGGTTGTTATATATATATTTCTTGTATATATAGCTTGAAGAAGGTATTGTTTTTTGTGACAAATATTTTACTTTTTTCCTTGTTTGCATTTTAAAAAAAATTTAATAAAGCAAAGGCTGTGGAGATATTCTTACTAGAAAAACTTCAGCGACAAGAGATAGCTGCAAAAAGTATGTGTTGTTTTTCATATTAACATTTATATACATAAGAAAAATTTTGATTTATAGCAAATAATTCTTTAGATATGTTCTTTCAGTCCTACTGGAATTAATAATAGGAAGCAGTTAATTTTGAGTAATTTAAAGTAAAATTTGTCCTTAGAACAGAACTGGTTCAACCAATCAATGTGTTTCTCTTACATCAGTGTTTCTGTCTTTCCTTCTCTCTTCCATTCTTTCTAAAAATCAATGGAAAAATATCTTTGGGTGAGGATTAACAAAAACAAACAAACAAAATAAATAATGGTGATTAAATGTTTAAAATAAATAATTTATATTTTTCTATTAAAATTAGACATCTATATTAAACCTTTTAGAGCTACTATTTATTTCAATGTATTCTCGCTTGTTTTGATATTTGGAAAGTATTTAATACATAATCCAGTGTCATGCACATTACATAGGAACATTAATTTTACAAACTGCTCTCAATTTGAGTAACTTTACATATTGACCTAGAAAAATTGCTTAAATTTGCCTAATTAACTAAGTGTCACACTCTGATGAACTTCATCTTGAGAGGAAATTAAAGACAAATAGAAATCATTAGCCTTTGGTTAGAAATCAAATTTAAAGGATTTTAAAAAGTTGTATTATATTTAAATGAAGAATAGGTGTTTTACACTAACCTTAAAGGCAATTTTAAATTTAAGACAAATATCTGGAGTGTGCCAAGCATTTAGCTTTATCTCTGAAAGAAAGAAATAAGTTACAAAAATGAAATGTATATATGTAATTTTGGTACCTTTCAAAGGTATAGTAGGTATACAAAAAGCATAATAAATATTTCTAGAATTAATGAGAGCTGAGTAAAATATTCCACAAGATATACTTAATGTACTATTACTAATAATGTACTAATACATCTTTTTGATTAGCAAGTTTGCATAATGGCACGATAGTGGAGATGACCTGGCGTATCAGGCCATTTATTTGGAGCAGTAACTTTCAAAGATCTCTGAATAGGACTCACAATTCCCTACACACTCCTTCATACCATCCTACACATATCCTTACATATGCCCCTGTTCACATTCTTACACATGACTCCATACATACCTCAGTATAGCAACCTTCTCATATGTGAAGAAGCTAGAAGTTCAAGCTAAGATGCTCAAATGATAGGATTGAAGGAGGCTTATATAAGATTGAAATTTCTATACTTTGTGTTAAAATGAAGGGCTTCCTGCCAGTTGAATGGCAGTAGGTTGCACGTTTTGGCATTATCTTAAATTATTCCCAACTACTTGCTGACACTGAGAAATGTTTAGCTCCTGAGAAATATCTTTTGATACATTGTCAGCCTTGTCACATAAATGTCAAGAAGCCATTATTGTTTCCTGTTATATTTATCATCTGTAAGTTAACCTCTTCTTTTATATGTCTATTTATATAAAATTGAAATTAAGTGAAATATACTTGAGAAGCATGAGGTTTGTAGTCATATCTGGATTTGAATACCTACTCTCACACTTAGTAGCTGTGCCACGCTGGGCAAATTCCTTAACCCTTCCCAGTTTTAGTTTCCTCATTAGTAAAGATAATTCTATATAGGCATGTTCTGGAGATCATATGCAGAAACTCACTAAATCTTCCATGAATGACAACACATGCTATGGTTATTATAGTTAATTAATAGTGCTGTTAATATCACATTTATTCTGAGTTATGAGCAAAGTCAAGCTGTTTTGTTGACTATATGTTTGATATTTCATAATCCAAAGAATAAGAAATGCCTAAAAATTTATAGTCGCTCTTTATATCATTGTTACCGGCAAAAAAAGATTTCCTGAGAACAGTTGTATCATGTATAAATTTGATTACAGACACTTATCCCCCCACTTTTAACCTATTGTTTCTGGGTTAATATGAAATTAAAGCATACTACAATTTCACAATTTTTTCAACAGATGATTACATGAATACTGTATTTTCTAAGCAATTTTTAAATCATGCCCTTGGTTTTGCTAATTATCAGTAGATAGGCATTATGTGCTTGGACTTACTTGAAAACAAGTAATGTTTCCCTAAAAAAATCAGTTTGTTATAATTATAAAGTTAACACAGGGAGAGAATTTTTTCTCCCAAGGTTATTTGAGGAAAATACCAGTTTCACCTTAAATTTTATTCATAATAATGTAATTTTTCATTTGGAGTAGTTGGAATCAAAATTTAAATAATATAGTAGTGACTTTATAAATCAACTGGTTAAATTCTCTTAAGACCTCAATCCTCTCAAGATTATCTGAGGTTTAAGAAAACTAGTGATTGTGAGTAGGAAGGGAGTGAGTGGAGGTAGAAGAGGGTTTAGGGGGGATAAATGGTGATGGAAATAATAAAATAAAGTAAAATACCAAAATAAATGAAATTTTAAAAGGGAAAGAAACTTAGAATTTCAGAAGATTTGTGAAGAAATTGTCAAAGACCCATAATAAGTACCAGGGCTTTGATAAGGATTTTGAATTTCTGTCTACAAGCCCATTGGTCTTTCCTCCATGTAGTTCAGATCTCCAGTGCCCATTTATGTACATAACTGGTTAAATTCCTTTCAACCTCACATTCCCCTTACAACATAGAAATGTTGGCTTATTGTTTGACACATGTAGATAAATATTTCCTTATTTTGATATAAAACAAGTTATTTTAAAATTTTCTTTGCATTGCATTATATAATAGTCTGTTTTATCAAGAGCATGAGTTTAAAATATTTTTCCCATAAGGAGGTTTAATCTATATACAGATTTTTAAAATATTACCAACTTCATTTTGCATCAGTGGTATATGTGAATCTCTTGTATGTGTGTGCTTGCTTTTTTTTTAATTCCTTGTTTAAAGTATTACATGCCTCCTTTTTTTCCCATTGACCTCTCTCCCCAGCTGTTCCCACCCCCTAGCACATGCCCTCACCCCTCTTTCTGTCTGTGTCCATGGGTTATGCTTATATGCATGCATACAAGCCCTTTAGTTAATCTCTACCTCTTCTCCCCTGTGTGCTTGATTTTTTAAAACCTAGTTTCAAATAGTTTGTTTCTAGCACCTGTAAGTTTTTATGCTTATTATCACATTAGTAGTGATGTTTCTGTTTCTACTCTATATTTGCTTTATCTTATGATACAGTCTCCTATAAAAGTACTTCTTCATGAAAGAAAAAAAATACTAGCATATTTTCCTCAATTTGAAAATTGTTTGCCTACAAAATATTTAACATCAGAAATAGCAAAATAAAATGAATAAATTGCTTAGGCAGATTTACTGATTATTAGTTTTACATTAGATTTTCTTAGACAAGTTTTTGAAACAAATAATTTAGAGTTTTTTAAAAAATGTACTGTAGACAACAATGTTAAATTTATTATCAATGCAAATTAATGAATCCCAAACACATAAAATTATAGCTTTAAAATTTTCTTATGAACCTAAGAAATCCTCAAATTTAAAGACTTGATGCCCTTTTGTGTTTTTACCGTTGTACTCATGGCAGTTATTCATTACTACATACTGGTTCATTTTTATCTACATCTTGTGTCTGTTTATATAGAATAAATATTTAAGTTTTCACATTTTTCCGAGAAAGATTCAGATAAAATAGGTTTGAAATACCACCTATAATTCATGGCTTGAAAAGAAAGGCCTTATCCTGGTATTGTATAGAAGAGAAAACTACCTAAATCATTTCAGTAGCAAGCTTATAACCAAGATAACATCAGCATTTCCTTCTTAAAGAAAAAGAGATGTATTTTCTATATAATAAAGTAAGGTATCATTATTTTATTTAAAATAGTATAAGTTTAACCTATCAGGATCTCAAACTAGGCTTACAGAAGATTCTGTTATTTCTAATAGGGAAAAATAATGGTAGAAATGTTTTTATTCACATTTTCACTATATATGCCAGATCATAAATAAAACTCCTAAAATAAAAAAGTACTTGTTAATAGATCATAGTTTTCTCACTACATATGCAAGATCATAAAAAACTTCTAAAATATAAACAATACTTAATATATCATAGTCTTCTACTTTAATTCTTAAAAAAATTATCCCATATAAATATAGTGATAAACTAATGACATAATGGCTAATTCATTAAAGTTGTCAATTTGAAAAAAAATTTTAGATTTTCATTTTCTTCTCACACATAAAATGTGGCCAGTGACTTAGTATTGCTTGTATTTTTTTTTTACAAAATGTAATATTTATATGGAATAGAAACAAACTAAAAATACACCATTTGATTTGTATTACTCAAAAATTAGGGATAAAAAGGGTTTTAGTTATGTTAGAAATGTTTGACATGCTTCAGGAATCCAGATTTACATTTCTTGACTTTGACTAGATATTGCCTTTTCCAACAATGAAAAATAAAACTTTATGGAGCTATGGTCTATATACTAAAATATGCTTTAAATAATTTTTGAAGATTATATGCGATAGTAATTTACAAAAAAGTTATATAGATTTCATTTAGTGTAATTTTTTATAAATAACCATGCAGTATAAATTTATTTTAATTATTACTTTTTTCATGTTGCTACTTATCTATTGTATATTCAGTAAGGAATTAAATAGCAGGTTAACTTAAGAGTTGCATTTAAAAATCTATTAATTACTTTGTTTTCCTTATGTAAGTAATACGTTCTTTATCTATCATTTGGAAAAAGTAGAAAAATAGATAAAGAAAACAAAAGTCATAATCTCCCTCCTACCGATTACCATTGTTAGCTTTCCTCTTACCTTCATTTAGCAAATATTTACTGAGCATCTTATAAGGGTAAGGCCCAATAACAGTTGCTGGGTGTATAAGGTGTTCATGGCAGGATACAACTGCTGACCTCTTGATGCTTATAGTCTAACCCCTGTCCTCTTGATGCTCATAGTCTATATCAGAGAGACACATGAGATAAAAGCTATGGAAGAAGAACCCAAGGTGTTGTTAAAACCAGAAGCAGGGAGCTAACCTGGTTTGATGAGTCCCAGCAAATATTCTTGATACTTTGTGAATGTGGTAAGAGTCTTCCCTAGATTACTGTACTGTTATAGACATATGTTCTTATTTTTGCTCTCTCTGTCCCTTATATTTTTAAAATTCCATTGGCTATTTCAGTGAGAATCTAGGAGGAAAAACAATTACTATGTTCATGTAGCCTCCATATCTGAAGAATTCACATTGTTTTAAAAACCACTATGCTACCATTATCACTGTTATAAACCTAAATAGACTGAAAATTAGCAAATCTCTGAAATGTCTATTAAGCAATTACTTCCCTATAGGCAGGAAAGAATTTAGCTTTTCCAAGTTATTTTTATGATAATATAAACTTGCTGATGATTCACTTGTTATATTTTATGCAAGTACTTTATTCTACCTGGTTTTAACACTACTCTGGTCCTAAAGCAATTATTATAATTTCATAGCAATTTTGTTACAATTTTATATCAATACTAAAGGCCCAATGGGCCTTCCTTCCCCTGGCTGCTGGCACCGCCTTCCCTCTGACCATAGCTGCCTTTCCACCTTTCTGCCTTCCCACGCTGCTCAGAGTCCCAGAGCTGCTGAGGCAGTGTAGAAAGCCCTGCCCCCAGCCACTCGGCACCTGCATATGCAAATTAACCTGCCATCTTTGTTGGATTAACTTGCATACTCTTTATTGGCTGGTGGGCGTTGTGAAGATAAAATCAATTTGCGTCTTTCTCTTTTATTAGTGTAGATGCTTAATTTAATCAAACTTTTACAGACCTATTTTTCTAATAATAAATCACATGCTTTGTTTTTATCATTATGACCTATACTAGTGAATATGAAAAGTAGTGTGTATTGTAGATATATGTAATAGTACCATAATCCTATTTCATTAAAACAGTAAATTAACAATATCATAGGATACTATGCCTTGAGTTTGAACTCTCACCTTCCTAAGAGCCTTCAAGAGTCCTTCCTAAACTTTAAGAGTCTTCTTTTTAAAATAGAGGCTATTTTTTCTCTCTGGGAAAGTAAGCTTTTATGTTAGTAGCTGCCAAAGAATTGAAGAAGCCATGGACCTTTATAATAAATCCTCCTCACATGAGCTTATTTGAAGAGCAGTCATCCCAGGGTAATGGCAATATTTTATGTTGCTCAGAAAGTGATTTTTGTAACATTTTCCCAATACTTCCTTTGTCCTTAACTATTTCGGTATCCTCAAGAGATTTAGGAAATATAATGCAACAAATCTTGTGTATTGTCAAGATACTTGAAAAATGAAAAGCAGTATGTGTGTTTATCAAAATTTTCATAAGAAATCTTTGGGGAGCAGCATTGTTGGATTTGAAACTGCTTTTGGAACAAGGGCTCCTCTAGGAAACAAAATATTTTGTTCACCTTTATTATTTTTAATACTTTGCCCAGTGTCTGACATATAATCATTGTTCAATAAACTTTTGTAGGAGGGACATAGGATGGATTCTAGCAATAGAGTTTATTAAAAAAGTTAAGATCATCTTTAAACAATTAAATGTTTAAGATTAGTCAAAGGATTAATGTATTCTAGACTCTTCTAAAATGAAATTATTTGATCAGTTCTGCAAAATAGACTTAGGACCTTTTTGTGTAAGTAAGTCATTAATGTGGTCAAATATTGAATTATTTTGGAAAGGTATATGAAGCTTTAAAATATATTAATCATAAGCAATTCTAATTCTCCACATGTCATACTGGAAAGAGAATTTTTTGGAGTCCAGCATAGGAATGCATAAATGCCTTATATAGCTCTCTGAATATGTTTTCTTCATGTAAAATATTTTAAAATGACACTAAATGAAATATTTTTCTAATTTCCTATAGCCAAGATTATGGAATATTGAGAAATATTTAATATTTATAAAATAATAAATTCATAGAAAACATTGGTTAAATGCATTATCAGGGGAGCTTCATAAGTCATTTGGGACTTGAAAAGTAAAGTAGCCTACTCTTTTGAATAATTTAAGGATATATCAATGCATGGTTTCATGATAACAGTTTAAAGGAAACAGTTTAAAATATTTAATCATCTTTCTTTAAAGCAAAATAGTCTTTAAGTGAAAATATATAAATTTAAGATGTGGAAATATGGCTATTTTTGACACTGATTATGAAATATTATTATTAGAGAATAATAGTGTGGTATTTTCTAAAATACTATTTTTAATTTTTAGGAAGCAAAGTCAACTTTTTTCATGCATGAAAAACTAATGTGCCATAAGAGATGTGTTACTTAGATGTTTAATGAGAAATTTATTTCCAATAAAACTGTGAAGATTAATGGCTTCACTCTGGGAAAAAACAGCATTCAGCTTGAAATAGGGATATTTGAGGCAACTTAATTTGTTCACTCGGGAGTAAAGTTTTAAAAATTCACTTTCCAAACATAAGTTTATTTCTGAAAGATACAGTCCTTAATGTTGGTTATCTTAATAAAATAATTGTGAAGTATTTGTTTTAAATATTCATAATACTAACCTTTGAGCATGTAGAAGGGTATATTATTGTTATTCCACAGACCACTATGTAGAATATTAAAACTCTCACTGATCTTCATTACCTTTACTGTAACTATACTCTCCCTAAGTGGCTGGGCAAATCTGTACAGTCTTTCTTCCCAAGTCAAAGAGATTTCCTCTTGATCCTAAATCATACTTGGGAAATTTAAAGTCTTATTTTTAATTGCCTCATTTCCATGCTACCAAAGCCATCACAAAGAAATAAAACACAACAGGAGGAACTAAAGACTTCAAAAAGCAAACCGGTTCCACTAGATCTGGTCCAGAATCACTAATGGGCGAGATAAGTGATTGGTCAACAAATAAAATAGAATTATTCATGCATTCTTATACATGAAATTGGAAATTCATTATCACCCTTTATCTTACTACTTGCTATTCAAATAAAGGATATGATTCTGTAACATTAAATAAAGGGAGATTTTTAGATTACTTCTCTTTCGTTTGAATCATCAAATAGAGGGGAAAAAAAGATGGAAATGTATAAAATAGCTTCATCCTGTTTTAATGACATGTATTTGAACCAGGTTTACTAAGAACCTCCATAGTTACTTTAATTTTACAATATAGCCCTAGACTTTCTAATTAAATATACAACTCCTGTCATAAGAAAAAAAACTCTGTTATGCTTTTTTACAATAAATTTAATTAAGTATTTCTTGTAAATTCATTTCAGCATCTATCATGGCCCACTAAAGTTGGAATTCAGTTGTAAAATGGTAGATTAATTGCTTTTTTTATTAAATGAAATAAGAATCTCAAATATGCAAAGTCAGGAAATTTAATTGTATTCTTCAATTGCTTATTCAATGCATTGGAAAACTGAATGCAGAAGTACGGAAAAAAAGGCCAAAGGTTGTTAAATGTAGCATATCACACGCGATTTGCACTTTACTTAATGATCCAAGTATTTATTACTATGAAGTAAATGTACTATTTAAAGAATTATGGTGGAATTGTACAACGTTAAAACTCTAATTAATTTTAGTCTGAAGCATGGAGCGTGCTTATTTTGCCTAAAACATTTTCATTATCGTATTTTTCCAGTTATTAAGATAAATTTTTCCTCTTTGTGCAGCACTAGCATATTTTCTCTATTAAAAGCACCATCTTAAATGCTGTTGTGAATTATATCTGGTAAGTGTTTTAAAGGAACAAAAGAAAGTTAACCACAGGTTGGAACAATAACTACAGATTAAGTGTGTCTACATATTTTTCACCAAAATACACGTATACTAACAATTTTAAAAGACTTACTATTAAAGCATACAGATGATTATGACTGTTCATTTGAACCCAACTATAATAACTCTTCTTTAATTCATCAATGGTATATTTAAAATCTAAAGAAAATAGAAATACTTGTAGTGTTTAGCTACATCTTCTCACTTCTCTTTACTGATGTATCCCTGTGTGGTTTTGTCTGCTGTGAGTAACAAATTCAGTAAAATAAAAAAAGCTGACATCATTCTCTTTGAAATCATAGACCTCCATTAGGCTTACTTATTTCCAAAAATAGTTCAAATGGACAAATTATAAAGGGATTTATTAAGAGAAAGCTTATGTTTTCTGATTGAGAAAGTAATCCATGCTCAGAGTAGAAAAATAAGAAAGTACATGAAAGCTAGACAAGAAAATAAAAATAATAATGTATATGAACAATTGAAATACTCAAGAAAGGAGTTTTAAGTAGAATGATGGATCACAAAAAATTTATTTTAGCTGTATTATTTCAGTGTAGGGGCTACAGATGCTTCAGGTGTCCTCTACATAAAGTCTTTGAGCATATTTTGTATTTCCTTTGAATTAAGAAAATTTTCATTAAGTAGCCATTTTTATTTTTTAATCTTTTTGTTTTGAAATAATTTTAGACTTACAGAAAAGTTGCCAAAATAATACAAATAATTCTCATTTGTCCTTCATCCAACCAAAAGATTAATGTTAATATGGATCTCTGGTTTACCTTCATCGCTTCGTTAAAGTGGTGCTTGACAGGTTTCTCCACTCTAAATGTACTTAAAGCCATCTTTAAATACATGAAGAAACAATGGGGAAAGTTATTCCTTTGTATAATTTCACCCTTAAAAGAAATACTTTAAAACTTGGCAGTCTACAGGATAGATGTAGTCCTCAGTACTTGTGGACTGTAATGCTTTTGTTTTTTATTAATCCTAACCCTAGAATATTTTTCCATTGATTTTTTTTATTTTATTTATTTTTATTTGTTATTTTTTTAGAGAGAAAGAGAGAGATTGGAAGGAAGGGGCAGAAACAGAGAGAGAGAAACGTTGATTGGTTGCCTCCCTCAGGCTCGCATCCTATCCAGAGCGTGGGTTTGAGCCTGCAACCTGTACCCTTGACCGGAACGAACCTGGGACTCTTCAGTCCTTAGGCCGAGGCTCTGTCCCACTGAGCCAAACTGGATAACGCTGTGATTTGAATCTGAATATTACCTGAGCTGTAGAAATTCCAGATGCTAAAGTAATTGGGATTTGTCTAGAGTTAGTTACCTCCTTAAGAGAAAGGAAAAGCTGGATGAATTGGCCTCCATTCTTTGAACTATTATGAGAAATAAATCAAATTTGTAAATAAGGAAAAATAGAGGGCACTTTTCTTGCAAATTGATGGTGCAAATGAAAGCTGAATGACTTAAAACCTTGAAAGTTTTATTCAGTGGTAAGAGGGATTTAGTGCAGATAAACATGGCAGTGTATTTGCTTATTTCTCTGTTAGAATAACTATTTTAGTCTCATGTCACCAGAAGCATTAGACCAAATATGTCAAATTCACAGACCAAGGGCCTCATGCAGCTTACAGGAATATTTTTGTAGTCCAGCCAATATAACGGTAGGTAAGAAACATTTTAATAAAAATTTTGTAACTGAATTTTTACACTATCCTGTTATACATAATTATTAATAATGATGAACTACAACATTCACTAATGCCTGATTACTATGTGGCACTCATTTCCCTCACACACCAGCAGCGAATATTTTAGCAGCAGATTGCGACCTCATTAGTCTTATACTGATTTGCCTGGTGTGTGCAACAAAAATATTTCGCTTTCATAGAATAAGAAAAATAGGTTTCTTTCCATTACGCTTATCAATTTTCACAGTTATTCAATGTCTGGTAAGTTAATGTTCAAGAAAAAATATTAATTTTTATTAAAATGTTCTATTATTTTATGTTAACAATTACTTATTTCAGCCCTTTGTATTTAGCATGTGTTTCTATAAAAATTGAAGTTTTTGTTTTTATTGCGGCCCACATAAGCTTAAACCTTGTTTATTTGGCCCGTGTTAGCCTTTGAGTTTGACGTGCTTGCTTTAGACCATAATTACATGGTCCATATGTGTCCAGAAATTAGTGTTCTTACTACAACAATGCTGATGGTGTGAAAAGAGCAAGCTGGCTAAGGGATCACATTTAGTCACTTAACCTTATGAATGTTATTGTTATATGAGTGGGTATTCTTGAAATTCCACACGTAAGTAGCAGATCTGTAAGGATGTTATAATCAGTACTTTTCTTTGGAGTATGAATTAACAAGCTTAAACATTACGAGGTAAATTTATTACTTTCCAGCAGCCCCAGAGGATACATTTTCTTGCTGACTGCTTCAGAACACTTCATGAGACACATGTCAAACCTGTCAGGCTGTCACCAGGAAAATGATCCGTGTGGCAAGGGTCTTTCCCCGGGAAACAAAACAGATGTCTTTCCTCAACCAAGAGTGACATAACCCTGCCATCTATTAGAGAAACGTTTGCTGGCCTTTAATATCTAGTAGTGAAGAAATTCTTTGGTAAAATGGTTTCCTTTCTTTGCACTCTCATTTATTATTCAGCCATTTGTCAGTGGTACTTGATTTGCTGCCTGCACTATTTTAATCTTTTTTATTATCCCTGAATTACAATTTTGTTAACAAAAATTGATCTGCAGTGTTGGAAATACAAATAAACACTTTTTTAAAAATATATTTTATTGATTTTTCACAGAGAGGACGAGAGAGGGATAGAAAGTCAGAAACATCGATGAGAGAGAAACATCGATCAGCCGCCTCTTGCACACCCCCTGCTGGGGATGTGCCCGCAGCCACGGTACATGCCCTTGGCCGGAATCGAACCTGGGACCTTTCAGTCCGCAGGCCGACGCTCTATCCACTGAGCCAAACCAGCTTTGGCACAAATAAACACTTTTTTAAAAAGTAGAAGAAGAAGCCAAAGCAACCTCTAACACCCTTTCTGGAGCTTTATTGTCTCTAATTCATCTATCACTGTTATTTTGATCATTTTCTGATGCGATTCTGTAGCAGTTCTGATGAATTATACTCTAGCACTAAGGGTTAAATGCCTTTTCTACCCCTCCGTAATTCTTTTTTCATCCAGGCCATAGCTATCCTCGTACAAAGGGAGACAAAAATTGGGTCTTGTTACTTAGACAACTGTTTTAAAGGCATAGAAAGGCAAGATATTTTAAGACATGTCTTCAGCATAAAGGAGAGTGTGCAACAGATTTTGCACCTGTCCTGAACAGAAGACAGTGCTAGAAAAGACATGCATTGACAAACCATATTTTCTTACTCAGAGAAATTTAACAATAAAAAGACTGGCATTATATTAAGAAAGTTAGTTAAATAGGAAAGTAAAGCATATAAATATTTCCTAGCCCTCAGGGACATTATTAAGCCTTTACATTCCTATTTTGACTTAGAGCATCATTGAAGGTTGCTAGGAAAACTGGATAACCAAGCTTCTTAAACCAGTGAGTTTTATTGGTGTGGGAAGTTAGTAGACTCCATGCGATAACAGTTCCATTCTTTTACATAATAAAGGATATGAACTTGATAATAGCTATCTTGGCTGATTTTGCTTCAAGCAGTTTTGCTTATTAAGGCTTTTAGTACTGTTCTAAGCTAGCAGTGTGACTACCAGGTAAGAAAGAATATTACGCTTTTCCAAATTATATATTAGTTTAGGCAGAACTTTCTTTTATTCAGTTTTTACTCTGCTGTTTCACATAGCTCAGAAAACATTTATTGGACTCCAATTATATATTAAACTAGCGTCCCAGTGCAAGAAATCTGTGCACGTGGGGGGTAGGTAGGGGGGGCCTTTCCTCAGCCCAGCTTGTACCCTCTCCAATTGGGGACCCCTTGGGGGATGTCCAACAGCCAGTTTAGGCTTGATCCCTGTGAGATTTGGCCTAAACTGGCATTCAGACATCCCTCTCGCAATCTGGGACCACTGGCTTCTAACTGCTCACCTGTCTGCCTGCCTGATCACCCTTAACTGATTCTGCCTGCCTACCTGATCACCCCTAACTGCCCTCCCCTGCTGGCCTGATCTCACCCCCAACTGCCTTCCCCTGCTGACCTGGTTGCCCCCAACTGTCTTCCTATGCTGGCCTGATCACCCCAACTGCCTCTACCTTGGCCCCCGCCACCATGGCTTTTTTCGGAAGGTAGTCTGACATCCAGAAGATGGTCGGTCTCCCTGGTCTAATTAGCATATTACCCTTTTATTAGTATAGATAGATTATATAGGATAGGATTGCTTAAATGGGGAGAAAGCTTTTTTCATCAGGAGGAGATGCTCTTGGCAGAAAAAAAAAAAAACATAATCCCTATATCTGGACTGATAGCCAGCCATACGCACTAAACTGCCAAACCAGTCATTAAAAAATTTCTTACACCTTACACCAAACAGCTGTTTCCTCAAACCCCTCCTCAGCCCCCACCTTAGGTTCTGCCTTCACAGTTCACCCAGATTAGGTTCTGATTGGTCAGTTTCTATGCCAGTCAGTATCAAAAGCTCCACCTCCTAAGTAGCCATTGACTCCTCACAGTTCACCCAGATTTGGTTCTGATTGGTCAGTTTCTATGACAATCTGTCAAAAGCTCCACCTCCTACACAGCCATTGGTTTCTCACAGTTCACCCAGATTTGGTTCTGATTGGTCAGTTTCTCTGCTTATCTCCAGACCTGATCAGAGAGGCAGGGCTCATCAGCAGCCCTGTACTGCTGCTGAGGCCCGGAGAGAAAGAGAGGCAAGGGCTGATCAACAGCTGCCATGAAGGCTGGAGATCAGACCCTGCTTCTCTCTTGGGGCCTGATCTGCAGTCCCCTCCACAGTCAGGACTGACTTCTGGTGTTTGGTTGTCCATTTGGTTGTTTTGGATATTACAGACCCTAGCTCTTTATATATATACAAATTTGTGCACAGGGGTGGGGGCGGGGGAGAGCAGGGGGAGGAGTATTTCCCTCAGCCCAGCCTGCACCCTCTCCAAATCTGGGACCCCAGTAGGATCGGGCCTAAATGGGCAATAGGACATCCCTCTCACAATCCAGGATTGCTGGCTCCCAACTGCTCACCTGCCTGTCTTCCTGATTGCCCCTAACAGCTTCTGCCTGCCAGTCTGATCACCCCCTAACCACTCCCCTGTCAGCTTGATTAATGCCTTAATTGCCCCCCTGCAGGCCTGGACACCCCTAACTGCCCTCCCCTGCAGGCCTGGTTCCCCTCAACTGCCCTTCACTGCAAGCCCAGTCACCCCCAACTACCCTCTTCTGCCGGCCTGGTCACCCCTAACTGCCTTCCCCTGCAGGCTTGATTGCCCCCAACTGCCCTCCCTTTCAGGACTGGTCCCTCCCAAATGCCCTCCCCTGCTGGCCATCTTGTGGTAGCCATCTTCTGTTCACATGGGGGCAGGATCTTTGACCACATGGGGGCAGCCATCTTGTATGTTAGAGTGATGGTCAATCTGCATATTAGTATTTTATTAGATAGGATAGAGGCCTGGTGCACAGGTGGGAGCTGTCTGGTTTTCCCTGAAGGGTGTCTTGGATCAGGGTGGGGGTTTCCTTGGGGAATAGGGCGGCTTGGGTGAGAGGCCTGTGGTGGTTGGCCATGCCCCCTGGCAACCCAAGTGGAGAGCCTGGTATCTGGGACTTATGTATCTTCTACAATTGAAACTTTGTAGCCTGGAATGGAGCCAAGCCTTCTGTTAGCTCCGTTGCAGCAGACATTTCTGTTGGGTTTTATTTATCTTCTATAATTGAAACTTTGTAGCCTTAAGTGGAGGCCTGGCCAGCCAGGGCAGGTGGAAAGCATGGCTTCCTCCATCTCCGGGTGCAACTCAAGCCTCCTGCTCTCTCCAGCTCCATGGCTGTCATCATTTTTATTTATCTTTTGTCATTGAAACTTTGTCTCATTGAGTGGAGGCCTGCACTCGCAAGGGCAGGCAGAAAGTTTGGCTTCCTCTATTGCTAAGGAAACCCAAGCCTCCCTCCCGCTCTCTGCAGCCAACTTGGTTCGAGTTTATTTGCATATTCACTCCTGATTGGCTAGTGGGCATGGTGGAGATATGGTAAATTTGCATATTATTCTTTTATTAGATAGAGCTAGAGGCCCAGTACATGAAATTTGTGCACAGAAGTGTCCCTAGGCCTGGTTGGTGTTCAGGGCCTTCCTTCCCTCGGCTGCTAGCTGCGGGCTGCCAGCCTGGGCCTTCCTTCCCCTTCTGCGGGCTGCCAGCTGGGACCTTTCTTCATTCCATGCCATCCCCTGGTGGTCAGTGCATGTCATAGTGAGCAGTCGAACTCCTGGTTGGTCAAATTCCCGAGGGAACAATTTGCGTATTAGCCTTTTTTTATATAGGATATAGATGTGCCCTGTTTGATGGTAGGAATATCTGATAAAAAAGATAAAGCCCTACCTTGAGGAATATATAGAAAAATTCAATGCTAATTAACAAACATTTCTTGCCACTTTTACCTGCTGATTCAATACTTTGTCAGTATCTCTTTTGAAGAAGGCAGTGGAAAGTGTAGAATAGTATTTACTTTTTATTATGATGTCATTAAAATGTAACCTCTAGAAATTTTTGTCTAAAAGTGAACACTACTGGTTCATTCAGAGGTTTTCAAGAGTCAACACAACATAATATTTACAGTGGTCTTCTATGCTTAGAGAAATATACTAAAATTACATTGCCAAGATAATATTTGAAACACCATCCCTTACATAGCTATAATATTAGGGTTAGTTGATAATATTAACAATTTTCTACTTTCCTGGTGTCTCGACAAAGTCTGAATCACTAATGCTGTTGAATTTAGAGATAAAATATATAGAGGAAGCTTTCTCAACTTAGTGTTTACAGGTAAAGTGTGGTTTTTCATGGAAAAAAAATATGTATACTATGATCTGCATTTGTTTATATGACCAGTTTACTAAGCAAAACTCAACAATGATTGAACTGAATTGAAATTTGTTTTATAAGATACATTTGGTGCGTTTGGTGATAGTGATATTATTACTGTTATCCAAAGATACTTAAGAAATTTCTACTGCTTTAACTCAGACAAGAGTTAGGCAATGCCTTTTATTTCCTTTAAAAATGTAAGATCTTACTTGATAAATAAAAAAATATTAGAAAAGCAAGACTGCTTTGTGCTTGGGTATTGTTGAAGGAACAGATATGATGAGATGGGTTTCAAATTGTGAGATGAAATATTTTCCCAGACTCTCTTTATTTATACTTTGGAGGTCGCCGTTTCATAATGAACACCAGAAACACTTTGTTCCTATGGAACCAGCCGTGATGTCACTTCATTTATTAGCCATGTTCCACAGGAACCCGCTCTGAGTTATGAGGCCACCACCTAGAATAGAAGCTGTAGACAATTGTAAGCTTTCTCTAGTCTGTCATGCCCATGTTTCCTATTTTAGAGCTGACTGATCTTCAGATAACATATGGTGGTGCAAGTAATTGGAAAATTGGCAGACCTGTCAAGCAAGTATGCTAGATGACACAAAAATGCCATGCTTGGAGCACATAGTGTCTCCAAAGTTAAATTTATTGGTTTTTTTTTGTTTTTTTTTATGAAACAGTGAAGTAAAAATACCTGACTCATCCCTTTTAAAAGGACACTTTTTAGTGGCAGGTGTGATTTCAAAAGACATTTTTAGGTAGTTGATAAAATAAGTTACTTTAAAAATATAGAAATATTTAGGCAATGTGTAATATAAAACAGCACCCAATATAAATATTTAAATGTTACATAATTTTTGCATTTTGTTATAGCCTTTCCCTAGGATTACTAGAATCCATAATAGTCAATTCTTCAGAAAAATAGAGTTAAAATGTATTAAGTATAGCCGATAAAAATGCCCTAAAGTTTATATTTTAATGTTTTCTAAAATTTATTTCACAGGAAGATGAAAATGAAGCTGAAAGAAAAAATATATCTCAGGAGCTCAGCATGGAACAGAAAAATCCAAAGAAATAAAGGATTTTCTGTAGTGTTTTGAAAAGTTTGCAACTTATGTAGTAGCAGATAAAATTTCTAATTGTAAAATGTTAACTGTAAAATCTTAATCTGCAAAATGTTCTGAATAAAGTTGTTGAAAATGAAATAGGAGCTTGCATTTGAAATTTGTATGTTTTTAGAGCAATTTAAACTTTTATATAAAAGTTAGGCCTTTAAAATATATATTTTTAAAATTCTTAACTGAAATTTGAGAATAGAGACAATTTTTCTCTTATCTCTAACCTAAGTGTTAGTACATCTGAATGACCTGAAAGAAAACCAAGTCTTTTATCCCCTTACTAGTCTCTGTTGTCTTCTTTAAGGACCTTAACAGAATTCCAGTTAAATTTATAAAGAAAAACCAGCACAGTTCAAAAATGAACAAGTGCATGTGAAAACACTTAAAAACCAACCAATGCCATAAGATGAAAGACCATTTTCTGATTTCAACATATATCAATTTATATATCATCTAATATCCTAGGATTGCAGGTAAAAGCTAAAAAGAAATGATGTAACATTTCCTGTGGCAGAAGTAGGGCTATAACTTTTGATTCATAAAATATTTACTGAGGACCTACTATGTACTGGGCCCTATATACTTTTCCTGGACATTTCAAGAAAAGTTCCCACCTATTTGGCTTAGGGATTCTGTAAAATTTCTTTGATTCCCATCTTTCTCAGTTCTCAGCAACCAGCCATTTTTCTTTCTCTGGTTCTAATTCCCACGCTGTCATTTTCCAACTACAATAGGAGCAAATAACCTACTTGCTATTTGCAGAGCCAAATGTTTTTGATAGATGTCTATGTTTGATTATTTAAGGCAGACCTGCTTAAAATAAGAGACAGAACTTTGGAAGGCTTATAAGAGAATGTCAGAAATACTTCCTCCCCGTGAGAATAGAATCCGTGTACTTGCCCTGTGTCCATAGTTTTATCACATGTGTCTGACAAGCTCAATGAAGAAGTGACAGTGGGACATGCTGGCAGCTATAATACATTGGGCTATCTTGCAAGTAGACAAGATAGAAAATTCATTGCTAAGTCCCAAATAATGCACCATATGTGGATATCAGGACAATAGCTGCATTCCACAGACTAGACCCCCTTGAAGAATTTTAGGAGCCAAGACTGAAACGGAAAAGTGTGGGAAGGTGGGTCAAAGTCTACAGAGGGCTTTCACAAATAGCAAATACAAATTAATTTGACTTTCCCCCCTATTTTTTCCAGTTAGTGTCACTTTTGAAAAGAAGCAATAATACATGATTCATATCATAGTTTACATGTATTATAGTTATTATTTGGGGCATAATAATAAATGCTACTTGGTATGCATTATGCCACTAATCATCCCAATGAGTTACTATTACCCTTCCCATTTTATCAATGATTAATCTGAGGCTTAGACATGGGAAATAAGTTAACCAAGCTTGTAATTTAATTGGCAGACCCAAGCAGTCTCACCCCAGAATATCACATTTTATCACTGTGAAATTTTCAATTCCATGCCTCTTTTCAATCCACTATTCTTCCCCTTTCTTCTTAGCACGTCATTCATTACCTACCACTCCTTTAGTTATTTCTTTCCCCCACCTTCTTAGTACACTTAATTCATTTTGAAGACTTGCTTGAGTGAAATAAGTGGAACAATTATAATTACTACTAGAGGCCCAGTGCACAAAATTCGTGCTTGGGGGTATATGTCCCTCAGCCCAGCCTGCACCCTCTCCAATCAGACTCTTCAAGGGATGTCCGATTGCCATTCCTCTCACAATCTAGGATTGCTGACTCCCAACAGCTCACCTGCCTGCCTTCCTGATTGCCCCTAACCACTTCTTCCTGCCAGCCTGATTACCCCCCTAACCACTCCCCTGCCAGCCTGTGTGATGCCTAACTGCCCTCCCCTGCAGGCCTAGTCACCCCTAACTGCTCTCCCCTACAGGCCTACGTCCCACCCAACTGCTCTCCCCTGCAGGCCTGGGTCCCCCCCCAACTGCCCTCCCCTGCTAGCCTGATCACCACCAACTGCTCTTCACTGCTGGCCATCTTGTGGTGGCCATCTTGTGTCCACATGGGGACAGCCATCTTTGACCATATGGGGGCAGCCATCTTGTGTGTTGAAGTGAAGGTCAATTTGCATAATTTTTATTAAATCAGATTCCACCTGCTCCAGAACATGAATGCCCTGCTTTACCTTTTTACATTGAGTTATGATGGAATAACAGGTATCTTATTGTTTTTCTATGATTTTTCAATAACTATGGCCATATTTTTTAGTAGAGTGCTTATTTAATTACTAGTATGCTGTCATCTCAGCTCTTAATTTTTTAATTTCTAAAACAAGTTTTAGGTATGAGAGACACGGTGACACTCAACCATCTAGCAGGCATTTTAAATATTTTCATTTAAGTGATACCTTTAATGATTCAAAAACCCTGTTCCCTTTCTAATTTTTTTTTTCCTAAATATATACCCCTTGGTTTAGGATAGTGAGTAGGACAGTAGAACCACTGTAAATTTCCTTTAGGAAAAATGCACCATGTGCATTTCTCAAAGTTTTAGGGTCCATACATCCATGCCATAAGTACATACATATAAATCTTGCTATAATGGTAAAATCGTCCACATTATGTGAATGATTATGTTAATCACTTAATTTGAATGAAATTATGCATATAATTTATATTATTAATATAATGCATATCATTGATTATATTAATGTTAGTTAACATTATAGTGGTTGGCAAACCAGCTTCTGAGCCACATGCGGCTCTTTGGCCCCTTGAGTGTGGCTCTTCCACAAAATACCACGTGCGGGCGCGCACGTACAGTGTGAATGAAACTTCGTGGCCCATGCACAGAAGTCAGTTTTCAGCTCTCAAAAAAATTTTCAGTCATTTGGAATTTCAATCAAACTGTTGATATTTGGCTCTGTTGACTAATAAGTTTGCCGACCACTACTATAGACTATTACATATTATTTTAGCTCCGGATACCATAACAAAATACCCCAGGCTAGTGGCTTAAACAACCGATATTTCTTTTTTTCACGGTCCAAATGCCTCTTTTATAACAAATCTGAATCATGGTAAGGTGTACTAGAGTGAAGTCCCAATGAAAAGGCTATGGCAATATGGATTATATGTATTTAGGGTCCTTATAAAAGTTTATAATTAGAATATAATCTAAAGGTTGATTTCTAAAGAAATCACCTGTTTTATCTCTGTACCTGTTTTATCTCTATATCTCTATTACTTAGTTCATTTTCTGACCCATACTAGGTGTAGTACTGCCAACAGAAGCCAACCTATAACAACATACACTACCTAAAGGACAAAATTCCCTTCTAATTCATGATTCCTGTATAATTTCCACCCACTCAACCAAAGTGTACTGTCTTCATGTTAGTTACTGAACTATATTCTTCATATCTTCAAAGAATTTAAAAGCAACACAACTTTTAATCAGTATTTTCCTCTATCATTCTGATGAACAGCATTTTAAAAAAATATTCAGAGTTCTTTTTCCTTAGATCTATGGAACAAACAACAGAAATATCAAGAGGTGTTATGTTGCTCTCTAATGGGATATACTGGGCACTAAGATGCCTAAATTCTTAAATTCACTCAACAGAACTTTCTTAGGACCCACTTATATGCTATGCACTGTCTATCATTAGGGATTCAATAACAGATAAACTTCCTCTGCTGTCACTGTCTTGAAATTCTTAAAAATGCTTAATTTTTAAATAAGGGGCCTCACAGTTTTATTTTGTAATTGGCCTGCAGAGTACATAACAATTGCTACTAGCATGTACTGCTTTTCTATTTAAACTAGAGGCCCAGTGCATGAAGTTCATGCACTGGGGTGGTGTGACCCTCAGCCCAGCCTGCACCCTCTCTAACCTAGGACCCCTTGAGGCATGTCTGACTGCCCATTTAGGCCCGATCCCGGGAGATATCTCTCTCACAATCCAGGACTGCTGGCTCCCAACTGCTTGCCTGCCTGCTTTCCTGATTGCCCCTAACCACTTCTGCCTGCCAGCCTGATCA
Source organism: Antrozous pallidus (assembly GCA_027563665.1). Classification (NCBI taxonomy): domain Eukaryota; kingdom Metazoa; phylum Chordata; class Mammalia; order Chiroptera; family Vespertilionidae; genus Antrozous; species Antrozous pallidus. The sequence continues at coordinate 65,187,668 of CM050521.1, forward strand.
CCCCCTAACCATTCCCCTGCCAGCCTGATTGCCCCTAACTGCCCTCCCCTGCAGGCCTGGTCACCCGTAACTGCCTTTCCCTGAAGGCCTGGTCACCCTTAACTGCCCTCCTTGCAGGCCTGGACCCCCCAAATGTCCTTCCCTGAAGGCCTGGTCCCCCCTAACTGCCCTCCCCTGCAAGCCTGGGTCCCCCCCCCCCAACTGCCCTTCCCTGCAGGCCTGGTTGCCCCCAACTTCCCTCTTCTGTCAGCCTGGTCACCCCTAACTGCCTTCCCTGCAGGCTTGATTGCTCCTAACTGCCCTCCCTTGCAGGCCTGGTCCCTCCCAACTGTCATCCCCTGCTAGCCATCTTGTGGTGGCCATCTTGTGTCCACATGGGGGCAGGATCTTTGACCACATAGGGGCAGCCATTTTGTGTGTTTGAGTGATGGTCAATTTGCATATTATTTTTTTTATTAGATAGAATTGTTATTATTGGAATATGTACAAAGAAACACCCGTTTTAAATGTGCAGTTCAATAAATTTAGTATATATCTATATAGTCATCAGTCGAATCTAAATATAAAGCATTTCCATCACTTCTAAAAGTTTTGTGAAATTTTGTAATCACTAACACATCCCTGCTAAAGCCACTTATCTGCTTTCTTTCTTATTAGTTTTGTCTGCTCTAAAATTTCACACAAATGGAACCATTTTTGTATATGTTGTTTTGAGTCTGGCTTTCTTCCCTGAGCATATTTTGAGTTTCATCCATGTTTCAGCATGAATCAGTAGGTTGTTCCTTTTTATTGCTGAGTACTTTTTCATTGTATAAATTTACCAGAATTTGTATATCTACTCACTTATTGCTGGACATTTGAATAGACATACAAAAGAAGACATATAAATGGCCAGTAAGTACATGTAAACATGCTCAACTTCATTTAGTTATAAGGAAAATGCAAATTAAACCACAGTTAGTTACCACTGCATATCCACTAAAATGTCTAAACTGTCCAATCCAGCAGCCACTAGCCAAAGATAGCTATTAGGCACTTAAAATATGACTAGTCTTGATTGAGATATAAATAAAATACATGTCAGACTTTGGTGAATTAACATGAAAAATGGTAAGAGAGCTCATGAATTATTTTTATTCTGATTACATGCTGAAATGATATTTGAATAGATTTAGTTAAATAAAATATATTAGTATTCTACATTTAAACTATCTTCACTTTTTATTATGGTTCATAGAAATTGGAAATTACATATGTGGTTTCCATTTCTACTGGACATAATTATTCCTAGGCTATAATATAATGTGAGATAATAATTCATTAGCTAAGCCATGTCCAGACTATAAATCCATGAAAATTGGGAAATCATTAGTATGTATTGTTATCAGCTGCTAACTTTGTGGTAATGTTTATGCAGCATAGACATTAGAAAACTAATTTGTCACATAAGAGGTTGAGGATAGGTTGCTGCTCTTGGCAAGTTAGGCAGTCAGCAGCATTAACCAAATCAGTCTTCAGGAGTAAACATGGATGTTATTAAGTCCATTCATAACCTTTCTCCCTCAAGAATGGCTATTTTGTTAATGAGCTTATTGGAAAAGCAATGATGTGTCCATGGCAAAAGCTGACTTTGTCATCTTCTACCTGATTGTTACTCAAGTATAAAATGGTACACCACTGTGCGAAAGAGTTTGAAAGTTTCATATGAAATTAAACATATCCTTAATATATAACCCAGTAACTCCACTATAGATTTTTTATACAAAAGAAATGGTAGCCAAAAACTAGAAGCATCTTTTTTTTTCTTAAGTTATATCACTTCATAGTGCTTATTCTTTTCAGAATACACTTGACACGCTAAGTAGTGTAGTTCACAAAATTAGTATTTAATCTTTGATTTTCTTTCAGGAAAATTGGATGTGTTGTGCAATAGCATTTGTAACAACAGTGTAAACATTGGAAATAATCACTGCAAAAGATGCTAATGAGAGTTTTCGGAATTAACATACAAAAAATTCAACATTCAAAAAATAGTGTGATATCTTATTGAAAACATTTAATGTAGTTAAAGCTTTTTAATGATTGCATGTTCTGTTTTAATGGTTTTTTAATGGCCTTTGCAGTTGAAAATACATTTAAACTCAATTAAAATTTTTTATATCATAACTATATCTTCTGGATTATTTCTATCCATTTCCCTTTGGACTAAAAAGCTTGAGGGAGGAGAAAAGCAAGATGTGTGCCCAGTTACTTTAATTTTAAAGGTTTATGAACTGCTTTGAGTTCATTCCCATACACACCAAATAGGACTTGCCCTTCCTGGGGTATAACAGTGTTTCATTTGTTACTTTTCGAACATCCAGATAAAATTATGTGAGTCTAAGTCATTTTGCTAGTTCAGTTTTTTTCGGAAAGCAATAATTATATTCTTATTGCTCATGATGTAGATGTTTTTTCTGCACAACAAATCACTATTGCCTTTCCACCAAGCTTAAACAGTAGCAGGCATCTAATATATCGGTATTGTCCTAAATCCACTATAATTTGTCTTGATTGTCTCAAATTCAGCAAATGGTGGCTCTTTAAATTTAATATATGCTCTGTCCTCCTAAAAAGGGAGAATGTTTTCTAAAACTGCATCTCTCATGTGGCTATGTAATGCTTATCCTGAAGTTCATTAAGAAAGAAGAAACAAGTTCAATTAGCAGCTATGACGTTGTCTCAATGCCTTGGGTCCCTGAGGCCTACACATGTCTATTAGTTTGGTGCTAACACCACATGGGCAACTTACATTGCCTGATCTTTTGGCTACATAGGATTCACTCTGACTAGTGAAGGTTGATTAGAAACTTACTCCCTTTCATATTACCTCAGGAAAACAATTTTTACACAGCCATGAATGAGCACATTTCACTTCTACCCTGTTCTGTCCTAAGCAATCCTAGCAGGTAATAAATGTCTTCCAACGGTGAATTCAATGTGGAGTCCATGCTTTCGTTATCTGCAGAGGAAGTTAAGTGCTCAAGACAGCAGCATGAAAACACATGCAACTATGGCATAATTCTGATTTGTTTCAGAAAAACTATTAATTCCCTTGTTACAAAGCCAAGTAAGAACAACCCTTTAAAATTACTGAACCATAAGAGCCATTTGCCTTAAGAGTTTTAAATTTGGAAACAGACTCATGAAATTTATAGCTCTAATGAGATATTCTTTGCCTGCAGTCAAGATGAGAGCTAGATCATTGGTTTCCCAGCATGACACCTATGTGTTCTTATGAGCACTTGATATCATTAGGCTCATCATAACACAGACATCATCACATTAACATCTGAAAGGCTCACTTTTGTCTCTTAGTTTATGTCTTTCATTTACACCTACAGCATGCTAAATATCTCACTCTAGAAAATAAGATATATTCGACCTCCATTGATACTGTCGGTGGAGTGAAAAAGTTACTCTTTTTCATAGGGTATGTTTGAAGCCACAAATAATCAATAGATGTGGTTTCCAGAAAACAATAGTTAACGGAATCATGTATGAACATGATATCCTTCCTATGGATACATAAGAGCAGGAAATGTGGCCCTCGCTGATTCATGTCAGTTTCAACTGTTATCATGTTAAGATGCAGTCTAATTCTAAAGGTGATGCAAGATGACTGTTGCTGTTAAAGATAGATGAACTCTCTCAGGATATTCAGATTTCAGGGCCTTGAGAAAGGCAGCTTATTAAACAGTATCAGGAAGAGGTGAAGACCACTGCAGGAGTCTGTCACTCTGTGCTCCAGGATGAAATACCGTGTGCAAGAGCTTGGGAGGCGGACTCAAACCTATTTGCAAAATGTCATTATTTTGGACCTTATTTTTTACATAAATGAAATTCTGCAATTAAGGAACCCAATACAATAAGCTGTGTCCTTAGCTTTGTGCACATGTTTGAAAGACTTATCTGTAAGTTTATGATCCCTCTACTATTTATCACCAACAGTAATATCAGATGCATGAGAGTGGGGAAAATCTCACGTACTTATAATTGAGATGCAACAAGAGTAAGAGTTTGCCATGCTTGCTCTATCTATGTATTTTCCCTTTAACTCCCAGACTGCAATGCTTTTTAACATCTATTTTTCTCCTTTCAACAATTCATTTCTGACTGGATATGTTAAATGCATACATGTTTTTCTGTGATAGGTGCACATTTTTTTTGATATGTTGAGACAGTCACGAGGTTAATATGGATGGTATGGAAGATTCGACCATAGTATATTCTGCCTCGTACATCTCAGGCCACCATTTCCAGTGAGATTCCAAAAATACTTGCTTTGAATTTTTTTTTAATGGTGATGATGAAAGAAGCAGTAATGACACAGAATCTCAATACATGTTTGCATTTTGCATCTTAGGCAGAAAAATAGAACTAATTGGAGCTGCCAATTACAAAGGAGAACACATTTCAACCTCTAGAGCACTGCTGAACCCAGACATCTTTCTGATTATACCCACAAGGGGACAGAAGTGGTATATCCAGCAGCACCTTCAAAAATATATCTCGTTAGTAAAAATCAAATTAACAAATGGAACACCTGTTCAGGATCATGGTTCTTTCTGATTTTTTTAGACTGTATATTTTTGGCAAGTATTGATTTGGGGTTTGAAATACACATTTGGTTATGCCTAATTCTGGAAGTCAGGAACTGTCTTATGCACAAGGTTTGAGCAGCTGTTTGTCTTCAGTGCCCAATTTGTGAGGTCCTTCTTCCCTCATCCCAGCCCAGGCCTATCTTCCCTGAGGAACAACTTCTGCTCAAAGCCTCTTCTTCACACCTGCTACCTTTCCCAGACTCCTCTAAATTCTAGTTCTCCCTTTGCCTTCCCTCAAAGCCAGAATTTCTTTCCCGTGGGGCTTCACATTCTTTTTAATTACATTGTGAGAGAGCAAGCTTATAAACATGGTGAATGAGTTAGCCACGAGTGTATTAGTTGGGCTCGGCTAGGCTATGCTGTGGAAACGAACATCCCTGAAATCTCAGTATCTTAAACCAGTGGTCAGCAAACTCATTTACTCTCGAGCCGCAGTTTGCCAACCACTGTCTTAAACCAGCAAACTTTACTTCTCACATCAGGTAGCTTTCTTGGCAGTTCTTGGAGAAAACTGCCTCATGAATTTATATGCTCACATTGCAATTTTGCCATTTGAGTGTTCACCCTGAGAGAGAGAGAGAGAGAGAGAGAGAGAGAGAGAGAGAGAGAGCAGGGGAGAGGGGATATGTGGTGAAAGAGACAAAAACAGACATAGAAAATAGTCCTGATTAAGTGTTTGAATAGAAGTTGATGAAGGGTGCTATAGATCACAGAGAGGAGTGAATAGCACCCCCTGAAAATACTGGAGTCTGGCTCTGAAGACGTGGGATTTTACTATGAGCAGTGAGGTAGTGTTTCCGAGAGATGAATGTACACAAGTAAAGAGTTTTCAAAGGTGAAAGATGACTCAGCACTCCTGGATCCAAGAGAGTGCCAGGCAGGAAGTGATGGGAGCTGCATCTGGGAAGACAGAAGGCTTTGGGGTTTGCTAAGACACTTGGACTTATAGACCTGGTTATATATTAAAGTCAAATAGGAAGCGAAAATAGTGGTGATGACTATACCATGTTGTGAATGTAATTAATGCCATTGAATACACACCTTAAAATGGCAAATTTCATGTTATGTACATTTTACCACAATTTAAAAATTAACCATTTAATATAACTTTTACCATTGTACTGTAAACTCTAAATGGATAAGTTATATGGTATGTGTGTTATATTTGAATAATGCTTTCAAAAAGATTTAAGCCTAAAAAGATAATAAAACCACACGAGGAGCTTTTTAAAAAATGGATGCTTGAATCCCACCCAAGGGTCAATGAAATCAGGATTTCTGCAGGTGGGCTGAGCATCTGGTACTTTAGAAGGGCTCCAGGTGATTCTAATGTGTGGCCACGTGCAGAATCCCTGCTGTAGGCAGTAAGGAGCCAGTGGAGAATTTTAATCAGGAGAATAACATGATCAGATTTGCATCTTAGAAACATATATCACCGGCTTATCTGCTCAGATCTTTCAGCATGTACCTGGCAACCCCCCCTCCCCCGCCTTATGCCTGGGAGATATGTTTCTGGACCCCCAGTGGATGCCTGGAACCATGGGTAGGGGTAGGTGTATATACCACTTTTTCCTAGGCATAATAAAGTCTATTTAGGCACAGTAAGAGATTAAAAACAATACCTGATAATAGAATAGAATAATTATAACACTATACTGGAATAAAAGTTATGTGAATGGAGTCTCTTTATTTCTCAAAATATCTTATTATAGTGTATTCACCTTTCTTGTGATGATGGATATGATAAAGTGCCTTATTAAGTGAAAACTTTTACCTTTTCACTTAAGGGAAGCGCTTGACAGCTTCTCTTTGGCATATCCGAATTGCCAGCATCACTACTGGTGTGCGTTGGGGCCGTTATTAAGTAAAATAAGGGTTACTTAAACATAAGCACTGTCATGACAGTCAATCTGATGACCCGGATGGCTACTCAGTGACTAAGAGGTGCGTTGTATATGCAGTGTGGAGATGCTGGGCCATCGATGATTCTCATCCCGGGGGGGTAGGAGGACGAGATGTCATCATGCTATTTAGAATGGTGCACAATTTAATACTTATGAATTGTTCATTTCTGGAGTTTTCCATCTAATATTTTCAAACAATGGTTGATCGTGTGTGACGGAAACTGGAAAGCGAAACTGCAAGTAGGAGCGGGACCACTCTAGAGACTTTACTTATAATTGCCTGAACCTGGAAACTCAAATGCTCCTTGACTGGTAAACTGATAAATTCTGTTATATCCAGACAACAGACTGCCAGTCAGCAATAAAAAGCCCGCCACCCTGACCCGTATTAATACTCTGTATTTCTGCTGTCTTGGGTTCTGTTTGCCAAAGGAGAATTTTATCCTGTTTCCTTTTGGGCTTGTCGGCTGCCCAGCTCAGCTTTCTTATGAACCTTAGCAATGGCGCTCTCTAGCTGTCACTCAAGCCAGAAACCTCATTGACTTTTCCTTCATTTTTAAAAGTTATGATTCACAGATAGTAAAATTCACACTTTTAACGTACAGTTCTGTGTGTTTTTTGACAGACCATACAGTCACGTAATCACTACCACAAGTAAGATAAGCAGTTCCATCACACTTCCAAAGTCTCTTGCTCCCTTTTATAGCCAACTTTCAATGTCCCACCCCCAACCTCTGGCAATTACTGATCTTTTTTCTGTCCCTAGAGTTGGCCTTTTCAGAATATCATAGAAATGGAATCATACAATACATGGCTTTTTGAGTGGGACTTCTTTCACTTAAAACTGTTCATCCACGGGGTGTCATGTGCCAGGACTTCAGTCCCTTTCATTGCTGAGTAGTGCTCACTGTGTGGTTGTACCACAGTGTGCAACCCTTCACCCTCTGGGAGACATTTCAGTGGTCTCCATGATGATGAATACAGTTGCTATGTACACATCTTTATGAGGAAATAATTTCCCCTTCTCTTGGGTAAATGCCATGGAATGGAGTTGCTGGGTCAAACTACTGGTATATATTTAATTTCGTAAGATGCTACTAAAATGTTTGCCAAAGTGACTGCAACATTTCACATTCCCACGAGCAAAGTGATGGCTACAGTTGCTTCACAGCTTCACATTTTCACTAGCACTTGGTATTTTTTTTCTCTAATCAGTCAAATGGGCATCTCATTGTGGTTTTAATTTGCAATTCCCTAATGACTAACGATGGTGAACACTTTCTTATGTTCCGGTTTGCCATCTGTACATAATCTTTGCTAAAGTACCCGTTCAAATATTTAGCCCATTTTTTCTATGAGGCTGTTTGCAAGGTTGTTTTTAACATCCTCATCCCCTTTCTCTAGGACCAAAGCAGTCCATTGTGCCTCCATTACAATAATCATATTTTTCTACCAATAAATATCCTTCTAGGACCTGCTTTCTGGAATGGGTAGCATCCTTCTGTTAGTCCTATTCCAGCCGCCTCTCTTTACCTTTCTGACGCCCTTCTCTCCAAAAGCTGATGTCTCCATACTCCCCTTTTCTTCCAAATGAAGATTATGGCTATTTTGCTTTGTCATTCTCCCCCACCCCGCCCCGCGGCCCCCTAAGCATCCTTCCCCTTTCCTCATGTGTCTGGGATCACTGACTGCTCACTTGTACTTAGAGGCGGGCACTATGTTCATGGGGCAGCTTCTAGGCTTCAGCCCAGGAGGCTTGGGTAGCAGATGCCTCCCAGTGTCCACACCTGTCTCTTGTCTCTTCTGTGTGGCTGTGCATTTCCTCCAGGCAGCATGCTGTAGCCTCCACCCTGGGTCTATGTGTCTCAGGACAGGCCATGTTCCAAGGATGAGGGAGCCAGGGCTCTAGTGGGGCTGGAGAGTGCCATGGGCCCACTCACCCTCAGGGAAACTCACTCAACCTCATGGTCAGTGGGAGCCTCCCCTCTGGCCTCGGGGGAAGCCGCTGTCCCTCTGTCAGAGACTAGCTTACTTTTGGCAGTGAATGAGCTCCCGTTCTTTAGCCTGACTGGACAGGTAGGAGAAGTGCACCCAGGTGTCTGTTCCCCATTCATGTGTCTTTTCAGGTTCTTTCCAGCCTCCCATCATGCCTGTGGTTCCAGCTTGTGAGTTTTTATGGGGTCTGAGATATGTACTAGTCTGATTCTCATCCTCCTTTTCAGGCCTCACCTTCCCATCTTAGCTAAGGACCCACTCATCATGCTCTCTTCCCCTTGTTCCACATTTTGACTTCATTTTCCTTGTCCCTGTGATTACAAATCCTTTTGTTTCTTTACTGCAGTTTGACTGGTTCTTAGAGAGGCAGCAGAGAGAAACAGGGCTCAGTCCACTATTTTTAAGGAAAAGTCAGCCCTGCCCTAGCTGGTTTGGCTCAGTGAATAGAGTGTCGGCCTGCTGACCAGAAGGTCCCAGGTTCAATTCCAATCAAGGGCACATGCCTGAAGTTGCAGGTTCAATTCCCAGTAGGAGGCATGCAGTAGGCAGCCAATCAATGGTTCTCTCTCATCATTGATGTTTCTATCTCTCTCTCCCTCTCCCTTCCTCTTTTGAAATCAATAAAAACATATTTTTTTAAAAGTCAGGCCTAATTTTTAAATATGATTTTTCATAGGAATGTTGTAAAATTTCTTAGTCAGATACAGTTAGTTTTTAAAGACTAAAAACCCTCTAAGCCTACTTATGTTAAAGGCAGCATTGTGTGTGAGCACAGGGATGGCTCACAGAATCCAAGTGCCAGAAAGCCCTGAACAAGCTGGAATGGGGAACTAGAAAGTCTTCAAGAATGAGGGTAGCCAGTTGTCATAGTTGTCAGCATTCTTTTCTGTAGTCTTCCACCTATTTTTCTTAACTAGGATGGATCTCTCTCTCTCTCTCTCTCTCTCTCTCTCTCTCTCTCTCTCTCTCTGCTTGTTTAATGCTCTCTTTCTGATTATTTATCAGCATAGGTTTTAAATTAAGCATAACAGGCCCCTGATCTAACTCTAGGAACTTCTAAAGAATTCTAAAGCCTCACGTGAGGTACCCTGGCTCAGTTTCTGAGTCACATGTTTCCCCATATTCAATCAGCTGTGAGACTGGTAGGCTACTGTGCAGTGACAGTAGGGCCATTGGCAGGAGACATTTCTCCCAGGCCACATGAAGATTAAATATGTAGTGAACATGCCAGTGTTCTGGTACATGATAGAAATCAAGTAACGTCTTTTTCCCAAATAATTTCAAACTTATGGAATAGCTTCTCTAGCTCATCCTTTAAAATGTCATTGAAACATTTTATTCCCAAATAAGTTTAAAGTCATTATAATCTAGTAAGAATAGAAAAATAAAAGCTAGTAATTTTAGACAAGTGGGTCAGGGAAGCCACACATAGTGATGGAAACTGAAAGCATGAAGAATATGACTTGTCTACACAGGCCCTGCATGAGAAAAGTAATTGATATGCAAGGGACTAGGCCAGAACCTATGACTTGATGACCAACACTCACAGCAAGACCTGAAGCTTTTTAATGTGATGAGAACAATGCTAAAGTGAAGAATCTGCAATGAAATAAAAATATAAAGGATGTGTTCCACATGAAAGTAGTTTATTGAAAAGTAGGTCAAATATCAGGAGGGACAATTTACACTAATAAAAGAGAAATATGTAAATTGACCGTATCCTTGCAACACCACCAGCCAATCAGGAGGGAATATGCAAATTAGTAGGACAAAGATGGTGGCAGTCCTGCTTCCTAGCCACTCCAGGTGTGGAGTGCCCAGGCAGGGCAGGACGCCTGCTATAAGAGGAAGGGTGGGGTGTGGAGGGAGCTACAGAGGCGGCGTTCTGGCTATAGGGAAGTGAAGACTCCATCCAGAGTGAAGGTAGAAGGTGGTGGCCAGATGGCCAGAGTGAATGCCTAGATCCTGGTTGCTGGAGGAAAACTGGTGCTGGCGGCCAGGTGAAAGAAGGCCTATTGCATGAATCTTGGTGCAAAGGGCCTCTAGTGAAATATAAAAGAAGAGGCAAAAATCTACATGAAATTTAATGTAATTTTAGAGCTATTGTGGCTTTGTATCCAATCAGCTGAGGGTAGGGAGTACATATTATTTCTAGGAATCATATTTTCAAGGATACTATATAATGGTATTGCAATAACAAAAGTGATATAGTTTTGATGATTAATGATAATACAAAACTAGGGAAAGAATTGTTGATTTAATATGCTTTTGCAAACCCAGAACCAATTATTTTTTAAAAGAGAAAATCTAGTGGAATATTATTTACAAAACTTTGAGAACAAAAAAGTTAGACACAAATTGGTCTTTAAACATTCTAAGCTCACACAGGGAAGATATACTTCTCTCACTTATAAAGGTTTGCATTTTCTGCAGTTCACCGAACAGACAACACGTCTCAGCTCTTGGTGCCCATCGTTTATATTGTAAAACATAAAAGGAGCTCTGAGCGTCCCTTGAAAAACAAAACAAAACACCACCATCTACAAAGCTCTCTTGTTCTGTAGTCATTCAACACCTGGTTTAGTGCATCGTGATCCACAAATCACATGTACTCCTTGAGGAACTGGGCTGGAGGCACAGGCTTGGAAGGACATAGAGGAACTGGCTCTACAGGGTCAGAGGAGAGACGTCTGGTAGATAGTGACCAACTTCTCACTGGAAACCACAAGAAGCAGGACCCTGCTCTTTGGTTGACCATGGTCCTAAGTGGAAGAGACCAGCGGGAACACACTCATGGCCACCCACTCCTAGATCTAACACAGCCTCAGCAATATTCTTTAACAAAAGGGCTCCAATAAACACCCCAGAGCCATCTGTGCCTTTGCTTGGCAAACATAGTTCCTACAGAGCCCCAATTCCAGACCATCTTTGCGTTTTGTCAATTCTTTAACTCGGGCTTGAGCTGGATGAATAGAATGTTTGCCTGCTCAGGATTCTCCTTCCTCCTCAGGGGAAAAGAGTGAAATCCCATTGGGCTCGACTTGGGTAATGCACCATTACTCCAGCTGGGTTTCTGTCTCCCAGCAAGGCTGATACTATTTTTATTATTTTCCAAAGTGCCTAAAGGTAACCATGTATTACCACCAAGAGAATTTATTTCCACCTATTAACCATCCAGGCTAAGTCTATGTTACAGAGCCAGACCTACAGTCTGTGGTTCTTATCAATATCAAAGTCCCCTGGTGCTTTAGTTTTTATTAATTCATGTTAAAACAATTTCCACCCATTAGGGATATGTCTATTACATATACAAGGAGAAATACCCAAGATACTCTATAAACACACAATCCACAAATGCTCATTGAAGCTCAGCATTGCTAAGGTAGATTGTTAGAATGGAAAGCAAAATGATACCAAAACCTCTAGGTAACTGTGGGAGATAAACTCTTAAGGTTGCTCCTATCAAAGAAAACAGAGCTGGACACTTGTCAAAGGTGGCAAGACAGATTTTATTCAGGCCACTGCAGTAGGGGGAGAGACACTCCAGTATAAACCGAGTTCAACTCCCAGAAGCAAAAACAGGATGCCTTTTCAACGCTGGGTGTGCTAACTGCAAAAGTGCTAACGGATGCTGTGAGGGGATTTGGTCCATGTAATTAGACCACCTGTGTCTGCTAACTGGGTGCTTATTGAAGTTAGGCTCCTGTCCTCCCACAGAGAACTGGAGACAAAGACTCTGTCTTTCATGGTGATCACGTTTAAAGGAATTGCTCCCAGGTCCTTGAGGAAGACATTTCTAGGTTTTAGAAGATACATGTCAAAGGGACAGAAAAAGGATTTGCAATTGCAAGTTTCCTAATGTAAACGCTCAATGAAAAGGGAGATGAAGGCCTCTAGACATATTTCAGCTACAATAGTTTTCTCAGGCAGCCATTTTAAGGGGTTGGGATTGTCATTCTGGGGACACAGCCTTGAGTTTATAGAAGCCATGCTAGAATGTTCAAGTCTCTTAGTGTGGGTGTTGGATGAAGTCATTTGTATGAAGAGTTTGCAGTTTTACCTCTATGATTCCTAACTCTTTATTTCCATGCCTTTGTGTAATTCCTCCCATTTGAATGTAGGTGAGACCTATGACTTGCTTCTGATCAACTGACTTCAATAAGGATGATGGAAAGGACATGACTACATTTACATAATTCCGTTACATAAAATGGTAACATACATCTTGGGAAGACTCTCTGTGCACTTGTTGGTTTTGATGGAAGGAGACCCAAGTAGCAAAGAACAGCCAGCCAGAAAAATGGGGTCCCCAGTCCTACAACTACAAGGTAATGGATTCTGCCAACATCCTGATTGGAATGAACTATTTCCCAGGAAAACCATCAGATGAGACCCAACCTCAGACACCTCGAATGCAGCCTCTCAGAAAATGAAGCAAAGTATACCCAGAGTCCTGAACCACAGAAACTGTGAGATAATAAATGTGTGTTGTTTGAATCTAAATTTGTGGTAATTTGTTACACAACAATAGATAGCTAACGCAGTCAGTACTTCCAAAAGCATGTTTAGTTGCATACTCTCATACCAGGCTCTATGAAAATAAAAGTTTTCACATCCAAATCAGTTTGGGGAATGTTGCATTCTATATCGTCTACCACCTGGGAGAGTCACAGTGTATTCTGAGAAATACAAAAAAGAATCTTCATTAAATTAAATTTACCAATAATTTTTTTCATTATGAAGTCGAGTCCCACTTTAATTTTTAAAATTTCTAATGATATCTGATGAAACTAGTTTTCAAATCATCATACCACAAAGGAGTGGTTGTGAGGAACAATAGTCTTCAAGCTGGGGAACACATCTCATTAAGCGGATCAATTTTCAGATTCTCACTTCCTAATATTCTTTGCCCCAAACTAATACTCCTGAGCAGAGTATTAGTTTACCACTTCATAAAAAAATAAATTTATAGATGACACACAAAACAACAACTTGAAATATTGGTGCCCATGTTGGGACAGGGAATGAACAGAGACTGGATATCAAATCCTTTCATAGACTAAACTTTCCTTTCTTTACTTTCACATTACAGAAGAATTTATGGGATGGAGAACTGGCTGTGGCCATCTTTGGAAAACACTGTCTACCACCAAAGGGCAAATAAATTCACAAATGAGTTTCCTCATAGGTAATTAAAACAAAATGAACTATGTTCAAGATTAGGATGAGGACGTCCCCTGGAATGAAGTGTAACCTACAGCCTGAACTGCTGTTGCCAAAGCTTGTCTGAGCTGGTGGCTGTTCATGAGGAAAGAAAGAAGTTTAAAGCCCTGGGGTTCACACACACACACACACACACACGAACTGAGTATGCACACAGTTCATTTCCACTGCCATTCCAGAAATGACCCCATTGACGCCTCACAACCACTGGGAAGGTAAAAGGCATATAGTCCCATATTTTACAGATACAGGAAACTATATTTTAGTGAGTTACAAAAGTAGAACCTGAACCTAGATTTGGTTCTCTAAGTCTATTGTGCTTTTCATATCACACCATCAAGTGAGCCTTCCCCACTACAGGGGGAAGGCAGCTAACCAAGCCTTTTGTTTTTCTTCTTTAAGGTAACACTATAGTTTCTTTAATGGAGATTTCACCTCTCTGAAGGGATCTGGGGAGTACTGGGCTGCCAGGGCGATTTAGATGTAACTCAAGTCCCCTGAGCAGCCTGTTCAAGTTGCATTCTTAACCTCTAAGTACAATGGCAGGCCTTTTTAAGCTCATGAGATGTCTATTGAAAGACTGATGAGATTCTGGTAATCAGAAAGTACTTTTGTAATAAATAATTATGTGGCTGAGAAATATTTACAGCAACTGAAAATTCAGTATCACATTATAATAAATTGTTATAGGAACTAAGACCCACAAAGTTGACCTCACTATGACTTTGTTTATTCATTCCTAAAGTGTATTCAGTAATTACATAGGAGGCCATAGATAGGTAGCTCAATTGGTTAGAGCATCATTCAAATATGCCAAGGTTCTGGGGTTCGATCTCTGGTCAGGGCACATACAAGAAACAACCAATGAATGTATAAATAAGGAAAAGACAATTTGATGTTCTTTTCTGTCTCTCTCTGTCTCTCTAATTCTTTCTTCCTTTCTCTCTCTCTAAAATTATTTTTTTAAAAGTTACTTAGCATATGAACAGATTAAGTAATATATCTAAGTACTTCATTGTCTCTAAATGAAATATGCCAGGAAAGAACAATGACAAAGAAAATTGTAATTTTCCCAGGAATTTCTCTTGTAAGATTAAATACAGAGTTATGTATAATCTATGTGTATAAATTTCTTTTTTTAATATCTGAACTATTCCCTAAAGAATTAAGAGATGGGCCTAGCTGGTATAGCTCAGTAGTTGAGCATCAACCTACGAACCAGGAAGTTATGGTTCGATTCCCAGTCAAGGCACATGCCCCAGGTTTGCAGCTCAATCCCCAGTAGAGATTCTTTCTTATCACTGTTTCTATCTCCCTCTCCCTTCCTCTCTGAATCTCTAAAATCAGGAACAGACAAAATATAAAATAGGAACCAAGATCAAAATGTTACTGAGGAAACAGGTTCTTCAGCAGTGTCATGGGAAAAGAACTCCAGGGACCCTCACACAGGAGGAGTTTTGAGCCACAGTGACAAGGTTTATTAGAGTGAAAGCAATAGTACACTCTTGGAGAGACAGGAGGCAGGCAGGCTACAGGGCAATGGCTGTGTGGACTCAGGAAAGGAAGTTGCAGAGGCAAAAGAAGAGTCTTCTGCTGCTGCTTACTGTGCCCCTGCTTGCAAGTCTCTTGGGGACCCTCAGAGTTCAGGAGAAAGGAAGGCAAAATCGATGTGCCCGAGAGAAGGTAAGGCAGGATCTAAGGAGGGTACACACTGGGCTCCTTGTCTAGCTTCTATCTATTTCCTTGATTTCCAGAAAGAACAGGTTTTCTTTCAAACAATCCAATCTCTTTCCTGGATTCTTCCAGGGTTTGTGCCCTTCCTCAAGCTGATCCTTTCCCCAGATTTTCCCAGGCTTTGCCTTCCCCCTTCATGGTTGCCATTTTGGCCTCTACTGCGCATGTACTCTGAGAACGGAATCCCTTTGTTTTCTCTGTCTCCCTGTTAATGCAGCTGAATGATGACAGTTACCCCCCAGGGTGGCTGTAAGGCTGTCTTTCCTGCCTAGTCCACTTGGCAGTACATTGTCTGGAATCATGACAGTTCTTCCCTGGGGTGACTATGAACTATTTCCTATCTTGATCAGGCTTAGTTTGTTCCCTTCTCTTTTGTTAATAACTAACTGCCTATGCTGTCAGACTGGAGAGAGGCAGAATGCAAACAGGCAGGTTCTACTGACTTCTTATAGTCAAGCTACAAATTTGGCTCTGAGCTTCCTGGAGGTTAAACAGTTAGAAATTAATGAGTAGACTAACAGATTTTGATATATCAGTAGGATGAATATATTTGCCATTAGCTAACTAATTCTATAATACTTCACACTCAGTATTCTTTGCAGATAAACTTAAATATGGATTTTTTTGTGTGCAAAATAAAGGTTTTGCTAATTAAGAGGAAATGCATAAAGGAGTGTGTTTCCTAAAGCGTTTCTCATTATGAAAAGCGATAGTTTCAAAAAATGTTTTACGATAAGAGTTTCAAAGAGTTCCCAGGTTAATCAGGAAAAGTAACCAAGGGCCTGCTGCTTTGAAAGTTTAATCCAAGATGCTTATCCAACCTCTTTGTTGAACAAATCTTGCAAATAAGGTCTCAGAAAATCCACAGCATTTTCTGTGGGAGTTTGAAATGTCAGCAGAACAGGCTTTCTTATGATATGGTGCTGGCATAATGTCTTAACAGTTGGGGTAGGGATGGAAATGGAAGATAACAAAATTATTTTGTTGCCTGATTTCTACGCAATACTACATAACAGCTTTTCTGGCAATGATGACAGGCATATCTTAACGAAGAATTAAAACAAATAAACAAACCAAAGAAAAAAAACAAAGCTTGACAAAAGCCACAAGCTCTTTGCGGATCTTTCAAGGGCTGCCTTTAAACCTAAGACTAGGTACTCTATCTGGTTTGGCTTAGTGGATAGAGCGTCGGCCTATGGACTAAAGGGTCCCAGGTTCGATTCTGGTCAAGGGCACATGCCTGGATTGCAGGCTCCATCCCCAGTGGGGGGTGTGCAAGAAGCAGCCAATCAAAAGTTCTCTCTCATCACTGATGTTTCTGTCTCTCTCTCCTCTTCCTTCCTCTCTGAAATCAATAAAAGTATACTAAAAAAAACGAAATAAAATTTAAACCTAAGACTAGGGCAGCTGGTAAACAGATGAAATTAGTAAATGTCTGGAACTCAACATCAGCAAATCCTCAGTTCTCAATAATTACTAGTGCTAACAGATACATTTTAAAAGTGGATAAAATTATGACTTATGCAGATTAAAAATGAACACCCATGAAAAATTTTGATTTAATGCATTTTTAATTGATTCTAGAGAAAAAGAGGGTGAAAGAAAAACCAATTTGTTGTTCCACTTATTTTATTGTTTTTGTTGTTGTTAATCCTCATCTGAGGATATTTTTTCCATTGATTTTTAGAGAGAGTGGGAAGAAGGGAATGAGACAGAGAGAGAAACAGCCATGTGAGAGAGACACATGGCTTAGTTGCCTCCTGCATGTGCCCTGACCAGGGCCAGGGATCGAACTTGTAACTAAATCCTTGACTGAAATCAAACCCAGGACCCTCAGTCTCAGGCCCAACGCTCTATCCACTGAGCCAAACTGGTAGGGCTGTTATTCCACTTATTTATACATTAATTTGCTCCTTCTTGTATGTGCCCTGGCCAAGAATCTAATCTGCAACCTTGGTATGTTGGAATGATGCTCTAATCAACAGAGCTACCTGGCCAGGAACCAGGCAGTTGTTAAACCAGCTCAAAGAAGAATCCAAAGAACAGATACATTTACAGATTAGGAATATTGAAATGAACTTCCAAGTGGATTCATAAGAGAGAACTCATTTGCCTGTGTATAGACATGTATGAATTGCTTTGCCATCGATTGTAAAATAGCTCAAAGGCAATAAAAGCTGTCTGTAATAATGCATAATTTTCCAACAGAGACTCCTTGTAATATTATTTCTTTGTTCTCAGTTTCTTTACACTAGTAAATAAATGTGAATTGAACCCTGAACATTCCACTGACCCTATCAGTGCCCACCATTAGGGCATTTTGAAGCACATGATGCCCTTTATCTGACACCTTGAGATTCATCAACAGAACAGTTGTTGCTGTTATTCTTGGCTTCCTCTGTGATGGGCTGTTTCTCATTAGCTTCCCATACAGGAGGGTGGCCTTCTTAAGCCAGCCACTTCCATTTCCTGGGTTCTGTTCACTGACTACAGTATAAAGCACATCCTATTAGGATCATGCGTTTGAAGTCTGAACATGAGCCAGGTGCGTTCAGTCCAGTGCAGTCAATGCTGAACATGTCCATGTCTCTAGTTTTTCAAAGGTGGCAGGCTCAGATGAAACCTTGTGATATGTCATGTGGAAAGCCTTTAGAGTTCAGAATCTGAATTGCGAAGCTGTTTTTCAAACCTGCAAATGACCAGCCACGGTAAATGTGTGACAGTAACTACCTCTCACCCTCTTTGTCTCTCCTTGGCTGACACTGGACACTGGTGAGCCGCTCGCTGAGCTGGGCTATAATTAGTATGTGCCTAGAAATGCAAGCTGTTCACAGAGAGACCTTTGCAGGAAATTGCTCATTATTCCTGTGATTTCAGGGGGGAAAAAAAAGAACTCAATTAATTTCCAAGCCCAAGAGAGACAGAAGAGCAACAAGCAGTTTTCCTCTGGCAACAATAAGAAGGGGAGAAGTTGACCAGACCCAGGTTGTCCACACAAGATCATAACCTGATAAAGTGCATTTGTCCCTGCTCATCGCCATGCAGGACAGCATGTAGACACAACCCCCATCCTGCCCAGAGGAAGGTGAAGGTGTACCCCAGTGGGCTGCCTTTTCCAGGCACTAAAAGCAACTGCCCTTTGTCACAGTACGGGCTGAGCCAGGAGATGTGCTGGAAAGAGAGGGGATGTTTGTATTGCTTGGATGAAAGGATTTACCCTGAGGAAGAGAGGAACAAAGAAAACCTATAGTTCAAAGATTGCCAGTCTTAAGTGTAGATATATTCTCTGGATAAATACAGGATTTTCATCTGGGAATGTATGTTTGAACATGGATGTGTTGGAGTAAGGGCAGGGAGGAGAGGAAGTTGTTGGTTGGGAGCAGTGGGTTAGAATGTACTAAATCTAATATGTTGCTAAATGTCAGGCGTGTTGGATCGTGTGCACGAAGCTTGACCTGGTGCCTGGCTGTTAGCTCATCAGAGGTGAAGGGAAGATGTCAGCAAGCTCAGTTATCTCAGCATGTCCATAGAAATGCCACTGCACTATCCTCAGGGGAAGATGCTGCATTCTCAGACCGGGAGGGCTCTGCAATGAACTCTGGGGGAATGCTGTGATCAGACAGAACCCGTGGGCCCGGCACCTGGAGGGTATTCTAGTGGCTTTGCCTGCAAGACATGATCAATAGCTGTTTCTGGAAGATCTTGATTTTAGGTAAATTTACTTTCCCATCATGAGCACCATGCTACCAGAAAGACAAATTAATTTAACCTCAGTGACTTACTATTCCCTTATGAATTACTTTCCAATTGTTTTTAATAGCCTCTCTTTATCTCTAGTGCAAGAAAACACAGTTGACCTTTAGCAGCCTCTTTTATAAATGAACCCAATGCAGTACAGCTTTTTCACTTTCAGATCCTTATCTTCGGCGCCTTCCAAACCAAACTCATCTGAATGCAGGTCCAGCTGCCTCTCTAATGGAATCTGCCCATTAATTAAACACAGCCTGCACACCAGCAGCTGCAAAAGATGAGAAGGTAGTTCTCCTTTAATCTACAAATATTTACTTTCTTTTGGGGGATTGTTTTGGAAACGATTAAGTGTATAGGAGGATAGCCAGCTTATGGAGAATGTGCGTGTGGAGGCTCCAAGCCCAGTCACATGAGATGCAGTTAGTCAGCAGGAAGGCTGGCCCCTAATCCCAGCAAACACAAACTACACAGCGCTGGAGAGAAAAGCATCTTCCCTCACCTGGGCTCAGGGAGGTGCCTGAGGATCTTAGTAAGTGCATGTCAGTGAGTTTGCAGGGAGGCATGAATCTACCTTACAGAGAATCGGACTCTGATATTTATGGGATCCGGTCGGCATAGAAGCTGGTCCTGGATTGTATATTCTTAACTTGCCCCCAGTGCATTCTGGGATCCTCCTTAGCCCATTTACATTTTTCCTTCTTTTCAGACTCATTTATCACTGAATTGTATAGAATCTGTCCCAGAATAACTAAACAACAGGTTGAAAACTGAATGTAGCATTAGCTTTTTAAAAATGTTCTTTTAAATACAGAAGCAGTATATGTGTGTGGTAAAATATTACCAAATATAGATAAGCAAAACTAAGAGGAAACAAAATGATAGAGACTGAATAGTCAATGCCTTAGTGTATATCTTTCCAGATCATTTTTAAAGGTTTGTATGTCCTTTGGGATATATATATATATATATATATATATTTGCTTCCTTAGTTTACAATGTCTATTTCTCCACATCACCATATTTTCATCTCCTCAATATACAAAACAATATTAACATTTTATAATTGTCTCAAATATGTGCTCTATATCTGGTTTGTCTAAACTAGCATCCAATCTAGAACCATGCATTGCCTTTCATTGCTGCCTCCTAGGTCTCCTAGCTTGCTACCTTTTCATGCACTACTGTACTGGAGAGAGGGGACCTTAGTTGTCCAGAACAAGGCCCCATGGCTTATTCAGGTTCTCTGGAAGCAGAGCCTAAGATAAAGACTAATGTGGAAGGTGATCTCATGAAGTAGAGGTGAGGGAACAGGAAGACAACAAGGAAGAAGGAGATGCCAATAGTGTAATGAGATTGCCACTGTAAGGACTGGGGTCCAATTCTGCCAAGACTGCCGAGAAGCAGCTAGGATGCCCCTGGAATTGTCCACCTGAGAAAAAGGAATCTGAAGCATGTATCTGCCAACTCCCCTTGGAAACAGGGGCATTAACTCTCTTCTGCTCCCAGCTGTGCTTGCCCAGACCTAGAGCTTGTACACCATCAGATAACATCTTGGGCAAGAATGCAGAAGAGGTTCACTTAACATCTGTCCATTCCAGCTGCTGCTGCCATCTGAGGTAGGCCAAGGAGATGTGATGTGGGTACCAGGAGCTATAATCCATGTTACGAATTTGTCTGTATTTTTCCTCCCAACTAGTATTATTCATTTTGCTATTCTATAGAAACATTTTCTATAACTAAAGAATGATTTAAGGTCAGATATACTTACAGGAAGTATTTTTGGGGAAAGAATGGCTTGATTACTATTATTTACATGTGACTGCAAAGATGTGCTTACACCTTTTATTTTATTTTCAGGAGATTAATTCATTAAAAACACACCCACCCTAGTTACTGAGTACCAGATATTGAGGTAGGTGCTGATAAAATGACCCTGCCCTTGAATTTAGCAAGTATTATAAAATAAAATGGTGCCATGGTAGAAGTTAGAATTTTATGGAGTGTGGTGCTGGGTCAGAGGTGGGAGTGATCAATTCTTTCAAGATAGAAAGGGAGGAGGTAAAAGGAGAGAGAAGTCTTCCCATTGCAGTTATGCTTGACCTGGGTTTTGAAAGACGAGTAGATGGGGAGAAATGTATTCTAGACTGATCTATATTGGGAGCAAGGTTCATAGTCATAAAAATAGAAAACTTGTTTGGGAAACTGAAAGTTATTCAGTATGACAGACAAGTGGTTTTAAATGGGTGAAGCTAGCATAGGAGAAAAGGAAGGCACAGATCACGGAGATCTTGTACACCAGACTAAACATTGTCTCCACTACTTATTTCACATGGAACGTTCCTGGCAGGAACATAGCATGTAGGCATGAGTAGAAATAGACTTCAGGAAAGTGAAAAACAGGAGTGGAAGGGTCCACACCAGGTCTATTGCTTCTGTGGCTCAGAGACATATGCTGAGCTCAATAAAGGAGGACTAGATTAGAGGAGCTATTTCTATGAGGGAGGCAAGGGGCACGGGCAGAGTTGCATTAGTACCTAGGTGCTGAAGGGCACTGCAGTATTGGGGAGAAAAGAATTCCTCCACTTCCTCCAGAATACAGGGCTTCACTATCTCCTTGAAGGCTGGGAAGATCAGGAAACCACCTTCTTGCCAGAGACATTCAAGCTCCTATAGCAAACAGAGCAAGTGGGGTGGCATCACCAAGGGCCTTTGCAGGCTGTAGTTCCAGGAGTAGATGCTGCAACCTAACTCTTGCTGGAACTGACAACTTGGTATGAGCACTTCAGTGTGATCCCTGGAGACTCCCCAAAATGATTAGGTCAGACTTGGCAGAGACTGGAATAAGTACATGGAATGAGGTCATTGAGATTGCTGCTGAGGTAGATATAGTGAGTTCCACTTGATTCCATATGTAGGTAAGGTATGGAAGATTTGGGTTACAAGTAAATAATGATGAGAACATACCTGGTTAGGTTTTATGGCTCAGGACCCATACATAGTCTGTACCTGAAAGTCTCTCTTCATGTGTTCATAACCATCGCGATAATGTCCATCTTGTGGTCATACCTTCTAAAATATGTATTATTATGGTGGATTGTAATGAAGGTCAGAAACTCCTCACATGAGACAATCAAAAGACCCACACATATTGCTCTTGTCCACCCTTTGTTGGCTGTCTTGTCTCATTGTAGGTATTGATCACCACAGGGAAAGAGACTGTATATTCAACCCCTTCTGCCAAAGTAAAGAGATTTATCTGAGTAGAAGTAATGAAAGGAGGCAGGGAGACAGAAAATATGGCCAGGAATCAGCTACACTCAACAAGACAGTGATGTCTGGAGGAGCCAGTGACAAAAGGGGAAAAATCAGAGCAGCGTCCCTTTCCAGAGGCAGCCAGCAGCGTCTCCAGGTGATGTATGTTGATACAGGTCACCGAGTGCTCCTTTCCTAACTAGGCTATGCCAGGCTCTCACAAACAAGCAGATTTATTGTATTGTCATTGGTGCATCACTGAGCAGAGATGTTGTAAGGAATTATGGGTAATGGATTTTTGTTTATTTTCTTGTTGAAGCCAAACACCTGCCTCCTTTATCTAGACATGCAAGAGACTCGGAGACAGAGCAAAGTGGAATTTATCCATACATTGATTATTTTCCTATCCTTCTGTTTCATTATGGCATGTGTTTGACTTTTGTTGTTACAAAAATAATATAGTAAAAAGAACACATATATAATGTGTGAAGAATAAGCTTTATTGTCTGTCTGGTGCTCCTACATTTTTAGAAGTGATATATAAATATAATAATTGTCAGCTAATAACATAATGTATCTGGGTGGTTCCCCCCAACACTCCTCACCCCATGTGCCACCACCAGAGGATTAAAAGAGGGAGGGAGATGGATGAAAAAGGAGAGTGTTCATGTACCTTGTTGGTGACAAAATCACTTAGTGAACTATTTTGAGGGGCAGTTTAAATACTCAGCAGAATTAAAAATGTGAATTTCTTAGTTTACCCTGTAAATATTAGTGGAAAGGATTAATTGCATTCTTGAGTAGGCCCTGAGCATCCCTGGTGCTAGACTGGGTTTAGATATATGGCAGTTGTATTAAATTTGACAGTAAAATAGTAATTAAGTTTTCAGATTAATTTAAATTGGCCAGTTAAAATAAGGGAATACTCAAGAAAATTTAAGTGTACTGGAAAAAAAGCTGTTCCTAAATATTAACTAAAATTTCTATTAGTATTTCATCTCATCGTAAAGTTGCATAACATGCAAAGAACCTAAAGCAGTCATATTTTTGTGCAAAAATTAAAATTTAAAGTTACCAAGACTGCAATATAAAATTTCCAAAAGACTCCATTAATAAAAAAAAAAGGGAGGGGGGATAGTGGGGTAATATCATGTAAGGAAAAATATCCTGCAAGTAAATTACATCTAGAAAATTCTTACTTCATAAAATTAATTTCCATTTGTAATGCTAATAGCAGGACACCCATGAAAAACACACATGGTGTCAAAATAAGCCAAAGGAAAATCATTTGGGCAAAAATAAAAAGAATCCCAAGTATAATTTATAGAAAAGATTCCTTTATTAACTTTTGGCCAAGAATATCTTTGTATATTTTCAGAAAACAACTCCAAGACCACATGGAGTCCTGCAACAGAGAGGAACTGACAGGTCTGTTCCAACCACGAAGACAGTCCAGAGATGGAAAACGCTTAACGACACCTTGCCATGCTAGCAGTCAGCAGTTGTGCGTCACTACAGGTTGTCCCGTACCAAACCAGAGTGTGTGGGACCTGCATTGCCACCATTTGTCCACCATCCAGATATCACTGCTGACATGTACACATAAGGAATTATTTGACATTGAAACTGGGACTCAGAACTGTTGGACATTGAAACTGAGACTTAAACTTTTTTTGTTCTTATATATTTATCTCTAGTATGAAGATGCAAGATTTTTTAAAGAAAACAAATGGTGGGAAAATAGATACAGAGGCAAAGAAGCATTGAACAGACTGTCAAACTACAGTGGGAAGGCAGGGGAGAGTGGGAGTGGGGGCTGTAAGAGATCAACTGAAGAACTTGTATGCATGCATATAAGCATAACCAATGGATACAAGACACTGGCGGTGGGGGGGGGGCAGGTGACGGTATGAGTTGGGGGTAGGGGAGGCTGGGGGAGGTCAATGGGGGAGAAAAGGAAACATATGTACTACTATTTATAATACTTTAAACAATAAAAAATAATAAAAAATGTGAATTTCCTTTGATCCTGCAGTTTTACTACTAGGAAAATTTCCCTAAAGATATACTCATGCAAATGTGCAAAGATAGATGAATGATGATCATGGAAGAACCATTTAGAAGTGAAAAATTAGAAACAAGCTAAATGTTGGTCAAAAAGAGACTTGATTAAACACATTACAATACAACCTCATGATGAAATACTACTCAGCATTATAATAAGTAGTGTGCATTGAAAAATAAAGCAAGTTGTAGAAGAGTTCGTAGAGTAGGATTCCATTTTAAACATATACATATAGAAATGTGGATATGCTCAGAACATTTCTGGAAAGAAATGAAAACTAAACAATCATTCTTTGGAAAAAGCAATTGAGTGGTAGCTGTAGAGGTTGAAGTTAAATACCGTTGTACAAAGAAAATAAATGTTGCCAGCATCTTTTATTTATGTAAATTTTAAACACACAAGTAAAAAACAAAAGGAGTATATTTAGCTTTCAGGATTTCTTTTTAACACAACCTGCCTCAAGATAGGTGACTAGTGGAGGTGTACCCCTAGCCTCCTGTCATATGAACTTATGTCAACTCATCACTCCTTAATGGGGTTTCCTCTCCCTCTTTTCACTTTCAGTATGAGTTTTAGCAACTGCAAAGTATGTCAAGGAAGAGGGAAAAATAAATTGAGTAAAAGTGTTTGTGTGGAATGCTGAAAAAACACCTAAACACGGTAGGAAAAAAGTCCTTGTTGACAGCGATCAACCAAGAGGAATGCACCATCTACTTCCATGAGTTGTTTCATATGAGGCTACTGACAATGATGTATTGAACAAACTCATGGTCATTTCAACTACCTTGAACTCCCAAGATATTGGGGTGGGAATCCTTAATTTCCTTTCCTGTGTAAAGCTGTGGCCCGTGTGCTTGCAGATGAGGGGAGCCAGACTGTCTTGGGGGAAGAGCATCTCCAGTTCTCAGAAACCACCACCCTGTGCGGTGTGCCCTGCTGTCTGATGTGACTCTGTGCACAAAATGTATACATGGCAGGTTAAAGGGAAATTCTTTGATCAAATGGCCATTTTAGTCAACTAAGCTCATTTCTATTCCATAGACATCACTGAACACTTTCTATGTATCAGGCCTGCTAAGCACTGGGGGCGCAAAGGTGAATGTACACCTTTGTAGTGAATGTACTCCTATGTAGTTTATAGTCTAGTTAAAGAAGTAAACACGTAACACACAAATTACATCATAAAATGATAATCTCAATAAAGTGGGAAGGTCTGAGGTATAGTCACCAGGAAGCACACACACTGCTGTAATAACTGGAAAAAACATGCCCATTTTAGTTTCTTAATTTGACTGATGGGATCAACCAAATAGTCATCATTCTACACTTTTCCTGGGACAAACTGTACAAAATGCTATAAAACAGAATGCTGGGGACAATGGTCTTGTAGGAAATAAACCACTCTAGGATTTTGTGACTGTCCATTTATGAAATGCACAGCTTCCACTCCTATAATGTTTCCTGTTTTTACAATTAACATTGCAATCAAAATCAGTGTCCTCGAGTAGTTGTCCAAATCTGTTCAGTTGGAAAAGTTTTTCTTTCTGAAGATTATATAAGGGACAATTGGATTTGTATTGTTCACAAAAACTTATCAAAATTTGAAGCAAAAAGTAGTAGCTATCAGTGAATAAACAATAGAGCTCGTGACATTGTTAAAGACCATTCGACTTTTTCCCTTTCCATTCTAAAGTCTTCCACACTTGTCAATTCCACTTACTTTTAATTATATCACATGAATAAATTACATGGAAAAACAATAGATCCTTGTATGTTAATTATATATTGACAGACAAATAGGTCCAGCTGGTCAAACTGAACATAATAAATGTGTGCGTGTTCTTTGGTTACTTTTGTTTGGCTGTTTTAACAAGCAGTATCCAGATTTACTTTAGCTGTTGAATAAAAGGAGTACAAAAGGAAAGTGATAGGTAAATCTAGGATGATGTTTAACTAAAATAATGCAATT
This sequence comes from Antrozous pallidus, assembly GCA_027563665.1. Taxonomy (NCBI): domain Eukaryota; kingdom Metazoa; phylum Chordata; class Mammalia; order Chiroptera; family Vespertilionidae; genus Antrozous; species Antrozous pallidus. Next base: position 65,214,203 of record CM050521.1, read on the forward strand.
AAAAATAAAGAATCCAGCCGGGCCCATGTGGTTCAGTGGTTGAATGTTGATTTCTAAACTAAGAGATCATGGTTCACTTACAGGCTCGATCCCCCCAGTAGTGAGCATGCGGAGGCAGCTGATGGATGATTCTCATCATTGATGTTTCTATTTCTCTCCCTCTTCCATCCTTTCTCTGAAATCAATATATATACATATACATATATACATATACATATACATATATATATACATATATATATTTAAATAAAGAGCCCCAAAGTAGCATAACAAGTTGTTTTGCACTATAGTTTGATATTTGGGGTCCTTCAGGATGTGAGCTGCCTTACTTTTCAGGCTTTGGAGTTAGCTTCGCGCCATCTGCTGGATGGTGTTAGGATTTGCATATGTATTAGGACAGGATCTGGAAAGACATTCACATTCACAGTTAACATCTCTGTGCTGCTGGCTACAACAGAGTACTCTGTTTCCTGGACTATAGCATTTTCATATGATTATGTTTTTCTTTCTTCTGTCTTTAATGCCTGAAAGACATATAAATTAGAAAAATTCCATTTACCTTTCAAATCTGATATGTATAAAATATGGCCTAGTGAACAAATGAGATTAGGGGACAGTGAGTGAATGCACACACCTGAGCCTCCTCCTCACATGCTTGTTTGGTAGTTATGTACTTAAGCTGGAACCAAAAATATGCATCCAGGTACACCGATCTACTAATGTCTCATTTCATTTTTCCATCCTATCAAATATCTTATAAATAAAGGTATCTATATTAGTTTTATCTGACATATGAGCTCTGTCTGATAAATAAAAGAGGGAGAAACGTTCTAGTAAAAAAAAAAAAGAATGGAAAAAATAATGAATATTGAAAATACGAGGTTTATAAAAAAATCAAGACTGATATTATGACTGATAGTTTCTTTATTATTCCAGGATAACAGGACTGACTTTGAAATCAAATGATTGCCTAACCACCTTAAGAAAGTCTATCACAGCCTGGCTGGTTTAGCTCAGTGGTTGAGCATCAGCCCATGAGCCAAGTGCTCACCCGTTGGATTCCTGGTCAGGGCACATGCCCGGGGTTGCAGGCTTAATCCCTAGTAGGGAGCAGGCAGGAGTCCACGGGTTGATGTTTCTCTCTCATTGATGTTTCTATCTCTCTTCTTTCCTCTCTCTCTAAGATCAATAAAAACATATTTTTTAAAAAAAAGAAATTCAGTTACAGAATGGGATGCATTCAAAGACTCATCATTACATATAAATAAAAGTAAATAAGCAAAGCTGCAAAAAATGCACAAATTTACTCATTGGATGAACATATGAGGTCATGGGTTAGCTACTTGATGTAATTTAACTTTTGAAATTGCTGGAGTACTCTCATGGAACACAAACATAGCCCCTATTTCCATGGTAAAGACTTTTCCATCATTTCTTTATAGTTTTCTCATTCCGTGTGCATTAAGGTACCTGTGACAGAGTGTTATCTGTATTTCTAATTGCATTTTAAGTCTAAAAAATTGTAGTATTTTCCATTTACACAATCAGCCCCACTTCAACAAGTTAGGGAAAGAAATGTATTTGGAAAACAGTCCCTGCCTTGCACAATATGCAGTGTCACAGAAAATAGCATTCCAGACAGCAAGCCAGCATTTTATTCTTCTGTGTATGGGATAGTAGATCAGCGGATTGCAGCGTGGGAGAGAGTGCAAAGGTCTAGAGATGAGGGACCTACAAAACTGACAGCTTGCTGCCGTCTTGTTATGCAAGATCAACTGCTCAAGAACAAATCTGTTAAATCTCACATTCACTTCTCATCTGTCACTGGGGTTGGCCACTCAACAGATGCAGATGACAGGAGGAAGGCAACTGTAACAAAACAGAGCCTTGCCTCTCAGGGAAACTTCTGTCGTTGCCCCTTTTCATTTAATCTCAGCATTGGGTCCCCTGCAGGAGTTGTCCAAACATCCACTTTGATCCAGAAAAGACTGAGTTCAATAAGACTTTGGGGAATAGAAAATGTGTGTGCAAATATCTAGGGGTGACAACTCATGAATGAGGCCATGTCTAAAGCACGTTATTATTACAAGAGCCCCTGACTTATTTAGGAGAGTAACAGCAATGGAAGCATAGGGAACCTTCTAGCTGTATCCTTCCCTCCATTCTGGTAATGATGTCACTTAGCAATGCCCGGCTTCTTCTCCCGAGTGACGACTAGCCTCCTTACAGTTTCTTCAGTCCAGGGACATGACCTGCTTTATAGCCACGTGGAAACACTTTACACTTTAACCAAATGTCTGTGAAGTGTTTTCCCATGGCTCTTCTCATTTGATCCTCACAAAAGTCCTGGAGTAGGTAGGTAGGAGACTCGGTGGAATCCTATTTTCTTCTCATTAGCTGGAAAATGAGATCTAGAAGGCTTAGAAGCTTGACCCAACTGAAAAAAAGAAATGGTGGACCTTGAAAATGACTTCAGGTTTTCTCACTGCCCAGAATATAGTCAAAAATTGAGGCTGTTAAATATTTTACCCTTTGTTCTCCCTGTGTGATCTACAATAATAATCTGCTTTGTGTTGATATTTACTGCTGTGTTGCTGATAATTACCTGAAAGAGAAGTTGTGGGTGCTTCACTAGGCTAGGAAAAGTTTAACTAAATCAGAAAGCAGGTCTAATTAAGCAAGTTTATTCTATAGTTATAAAAGGCTAAATTGACTCACACGTGTGCAATAAATAAAAAGCTCTCGCTGATTCCAATCGCACATGTGTGTTTTGATCTGTCATTGTCAATCATGAATTTGGTTGAGACTTCTATTATAAAGGGCAAAAAGCATATTAAAATATTTCTTCTAATTAATTTCCTTTCAATGTGCACAAATTCATGTACTGGGCCACTAGTAACACATTATACCTTATAAGGTGTCAGGAATTACTCTTTTTTCAATTTATTTGGTTTTATAAATAAGTTTTTATGTTTTTCTACTCTAGTAGATTACAGATCAGCAATCTGCAGCTAGCCTCAGAAACTTTAAAAAATCTTCTGCTTACATATACATAGGTATATGAGCATATTCATAGTTCCTCATTTGCATAATGAAGTAGTGCATATGTTAGAGAGTCCCTGTTACTACTATTGCTAGCAGTATTCCAATTGGAATATCTGGCTTAAATTTATGTAAGATCATTCTAAAGAACTTGGAGATCATGGGGTTGACTAGAGATATGGCTTAGAAAAATCAAGGACTGAGTTAGGTTAACAGGATGATGGGTATATTTATCTAATGGGTCTGAACATATTGCTAAATCAGAATCATTTTCTAAATTACTCAATTGCTAGCATCTCACATTAAACAACATTTAGAACAGTGAACATCATGTGAAAAGGATACAATGGGATAAAGCCCATATGTTCCCTCAGGAAGCCTATTGTCCAGTATGCATAACAGACTTTAACGTATCAGCTTCTAATAAAACGCATTACATGGTGATTGTCCCCGAATGAGAGATAAGCAGAGCACTCTAAGAAGGTAATTCTGAGCAATGTAACTAGGAAAAGTTTTATGGAGGAGATGGCACTGGAACAAGGCTTTGAAAGACAGGGGAATAGAACTGTGGTGGATGGAACAGCACAACTGTCTTATTCAGGTTAGAAACGAAGAGCTAAAGAAGGCCAGAGTGAATTGAGAAAGAATCAAGTATATTCAGGGGATGGCCTATAGTTTGTGAGGGGCTGTTGTGAGGGGTTATCTATGATTAGACTTTTCATCTTATTTGAGAGGAAATCAGAAGCCAATTCTGTGTGTCAAGAGTGGCAAAGCTGGGATCAAAAGCATGGTTTTAGGAAATTATATTTAGCTTTATATTTTCCAATTCTACATGTCAAGCCATGATCTACTGATGGTACTGCACTATTTTCCAGTCCCCAGTGATAGTGATAAGATATATTTTCACATAATTGTATAGCATCCATTATGCACATTCATTTCCTTCAGATTTTTAAATTGCTGTTAATTGCTCTCTTCACACCAAGGTTCCAGGTATAATAGTTGGTAGTTGTTCTTAATTCATCAATAATGCTTACTGTGTGGCAGTAATTTGGTCCATGAATACTTTCTGAAACTCTTTATTAAGTTTCTCTTATTGCTTTGGGAAGACCAGCACTAAGAACAAATCATTTGCCTGAAGTGTAATCACTAATTTTGTTCCTCTTGCTGAATCTCTGTAACTTTTGCTTTATAAATTACCTGTTATTTTGGATTAGCCATAGTCTGAGAAAACACTTAAAGGGTTGAAGGCTGCATTTGGAAAACTTCGTGCACTTCCAATACAGTCTTTGTAAGAATGATGGTATGAATGATTGTCCTTTACTCATATAGAGCAATCAAGTTCTGTTTAATAAATACCTTGAAAAATCTATTTCAGTGGGTATGGAAATAGAAAATGAAACTATTCCTCACCAAAGACATTTGGCTAGTATGACACAGTGTCAAGGAAAGTAACAAACTCAGGGTACTGCCCATAAGACATTGCCTCAGAGCAAAGATTAATTCAAGGCTGTGATTGGAAAGCCCTTTGCTAAGACTATGGAAATGATTAAGATTCCTACTAGATCCTCTTACATGGACAAACAAGTTCATTCATTTCCTCGTAAGTCTTGTTCATTTCCTCGTTGGTCTTGTTCATTTCCTAGTAGGTTTTGTTCATTTCCTCGTAGTTCTCATTAAGTTCATCAGCCTTTTCTAGGAGCCTCTTGAAAAGCCTTATAACCATAGTTTTGAACTCTATGTCTAGTCATCTTTTCTCCTCCATTTCTTTCACACCTGATTTCTTTCCATGTCTCTGCATGGTGGCTGCTTTATGTGGTAGATATCCTCTAAGGGACAGTGGCTCAGCCTCCCCAGTTACCTGAGGTGGGTTCTCTTACTGCCATACTTTATGGGTTGTACAGTATTTTTAAATTTAAGCCCAGCTTGTTGTTAGCCCTAGGAGAGTTTGACCTCCAGGCCAATTGGCTGTGCAGAGAAACTGTGTTCAGGTTGGATGGGCAGAGTCTCTGAGCTGAGCAGGCAGCATCAGCATCAGCTACGTCCTATGCTGTGCGCATGGGTTTCTGCGCTGGGTGGCAATGGCTGCAGGCACCTTCAAGAAAAAGCCGCTGCTGGTCTCCACTCCCTGCCAGACAACTCTGCCTCTCCCCAAGTGAGTCTGCACACCCAAGTCTCGCCCAGGGTTGCAAAACAAAGCAGTCCGGTGGTCTCCCGAACCAGGGGGCAAGTCGCCAGGGAGCAAGTCGCAAATCTGTGCTGTCACACACTTTATACCCACAAACTGCTATTCCAAGCTACTCGGACTCTCCCTAGACTAGGAGACCTCTGCTGCACCTGGCTTTTAGGGTATGTACCCTGGACCTCAGACCTCGCCTGGCACTGGGGAATCTGTGCAGTGGGACGTCTCCGCCCTCCCCGTCGGAGAAATCCAGCCAGGATTGCTGCTGCCAGCCCTACAGCCTGCGCGCACCCCATAGCTCCGAACCTCTGACCCCGTGTATTTTCAAGGCTGTGCTCCGTTGCTCTTCTGAGTCTCAGTGTCCCATCTTTACTTTTATTTGTGGTATTTTCACTCAGCCAGCTTTCCGGTGATTCTGGATGATGTTTGTCTTGTTGTTATGTTGTAGTTTTGGAACTGTTGTGCGGGGCAGCACAATAGGTGTTTACCTATGCCGCCATCTTGGTTCCTCCAAGTCATATCCCCAAACATCAGGATCTTATCCTCACTCTCTGCTCATGACTTTTCACAATTTCCACTTTAATGAATGCCTTTCTGTTTCTTACAGAAAGCTGTTCTTTCACTAATACTCCATTAATCACAGAATAATTTCCATTATCTGTGGCTGACCCTGCAGGTCATCCGTTATTGAAATTGAGTGTGCTTATTCCTGTTCTATGGGTGGGGTTGCACCTGTGTGGAGATGAAATAGATGTGGGTGTTTTGTTCTAAAGCCTTCAACTCAAAGAACAACTTCATGGCAGAAGTCAAGCCGAGAATACAGCCCTCCCCACAGGCAGGGGCGTGGCTCCCAGGGCACTTTCTGTCCAGCAACATTAAGGCCTATCCTGACAGCAGGAGCCTGGTGGTATCATTTTCCATCTCATGCCCCCTCTGGTGTGCACAGGCTCACAATCACACTCAGTCACAGCAGGAAGCATGTAACACAGAAACAAACATCTGCATTTTGTCCAGGGGAAAGTGGATTCTCACAGAGAGAGGTCAGTCTTCCCAAGGTCACATAGCTGGTGAGTGGAGGAGGAAAATTCCTGCTGGCATGCTGTGGCGTGCATGTGCTCTCAGCACACGTTTCTGTCCCTGCAACGCCTCACAGGCTGCCTAGGTCCTTGCTACACAAAGTACGGACTGCAGGCCAGGAGTGCTGGTATTTCCTGGGAACTTTGTTAACGGTACGGACTGTCAGGTGCCATCCTACAGTACTAAACCGTAATCTTCATTTTCATTCAGATCCTCAGCTGATTTGTATGCACATGAAGGTTTGAGAAGCACAGAGATAGGACATAATATACAGTTACTAAATAAAGGTTTGGGGGGCATGAAGGAAAATTGTAAAATATGTAGGGTGGATAAAGAAGTACTGATGGTAGTCACGTAGGATATCAAGAAGAAAGCAGAGAGGATAGATAGGAGGCAAGGTGCAAAGAATAGCGGAGATGAATTTCTCTGCATTAAATGCCAGGCTGAATGGACTCATTGAGTACAAAGTAGGATAAAGGGAGAATGGACAGTATCAACTCATACCTAGATAAATGAAAGGCACATTTCAGAACTCTTAGGATAAGGGAAAAAAATCTTAAAACTTCTAGAGAGAAAAACACACAGAGATTAACCAGGGAATGAGAAGCAGAGATAGAAACTGCAAGAAGAAAAAAGAATAATATAAAAATTCCCCACCAAAAATATATTTGAATCTAGCATTTTATTCCCACTGATCTATTATTCCAAGATGAGACCAAAATAAACATATAGAAAGGCCACAAATTAATTTGCAATTATTTAGTTTGGTATTTAGGTAGGAAAAATTGTATTTTACCCAAAGTCACCATGTTATGCTTAGACAGTTCAGAGTGTTTTAGCACCCACAGTTATCAGAGCATCTTTGCTACCGGGGTGTTTTAACACAACGGACTGGCTCAGGACACACATACTCTCTTGAGTCTTTTCCCTTTCGATTTACTACTCGAAGGTTTGCCTGTTAGGGAGTAATTAATGATCAGAGAACATAAAATAGCATCTGTTAAAAATCAGAGCATAGTAAAAGTTGGCATTCCTGTTTTCTTCATTTGAGAACACCGATGTTTTCTAAGCCCCTTGTCAAATGTGACAAGTCGTGGTTAGAAGGATGGATTTTAAAATGACATACACTAGCACCAGACTCTGCTACTTGGTAGTTAAGTGAACTTAAGCAAGTGATTTTCCTCCTTTGAGTTCCTGGTTTATACGGTAGGTATAACACAAAGAGGCAGTTGGTGGAATCAGAAAATAAGTGTAGACTGCTTGACACCGTGTTGCCATAAAGAATAGCCATTACAATGAAATAGCTATAGTTATCCTTGAAAGAAAAGATTACTGGGAGATTTCCTAAATATCTTTATTGTTGTTTATCTGTTCATAGTGAATGTGGAGTATCAGGGACTCAGTGCAAGAGAAAAAAGTAAATAAAATAGAGGATTAGAGAAGTGAACTGGAGCTATCTATAAATGTAAAAGCCTAACCAACCACCCAACCGGCTGGTAGCTATAAGACACAAAGACCACCAAGGGACAGATGCTCCAACTGGCAACTATGATGTGCACTGATCACCATGGGGAACACAGGAGTTGCCGAACTCTGGTGACTTGGCAGCTGTGGTTCTCGGAGTTGCACCAGAACCAGAGATGAGGGAGCCTGATTGGGGCATGTCACCCAAGAACCACCCTTTCACAATCCAGGACCCCTTAGGCGAGATCCGAGATCTGCTTTCAGCTGGATCCCTGGAGGCCAGGCTGAGGGATCCCACCAGTGCACGAATCTGTGCACTGGGCCGCTAGTTCACCTATAAGGACCTCAGTATTGCTTGCAGGTCTCATTATGGGTATTATGACAATATGGATTTAAAGCATTAAAAATAGGCCTTTGGGGGAGGAGGGCAGAAATCCCCCTCCCAAAAGTTTTCCAAATAAGTTCATTCAATCACTTGCTGTGAGCCAGGTACCTATCTATATATACACTTGGGATAAAACTTACATATTAGAATGGTCATTTATGTAATGGGTCCAGCCTGAAATACAAATAAAAATGGAGCTTTTATCTTTCAAATATAATCTAATTTGATCACTTCTGTGCCAGATTGGAAGTGCAGTGAATTGTTGGTGAGGGACAGGTGTTCCTCTGTTCAGAATTGTGCAAGAAGCACACAGGTTTAGTCAGTCCAATCAACAACTTTTAAAAATGTTGTGGCAAAAGAACTCGAAGACATGTTCTGTTTACAGAGATTTTTTCATGTGCTATTTCACTGCTGCTGTCCTGAGTGATTCTGAAACCAGGCCCCACAAAGCAAAGTATCAACCTGACGCCCACAGTTCACAACCCCGCACATGACCCGTGGTTCTTAGATAGAGGGAACTCTTGTTTCCTGAACATTATTCGCAGCAAAGGGAGTGCTCTATATCAGAGCATTAATACAGTTTATCTCTAGGCAATGGGAATATGGATAGTTTCATTTTTTCTCTTTGCTTATCTGTAATTTCTAATTTATTGGTAAGAACGTGAATTACTTATATTAACTTTTCAAGTCAAGGAAAGCCTCTTTTAAAATGAAACTTATTGGTTATATTCAATATGAAAGTCCTCTTCCAGAGTGATTGAGAAAAGATTAAGTATAGATATTTATTTAACAACTAGGGGCCCGGTGCACAAAATTCGTGCACTGGGGGCTGGGGTGGTCCCTCAACCCAACCTGCCCTCTCTCACATAGTGGAGCCCTCAGGGGATATCCAACTGATGGCTCACCCCCAGCCTGCCCAAGAGCTTTAGGCCTTGGGCACCTAGCCATTGCCCTGCTCAGCTCAGCCCCGGCTGCCTGCGACCACCTGGCCCCGGGGGCTGGGTGCTCCCTGCCGCTGCCACCACCGCCACCACCACCACTGCCACCACCGCCACCACCACCACTGCCACCACCGCCACTGCCACCACCACTGCTGCTGCCACAGCTTCCCCTCACAGTGCCAGGGGACCACCATTTTATCTCCACCTCCGGGGCCTGGCGATTGCCACCACCACTGTTTCATCTCCACCCCTGGGCCCGGCGCTGGTGCCACTTGGCCCCACCCCCACTCCTGATTGGCTGGTAGCATAGCCAATCAGGAGCAAGGTACAGTCAAATTTGCACGTTTCTCTTTTATTATATAGGACTAGAGACCTGATGTATGAAATTCATGCAAGAGTAGGCCTTTCTTTCCCCAGCTGCCAGCACCAGCTTCTCTCTGGCACCTGGGACCCAGGCTTCCCTTGTAGCCCCAGCTTTGTCCGAAAGATCATCTGGATTAATTACCATATTATGCTTTTATTACTATAGATGGCGAGATCAAGCTTTCCTATTAAACATTAGTCTTTTATTCAATAAGTACTTTGGTACCAGGTTTTGAGACAGGGAGACATGGATAGATAGAAAAGGGACATGGCCCTACACTCATGGACTTGACTGACTCCCCAATAGGTGCTAGCGAAACACAGGGAGTCACTCTTAGTTCTTCTGACAAAATGGAATAGTCTCTACTCTGGATGTGGTGGCTCTGCCATTAGACAATTACAAATGGCAAGAAATCACATGGCCTCCCATCTCTCTACAGACTCCTTGATATTTACATTTACTTATCTAATGTCTTAGCTCATTTCACTTTCCTTCTGTTGACATAATCAATAAGTAGCAGTTATCCTTTTCTAAGGAAGGAAAGGAAAGGAGAGTAGGAAAGCATATTCTTTTTAAAAATATATATTTTATTGATTTTTTACAGAGCAGAAGGGAGAGGGATAGAAAGTCAGAAACATTGATGAGAGAGAGACATTGATCAGCTGCCTCTTGCATGCCCCCCACAGGGGATGTGCCTGCAGCCAAGGTACATGCCCTTGCCAGAATTGAACCCGAGACCCTTCAGTCCACAGTCCGACGTTCTATCCACTGAGCCAAACCAGTCTCGGCGGAAAGCATATTCTTAACTGAGCAAGCTCCCATTTCTTGAACAATGACCCAAGAATTCATAGTCATATTGTACTGCATACTTTTCATCACAATGAACAATTCTGTAGCCTACTATTAACTTTAAGGGGTCGAATCTACTAGTAAAATCTTTTAGGAATAATATGGCCTTCAGTTAGGAGGTGAATGCAGCTGAATAGTCTGTTCATATCTTGCCCCTTCATTCTCAGATTTTAGTGACTCTTTTGCCATTTCTGTAACTTGTTGATAATAGTATTGGTAGAAAGAGGAGGAAAATGTGCAAGTATGGACCTTATTTGCTCACCTGGCTTGTGTGCAAACTGCTTAGAGACTTCCTTCTCACTGAACTCCATACCCCACCCTGACTTTTTATAATCAAAACAAGGAAGAGCCATTCAGTTGTTCTCTTAGGAATATAAAATAAATTAAATACATGTATTTCTATAAGAATGAATAATAAGCTATAAAATGATTCAGCCTGCAGAGATACATAAAAGCATAAAAAATAGAACATCAAATAAATAATCTTTAGAGAGGGCATTTAGAGAATAATCACCATCCACCTTCCACAGGTAAGAGAAAGAATAGATACCTCAAGTAAGTGAAATAATGAAATATTTGTCTTTCTGTGCCTGGCTTATTTCACTTGGTATGATATTATCAATGTTCATCTATGTCATCGTATACTGTAGAATTGTTTTTTAAATGCTGAAAAATATGAACATTCCATTGTATTTTTCTTTACCATTCATCTGTCTATGGACATTTAGTTGTTTCCACATCTTGGCTATTGTGAATATTGTTACAAAGGCGAATAGGTATATGAAAAAATGTTCTATGTCACCAATCATCAGGGAAATATAAATCAAAACCACAATGAGATATCACCTCAAACCTGTTAGGATGATTAATATGAAAAAAACAAGATAGCAAGTGTTAGTGAGGATGCAGAGAAATTGAAACCCTTGCACAGGGTTGCTAGGAATGCAAAATGGTGCAGTTGCTATGGAAATTGTTGTAGAGGTTCCTCAAAAAATTAAATATAGAACTATCACGTGATACATCAATTCCACATCTGCATATCTGTCCAAAAGAATTGAAATCAGGATCTAAAAGAGATGTTATCACCTCCTTGTTCTTAAGGTGTGAAGGGATGGGATGAGGTCAGATTGAGACCTCAGTAGCAGTAAAAGTCCCAGGACAACAATGCCATGTATGGAGGGCAATCATAAACTGCAGTTTGACATTGTCCAGTGGTTAAGTGAAGGTAAGCCAAGAATGAAGCAGGCAGCAGCAAGGTCACCTGGAGTGGGTGTGGGGACTTCTATAACACATCATACAGTGTGGCTTTTGGAACCCACGGATGCATGTTCACCAAAGCTATTGAAAGAATATAGGGACATGGCCATTTGCTGGGATCACACACATGACCTGGTGGGTTTTGAGAGGACAGATTTTTCAGGGAATGAAATAGGAGCTGGAGGCAGATATCCAACCAGTGGTTCAGGATGGAGGGCATTCCACATGGAATGAAGCTGTGGAAGGAAGAGTGGCAAGAAGATAGAACCGAGAAATATTTAGGTAGGTTGGATATGAGGGAGAAGATAGAGGATAAGCAGTCAACTGTGGACATCTGGGTTTTTTGTTTAAGAGACTAAGTATTTGGGAGTCCCCTAAACTTGGAAATGATCCAAGAGGGTGAACCTATTCAGAACTGTAGATGACAAACACCATATTGACACCCAACTTGAAAATTCCTTGAAATTATGGAAAGAGCTCTAGGCCAGTGCTTCTTAGAATATCTGTGCCAGAGGGCCTGTTTTTCTAAAAATTTCAAATCATTATGGACTTAAGAAAACTCAATAATTAGAAAAAGTGAAAAAGGCATCCAAAATACAAACTCAAAGAAACATAAAAAGTGCATAGGAATCTCCTGGGGATCTTGTTAAAATGCAGATTTAGATTCAGTAGGTGTGGGAGCAGCCTCCCTGGTGATGCTGATGCTTCTGGTCCATGGGCCATACTGTAGGAGCAAAGTCAGCCAACTGTTTCTCAACCCTCAATATGTGCTTTGCAATCATTCAGGGTGATTATGCTAGCATCCTACTCACAGACATTCTTACGCAGTTGGTCTGGAGTTTTTAAAAAATGCTCCCTGGGTGATTTGGGGCACTCATGATTCATAACCACAGACCTGCCTCACTCTGTGCCCCTTTTAACCTTCCTGTGCAAGGTAGGATGCCTAGCTTATTCTCAGCAGCCCACACTGGCATGGAGTTCCCAGAAGCCATGGGTAAAACTTGTAACTGGCAATTTGGTTCCATCTTTATTAAGATGTAATTGTCGTGCAAAAAAACACACATATGTAATGTATACAATTTGATGAGTTTGGAAATATGTCTTCACTTGTGTTACATATGATTAGTAATTTTTAAAGATAACAGGTACAAGAACTTTACACAGAGTAGGTTCTAGAAATCAGAAATTCTAGGGTGTTAAAAGTTTGGTTTGCCTGGGATGGTTTCAATTTATGGCTATCATTCTAGTTTAAATGTTTATAGTTGACCCTCTCACTCTCACAAATGTCCTTATTTGGACAATAAATAAATGGTTGATGTACTTATAAAAGAGGAAAATGTGATCCCACAAAGATTCTCTGAGTCTTCCTCCCCTAGAATTTCTCCATGTATTGATGGCAGAACTCAGGCCTTAGAGGCATCACAGAGCTATGAAAACTTGATTGACTTGACCAGTAGATGCTCTTGAGTGCATGAACTCAAAATTTTCCTTTTAACATAATGTAAATACCTTTCTTTCCCAAAGGATCTGTCATTTTCTTCTTTAGAAACTCAATATTAATTACTATCACAGTCCCTATGGACCAAGGCATCTTTTACTTTCTGAATCACATTTATCTAATTTTATAGATTTTAATTCGTTCTGCTTTACCCCAGAGCAGAATATCTTACAACATATTGTTCATCCCTTCCTCATCATGTATTATATGTGTCTTTCTAAAATTTTTATCTTTTTATACATGAAGCTATTTCAATTTTCCACATCCTTCTCTCCAGATGGGCATTACCCATTAAAACCAACACAACACAATATGGTAACCGTGGTGTGGATTGTTAGTTACTATTTTTCACAGCTGATGTCACTTACATTTTTTATTGAGGCCAAGGAAACAAAACTATAAGAAAAATTCGTTTATGAGGGACCAAGGAGAACCACGTGAGTTAGGATAACTAAGCAAAGTTTAGCTTATCAACTTGACAGAAGCTATAGGAGTGCAGTCTATAGATTTTAAACAAGGAGAAGATGACTATTACAGGTATTTTATGTGTTCGTTTCATACAGATTTATTTTACTTAATAGTCAGATTTTATTAAATAGTGTGCAAATTAAGATTTTTGAAATTGAAAAATTTCACTGTGCAACTGAAATATGGTAGCCAGCATCTCTGGTAAAGCTGCTGAAACTTGATCCTGCTGTTCTGCTTAAAACAAAAGAGTAGTCTTCAGCTATCTGCTTTTACGAGATAGGACTACGTTTCCTCATCTAGGAAGGTTAGAGACAAGGAGCAGGCTGTAACTTCCCTATTTCAGATACAATCCTGAGAGCTGTTATTGAAATTTAAAACAATGAAAGCCTGTAGTTCAGACCCCTTTAAAAGGACCGCCCGCACCCGGGGCTGTACGGGCCGCAAGTGTTAGGTCTACATGTGTGTGGTGCCCTCTGACAGTCCTGGCCAGTTTTTTTTTCAATAAATCCTTGCTTGCTTATTACAGAGTTAACCGCCTCCATGGTCATTTGCAACTGGTCGTGGAAGACACCCCACAACAGCAACACATTTGTAAGTGTCAAGCCACAATTATTTGTAATGAGATATATTTAGGTATGTTATTTGGAAACATCATATTGTTATTGAATTATTGGCTGCTCTATGGGACTTTCATAGCGCCTACGTTTTCCTTCATTCAGCTTTTGGTAATACCAACATGGCTCATTTCTCATTTTAGTGGGATGACAATAGGTGTTAAAAAAAACAAAAACAAAAACAAAGAATGCTGCAAGCCTGCCCCGGTCCGAAGTGCTATTGCAAATTGTCTTAAGCATTTTAGGATCATCTGTTTATTCAGTCCAAATTCCTCTTTATCATGATGTGTCATAAATAATAACACTGAATTATTTTTTGTTTTCTGAAAACATGCCAGCTAAACCCTGTGCAGTGTTCCAGGGAAAATATATACTTCCTCTGAAGTCTTTGCTTTATGACTTTGTCAAAGTTGAATCTTATTGCTAGCTACTCTTCTGTAATCTCAAATGTATATTCTAGAACTAGAGAATCAAACAAACAAAACCCTGAATACTACCTGGCACCAATTAGGTTTCATCTATCCATCTATCCTGGTAAGATAATGAACTAAGTTTATGAACATTTTCATTATTCCTTGAAGATTTCCAAGCTATTAGTGTGTGCTTCTCAGTTATCAGTGACATTAAGCAGACAACAGAGAAATGTTTATTTTTTTACATGGAGGATCTTAACATTTCAGGAAAATTATAGGCAAGCCTGATCAATGTAAAGCAATATTCTGAGTAAAATGTGTCATTATTGCAAATAAAACTCTGAGAACTCTGTTGTCATTTACTGTGGTTAGCAACATAAAGCAAATTACCCTATCTTTTGTTTCATATAGTTTGTATCCCAAATTGTAGGATTCCTACATGTTATATTTCTTCCCTTGAACAATTAATATAACCATGAATAGCAGTGGTTTACGTGGCGGTAATTGTCTCTCTTCCATAGTTCTTCCTCAGGAAGTGTTCTGTACATGACTTTACTGATTTTATCCTTTTGTTGAGGATAATGGAAAAATTGGCAATCCTTAGAGCCCTAAGGATTTGACTTTTCTACTATGCTGAAACCAGTTCTTTAGTTCTACATTCTATGATTTGTGTGTGAAAGTCTTCCCACCTCTGCCTTCTGACGTTTGTAGTAGGTGTTCAATGAGAAAACTGGAGTAAATACCACTAGTACAATAATACTTGTAAATATTTTTTTCTTTCCCTGTAAATCTCCCCTAACTCAACTCTTTCTCTCTGTCTTCGGGACTCTGCATCTACCAATGCACCAACCACCTTTCTAGATATTTCTACGAGGGCCATGGGTACAGCCTCCCCACTGGTTTCTCTTCCTCATCTCACGCTCCTCTACTCAATTTTCTGTTCAAACTCCACTTCCTCAGAGAGGAATCCTTCAGTCTCCCAATGGAAAATAACATCCCATCATTCTCTTTCCCATTACCTTATTTTTTTTCCTGAAACATGCATCTGCCATAATTTGAAAATATACTTGTTGACTCTCCTTTAGAACGTTCATGGGCTTTGTTTTCTGCTGTATCTATAGCACACAGAAAAGTCCCTGCCAGAGAGTAGGGACTTAATGAACTTCAGGAATAAAATAATAAACATTGGTAGGCATCAATGATTTAATACATTTGCATTTTAAGTGAGCATTTCTAAATTACACTGTGCTTGGGCCTAATCACACACACACAAGAACAACAAAACTATGGTTAGGTTTCAGTTTAAGGTGGCAACGTAAGAGATCCAAACTCACCTCCTCCACACACAAGTTCCTCTGGGAAAAAAAACACAACAACCTAAAAGCAGGCTGACCATCTCCCAAGCATTTGGCAAACAAAGGTCAAATGAAACTGGTAGGAGAGGCTGGGACACAATCTCAACATGGACTCCACCCCGCGCAGCGGCCTGCAGTGGGGAGGAAACTCAACACCTGGAGCTTCTCATTGAAAACCAAAGGCTTGGACCTCAGCTAGGCCCCCTGACTTTGAAGACCTGCACCTGAGAGACAAACCTCCAGAACTTGCAGCTTTGAAATCCAATGGAACTCAGGTCTATGAAACCCACCAGACTAGACAGATCTGACATGCGATGCATAAAGGACTGTGCCCTTGGACTCACCGCTGCTGGCCCCACTGGATGCAGCCTCAGGAGGATGCGGGGGCTGGCCTTGGCGTTGGAGTGTTGGCCTGAGGGCCAGGCTGTGATGGATGCCTGGGGGAGTCCGCTGGTGCTCGGGATGGACACTGCCAGGCCTCCTTTGCATCCTTCCTGCCCTGCCCCAGCCGGCTGGCTCTCTCACTTGGTGTGTTTCCCAGGGAAGCCAGCTCTGCCCTCTCCTGGCCATACTGCAGCCCATGGGCCCGTCTTTGCTCCACCACAGACACAGTCGTTTTAATAACTCCAGGCTGGTTTTGGTCTTGTTTTTCATTTTTCTTTCCTGGTGGGCGCCATCTACACACTTTGCCTCTGCTCTGCTCTCTTTCTCTTCTCTTGCCCGTCTTTTCCCCCAGAGGGGAGCAATTACATGCGTCTGGTGCCTCGATTTTACATGTGGTGCCCAGATTTGGTGGTGCCTGCCAGGGGATGCCTCTACGTCATCTCGCTCTGCTGTCCAGGGGGCTCTGGGAAAAAGAGTTCCTAAACACCTCCCCTCTCCATGGCACAGCAACAGGCCCGGGAGCTCAGTCTTTCTGCGTAAGAGTCCATCTATCTCATCAGGCTGAGGACAGCCTGGTGCGCAGGCTCCAAATGAAACACGTCTAAGAGCTGATTGTAAACCTCCCAAGTCTCAGAGGGCAGGTGCTGCCTTCCCGATCTCCCCTGCTCTGCTCCAGAGAGCCAGTTTCCCAGAGGGAGGTTTTGCATGCATCTGAGCCCTGGTCTTCATGGCAGCTGCCCAGCAGATGCCCTTAAGAGCCTGGGTCTGGTGGCCAGGTGGTGGGCATGCGTGCCTGGGTCCCACAGATGGCCACCACTGGAGAGAGAGTTCTTGCCAGACTACCACCCCCAGGACATTTCACGAGAGCAGCCCGAGACACACCCACAGTCTTTCCTGCAATCAGCTTAATTGCTTGTCCTGGAGGTTTGGCCTGAGGCAGGCTTCAGGTGTGGCACCTCGAGAGCTACAGACAAGCTAGGGAAATTAAGGCTGGCGCATGCTATCTTTGTGCTGTGTGTGTGTGTGTGTGCTGTGTGTGTGTGTGTGTGTGTCACTATACTCACCGGAATCTCCCAGACAAAAGTTTATACACTCATCTGGAGCCCTGATGTTTGCAACTGCTGCCCAGGGAATTCCTCTAAATCACTTGGCACTGGAGGCCTGTGGGGCTTACACCTGAGTTCCTAAAGGATTGTCCCTATGTACCTACCTCAGTGGTCAGCAAACTCATTAGTCAACAGAGCCAAATATCAATAGCACAACGATTGAAATTTCCTTTGAGAGCTGAAAACTGACTTCTGCACATGGGCCGCTAAGTTTCAGTCGCACTGTATGGGCGCACCTGCCTGTGGTATTTTGTGGAAGAGCCACACTCAAGGGGACAAAGAGCTGCATGTGGCTTGCTGAGTACTGACCTACCTTAAAAGCTGCTAAGAGTCTGGCTTCCAAACTGTATAAATCTAGGTGCCACTTTGGGACACTAACTAGTCTTGGCACACCTTCAACTACTGGGAGCCATCTGTACTAATAAAAGGGTAATAGACCGGATAGACCTTCCAGTCGTCCTTCTGGACAAAGCCACGGTGGCAGGGCCAAGACAGAGGCAGTTAGGAGCGATCAGGCTGGGAGGGGAGAGCAGTTAGGGGTGATCAGACAGCCAGGCATAGGGGTTAGGAGCAATCAGGCAGGCAGGCAGAGTGGTTAGGGGCGATTAGACAGGCAGGCAGGTGAGCAGTTAGGAGCCAGCGGCCCCAGATTTTGAGAGGGATGTCCGACTGCTGGTTTAGGCCCAACCCTTGCAGGAGCGGCCCTAAACTGACAGTTGGATATCCCCCAAGGGGTACCAGATTGGAGAGAGTACAGGCCAGGCTGAGGGACACCCCTTCTCCCGTGCACTAATTTCATGCACCAGGCCTCTAGTTACAAATGAAATAGGCTGCTGGGACAATCACAGATGTTTAAGAGACAACTAAGAGCCTAGGGTAGGGTTGAACAATAAGTCATGGTGATATAATATACAGACAGCATGGTGACTATGTATAGCATGGTGACTGTAATTAATAACACTGTACTACATATTTGAAAGTTGCTAAGAGTAAATCTTCAAAGTTTTTACAACAAGAAAAAAAATTGTAACTGTATTTGATGGATGTTAACTAAACCTATTGTGGCAATTACTTTGCACAAGTACTGAATTATTACAATGAATACCCGAAATTAATGTTATATGTCAAATGCACCTGGATAAAAAAAACTATAGTGATAATAGTTGATTTAACTGTGTTATCAAACAACAGAGCTTCATGAAAGATATTTAAAATATGGATTACAATTTCCACTCAAGTAAATACCATTTTTAGTCCAGATAAGAGTGTATGTAGGTTTATGTCTATAGTTCTATATTAATTTTCTTGGCACTAATATATTCCCAGAGCTTCATAATTTACATGGCAGCTTCATCTTATATTATTCACTAATGCACTTGTTAATAAAACTTTATAGTCCTTTGTCATAAGATGCTCATTTCCTTATTTTTTAACATAAGATTTCCTATACATATGCCTTATTATGTTTTTGGATTAGATTATGAAATTTCCCACAAAAATATTAGAAATTTAGAAATTATGGTTTAGTTTATCATCCTGTAATGATAATAAAAAAATAATACTTTGGTAGAGGACTAGCTCAATTTTCAGGGGAAAATATCCTCTTTGTTACTTACATAAATGTACCCTTTATTTTCTAGTTAAAATTTATTGCAGTTTTTTACTTTTACCTGCCCCTTTCAAAAGACACCTACCCTAAAAGGGTGTTTTTGTAACTAGAGTATAGCTAAGTGGGTATAAAAATTACTCAAGACAATATAAATATGAACATTTTCCATTAAGAATTTCACTCAGAAGTATTTTTCATCTAATAAAAGTTAGTAAAGAAATACTATGAGGAAGAAAGAAAATAATTCTCAGTATTTTCTTATTGTCATAAACTATTTTATTACTTAATTATAATGTCTTTTTTAGTCTTTGAAGTATTATGCTGAAGAATGGAAGTTTTATAAAAACAGCATTATTTGTAATGTTATCTTACCAAACTAAAAAGTTTTAGTGAGGTATGGGATGATTATATCTGTATGGAACACTATTATTTTCTCTTTCTTTTCTGTACTCCATTAGAATGTGAGTCCAATTATGATGTCCTCTTTGATCCAAAGTAATGCAAATTAAGTTACTTGAAACAAAGCCACACTACAGAAGTCTATTCTAATTTTGCAATTCTAGATGACAGAATGCTGCTTTACTCATTTATCTATAATTCTAAGTCCAAAGTTAACATCCATAGAAGTTAGGTACACCTCATCTCAATTTAAGTGCCCCAAACTAAATACTTTTATGTTAATCAACCTTCAGCCAGATAATTAACAGTAAAATCAAATCCCAAATTATTTCCCTGTTTAGCAAATCAAACAAAGGCAACATTAATGTGAGCTAATGGGTGCTCATTTACAGTTTGGTTTCCTTCTTAACTTTCAACTCGAGGCCTGCTTTGTTCCACAAAAATCTATGGGGATGTTTTCCACAATTCAAGTTGCCTTTGGGATGACAGCCAATGCTTTCCTGAGAAAGGTGACCTGATGAAAATTTTATTGGCCTTGTCTTATTTTTGAAACTGAAAAATAGCAAGTTTCCTTTTTTGTTGTTTTTCTTTTCATGGGTGAGAATAACTAAATGACAGCTGTGTGTACCGCGTTCAGCTTTTCATATCAAGAAAACTGACTAATGGATTGACTGGTAAAAGTGCTGCTACCATTTGAGCATTACAATAGTTTTTCTTCCCCACAAAAATATCAAAATGTTCATGAAACTTGAAAACTGGAACCAAAGAAACTTGGTCATTTGGTTCAATAAGTAAGTTAACCCCAAATTCTTAAATATTTTTTTTACAACTGGGCTGAGAAGGAGAAGTATCTGTCAGAGTCTAAAAGGCAGAATTGAAAACAGAGTCAAGTGTATAAACAACTGTTTCTTTTTTTCACATCCTCATGATAATCACTATGATGATTTTTCTCAATGATTTTTGTTATCAATGATGACTAGTAATAATGAAAAATAATAATTCTTGACATCGGCCTTGTACCAGCTACATTTTAATTACTCCTAAATACATGCCTATAAATAGATATCCCCATTTTACTGATGAAGGGGCTGGGTCTTGGAGAAGTTAAAAAACTTTGCTTCTGATCATTCAACTAGTAAATTGCAGAGCCAATATTTGAACTATGGTCAATCTGATTTTAGAATATTAGCTTAACAATTACATATCCTATATAATCCTATATAATAAAAGGCTAAAATGCAAATAGACCGAACAGTGGAACAACTGAACAACCGGTCACTATGAAATGTGCAGACCACAAGGGTGTGTGTGGAATATGGTGGGCATCAGCTGAGGCAGGATGGTGGAGCAGATGAATGGGGATGCCAGAACAAGGCAGGGCACCAGTGCTGTTATTGGGGTGAGGCTCTGGTGGTTATTAAAAATTCTTTGCTCCTGTACACTGTGGTCCTGCCTAGCGCTCACATCCACTGCCAGCATGAGCTCTGCTTGCACCCACAACTGGTGCTAGCACCAGTCCCAATTGCCCCTGAGGGCCTCTCTACCTCCCCCTGCTCCTGAGGGGCAATCAGGGCAGCGGCCGCCACTTGCACCCACTGTTGGCACCAGTTCCTATCACTCTGTGTTGTCAGCAGGTGCAAGTGGGGCAGGTGCCATCAGTACATGACTGCAGTGGTGGCAGGAGCAGGGCTGCTGCCAAACAGGGGATTGGGGGCCTCAGCAGGAGGGGCTGGGCAGGGCCTCGGAGGATGGGCTGAGACCTGCCCCTGTGCCTACAATAGCCTTGCAGCCCACAGTTACTTTCAAGGTGCATGAATTTGTTCCCTGGCCCTGAGTATCAATATAATATTTACATTACTTTGAAGAAGAATTGTCTGAACTTGAAATCATTACAATCAGGTTTGAATTTTCTTTGATATGATAATATATTTATTTTTAGCTTAATTTGTTGAGTTTCATTATACCTGCCTAAATATTATTATAATTCTGTGGTTATTATAAATGCCCATGTCCAGTGATTTTTGCCTCATTAAATCTTTAGACTTATCACACTTTTATAGATGAGAAAACTGAAACTTAGAAAAATTGATGTGGGCAAAGTAACACAATTTAGCAAGCAATGGGTTTGCAATTAGAAATCCTTTTGGTTCTGTTTGAAACTTATAATTTTTTTATTTCAATGTGAGATGTATTTCAAGGGAGAAATGATAATAATATCTTATCAGGCTTTGCTTTTAGGAAGATGTTAGAAATCAAGCCTTAAGTCTGCAAAGTTAGAAGTAAAGAGCCAAAGGGAAATAAAAGAGAGATATAATGATACTTTATTACATCACAACTTTGTTACAGGCTGAGAACCACTGGTAGAAGTCCCACTGTCCTATAAATAGAGAGTGGAAGCATCTGGAATTTCCATTCTCTTCCAAAAGATTAAATCAAAATCAACTCTGAATCTCTGGAGAAATTTTAGATGCTAGTGCCACCACTAAAGGCTGGAAAGATGAAGATTGACGATTGCTATCACATCTCCAGTTAGATTAATGTAGAAGACAAATGTATCTTAGAGGATGACAGTGGGTTATTATAAGCTGGTGGGGATTCCAATGATAGCTGCTTTTCGTGATGAGGTCTCCTTAGTTGAGAACAGCATTACAGCCTATTGAGTCTATTATGTAGCTATTAAACTGTTGGATATCACCCTCCCCCCATCCGTAAATAAATAGCAGAAACAATTTGTTCTTACCTGGAAGGGAAAACAGTATTCTCTTATTGTTTTGCTAGGGTTTGGTCAGTTATCCAGCTTTGTGCTATAAATTTTGACTAAAGGAAATGTGCTTATATCACTGTTTCACTGATATGTAGGTTTACCACATTTACACATCCTGAAAATGTGAGGGTAAAATAAATAGAAGAAACCCTGGAAGAGTTAGTAAGACATTTTATCAAGTATAGAAGAGGAGGATACAAATCTTGACAATATAGCATCTGCCACCTCTTTGAAGTACCTGGGGAATATCAAGATAATTTCTTCAAAGTGAAAAACAATTATTTATTGAGCTTGTTAAGGAGATATAATTCTTTGGGGATTTTTATTGTGGGTCACTTTAGAAGTAATGCATTTTCCATCAGCACGTGTTCTGTGACTGGGAAGATTTTTTGGGCAAGAGAAGATATGTCTAACTGGCCTAGGCAAACAATTGTGCCACTCTAATGAGCTAACAGATATTGTAATGATAACATTGCCTCTGGCAAATTGGGAAATTGAGTGTGAGCCACATTCAGCATGGCTAAGGGTGAACCTGAGGAAGCAGCGGTGAAGGATTAAAGAAAATAGACAAGAGAGTACAGTGGCTAGGTGGGACACTGCTCTTGAATGGAGAGACAGTGCCACAGCCTGCAAGCCAAGTCTTTATTTTATAGTCAGATCCCATGAGGCAAAGCAAGGGCATCATGAAGATGTTTACAATGTTCTCCTGAGTTTCAAATCTACTTAATCACATGCACCTGAGAACTCTATCAAGCTTTGTTTGGCAGCACTTGCTGCACCTCCTGCAGCCTACATCACTCAGCCATCTGGGATCTACGTTCGGACCATAAGGTCAAGCGTACAACAATTGCCTTTGGCTATAATTTGTTGGGAGGGCTTTGCCCTCCAAGCTGGGACCTGCACATGGCTTTGCCATGAGAGGATCATGCCCTCTCATTAGTCTGAGGCTTGAACCTGTCCAAATGCTGTAGCCGCTCTCCACAGAGTAAAAACAAGCTTCAAGAGAGGAATCCAAAATAATTACCTTTGGGTAAGTTAAGTGTACTTATTAAGGAGAAGCTCTTATTTGTAACTAGCTCAGTAGAGACCATAGGGGATGAAGTGATCTAAGGTTCCCTTCATAAGTTGATATTATATCTGCCTACCCATTAAGTTGGAGTTGCCCAGTAGCCCTCTATTATCAAATAGACTGTCAAACTATCAGATCCTAAAGGCATAAGAAAGTTGCCTGAGTAGGCAGTTCAAGCTCTCAGCATACCTACTCCTCCTCATTGCCTTATGAACCCATATTCATGGCTATTTGGGGTGTTTGACCTATTTGTTAAGGAGAAGATTCAAGTATGAATTGTGGATGAATACTATATAGTATTCCTGAAGAATAATGGGAAGACGAATTCTCTGGGTTGGCTTAATTTTAAATATATCATACTAGTGGCCCGGTGCACAAAATTTGTGCACATTAAAAAGGTATTAATTAGAGGAAATAATTTAATATTGCTATTTGCTCTTTCTCTATAATAGAAGTATCAGAGACTAAAGAAAATTAGTAAAATGTATATGAAAACCTTCCTCCTGTCAGAGTCTGGGGTGAACCATGGGGCCCAGAGTCAAGTCCCCACTCACTCACATGTGCCTCAAAATCACATGAGACCTAGACCCAGCCGCACCCCCTCCCCCGCATTGGGGTAGATCCAGACCCTGCCAGTCCCACTCTTGTCAAGACACCCAGGGCAGGATGTGTCCTCTGGTCCCCTAGCCCAGCACCAGGATGGGGTGTGTGGCCTGAGGTCCCCCATCAAGTCCCACCAGGTAGGAGACACGACCTGAGATCCCCTGTCAAGCCCCGCTGGGTAGGGGTCATGGCCTGAGGTCCCCCGTCAAGCCCCACCAGGCAGAGGAGCACAGCCTCAAGTCCCCCAGCCCAGCACTGGGAGGGAGGTGCAGCCTCAGGTCCCCCTTAAATCCTCACTGGCACCAGGGGCACAGGCTCAGGTCCCTTGTGAAGCCCCGCTGGGTGGGGGGCACAGCCTGAGGTCCCCTGTCAAGCCCTGCCATGTTTGGAGTGTGGCCTGTAGTCCCCATAACCAGGTGGGAGGCACGGCCTGAGGTCCCCAGCCTGGAACTGGGGCGGGGGGAGCAGCCTGAGGTACCCTAGCACAGTACCAGGGCAGGAAGCACATCTTGAGGTTCCCTGTCAAGTCCTGCAGGGTGGGGGGCGGTGGCCTGTGGTCCCCTGTCAAGCCCCTCTGGATTGGGGGAGGGTGTAGGCCTCCCTTCCTTCGTGCTGCGGCCACACCCCCTACCAGTCTCCCATCCAGCTGCCACGACCACCTCATGCTCTCCACTCTCCATGAGCAGGTATGCATAGGGAAGGCTGGGCCAGGATAATTGGAAGGGGGTGATGGGAGCCAGAATCCTGGGTGAGCTGGGCCTCACAGCCTCTCTGCTTCAGCTCCCAGCACCCCGGACCTAAGGAGTAGTGCTTTCACAGGGGCCTGGCAGGCACTGGATATGGCGATGCCTTAAAAACAGAAGAAGCCCCCTTTAACTCTGGCTGGAAGTGCATTGGGAACTTATGGTCGGGGGAAGCAGCCCAACATCAGGGCTGAAATAAGATCTTGGGTAGCCTCTGGAGGGGGCAAACCAACAGTAAAAGACATCTTTGAAACAAAGACATTTGAACGTACAGTGGATATTAGGTGATATTAAGAAATTACCTTAACTTGTCAAGGTGTGACAATGGCTGAATATTTACTTCTTTTTTAAAGATACTCAGAGGATATTTAATTGGGAAACAACATGCTTTGAAAGTATGGTGGTGTCCTGGCCCAGCCCTCCCCGCACCACAGATGCCTCAAGGAC
Organism: Antrozous pallidus; assembly: GCA_027563665.1. Classification (NCBI taxonomy): domain Eukaryota; kingdom Metazoa; phylum Chordata; class Mammalia; order Chiroptera; family Vespertilionidae; genus Antrozous; species Antrozous pallidus. The sequence continues at coordinate 65,239,236 of CM050521.1, forward strand.
CAATCCTCTCCCACTTGCTTGCTAGGCCCTCGAAAACACCCTGTGCAGAGACATGGTCCCTGCTTTGTTCCCTCTCCTGCCAGCATGAAGCGCTTGTTCCCGCCTGCACTGGTGTGAAGCGAAGTGTTCCCCACAGGCGTGAAGCACTTGAGGCGCCAGCGTGAAGTGAAGCGTTCATGAAGGGAAGTGTTCACTAGCTGGCGTCCAGGCAAGCTGTGGCCACGCCTCCCAGTCACACCCCCCGCTCCTGATTGGCTGGTAGCATAGCCAATCAGGAGCCAAGGTACGGTCACATTTGCATGCTACTTTTTTATTAGATAGGATTGCCCTGTTTGTCTGAAAGAAGAAAAGGCTTTAGGTAAAGAAATGTGTGACTCTTTGGCAATGGTTACGACTGGCTGGATGAACAGAGTCTTGGAAAGAGAAAAATTCAAGGATTGGTAACAAAAAGGTTTAAGGGAAGATAAATACATTTGTAATTTTTTATAATGGTCCCAGGTGAGAGAATATTTGCGTCTTATTTGAATTTTCATCAGAAGTGCCCTACTGGAAAGGCAAGAGGACCCGTCTATGGATGTCAATTTATCTCATTCTCCAGCCATTCCAGTGCCTGTTTATTGAATTAGTTCACTCAACCAAGTCAGCATTAGACATGTCTCCATATGGCTTATCTGCAACAGGCAATGAAGGAAATGTCACAGAATCAGAGCAGGGATGACTGGATAAATTTATCTCACCATAGCATGGTAATATATTTAGTTTTGCCTTCTAATTTCACCACCTCTTCAGAGAACTTTATTGTATCAATTAGATAGGCAATATATAAAATGATTAACTGATTTTGGAAGAATACACAGTATTTTTTTATTTTTAAAATTTTATTTTTAATTGAATTTATTGGGATGACATTGATTAATAAATTATATAGATTTCAGGTGTATATCAACTGTCTACAGTATTTTGTTCACCTCTTCCTACAAGATTTATGGAGATTAAACAGTGAGGTAAAAGGGGGAAGGGATAAGGTGGAGTGACAGAATGTTAGGAAGTAGCATCTGTGCTTCCTGTTAATCACTTATGCTAGTCTTCTCTTATCAATGTTCTCATCTAATCTCATGAGTACTCTGCAACAGAAGTATTACTGTTCTCAAATAAGTGAGGAAACAGATTAACAAGAATGAAATAATTTGCCCAATTTACACAGTGAATAAGTAATAAAAATAGATGTTGAAATTAGTTCTTCTGGCTCAAATAATCAAAAAGAAAAGAGGAGGATGAAAAAGATCATGAGTTTTAAGTATATTATTGGATCTTATAAAACTGATAAATGGTCCCAGTAGTCATTCTTGGTGCATTAATTAGGTGGATAGTGAGTGCCCAACTCATGGAAAAGTCCTACCAAATCAGGAACTGCAAAATGCTGAATCATTAATTCCACCAAACAAGACAAAGTTTACTGAGTGTGTGTGTATGTGTGTGGGGGTGTGTGCACGCGTATGCATGCACACACACACACTTAGAAGGACTGAGTGTTCAAATGGCATATTCATTGGGCACATGGGTTTTCAACAATAGACCATTTGAAAAATGTAACTCCTCAGCTTCGATTTGAAATAAATTGTTCTACAAAAATACATTTCTATAGGAAAAAATGGGCATTCAAAAGCATATCTACAATATACTGTGCTAGTGTAAAGAGTGGGAAAATATAATAAACATAGTTACCCTAGAATTTCTATTGATATGATTGTATGTGTTGAAAAGTATCCAAGCAGTCTGTACAAAGAACCCATTTGCTTTTTCTAACCACTTTCCCCCCAGTCTGTTTGATCAAAGAACCATTTAACGTGGCACACACATAAGCATTTTGAGGAAAACTAAGTTAAGGGAGCACAGTTTAAAGAATACTTTTTAGGCCAGTGGTTCTCAACCTTTCTAATGCAGCAACCCTTTAATACATTTCCACCAACCATAAAATTACTTCCGTTACTACTTCATAACTGTAATTTTGCTACTGTTATGATAGCCTAAGACCATCGGAAAAAACATATTTACATTACAATTCATAACAGTAGCAAAATTACAGTTATGAAGTAGCAACGGAAATAATTTTATCATTGGGGGTCACCACAACATGAGGAACTGTATTAAAGTCACTGCATTAGAAAGGTTGAGAACAATTGCTCTAGGCCAATAGCTTTTCTCAAATTCTTTACAAACTTCCTACTAGCTATGTAAAGCTAAACTCCTAGATAACAATAGGTAGTTAATATAAAGGGAGTCACAACAGCCTTCCTCCTGATACAGAACAACAGAGAACAGGGTATAGTAGACTATCTTGCAGTCTCTCTCTCTTTTCCCCCCTCTAGTTTTCCTTCCTTGTGCCTGACTTTCCCCTATTTTGTTGCAGCTGGTGATCAATACATCAAAGGAAAAAAGAATTCCCATGGTCCGTATCTATAAGAAATGAGGATTTTGTGAATTTTATATTTTGGATCTGATTCCTGATCTGTTTCTATAGTTTTTGAGCCTGGATTCTGGACAGTGGGGAGCACTAGGGGGCAGTGAGGAATTCATGTATAATAGGGTAATAGTCAACTGAATTTCTTCCCTGGGACTCAGGGAGAGCCTTCTGTTCAGGATGCTGGAGGGTGTGCATGGAGGCTACAGGACATGATACCAAATGGATAAACAGCATGGGGGATATCAGAGGAATGTACAGTGCAATAGATATCAAAAAGCTATTCTTAAGCAAAATACACAGCCAAAAGTTTACAGAGTGCATTGGAAGAAATTAATAGTTGTTAAAAAATGTATCTGGACTTTCAGAACAAAAACCTAAAGGTTTTTGAAATGCATGTTAAATTTTCTTAAAAGCTATTTAATAAAAGGACTTTCTAGTGTAGATGTTATGAATGACAATGTTGTTATATCAGAAGCAATTGAGTTGACTTTATCCATTCACTTCAGAAATATTTATTAAGCATTAATTATGTTGCTAGCATAGTGCTGTATATTGGCCTGATTTCTGCCCTAAAGGGATTTACAGGGCACAGCAGGCAGAATGGAATAACCTAGATAGGCCAGGGACATTTTTTTTAAAGTCATACATTACTGAAGTAACTTGAGATTAACTATAGTGTCAGTCTAATTGACTATAGATTGTTGTGTGTATAAACCAAGTGCTGAGGCAATGTATAAATGCATGGTAAGTGCTTAAAAAGGTCTTGTTTTACAACTATCATTATTATTTGTTATCTGACTGAAAGAATTGGTAATAAGTTTCAAGTAGCTCAAATTTGCTGTACAATGAATTATTGAGTAATGTTTTCAATATGGCTTTTGGGTGTATTCAACTACATACAGTATACATCTCTCTTTTCAAGATTCATCAGACTCTGTGTAAAGTATGTGAGAACCAGAACATCTTTTTTCTGGGTCTGAGGAAAATTAGGTGACTATTAGAGTAACCTTCTAGTGTTAAGGAAATACTTCTCAGGAAGCCTGGGATGAGGTACATATTGTTGGCCCCAGAAGAATAATGTGTTCAATTACTTCCTTTTCCTGTGGCACTATTAGTCTTTGGGTGTGGCTATACTCTCAAAGCCTGGAGTCTAGCCTGGGGCAGAGAGACATGGACAAGGACACCTAAGGCAAGTTGTGGAGCCTCCACAGCTAATGAGGAGCTGAGGTCCCTACTGAGGTTAGACATGTAGAGATTATCTTTGTTGATATCCAAGTTTTAGGTCTTATTAAAGGGGAGAGGAAAGAACATGTAGAATATATGTTTTATAAATTTGTTATTGAATCACCTTTTGTACTTTAGTTAAAGGTTTCAAGATAAGGATCTTGAGGATATCAGAAAAACATCATAATACATTTTTATCTCCTAACGTCTTTCATTCCATTTGGGAGTCATGATAGCCCATTTCTAAAAGCTGGTAAGTTCTAAAAAAAAAAAAAAAAAAAAAAATTTAAATTGCAGTTGATTACACTAACCTAGGAATCTCCTAATATCTAATTCTTGTATGAGAATGTAACTAGCAAGATAACTCCTGCTGGCTTATAATATGCTTATTTAAAAAAAAAAAAGCCACTCACCAGGCACAGAGCCTTGATGTAGATGTTTCAACATTATGAAAATGAATTCATAAGCCAAGTCTGTCTGTCAGATGTTTTTAATTTAAAAGTTCTGATGAGTGATGAGACTCAGCATGAGGGCATCAAAAATTGTCTTGTGAAATTAAAAAAAAGTCAGGGAAAGAGGCTAGACAAATTTGACATTTAGTTCATAATCATGTGCCTACTTGGACACATAAGTTTCAGGTCAAGAAAAGTTTTGATTTTCTAAATTTGCCTTTACTACTAAAAAATCAAAAAGTTATTCCATTGGGAGTTTTTTCCCTATATTAGAGGTTATAAATTTTATGACAGATCACCTGTGGAAGGCTGGAGAGGTCAATTCAGCAATAACGTAAGCACTTTTAAGTGAACTTCAAGAGTGAACAACACGAAAAGAAGAGAGGTATAGAGGGAACCAAGATGGTGGCTTAGGTAAACACCTATCTTGCTGCCATACACAGCAATTTCAAAACTACAACTTAATGAAAGAACAAACACCATCCAGAATCACCAGAAAGCTGGCTGAGTGAAAATTCCACAAATAAAAGTGAACATAGGACACTGTGACTCAGAGAAGCGGCAGCTGACAGCATTGAAGATACGCTCGGAGAGAGGTTTGGAGCAGTGCACGCGCCAGCAGATAGGGCGGGCGGCTGAAAACCTGGCCAGTTTTCTCAAACGGGGGGGGGGGGGGGGGGTGGGAGGGGAGACAAAGATGTCCCATTGCACTGACTCCCCAGTTCCGGGTGAAGTCCAGGGAACCCACCATCATACGGGGTAAAAACTGGACAGTGGGAAGGCACGCCGAAGCTCGGGTGCTGCAGGGGTCTGCGGGCTTGTGGAAAGGGCAAACTTGTGTGGAGTGTGTGTGAACTTGAGAACAGCGCAACTGCGTGACCGCGCAGAGAGCACTCGTGACTTGCTCTCTCGTTCAGGAAACCATCAGACTGCATTGTTTTGCGACCCTGGGTGAGATGTTGGGTGTGCAGACTCATTTGGGGAGAGGCTGAATTCTCTGGCAGCTGGTGGAGCTCTGCAGCGGCTCTCTCTCAGAGGCAAAGAGACCCTGGGGCTGCATAGGTCAGAGCTGACACTGCATGCTTGGCCCGGAGACTCCGCCCATCCAACCTGAGCACAGCTGAAGATCACAGACAATTGGCCTGGAGGTCAACCCCTCCAAGTGCTAACAACGATTTATCTAGGCTTAACTTCAACAAGACTGTGCAACCCATATCCACCTCAGATAACTGGGGAGGCTGAGCCACTGCTCCTTAGAGGACATCTACCACACAAAGCTAATCAACCAACTCAGGAAAGCATCCACCATGCAGAGACATGGAAAGAAATCAGATGTGAAAGAAATGGAGGAACAAAAACGACTGGACATAGAATTCAAAACCACAGTTATAAGGCTTTTCAAGAGGCTCCTAGAAAAGGCCGAGACCTACAAGGAAATATACAAGACCTATGAAGAAATGAACAAGACCTACAGGGAAATGAACAAGACCTACAAGGAAATGAACGAGACCTACGAGGATATGAACAAGACCTATGAGGATATGAATGAGATCCTCAAGGATATGAAAAAGGACCAATCAGAAATTAAGCATACACTGACTGAAATAAAAAATATTATACAAAGACCTAAAAGTACTCTAGAGCACCCCAAGAACCAAGTTAAAGATTTGAAATACAAAGAGGTAAAATCCACTCAGCTGGAAAAGCAAGAAACCAAAAGAATCCAGATAATTGAAGACAGTGTAAGGGGCCTCTGGGACAACCTCAAGCATACCAACATTCGAATTATAGGGGTGCCAGAAAAAGAGAGAGAGCAAGTTAATGAAAACCTACTTGAAGAAATAGTGACCGAAAACTTCCCACACCTGGTGAAAGAAATTGACTTAGGAGTCCAAGAAGCTCACCAAACCCCAATATATAGGAACCCTAAGAGGACCACACCAAGGCACATCATAATTAAAATACCAAGAGCAAAAGACAAAGAGAGAATATTAAAAGCAGCAAGAGAAAAACAGTTACATATAAGGAACACCCATACGATTGTCAGTGGATTTCTCAACAGAAACAATGCAGGCCAGATGGGAGTGGCAAGAAATATTCAAAGTGATGAATAGCAAGAATATACAACTAAGATTATTCTATCCAGCAAAGCTATCATGCAGAATTGAAGGTCAGATAAAGTGCTTCTCTGATAAGAAAAAGCTTAAGGAGTTCATCACCACCAAACCAATATTATATGAAATGCTGAAAGATATTCTTTAAGAAGAGGAAGAAGAAAAAGATAAAAGTGTAAATTAGGAACAACAAATACACATCTATCAACAAATGAATCTAAAAATCAAGTGAATTAATAAGCCGATGAACAGGATAAACTGGTGAATATAACAGAATCACGGACATAGAGAGGGAATGGACTGACAATTCTTGGGGAGAAAAGGGGTGTGGGAAGTGCAGCAAGAGACTGGACAAAAATCATGCAATTATGGGAGAGGACAGTGGGGGGGAGGTGAGGGTGGAGGGTGGCATGGGTTCCGGGTGGAGGGGAGCTATAGGGGGAAAATACACTGAACAATAAAGATAAAAAAGTAGAGTAAACGACACAATACATTTCTCTTTCTAAAGAAATACAGGTAGGCCTGGCCAGTATGGCTCAGTGGTTGAACATCAACCTATGAACCAGGAGGTCATGGTTCAATTCCTGGTCAGGCCATATGCCTGGATTTTGGATTTGATCCCCAGTAGGGGGTGTACAGGAGGCAGCTAATCAATGATTCTCTCTCATCATTGATGTTTCTAGCTCTTTCTCCATCTCTCTTCCTCTCTGAAATCATTAAAAATATATTTAAAAAAATAAAACAAAGTGCAAATGTGTTACTTTTTAAAATTAATATTTGAAAATTCTAGGTTTCTTTTCTAGCATGAGGAATTGGATGGTTTGTGGGAATATTGACCGACATCAGTAGCTGGGAACTATTGAGGCAGTGACTAATACCAAAGAGGCAAATGACTACCTTTGGCAGGTCAGTGCTTTCTGTCAGTAGTCTCTTGTTTGGTCCCTTGATCCAGAAGGGAGAATAAGAACACTTCTCTGGTATGGATCCCCTTTCTCCTGTGTATCTTGACACACATCCTTAGCTACAGGGAGAGAAGGAGAGTGCCAGCAAGAGGGACAGCAAGCTGGGGCAATCAGAAAACTAGGCTAAGTCACAGTGGTTTGCCCAAACAGGTTGCAAGCAAGCCGCCCACCAACTAGCACTGCATGGTGGCAGCAAAATCTTTAGAGTAGAACACCAGCATCGTGCCCAGAACACAGAGGCTTTTCAGTTGGAGTCCAAAGGCAGAGCATCTGTCACCGAGTCACTTATAATTAATTCTGCCTTTAAATTAGCAGCTGTCTTAGGACATTTTGCTGGTGGGTGGGTTGGGGACAAAGATGCAATTTAGGGTGTAATGGATTTGAGCTTGTCAGCTGTAGGGTAACCACAGTATCCAAGACACTGCTAGTCTGAAGGCTATTCAAGTTTATAACAGTGGTAATGACAAGTTTTTGACATCTTTAATGTTTCTTGGCAAAGACTAACAATACAGCTATTTTAGTTAAGGATTTAGGATTCTCCCTTTGTTTTTCCTACAACTTGTGTCCACATAATTTGAGTGAAGTTTTATTTGATTTGTGAAAAACAAAAGGATCATATATATATATGGGGTCTCTTTTTTATTCATCAAATATTTATTTTCTTTAATTGATAATAATAGAATTATCATTCTTTCAAGAAGATCTGCTCACTTTCATTTTGGTTATAGGTAATAAAAAGTTACATTCTCACTCTTTTAGTTTAGTAAGTCTAGTGGATGAACAAGAGTTCACTGCACTCAATTTTTAATGGGCTTACTTTATTTTTATATATTTATGTCTCTATTGGATAGCTTCTTCTGTAATGCCAATTGTCATTGACCCTTTTTCTTTCTTCTTTTTTTCTTTACATTTTTTTCTTTTTTTCTTTACATTTTAAAATTTGAATTTATTGGGGTGACATTGGTTAATAAACCCACAAAGGCTTAAAGTATACAACTCTATAACCCACCATCTGCATATTGCATCATGCACTCACCACTCAAAATCAAGTCTCTTTCTGCCTCCATTTAGTCTCCCTTTGCCAACTTCTGTCTCTCCTGCAACCGCTCCCTTTATTTCTGGCCATCATCATGCTGTTGTCTGTGTCTGTTGTTTTTTGTATTTGTTTGATTTTTTCCCTTAATTTATTTACCTTTTTCATCCAGCCCCCCAAACCCTCTCCCCTCTGACAGCTGTCAGTTTGTTTTGGTATCTATGAGTCTGTTTCTATTTTGTTGTCTCTTGATCTTCTAAAAACCCTAAGATATACCTACTAATACCATCCTACAATTTATAGTCTTAATTTCACAAATTAGCTTACTGTCTTTTTTATATCATAAGTAACTATCAGTCTGATTTTATCAGCCAATAAAAATTTCATGTTTCTTGCTCTTATATTACAGGCATGTGCAACACATCAGCTTAGGGAAATGAAATATCTTTTATCATGAAATATTATACTTCTCTAAATCAAGATTTATTATAGCTGTTTGAAGCTTTCACCTGGGGGAATTTTCTGTCACACAAGTCACAGAACTTCTATTTGTTCTGCCTACTTTAGCTTTTCTCTGTCTGTTGCTAGATAAAATAAAAAGATGTGACAAAAGGAGACATTAATATCCACAAACCTATTTCGACCGAAGCAAAAATCGGTAGCTTTTATGATCCCTTTGGCAAGGGGTCACAATTATAAATAATACTAATAGCTGCGGTGCTAGTAATAGGAGTCCATTTATGTACTTTTACTTTTCCAAGTGAATCAAGATAGAGTACATAGTTCATGATGTCTCTTTTATAGTGTAGAGGTGTGTCAGGAAGAAAAAAAGTGTAAGTAATTTTCTTGATTATTAAAATATACCATAAAGGATCATCAAGCATTAGTCAAGTTATAATACTTTTAAAGTTCCCAAGTCTCAATTGTTTCTGAGTTTGTTTGACCCAGAACAAGACCTTTAAAAGCAATTTTAGATAAAAAACAGAAAGGTACTTAGCCCCCAATCTGTTAAAAATGATTACTTTGGAGGATGTGGCGAAATAAAGAACCAATTCTCCCAAGCGAATCCTTCCCAAATCAAGTCCCTACATACTTCTTGTAAGATCATATGGTTGAAATAACTTAAAGACAATTCAACAATAATCTTGGTTAAACATATAAAAACATTAAAGGAGTCAACAAATTCAACATCAGTCCATACACTATGAGTTCTCTCACTTTCTATAATTTGACACACAATATAAAAGTGATACAGAATAAAAACAAGGCTTTTTAGAACTGCTGAATATGTTTTTAAAAAACCAAGATCAAGGTGAACCATATCTATTGTGAGAAATTCTGCCATGTCAAATTAACGGTGCATTCCAATTGGTAACAAGGTAGTAAAGTAACTATTAGTTCAAGTATCCTATCTAATAAGAGTAATATGCAAATTAGCCATCACTTCACTATACCCACAAGCCACTTCCACAAGCCATGCTGACCATTCAATCAGGAGCAAGTATGCAAATTAACCCCAACTAAGTGGGCTTCAGCCATCAAGAGAGCAGGAGGAAGGCTTGGGTTTCCCTAGTGATGGAGGAAGCCAAGCTTTTCATACACCCTGGCTGGCGTAGGCCTCTGCTTAAGGCTACAACGTTTTAATTATAGAAGATAAATAAACCCCAACAAAAATGACTGCCGCCATGGAGGGAGCCGAAGGCTTAGCTCTGCTCCAGGCTACAAAGTTTCAATTGTAGAAGATATATAAATCCCAGGTACCAGGGCCTCGGCTTGGGTCACCAGGGGGCATGGTTGGCCTTCAAACCACCATAGACCCCTCACCCAGACTGCCCCATGCCCCAAAGGCACCCCCACCGTGATTAGGGACACTCTTCAGGGCAAACCAGCTGGCCCCCATCATGCATTAGGCTTCTATCTTACCTAATAAAAGAGTAATATGCAGATTGACCATCACTCCAACACACAAGAGGGCTGCCCCCATGTGGACAAAGATCCTGCACCCATGTGGACACAAGATGGCCACCACAAGATGGCCAGCAGAGGAGGGCAGTTGGGAGGAACCAGGCCAGCAGAGGAGGGAAGTTGGGGGCAAACAGGCTGGTAGGGGAGCAGTTAGACATCAAACAGGCTGGCAGGAGAGTGGTTAGGGAGTGATCAGGCTGGCAGGCAGAAGTGGTTAGGGGTAATCAGGAAGGCAGGCAGGTGAGCAGTTGGGAGCCAGCAGTCCTGAATTGTGAGAGGGATGTCTGACTGCCTTTTAGGCCTGATCCCTCAAGGGATCCCAGATTGGAGAGGGTGTAGGCTGGGCTGAGGGACATTTTTCCCCTTCACCCCCTGTGGATGAATTTTGTGCACTGGGCCTCTAGTCTTAAAATATTGGGAGGATCAATGCCTTTAGTAATCTCTTTGCTTCTGCATGTATCTTTGTTTGCCTAATTATTTGGGATATCTCTTGAATAATCACTTCATTATATAACTAGAATCAGGAAGCAATTCAAGATAAGAGGTAAATGAATCTTATAAATAATAACTAATTTTCAGTGATTTTTGACTGTTCATATTGCTTTAATTTGGTAAAGTTGGCAAAAACAAACCAAAAACATATCTCACACTCCACAATCCCTTCCACAGCCTTGAGTGGCTTCAGTGTCTTGTTAGGGGTACTGTTAACTCAGAATCAAAAAATTTTGGGATCTTCCTCTAGATTAGCCTCCTCTTGCCATGTCCATATTCTCTGTATTTTTACCCAGACTTAAGTCCTTCTAAACTTCCAGGCTTGGTCCTCTAGTTTTAATTTGGCTTTAACCCATATCTGTATGTCTCAGTAGAGGCACAGTTTTGTCAGTGCTTGTTTTATCTTGTGCCTGCATCCCTTTTTCTTCACTTTGAGCTCATTCATTCAGAACCTTATGGAGCTAATCTATTCTCATCATTTTGCATAAAGTTCTTTAATATTAATAAATATGTTAATTAACCAGGACACCATAATGGGTCAACTGGACAGGAGGAGGTTGTGTGTGCAGCATTGGGGGCAGGGCAGCACGGGCCTCCCCACACCTGCACTGGGGGAGGGCTTGATCAGCAGTGCCCACAGCTAATTCAAGGGCCAGAGAGGGAGGCGGGGCTGGTCTGGCAGTGGCCACGGCTGCTGCAGAGCCCAGGGAGTGAGGTGGGGCTGGACCAGTGACTCAAGGGTGGGCGGTGCCGTGCGATTTCAAACTGTGTACTGGGCTCCTAGTATAAGATAATATCCAAACTCTTTTAGTCTGGCATTCAAGTTGTTTCACAATATAAACTAGAGCCAAAATATTCTATCCAATTTCCCTTTCATTTATTTCACAGCCTACCCCAATGAACGTTATCTCTTTTAGTTGTCTTAAAAAATGCAATTCTTTTTCCTACCTTCATGTTTTTACTTTTGGGGTTCTCTTAGCTTCCCACCCCCAATGCCCATTCCCTTCTAAGACCTCATAACTTTCTCAGATTATCTGAGTTTATAGCAACAATTCCTGCACTTGAAGTCTGAGAGTCTATTATTCTCAACTTTGCTGTTATTCTGTGCTCTTCTTTAGGATGGGACCATTCTTTATATCTCTCCTTGGAGGCTATTTTAGGGCCCTTTAGATATCATCTACTTTATTTTTAAAAGTATTCAAAGGAAACTACTTAGAATAATTCAATACACTGAATTTATTATCCCAAAAGACTACTTGTAATGCCAGTCTTTCTCAGACCCCAGGCCCCTAATAATACAGAGTTATACCACATATACACTGAGATATGTAGGTTATGTGCTCAGAGGTTGTGAGGCCTTTTTAAAATGGGACTTTTCAACATAGCCCTTGATGTATAGGCCCATTACTGCATGTGGCTACCCTGAGTGCTTAGCAAGGACAGTACTGTTTTAGATGAACATGAATCTGAGACAGATTAATCTACAATTGACATAACTTAAGAGGCTAAAAAAGAACTAGACTTTGGGGAAAATCTGTCACAAAGCCTAAATCAATGAACTTATTTTGGTATTTATTTTGAAACTACAAATAATGCTATTAATTTTTTTCTGGACCTTTGTATATGGTTTCAAATGCTCTGAAAATCCCAGTACCTACTAATAAAAATATATAGTCTTTCCAGATACCTCCAGAAATTATTGATATTTAAGAACTTAAAAATACAGCTCCTAGATAAACTTTTACACATAGAAAATTATTTGACTATCTGTATATATATAAAAAATACATCATTGTCTATGCTGGATCAGAGGTTCCAAATGGATCTGACAGTCAGTTGGTTATAATAGAAAATTTAAAAATAGCTATGTTTTCCCTAGTTGGCTTGGATCAGTAGACAGAACATTGGCCTGCAGACCAAAGGGTCCCAGGTCTGATTTGGGTCAAGGGCACATACCTGGGTTATGGGCTCAGTCAAACATGCAGGAGGCAGCCAATCAATGATTCCTTCTCATCATTGATATTTCTCTCTTTTCCTTTCTGAAATCAATAAAAATATATTTTTAAAAATAGCTATGTTTTAAAGTAGGTTTAAGTTAGACTAGATATGAGAAACTAGACTTAAAAGATAAAACCAATAGAGAATTGCTTTTGCTTCAGAAATCATATTAGATAAAAATGTCTCATTCCAATAAGTCCCAATCAGTTGTTGACTTTGACAATCTGAAACAGTAAATCATAACGTAACTTATGGTAAATATTGTAATTTTCTGAAATAGAAAAGTAGAACAGATATAATATATAGATTAAAACAAAGAGTTTATAATGATCCATATGGTGTAGATTTATTTAATAAACTTTCTTTTGGTTAGTGGGGTGAAGGTAGGAGGGAGGGGGTGTTAACAAGGTGATAGGAAAGTAGCTCTTAGAAGACAAAAGGATCTGTGTTCCAAATCTAGTTCTGGCATATGATAGGCATATATGCTTGTGGAAAACTACCTAACTTTTTGGTATATATCATCATTTATAAAATAAGGGTTCTAATATTTCCTTCATACAGTGATAATGAAGATTAAATAAAATAATATATGCAAATTACTCAGCACTATGCCAGGCACCTGGACATTTTTATTATATTTCCTCTTCTTTCTTCCCTTGGTAATAAAATTATTTTAGCTAAAAATTATATTGTGGAAAATAAAGACTTTATTGTTTTTAAGGATTGGGTATATGGATCATTGTTACCACCATAATAATATAATATATAGATGTATGACCACTTGCTGCCCCAAAGCCTGCCCAACAGACATATAATGCAAGGCACATAAGCAATCTTAAATTTTCTAGTATTTATATTTTAAAAATATTAAACATAAACATAGAAAATTAATTTTAATAATGTGTTTAATTTAACCTAATATTTCCAGAATGTTATTTCAACATGAAACTAATATAAAATATTATTAAGAAGATATTCTACTTTTTTTTGGTACTAACTCTTTGAAATTCATGTTTTTAACACATATAGCATATCTCAATTCAGAATAGCCACATTCCAGGTGCTCAACAGCTAACTGTGACCAGTGGCTACTCTATTGAACTATGCAGACCTAGGTACATTTTGTGGAAGAAAAGGGGAAGAGGGAAGAACCCTGAAAAACTGAGGGCTTACCCTGAAAAAGGCTGTTTAATCTGAGAGGAAACTGTTCATACTGGCAGGGACTGGGATAGTGTTTCCTGAACAAGGGCATCTATCAGATTTCTTACTTTCAAGTAATACAAATACCTCTGGTAATTTAAGGTGAACATCAGATGTATTAAGACTATTAGGTAGTTAATCTCTGGGACTGGTAGAGATTGACTTAGAGCCCACCTAGTCCCAGACAAAGTCCATATCACTCTGCAAAACTGGTCCCTCGAGGCAGCACTGCTGAGTCTCTCCACCAGAACTGCTTCCACGATGAATGCTGGACAGTAGAGATCATGCTAGAACCCCCTCCACTGTGGGAAAGGGGTGTACCTACTGCCTTTCCTGCCAATGTTGACAGAATGGATTCTGCCCTCTCGCTGCTTCTTTGCATCCCAGCTTGCCGGCCAGAGTGTAGTGTGTGAGCATCTCACTGGAAAATCTGGGGCATGCAACCTAGCTGAAAGGAAAGCTGGGGAAGAAATTTTCAGTTTCTGGAGTGAGCACCGGTTCCTGCCTCTCATAAAGATTTACGGAGTAGGGATTTCCCCAAATACAGGGTGGAGTGGGGCAGGTTTATTATAGTCCAACAAGCTATTTTCCAGAAGAAATTTTTAAAAATTAATGTATAATATTATATATATGAAAACTATTCCTCCTAATGTAAATGCCAACACCCATGAAACTTGTTTCATGCCAAAAATATAACATGAAGGGATTTATAAAATCTATAAAAGTATGTTTACTTGACCTTCATTTTCCCCCTGAAAACATGAAGTTGTAACATTTAGAAACCAGAGGATATTTCCAGAATAAGTCCATAGGAATGAATTTTCCCATCTTTCTATAGAAGACAATTTAAATACTTAAGATAATTAGCATCTACAGGAGTAAATAGGCTAATAAATAACACCCTTATTCTCTGCCTAAATGTTAAACTGTTAGGGAAATAGTTAAACAAGCCAGGCAGATGAAGATAAAAATACCATTACTTTTAATGCTGGTTTGAGGAGTGTGGCTTAAAGGAGAGAAACAAATGAGGCTTGATAATGCTTCTAAGACAGAGACCTACCCAGTATCAAGATACCCAGCATCTTGAGAAGAAAGGGACTGAGTCTTAAATGCTTAAGAGACATAATATGCTGCTGCATGTGATTTGGAAACTAAGTGAGCAGTGGCTGTGAGCAATGAGGAAATGGTAGTGCAAAGGCCTAGGAGCCTTACTCCACTTGAAATCTGTTTACAGGGAGTCGTGAAGAGTGAGGGGTCAATAAGCCTCAGAAAATTCCCAACTTTTTGTACCTTGAAACCATTTGGCTTAGCAATTAGCTTATGGTTCCCCAGAGATGTAAGTGCCCCAGAGGATTTCACCACTTATCCAGATAGTACTCTGACCTTCATGGAGACTTTCTCTTAATCCCGACAGGGCTGTGCTATGGGGACCCGCTGGTGCGCAGTGTGGACTTTGGTCTAGAGGCTCCAAAAAAAGGGAAATTGCTATGCTATTTAAATTAAATCCAGGACCTTGCTCTATCCTTTGCTTAGAGGTCACCTTCTTCTGTTTTCCTCCCACATTAGCTCTAGACACGTGGTCTACTAGTGCTCACCAGAGGATATGCACTGAGAGTATGCAACAACAAAAAGATATTCCCCAAACAAAATGTCACCATATAGAGGTGCCCCAAATTTGAATGTCTGTGCTATGCTATTATCAAATTGCCAGGGGAAAACTACAGTTCAAAGACTAAGAACACAAAGGAATTAAACTCCAGAATTCTTAAGTCAAATTCTAAGACAAAGTTCCAAATCAAATTATCTTGTCCGAAAAGTTATAAATCCAATGAATTAAAATGTATTCATTTTTTTCTCCACTACTCCTTATATAATACAAATCTTTACAAAGAAAACAATGACGACAACAACAAACTGTGGTCATGAGGCTCACCTGAGAGCTGGAAACACATTTATAATGCAATCCCCAACAGGAAGCCGGGTTTCCCCATCAGGATAAAACGTGTGGTCAGTAAGTGGGGTCAAACAACTTCTAGTTCTGCTTTACAAATGAGTTTTTTAAAGGACATATTGGTATATTTTTTCCAAGGAGAGGGGACTCTCCTCTTCCTAGTTAGAATGATTTCTTATTCTCTCATCTTAAAAATGAGGGATTCATGATTCCAAGGCAGAATCTGCAGTCTTTTTTTTAAATTCAACATTAAAAAACATTTATTGTTGAAAGTATTACATATATCTCCTTGCCCCCTATTGACCTCTCCCCATTGACTCCCACCCCCCAGCACAAGCCCTCACCTCCCTACTGTATGTGTCTGTTGGTTAAGCTTATATGCATGCATACAAGTCCTTTGATTGATATTTTACCCCCACCTCTCACACTCCCCTGCCTTCCCTCTGAGGTTTGACGGTCTGTTCAATGCTTCTAGTCTCTGATTTTATTTTTTGTTCATCAGTTTATATTGTTCATTTGTGCAGGTTCATATGCCCCAAGCCATGATTAAACCCCATGGAGTGCTGTGATACAGGACACATTCTAGAGCATTTGGGTGGTTCCTATGTATCATGTGAGCTTAAATTATTACATCATTATTTTGCAATCTAATACATTTTCATCACTACCATTTGATATGTGATCAAACAACTCATTTTGAAAAATACATTTCAGAATGGTTGTGTTATGTTTCCTTTTCCCTTTTTGTGGTGCTATAAGTCAAACTCTAGAGTACTTAAAACATTATTTTGGTGATAACTAACCTAATGAATATTGTGGGAATCACTTCCCACTGCCTTATGATCCTCTCTGTTTTGAGATAGAAAAGTCAGCTATAGTTTTTCCTTTTATTTGCTACAAAGCAGCTGAAGAAGTCATATTCACACATAGTATTAAGAAATGAACCCATCTTGAGAGGAGACCAAGAGGAAGGCCCTGAAAACTTGAATCTCTTCTCTGAACAGGTGTCACCCAATCTGGGGGCACATTTACAAATGGCATACTGCTGTCAGCCCATGACACCGGGTGTTTTTTCTAATCTTCATGGGAAAAGGTTCCATCTATTGGGATAATTGTAGCTTTTTAATACATTTCACTGTAATTAGTGAATGTGCATGTCAGTGTTTTCTAGCAGATTCCCTGATTGAATTGGAGATCGTTTTAGTTCTCCCCATGATCCATCAAAGATAAAGAATTTGTTTACTGTAAATTGCACACCACTCACTCTTATATGCCATCTGCCACACTTAACTGCACAGTGCTACAATCTTCTAATAATAGCTCTTTGAATTTAAGAAAAATAGTCACGGTTGTTAATCATACATGCTAAGGGAATATTTATCTCTATCAACCAACCTTTTACTTCCTGGTGGGATTTTCATTTTAGTGTATTAAGTTAAGATTACACTGTACTTCTATGAAATAGTGCACACTCAAGTGGGGCTCAGAGATTCCCCTAAGTGACTGTCATCTAACATAATTTTGAGAGGTGTACTTCCAAGAAAAGGTAGAAACAGCCATACTTCAGAAAGGAATTTAGATTTTTAACATGGCTTTATTTTCAGGTCACAGGTCAAATCCATGAAGTCTGCCTCTTGACTGTTTTCCCCTTTTCTTTTCCTCTTTTATGGAAGTCTGTCTGGAGCTCATGCTCTTAACTTTTCTTCACATTCCAATAGGCTCTCCTTAGCTGCCATATTGGAAAGAGTCATAAACAAAATGGTTGCAATGCATTATTAACCAATGGGCTTTAACTGTCAACAAGGAGTCTTTTCAATGAAATGAGTTGCTTAAATTTACCTATCAATGGCAACAATGGATAGACGTTAGAATGCTAAATTTGGTTAGAAGTGCTCAGAGTTCTTTATACATAATAGCTACCCTCGGGTAAGCTATCTATTCTGGTAGATAGAACACTTAAATCTTTTACTTTTAAAAGTGAAATAAAACTAACAATAAAACTACCAACTCACAATCTCTTTACAAAGTGCTGCAGTCTATTGCTCCTTGAGCGTTTTGTTTTTTCATTTGGATAACTGTAGAGGACACTGCAGGATGGAGGAGAGCCAGCTGGCTGGACTTGAAGGGCAGGTTGAATCCCTTTTTCAACATTTAATATTTATGTTCTCAAATATGTCCCCAAACATTTGAGGATATTGATGTTACGACTTTATTTTGTTATCTCTGAGTCATTGCACTGCCAGAGCTCTCATTTAACTAACTGTGATGAAAGAGCAACACAGATAGGCTGTCTCACAGAGGACAAACTGTAAACTTTTCCTTTGAAATTTATCTTTTGTACTTTGATATTTTTGTTACCAACTGTCCCCTATGTTCACCACCTTTGTATAAAATGAAATTGCATTTGTATTTACAACCAAATATCATTGGCTTTAAAATCTCACCCAGTAGACTAGCAAGGTTGCCTTTCCCAAACTTTTTAATGCTCTCCTGGGATGTTTACACATGCCCATGAGTCAGTTATCTTAGCAGAAATAGAAATTCAGATCTTTTGTCTGCCCCCCTGAGGCTGACACCCGGAGAGCTTTATCTATCAGGTCCATCCAATCAATCAGGTTCATTGGAGACCAATCTCCTTAAATCAATGAGAGCAGCCTAAGTAGCCCCAGGAGAGTCACAGAGATAATCCTCCTGGTTCTTAAGCATCATCTGCGGATGCCATTGCTATCACTATTGAATCTCCTGCTTTTTTGGATGCTTTGTCCAGCCCTGAGGTTTCCTTTCAATGACAAGAACACTTATTTCTTTGGTATCACACTCAGAAGGGAAAGCCCCACAACCAAACTACTTGAGTCCCAATGTTTATTAGTTATGATGCTTTAACTCTTTGGATGCGTACACACAGGGTCATTTCTCTAGACATACCCACAGTGCAATGGTGACTGAATAAGGATGGGTCCAAAGTTAACTAAGGACAGAATTCAGAAGTAACATTCTCTTCTAGAACACAGGTCAAAACTCTTTCTTTCTTATGATCCATTTTTAGTAAGAAGTTCTCATTGTTTTTCATTGCAAAAAGACATGATTTTTAATATTGATGGTGGATTGGTGAATGGGAAGAAGAAAAATCATGGTCGAAGTTCTTTATCTACCATGAGACTCCAAATCCCTTATCTAAATCTGTGGCATTAAATATAGATGTTGAGGAAGGGGTTTTCCCACTTTCTCTTAAGTCAAGCCATAGGGAAGTAATACTATTTCATTTTTATCACTAATTACATCTAAGCACAGACTTTTATTAAGCAAAACTCATTGTTAAGTTTTATCTGTTTTGGGGACTTGGAATGAATGCATTCATGTTGTTGAAGTATCTGAAAATTTATGATAAGAGGATAGAATGATAATGTGAGAGTTGGGGTTAGGATCAGAATTGTCATGTAAACAATATATATGGACAATAGTCTATTTTTTTTAAATGGAAACAATAGCATTGATTTAACTCAATGAAAAGCAGCCTAACATAAGTGGTGAAAAGATACATAAAATTAGGTAGTATGTTTTACCTGACCCCTTTACTGACCATGTACTCATTATATTGTTATACAGCTAATATCTATTTTAATTTTAATTAGGCTAGTTCTTAGAGCTACCTGGATGGATTGGATACAATCCTTACTCTTAAGGAGTTCATAATCAGAAGAAACTAAATCGGTTTAGCACACGGATACACACACACACACACACACACACACACACACACACACACACACACAGTGTATTGCACATTATTAGGAACTCAAAAAGGGCTTGAGATTTTACTCTACTTAAATTCTTAGCAAATGAGTGTGCTACAGTACTATAGATGCTGACATAAGATACAAGATTCCTGGGTCAGAGAAAAGGACTTTATTGCTCACAGCACAGCAGACACCATGAACTTCATGCTCTCATGGATTCCTTCTTCACCCCCACCACGTTCTTTGGGGGTGATGTAAAGTGGCCCAGGTAGATGTGTGTGCAGGAAGTTGGTATCACAGTTGAGGAACCCTAAGCTTATGAAGCTCTTAATCTTATAAAGGAATCTGCTAGCAAATCTGTCTAATCTTCACATTGGTGGGAGACATTATCTTTACTACCAAAATAGGTAAGGAAATAACCTGCCTTCTTCCCCCTTGAAGGGAGATACTATCCTGTCTTCTAAGAAATGTTGACATACAAACATCCTTATAAAAGATGTTATAAGCAAAAACTGCCAGTGTCTTTGCTCAAATGGTTGGAAATTCTAGACACCCATGGAGAAATGCCTCTCAACACTTACATAACAACAATAATAGCACCAGTATGATATACTCTCTAGAAGAGGTATGGATATGCCACCGAGGAAGCCACAAGCACATCTGCCTAAGGGAGTCTAGGAATAAGAGAAGATACATTTTAAATTGATATGAATGGGAAAAAAATCCAGACAAAGGAATCTTCATAAGCATGGAAATGCAGACTGCTCAGGGACTGCTGCTCCAAGAGTGCCCTCTAGTGTGTGGAAAGCATCGCTCTTGCATTTGGCTTTGAGGACTTTCTGCAGTATGGGAGGGTGATCCCAAGCTCCTGTGGGAGCTAAAACCACCCGCCCTGGCATGCACCTGGGAATCTATTTCTCATGGCTTGCTTAAGAATTTATACTTGAAAGTATTTCTGACCTTAAAGCCTCCTTGCTGCCCTTGTGTGTGGGGGTGGGGGTGGGGGAAGTTGTTTAAGGGAATTCTGTCTCCTGGGGTTGGAGAACAGAAGAGTAGATTATTGGTTTTGATAGTTTAGCCCTCACTGCCGGTAAATTATAAGTGTATGACATAAAGGTCTGGCCCAAATAAATGGGATCGTGGAGACGGTATTCTAGAGCTAACATGTTCTTAGAGTTATTCAACTGTCCCTCCTGTGTTTTTTTCTTCCCTATTTTCTTTCTTTCTCAAACACTTTAATTGCTTATTACTTTTTGTGCTCCATGTGGGGGATACAAAAATAAAGGACAATGGCTCCTTTCCTTAGGTTGCTCACAGAATAGTAGGGATGAAGAGAGATAGTCAATTACAACGCACTAAGGTAAGTTCTAAGGCAAAAGGAATTGCAAAGTGCTGCATTTGGGAACCTGATACAGATAAGGATATCATAAATGAATATTTAGAGGAGATCATTCTTGAACTGGGTATAAAAGGATGACCAGGGAATATCTAGGGAAGGAATGGACAGGCAGGAGGTTAGTCCCTATCAAAGCTGGCTTTTTGTGTCCTGCTAAGGAGTCTGGATTTTATCCCAGTTGGTACTGGGACATTTTTGGAAGATATTTATCAAGGAAGTGATATAATCAGATTTTCATTTTAGAGTGATTACTTTGGCAGCAATGTGGAGAATAGATTGAAAGGAGAAACATTGGAGACAATGAAGATCAATTCAGTGACCTAGGCAAGATACACATATTGAAAGGAATGTCTAGACTAGCAGTAAATCAATAAAATTGATAAAAGGTGGAGGATATGGAAAACAGTGAAGATTCAAGTGTGTGTGTGGGTAACTGGGTAGATGAACTGTCACCACACAAAATTGGAAGAAAGAAAATTTGTTACTAAATACAAGGTTAGTTCAAATTTTGACATACTGTGACTTCATCATCTCTGGATCATCCATATAGAAATGATAGACTGACTTGGGTTTATAGATATGGAAATTTGCTTTTATTCTGCTCTTTCACTGCTCGATCAGTATTTATTCCAAAATTGTATGTCTTCCTGTAGTGCCTTTTGAAGTCATCATGCTTCAGCAATGGACAGCAGTGCTATTGCAGAATGTTTTGGGCTCTCTCCTTCACTGACCACATCTCTCTCATCTGAATGCTCATATACCTAAAGGTAGTCTTTCATGTAAATCTTTGTCTCATACTGAATGTGACTGGAATTTATTGTAAGTTTCACATCTTTATTTGTAAGTCATTTAATTGAATGGTTCTGGGTCATAAAAGTGTTTTTCAATAGATATGCTTTTCTTTCTCCCTCTCTGCTGGAAGTGTTTTGATTATTTGGCAAATGTGTATATCTATAGCCTTTTCAGAACTCCTCAGCTGGCCAAATACTTTTTGAGTCAGTTATTCCTGGAAACTGTAGATTAAAGTGATCACAAAAAATAGTTTCAATTCGTTGTTATTATGCTGTCTATGGAATCTGGTTTCTACATTATATTTATTTAGCATGAATTATTTAGGAACTAGTAGGCCTGTGCATGAATCCATGTGCCAGTAGGTCGCTGTCACCCTCCTGTACTTCCTCTCAACCCCCTTCATATCTTGCTGCCCTCTCCCATCCTGTAGCTCTCGCTGCCCTACCTTCCTGCAGATCTGTGATCTGGTCATTAAGTAGTTGGACGTTATGCCTCAGGGCATAATGGATAATTAGCATATTTCTCTCTTAGTATATAGGATAAGACATATCAATAAAGGCATTTTAGACACTAAAAATAATTTTTTGCTTTTCATTTCATATTCATCCTTTGCTCCATGCTGTGCAATCAACCTCTTCACAATTGTGAATGTAAGGTTATTGGTAACTTAAAACCTACTTCATTCTTTGTATTACGCTGACTAGTAAGTATAGATTAATTTTAAAGTATTTTTCATTGCTTTGTAAACTGAGTGATTGTAAGTACACATAGAGAAAGGATGTACTAGTATTTTCATCAGAGAAAAGATCAGCCTAAGGAATATACTTAAGGTCTCTAAGACCTTTTCTAAGTCTGTACCTTTCCCTGGGCATGCACAGTCAGTTTCTAATTTTTCTATATTTGCAGTTCTTAAAATATATGTAATGTCCTAATCTTTAATTTGAGCTCTCAGTGGAAGAAAAGGGAAAAAATAAAATGGGGAGGAGGAGGGAACTAGTCCTTTAAGTCCCCTGGAAATCACTCCAGCTCCAGAGGGAGGGACTTGCAATAATTGGAGGAGGTGCAACAGTAATGGCTTATCACCTCTCAGTCTGCACTTCTTTATCAGAGGCAGCAGGGTCCTTACTGCTCAAGGAATTTCTTGCCAGCCATGCACAGGTAGCTCTGGAAAATTGGGAACACATTCACTGCTCCCTGCCAAGGAATGGGGAGGGGAGCTGCTACTCTGCTAAGAGTGTAAATAGACCAAACTGACTGTCATTTACTGCCCAAGCCCTCTCTGGAAGGTACAAGACTTCAATAGAGTCCAGCGTTCCAAAATAGTTGTACCACACAGATTCTGCAAGGGCAATTTTCTGGAGAGATAGACAGATTTCTGATCCTCCCTCCCTCCCGCCCTCCCGCCCTCCCTCTCTCCCTCCTTCCTTCCCTCCCTCCCTCCTTTCCCCCTTCATTCCCTCCCTTCATTCCCTCCCATCATTCCCTCCCTTCATTCCCTTCCTCTTTTTTACCTTCCTCCCTCTCTCCTATCCCCCTTCATTCCCTCCCTTCATTCCCTTCCTCTTTTTTACCTTCCTCCCTCTCTCCTTTCCTCTTTCTCTCTTTCTTGCCTCCCTTCCTTCTTACCTATTTCCTTCATTTTTTTGAAAGGGCCAGTTTACAAGTACATTGCCCAAAAAGCTGCTGCTATGTGTTCCTTAGTATAAATTGTATTGGAATCAATTGGACCAGTTGCTCTGATTTCAACTCTTCACAGTATCTCAAGGCCACTTCCCATTGCTATTTCAATGCACCAACCCTGGGAGTTGTTAGCATCTTGTGGTTCCAAGTTATTTTAAAAATCTGGACCTCATTCTTTCCTTGCATGGAGTTTTTAGACATGTCCTTTCCTATCATTGGACTCCTCAGTTCTTTCCTGTATTAACTGTATTATCATTCCTCATTATGGGTTGGGCCATTACTCAGAGAATGCATGTGTTCCAGGGCTTTCTTCCTATTAAAACAAACAAACAAACAACAACAACAACAACAACAACAACAACACACAAACCCTCTCTTGACCCATCATTGCTGTCTAGCTACCATCCAATTTCTACTTCTTGTCTCTCTGTTTCACACCTCCAACTTACTTTTAATCCCACTCCATCACTTCAATGAAACTGCCTTTGTCAAAATGACCATGACCTCCATTATGCCCCCAAATTTAATGGAGTATTAATTGTTGGCTTGCTTCAGGGCTTGTTCTTGATATATCTCTTATTTATGGATGTTCCTCTTACATCCTTCAGGTCTCAGTTCAAAAGTCATCCCTTCAGAGGATTTTTTATTGACCACCCTTTCACCCCTCTTTAAATGCTTTTTGGCAATTACTATTATGTGAAATTATCTTGCTTGATTACATATATAGACACCTTTTAAAAATCTGTGTCCTCAGACTTAAAATGCAATTTTATTGAGGTCAGGAAATTTGTCTTATTTACTGTTCTACCCCTAGTTCTAGAATGATATGTAGTATTGGTCTTCAAACTGGAGTATAAATATTCCCAAAGGGACATAAACATTGACAGTTTTAAGAGAAATCTACTTCCAGTCCAGTTTCCATATAAACTTTTTTTAAAATTGGTCTGCTTGAGAATCCATCATTCAGATTCTTTGCCAACTTCCTTTTAATAATAATATCTATGCTACTTTTTTCATATAACAAAACCTATGTCCTGCCTATTTTAATCTAATTTATTGCTGTAAGATATAAAATCTTTGGAGGCACTGAAAATGGTTCAACTGGAAATATTAGAGAACAAATTTAGAAAGTGAAATATTCCATTCACCAGGTAACAAATCTCATAATTTACGTGGTTTCTAATTGATTTCTTTCAACCAAAAGGAAGTCTAAGTGGAATTTTAAAAAAATGATAAATTCATACCTGACTTTTTTTGTTTGGTGTAAAACTCAGAAATAATACAAAGAATTGAGTGGCATTGCTATAACAAACTCTTCCACATTCACTTCTACTCTTTGATTTTGGAGAAAGGCATTAGTTTTACATCCTATCTAAAAAAAAAAAAGAGGGACTATGCTAATTGACCCTCATGCCATCACAAAGATGGCAGCGCTCAAAGCCAATAAGGAGGGAATATGCTAATTGACTGCCCTGCCCTCAAAGATAGTGGCACCCACAGTCAATGAGGGAATATGCTAATTGACTGCCACATCCTCAAATATGGTGGCGCCCATAGCCACAAGATGGCAGCACCCAGTCCTCTCAGCCCTGCTGGGATGGCAGGTGTGCAACAAGGTCGGGACTGCCCCCAGGTGGGCCTGGCTGCTTTGCGTGCCTGCCTCCAGAGTCCCCCAGTCCCCTCAGGCCCACAGCCATCCAGGGCTAGCCCAAGGCACAGGCAAGCCTCAGATGGCAGCTGCCCAGCCACCCAAGGCCACCCGAGGCTCAAGTAACCAGGGATGGCCAAGGCTTGCACTGCCGACAGTGGCAGCAGCAGAAGTGTGATGGGGTATTGCCTTCCCCTGATCACCAGGTTGCCTCTTGCCCCTGAGAGCTCCCACACTGGGCTGAGGGACCCCCAATGAATTTCCATGCACTGTGCCTCTAGTTACTAATAAAACCAAATTAATATAAAAAGTTCCTAACAATTGAAAAGAAGTAGAAGTCAGTTGACTTAAGAGCAGATCATGTTTGTAAGGAGTGTGCATTGAGCTGACTTACTTAGCTAATACCTTAGTTTGTGCAATGCCATTTGCTGGGTGTCTGTGGTAGTTCAGACACCTAGTTAGGATGGGTAGTTGGGCTGAACTTCTGGAGTGTGAAGGTAGCATGTGCCAAAAACATAGGCTAAATAGGAGAGGGGGAAGTTCACTTAGTCTAGAAAGCAGTATTGAATAGGAATGGTAGCTTCTACAGCAAGAAGAATTTCCACAAACGCATATTTAGAAAGGCGTCACTTTCTTTATTGCCTTATAGCTGAAATTTGTACCTGTATAGAGTGTTCTCTCTCTTAACCAGCATGTTAATGTGACATGCTATCTCCTGACTTCTTTCCTTGATGCCCCTAAGACATTTGCAATATTTAATCCTGCTCAGAACTTTAAACACGAGCAGGTTTTTTTTTTGTTTTGTTTTTTTTTCCAATTTTCTCTACTCACCACGAATTATTCATTGTCCTGATTCTCCCTGTTCAGGCATATGTTCCATGTCCCCTCAGGGGCAGTTGTCATGTCATACAACATGTTGTTACTGATAACCCTGGAATTATCTTTTCCTCAAACCAGTGGCTAATGTAATGATTATTTTGATGTTTTTTATTCTTAGTCAACAATAATACAGTTTATCTTCAGTGTTGTTTTTAAATGTGTGTCAGAAATTTACAATTTATGTTCCTCAGCACTAAATACTATTAAATGACAGTGTAATTAATTATGTCTGCATTTTAAGGATTTTACAGACTTATAACATAGCAGGCTATGTCAGGGATTTCTCTCTTGACAGAGACATTCTCAGAGAAATGAGTGCTGAGACCCAAAATGAAATTTAGTTCACGGTCTAATAACAGTCAACTGGGTTGGGTTGGTTACTACTTGCTTTGATGATGTTTTAACTCAGCTCATATCTATCAGAATTTGCTTAAGCAGTTAATCAAGAATATCAATTTTTCTTGGGACGAGGTTTTATATTATATAACATAAAAGATTCTGTCTCAGAGCAGATTGTGGACAGGTGTTAGTTTAAAAACCTCCTTTTGACTGACATTCTTCACAGGTCTGTTTCAGTCAAAAAGCAGGTTCTCACTACATAGATGGGCTAAGATCATGTATTAAGTTTTTTTATCTAGTTAATCACTTTTACATTTTTTTTAAAAAAATGTAGGCATGTTGACCAGGTCATCCACAATGTTTCATTACAATACACTGGTATTCCTTTTTGTGTATGATAGGGATATTTCCTAACAAAATCCGATGGTGACTCAGAATTAGTCTTAGCTGTTCCATATCTCCGGAACAGCTCTAGTCTGTGGGCTAAAGCTTTTATTTTATTTATGTTCTTTTCAACATGGTCTAGTTTATTTACCTCAGTTCAGTTAAAGGTGTTGATTACCATTCTTGCTGTTTGCTTAACAAAACTAATCATTCTATAATGACAGAGAATTAACTTACATTCAGAGATTTTTTTTTAAACATAGGCTGCATTATTGTTATAATAATAAACAAATTTCCTTTTCTTTCCTTCCCTCCATTCACTCTATTTTCTTCTCCTCGCCCTCCCCTCCTATTTACTTCCTTCTTTCTTAACTCTTCCCCTTTTCCCTCCTCTTGTTACTCTACTTTTCACTTCCCTTTCTTTGCCTTCAATGTTTCATTTTTCTTTCTTCCTCCCTCCCTTCATTGGATTTTTTTTTACACAGACATTATAATTCTTTGTGAATAGTGACAATTTTACCTCTTCTTCTCTAATAGGGATTTAATTTATTTTTGTTCTTTCTTCTGGTACACTGTTGAATGGATATGGGAAGAACAGCCATGTATGTCCTGTTCTTAATATTAAAGTGAAAACATTCACCATTAAGCATAATGTTACCTATAGGTTTCTTATAAATGTCCCTTTTCAGCTTGAGGAAGTTCCCTCCTATTTTTGGTTTGTTGAGAGAGTTTATATCTCTGTCACAAGAGATAGCCTGTGCTTCAGGGGAGTACTAGATGTGGTTTTAATATTAAAAAAACACCTGATCAGTTTTGGAATTTGGGGATTTTATCTGGAGAAGATCAACAATGGAAAGTTTGTTGGATAAAATCACAAGGGTTCAAGGATAAAAAATGCGCATAGTGTTGGTTGTGTTATTCATAGTAATACATTATAACTACCAAAAGAATGTTGACTTTATAGAGAAAGCCCTTATTTTCCTGTTTGCTGATAAGTATTTGTAGTTATGAAATATACTAAAGCAGCTCAAGTAAAAAAACCTTTTTAACAGTGTCCATACATAACAGTTAGGCAAAAATGTTTTATCATTTAGGTAGACTATGAAAAAAACACCTTTGTACAGCCTTGTATTGAGAACAGGCTGTACACTTAAGACCATTTTAGTTTATTAACAATCAGTGCTCACTTCCTTATTATGGATAGCTGATTTTAAATCTAATCTTACTACCTTTATTTTAAATATATAGACATATACTACACAATAAAATATTACTTAAGTTGTAATCATTACTTTTAAAATGGAATTATTCTTATAAACACATTTTAAGACAATATTTTCACTCCACCAATTTTATCCTTTCAAAATAAATATTAAGGAGAACAAATGTGTTTACAAATAAATAAGTGTACAAAAGTAAAAATTACTGAGTGGTGACCAAGTATATTTGTTTGATAGTATTTCCAAATCCTCTGTTGCAAGGAGAAATTTCCATTTATTTTAATTACTTAAACATTTCCAAGCCTTAGGTCGTAAAGTTAATTAAGTCTGAAGTCTTGAAGTTAATTAAGGGTCTTAGAATTGCAATTTAAGTTGACATTAAAGAACAGTAAATCTACTTGGTATTAAACATTTATCACTAAAATTTTACTCAGATAATGTAAATAACTCAATGGATTTAGGTAATTTGTAACATTGCTTAAAGTTTATCAGAACAGTATTTAATATGTTCATGATTTTAATTTGATATGCTTTTGTTTCCTAAAGCATCTTTTTCACCCATTCCCCCAACCGTGCTCCCGTCTAGCAACCATCAAAACGTTCTCTGCATCCACGAGTCTGTTTGTGTTCTATTTGCTCCTTGATTTTGCATTTAGATTCTATTGTTTATATGTATTTATTGCTATTTTGTTGTTCATATTTTTCACCTTTTTTTCTTCTTCTTTTTAAAGAAAACCCTTTAACATTTCATGTAATACTGGTTTGGTGAAAAATTCCTTTAGCTTTTTCTTGTCTAGGAAGCTCTTTATATGGCTTTCAATGATAATTTGCTGGATATAATATTTTTGGTTGTAGATTCTTGCTTTTCATCATTTTTCATACACTTGCCAATTCCTTTTGGCCTACAGAGTTTTTGTTGAGAAATTAGCTGACAGTGTTATGGGACCCCCTTGTAGGTAGTTTACTTTTCTCTTGCTGCTTTTAAGATTCTTTCATTGACTTTAAACTTTGTCATTTTAATTTTTATATGTCTTGGTGTGGGCTTTTTTTGGATTCATTTGTTTGGGATTCTATGTACTTCCTGGATTTGCATGCCTATTTCCTTCCCCATTTTAGAGAAGTATTCTGTCATTATTTTTTCTAGTAGGTTTTCAATTTCTTGTTCTCTCTCTTCTCCTTCCAGCACATTCATGATGTTAATGTTGGTAGCTTGAATTTGTCCCAGAGGCTCCTTACATTATCCTCATTTTTAAAAATGCATTTTTCTTTTTACTCTTCTGATTGGATGGTTTTTGCTTCCTTATATTCCAAATTGCTGTTTTGATTCTCATCTTCATATACTATGTTGATTCCTTGTAAATGATTCTTCATTTCAATTAGTGTTTCCTTCATTTCTGACTGGTTCTTTTTTATGGTTTCCATATCCTTTTTATGCTGTTGAAGTTCTCATTAAGTTCAATGAGCTTCTTTATAACCTGTGTTTTAAACTCTGCATCTGGAAGATTGTTTTCCTCCACTTTGTTTAGTTGTTTTTCTGGAGTTTTTTCTGTTCTTTTATTTGGGACATGTTTGTCTCTTCATTTTGAAAGCCTCCCTGTGTTTGTTTTCTATGTACGAGGTAGAGCTTCTATAGTTCTTCGTCTTGACAGAGTGGCCTTATATAGTAAGCATTCTGAAGGATCCAGTGGCATGGCCTCCTGGTGTACCCAAAGTAGATGCACCAGGTGTTCCCCTCCATGTGGGTTGTATACCCTTTCTTATTTTAGGTGAACCTTGATTGCTGTTGGCATATCAATAGGAGGAATTTACCCCCAGGCTAATTTGGCTGCAAGAACTGGCTGAGACCACCAACCACCACTATGGAGTATTAGCTGTGCAGTGCCTCTCCCCTCTCCTTAACCCCACCCAACAGGACTTATTTCAGCAGAGCTCAGGTGCCCACTGAGTCTGCTCTTTCAGTGTGTCAAGGGTGGAGGGGGTTGGCTGGTATGTTTAAGCGGCCTGAAGCTCTCCACCAGGTGTGCTGGCTCCAGGACTTCCCAGGAAGTGCAAGCCAAGGTCAGATTCCACCTATATTCTTCCATGAGACACATGGAATATGTTACAAAGTGATCTGCAAATGGCTGCTACTTGTCCTGGGTTTGAGGTGCCTACGCAAGGCCAAGCTGCAAACTAGGACCAGCTGCTGTTAGTGTCAGGTCTGAGGCCACTTAGTGTATGGAGCACACTGAGGCCAGATGCTGCTTATTTGAGTGATTTTAAGGAAAATCCAAAGCATAAGCCAAAAGAGGGCATTTATATGGAAAAGCCACCGGAAACAGTTTAGGTGGGCCTGAAACTTGGGTGAGGTGGCATCTCAGACAATCACTAGAGTGGGGCACACAGTATGAGCCAGGATGATGGAGATTCAGATATGGTACCCACCTGATTTCTCCAAGTGTGGGGGTGACTCAGAAAAGGAACAATGGCCTCTGCCAGCATTATCATGTGGAAGAAAACTGCCCCTCCAGCTTTTGACTTAACCCAGGCCTGGTGTGGAACTGGAAGCCCCTGCTTCTCATGGGGGACCACAGCAGCCAAGATATACCTCCCATGTTTATCCACCACATGTGAGTGTGAGGCCAGTTCGTTCCATGTCTCCACCCCTCTTACCAGTTCTCAATGTGGTTTCTTAACTCCCTAGTTGTACAACTTCCATTCAGCTTGATTTCAGGCGGTTCTGAATGATGGTTGTTCTGTAGTTTAGTTGTAATTTTGATGTGGTTTTGGGAGGATGCAAGTACTGTGTTTACATATGCCACCATCTTGATTAGAAGTCTAATAATTATCTGATCTATAAGACAAATATAAGTTATTTCCAATTAATTAAGCTGCTCCTCAGGAAATATATTAGAAGCAGGCATGAAGTAAAATGCTGCTTGAGTTTTATCTCATACTGTGATATTTCATTTGTCCAATTATTACCATAACTAGGAAGGTTAAATATTGTGACTTAAATATTTCATTACTGAATATTTATATAATAAACAATTAAAATATTTACATATTAAAAATTAATTTTTTTGAATAATGATACAGTCTCAATAGAGAATGGTTTCTTAAGGATGGCCTGATGCCTTCTGTTTGTCTTTTGTTTTTACATCTTAGTCACCAAGACCTTTCTTAATTGAAATGCAGTTGTCTCCTTTTTGGAGACTCTTTCTCCTTTTCTCTAAGGGGAATATATTATTTTCAGAAACAACCATGGAAGAGCTTAAAGTAGGGGTTATTGTTTTTATTTAGTCACACATTTTCTCAATGACTTATGTCTTTGCAATTATATAAGTGGATGCAAAGGATCTGACGTTTACTGGGGAATTTGAAATGGATTTGAACTTATTCTGAGATCTCTTCATTTCCATGGGTTCTCCTAACTGATACATTCTCAAACTAACACTTATTTTTGCTGATTTATTATTGTCTTCTCAGATGTTATGCTGGCAATGTTCTGATGCACCCTGAATTTCATCCAAAGTGCCTCTTGGACAATTGAACATTTGCTGTTCAGTAACCTTCCACCCTCAGAATCAGGTCTTAAAATGTAGCAGCCATATACTATCCTTATGTCAGGATATATGATACCAGATTTTTCTAAGAAATAACTGAAAAAGACAGAGTTAATAATTTACAGTGGGAATCTATGAGAATAATTGCTCTAGTCATTAAAAAGAAGTTTTGACATGATTCAGATAAACTTTATTCTGGTGAGAAACTGGCTCATTTTATAGTTGGAGGAAATTTGGCCTTCAACAAGTTTATTGAAACCAAATAGGAAATCAGAGCTAAAATACATTCTGAGGTTTCTCATCTATTATTTTAATAAATAGAAAATACATCTAGGAAAAAAAATAACTTTTTATTCACCAAGTAGTAATTGCAAGGTGGTAATAGGGATGATAGTAAGACTATAAACTGAACGTTTAGTTTTATTGATCACAAAAATACCTAGGCCTTCTTCAAAGCTCATATATACAGATAAATTTTGTAAAGGTCTTTTAGTGTTGTTGTTTTTTTCTTATTCAGAATATGAAATTTGCTTTGAGTCCATCATGACTTCTCCCTTTCTTCTCCACACTCTATTCTTTTGGTCATCTGTTTATTATTTTAGTGCATAGAAGTACAATATCATGGTACTTAGTACAAACCTTTTTGTAAACGTATTCCTTTGCCTTTTTAACCAGGATCAAAAAATATCATATGTTTCTGTTTTGGGACTATAGCAAAAGAGCTTCTGAAAAATATGAACGGTATAGCTGAGATGGGATGCAGTGTTTTTTTAGAAACACGTTTTTATGGAACCAGATGGTCTAGTATATTCTCAAACAAATGTGTCACCTATAATTTGATGAATACCTTCCAAAGGAAAATAATTTTTTCAGTAGATAACAGATGGTATCAGTCAAAAGCATATCGAGACACTTTAAGAAAAACTTGATGGCTCAAGTGATTTAACCAACAAGATTTTCTACAATGTCCCAGGCATATTTCAGGGCCTAAAATTTATTATCTGCAAATAATTCAGCCTCATTTCTAAACCTTACTCTATGGAGAATTGGATGCAACCTGTTTTATATGCTACCTATAAAAATGATAAAAATCCCTAAGTTGTTTTCTGGCCCTGTTTTTCAAGTACTATTACATTATGCTTAAAGGAAAAAGTGCATATCTAAATATCTTAAAACAATAAACAGTTTATACTTAAATATAACAATATTTTAATAGGGCTCAACTATATTTTACCTATAGGAGTGTAAAGTTGCATTAATAGTGAACTTTTGTTGGTGCTTTTCTTAAAGCTGCAGATATATGAACATAATAGAAATAGAGATTCGGAAGCTGTAGGTATGTATTACTAAGAAATAAGTAGAAAGAAAAATTGAAAACAAACAGAAAATGTCCTGACCGGTGTCTAAGCCAACACACTAACTTTAAAGATATGCTTTAGCTATAATTCTCTGTGTTCTGACTGGAGTAGCAGGAAACACCAATAGAATTTAAACTCAGAGTCTTTCAGACTAAAATTTGGTAAAGAAAAGCTTACCTAAAAAATTGTTGGTAAAAGTAAAAGAAAGACAATGACCCGAGGGGGGTGGGGGGCAGAATTATACTCTTTTACAGCTATATTTTGAAAGGAAAATTGTTAATATTTTCATTCTTGCTACTGTTTTCTCCACCTTCAGAAAAAAATAGAGATTGTTTTATTTTAAATTGGAACCAGAATACTGTGATTCTGATTGGTTTTACTATCAGAGGACCCACTCCAGCCAGGGGTACATTTGGGTTTTTAGTGGATGGGGAGTCTGCCTGACATAATTCTAAGGATGTTGGATTCCAACAATCACAGAAAACTCTGCTCTCCATCTGTTTTGATGAGCAGAGCAGCTCATGTAATGCCCATAAATTATTTAGATGGCTTTCTTTATATAATGGCCTTACTCTTTTAGGCAACACAGTTGGAGGGGTAAATAAAAGCATTTAAAGCAGAATAAAGCAACACTGTCAAGGGGAGAACTCACTATTACTCTTAGCAATCTTTCCCGCTAGAGTTAAAAGGTTTAAAGTAAATGTGTTTTTTTAATTATTAAAATTTCTTTTCTGTTATGTGAGTGAGCACTGCAGTCCCATAATTCTGAGAAAAATAAAATTGGCTTTAGCACAAAAAACTAAAATACTATCTTTTACAAACAAAAATGGCACCTTTGGGGGATAAGTTTTATGTTAAACATATATTCAAAATATTTAAGCTAGAATAAGGGAGAAAAACATTTTTGTGTTCAGCACAAGCAAATTTTTTTCCATTGTATATCTAGAGTATCGGTTACTAATTGACGCTATTGGTGAGGGATAAGAAATTGGGATCTCACCCTGACTGGTTTGGTTCAGTGGATAGAGCATGGGCCTGAGGACTGAAGGATCCCAGGTTTGATTCTAGTCAAGGGTACATTCCTGGTGTGGGGCATGCAGGAGGCAGTCAATGGATGATTCTCTCTCATCATTGATGTTTCTATCTCTCTCTCCCTCTCCAAAATAAATAAAAATATATATTTTTAAAAAAAAGAAATTAGAATCGCACAAATTCTACTCCACTTTGCTAGAGCCTTTGGAAAAGGCTGCCGTAAGCCTTTTATCATTTTTCCTCCATGACTCAGGCATTAGGCATATGGAAATCATCCAGTCTGAGACTTTCCTAATTAGTAAGGTTGTAGCTCTATTATTCATTAAATTTTCACCCAAAATAATAACCTCTCTTAAATTATATGTACATAGCATTTTAATCTTTTAATCATCACAAAAATGACTTATGGTAATCAGAGTAGGCAGTATTAGAAATAATACTATTCCTATCTTGCACATGTATATGAGATCTTAAGATTTGAAAAGTTCACTTGAATTAAAGATTTGGGAGTGGGAGTTTAGGAAGAAGATGGTTTGTTTTGTTTGGGTTCCTGATTAAGGAATTGAGATGTAGAGTGTAGCATGGTGTTTGCCCATCATACTTGCCCCTACCTTAGACTGTGGGACAGCACCCAGCAGGCAGAGAAACTCTGCATGAAAGATGCCCTGAAATATGGAAAAGTGATAATGCTCTGGCTTTACTGTAAGCTACAAAGTGTGACCTGTGTCAGGGAGAGAGGAGTTCTCTCTGCATCTCTGATGGTCTACAGCTCTGAGCGTTTTTCAGTGGTGCTGGCACTTTTGGTCTGAAAATAAAAATGCACTGGCTAGAGTTACATAGGCAAGAAATAGGTTATTCAAGATGGTTGCAATAGGGGTGAGAGGTTGATCTCAAGTCCATTGAAGCAAAAGGTAGGAGAGTCCTGAGCACTGGGTGAGCTAATGGGAAGCATTCGGAAAGGTTGTTGGAAACAGTGTCCTGTCCTCGCACAGAGACATAGGTGTTCCATCTTTTCCAGTGACTGTGTTTCAAAGTACTTGAGAAAGACATTCCTGGGTTGTGAAACTGGCAAGTGCTTGGGAGAAGATTTACATCTCAAAGAGGTGGAGCAAGAATTTACAACTAACAGGCTGTCAAGCTACAGGGGGAAGGCTGGGGTGGATGGGAGGCAGATGCTGGGGGAGATCAACCCAAGGACTTGTATGCATGCATATGAGCATAACGAATGAATGAAAGACACTAGGGCAAGGAGGGGGTGGGTGGGACATGTGCTGGGGGGTAGGGGAGGCTGGGGGAGGATAATGGGGAGGGGGGAAAGGAAAACATGTACTACTATTAAGTATAAGTTATACTGCAAAAAAAAATCAATAAAAAATTAAATGTTTTAAAAAAAAGAATTTACAACTGCTTTATCTCTTCTCATCGCCCCCCCCAACCCTACATGGAGGTATGTCAGTCTGTTCCATGAACTTACATACTTTTATATGCATAGCCCACGGACACAGGCATAAGATAGTGAAAACCTGAGGCTAAGGGATGGAAGGGGAGAGGAAAGGAGGGGAAATGGGAGATATCTGTAATACTATCAACAATAAAAATATTTTTAAAAATGAAAAAAAGAACTTACAATTGCAAGTTTTCTAATGTTAATGCTCTTAAAGAAAGGAGACCAGGAGCTCCTCAGGAAGAAGCCCAATGTAAAGCTCTGTCAGGCTGAGTGAGTGCTATGGCCATTTTGGTCAAACATCAGTACCCTTAGGGAATATGGCTGCAGTGGACGGAGAGGCACTGCCCGCCAGTGGTTTCCAGGTGGTGGGCGTCATTGAAAAGACAGGGCCCGGAGACTGAGAGGACAGCTCATGAGACCTGGCAGGACACACATGGGATGCCCAGAAGCACATGGAGGGGATTGCAAAGGTCCGAGAGTGTGTGTAACTCAGACAGAAGATGAGTGAAATTTGGTTCATTACCATTAATGAGATTCCATAGATAACCAGTAACTGGCAAAGTCTGAGGAAGCTTTTTAGTTTGAAACTTATTATACCCTCAGTCCAGGAGTACATATACTGATGTCTGGCTGCTTTATCCATTTTAAAAGAGTGCAAATAACATTGGCTATTCAGTGAAAAGATCCAAGTTTAAAATTTTTAAAAAATATTTTAATCTTTATTGTTCAGTTTATTAATTACATTGTTCCCCTCCCCCCCCCATAGCTCACCTCCACCCTCACCCCCCCCACTGTCCTCTCCCATAGTTGTATGATTTTTGTCCAGTCTCTTGCTGCACTTCTCACACCCCTTTTCTCCCCAAGAGATGTCAGTCCATTCCCTCTCTATGTCCATGATTCTGTTATATTCACCAGTTTATTCTGTTCATCAGATTATTAATTCACTTGATATTTAGATTCATTTGTTCATAGATGTGTATTTGTTGTTCATAATTTATATTTTTACCTTTTTCTTCTACCTCTTCTTAAAGAATATCTTTCAGCATTTCATATAATATTGGTTTGGTGGTGATGAACTCCTTTAGCTTTTCTTATCTGTGAAGCACTTTATCTGACCTTCAATTCTGAATGATAGCTTTGCTGGATAGAGTAATCTTGTTTGTAGATTCTTGCTGTTCATCACTTTGAATATTTCTTGCCACTCCCGTCTGGCCTGCATCGTTTCTGTTGAGAAATCTGCTGACAATCATATGGGTGCTCCCTTATAGGTAACTAACTGTTTTTCTCTTGCTGCTTTTAATATTCTCTCTTTGTCTTTTGCTCTTGGCATTTTAATTATGATGTGCCTTGGTGTGGTCCTCTTAGGGTTCCTATATGTTGGGGTTTGGTGCGCTTCTTGGACTCCTAAGTCAATTTCTTTCACCAGGTGTGGGAAGTTTTTGGTCACTATTTCTTCAAATAGGTTTTCATTGTCTTGCTCTATCTCTTTTTCTGGCACCCCAATAATTCGGATGTTGGTATGCTTGAGGTTGTCCCAGAGGCCCCTTACACTATCTTCAATTATCTGGATTCTTTTGATTTTTTGCTTTTCCAGCTGAATGGATTTTATCTCTTTGTATTTCAAATCTTTAACTTGGTTCTTGCGGTCCTCTAGAGTACTTTTAGGTCTTTGTATAATATTTTTTATTTCAGTCAGTGTATGCTTAATTTCTGGTTGGTCCTTTTTCATATCCTTGAGGGTCTCGTTCATATCCTCATAGGTCTTGTTCATATCCTTGTAGGTCTTGTATATTTCCTTGTAGGTCTTGGCCTTTTCTAGGAGCCTCTTGAAAAGCCTTATAACCGTGGTTTTAAATTCTATGTCCAGTCGTTTTTTCCCCTCCATTTCTTTCACATCTGATTTCTTTCCATGTCTCTGCATGGTGGCTGCTTCCCTGAGTTGGTCGATTAGCGTTGTGTGGTAGATGTCCTCTAAGGGACAGTGTCTCAGCCTCCCCAGTTACCTGAGGTATATATGGGTTGCACAGTCTTGTTGAAGTTAAGCCTAGATTAATCATTGTTAGCACTAGGAGGGTTTGACCTCCAGGCCAATTGTCTATGATGGTCAGCCATGCTCAGGTTGGATGGGCAGAGTCTCCGGGCCAACTCCACTTTATGTGGCACCTGGGACTCTGTGCCGGGTGGCAATGGCTGCAAGCATCTCTGAGAGAGAGCTGCTGCCGAGCTCCAACCGCTGCCAGACGATTCAGCCTCTCCCCAAATGAGTTTGCACACCCAATATCTCACCCAGGGTCGTAAAACAATGCAGTCTGGCGGTTTCCCGAGCGAGAGAGTAAGTCACTAGTGCTCTCTGTGCAGTCACGCAGCTGTGCTGTTCCCAAGTTCACGTGCACTCTGCACAAGCTCGCCCTCTCCACAAGCTTGCAGACCCTTGCAGCATCCGAATTTCAGCATGCCTTCCCACTGTCCAGTTTTTACCCCCTATGATTGTGGGTTCCCTGGACTTCACCCGGAGCTGGGGAATCAGTGCAGTGGTACGTTTTTGTCTCCCCTATTCAAGAAAACTGGCCAGGTTTTCAGCCGCCCGCCCTATCCGCTGGTGTGTGCACTGCTCCAAACCTCTCTCCGTGCACATCTTCAACACTGTCCGTCACCGCTCCTCTGAGTCACAGTGTCTTATCTTCACTTTTATTTGTGGAATTTTCACTCAGCCAGCTTTCCGGTGATTCTGGATGGTGTTTGTTCTTTTGTTAAGTTGTAGTTTTGAAATTGCTGTGTATGGCAGCAAGATAGGTGTTTACCTATGCCGCCATCTTGGTTCCTCCCTCTTCCCAAGTTTAAAATTTTTATTTTATTTTTATGTTACTCTACTATTCACCAACTAAATGAAC
Source organism: Antrozous pallidus (assembly GCA_027563665.1). Taxonomy (NCBI): domain Eukaryota; kingdom Metazoa; phylum Chordata; class Mammalia; order Chiroptera; family Vespertilionidae; genus Antrozous; species Antrozous pallidus. The sequence continues at coordinate 65,277,439 of CM050521.1, forward strand.
TTAGATGAATCACTTACAATTCCCTTTCTTTTTTATAAGAAAATTAGAGGCCTGGTGCACAAATTCGTATATGGGTGTGGTCCCTCGGCCTGGCCGGTGATCAAGGCCTATGTGGGGGGAAGGGAGGGGTGACAGAGGGAAGGGGCCATGGGAGGCTGGCTGGCTGGCCAAAGGGCAGGGGGGAGGGGAAGGTCCATGTGAGGTTGGTCGACTATGAGAGGTTGGCTGTGGGAGTGCACTGACCACCAAGGGGCAGATGCTCAGCCTCCTGGTGATCAGTACATGTCATAGTGACTGGTCATCCTGCCATTTGGTCAATTTGTATATTAGCCTTTTATTATATAGGATTGGGGATAATATATCTGTTTTACAGGGCTGTAATCAAAATGAAATCAACATACTTGACATTCTTTGGAAAGCCTTCTGCACACAGCCTCTAATGTCTCATCTATTACTTTTTTAAAAAATATATTTTTTTTATTGATTTCAGAAAGGAAGGGAGAGGGAGAGATAGAAACATCAATGATGAGAAAATCATTGATCGGCTGCCTCCTGGATGCAACCTGGGCATGTGCCCTTGACTGGAATCAAACCCTGAGTTAGAATGATCACATGCATTTTCACCTTTCAGTCCACAGGCCAATGTTCTATCCACTGAGCCAAACTGGCTAGGGCTCTCATCTGTTAGTTAAACACAACTTTAATACAACCTCAATCATATCTCTTTAGGATCACTGCAAATTTGCATACACAGGTTATTTGTCTTATACCTATTTATGCAAATTTATCTCAGTGCCCATTAATTTAAGCAGAATATACATGTTTTAAATTGATTCTCTATTTCATCTGTCATGCATTCTATATCCAAGCTCACTAAGTCCTGACCTTGGATTTCCTTCTTTTCTACAACACTCTCTCTCAGTTGGTCTTTCGTGATGAAACAGAAGTCAGTGGGAATCGTGCCCCACACATTCCTACCTTAGTACAAATGGAACTTCTGTCATTTGCTCCCATTGCTAAGACATTTCAGGGTTTGATTAGTGGTTTTTATGTCCTTTCATGATTGGTTCAAACCTGACTAAATTATACTGTGTAGCCATAAGCTGCTTGTAGCCATACGCATTTAAAATGTTTTTCATTTATTTATTTACTTTATTGTTGTATTATGGATGTCCCTCCTTTTCCTTCCTTCACACCCCCTCCACTGCTTGACATCAGTATACACGATATACATGACATACATGATATACATGATATACATGATATACATGATATATCAGTATACATGATATACCAACCCAGTTTGCAGAATATCAGAAGAAGATGCTGAAGAAAAATCTGTACTCTTTGATAGAAACTGTGGGTATTGATAAGAAAAAAAATGTTATTTGATGGGAAAATCAAACATTTGCATTTCAGAATAACACAAATTTCTAACTTGAAAGGAATTGCTTATTTTTCCAAATGATTTTTCAGGACAGAAAAAAAAACTATTTTGAGAGGACTATCTAAAGACATAGTCACAGTTACTTTGGAATTTGGCCCTTGTTCTGCAGCAATTTAGTCTGAACAAGCCCCAAGTGTGTGCTATTCTTTGGCTTTGCAACCTTCTAACCATAGGCACTGATGGCATTCACGATTATGGATTAAATAGGGCCAACTCTTGTCAGTAATTTGTTCGAAAGCTCCCACAGAGATGCCTGTGGAGCTGCTGAACAATGATGTTGCTCCTGTGTCATTTTGCCTTGGGAAAGGCAACAGCATTCTAACTCAGGGTTCGATGCTTGAGACTGGAAGCCTCTACTCTATCTGATGTAAATTAAACCTTGAGTGCACTCTGCCTGGCATTGCAATTAGCATCTGGGGCCTGACCAAATCCTAATTTGTGCAATCACAGATTACTTATTACTGGATAAGGAATATACTTCACCATATCCTTGCTTTGTTATGTAATTTTGCCTGGAGTTGTTAAGTCACTGTTGCATTCTGCCACTGTGAGCAGCCAGTGGGCTTTTAGAAATTTCAGCATGAAAGGCTCTCAAGAAAACACGAAAATCTTTTAACATAAGGCTGTCTGCAGGAGACTACTTCTTGGTTTAGTTATGTGATTGCATTTGAACAAATGTGTTTTTTCCTTAGCTCTACGTTAGTGTCTTTTAAATTGATGGACTTTCGAGTAAAGTTTACAGATCTCCTGCTTAAATTTCAATTTTAGGGGGTAGAAGTTTTAGAGTGAAATATGAAGAACTTTGTGAAATGAATAAAGTGCATGTGATCAATTAGACAGTATTTTGCTAATCTCAATTTTTTCTGTTTATAAAAACAGTAAAATGCTACAATTCTTAAGAGAAAATACAATTTCGGAAGACAGCTGCCGGATAGTCTAATATTTTATTTACTGATGTTGTATTTCACTCTTTTTAGTATAAGTTGCACCATGCATTTAAAATGTTTTTCATTTATTTATTTACTTTATTGTTGTATTATGGATGTCCCTCCTTTTCCTTCCTTCACACCCCTCCACCCACCTCCCACCCCACCCCACCCCAGACCTTCACCTATTTGTCTGTGTCCATGGGCTATGCATATACGATTATAAGTTCTTGAAGTATTAATTGGGATACAATTGGGTTCTTTGTGAGGTGACAACAAAGGGCTTCTTGCTTCATACAAGGATCAGTGGACTATATTACCCACAGGCAAATCAAGTCCATCGCCTATCTTTATAAAAAAGGTCTCATTGGAGTGCGGTCATTTCCACTTGTTTACGTACTTTCTATGGCTGCTTTTATAAAGACTATATGATGTACTAGTATAAGACCTAAAATATTTACTATGTGGCTTTATCTAGAAAAAATGTTTGCCGACCACTGGTCTTTACACAATCAACATTATCTTGTAAAATAAGATAGTGCACAGCCTCTAAATGATGGGAGAATTAAACTGCATAGTTGACAAAGAATTAACCTTGGACAGTCCCATGCCTTGAACTCTGGCTAGTCATTTGTGGAGACCTCAAGATTCCCTTTCCCTTTCCTCCCCTTTCTCAAGTTTCCGGGTCCAAGCTCTCATCTGTGAGTTAAGAACCAGCAATGTGATATACCACTGATTGATGCTATGTATTTTGTACATAAGCCCTTGGAGTTAATGTTTTGAACCCAATGAAAGTATGTATTTTGCAGCAGCTTCACATTTTAGGCTGCCTTTTTAGAGCTGCTTTTGTGTACAGTTTGCTCTTACACTGTAAAGCAAAATAACAGTTCTCCTCTCTTATCTTTGGCCCAAACTGGCCACACACATCTTTTGAGCCATTACTATAGACCTGTGGTTGACAAACTGTGGCTCGCGAGCCATATGCGGCTCTTTGGCCCCTTGAGTGTGGCTCTTTCACAAAATATCATGGCCTAGGTGAGTCTATTTTGAAGAAGTGGTGTTAGAAGTTTAAGTTTAAAAAATTTGGCTCTCAGAAGAAATTTCAATCGTTGTATTGTTGATATTTGGCTCTGTTGACTGATGAGTTTGCCAACCACTGGAATAGACTAATCAGATTCCTCCAAAATATGCATTTTGGAATAGGGTTACCTGCTCCTATATCACTTGGGAGAAGGGTAGATACATAGATTGGTTATTTTCTTTTGTTCCCACAGAGCTACCCATTCTGTCCATTTTATCTTGGCTTTTTCCCAAAAGTAGAGCCTAGAAAATGGGTACATGAAGTAATTTATTTTGGGAAATGATGTTAGGGAACAGGAATTAGGAGATTAGGAATAAGAAAATAAAGAAGGCAATAAAAGCTAATCCAAGATTGAAGTTACTCAGGTTGAGTATTAGTTACTGTTCAATGAGAACCGTTGAAAGATTGTTAGAGGTCCTCTCTCAAAACTGTTTGCTCAGGAAATGGAAGAGGATTTATTTATCCCACAGCAGTGGTTCCCAACGTGGGCCACAGGGAGGCAATTATATATATATATATTTTAAATATTTTATTGATTTTTTACAGAGCAGAAGGGAGAGGGATAGAAAATCAGAAACATCGATGAGAGAGAGACATCGATCAGCTGCCTCTTGCACGCCCCCCACTGGGGATGTGCCCACAGCCAAGGTACATGCCCTTGACTGGAATCGAACCCGGGACCTTTCAGTCCGCAGTCCGACGCTCTATCCACTGAGCCAAAACAGTCTCGGCAGGAGGCAATTATATTTTAAGGGGGGCAATTTGAGAATAAATTATTAACAGTGAATTTTTTGCATTTCTTATTGTTTTAGGGGCTTTAGAACTGTATATATATATATATATATATATAGTGACATATTTCTTATTGATTTCTTACTCAATACTTCAACTTTCCTTTTGTTCTTTTATCTTTTCCTTTCATGGATGCCATGTTCTTCAGAAGCTTGTTTAGACCAATTTAATTGCTTTTTAGGCTTCCTCCACGTGAATAGGATCCACTTTTTAAAATATATATTTTATTGATTTTTTTCTTTTACAGAGAGGAAGGGAGAGGGATAGAGAGTTAGAAACATTGATGAGAGAGAAACATTGATCAGCTGCCTCCTGCCCACCTCCTACTGGGGATGTGCCCACAACCAAGGTTACATACATGCCCTTGGCTGGAATCGATCCTGGGACCCTTTGATCCGTAGGCTGACTATCCATTGAGCCAAACTGGTTAGAGCAGGAGTTCACTTTTTGAAAAATAAGAATTATTTTTCACGGGGGTGGGAGGCATCAGGATTTTAGAGATGCTTAGGTGGAGCATGGCCACAAAAAAAAAAAAAAAAAAAAAGGTTGGTAACCTCTGATCTACAGGCTTCCAACACCGAATGGCTGCATGACAAGGATTGTCCCAGGGGCCACTAACTTCCTTGCATGTGTAGCTGAGCATGTTGCAGAATGGGTAGGCAGGCTAGTCTCATGCAGGTGTCTCATGCAGGCAAAGGATTCCTGAGGCACAAGAGATACTGTGTGCAGCTGAGCCAAGGTGCTATTGGCGTAGTTGGTGGCCAGAGCAATGGCCAGAACAAATTAGCAGAGACAGGATGTATGTCTCCTTCACTTTCTCAAAATTTGCAGAGACAGGATGTATGTCTCCTTCACTTTCTTCCTACCTTAGGGGCCAGCCACTGTCCCTAAATCACCTGTCTGTTGATGATTCTTGGATCCTGCCCAAACCACTCTGGAACAGTGGTGGAACAGTGGAACTCTGGAACAGTCCTTTCATTGAATTTCCATTTATCAAATATTCTGTGCCTTCATTTGCTGCCTAAATAAACTGGGGTTTCATCAACAAAATGAAAAGAAATCCTACTGAATGGGTCTGTAAAATTAACCAGCACTTCAATTTTATGTTAGGAAGGAGGACACTAAAGAAAGTGAATGGAGGATGAGGAAAGAGTAGAATTAAGCCACCTTGATGTGTTTCTTGTCATTCAAGAATGTGCAAAGAAGGAAAAAGAAAACAGAAAGAATAATATATACAATCCCCCAAAAACATATTTGAAGAATCAAAGGAGGACCATACTTTTCAAAAACTTTTTTCATAGTTAAATATTTTTGACAACTTAAATATACTTCATGGGGTAGTGGTTAAGTGAATTACAGTGGATTCATGCAGTGTTACTTGCTCAGGACTTTGAGAATAGTATTATTTCAGTGAATAAATGTGACATTCATTCTATGATATATGCAGAGAAGTGTTTATAAATGTAAGTAAAATATGTGTATATGAATCCTACTTGTGTATTACTTTGAGAACAATGGTATTGTTATGTTAGTGGAATGATGTAGAATGATTGTGATATTCTAATATAAAGTGATCTGCAAAATATATTAAGTAACAAAGGTAGGCCTATGTAAAATAACCCCTTTTGTATTAAAGCAGAAAACATAAATATATTTTATTTGCTCATATATACATAAAACATTTCTGGAAAAATAAGTATAATATTTGTTTATAGGAAAAGGGTGGATATTTAGGATAAGAGGAAAATTTGCTTTTCATTATATATTGTATCATGTTTGTTTTTTCTGTTTAAATATTACTTATTAAAGTAGAGACAGTTTACTAGAAGGAACATAAATACATAATTATGTACTTAACTTCTAGAAGACACAGAATCTCTGAAATAAAAGAAGAAAAATGACATAGAGAAAAGGAGTTTCTATACAGTTGTAAGTATAAAAGGAACTGGCAAGGAAAGTCTAAATTATAAAGACATTTAAAATGTAATGAGGAAATTAAAGTCTATGTTAGAAGCAAAACAGATAAGACTAATATCCTCATAGAAGTAGCCAGTGACTTGGAAAAAATCTTTCAGTTATTCCAGAATTCAGAGGATAAGAGCAACAAAAAGAAATTAACAAGAAAGAAGAACATAGGTGTGAAAGGCAAAGAACAAAAGTTTAACCTACAGAAAATCGGTCTTCCAAGAAGAGAGGACAAATTGAACCAAACAAAGATCAGGAAATAATAGTATAACACTTCCATGAGATAAATTTGGAGAGCTGGGTGAAAAAGGTGAAGTACAAATTAAGAAGTACAAATTGGCCATTACAAAATAGTTATTGGGATGTAAATTATAGCATAGGAACTGTAGTCAATAATATTGTGGGGAATCACTTTGTAAATTATATAATTGTCTATCTACTATGTGGAACACCTGGAACAAATATAAAATTGAATGTTAATTTCAATAAAAATATTTTTAAAAAGTTAAAAATAAGTAAAAATAAATGAAACATTTACAAAAGTTGAGTCCTATTGGTTCACAAAGAAACCATAATAATTTCTGAAAAGCAGAATAATGAATACATTATTTTGCATTAAATGCAAAATAAACAAGAAATTAATAATATGGAAGCAAAATATCTACAACCATTGGAAATGAAGCAAAAAATAATGCAAACCAGCCTTCTGTAAACTCTTAAAGAGAAGTTCAAATTAGCTAAAAATAATAATAACAATAAAAACACGCAAGAAGATTAATGGTTTATTAGCAAAGTTGTAATCAGAGGCAAATTCATAGTTTGAAATTTTTTCATTATAAAAGAAAAAATTAATGCAACAAATTATTAAAGGTAAAGACCAAATAACATGAAGTTAAGCAGAGACATGAATTTATATAAGCCTCATGAGGACATGGGCTTTTTCTGTTTTGTATTGAGTTTGAAGCCCAGAGCTATGTCCTGAACCAACAGACAATCAATAAATGTTTGTAAAATTGGTATGTGAATGAGTGATTAAATAAGTAAACAAATAAAATCAGAATTTCGGGGGGGGATAAAAGAATATTAGTAAAATTTAAAATCTAAGACCTCCTAAGGATACTCACACTACATTCTTAAAGAGGATTCCATCCTTTGCCTCTTGGAGCTGTGAAAATGGACATATCAGTTGCAAATGAGTGTTCATAGGGAAACAGGTGAGCTGAGTTTTGTGTGATCATAGAGGCACAGGTGTGGAATGTCAGAGGACTTACTGGTCATATCTGGAATGTTTGGCATCTTCTGGAGACAAAATCTGTCTTTACCCTCAACTTCCTTTGAATAGGAACAGTAGGCTTTCGTTTCAACCTCAAAATAAACCACCTTTACAGTAATCACGTGACTTAGGTTTACTGTGGTATTTGTTACTGAGAGCTAAACCTTTCCTGAACACAGTTTTAACTAGGAGAAGGTTGCTACACTGCTGGGGGCTGAGAAATGAACGAGAGTGTTTTCATTGCTATGGAGAAGAATGTGGGATCGTTAAAGATCCACTTTGATTGCTTTACACATTTTTCCAATATGAATTCTCTAGAAAAGAAAGAGGAACGAATAACATTTCAAGCTATTGGCACATCACTGGATATACTGACTAAAGCGAAAATCCCTTCTTGGTTCCCTGTTACAAGTCACTCTGACTGGCTTTATCCCCAAGTCTTCTGATGTTGGAATGAAAGAAGATATTATCTTTCTTTACTGTTAATATTAATCCTTAACCTCTCCCCCCCCCCCTTTTTTTTACCTATGAAAAGACCAGCTGAATTAAAATAATAGCTTTCAAATTTCAAAATACTGAATAATTGAAAATTTCTGTCACAGAACAGGCTACCATCCCACTCACCTGACCTTCAACTTAAAACAAGTCAACACACTTCTTTTAAACCAAATAGCATTTCCCTGGGTCTTGTTTAGAATCCTAGCCAAACTTCCTATCTTCTCAGGGGCTTTGCACGAAAGACTAGTCTGCTTTTTTGTTTTTGTTTGGAAGGTCACCCTTATCAGGTCTGTAATTAATTCTTGCCAGGCTAATAGTGTTCCCTGTGAATCCCACAGTCTTGGCGGGAGAACATTGATAATGTATCTAACCACGGCAAAGTGAAACATCTTCCCCTTCCAGACCACGGATCTGGCTGCCTCTTTCCTTGGCTGACACAATGTGGTCTGTAGCTGTGACTGCTGCTCGCTACAGGAAAACCAGCTCCTTGCCTTTCTTTAGGCTAGCAACATCTTCTGTCCCTGTTTTCAAGAACAAAGTCAGATTCAGAGTCAGCCCACCCCCTTACCTGGAAGCGCAGGCTTTTCATGCAATAAGATACAACAGCTTAGCTTGCATGAGGTTTTTGGGAAAGGGCCAAATATTCAAAAAACCATCTGCTTGCATTGCTCATAAATCACAGAAATGATTGCCCTTGATCTGCAGCCATTCCCCATTATAGAGGATATTGGTTTCCAAAAGATGTCACAGCATATTGAAATGAGATGGTCTCTTCCAAGCAGAAAATTCCTCTTCACCATTGCATTATATAGCAGAGTGGAATTATGTCCAGATAACCCTCAAAAGCAGAATCTCAGAAAAGAGGCAGGTGGAGGGATGGTTGTAAATTTTTACAGCTAGCATAAAGAATGAGCTGCTAATTTTCTCCAGTCAAATTCTGTCACAGTTTGAAATGATTGGGAGCAAGAAGTTTTATTTCAGAAGCTGTCTTTTGACTAGATGTCCATCTTGTCACTCACACCATTTCTCACCAAGAGCAGAGACAATGGCAGTTAATAGAATACGTGTATGAAGAATGACTGTGCTGCAAATAGTCCATGAAAGCTAGACACTGTTATTATGCAGCACTTGGGGAACCGTCTGCAGAAGAGTTGGCATTGCACAAAGCACTGGGGAGGACGGGATGTCTGGCCAATGGCTTGGATGGTCTCAGTGAGACACAACCTTTGGAGGAGCTGGCTTCTCCTTTTGCCCGCTGCTGTTAAGAACCAAAGAAGTGCAGGGTTTGAAATTCACAAAGCGTGGAGGAATTCCTGGTACGTTCTTTAACACTTGGGATTCATTCCAGCTGGGCCCATCTGACAGCATGCTTCTGGGTGATGTACGGGGAGCTGGTTGCAGTTCCAGGCTCTGATGAGGTATCTTTGTTGAGAAAATGGCTGCAATAAGTGCTCTCTTATTCTCAGTTCCCTTTGCCTTCTGGTCTGAAATCACTTCTGCACTGTGTGCTTAGCTTGATTGACATGACAATTCTATGGTTACTAAGTGGTGCTACGTAGCTCTTAGTATGCACTGAAATTGTCTTCGATAAACCTTAAGGACTCTAAGGGTGACTCACCTCAGTGATCATTTTGGTTTATATTTGTTGTTCATGACAGCCTGTGAGATCTTCCCAGCCTGTTCCAGCGGCAGAGGATGTTGCACTGCATTATGTCCCATGCTTGGGACTGGACAGTAGAGGAAATCCAGGATTGGGGACAAAAGGGGAAGTGAGTGGAAAGCCTCTGGGCTTGTATTCCAGTATTGCTTTTGAAATTATATGACACTGAGCAAGTTATCTTAAGACTAAGACTAATGTTCTTCATTAGTAATAATAGTATTGCTTCATCAGAATGATGTGAGGATTAAAAATAGATATATCTGTTTAAATAGACATATATGTATAGCTGCACTTTCTATGTACAAATAATGCAAATATGCAAATATATATATATATATATATATATCCTATATATATATAAAAACTTAAGCAACCATCTGACTGTTTGACTGTTCAACCAGTAGCTATGACATACAATGACCACCAGGGGGCAAACACTCAATGCAGGAGCTGCCGAGCTGTAGTGATGTGACAGCTGCAGTTCTTGGGTGAGGCACCTAGAACCAGAGAGAAGGAGCCCAATTCTGGGGTGCATCATCCGAGAACCACCCTCTCGCAATCCAGGACCCCTTGGGGGATGTTGGAGAGCTGGTTTTGACCCATTCCCCACAGGCCAGGCCAAGGGACCCCACCTGCCAGAGTGACCCCGTTCAATCTGCAGATGCACCAATATGGGATATCCCTCTTACAATCCAGGATTGCTGGCTACCAACTGCTTGCCTCCCTCTGCCTGATTGCCCCTAACCACTCCCCTGCCAGCCTGATTGATGCCTAACTGCTCCCCTGTTTGCCCCTAACTGCCCTCCCTTGCAGGTCTGATTCCCCCAAGAACCCTCCCCTGCAGGCCTGGTCCCCCCAACTTCTCTCCTCTGCTGGCCTGGTCACCCCTAACTGCTCTCCTTTGCAGGCCTGGGTCCCTGCCAACTGCCCTTTCCTGTAGGCCCAGTTGCCCCCAACTTCCCTCCTCTGCCAGCCTGGTCACCCCCACTGTCCTCCCTTGCAGGCCTGGTCCCTCCCAACTTCCATCCCCTGTTGGCCATCTTGTGGTGGCCATCTTATGTCCACATGGGGGCAGCCATCTTGTATGTTGGAATGATGGTCAATTTACACCTTACTCTTTTATTAGGTAGTATACACATTAATATATATATATATATATATATATATATATATATATATATACTCACACACATATATATAGAGGCCCAGTGCATGAAAATTCATACACTGGAGGGGGTGGGTCCCTCAGCCAAGCTTGTCCCCTCTCAGGGTCAGGAACCCTCAGGGGTGTGAGGTGACCTGGTGATCAGAGGAAGGCAATGCCCCATCACACCTCTGGAGCTGCCACTGTTGGCAGTGCAAGCCTTGGCTAGCCCTGGTTACCTGAGCCTTGGGTGGCCCTGGACAGCTGGGTAGCCACCATCCGAGCTTGCCTGTGCCTCGGGCTGACCCTAAATGGCTGGGGACCTTAGGGGACTGGGCGCCACCATCTTTGAGGAGAGGACAGTCAATTAGCATATTACTTCCTTATTGGTTATGGACACCACCATCTTTGCAATGGTTGAGGGTCAATTAGCATATTCCCTCTTTATTAGATAGGCTATGTTCAGAACAGATCCTGAACAGAAGATAGCTATTATAACTCCCAATGAAGAAAGTAACAATTCCAGGACAGTGTTTGGTAGGACAAAGAAGTCAGTAGCTGAAACAGAAGTGAATCACTAAAGTGACAGGCGATCTGCTGAAGGCTGGGGCAGGGCCATCTTCTTTAGTTAGCCCCAGCCAGCTGTGTGTTTCAGCTGTTCCTACCGAGGACGGATTAAAGGTTCAAACTGCATCCACACCAGTACCGGGTGTGTGCATCCTACCTGTGCACATACACCCCTCAGTGTGCAAAGAAGCAGGTGCCGCTCACTACCTGAGGGTTGGGGATTTACTTCATGGAAACACTGCAAGGATGGAAAACAGGGAGCTCCCTGCAGGCGCTCTGGGCATCAGGAGCCTGGATTGAGGCTCCAGGAACTGCTGTGTAAAGACTGGTCCTCTGTCCTCATCAGAAAGAGATGTCTGTTACCAACTACCTCCAGCATCCAGGGGCACAACTGCCTTTCCTGATTTATCTGGACTTTCTGAGTAGCTCACCGGGGCCATCCGCTGCTTCTTTCCTCAGGCTGCAGGCTATCCAGAGGCCCTGCCTCCCTGGGAGGGCAGGTTGGCTAGGGGACACCTGCCCCAGGCGGGGCAATGGCCTCTCTCACATGGAATCAGGACATCAGAAGGGATGGGCGAGAGGCGCTGAGTTTGCTGGCAGCCGCTCTGCAGCAGCTTCTCACCGGGCACTGCTGACTTTGAGCTGGATCCTTCCTTGTGGGGGCTCAGGCATCCTGGCCTCTGCCATAGCACTCTCTCTCCGCCTTCCTCTCCCCATCTGCCACCTCACAAATAAAGTTTCATTTATATCTTGCCCAATGTCCCCCTGCGGGGAAGCACCCTGGTTTGGAACTAGAAAATGTTGGGCCTTACCTTAGAGCTACAGAATCGGAATCCGGTCCCAAGTCCAAAAGCTGGTGTCTGAGAAGACTGCAATGCCCTGTGTGCCTGCTCCACAGGAGAGCCAGAGCCAGAGGGAATATAGGATCTAGGCTCCACGCTGCCCGGTTCTGCATCAGCTGGGAACTTGTTATAGATGCAAATCCTTTCTAATTCTAGGTAAGTCAGAAGCCTGGGGTGGAGCCCAGCAAGTTGTGTTTAACAAGCCCTCCGGGTGATTTTGATGCCACGAAGCTTTCAACCAGGGCTGCCAATTGGAATCACCCGTGGGGCTTAAAGGTGGTCTGCGTCCCATTCCAAAGGCTAAGGTTTACTGGTAAACTCCCTCAGAGCATGCACTGCTGTCAGCATGAAGAGCCTCAGCTCCCACGTGGCCCTCATGTGCAGATCACCCCGAGAACCACCGCCTGAGGGAGGTTCATATATATATATATATATATATATATATATATATATATATTTTTTTTCCTCTCCCACCTTACCCCCACCCTCTCTTACCTTCCCTGAGGTCTGACGTCCTGATCAACGTTCCTCAGTCTCCGGATCTGTTCTTGTTCATCAGTCTATTACATTCATTATATTCCACAAATGAGTGAGATCATATGATATTTATCTCAATATAAATAATTTAAATCTATATATTTTATTGACTTTTTACAGAGAGGAAGGAAGAGGGACAGAAAGTTAGAAACATCGATGAGAGAGAAACATCGATCAGCTGCTTCCTGCACACCCCCTACAGGGGATGTGCCTGCAACCAAGGTACATGCCCCTCGTCAAAATTGAACCTGGGACCTTTCAGTCCACAGGCTGATGCTCTATCCACTGAGCCAAACCGGTTTCAGCCAGAGACAGGTTCTTGAATCTCTGCTGCCAAAGTCCCTGGTGCTTTCATGGGTTCTTCTCAAATCTTCATTTCTGTTCAACCCTTCTCTCTCTCTCCCTTTCTTCCTTTCTATCTTTTTTGCTTTGTTAATCCTCCCCCCTGAGGATATTTTCCCATTGATTTTTAGAGAGGGAAAGACAGAGAGGAACCCATCAATTGGTTGCTTCCTGAATGAACTCTGATCAGGTCCCTGGCCAGGGAGAAGCAACCAAGGTACATAACCTTGACCAGAATGGAACCCCAGGACCCTTTGGTCTGCAGGCTGATGCTCTATCCATGGAGCCAAACTGGCTAGAGCCTCTGCTCAACTCTTATTTTAATTTGTGAGCGACTCCTATACTCTTCTAATATTTTTTAAAAATATTATCATTGATTTTAGAAAGGAAAGGAGAGGGAGAGGGAGAAAGAGAGAGATCAATGATGAAACAGAATCATTGATAGGCTGCTGCCTGCATGCCCACAGTGGGGATTGAGCCCACAACCTGGGCATAAGCCCTGACCAGAATTGAACCATGATCTTCCGGTTCATAGGTTGACGTTCAACCATTGAGCCACTGGGCCAGGCAAGCTATACCCGCTTTAAATAGTCATATTCCCTATCGAACCACATCCTGAAGGCATACATAATTTGCAGTCGGGTCACATACATTCCCCTGTTCACATCTTGAATTCCTCAGTGCATACTATGCATGGCTTCATCGGTAGTTTCCTGTGACCACTTGAATAAAGATAACACACTTGTGCTTGGTTCTCTATGAAATGCAGAAGGGAAATAGTCTGCAACCTTAGGGATCCTACAGGAGAGGCCCCGAAAGACAGTGCAGAAAATTTAACCTCTTTTTGGCCAGAACACCAAGCATAAGAATCCAGTGTTTACTTTGTCCGAAAGGAAATTTTGGCCTACAGTCACTATCTGTATTGATTTTGGAGGCAATAGTCATTGTCCTGCCCTGGGTGAGGAAGAGCAAGATTGGAATATTAGTGACAAGAAGATTTAGGGTAGGACTGGTATGGATGGATCTCTCAGAATGAGCTGAGAGCATAAAAACAATTTTACATCAGATCCACCTTTCAGAAGACTTTCACTGCAGAAGAGACTCTTAGGTAGACAGGGTGGCCCATAGATTTCATTTTCCTTTATTAGCCTGTACAGTGTGGGAGCAATGGGCTGTGAACAAGGTAGGCATGGTGGCTTTACTGCACGAATTGCCCCTGACTGGACCTGGCTTGCCTACCTAGCATCATCGCTGAGTGCGCAGTTTTTCAAGCAACAGCACCCAGTCCTGAACCACAATCTGGCACCAAACCTCAAGGGTACTTTCTACGTACCTGATAATTAGACCAGCTACATTGGGTCCCTGCCCATCAGTGAGCAAATCAGAGATCTTATTCTATCAGAATAGAAATGTATGCTTTGGGTTTGGATTTTCTTTTTCTCCCCTGTACACCTGTGCTCATCATCTGAGTGCACTAAAGGTCATATATACTGTCAGAGTAAACATATTACCCCCAGTTCACTTCACAGCAAAAGTGGCAAGGCAATGGGATGATACCCCAGGGATTAATGGACCCTATTATATGCCCTATCATTCAGGAAATACTGGCCTTCTAGAATGATTCAATGACTGAATAAAAACTCGGCTGTGACATGAGCTGGCAGTTACCACCTTGCAATTTTAGGGTGCTATTTTGTAAGATGTACTATGTGCTCTGTACCTGTTATTGGCAGATTCATAGAGAAAAAGTTCAAGACATCCCTAGAGCATCCTATTTCCTTTTCTTTCTGAGGGTAGATTAGTCAAACTTTTCTTCACTTCCATAATATACCCCAGTGTACATGTATCATCTCTCCTCTCAACCCCCCTCCTTTTTTTGCTTAAGCTTACCAGTTAGTTTCAGTTGTTTGCAATCAAAAATCTCTTAATGAATATATCCTACTACTAAATTCTTCTTTTTAAAAATAGCAATGATGCCCTGGCTAGTATAGTTCAATTGGGTGGGCATCATGTTATACACCAAGTGGTTGCTTGCTTGATTTCCAGTCAGGGCACATGCCCAGGTTTTAGGCTCAGTCCCCAGTGGGAGTATGCAGGAGGCAGCCGATCGATGTTCTGTCTCACATCAGTGTTTCTCTCTCTCCCTCTCTTTTTCTTTCTCTCTCAAAACCAATAAAAATATTTCTTTTAAAATAGTAATGAGAAGCTCAAATGCTTATTTTTCATTGAGGCAAATAAAATAGTTGACAATGTTTCAAGAACATGGCAGATAACTTAGTTGTATACCCAGTGTCCATTCTCTACTTTATTTCTAAAAGAAATTCTGATGTTGTCTAAGAAAAGATACCCAGCTTAAAAAAAATTGCATTGGTCATAGCTCTGGAAATATGGTGTGAGTGGATGCTGCTTTTAGGAAAACCTTTGAAAGGGAACAATAAGCATTTCAAAGCCTCCCCCTTCCCCCCACCCCTTTACATTCTCTTTTTTTCCTGGCCTGGAATGCATACTAAATTGAAGCTGGAGCAACCATCTTGCAGCTATGGATTAAGAATGTCAATCAAAATCATCTGAAAAGTTAGAAGAAGCCGAGAGAGACACTGATGTCCTTTGACTAACCCTGGATTGCCTGCCTCTGGATTTACGCTAACGAGGGGTTGAACCCTCTTTGGTTAAACCCGCCATATGTTGGGTTCTGTTGTGTTTAACAGAATGCAATATGAAACTGGTATACCCAGCTTCTCTTATTTTCATTACAATTTTAGGAAAGAACAAAAGTCTTTCAATTCCCACATTGACAACAGAGCTACATGGATAATTTTAGGCCATTGAAAGTAAAATTTATGGCCAGAGTTTTCATCACGGGGAGTAAAATAACAACTGTCATTAGGATTGCTATAGTTTTAGCTGAAAAAAGGGATACAGATAAGGAATTTAGCAAAGTAAGTTCTGAAGTGCCAGTTCATGTACATGTGTTTATCTTTATTTCCTCAACATAGATATTTACCGCACCCCCCCTTTTAAAGTGCTGTCTTTTCTGTCACCAAGGAATTGCAGCATCGCTGGGGAATGTGTTCTTCCCTCTAGTGATGCTGATGGGTTTGTGTTCTACCTTCAACTCGGCAGCACTGTCTCCGGAGATGCCTGGCAGAGGTGGGGTGAGAAGCCCCAGCACCACTATGGTTCCATTTGTGAGGCCCCTCTGGTTCCCTCCCTTAACTTGGTCTGCGGTCAACCCTTTCTTAGTTTCTGGTAGACTCCTTCGTATCTTATTGCTGACATTCCTTTTCTTCCCCCTAAGTCTGATTTTGCCACTTTCAACTAGGAGTCTTATCAAATGCAAGAATATAAAGACAGAAAGAGGATATTAACCGGGGGCGGGAGAGGGCAAGACCTGTGGATAAGAAGTTGACTTTGATATTGGGTGGGCTGGAGAGCTAACTATTGGGATGTGAGACAAAGCTACTAAAATGCTTGGTCAATGAAATACACCAACTGGCTTTGGTAAATGATTTTCAAATGTCTAGTTACCGTGTAGTGACGGTAGGTGATATTTGCAACCAAGAAATTGGGAGGGCATTAAAAGAATAGTTCTTCCTATCCCCAAAGCACGGTTACTTCGTCTCTTAAAGATTCTATAGGTCAAGGTGGTTTAGCAAAAAGGACATTTTGGGAGTGGGGTATAATTTCAGGCATCTCATAGGAAGGCTAGTGAAATGAAGGAAGGGAAGGATGTGGAGAAAGTCCTTGTTCTCTTGAAAGTCCCTGATCCCAGAAAACATCCTGGGAGTGGCTTTGGGGATTTATCTAGAACATGGGAAAGGGGCTTCCAATGCCATATAACAGACATTTCTTGCTTCTCACTTTTCAATTGCAGACCTCCCTGGCAATGGCCCTGATTTTAGCTGGTATTGAGGATCTGTCAGCTGACAAGCAGCCAGTCAGGAAAAAAAAGGGGGGGTGTCTTCGGAAGATAGGCCAGTAGGGTGGTGTGGCATGGGGCTTGGGGTAGTCTTGCCTGGTGTAGACTATGTTACAATCATCTCACATGTCTGAAACTCCAAGGAAGAACCCCAATATTGTTTCAAACTTGAATTGAAATCAAGCTTTGTTTTATAACACACACAGTCCTGCACATTAGAGCAATATGAGAGACTTCTAAACTGAAGAGGAGAATTTAGATGGTATATCCTGTGTCTAGTTGGGAGGGGAGGTATGGTGCCATGGAGTGCTATGATCTCCTTATTCACCCAAGAACGAGCTCTTTTATCAGTGCTTCTAAGCATGGGGTTACTCAGGAGGAAATCAACAATCACCACCTAATGCAGAATAAACTGTGCCAGCTAGGACACAAGGAACACAGCGGTGGACAAGATTACCAGGGACACCCCCAGCCATGCAAGAAGCAGAGAAAAAGGGAGGGAGTGAGGGAGGGAGGGAGAGAAACGGTGGTGTGGGGACCCCTGTGGGGCAGAGACCATGACAGAGTTCAGAGAGCAGTGGAAGAGATGCAAGTCGCATCCTCCACCCTCCCTGGAGGAGACCACCCTCTTGGGCACAGGGCGCCCACTTGTCTCCCGTGAGGAATGGGGACCGCTCATTGCCAGGGGTATATTACACGAGCTCAACCGTGACCTCTCTTCATAAGGGCAAGTCCTTGGCCGCGCCCCGGTGACAGCATCCCTCTCCGTGGAGCAGGGCCTGTGCTGCAACAGTAAATTGTCACCGACACCTGCGCCCGCACTCGGCTTCAGGGTTTAAGTGCACAGAAGCCACAGCCAAGCCTGGACGTGGCTTTAGGCCTTTTTTTTTTTTTTTAAGAAACCAAATTAAAGCCCCCTATAGGAGGGGAGGGAAGCTTTCCAATCCAGCAGGGAGACGCCTTTGATTAAAACTCAGCCTGACCTCCTGCTTCATCTCCACGGAAATGGAGACACATTTCCGAAAAGGTAGGACTTGACGGAATCGCAATGAGCAAGGACCAGCGCGCTCCGCGCCGCACGTCCGTCTTCATCCCTGGAGCGCGCAGCGGGGACCCTCGGGGGGCCTCCGCTATTTGTCACCGAAATAACAGCGCGGACCTCTTGCCCCGTTTCTTGCGTGCGGAGGCAGGATTGTCTGGGGAACAAGCGATCGCCCCGGACCCTTTAGACAGCTGTTCTGCAGAGCTGAACCCCGGCGTGCGAGCGGGCAGTGGATGCCGAGAGTTGGGTGGGGAGTCTTCTGTTCCGATGGGGGAAATGTGTTCGTCAAGAATGCACTCGGGAAAGCAACCCCAGCGTCAAGGAATACCAAGCAGAGACAAAAGCCAACACAAAAGATCTGTTTTATAGGAAACAGGGGTAAAAGAAACCAGGGGGTTTCAGTTTTAGGTTCTCTGGTGTTTCCCTAAATCAGAGATTCTTGAATGGCAAATGCCCAAGAAGTCCAGGCAGTCGATAAGACTTTCCCTGCTTTGAATCACATGGATTTTGGAGCATTAAAACCATTTCTACCACTGCAACCCTGCACTGTTCTTGTGAATTGGAAATAAAAAAATTAATAAAACCTGGGTTTTTGCCGAAGCTGGTTTGGCTCAGTGGATAGAGCGTTGGCCTGCGGACTGAAGGGCCCCGGGTTCGATTCTGGTCAAGGGCATGTACCTTGGCTGCGGGCACATCCTCAGTAGGGGGTGTGCAAGAGGCAGCTGATAGATTCTCTCTCATCGATGTTTCTGACTTTCTATCCCTCTCCCTTCCTCTCTGTGAAAAATCAATAAAATATATTTTAAAAATTAAAAATAAATAAATAAATAAATAAATAAATAATAAAACCTGGGTTTTTGCATTATTAATAAGATCCATTACACTGTACGAGCTCTAGAAACTAGCACCTTTTTGGTACCGAGTAAAGATTAAGACATTGTAATGTAATATTTGTATTGGAAGCAAGATCCCAAAGAAATTGTGTTAATATATATTTTTTTAAGCTTGGAAAAACGCTACTCCGTTTCTATTATATATTTTACAGAAGCATAGAAGGTCCTGGTGAATGTAGACTCACCCAAGAGAGGAGGATAGATTTTATGAATGTAAACAATGCTTATTAGAGAGAAAAATTCTGCTGGTTTGTGTGGAATGAAATTACATCATCTCAAACAGCCCTCGCACTGTCCCCACTGTCGTTTAGCATGATCTTTAGGTGGTGCCAGGTCTGCGTTCCTGCAAATGGTGACCGTGCGGCCAATAAAATCTCCGCTGCATCAGGGAGGAATGTATTATGTTCACATCAGTGTTCCCAGACGAAACCAAACGCGTTTATGTTTAGCAGAGGTTTGCAGGAGTAAAAAAGGCAATCTCACAGGGAGAATGGAAGCAAAACCTGCCCCTGCACCATTCAAAACTGAAGAAATACTGCCCTCTTGTGGAAATCTGTAGTGCTAACATGTAGGGTCTGGATTGAAATGGTTTTAAGTGACTCGCTTGATTGGGATCTCAGAACAGTATTTGAGAATTCTAGTGGCAGGCATATGCCGTCTTTATTCCTTCACCCACCCTCTTGACAGGCTAGACTTTGCTATTGTTATTTGTAAAAATCTGATAGGCCCTTCCCTTGAAAGAGAATATCCATTCCTTTTAAGTCCTCCTTGTCACAGATCAGAGCCTGAATAGAGTTTACAGCTTCCTCTGTAAAGTAAACCAGAGAAATCTGGACATTTTAGGGTTATTTTTTCTTTTCTTCTTTACTTTTTTTTTTAAATAAAAGGTAATTCACACACAAGACTTGACATAAATGGAAAGCAAGTACAAGTTAAGGAAAATACTGGCACCAAGCTGAAGAAATTAAAAAGTGAAGTTAAATAGCTTACTTTTTCCTTCATTCAACTGTCCTCTCTCACCTCCATCCACCCTTAGCACATGGGTTTTCCCTTTATTCACAGAAGATAATCTGACCTCCCCCTTCACTGAAAAAGTAGATGACAGTACATTAATCTTTGAGTTATCCTTTCCCTACTCCACTTATCAATCTATCTGGCTCCAGGGTCCAAACCCTTGCACTAGCTGCCAGGAATGCACACCTCCTCCTCAGGTATGCTTGTATTTTGAAATCAGGCAGTCCTTTAATTCCCTTCAGTCGATCTTTCCAATGTTGTTTCCTCTTATTTATTTTTGTGAACTCTTTTTTTATAGAGAGGAAGGGAAAGGTACAGAGAGGTAGAAACATCGATGAGAGAGAAACATTGATCAGCTGCCTCCTGCACACCTTCCACTGGGGATGTGCCCGCAACCAAGGCACATGCCCTTGACCTTCAGAATCCAACCTAGGACCCTTCAGTCCACAGGCCAATGCTCTATCCACTGAGCCAAACTGGTCAGGTCTCTTTGTGAACTCTGTTTGCTGGACTTGGACACTTGTTGATCCTGCCACTGGGAAGCCTGTTCCTCTCCTTCTCCTCCCTGAAGTCTCTGCTTCCCTCCAGCACATCTCTTTCTCTGGCTTTCCCCCTCACCTACCACCCTCGGACATATCATATATTTTACTCCCTAGTTACAATTTGCCACAAAAGCAGGGATTTTTAAGAGCTGATTTTTTTTTCACTGCTAAATTCCTAGAGACTGAAAGAGTACCAGGAATATAGTAGGTGCTCAATAAATATTTATTTAAAATTAATAAGCAAACATTCACATTAATCACTCTGAACTATCCACTGTTGCCTCTGCCTAGTCTATGCTTTTTCGGGCCATTGATTTTGCCCAATGCCACGAGCCTAAATCTTATCCCCCTGTAGGAACCCCTTTCACGTCCTGTGTGGTTCAGGATTCCAATTCAGGGTTCGGGTTCTAGAGAAGGCCGCACCAAGTGAAGAGAGACTAGAAAAGTATGAATTTGGGAATATTGGGGGCCAGGCGGCAGCCATCTCTAATGGGAGGACTACATACTGCTAGGGCCTTGTTATCCCTTTTATTGAGACTATGGGATACACCCATAGCCTTTAGGCAGGAAATTCCAAAAACAGAAATTTACATAAGACAATCAGAGGTGGAGGCTGCTTCAGCTAACCATGTTTTAGCTCTGACCATTCAGAGCAATTAAGGTTGTTTACCAACCTTCTGGGCTTCCTGTCCACATCTTTCTATTAGTGAGACAAGGATTGGTTTCCCCCGCCTCCACCTGACAAAGTCTGCTCAATGTCACCTCTTGAATAGACTGTCTACTGGCTCTTCCCAATTATAAATAATGCTGCTTGCCCGGCCTTTTTATAGCTTTTAGTGTTACTTTAATCAGGATTGCAGCATGTCTTCTCAGAAACAGCCACCAAAGTGTTTTGGATGAAAGAAAAGCAAACGGCTCATTACTAATAGAAACAAAGATAATGTTATTAATGTAACCATTGATATCAAAGAACATTTATTTATTTTTAATGATGTCCATGTTTCATACCCTAATATATTTCAGCTGTATTTTTCAAAATGTATTAATTACCACTTTTTTGTGTAGTTTGTATTTTTATGTTTCTTAATCAAAGAAAGCAAATTATGAAAGGGAAAGAGTTATACATTGAAATTGCACTGAATAACGATAAGAAGAGATTAATCATTTTTTGTTTCCCATTTTTAGTCTTAGCTGTGATTATTGTTTCCCCTTTGTTTGTTTATATTCATCATTTTAGCATTTTCAATCTCACCAGACTTTCTCTTGGTCTTGTTTTCTTCTTAGTCTTTTGGTAATTTATTGTTCAGATGTTCAATTTGTTACATGTAGCGTCCCACGTCTGCCACCTTGTGGAATAAAGTGGTCAAAACAACATTGTATAGTGATGCAAACATCTAAATCAGGCATTGTGTTCCTTGGAAATAGAAATTACTCCTTTCATCAAAGTTCAAAGAAATGCCAATTTACCTGGATTCCAATTTACCATATTTGTCTACTGAAACTAAAAATTGAATTTAATATTCTAAAATGGCTGTTTTATTAAATCTTGCAGAACTTCTGAAGAGTTGAGTAACCAAAGGTAGCTCATGAACAGTGTGATAGTGAAACTAATGACAGAAATGATTTTATAAGAAAGACTGAAATTAAGAGCAGGAATCTTTTCTGGGGTCCATCAAAGATCATAGCCATTTTGTCCTAGAAAAAGAAAATTACAAAAATATGTCATGAATCTCCTTATTTACTGTATGGCGTGGAGTATTTCAGGCTGTGACAGACGCTCTTTGAAAGGCAAATAGCCTTTGCTATTGAACAATGGAGTATCAACTTGTTCTACTTACATTATTTACTTATATTTTTCTGCATAAGTGAGTAAATAAAATATTTATTTTTTATAATCAGTCTAAGATTTTGGAAATATATTCCCTGATTATAAAAATAACACAGTTTCATTGTAGATAATTTGGAAAATTCAAAAATATATAAAGAATATAAAGATACCTGTAATTTTGCTTTCCAAACATTACCACTTTTTAATCATTTTCATGTATTTTCTTTAAGCCTTTAATCTCTTCATAGATGTAATACATTCATAATTTTTCTTTGACAAATTTTAATGAGTTTGGTTCCACTATTCTTAATTAACATTACTAGATGATAATTTTTATTCAAGTGATTTAAGCACACAATTTAAAAAACATTTTTCTCAATTATGTACAAGAGTTATTTAACCAATCCAAATTGATAAAAGTAGGTTGTTTCCAAATATTTTGCTCTTACATTTACTGCCACCTTGAACTCTTGGCATGCACATGTTGATGAGAATCTGATTATTTCCTGAGGACAAATTTCCTTGAAGTTCAAGGGTTTGTAATTACAAAACATTTTATGGCTTTTGATTCAAAGAGCAAAATTACCTTTCATAAAGTTGTAATGAATTTTTTTCAGGTTAGCATTGAGAATCCATTTCATTTCAATCTTGGCGACATTATTTTCATTTGATTAAATAAAAGTATAAAGAATGTCTCAATGAATAATAATTTTTATTTCTTTGATTTATTAAACAAACCGAATTCTTTATGTTTACCAGAAATTGCATTTCTTAGATAATTATTTATACTTTTGTTCTCCTGTGCTATTTTTCTTGTTGATTTGTTATGGTATGTATCAAGTTAGACTATTGATCATTTCTCATCCTATATGCTACCAATCATTTCCCCAGCTTCTTGTATGTTTTATTTCATTTCTGAAGTTTTAATGTTTTTGTTTGTGTGGTAAAAATCACCAAAGTTCCCTTTACACTCTGTTTTCAGCTTTTATGTTCAGAAGTGTCCTTTTCATCGCTCACCTTCATCTCTTTTGCTTTTCATTACCATTTCATAGAGACCACACATTTTGCAACTTTTTGAAGCCATCCTTTAGAAATGAAAACCATTTTATTTCTTTTGTTAAATTACCTCCCAATGTAATTTTTCTTCCCATAGTCTTTGGGAGAAATGAAGCAGCATCTTCCATAGGTCATAATTAAGGAAAATTTCTCTCCAATTGTGGAAAAGTTTTTATTATTAGAGTTAATTTTGAGTATGAGGGTTTTCTTTTTTCTTTTTTTAATTGGAATTTTACTGGGAGACACGAGGTCGCAAATTCCTTGCCATCCTAGGCCACATGACTTTTATTCTGTAAGGATCAGGCGGGGACGGGCATGAAGGAAAGGATGGGGGCGGGGGGAGATAAGTGAAGACTGGGAGGCGTGGAAATGAAGATAATCCTAAATGATACTGACAACATAGATATGCATGCCTTCTTGCTGTGACTGTGGGTCAGATTACTTCCTTTGATAACTCAAATATGGAGTTCTGAGGAAATGTAGGCTGTCAAGATGGCTGGTGTTTTAACCTTCTAAATATTTCTGCCACCTACATCCTGTTCAATAATTACCGAACCTTGGCCATCCCATTTTTCTCCAGCCTCTAATCATTAGCACAGATAAACCGAGGAGTATGGCATTTCAAGCCACAGTGTGCCCTTCCCCTGATGTCCATCTGATAACCTGGACGTTTTGCCTTTTTGATATAGGGAGACACCTTGAGTGACATTATATACTACACACTTGTTTGTGGTTTCACATCCTAATCTCTGAGGGAGAGTGAAGGTGATGCCCATGAGTTACCCCTCGTTTTCTCTCCTTGTCTTCCTCCAGTTTGGGCACTCTACAGCCTCAAGTTTAAAAACCCGTGAGTGAAACAACAGCTTACCCCACCTTGACACAGTAGCAAAGTGGTTAAGAGCCAGGTCCTGGTCAGGCTACCTGGTCTGAGGGCCTGACCCACCATTGCTACCTGTGGGCAAGTCACTCAGCTGTCACCGTGCCTCTCTTTCCCATCCTGAGAGTGGTTACAATTGCACCTATTGCACTCAGTGGCTGTGAGAAGTAACTGAGATAACCGATCTAAGGTATTTATAGGGAGACCTACACATAGTAGGCGCTCTAGAATGTGACTGGGTATGCTGCAGATTTGATCTTTAAGCAAATTACTCAGCATGTTCAAGGGGGAGCTTCATGACATCCAGGATAAACCAAGGGATGATAATCTTCCACTATCCCACTAAGGGTCTCTATAACTGTGCTCAAATGTTCATTTTCTGGGAGCAGAAATTCAAGTGTTAGAA
Organism: Antrozous pallidus; assembly: GCA_027563665.1. NCBI lineage: Eukaryota > Metazoa > Chordata > Mammalia > Chiroptera > Vespertilionidae > Antrozous > Antrozous pallidus. The sequence goes on from CM050521.1 coordinate 65,302,090, forward strand.
ATGACAGATAATTTGAGATCAGAGATACATCCATCTTCCCCCTGATAATAACACAAACCTGCGAGATAGGACATTGCAATTACAGCAGCTTCTTTAAACTCCCATAACTAGAGGAGGGGAGAGGAGAGCTACAGCTGGACTCAGAAGCTAGAATCTTATACCTCAGGACTCCCTTCTCCCGGCTCTGGCTTTCCTTTTCCCTCTCATGGCTGAGTAGCTCTCTCTGCTTCTCATGTAACACGGTCAACACTTCCAAGCTTATTTGTTAATGCTCCAGCCACCAGAGCAGCGGGATGAATCAATTCTTCATTCTAACTCCAGCTCTACTCGCCCCCCAGGTGAAGAGCCTGGGTTCCCTATGGGATCCTTTATGGTGAGTATACTCCCACTCCTGGTCCTGGCATCTGTGCCTCAGCAAACACGTCCACTGAGAGTGCTCTGCAGAACCTGTGCCTGGAGGGAAGTGGAGGACGTGGAAAGGAGGGGTAGCAGTAAACCCGGGGCTGGGGGGAGAGGGGAGGAGATGCGGGGGGGGGGGGGGAGGGAGGAGGGAGGCACCGAACAGAGAAACTAGAAGTGCTAGGAACTATAGATAATAAAGACAGTTCAGAGGAAAAATAGCTCAGTTCTCATGATAAAAACTCTGAAATAATATAAGAAAATTAGAATTATGACTTCTGATGTTATACCTCACTTTAGTTAAAAACAACAACAACAACAACTTTGTTGAGCCCAGCTGGGGTGGCTCCATTGTTGAGTGTCCACCCTTGAACCAAGAGACCACCAGTTGGATACCTGGTCAGGGCACATACCCCGGTCGCAGGCACAATCTCCAGGAGGGGACGTGCAAAAGACAGCCGATTGGTGTTTCTCTCTCATCGGCGTTTCTATCTATTGCTCTCCCTTCCCCTCTCTCTAAAATGGATTAAAAAAAAAACATTAAAAAACTGACAAAAATTATTGATGGAATTTTCATATGTGTGAGCACAACTTAGCTCTGTGAAAAAGTGGAAGAGAGAAATGCATGACTATCCTTTGGGATTTATCTGCATTAAGAATAATCAATGGAAGAAAAAAAATCACAACACTCCATGACTAACTTCTTACTAACATTTTCTGACTTCCTTTCCAGTCTGTTGCTTTAGAGAAGCTCAGCTTTATGCTGCTAGATCACGAATGGCATAGAAGTGTGCCTGCGACAGGCTCCCTTTTTCTAGATGTACATGATATAGCTGTAATTTCTTAAACACCAACAGACACAGGCGTTGTGGCAGTTTTATTACAACCCCCCCCCCCCCCCAACGGATCCTCCTGTTCTTCATTTAAAGTCAATTGCACGTTTTCCTGTCAGAGCGGCTAGGCATAGCAGGCTTGGCAAGTTTATCTTCAAAACCACTTAGAGTAATTTGTGATGGAGATGGGAGACACTTCAGTTGCCTGACAGTTTAGCTGCTCTGCAGTCAATCAAGATGGCAGGAGTCAATTAGTCCCAGGCTTTCCTCTCTTGAGAAACTTTTATGCAAACAATCTTGTCAGGGGGAGACGTGATGGCTCTGAGGAAGAATGACTAGATGCTGAAGCAGGTTTCTTTCTCAGGGACAAAATGTCATCTTTTGATTCCTACATTCGACCGCCATCCTCGCCTTTGAAGACTGTCATGGATTGTTGATTCATTCTCTTTTAAGGGAGGGGGCTTGGAGTGTGCCCACACACAATATTGGAGGGAAGGTCATGCCAGTTAGGATTGTGGTTCATTACAGAAACCCTTGAAGTTTTATGAGTTTGTGGAAACTTAGGCAACTGAGGGAGTTTTAAAATTGTTTTAGCCTAGCAATTTCAGTTGGCCAAGAGATTAAAAAGGTTGAAAATTATAACGTTAGCCAATTGACTTTATGATTTTATGATGTGAATGAACATGAATTAAATAAAGCAGATTTAGCCTAGAGAATATGAGGGCACTCAAAATAGACATTTTAGGCCATCTCTTCATGGAGTAAATTTTATTTTTATTTTTTTTAGGATTTTTCTGTATGACTTGCCATTTTTCTGTGAAACTGTGACACAGGTGTTTTTGAGGTGGAAGAAATCAGGCTGGAGAGGCCAGCGTTGCTGAGCAACACACCAAGCTCTCCTCACCGAAAAGCGGAAATAACCAAGCCCGAAGCGGCCGCAGACACCTGTGGTTCTGAACGAATAATTTTCTTACTTTTAAAATACCCCCTCCCCCCAGGATGGCTTTATATGTCATTTCAGATTCAACATGATCTAATAATAGGTCAAAAAACTTCATACTGAAGTGTTTCTCCTTGTGATCCTAATTACAATAGGCCAATGGTGGGCAAACTCATCAGTCCACAGAGCCAAATATCAACAATACGATTGAAATTTCTTTTGAGAGCCAAATTTTTAAAACTTAAACTTCTTCTAACGCCACTTCTTCAAAATAGACTCGCCCAGGCTGTGATATTTTGCGGAAGAGTCACACTCAAGAAGCCAAAGAGCCGCATGTGGCTCGTGAGCCGCAGTTTGCCGACCACTGCAATAGGCAATGAGCAGATAACACTTCGTCCTGCAGGAGGATAATAGTAGCCTATATTTTCAATGATCTCATTTTATCTTTGGCCCAAACTGTAGGGAAGGCAGGGCAGGACGTGGTGTTCCCGTTTTATACTGAAGATGTGGTGAGGTGACCTGCTTCAAGTCATGTGGCTGACAAGTGACAGAGCCAGCACTCACACGCAGACTTCGCTATTCTACCTCCCCCAACCTGCAGTATCTCCTTTCTTTTTCCTGCAGAAGCACCAAACCCCCCTGACAACGGGTGCTGCCTGGCTCTCAGGGTCCGCCCCCTGGCCCTCACCTGCCAGGAACAGAGCCCTCCAGAGAGCCACACAGCAATCGTCGCATGGAAAAGGCCCCGGTTGGCTCGATGTCACATCATCCTGGACTCGAACATCCAAACTGGAGACTCAAATCATACCTCTCCTTATCTTTCCCGAGATGACACTCAAGGACCTCTTCTTGGCCCCCTGCCACCGGAGACAGAGGCAGGATAGAGTCTGCCTGGACCTTGTCTTCCATCTCATCACGGGCAGGAGGCAGCTCTGAGGTCCTCACGGGCCCCCCGAGTTCCTGCTGTCTAACCCAGCTGCACCGTGGTCAGCACCGTGACATGATGAAGTTGTCAGGGCTGAAGAGCATGGGAACATGTTCTAAACCAGGTGGGCCAGCCTGGGCGGGGGCACTTAGAAGTAGGCGGTATTTGTGTGTGTGTGTGGGGGGGGGGCGGTTTCTGACAGGTTGTGGTAGCTCAAGCGTGTTACTGGGGGAAGGGGGTTTACCGTGATAGCATTTGGCACTTGGAGGGCCAGTTGTTTAGATTGGCAGGTTGTCACTCACAAGAGCAGCCGTGGGAACTCCCTGCAGCCTGGAGCAGATCTCAGTTCAAAGATGCAAGGAACACCCTGCATGGCGCCCAGCATGGGCCTAGATCTTGCTCTGCACAGTACCGGCCTCTGAGGGCACCTGACTGCTGTGTACTCAGGGTGTGAAGTTCAGTGTTGTGTAATGGTTTATTTGCTTAGGGTTGTCTATCATTATCTAGCACACACTTTCTGAATTAAAACTCTCAGGGGTCCACTGTCGTCTTAACAGACATTTGATGGCAATCTGTTCAAAAATAAGACATTTATGGAAATGCGTGTATGTGCACATGCAAACGTGTGCTGTCAGCTGTCTTTAAGGAGCTTTGTTTCGTGGGCCAAGGCAGTAGACACGTGGACTGTCTGCAGGGCTCTCTCCATCTTATTGCCTGAGACCAGGACCAGGACCGGAAGTTAACAACCCGGAGGTGCTAATCTGGCTTTTTGGGGGAGTGGTTGGGGTGAGATAAGTGGTTATATGGCCCCATTTTTTTTTTGTTACACATTTAAAGTATGGCATTTAGACATTTTCTTTTCCTTTTCTTTTCTTTTCTTTTTTTTTTTTTTTTTGTGTGTGTGTGGTTAAAATGGTGAAGTCATTTTTATTTCAGTACTTGACAAAATATCCCATAAAATTCAAAACTTCTACCATTGTACAAAAACAGGTCTCTACAAGTGATATCTGCCGTCATCACCAGTAGCAAATATATTAGGCAGAGACAAGTAACTTCAGTAGCCTCGTAAGAAAAGTGCAGGACACCTCAAGCTACACATTCAGCAGTGTCATAATATGCAAAAGTTTAATCTTTTCACCCATCTGATAAATACACCAGGTTTATAATTTAACCATTTAAATGAGCATTCCACAAATACACATGTAATTTAATGATTATTGTGCATGAATACATATACAATACTTATATGTACAAATCCCAGTTTGTTTTCATGTGCTAGCTGGGATTTGTATACAATCATAAGCTGTAGGCATTTTCCTTTGGAAGATAGCCATTCGATTTTCATGGCTGTTAAACATGCTTGGGGGTAGGTAAAATCTTGTTATGTACACTTTGCACTCTACCACTGGTTAGAAGGAGCCACAGACAAAGCATCCCAAATTGAGAGGAATCCAAACCAGGCTTTCTTTTTTTTTTTCTTACAGAGCGGAAGGGAGAGGGATAGAAAGTCAGAAACATCGATGAGAGAGAAACATCAATTAGCTGCCTCCTGCACACCCCCTACTGGGGATGTGCCCGCAGCCACGGTACATGCCCTTGACCAGGATCGAACCCAGAACCTTTTAGTCCGCAGTCTGACGCTCTATCCACTGAGCCAAACCGGTCTCGGCCAAACCAGGCTTTCTTTATGAAGGAATGGAAGTAGCAGCTCCCCACAGGTGCTTTGAGTAGTGAGCATTCGAGTTCCTCCGGAAGCCAGGCTATGAGGCCTCTTGCGGGTGTGACATGACCTGGTCTCCTCGTCCTCCTTCTCCTCAGCTCCTGCCATTTGGCTGCTGGTTAAAAATGGGAGACACCATTTGCTCTGACTGGTTTGGCTCAATGGATAGTGTTGGCCTGTGGACTGAGGTTCGATTCTGGTCAAGGGCATGTACCTTGGTTGCAGGCACATCCCCAGTAGAAGATGTGTAGGAGGCAGCTGGTCAATGTTTCTCTCTCAACCATGTTTCTTACTTTCTATCCCTCTCCCTTCCTGTCTGTGAAAAATCAATAAAATATTAAACAAAACAAAACAAAAAAAGAATGGAGGACACAGCTTCTGAGATCGATAGAGAGCATTGTGCTGGTGAGAGAGGCCAGACCACCGACGCCTGGCTCTGCCTTTAAGAATAACAATAGCCGTGCTCACCCTAGCTGGTTTGGCTCAGTGGATAGAGCGTGGGCCCACGGACTGAAGGGTCCAGGGTTCGATTCCAGTCAAGGGCATGTACCCCGGTTGCAGGCTGCATCCCTGGCCCTGGTCGGGCTGCACGCCAGAGGCAACCGGTCCATGTGTCTCTCCAACATGGTGTCTCTCCCCCTCCCTTCCACTCTCTCTAAAAATCAATGGAAAAATACCCTGGGGTGAGGATTAACAATAAACAAACAAACAAACAAACAAATAAATAAATAAGGAATAGCCATGCTCTCTCAGCTCAGGTTATTCCACCTCAAGTTCTACCCCCAGTGGCGCAAGTAACTAGGTGAGGAGTAAAACAAAAGGAAACAGTTCCCTGTTGCCTCCCAGGTTTTTCAGCCAGATTCACCTGAAGTTTAGTTTTGAGCTGCATGTGGAATGGGGTGTTTTCTAGGTCAGAGCGGCTCAGGGCGGGCGCTTGCTGCTTTCATCCCTGAGGCTGAGGATGTGCTCAGAGGGCGCCTCTGGGTGTACCCGCTGCCCCGTGAGGGCCGCCTGGCTGGACACCCGTCTGTGTCGTTCATCTTAAGGGCTATGCCTGCCGAAAAGAGAACGGTTTCAACGGTTTCGTGTCTGCCCTTTTGGGGGACAGGATTCACCTGCAAATATCAATTACCTCTCACTTTTGATGCTGGTGAACATGGGTGAGCACCATTCCAACAGGCCCAGCAAAGCAAACAGGAGCTGAATTTAGTGCCGTTCACTATTTCCACTCACTCCCTGTGTGATGATCCCTTCCCCAAACCCAATCTATCTGTCTCTTCTTTCCGAGACATGGCTGACCAGCTGGAGACCACATTTGCCAGCCTCCCTCGAGGCTCATGTAGCTACTTGAATAAGTACTCACCCATGTGTGAGCCACATGCAGACCCAGGGAGACACCAATAACCGGGACCCTTGATGACAACTGAGCCAGGGAGCCAGGATCCAATCAATCCCGCAGGGGCTTGGTCTCCAAAGATGGTGATACGTGCAGCTAGAGTGAGGGTACTTGCAGCCAAAAGCCTGCAAGTGAGGCCTGAGGCTAACTAGTCCACCTCCAGGCTTCCGGTCAAACGTGACTGATCACACCTTTTCAGAATTTACGAGCGTCACTCTTTTGCCAAGCGTGTTTTCAATTGAGCCTGTCTCCTTCCTGCTGTTGTTTAAGCTCTCGTGCTTTATTGTCCTGTCAGTGGGGGAAACTCAGCGCCACACTGAGTGTTATTTGGCAACCCTTCCCAGCCACCTCAGGTCCAGGATTAATTAATCTCTCGAACTCTAAGACTTTCTGGATCGATCTGATTTTATAACCCCTGAAATGGGGTCCAAAGAGGCTAATTGCATTAAAGTCTAATCGTTTTTTCTTTCTTAAATTAGTTTATACTTTGAAACTTCTATACGTTGAAACACTTGGGGTTGAATAATTGTTCTCAAGCTCCGTGACTGCTCTGTAAGGAAGGGCCCCTCGACGTTCGCCGGCAATCCTCCTGAGCGTCTTCCAGCTCCGACCTGCTACCTGGGAGCAGAGCCAACGGCACATGGTTTAGGTTCTCCAACTTCCAGAGACCAAATTCTGCCCTGTTATCTATTTCCAGGAAATGGATCCCACACAGTTCAGAGACTTAGAACAAGTCACATATTTGGCTCACAAGCCTGTGCTGTGTTATTGTTTAGGGAAGGGCCAGCTCCCCTGTGCTCTGCGTGGTGACAGGTAGGGTGTCTTAACTTTTCAGTGTGTAACCTAGCGTTTTCCCCCACTGACAAGACAGTAAAACATGTGCTTAAACAACAGCAGGAAGAAGACAGACTCATCTTCTCTGCCAAATTGGCGCTGGCTAACGGCAAGGAGTTCAGTCAGTGTTGGTGGTTGGGGGGTAGATGCCTTCCTATGTTGATAGGGCAGCTCCATGGGGCCACCAGGGGTCTCTCACAGCTGGTGTTGGAATCCAAGAACAAGTGCGCCCAGAGAGAAGGGGAAGCTGGCAGTCTCTTCAGCACCCACAGCCATGTGCTTTCATAGCTACGCAAAGCCCAGCAGAGTCTCTGAGCAACCCCATGAGGCCAGGACATGGTGTAATGTTTAAAATGGAGTGTTTCCTCTTCTGTCAACTTTCGCTGGGTGTCCAGGATGGGGTGAGAGGTTGAAGTCCTATCTCCCTATCCTGCTTGCTCTCGAGTTGGCAGGTTGGGTGTGGGGCCACCCTTTGAAAGGGTTCCTCAGGAAACAATGAAAAGAACGGCCTTTATCTTCTCAAGCCATGGTAATGGGGAACATGGTTGATACCTAAAAGAAGTCTTGGTATTTTCTTCACTTTGGGCAAATAACCATTTTAACTGACCTCACTTAATACAGGTGAGACTTTTTAGTTTATTACATCACCTACTTACGATCTACTTGACCTGGAAAAAATGACTTTCTCCTTCACCCCTAGTAAGTTGGAGGGGGGGGGCTTCCCTGAAGTACTTGAGCATCCCTGCCACCTGTATCCTCCTTTGTGCTCTCCATGGCAAGTTTCACCGACCGGCATATTATAGTTCTTTATTGTCCCTTCCCCTCATTAGAGTGTATGATCAGTAAGGGGAAGTTTTATCTTTTTCTTTTCCACTTCCCACTACTCAGAGCCTAGAACAGTGCCTGGCACGTGGTAGAGTGTCAGTAATTATTACTGAGTGAATGGGTAGAGAGAGGTTCATCACATACCCTTCCTGTATTGGGTAAATACTTACACTTCTCAATCTCAGAGAAGGTTTCAGGCATCTCACTAACCTAGTGGTCTTCTCAGATGCTCGGCTTTCATTGTCTGCGATTTCCTCTGTAATGTGATACACATGCAGCTTGCCAGCAGGTGTCATATTGTTGAAGCAATTGGGGAATGTCGCACTGAGTCTTTTCACTTGGCAAGTAACATTTTCATCACACCTGCCTTTGGATAGACCACTGATACTGAGGTCCCAGCATTGTTCAATCTCCTCTCACCAGCTCTGGACAAAAGATGAAAGGGTCTCATATGTATATGATTCTTCTCCACAGCGAAGCACTGATAGAGTGACAGCGATCATCCAATTGGATAAACACTTGTTCTTTTTTTCCTAGAGCCCTCTCATGCACATTTCTGGAGATTTTTTCCCTCTAGCTACTTTGCTTCAAAAACTGGGGCTGGAGATCTATCTCATCAGAAAGATAACCACCCATTCCCTGTGCTTCCAGGCTGGTGTTGATGTTTTCTAAGTCCGGATGAGCTGTGAACGTTTTTGCTCATTATGTGGTAAGCACCAACCACTGCTGACAGCTATGGGCCCTCTTTTCCAGCTGCTCTCCCTAATGTTGCAGAAACCTCTCTTTTCAGTTCATTACATTTAACTTCAGGCAGTTACTAAAATGCAAGATAATTCTTTTTTAGTTTTTTGGGGTTGTTTTTTTTTTTTGGCACTTCCAAAGTTCAGTCTTACATTAGCAACAATGAGCCAGAAGGTTATTTTTATTTTTATTTTTTAAAGTAATTTCAGAAGATAGGGATTTAAGCAGGAAAAAAGATCCATTCCAAACGACAAATATTTAGCATCATTTCCCTGTTATTTACACCTGAGGGCCCTCAATTATGACCGCTTTTTAAGTTGGCCTCACAAGTGCAGGCTTAGGAGGAAATATGTTTGAGTTTCATACCGCTCCAAAAAATCTTGACTCTTGATACCCAACCAATTATTTGTGAAATTTAATATAAATAGGGCTTGACCACTTATAAAGCATAATTAAGAAATATTTTGTGAATGTGTGTGTTGTGATTTCTCACTGATTTTTGCCTGTCCGCAGTTCTGAGAAATTAAAGACAGAATGAGGATCTGCAGACAAGAATTCTGTGTTACTTATTCACTGTAATTTATTTATTTAAACTTTCCACTAGTTATATTCATTATGGTGCTTCCATATGTTTGTAACAAATGTGACAAATATCCCTATATCATTGTGTACATGTTTTATATCAATGATCTATCATCTGTCTATATCTATCTATCATTGACCATCAACCATAGACTTTAGGATCAGTTCCTAGAAGCGGAATTGCTAGTCAATGCATATGTTTATTTTAAATTAAAAAGCAATGTTTGCATGTCTTTCATTGACTTTCCCATTGTTTTCATTTATTTTCCCCGTTAGAATAACTTTTTATTTTTCTCTCAGCCTTATACTTGAAAAGACTATATTGTCAAATTTTGTTTTCCCATCTATTGGGTCATTGTTTTAAATGGCTTCCCCTTCCCCCAAACTATGGTTGTTCATGAGAATCCTTTCCATAAAAAAGCCATTTATATTTCCTCCTCTGTTGTTTGGGCCTTGTTTTTATATACTACTAGGAAGCAAGACAGAACTTTTAATGAAGGTTTATGATTGCTTTTAGTTTACTTTTTAAAAAGCAAACTGTAAACTATGCAGGGTCTGACTGTGGATGGTTTGTAGTGTCCACCATGTAACACTGCATGGCTACGTCTGCTTTGATTACAAAGCCGTAATTACATTTGAATAATTTTGTCTAGTGATCACTGATTTTTGCAAGCCAATATGATGCCTGTTCTGAAAGGAACTGTATGGAAGGCCTCTTTCCTGTTCAGCGCTGAACAAACATTGCCAAAATCTTTTTGCAACATGCATTATACCATGATTGCTACCAGGCACAGCCTATCATTTTTTACTTTAAGGAGACATTTCAATTTGAGTTTCCTGTGAATTTTTACATATGGACATTAGAATGAACATGAGCATATAAAATTAATGTTCTTGTCATTTTAAGAATCTTTTACACACATGTCAGTTCAAAATACTGTACACTATAACTTGCCACAGCCAGGGCACTTATTCTTTCTTTATTTTTTAAATCACTTTTCCCATCCGTAGCAAGGAAGTGCCACCGGGAGAAAATAGATGTAGCCCTTTGGCAAAGATAGTAAAAAGTGTTAAACATTAAAAAAAGTAACCCAGCAGATGAGCACTATAAAGGAGTGAAGCTTACACAAAGACACATTAGGAAAGGGTATGGCCATACATCAGCTGTCACAGCAGCAGCTGGAGGGTCGCTGGGGATGCGGGCTGGCAGGGTTTTCCCTGTAATCACAGTTTATGAAAGACTGGGACCCTTCCCTGAAGATGTTTGCTTTCTCTCCTCCCTATTACTTTCTGCCTGACTCTGACTTTCAAATCCTTTTACCTTTGCAGGAATCAAGAAATTGTATTCTACAGGGAGTGGCTTTTAAATGGTCTATTGATGTATTTCTATGGCTGTGGAAGGCCCCCCGCCCTCTATTGTTCCAGAGTGAGTGGTGGGAATTTGGGAAGCACTTTGAATTGTGACTTATTCTGTTCTTTTTTGTCTTATTTATTTTGTTTGGCTCTAACGCCAACCATTTGACTATTTTTGATACCATGAAATAAATTAATAGAGTCTATACTGAATAGGATAGGCGGCTGCCTTTGTATCCTGGAATAAGAGTTTTTCAGGAACTTGCAGTTGTCCTTTTCTTAATAGACTTTCCTTCCTCATTTTCCAGTATCCCCAGCTCCCCCATATTCTCCCATGCAATGAATTTAATCTGAGAAAAAGTGCTGATAGAATTTTCTCTTATATAGACTCTATTCTCAGTATAGTTTCCCAAACCCCGAGTCCACATGTTACTGACATCCTCTGCTATCTCTCCTCTAGAATTATAGGATCAGGCACTAGTGTTTTTATTTATTAAACTTTATTTCTTGCTCTATTACTATTCGTAATAGGTTTGTGTCTCTTGAACTTTATAAGTTGGATTTGTTAAAAAAAAAAAACACCACACAGGAGCAGGCACTACTTAACTAAAGTAGCAAAAGGATTTGGACATTCACTAAAAAACCATTTTTTAGCCCACATTGGAGGAGCAAATGGTGCAAATGAAAACAGACACACAATGAATAGAATGAAAATGATTTCCATGTTTATGTTTGTCAGCAACATAGTTATTTACAAATTATCCATATGAAAATGTAAAAAAGCGTATTACATCTTCACATGCCATCTGTATTAACTGAATAAAGCTTAGTGGCTTATTTGCAAATCTGTAGTTAATTGGTACACAGACATTTTGTGCATTAAAAAAAGAAATGTACATAATTTAAAATAAATTACACAATTTACAAAATAATATTAACAAAAACTTCTTAGACAGCTGCCTCCTTATTTAAACAAAATAAATATTCACGTAATTAAATTAACCAAAAACCACATTTAGGGGATTATAATACATAGAAAGACATATTGCAAATTTAATAAAGTTATATTTTATAGTGACAGATACTGATCTCTTCAAATCTCTGTGCTAGAATTATGCAGGAAAAAGTACCAGAAAGGGAATCTCAATATTTTCTTTTAATAAATCAATACAAATAGGTTCCTGAAAAATGTTGAGAAAAGTTCATTGAAGGGTCAAAGTAGGTGTTATAGAAACTGTTGCTTTGGGAAAAAAAAAGAACATCTACAAAGCACAAGACTGACATCCGATTATATATCTAAATAGGTTTTTGATTGCTGAAAACATGATGCCCACAACTCATATACTGGCCATTTTAAGGTCTAGTTTGGTAGAAGCATGAAACATAAAACTACAAAACTAACTATCCCTCTAGGATTTAATTTACTTATTTAAGAATGTAGACATACCCATTTTTCAGTGTCCCTGTTAGATAGAGAATTACCACATCACAGATCCTTTTTATAAAGATTAATTAATGTGTGTGAGGCCCACAGTCCCGGCTCAGACCTGAAGGCCTGCCTTGCTGCCCCAGAGCCGAGGGAGGCAGGCCAGGGGGGCAGCCAGCCACCTCAGCTCTCACACCTAAACTCCACCCAGGAGGGGCCACTCTGCTGCAAGATTCCTCATTTGTTCCTGCTCTGCTCTCCTTCCCATACCCTCAGTCTTAGAGGGGAAACAGAACAAGGAGCACATTTGAGTTTGGCAATATTGTTACATCTAGTGAGATGTCAGATCATTTGGGAATGATTCCTGAAAACTGATTCAGACCCCCTGATCAGACTAAGAATGGGCCCCTAAGAAATTGAGTGTAGGAACTGACATTTTTACAGAAAAGTTTTATTTTTCTCCCTTCCTTCCTTCCTTCCTTCCTTCCTTCCTTCCTTCCTTCCTTCCTTCCTTCCTTCCTTTCTTCCTTCCTTTTTTTTTGCATGTCATCTGCATCCTTCCTCTTTACTCAGGTCTTTGTCCTTTACATTCTGTAAAATTCAACATGGTCACATTCTAAGTGACACTGACACCAATGGGAAGGAAATATAGGTGTGTACCTCTTATCTCTTCTTATTTAAAATGTGGGCATGTTTAGTAGAAGTTGCTTGAGTAGCCAAGATGAGCTGCAGATAAGAGAGCAGAGCAGAAAGAGACCAGGCACCTAAGGAACTTGTTTCCTGCAAGAAGTTGTAAATAAGGGACTTTCCAGGAATTCAGAGGAGTTCAGATTAAGCCCTAATGACCACTGCTACCTGCCTGCGGGCGGAGAGGAGGCACCCTAAAAGCAAGGACTGAGACATGGACGTTATAGAAGGAAAGACACTGACCACATTGAAAAACAGATCTGGAGTAAAGGGTGATGTAAGTGCTATTGTGTTCCCTTAAGCATTTTTCATTCTTTTGACTATCTTAGGTACATATGTATACAAAAGCCTTACTAATCTTTTACAGTGACTAGCAGAGTGTCTTACCTGTGGTAATTCAATAAATATTTGCCTTGTTATAAGCAATTTGTGCTTTGTTGTAAGTAATTAAGAACATGCTTTTATGTACTCCTTTTCAAGTTAGCTTAATGCTACACTGCAGTGTTCTCAAAATGCTTTGAAATAAGGATTATGGTCAAGCCCTATATAAGGCATTGATGAATGAGCAAATCAACCCCTTTCAAGAGAGATCAGTTCTGTGTGGTTCACAGAAACAGTCCAACAAAATAGTATAATACTGTGTTAGCATATTCTCTCTCTCTCTCTCTCTCTCTCTCTCTCTCTCTCTCTCTCTCTCTCTCTCTCTCTCTCTCCAAGCAGACCTTCAAACTTATATAATAGTAGTTCTAAATCTTTTTGGGGTCAGACCATTTTGGTAAGGCAAAAGTGTCAATAGATAAGTTATTATTATAATCCCTCCCGAATTCTTAAAAAATGAACAGGAGGAATAAAGTTCTGATGAAATTTTAGTAAGGTATTTAATTCATCATTGACTCATGCCAAGAACAACAATAAGGCCATTTCCATGTTATAAACATGAACACAGTAACTTTCATTCATCCAAATTAGCCAGCTAGCTACACTCCCCTCCTTCCAACTTCCAATCTTTCTAACAAGGGGCCATCCAGTATTTATTTATCCAATAATGAACTTCCAGTATGCTCCCTAGTGCGAGATCACATTAAAACTACTCTCCTGTACACAACATTGTATTGTAATGTGTATTCAATTTTTGAATGAAATCATCTTGTATTTTCATAACGTTTTATAATTTTTTAAAAAAGATTTTTTGATTTTTATAGAGAGAGGAAAGGATAGGGAGCGAGGGAGAAAAACACATGGATGTGAGAGCTAAACATCAATTGGCTGCCTCCTGCTCGCCGCTCACTGGGGATCTAGCCCGTAAACCCGGGCATATGCGTGCCCTGGCTGGGAATCAAGCCTTTCAGTGCACGGGATGGCACCCAACCAATGGGCCACACTGGCCAAGGCCAAACATTTTATCATTTTGATCAATTAATTAATTCTTATAATAAAGGTAGGATGATGCTGACCTGTCTTCTGGATTAAGGAAATTTCACAGAATTGTAAGTACAGCTTTAGTAGCAACAATATTTCATTTTATTCAATAACGTCAAAGTTATTAGGTGTTGCACTCATATCATAAGGCTGTTAGCTGAATTCTTCAAGTAACTGCAATAGATGCTCAACTATTTTGGACAAATGGAATTCGTTTTTTTCAAAGAAATCCATGATCTGGAAGACTCCCGAGTACATATATTGCCAACCACAGTTTGAGAGGAACAATAGTATTTATGGCTCCCTCTTCAACAAGCTAGATGAAATGGAATTGGTTATTATGCTTTTCTTTATTTAATTTTCCTTGGCTACTTAATCTTCCTGACTACTTGTTTATTTTAAAATTACTTACCTTGCCTAATACAATGAATATTAAATAATGAATTAGTGTTTACCACATTTAATTCTTATTGAAATATATAGAAATCTGTTCATTTGGGGGACAATGATACTCTAATCTGATGTCTTCTGTAATTCTGCAAATATGTTAATGAACAGCAGGGGGCGTTCAAACTCTAGTATGAAGGTAAATACCTTCTAGTTGAAACTACTTTCACAGCAACCCTGCTAAGTTTAAGATAAAAATAGCCATGGCACTATTTTTTAAAGACTTGACACCCTAATATCCTCCCCCTTCCCAAAGGCTGTCGCAGTGAAATGGTATTGCTTTTTAAGTGGCACCTTTTGAGTTTTCTTTTCATATGAAAGAAGTCTGCCAAGTTAGATATTATTTCACTGTGAATATTCCAGGCCTATAGCTGTAAAAAAAATAAGAGTTACTTCTAACACAGTGATAAGGGTAATGACTGTTTTCACCTTTGAAATTTGATTTCAGTCGTAGGGTAAATGAGTAGAAACCAGAAATGACACCGTGGAGAGTTAGCTTTGAAAAAACTAGATTAGTGGTCAGCAAACCACGACTTGCAGATGTGGCCTGCTGACTGTTGTTTTCAGAGAGACTGCACTGAGAGACATCCATGCTGTTGTTTTATGTACTGTGTGCTCCTATGGCTGTGTTCTCCCAACGGCACAACTGAGGAGGTGTAGCAGAGACCTGGCTGAGAATATCTACCATTGTGGCTCTTTACAGCGTAAGTTTGCCACCCTTGGTCTAGATATTAATGAAGCCCTGGACAAAATACTGACCCTTTTCTTTCCTAAAATGTTAGTGTTTGAAATCATAAATTAAAAAGACCACTTCAGATTTTATCAGTAAGAATGACAAAACTATGGATTTCAAAACACATTTGGTCTGAAACTAGGAAAACAAATTGGGAGAGAAAAAAAAATCAACACACAATCTTGATTTCTTTTAGGTACAAAAATCAGCAATACATTATGTTCTCCATCTGCTCAAAATTAAAAAGACAAACAGCTCCTTTTTTCTTTTCTTTTCTTTTTTTAACAAAGATAAGAAATATAAAAATCTAGTCATAAACAGCCTTCAAAGTACAATTAAAAACCAACCAGAGGGATCCATCTTTTGGAGGATTAATGAGTGCGGGACTTAAACACTTAAATTATCGCCATGTTGTCAATTTCCCAATGGCTGCAGTGATGAACAAGAGTGTACACAGCAGGGGTAATGGCCAGTTCCATCCTGTCGTATTCCAAAATGAACTTGACTCTCTTCAGGATACAGGAAGTTGTAAATGTCTCCATGGCACTCAGCATGGTTGTCTCCATCCCGTATGAAAAGAGGCAGTTTCTATGGCAATACTGGTCCAGTGCCTCTCACGCTGCACTAATATAGTGCAAAAATGTGCCTTCCATTTAGCAAAAAGGATGCAGGCAACCAGTTTGAACATGGGGAAAGTAGAAACTTACTGTATCAACACAAGCAAATTAGTTTTCCAGACAATAACCACTATAAAATACTGAACTGAGGGCTCTTCTAAGATACTAGGACATGTCCAGCATTTGTACTTTGGAGAAAGACAAGAATTAAGTCTTATAAAAAGTCTTTGCCTCTGAAAAGCTACCATCAACCACCAAATGATGCATTTGCTCAATGAGTTTTCTGCTCAGCTTAGAGCATTAAAATGGCTTATTACCAGGTATATAATCTGACATAATAATACATATCATTCAGTTGAG
This sequence comes from Antrozous pallidus, assembly GCA_027563665.1. NCBI lineage: Eukaryota > Metazoa > Chordata > Mammalia > Chiroptera > Vespertilionidae > Antrozous > Antrozous pallidus. Next base: position 65,318,327 of record CM050521.1, read on the forward strand.
TGTACATGATGTTATGCTTGCCTATGGTCTTGGTATAAGCTCTTCATGCGAAAATGTTACTATGGGTGGATACTGCAGACAGAGGCATGTGTTGGCATTCCAAACGGCCACTTCTGCCACCATGTTTTAGCGATGACAGTACTTTGCCAATTGGTAGGTTGCATGAAAGATCACACAGACTCTCAGAAGGCAGCATGTATCCAACTCAGTCTCCTAGACCTCTCAGGAATGATGGTTTCTGTGTAAGTGGTATCGTCCTGATATCTCCAGTGGCACTGTGATTTTCTCTCTTATCAATGACGCTCTTTTGAAAAGGTACAACGGGCTTTAACCCACACAGTTGGCATAGCTCTGCGGCCTCTCCTGCAAAGTCAGAAAGCGGAATCGGGCTGCCGCCAGGATAAGTCTACTTCACATGTCTGCATCTCCATCATAGGCTAAGGTTAAAGGTTTCAGTCGGTTGTTTTGCCTTCTTTGGGGTTTCTTTGGCTTTTTGCTGTTAAAAAATAATTAAAATTGGGAGAGAAAAATCAATTTTCCATTGTAAATGTTGCTGTTGGCAAACTGTGGCTCGCGAGCCACATGTGGCTCTTTGGCCCCTTGAGTGTGGCTCTTCCACAAAATACCACGTGCGGGCGCGCACATACAGCACGATTGAAACTTCGTGGCCCATGCACAGAAGTCAGTTTTCGGCTCTCAAAAGAAATTTCAACATCATACTGTTGCCATTTGGTTCTGTTGACTAATGAGTTTGCCGGCCACTGCTGTAAAGGATTAATTATCCAAATAGAATTCCTCTAAGTACTAACAATAGTCATCACAGTGTAATCATTTATATTTGGCCAGCATCCTTTATAAATAATACATAATTTATAAATAATGCAAGATAGTTAAATAAATCAGGTACCACCATAATGTCTTTCTCCAGTATTAATTCAATATAAACATCTACTGTTCACCATCAGCATCTCCTCTTGCATAACCAAGAAGAATGTACTTGAGAAAATGGCCTGGAACAGCTCTGGCTCATTTTCAGAAACGAAATGGCTCATCGATTTAGTAGTTTTTAGACTAAGACTAAAGTTATGTTTATGTAGAACTTCAGATGAGTGCTAAATAAATGTGGAATACTTATTTGAGACAGTAGTTTGCCATTCCTGTGTTATAGTTAATTGAACGTGTTTGCTCTAAAATAGAAATATTTTTTTTCCTCTTCGATGTTGAAATATTTAAACACTCACCAAGCTAGATAAATCATGGAGACAATAAAGATGAGTAACACAAATGCCCCAGCCGCTACACCGTAAACCCAGGTCTTTAGTCTTCCATCTAAGAAGAAAGGATATTAATTATTAATTCACATTAGTCTGGCATGTAAATGACAGTCTTTAACGATGACCAATGGGCCAGTTCACATATGACCAAGTCCTTTCAAAACTCAAAGTGAATTATTGCTTAGGCACAATTAATGATGAATGCAAAGCTGTTCTTACGACTTAGATGCTTCTTCATTAAAGATAGAATATCAATGAAGATTGAATTAAAAGGCAATAAATAATATTTTCAATTTGAGTTCAGATTTCAAATTACTACATCTAAATTTCTGCTGCTTCTTATCTGAATTTTATTTCAAATACAATCTTGCATAATGCTGCCTTTTCTTTTGATTTTCATTTTATTTTGAGATTGCGCTCATGAGAAAGGAAAAAACTGTAATGCAATTTCAAAGAACTAAGAGTTGATGCCGACAGGTATTTGTACATAAACTTTGTCATTTTTCCATTTTTTCCCAGATAAGCTGAAAATGAATATATTTAACAATTTGAGGAAGTAATAATCTTTTATCCAGTTTATACTTACAGTCCTTTAGAGCCAACTTGACGATATCATTTGCAAAAATTACCAAGTTCGATTAACATAAAAAATGACCTCTAAATAACTTCTACCTTTTCTATTATAGACATTCCCTACTTTTTGAAAGTTCATGATGCACTTGCTTTTCTAGAAAGATCTTTATTATCACCTGCATTTGATAACTGAAAGAAATCCAAAGATGACTTCCTCTTTTATGAAAAGAGACAAAAGGCAACAGTAGCATTGGTTGTTCTGCAGTGAGTGTCAGAGAGGCAGCGTGCCCTCCAGGCAGCGAAAGGCCCGCCAAGCTCCTTCCCCGGAACCACACCCAGCATCTCAGCATGGAGCTGCCTGAGCTTTGAACTGTGTGAGCCTCTGTGCTTTATCTCGATTTACTTTGTGCATCTGTTAGCAAGATGTGTCCTAAGGCTGAGAGAGCTCCAACGGGTGCTGCTACGTTAGGAGTAAAACTGGACATAATTAAACATATTTGGTATAAATTCGTAGGTGGTTTTCTGGTTCTGAGGCGGCTCACTTTTTTTCCATGTAATCCAGTGGTAACTGCCTTTTTATGCCACTTGGGCTTAAGAACAGTTTCATAGGGACCCTCTCCTTTTGGATAGGATAGCAGGGCAACGAAACCAGAGAGGGCGGGCCCTTCTCACTTGGTTTTCTGGTCTCATTCTATTTGAACTTCTCAGTTTTATGTTCGGAACAAACTTCAAGCATAAGACCCTGTTCATGACTTTGCCAACTTAATTTGGTTCCTACATCAACATATATATTCCGTTGCATACATGCAATTAAACATATACTAGTGTTACATTAATAGATTGGACAAAGAAACTCTGGTTTAGTCCACATTTGAAAGGCACTGAAAGCAAATCAATACTGTGAAAATTTTTTAAAGTTTTTTTTCTTCTGAAAATAAGTTAATTTTTAAAATATGCTTTCCTGTCAATTCTAAAGATTTAAAAAATTTAAGCCAGGGTGTGAAATACAAAGAGCTGTGCCGCTGCTGGGCTCATCTGCCCCAAATGTTCTTCAATAAATATCATTTGGGTTTTTCAAAAACCAAGAGCAGGGTCTAAACATACATTTGTAGTATATTAAAATGTTCACTTTAGGGAAATTACATATTAAACTAAGTGTGACAATAATACTATTCTCTCTTTTTAAAACCCATTTTGGATGTGAGGAGACCCGCTTGGACTCTGAGTCAAGTCAAGATGGCTAATGGTCACTTGTCGGTCCACCATCTTGAACACTGAGAGTATCCATGTTTACACAGACAAGTCAGGTTTGCAAAATGATTTTCAACTGATAACCTAATAAGGTAGGAAGACTGCAGTTAAATTTAAAATACGTAAAAAAAAAATCCCAATAGTGATTCTCCAGGAAGGATAAGTGTTTTGACTTAATGCATTAAAAATAGAGATGTGTTAGTTATGCAAATTTCTTTCTCCTTTTTCATGTTTCTGACAGAGTTATAAAGCAGTCTTTGGCTGGCTTTGCCTGCAGATTTTCTTTGGTCATGAACTAGTGAGCCCTCTTGGTGTGAGAAAAAGTGGCATGATCTTAGCTACCTCCCTCACCCTCAGCTTATCTCTAGCGATAAGTGTATGGTTGAACCCACTAATGAGAGAAAATGAACACAGTAGGAAGAGCATTTCATTGGGCCTTCAAGCCTTTGCCTGAATTAGCTTCAAGTCCATTACTAAACACATTAAGAGATGCCTAATATGACAAGGGTCTGGTCAGTCTCCAAGATGGTCCATCTAGACAGAAAGGCTCCATCCTTGCCCTCATATATTTGGTGCTAGTATAGATTCTGAGCTTTTGTGCCAACACTAAGGCCTCACAGAAATTGGTCTGGCTACCTAGTGTCCTCCCACCCCTCCCACCCCTTTGGCACGGAACCACATTACTAATGTTCCTATTTTGAGTTCAAATTCTTATTGCTCCGTGCTCAAATGAAAAGGTCTTGAAAGTCTTTATAGTTTCATTTGTAATGAATGATAACAGGCTTTCCCCCTCTAATTAGTATTTTCCTTGTTAGATTTCTTCGTTCAATGTGAAAATAATTACACTTGTAAATTTAGGACTGAGATTGAATAACTAATCTCAATTCTAAATTTGTGTGTGTGTTTTTTCTCAGAAGAAAGTAATTTCATTTCTCTCAAGTTGGAGCATGAGTGCTTTTTTTCATAATGATAGTAAAAAATATTGTAAGATCTATGGCAGCATTAGAACAAATGAGTTTCGGTGAAATAATAAATAGCTCCTATGACAATGCTGCTGATTTTTTCATAATTTGGCATTGGTTAAAAGTATCATAAAGAATTCTACATCAAGGCCGTTTAGTCATGTCACCTGGCCCCAGTGGCTGTAGAAACCAGGTCCTTCCCCGTCCTTCCGGGTTCCGGGAGGGCTGGGTCGGGTGCACCGCCCGGCTGGTTTTCACATCACCTCTCTTGTCCTCCACGGTGGGAATTGCCACCACGGGTATCAGTGTGCACTGCTCCAGCGTCCCGTTGGAAGACAGGACTTCCGTGTACCCTTCTTCACAACTGCATGCCCTTGTCTGCAGGAGAGCAAGAAGATTGCATACAGGTGAGTTTGGGAAGCCTAACAGACCTGACTTGAACAGAAGGCTTGATTGAATGAAATGCTGTTTTGGGAATCTGCTACATGGAGTTTTTGTCTTCACTACATTAAAAAAAAGAAGATGTTTTTTGTACCGCACACAATCTTATTCTAACAGTAGAAGCAAGGGCATCCAGAATGGTTTATGTTGATAAAAGAGGTACCAAACTAGAATTTTTATGCCTCAAGACATGCCTTTTGTAAAGGGAAATGACTGCACAAGAGGGGTGGGTGACAATGATGAGGCTGGCTTGCTTACCCTAATGAGTTCACACATACCTCGCTACAGTATGAGTGGGGCTGACTACACGGTGGGTGACAAGACCTGTCAGCATCAGGCTGGCGAACCACCAAGCAGCCTCCTGCGGAACAGAAAACCACATTTTTGACAAGTAATATCTCTTGCAATGATAAGAATACACTGCTGTTATAGGCTTGTCTTTGAACTCTACACCACGTTAGGACTCCCACAGATTTTCCTGAGAAATATTTGGCTAACCTTGACCACTGTACTCTTTACTCAGAGGAAACGGCGCAGAGCAGGTGTCCCACACGTGCATGTTGAACAGATGATTTCACAGTTGCTACCTTGAACACCCTGACTGCACACAGGCCATTCCCATCGTTGTTCCCAAGGCCAAGTGCAGCACTATCAAACAGATTTCATTTCCCTTAAAGTTAAAATTCTTTCTTGCTTAATTCAAGGAAATAGTTTTCATATCTCTTTCATTTATGGTCTATCACATGAATGCGTTCTTTATAATGTGTATCTCTTTTTTCAGAAAAATCACTTTCAGAATTTTGGGGGGAAAGGAAAGAAAACAAATATAGCTACTAAGTGAGTGCTTGCACTGCTGTTTCAACTTGACACTGGAGTTCTCTATTGATTGCTCTTTTGTTTCCCCCTCTTCCAGCATAGTATCAAGTGTGCCTATGTGGTTATATCAAAGAAGGAGATAGATGTCATAAAGTGACATGGAAGGAACCATTCTTGTTGAGTGTAACAGAATTTTAGCAAAGCAAAGTTTTTCCTTTATTTACGGAATTGATTATTCTGTGGAATTTCTCAGAGTGACTATTGCTAATTCTCAATATTATAAATAAAATTCATAGAAAAAATGTTATGAAACCAATTAGTCATTGCAAGGCAGTTGCAGTTAAATGGCCACATGGAAGTGGAAGTTATAACACTAAACACATAAAGAAAAAGGAAGACAACAGCCCAAGTTTCTTATAAGGATAGCTATTCTTAACATTAAAGCAGTTCATCCAGATAGGTAAAATACTGTACATGGTTGTCTACTTCTCATAGAGAATCGCATCTCTCCTAAAACATGGAAAAGGAATTGCATATAAAGTTGATCACAGATCATTTATACATTGGCTTTTTGGTATCAAACAGTAGTAAGAAATAAAAATATTGTATACTAGATTGCATTAAAAAATTGAAAAATATGATTTCTACAGGTATGTCTTTTAAAATTTGACTTATCTAGGCATTGGGGAATAGCCCCAATTTCAGGGGGACAAGAGATTTTAACATGCAGAAGAAAAGGCAGACAAGTATTATTTGCATCCCTATTTGGGAAATAAAACACATTGAAAACTAATAGGACCCACTGGGGAAGCTATAACATTATTTCCGAAAAGGTTAAATAAGAATGTAGACATTCATTTCCAACTCCTGAGCTGAGTCAACTGCCTACTATGCTTCCAGTTCAGAAAGGCCTGCTTCCTTTTGTCTTAGAGTGGTGAGGTTGGGACAGATTGTTCTCCTGAAAATAACACAGAGAGCAAAGGGTTTCCTGGAAGGTCTCTTTTCTCGGTCATGCATGTGTCCCCTGGGAGTTGCTATTATCAAGGGTTTCTTGACACAGATTTCTCATACATAAAATCTTATCTTCACAAGAATACCATTTGACATCCTGCTCCCACTTTCACAGGGAGGAAGTGAGTAATTAGGTTTCAATAAATCCAGGTAATTTAAAATTCAATATAAAAATTAATGCTTTCCAAAGAGCACATTGATCTCTGTGCCTGTTATCTTACTGGATATATTACAGCTAAATTTATAAATGGATAGACTCAGAGGCACCCAAATGCACATTACTTTTCTCCTTGCCAGAGGGTCAAAACAATGGCGGTAAGTCAGCAGGTCACCCTGAACAGACAACTGCCAGTACTCATGCTACTGCTATGCTATGGAGATTCCTGAAAATTAAATCTATAAAAATAAATTAAGAAGGGACAATAGATCATTAGGTCCACGTATTTGAGGTTGAGGTTCTGGTTCCGGACTTGGTTTCTTTCTAGGAGATTTGCAGGGTGCCTCACTTCACTAAATATCAGGAGCCAAGTTTTTTCCCCCTCTTCAAAGGAATCCTTGCCTTTACTGGGCTCAGATAAGGAAACTTTTAAGCACTGCAGATTAGAGTAGTTCTTGGGGTAAATTTGGTTATGAAGGACATGCAAAAGTTCTGCACTTGGATTTCCTCTTTGGATATATAATTATTTTTGTGTGGGGAAAGACTGGGTGAGTGTTCAGATGCTCTGAGCTGGAGATGTACCAACAAGTTTTTCCTATCCTCTATAATAAAAGGGTAATATGCAAATAGACCGAACGGCAGAACGAATGGTCGCTATGATGCACACTGACTACCAGGGGGCAGATGCTCATCACAGGAGATGCTCATCACAGGCATTGTCCCCTGGTGGTCAGGGAGCTCCCACAGGGGGAGCACTGCTCAGCCAGAAGCTGGGCTCATGGCTGGTGAGCACAGCGGCAGTGGCAGAAGCCTCTCCTGCTCCATGGCAGAGCTAAGGCTGACTGACTGATGGCCTAGGCTCACTCCCCTAAGCCATCAGTTAGACATCCCCCGAGGGCTCCCAGACTGCGAAAGGGCATAGGCCGGAATGTGGGACACCCTACCCTGAATGTATATATGTCATGCACCGGGCCTCTAGTTAATTAATAAAAGAACTATAGAAATTATACATTTCTGAATTCAAACAAGGTATCATGACTGATGTAATCACTACAGGCTTGGGGCATGAAGTGTGTGCACGGGCAGGGTCCCTAGGCCTGGCCGGCGATCAGAGCCAATCTGTGGGGTGACTGATGGGGCAATCGGAGGGCCCCTGCTGGCACCCACTTTGGTTGGCCTGAGGCCTGTGGGCTGGGGGCAACTCCTGCATTGAGCATCTGCCCCCTTGGTGGTCAGTGCACATCATAGTGACTGGTTGTTCTGCTGGTTCTGCCATTCAGTAGATTTGCATATTAGGCTTTTATTATATAGGATATTCCCTTAAAAAGATTTTGGTTTGTGAGTGTATTGCATTTTAAGGCACAGAAACAGATAGTGTCAACAAAAAATTGATTATTTCTTATCATGTAATGAGTTATTAATATGTACATTTTTAGTAAAAACAATCTGAGAATTATTTATGTACAATAATCATTTGTTAGAGTTAGACAATATTTTAATTAAATAAATTCCAGCAGGAATGTTTAAAATGGCTGGGTGAGGGAGTATTTAACTGAAATGTTAAAAAATAAAGTAATTTGTCATTGGCCTCAGACAGATACACAGCTCAGGTATCCTGAATTTGACCATGTGTTGAATACTGAATGTCTTTATTGTCTTAATTATTTCCTCTAACCTACTACACATGGGTTATAGGAAAACTTTCAAAGAACAAAGAGAAATTGGAGGTTTACCTGTTACATTTACACCATCTGACCTTTGACACCAGACTGTTCGGGAAGAGCCTTTCCAAGCACTAGCCATCCATTTATACTCATAACACTGTCCATCTGTAGGGACACAATTCACATTAATAGAAGCATTGTGCTGTCCAGAAGGACAATCAGGGTGATAGAGTATTAGTTAAATATTTATAAGCAATTGAAAGGTAACAAGAAGGCCATCTCAAATGATGCAAATGCCAATTTGTTGTCCTGAAGTTGCCATATGTTACACAATTCCAGATATCACCTAAATCCCAAGTAATTTTCCATATCTGCTACTATACTATCTCATGTAAACCTGGATTTTAATTTTATGTGTTATTTAAACATTATGAAATATCAAACATATAGACAAGGACAGAGAATAACTAAAAAATTTCAATTATGTGTCATTCCACTTAGCAAATATTACCATTTAGTCATATTTGCTTCAGTCTTTTTTTTTTTTGCTTGTTGATGAGTGAAAATTAACACATAAACTTGGTGTCCTACTACATTTCTTTCTGATCTCCCTCAATGCCTGACCAGCAATATCCACTATTCTGAAGTAGATGGATGCTGTTCTGTGACCTTTTACATTCTTTTGATATAAATACACTATAAATATATGCATCTATAAATGATATATGGCATTATTTTTAGTCAGGCTCAAAATTTAAAAAGTGTCATATTCTGAATCATTCTAAAATGTAATAGTCCATGTTACAGAACTATTTCTATGTGATTTTAATTTAGATGTAGTCAATTTAATTTAGCTTCTATGTAGAATTTCATGGTAGTAATTACTACAATTTATTGCACTACTTCCCTTAAGGGTAGACTTCTGGGTTGTTTTCAGTTTTTGCTATTGTATCAAGCCTCAGTAGTTAACCTTATGTAAGCTTCCGCATGTGTCCATAGGTAACTATCTAGAAGAGACATTTCTGGGTATCACTGTAGGGATAGCTGAAACTTTACTAAATGTGAGCCATTTTTCTCCTCTAAAAAGAGGCCATTTACATACCCACCAGCAGAGAATAAGGGCTACCATTGCTTTAAACCTTCATGAACCTTTATGATTTCCAGATTTAAAATTGTTGTCAGTCTTGTGAAAAGCTATCTTGTCACTTAAAATTGCTAAAGCTATCAAACAGTAACAATGATGCTTGAGGGCATTTAGATTTCCTCTTAGGTGAATTGAACATGTATATCTTTTGGCCTTTTTCCTACTGAAATCTATGCTTTTTTTTTTTTCTTATTGAATTGTGGGACTTCTTTATTGTAGAACAGCAACTCTTAGAGTGTGGTCCCGGAACCGTGGGTGACTTTGACATTCTGTCAGAGCTCGTGCAGGTGTCATCTGCTTTAGGTAGATTTTCTTTATATACAGAGGTGGGGGGAGGGGGAAGTACGTTTACAGTTGTGAGTAAGCAAAGCAGCTTACTCTTTTATTATTACTTATTATATTATTTTCCATATGAACAACTGTAAAGATACTACTTTTGCCCAACCATGTACATAAACTAAATTATAATTGCAATAGATTGAACCAAAGCAGATAAGGAATCCAGCTGTATTCTTCTAAGCTACACATTACAGAGATTTGAAAAAGTATAAAACAAGATCATGCTTGCCATTAAACTTACTTTCTTTTTCTTTTTGAAAATAGTTATTTTTCAGAAAATATTTATAGTAACACAGTTGATTTATGATCATCTCTTACCTAATAATAGACAAACATGTAAATTGACTGTACCTCTGCTACACTCATAGCCAATCAGGAGTGAGTATGCAAATTAACCCAACAAAGATGGCAGGTTAATTTGCATATGCAGGTTCCAAGTGACCAGCTGGGGTGGGATGCCTGCTATGTGGGGAAGGTAGGGGGGCAAAGAGAGCTACAGGAGTGGTGACTTGGTGGCTCCCAGGCTGCCGGGAGTGAAGCCAGGGGAAGTAAAGCCTATTCTTGCATGGATATCATGCAATGGGCCTTTAGATTATAATAATAAAAGCATAATATGCTAATTAGACTGGACGGCTGAATGACATTCTGGACGTCCTTCTGAATGACCTTCTGGACGAAGCCAGGGCTGTGAGGGCTGAGGCAGCTGCTGTGGCTGTGAGAATGAATTTCATGCATCTGGCCTCTAGTTTAAAATAAATTAACAAATATTTAGCAGTTTGGGATCCTCAAGTGCTAAGAATATAAAATTGTCTTATTTTGAAAACGTTCACAATTGTTATAGACATTAATCCTTTGAAATTAATTGACATTATGAGTATCTTTTTTTTATTGCTTAAGGTATTACAAATGTGTCCTTATCCCCCCATTGTCCCCTCCTCCCCCCAGTCTTGCCTTCACCCTCACCCCCTGATGTCTGCATCTATCACTTTTGCTTATTTATATGTATGCATATAAGCCCTTTGGTTGACCTCTTCATTTTTAAGTCTGGCTTGTCTAGTAACCTTGCTTATGGTCTATTTTACTGTGTAGAAGATTTAAATTTTAAGGTATTTTTATTTTTTCCATTTTTGTTTGTGTTTTTGGTATCATATTGGGAAAATCTTCCATCCCCTCCACGCCCCCACACTCAACTTTGTTTTACTTCTTAAGATTTCACATAAATGAGAGGTGTATGTTTCTTTACATTTTGGCAAACCTCATAATCCAAGTCACTTAAGTTTTACCTTGTGTGCATGTCTGAGTACACATTTGATAGATCTGAGTCTTAATGGTTATAGAATTCATGGTTTAACTTCTCTATTACTCTCAGTAAATTATAACATTCTAAATAGTCTTTACGATTTTATATTGATTAGCAAAATTTACTCACAGAATGATACTTTTCTAAACACTATTTTATCTATAGCTATATCAATTTTCTTCAGTGATTTTGCATAAGGTGGCCTATTTGCTAGTTTGGTAACAAACAAGCCATTGATTTTGTTGGTTATCTTGCTTCTTTGTTTTCTATCTCAGTAAATTTGTATTTATCTGTATTGGTTACACTTTATCTTTTCTTTCTTTTTTTTTTTTTAAATTGAGTTAAAAGCTTAGCTCATCTTAAACTCTTCTCCCTCCTACCTGAGCATGTAAGGATTTCAGTTCTCTTCTAAGAAATATACAACATTTGACATGTAATACTTTAAAAGTGTGATTTTTAAGTTTTTACTTCTCTATGTGCTTGGGGAAAAACTTCTTTTTCAATTGTAATGCTATTGATGTGTAATGTTATGTAATTTTCATTTTGGGTAAACAATTCTCTTTCTTTCACTTGGAAATTACATCATTTATTGTAACCCTGACCTTTCTCTCCCAGGACATACGGGGTGTTTTATCTGGTAAATTTGGAAAGATTTAAATGACAAGGTAGATAATTCTATTTCAGACCTTGGCTTTCATTTTAAGCATTCTACTCCAATTTCTAAGCTTTCTCCTCCAACTTTTCATTAATAAAATGTCATATTTTGACTCCTGTTTGCTCTTCTATGCCATACTCCTTTTCAAATACAAGCTTAAAGGAGAGAATAGTTTGCTGAGCCCTATATTCTCCCACTACACAGCAATGTTTTTGTTTCATTTAGACTTCATTTGTATTCCCAAAGTATGACACTTTAATGCTCTGTGGTTCTTCAAAATGGCACATATTGCTTGTATTTGGTGCATGGCTCTATATGTATGTACATATACACATATTAACATATAGATATGTATATTCAAATAGGTTTGTATCAAATTTAGAGTAATTTTTACCAGTACTTTGATTTATCAATTTCTGAAAATTTAGCAAAGTATCTCATTTTGCTGTAGATTTATAATTTTTATTTATTCATTCTTTTGATTTAAACATATTGAGTATATTTTTAAATTCAGACATGAGCAGGAGTGTTTTAGGTGTACAAATAATGAGCTCCTAATTGTCTCAGCTTTCTTTATCCCATGAAAGTGGAAGACATTTTCACAATATTAAACATCTAATTTATGGAAAGTGGCAATATTTTTCTTCCTATAAATATTTAAAATTCAGAATCATACCCTTAATGTCATTCTCAATCTTAAATGAGATCTTGGCCAACTCTGCTTATTTAGCAGAAAATTCTATATCTCAGGCTTTTGCTTATCAACAAAAAAACTAAAATGAGTATATTTCATGAATTATACCACTTACCATCACATGATCTTGTTTCTAACATCTGCTCTGGGCACAGGTGTTGATTCTCTAGCTCTTGGATAATCACTGCCCTGGAACGGACTTGTATTCCACCGAAGCCGAGGTCCTCACCATTCACACAGGTCAGCTGACACAGGCTCCATGATGACCAGTCCTTCAAATAACAGTCACCTGCAAAACACAGGTATGCGGTTTATACCCATATCCGTAAGAATAGCCAGCCAGATAGTCATTTTTAACCCCACTGAGCAATGCCTGTAGGTATGCCAGTCATATTTGTAATATTAGATAAGTATTTGATATTTTCAAGTTGTATGTAGCTTTATAAATTTACATTATTGTTGTTATTTTCTGAATGGATGTTATAGGTATGGACTATGGATGCTATAGGTAATGCTATTAAGTGTAAACTGCTTAAAGGAGCTTGTCTGTTATGATTTCCCTCCTCCTAAGAGATGGCAAATACTTGATTGAACCTACTACCATGCTTGTTGTTATCATTGTAAAGAGGTTTATTAAACACTTGGTACTTCTGAAAGAAGATCTAAATACACATAGAACTTGTTTCCTAGGTATTCATAATTTCAAAAGAGCTTAAAGTCTAAGCCTGAGAAAGCTGGCATTTATGCTTTATTCCCAGTTCTTCTCCGAGGTGTGCAACCGAGAGCCAAATGAGCAGCTGCAGGAGTGGCAATAATGCACACTATTTCCTTGATCTACATCTACAATTCACTTTCCCTTTTTGCCAACTATTGTTTGAAGAATAACATGCATGCAATAATATAATCATAAACACACAGACAGCTGAGTTTTCACAACCCGATTATATACGCAAGTAACCAACACCCAAATTAAGCAACCAAGTGTTCTCTGAATCTCAGAAAGCCCCCTGTATGTTACATACAGAATTGTGCCACATGTAGTTTTTTACGTCTGGCTTCTTTCACTCATTCATGTTTCATTGTGAGATCCAGGATGTACAAAGTACTTCTAAATTGTTCACTGTTATTGCTGTACTTTCCTCTCATTGTAGGACTTACCACAAGTTAAATATCCATTCAACTATTGATGGGCATGTGGAGAGAGAGCTGTAAATTTTTCTTAATTATGAATGTTAATTACTGTTGTGAATATTTTAGTACGAATCTTTTGGTGAAGTTATATACATGCATTACTATTGGGTATATATCTAGGAGTGGAATTGCTGGACCATAGTGTATCATATGTTCAACATCAACATCATCAACAGGGAGGATTTAATGAAATGTACCTTTTGCACCTTTCCCATGTATACATCCATTATTCAGGACTGATTGCTTGGTGATATTGTTCAGAGGATACAGAAAATTATGATAAAAAATTCACATTGGGTTCTTATCACTTTAATTATTCCAGCCATATCACATGAATAATTCATATAGCCTTTTATTATGCTAACGTTGCCTAATATTAGCACAAAGTTGCCTGGATACTTGATTAATGAAAAAACTTCTTGTGCCATGATTAAGAAAGCCTAGAAAAATCATGAATTATTGACCAACAGATACATACATATAATAGTAAAGTGGGATGATCTTTTGTAGACTTTATTATAGTATGTCATTAATTCTCTATCTAGTGTCATCCTAAAGGGCAGAAAATTCTTATAAATTTTGGAAGTGCTATGGAAAAAGGACTTAGTAAGAATTTTTAAGTAGTGTGATAACGTTTTACAAACATTTCCATCCCCTAAGATTATGGTCGGCAAACTGCAGCTTGCGAGCACATGTGACTCTTTGGCCCCTTGAGTGTGGCTCTTCCACAAAATACCACGGCCTAGGCAAGTCTATTTTGAAGAAGTGGTGTTAGAAAAAGTTTAAGTTTAAAAAATTTGGCTCTCAAAAGAAATTTCAATCGTACTGTTGATATTTGGCTCTGCTGACTAATGAGTTTGCTGACCACTGCCCTAGGGAATGCTATTTTTGGGTAACTCAATTTTTAATTATGCAGAAGAAACTATTAAAATGGAAAAATTCCTGTCAATATGAATGTATGTAACTTTACCTGTGATTGAAAACTACATGAATATAAATATATCTTCCTACTGGTAAGCTTTTTCTCTGTGTTTATATCACTCGACACATGTGCTTTGTAAAAAAAAAATAACCTCAATAAATTGTTTACTGATAGTCTGTGAATGATATCATAACTACCCCCTAAGTAATCCGTGTCAGGACTCAAAGATTTAATAATGAGAGTGAGGCATTGTCTTTACTGAACAATTTTTATATCCTAACTAACTAAACCATCAAAATAATAAACTATACTATGCCTGCCAAAGATATGACAATTAAGTATATGAAATGCATTTCCTACTTCAGCATTTCTCTCTTTAAAGCATATTAGTTCACATATTGCTCGCTTTCGAAACCCATCATTGAAGGAAACCATCACCAGAGGAACTGAAATGAATAAATTGTAATTTATAAGAGGAGAGCAGCCTTCTCCTGAATTTGTAATTACTTTGATTGGAATGATGTGTTTGCCCTATTCTATGTTATTAAGGGATACTTCAGTTTTCCTTCCCATCATTTACCACATACTTTAATCTTGTTTATTTATGTCATTATTGAATTAGCAACTGTTTCTCTCATAAGATGGTAAACTCTATGAGGACAGGGTAGGTGTGTTTCCCACTGAATCTCCAACCTGGAGCCCCGTGCCTAGTCTACAATAACACCTGATGAGTAATCGAATGGTGATCGTGCTGCAGGAACTATAATGAAAATACGTTGGGAGGCTCCACAATAAAGCATATGCCAATGCCTGGCCAGAATTCCAGCACTGCCCAGTGTTGTGGGGGTAACCATGGCCCTATTCTTGGCACTGGAGATGTGGTGTTGGACTAGGTAAATCTTACAACTTTTAGGTAAGAAGCTGAGATTAGCTTTTGTCCACAATGTGGCCATTCAACACATCAAAGCCCCAACGTTCAGTGCTTCGTCCTGTTTAGAGTCCTTACCTGTTGCCATAGCCTCAACTTCTATCTGCTGTGAAGCAAAATGATTTTATTAGAGTATGTGTGAGATCGAAACTGAAATCAGACCAGGTTGGGGAGCAGGAAATGGAGCAGGGTAATTACTGGATCAGGAAAAGGTTACTATTGACAAATGTGGGAATGTCTAAGAAGCAACACTTTGTCTAGGTCCAGAAAGTCAGATTTTTAAAAAAAAATTATTTCTTAATAGTAAGTAGATGAAAATACCAGTGTGTGCAAATATTATTACATATACACAGTAAGAAATGCCCTCAAAGTCTAGCACATACCTCAAGGTATCAGGAGTTATTTTATTTACTGCTTTGTTTAATTTTCAGTTCCTCTTAATATTAAGCTATAAAAATTGCCATTATTATCACCTCAAATAATTTACTTATTAAAGAATAAGTAAATTGGTGAGGGAATGAATGGGCAATCCTTGTCACCGTTTTCAGCTTTCAGATACTTGATTATATTTAGAAAATTTAAAAAATGTAACTTATTTATCCTTAAAGCTTTCTTAAGTTATATCCATTTTATATAGAGAACATATTTTATGCCCCATCATTATTTGTTTATTAAAGCCTCATTTTTATTTTTTGAGATCTTATTTAAAGTAACACAGTTCTTAAACATATATTTTTTTCTTACCATTATTACAAGCAAATTGGGAGAATAAAAATTTCCATTTGAAAGTAAACGATAGGTAATTCACTGTCAATTTTGTTAAGTTTGTTCTCTTCTAGCCCACTAGCCATCTGTTGCCTCCATATATTTCTCAAGGCTTTACGCTCACACTTGACATAGAGTTTATTTGACCTTCTATCTACCCTAAAGTTCTCTGCATCAAGCTCAAATTCTTAAGTATTAGTCTATCACAGTCTGCCAGTTAGTTTTTTTTTTTTTTTTACTATTTGATAGACATTTGCTTTCCACATTTTATTGCATGCACCCCTCTTGTCCAACACTGTATCAGAATGATCTCTTTCAATGTTTTTGTCTGTAATATTATTTTTCCACTCTTGAATGATAATTTAGTTGGGGACAGAATGTTAGGTTGATGATTATTTCCCATCACATTTCAAATACACTCATGCGCTGCATAACGATGGTTCGGTCAACGACGGACCGCATATACGATGGTGGTCCCGTAAGATTCTAATGGAGCTGAATTTCCTGTAAGAAATGGAAGGATATATGGTTCAGGAGGAAATTATTTTTTCTTTGATGGGAGCAATATCTGTGGGGCTTGGGAACAGATTCCCTCTCACTCAGAGCACCTCAATTTTGAGTGTACAGATTACATTCCAAACAATCAGCCACTGACCTGTGTCAGCACAGAGCCTGTCACCCTATCACTACATATTCAAAGGGCACTACAGCCCTTCCAGATCTAGCTTGCTGGCCTTCAGAGTACGTAGATGTAAATTCTTGTTGATCTTATACAAGGACACAAGTATACAGGAGCAACCTTTAAACAAGTTTAAGGGCCATTGATGCTTAGTGAAGCTTTCTGTGATAGGATGGAGCCAGTCTGTCCCTGTAATTTGGAAATATTTTCAGGTTGTAATGATGTAAAGCATAGATAAGTCTTACTTCTTCAATTCAATTCAATGCCAGAGAGAGCTTTTTGGATTAGAAAGGCTCAATAGAACCAAGAACAAATTCTCAAAGTCAAAATACTGAGTCCTCAGTTCTACATCCTCTCCATGTTAAACAACCTCTATTTTTATGCAAACCACAAATTTCCTTAATTCGACCATGCTCCAACATGCAATAGCCAAACCACATGGCATGACAATCCCCAAAGTTCCCTTACCTATCTTGACTGCTCATTCCTACCGACCCTCCGGCCACTTGTCACTGCCCCCGTGACAGTCACTATTATGGTGAACTATCTATGCCTTGCCTAGCAGTTTCTCCTCAATCAATTCAGCCCGCATCCCTGTTCATGGAGTAGCACTGATAGCTTTGAGGTTCTATATCTGACCCTGAGAGAAGGAAGCAGGGGGAGGGCTTGAGGAACAGTTTTTATAAAGTCTACAGTCATGTCTAGTAATGTCCTAGACCTTCACCTTCACTCACTGGCTCACCCAGAGCAGGTTCTAATCCTGCAAGCTCCACTCAGGGTCAGTGCACTGTACAGGTGTAACCTTTTAAATCTCTTATACAATATTTTTACTGTACCTTTGTATATTTAGGTACAGAAATAAGATTGTGTTACAATTTCTTGTGGCAACGTGCTATTCAGGTTTGTAGCCTAGAAGCAATAGGCTCTAACATAGCCTAGGTTTGTGTAAGTGCAGTCTATGATATTCACACGGTGACGAAATCCCTTAATGATGCATTTCTCAGAATATATCCCCAATTGCTAAGTGACACATGACTGCATATTCCATTGTCTTTTGGCTTTCATTGTAACCAAGAAGAATTCTGCTATAATTCTAATTTTGTCTTCCAAAAGCAAGTAACCTGATTTTTTTTTTCTTTCTGAATGCTTCAATAATCCTCTAGTTTTCTACATTTTCTGTTTTAACAATAGTGTATCTAGGGATGGATTCATTGTCGATCCTATTTGAGACCTAGAGGAAGCTATCATCATCAGTACTAAAATTTTTCTTTAGCAATTATGTGTTTAAATGC
Organism: Antrozous pallidus; assembly: GCA_027563665.1. Classification (NCBI taxonomy): domain Eukaryota; kingdom Metazoa; phylum Chordata; class Mammalia; order Chiroptera; family Vespertilionidae; genus Antrozous; species Antrozous pallidus. The sequence goes on from CM050521.1 coordinate 65,336,385, forward strand.
TGCTTCTTCTTATTTTCTATTCATGTTGTCTAGACCAGTGGTCAGCAAACTCATTAACCAACAGAGCTAAATATCAATAGTACAACGGTTGGAATTTCTTTTGAGAGCCAAATTGTTAAACTTCTTCTAATGCCACGTCTTTAAAATAGACTTGCCCAGGCCATGGTATTTTGTGGAAGAGCCAGACTGAAGGGACCAAAGAGCCGCATGTGGCTTGCGAGCCACAGTTTGCCGACCACTGGTCTGGACATCCTAAATACCTGTATTTTCCATTCTTATTTTCTCAACTTTTCTTTCATACTTTTCATGTCAAACATGAGCCTAAGGCCTTAAGTACCATTCCCCGCACATGTTAAAACTCTAGGGGTGTGTGTGTCCACACTGGCGACTTGGGGGTCCCAGACTTCACTCCTGCCTGGCAGTGAGGAGGCAGTGCCAACCTTCATCCACTCAACAGTTTCTGCTTGTTACCAGATGTTATTGTACTTGAGGACGGCTACCATCCTTTAACTCAGACTACCTATCTTGGTCCCGGTCTGGATAAGAAATGATCAAAACATAAATTATGCTTTGCGGTTGTTACCTGGGCAAGGCTGGGTGCAGGTTTCCTCTAAGACCATTTTTTTATTCCCATCTATAATAGGTTCGACATCAGCACAGAATTCTTCATCCACCACTTTGCTGAGATCATCCACTGACCCATCACTCACTACACAAGAGATGTTTCTTGTCCTGCTCCCTTCTCCACACTGGGCATCCTGGCATGAAGAAAGAAATAACTAATTAGGAAAAGAAAAATAAGTCATTAGTGAGCTCATCACTTACAGCATCTCTGCACCGTTGGTTTTGATTTATGAGCAGTTATGGAAGTCCTGGAAGCCCTAGGGAGGAAGCCCGGTAGGAACACACGATGAACAATGCATTTGTTTTCTAGCCCAAAGGAGGCAAATAAATTCTCATTAAAACAAGTCAGTCTCCAGATGACTTAAAAAATACAGGACAGGGAGTGCTTGTTATCAAAACCAATTAAAGCAGTTATGAAATAGCGAGGCACCTAAAATCTTTAAGAGGAAACATGCTGCGTGTAAGCTCTGAAAAATAATTCTGAAACTGCCTCTGCACCTAAAGAATCCACATTTCCACCTGACGTCCTGGGATTGGATACCTGCACTCGGCATGGAGACCACTGGCCATATTGCCACCGATAACAGGGCTTCACTGGGCAAGGCTTGGCCTGCTCCATCAGGGCGGGGCACGGTCTTCCGTCACCCTGAAAGGGCTGTGTCACTGTCCGTCTTCGGGTCATCTTCCCTTTAAGAGACACAGAGGGATGCAGTTTCAGTGATAGGTTGCTGTTGCGCAAGCAGTTATCTTTTGGGAAGAAGGTACCCTAGACTCCCCTGAGGAGATCTGAGGAACAAACAAGACTCAGGTGTTTTAGAAAGACACCTTGATTCAACTTTACTGGAGTTTATTGGATGTGACTGAAGGGAAGAGGAACATTTTATTTCGGATTTTTGGACCATCAGCCGCACGCTCATGAAGGTACAAACTAACCTGTGAGGCCACATGTTTGAGAACATTCTGACCAGGGAGACCACTCGGACAGCTGGCAGTTGACCGGGCATTCCACCATGCAGGTTGAGTTCATCTGCCAGTTCTTCTCCAGGCCCAGCTGAAAGGACAGAGGCAGGCCAGTTTGCATTGACATGAAGGCATGGCCACAAGGTATGGTTTATGGGAGGAGGAAGAAAGGGAGAGACAGAAGTTGGGATGGCAGGAAAGGAGAGGAGAGAGGAAGAAGAAGCAAGATGCCCAATAGAATCAAAAGATATCTGGAGGACAAACACTCAAACTGTTAAAAATATAAAGTGAGAACGGGAGCTAATGACATAGGTTAAATGGAGGAAACCACTTACTTGATATACTTATATAGTGTTACTTTTCAAATATGCAATGAATAAAAGTAGATTTAATCTCCAAGTAGGTTGAGTTTCTCTAAGTGAGGAACAAATAAGTGTAAGCATGACTATTTTCTATTAGTTAAAAGCTAAGAATGTCATCAATATATAGATCTGTGATTGTATCTTTTTATTTTTATATGTGCACGTTAAACAGAAAAGCAAAAGGGAAAGATTTTCAAGACAAATTGCTACTCAAAACTAATGACATATGTATTGAAATACTATAAAATACTATGCAATATCAGTTTTTAGTACACTCACTCTCTAGAAAACTCTGAGTCATTACACTTTTTTGATTAATATTTTATATGTATATATATATATTTAATTACAAAGACTTTTTTCCTAAAACTGATCTCAAGCTAACAGTGATATAATTCAATTTAGTGTTAGTCTATTATTAGATAATAACATCGTGCCATTGTTTTGGCACTGAGTTCCAACACTGATTCACATATTTTACTTTTAAAATATAAGATGAGATTTCAAACTCATCTACTGTATATGCAAATATTTAGAAAATCTAAGGTACAAAGTAGCATTGAAATAGAAAAATTTAAGTGCAAGTTAAGAGAATGCAATTTTTAAAAAATATATTTTTATTGATTTCAGAGAAGGGAGGAAGAGGGAGAGAGAAAAATAGAAACATCAATGATGAGAACCATTGATCGTCTGCCTCCTGCACGCCCTCTACTGGGGATAGAACTGGCAACCCAGGCATATGCCTTTGACTGGGAATCGAACCTGGGACCCTTCAATCCGCAGGCTGATGCTCTATCCACTGAGAAAAACCGGCTAGGGCAAAATGTAATTTCTTAATTTGATATTCATTGGGATTTTCAAGACTTTTTATATTTTTGTATGAAGGAACAGTTTATGGTACCTAATTTATATATTACCAGAGGCCCGGTGCACGAAATTCATGCACAGGAGGCAGAGGATGTCCCTTAGCCCAGCCTGCAGCCTCTCCAATCTGGGACCTCTTGAAGGATGTCTGACTGCCTGTTTTGACCCAGTTCTGGTAGGATTGGGCCTAAATGGGTAGTCGGACATCCTTCTCACAATCCAGAACTGCTGGCTCCAAACTGCTCACCTGACTGCCTCCCTGATTGCCCCTAACCACTTCTGCCTGCCAGCCTGATTACCCACTAACCACTACCCTGCCAGCCTAACTGTTGTCTAACTGCTCTCTTGCCAGCCTGTTTGCCCCCAACTTCCCACCTCTGCTAGCCTGGTCATCTCTAACTGCCCTCCCCTGCTGGCCTGATCACCCACAACTGCTCTCCCTTGCAGGCCTGGAACCTCCCAACAGCCCTCCCCTGCACATGGGGGCAGGATCTTTGATCACATGGGGGCAGCCCTCTTGTGTGTTGAAGTGATTGTCAATCTGCAAATTACTCTTTTATTAGATAGGATAGGATAGAGGCCTGGTGCATGGGAGGGGGCCAGCTGGTTTGCCCTGAAGAGTGTCCCAGATCAGGGTGAGGGTTCCCTTGAGGTGAGGGGTGGCCTGGGCAAGGGGCCTGTGGAGCTTTGCAGGCCAGCCATGCCTCTCAGTGACCCAAGCGGAGCCCCTGGGATCTGAGATTAATTTATGTCTACAATTTCTATAATTGAAACTTTGTAGACTAGAGCAGAGCCAAGCCTTCTGCTCACTCTGTGGCAGCAGCCATTTCTGTTTGAAACTTTGTAGCCTAGAGTGGAGGCCTAGAAAGCTTGGCTTCCTCTGTTGCCAGGGAAACCCAAGCCTCTGTTCTCTCCAGCTCAATGGCTGCTGCCATTTCTGTATCTTTTATAGTTGAAACTTTGTAACATTGAGTGGAGGCCTAGGCAAGCAATGGCAGGTGGAAACCTTGGCTTCCTCTGTTGCCAGGGAAACCCAAGCCTTCCTCCTGCTCTCAGTGGTGGCAGCCATCTTGGTTGAGGTTTATTTGCATAATCTGCTCCTGATTGTCTGGTGGGTGTGGCTGTGGGCGTGGCTGTGGGCATGGCTTGTGGGTATAAGCAGAGGTGTGGTCAATTTGCATGTTACTCTTTTATTAGATTGGATGAGATGGCAAAAGAAAATCTTTCTGAAATGTTATGCTGTGGTTCAAGTATAGCTCTTGGCTTTAAGTTACCCACTGAAAGAAGCTCAGATCAATGATTTGTGTACATTCCTCTGCAGGTGCTCCCACATATTCTCCACTGGTAATACTTGACAAAGATGAGTATTTGGTATGAAAATTTTTACCATATCACTTATGTAAAGTCTCCAAGTCACTTAACGTCATGGGAGGCTGGGTATTAGAGTCTTAAGGTGATATGATACAAATAATGTTATATTTAAGGTAGATTTCATTTTCAAAGAGAGAGGGTTTGAATCATAAAACTGAATTACTACCAACTTATTTATTTGACTAGAAAATTTAAAAAGATGTTTGTTTATAGATATTCTAGGTATCCAATACTGAGATAGTTTAACCCCATCCTACTTTTTTCTTTACAGTTATTACATTACTTTTTTCTGCCTATTATCTATCTATCTATCATCACCATTTATATAAACATGTGTTTAATAAAAAAAATCTGTTCACGGATCAAAGAACAGGAAAGGAGAAATCAATTACTAGGTGTCAGGTGAGTAAATGTCTGGAAAACATCAAAGACAAAAATACTATATAAATACTGGATGGGCTTAACCCCAATTTTCCTCTTTGTTGGGTAGTAATGCCATTTTTCTCTTCAGTTGTTAGAGAAACAGCAAGAGTTGGCTATTGCTGCTGCACTAAATGCAGGGTTTACACATGTGTTACAGGCAGGCAATCCATCCACAGTTAAAAGGATCGCCAGCTTTTCTCAGGGCTATTATTTAATCCTCCTGCATCCATAGGGGTGGCTAAATGGGATATGAGTTGTTTAATTCAATTCCTGCAGTGAGTAGTACTGTTCTCCCTGAAGACAGTGTTTGCCAGACCGTTATAATTTAAATCTCTAATTGTCATCGCAGTATTCAAACATAACAATATTTGTACATGGAGTAAACTTATCTAGCCTCCTGGATTCTTAAAATTAGTTATTGGTCAGGTTTTTAATTTAAATTTTACTGTAGAAATAAGAACGCTTTTTGTACCTTTGTTCGGTAGTCATATGAGCTATTTTAAAATTGGTCTTGTATGATTGGGATTTAGCTTTCATAAAGCTCTTAGAGCTTATTCATTGTGCTAGTATATTTCATTCTGACTCAGGAGGGCATTTATATGTGAATTTGTAAGAAAAGAGACAAATTAACCAACTAGAAGCAGATCATAGAAAACTCTGCAGCCAGCATACGACTATAATAATGTTATTATTTCCAACGCTTCCATTACTTTAATGTTATTCGTTTCAAAAGTGATCAGGTATATAGTTTCTATTTAAATCGAAAGTATGAATAGACTAAGTTAAAGATGACAGTGAGATAAACTTATTAACTGGACAACTGGTGTTCAGCACACTTGGGAGCTTTGTTCACATGGACAGAGATATAAGGAAATTAAGATAGGTCCATATAATAAAGATATCAAATGATTAATATGTTCCCACCTCGAGTTTTCCATTAGGAGTCAGAGCAGTTTACTGTGGGTATATAGCAGCTCCCAGGATGTGCAGCCAGATGCTTGGTCAGCCTGTCTACAGAACCCTAATGAGGGCATAAGCTCTTCCGGTGTGTTCTAGGCACAGCCAGGCTTCTGTCTGTCCTGGTTCACGTTTAACCCAGTGGGCCTCAGACGTAGGAGGAGTCTACACCTATCAGGAATGTGACTACCCTTTCGTCTGGAAACCAGACAATATAATTAAACCATGAAGTGTAGCTCCATGAAAACTAAGAAAGGCCAACCGCTGTTTTCTGACATCTCATAGGGTCCTATCTAGAAATTATGACGTGACTTCTGCAAATTGAGGAATTAAGAGGGACTATTCTTTGTACCTGAAAGATACTAATGGCAGACTCCATTCCTTTGTTCGAATTCCAATCTCTCTCCTCCACACTTGAGTGCTTGGACTCTCACAGCTGGGGATCAGACCCTAATATCAAACCTGCTGCAAACCCACTGGCGATCAGTGTTTAGCAACAGAGAGAATGAATGATGGATCTTGGCAGGTGTCCCAGGCAACACAAAATTCGAATGAAATTACAAAGATGATGAGTAGTCTGATTAAGATTTATTGCCTATATCCACCTTGATTACTTATTGTTCCCCAAGCATTTCTCTCAGAAAAGGATAATTAGCATACCTCTGGGCTCCAAGCAGAACAAAATACAGGAAATTATGTGTACAAATCAGTAATGTGGCATAGTGTCTCTTGTCAAGAGGTGCTTAACAGCCTCTGAATAGTGCAAGACAACAACAACAAAACATCTGCTGGCAAGAAGCTGCATAGTGCACAGGTCACTTGGCTCAGCATGAATGGAAATTATTAGGAAAGAATTTACTCACAAAGATATAACACAGCATCCCCTCACCTCCTCACAATATTTCGGGTCAACCGACTTGCCATCACTTCGAACGCAGTCCAACATCCTTGTTTTAATGCCATTTCCACAAACTGCCTTCTCACTCAGCTGACATGTACTCCAATCTGCAAGGAAGGGAGCCCATCAGAACAGAAGGCCATACATGAAACAGATTTCAAATGAAACTCTGATGACCCGAATCCCATATTTAATTCACGTCTGCTTCTTGAGCCCCACAATCAATCATCCCATATGCTCTGCTCCCAACTCCGCACATATCAGCAGTCAGATGGAATTGCTAAGGTTGCATGTAGCTACAGGGATTATTCTGGAAGGCAGATGTCTACTTGACCATCTTGATAGTCATTTGGTGATACTGTAAAAATGGAGTTGGCCTGCAGATCAAATGTCACTTAAAAACGTTTTAAGTGACTTTTGATCTGGAATTTCTATTTTAATGTTACATTTGTTTTGGCAAAATAATCATAATTTCAATGAATAGTACTTGCACTGGGCTATGTTCAAATAAAACACTGTATTTCACTTCCAGACTTAGAATGTTTTAAAATATGCACTTATTTATTTCAAAATAAATAAATAAAATAAATTTTGGTCACATTTATTTAATTCTCTCATTTCATGTCTTTTTCAAAAGAATCCTTTCATCTCTCTTTTTAGAGTAACCTGGCATATCCACAAGAACTGCAATTTCCTTGTGTCATCAAAGAAAACTGAAGAGAAAAATCAAAGGGAACAAAGCAGACCTGACTGCTGTGTATCAGTGAACCATTTCTGTACTTTATATCACCGTGAAAATTACTTGAAAAAAATTCCGAAATAAACTGCAGTGTTTCCCCAAGCCATATATACCCACAATACTCTTCTTTCAGAGTATGTACCCTGATGCTAAGAGGTGAGAATTAGGGAAAAAAATTGAATTTATAATAAGCCTTTTTTTTTCCTGAAAAAAATACTCATCTATCCATTTTTATCTGCACCTTTGATAATGATGAAATAAATAGTTATATTTATATACTTTCTGGCAAGGAGGAGCTTGCTGTTGTTTTTACATTGGCTCTATCATGCTTATGAAGAGCCCTCACATGAAGAATTGTTGTCCCAGTGTGTTATCACAATTAAACAACTTCTGAAGAAGAAAGGCATTTTTCAGTAAACCTGCACCCACAGCAAAGTTATCTTTCTTACACCTTCCCAAAGTGGAAGGATGTTTTAAATAGGACAAATTTGACTATTTACAGTCTACTGTAGGGCTAATGTTTGTGTGGTATTTTCACTTTTTGTATCTTGATATTTATTAAAAATATAATAGATAAATATCTCTGTCATTAATAAGAACAATTTCTGGCAGCATGTCCAAAAGGCACATGGATGGAAATGAACAATTCTCACGGTCGCTGCTAAGCTGACACACACGGGCTGCGGCCTCTAACTCTGTGAGGAGATGACTCTCCACCTACCTGTTACGTTATACTCATAGTGGAAGCAGTTTCTGTTCAGGTTACAGGGTTCCTTCTCAACAGCATCAGGGCAGACTCTCCCCTCATCAGCAGGTTGTCTGATGGGATCAGCTGACCTTTGCCGGAAATTGCTTTGACTGCAAGGCTGACAGAGAATAACACAACTCCTCAGAGAGGTGAACACTCAGGCACACGAGGGCTAATGTGTTAGGGAGAGCGCTGGGGCCCGAGTCAGTACGCTGGGGCCGCTGACTAACGGGAACAATCTCATTCCACTTCAATTTCTTCTTCTGTGTGATCAAAGTGTTGGCGAGCTTCTGATCTAGCTATAAGATGCTGAAGAGTTTATGTGTAAAATATTAATAGACATATCATAGGTATATAACACATTCATATGGTCATATTAATTATTGTAGCTCACTAATACAGATATTATCTATCTATCTATCTATCTATCTATCTATCTATCTATCTAACTATCATCTATCTATCTATCTACCTACCTACCTACTTACTGCCTAATATAGTCTGTTGGTCTCAAAAAACCATTTTAAGGGTGATTGTAAGTAATTAGCTGTTAGTGATATTTCCCTAAGGCATATATACATATGCACACAAATACACAAGCAGGTAAAAGATTGGCTTGTATTCTCTTATCGGTACAGTCGTGTTCTGAAAGCATTTGGCTCCTAAGAATAAGAGCAGGAACTTCAAACCTGACGTTAATGGAACGAGGAGATCGTTTGCATACCCTCCTGATTCTTTATTCCAACGTAACTGCATCCAAGTCAACTGCCAGCCCAGTTGTGTTCCTGCTCTATCCTTTGGCTGCTAATCAGCACCTTTAGTGATATCAACCCTGAGCTAGAAATTTAATTTTTCCTTGAAAACGTGCATTATAAATGCTTCGACGCTGTTCTGTACTGTATTTCAGCAAATTAATTCCACATTTCGTGCAGTTTCCCTATGCATCTGAAGCCGTTTGGAAAAGTGCAGCTTTACAAAGGTGCCCAGGGGCAAACCCAATTTTCTACATCATCAGCCAGTTCTGTTTCAAACAACTCTCTTCCCAGGGTCCCACGGAAGAGCCCCTACGGGCTGCTGAAATCTAGAAGCTTTTGTGTGGTTTGAAACTCAGCTGGCTTTCCAGGCCCGAAGACACACAGAATCAGTGTGTGGAAAGAGACTCACTGACGCACAGCTTCCTTCTTTCTACTCCCTCTCCCTCCAGGGCCATTTGTGCTTTAGTGTCAATACTCCTGCCGCAGAACCCCCACTGGGTGCGAGATTATTCCCACAATTTAAGTAAAATGGATTGGGCAAAAAGCAAGGGATGACAATAACCTGACACCATTAAAGTACTTTTACTAGAGGTTTATTCTTTGTCCCTTTACCTGGAGGGAGTCATTATCTCCACTGCAGCTCTTAACCCGCTGTGTATTTGTAAGCCCATCTGCAGGCTTTCTGTGCTGGGTGAGGAGGGTGGCGGAGGACAAAGCTTGCCAGAGGTCAAGCTGTTCTAGTGTGAGTGGAAATACTGCTGACTTCACATGGCACAGTCATAGAATGAAGTAGCCAAAAAAACAGACCTTGCTTTGGTAGCTAATGTGGTAAGTCATTTAGAATAATGTCTTTAAAACTTTAGTGGTAATGAATCAAGCAACCTCTCTATTAATGAATGGCGAATCATCTCACCAAAGTGCATCGAGTCCACGGACCCCATTCGGATATCACACAATCCTCAGGACACGGCAATTGGCACTCTCTGGAACCCAGGGGCATCTCTTCCGGGTCACAGAGGTAATCCTCTACCTGCTCAGAGGGGCCATCCGCCGTGTTCTGCATGCATCTGCAAGAAAACACACCTATCAGTGAAGGAACCAGGACAGTTAATAACAAAGGCCAACCCATAGAACAGAAGGCTCATTTTAAGACATCATTGGGGCCGGGGGAAGGGTAGGGAGGGGAAGGTGGTGTGGAAAGCTTTGCATTTAATGAATAAAATTCTTCAAACATGAGGACATAAAATGATCGCTGCCTCTCATAAATATTCATGGAGCTTTGGTATGCTTTAAAAAATTATCCTTGTAGGCATCATCACAATTTTTAAAGAGTACTAGATCAGCCACTGTGGCCGGCCGGTGTGACTCGGTTGGTTGGGCATTTCTGTTCGATTCCCCAGTCAGGGCATATGATCGGATTGAGAGATCAGTCCCCAGCAGGATATATTTGGGAGGCAGTCTATTGATATTTCTTTCTCATTTCTCTTTCCCTTCCTCTCTCTCTGAAAGTCAATAAAAACATTTTAAAAAGTATAGCCACTGTGTAGAAACTCTGTATTAGTCTTCCTCTGAAAGGAGAGGGTCATTGACCTAGACTAATAAGAAGTGGTCCAAAGAGATTCATAGAGGGGTTGTAATTTGGGAATATAATGCATTTTTTTCTTCTGAACAAAATGGTAGATTCTATAGGGAAGGTAGATTCATATATGATGGAAAACCAGTCACACATCAATCTCCTAGTGAGAGGTTTCATAAAGTGTTTTTGAAAGTAGCTGATGGCATGTATCAAATTGTTCGGCAAACAAAAAGATATTTACCATTCTATCTGCTGATAACTTTAAAAGAGAGCCAGAAGTGGAAAGACCATTATAATAGGTGTAGCACAAATTCTCTAAATGTGCTTATTGGATTTCCACGTGTCTTGACCTTTTTGATGGTTACTTTTCTTTTTAACAATAAATTCAAACACTTCATTACATATCATTCTAAGGTAAGCGGTCATGAAGGGCTCTTCACCCACTTCTGGCAATCTAATAAATGTAGCTAGTACCAGACTTCACTTGTACAATAGTTAACTCTCTGTGTACGTTTCTAGTAAAAGAGAAAAAACTTACTCCTCTTCTATCACTTGGGAAGGTCAACCAAATTAATGGTATAGGAACAGAACTGCATTGCAAGGAATGAAAAGGAAGGCTTGAGCTCTTAAGCCTCTCAATTCCATTGTGATGTTTTAAACTGTGAGTTGAATTACATTACTATTATTTTCAGGAATTCAGTAGGGACACTGCACCTTCTCATATTTGCTCTGCAGGAAAACCCTTTATATAGTGCTGCCCAATTGAAAAGAAATGTTGTTTGCCTGTGTGATGCATTCAGACTAAAAAACTGTACTGTTGCTCCTGTCTTAATTAACCTAAAAAAATATCTATACATATATCTTCCTTTGCAGTTTCTGTAAATTGCACAAAAGAGCAATTGCAAAACAACAGAAATGTAGATGTCTGATTGAAAAAAATTAAATTATAAATGTCTTTGGGAGAATTTTAGTTTCTTAGGAAAAAAGTTCTATCTTCAATGGCATTTTTCAAAGTGTTCTGCTGACAGCAGCTGTGAGAGGAATGGAACAAATGGGACAGTTCAATGCTCAAAGTTGAATTTGCTGCTAAGAAAACACTGCATTCATGGCAGGTATTGACATAGGTACAAGTTTCAACTTGTAAAGTTATCTACTGATCCAGAGTGAAGGACAGATGTTCAATATAATGTAGATATATACATAAAAATTCATTTTTTCCCTTTAACTTTTATTATGCAGGTAACATTAATTTTAGGAAAATCAGAATCTGTATAATAAAAGGCTAATATTCAAATTGTCCCCTTAACCTGAAGTTTGATCAGGGGGGTGGGGCCAGCTGGCCAACCTCCCCTGTCCCTTCCCCCAAGTTGGCTGGACCCCACCCATGCATGAATTTGTATACCGGGCCTCTAGTAAATAATAAAATGTCACACGATTCTATCAGAGATAGCCACTCTAAAAAGATGTTTAAACATATGTTTTCCTTTCATTAAACACAAGAAAACTTTACCACTATTTGTACCAGTTAAGAAAAGAAAAACACACAAACAAAATATTATAGACATCTAATTTTTCTAAGTTATTAATTTTAATGACTACATTTGAATTCCATCACTTGAATGTGCCACAATTTCTAGAAACCCTTACTGTTGACATTCAAATTATTTATAAGTTTTATTTATTTTATTTGGCATTAATGATTTTATTGCTCTAGAATGATAATAAATATTTAGATCAAGTTTTGACCTCAAAGGAAGGCCCTCTAAATTCATTTGCTTTTTTCAAATTCTTGGCTTTTTCTCTTTCTATATGAAAGGAATTATGGTGTGAAAAAACTGAATATATTCAGAAACACAGTATAGACTCAAGTTGGAGGCCACATGTGTAGGAAAAGAAGGTGCATTGTCAGCAGAGAATTCAAAAGCAACAATAAAAATAACCAGATAGCTCTGTTTTTATTATCACAATGTGCTGGCACTTAAAAAAAATGCCAGGGGAAAAAATATCTCTTCCCACCAGAGCAAATCACTTTTATCACCCAGCCTTTGAAATGTCATACAACCCTAATAGCAAAAGAATATATTGAATCCTGCTCTCAAAGACTCATGTATCCTAAAATGTCACCCAATGCTTGCATCTAAGCATGACGTTTTGACCTTAATTAGCTGAGGATAAGGTTAGGGAGGTATACTCCTCAATCAGTACAGAAACATTATTACATGATCAAAGATAACAATCAATGCTGACCTTTTCTCTTCTCTATTTTCATTAAAGATGCTTACTGGAAACTAAGTTGATCTGAAAAGTTACTTAATTCAGGATGTGTTTGGAAATGTTAAGAATACTCACAGAGAAAAATGAAGCAACATATACAGAGATGGTTGTAGGGAAAGCTGAAAAAATAGTAGTTCTTTATTATAAACTGGAGGCCCAATGCATGAAAATTCATGCAAGAGTAGGCCTTCCTTCCCCTGGCTGCCAGCACTGGCTTGCCTCCAGTACCTGGGACCCGGGCTTCCCTCTTCCGGCCCCTGGCACGTACCCAGCAACTGGGCTACTTCCCTCCTCATGGCCCACAGGCACCCAGGACCCAGGCTGGCTTCCCTCCAGCCAGGAAGGACATCTGGAATGACGTCCAGAAGAGGTTTGGTCTAATTAGCATATTTCCCCATTTATTAGTATATTTTTTACTAACCGAAAAACCAACCTGATCAAATTCTTAATATAAGAAAAAAAAATTTAAATTCAAAGTGAAATTTTAAACTTTGGAGAAGGGCAGAAGCATAATTTCTTTCTTTTTCTTCTCTGTTCCTTTATCAACTCATGATATCCTCTTCCCCATCCACCTTAGAAAAGTTCCTCTGAAAAATAACTTTAGAGTTCAGATGGGCTTTTGAAAAAAGAAACAAAAATTATTTTTATTGGAAGCAAAGTTATACATAATGTGCCAAGGCTTTAAGATACAAACATTAATTTGTTCTACTTTTCTACTGAAACAGATTAAAAAATATGAATCTTAAATTCATGAGTAGGTAGGTCAGGGGTGAGAATGAGCTTCACAATATGAGTTATCAAGTTCTGGATGTTTTTATATTTGTCTTTACTGTGTGCCACTCAGCTGGTTAGAAGAAACTGATATTGTTAAACAGTTGTCAAAGAGACTTGCACTTGAGTGCCAACTTGGTCACTTTAGTAGGTACCTGTCCTTGGTGAATTAGTATTTGTGAATCTACAATACAAAGTGGAAGCAATAAAACCTCATACATTCGTTTCCCTGGTTCTAGAACCCCTAGAGATCATATGCAAAGGCTGTAGAGAAACTTTCATGAGTGCCAAACCTGTCTTAGGTGTTAGGGAGTTTCTGTGATTATGACAGGGTCCCAGCATGGAGAAACTTATGGGGATTAATAATGGTGGTGGTGATGTATGAAGATCCTTTCATAACAATGCAGGGTGCATGGTTCCACAGAAAAATGCTGCTCTAGAGAGCTCTCTGAAGATGGGAAGAGTGTGCTGTCTGAAAACAGCCTCGAGCCACCTGAGTCACACCAGCCTCGATCTACTGTGACTGAGAAAACGCATTTCTAATTTTAATTCATTTAAATTTAAAGTGAAAATAGCCAAATGTGGCTGTGGTTACCCTACCAGTCACTGTGGCCACAGAAGACAAAATGAGGGGCATTAGCCAATGAGGTTTTAGGGAAGGCTTCCAGACAAAAGTATCTAAAAGTTGGCCATAAAAGAGCAAGAGTTTATAACAGATTACCATTAAAATGCAGCCAGAAACATTCTGGGCTTTTCAGGAACCAGTTATCAGAGTTTGGAAATCAGCATTGGTTCCACTCTCCTGCAAGAAAAGCACCTCAGAGCCAGCTTCCCAAATCAGAAGGCCGAACGTGAAAAACTGCTGCTTGAAGCAGATCTTCTAGAGTTTTCCATGAACACAGGTTCCCTATAAATAAAACTAAAGCCCACTTATTAGGAAATTGGAAGGAGTGAACGCTCAAGCTGACAGGTATGAAACTGGGGGGTTTGTGTGTTTTGCTTCTCTGTGTCAAGCGACTTGGGCTCACCTCACTTTGCGGGTTTGCACGCCCCCTCCGCAGTTGTCTGGCATGTTCACAAAGGTCACCTTGCACACGCTCCACGGCTCGGTGACCCACAGGTACTGGTTGCAGTCACTCTGGCAGGGGACGACCTCATACACCTGAAACACACACAGTTCTCAGTGGTCTCAGCCCAGGTACCTGATGAGTGGGAAGGTTTTACATCACAATAATCCTTATATAAGTATTTCAGCTACTTTCATTTCTCTCCATTATTTGCAATTTCTTGAGAGCTCTAGCACTAAGAAGGGCAGAACTAACTGTGCCCTGTGCCCCAAATTGTAGATCTATATTTGGTACCTTACTGAGACAGCACAGGGACTTGGGCCCAGGACTGAAGGAATACTAGATGGCCAGAAGGAACACCGGATAAGCTGACTACAAAAATGTCCCCACCCCAGCTTCTCCTTGACCAAGAATGAAGTAGGCTTTCTTATCTCCCTTCTAACTACTTCCTCGCAGAAGTTGAAACCTCTGTTGTGCACATGCTGTTGCTCAAAGTTTGACTGCTATGGTACACACCTTCTGGGATGGCAGCAGTGAGCCGTCCAGTCAATGAGACGTTGCTAAGCAACTAGACAGAAGGAGGAAGTAGCCTGGCCCTGACATAGGAAATTTCACCAGTCAGCCTTTGTAAAAAACACCCACCTTTGTATGCAAGTCTGCCTTGTCCCCAGCTTATAAAAGCTGCCAAGCAGAGGCATCCCCCCCCACCCCAACCCCCGTCTCCTCCCACCAGTCAGTTTGGAGGACCTTCCTTTCCTCTGTGTTGCCTCCCTTGTGTTTGAATATCAGCTTAGTAAAATTTGTCTAGAAATTTCTCTGGTGGTTCCCATTCATTTCTATCATGGGAAACCCAAAGGCCCCAAACTCCATAACATTACCACAGTATTGCAATTTCCTAGGCCATCGGTCTTGTTTACAGTTTTGTGTGTCTTCAATACTTAACCCAGGGCACTCATATGTTAGGAAATCAATAGAGATTTGTTAAATAAATGGATGAATAATAAATGAATGAATTAAATAATGTATAAAAGTAGCTATTTTCAAATAATTGTACTTGTTTATAAAATACGTGTGACAACCAAAACTTTTATTTTTTGTGCTCCATTTATGAAACTAAATTGAAATATAAATAAAATAAAATAAAAGCTATCTTCAAACTTTAGATAGGGCTTGGAAGCAAGTTCTGAAACGGGGTCTCACATTACACAGCTGTGGCCTAAATCAGTGAGGGCCACTTGAGACACAGCAAATTGTGTGTGCACTGTGTCCACACCAGCTTTCACAGCCCCAAGTTTGAGTTGTGTGTTTGGTTTCAGAATTTTTAGAACAATGAACAAGGATTCCTTTTTTCAATCAGAAGAATGACTAAATAAAGGAAATAAACAGATCACAATCCACTGCAATAGAAGTGACTCAACCATTATAGAAAAAGTGTTTAAAAATCATTTCAAAATCTGTAATTACCCACCTCCATCTCTTATTTTACACACACACACACACACACACACACACACACACACACACACACACTAGCATATGAATGCTTATATAACCAATTACAGACAATATAGATTTAAATAGCTCTTTGGAGCTATTCCTTGGTGTAAATTTTAGTGGAGTAAATGCCCAAGTAAAGAGACAAAGTAAATTTATGACATATAATAATAAAATACATGCGCTGTTGAAGTAAGAATCTATATTTACTGCCATATGATCACATTCACATTGGGAGCTATATTCAGATATGACTGATTTCTGGTGTGGAAAACATTACTTTACAATTCGTGGGGGAGGCACAAACCGAAGGGAAAATGCCATCTTTCCTAGTCCTTCGATGGCTTGCTTGCATGTTAACCTCTTACATGGGAGTGAATACAATCAGTTCAGAGCCTCCTCCTGCCCCCCACTCTCGGCCCACCTGCACCTTTCCTCCCCACGGGAAGAATGAGATCATTACCAGGAAGTGTCAGTGCCTTTTCAAGGCTGGTGAAGGAAAGCTTGTTTCCTACCCCTGCACCTCAGGCCCTGGTTCTAAAAGGAGAAAACACAGCGCCATGCTAGGAAATAAAAAGGGAACAAAGGCAGGGCACAAATTTTATGAGAAATATGGTATTTTTTTTTCTCCCTGTAAAATAAGAGGCAATTGTAGAAAAAAAAATAGATTCCCTGAAATCAGGTGCAGAACAGAAAACAAACAGCACTTCTATTATGCACTGTGAGGTTTAAGAGTTCTTACCTGTGCCTGGAGTGGTTAGAGTCCACAGGAATCAAGACAGAGAGAGAAGCAAAGAGAAGTAAAATATCAGTATATTGGATGTGAAAAACTCATGTTTCAAGTTTCAAATATTATTATCCCTATGGAAATGATAGTTTTTTTTTGGGGGGGGGAGTAAATAATTAGATCACTTTTCTTAGGCCTTGGGAGAGAAAAAACAACTCATTGTTTAAAGTTAAGATACACTAATAACTACTGCAAACAGCAGAGTCAGGGAAAGTATTACTGGACAGGATGCAGACATCTTAGACAACGGAGTAGCCCTCAAAATACCCATAGGGAACTGACAGAGCTGCAAGTGTCTTGTGCTTCAAACCGTGAATGGCTATCTATTTACAGATAGATTGATAGATTGATAAATTGATAAATCTACTCATCTTCATCCATCCATCCATATTTCCTAAGAAATGAGGATTTGCTTACTCAATGGGAAAATCGAATCTCAAACACCATTTTTAAGTCAAAGTACCACCAATTATATTGAGGAATGTATAAAAGTAAAAAGTCTATGTGACTTCAATATTTCTCAACATTAACACAAACCTCTGTGTATTCTTTGCTCTTCTAATAAGTTACTAATATATAAACTCTTAAAAGTTTATTTTTTAAATGAATTGTTTCTTGTTTTAGCTTTGATATTTTAGTTGTTAAAGTCTCAATATACCACCACTAAGCTATTAACAAGTACCCAGATGTCCTTTTCAAACTCTGCATTAGGCTACATTAAAGTTGGAGAGCTTAGAGGAAAGACTATTCATAGCAAAGACAATTTGGCATGAAGTCTTGAATCTTTGCAAATTCACCATTAAAGGAAATTTCTCTTTATTAGAACCCTGGATCAAAATTTCATAAAATTTACATTTACTATTGGAAATTCAAGGTTTAAAAACTTAAAAAAGAAAAGCATTGTTTTGTATTACAAACATTACAGTTGAGTTATTCTGTTTTGCTTGGGTCAAGGAGCTCCATCTTTTTCTTTGGAAACATTCCCGAGCACAGGGACACTGGCTCACCAATAGATGGCAGCAGTGTAGTATGTTTCTTACTTTTAGTTGCATTCAAGTGCAAATTTAGCGACTTGGAAAAATCCAGATTCTTTCAGAGAACTTTCTATAGAATTTAATTCTACACTTTCTTAATCCTAGTCCCTTTATTCATAAGTTATTTTTACTCTCTCTACAGTGTACTTTTATTGCTATGAACAAATTTAGGGTAATTTGGATCCTGGTAGGCAGTATGTTTGGAGATTAAAATTAGTCTATGTATATATGAACTATATCTATACATTTAAGGTTGGTTAATACATATGACTTAGTTCATTTGATTGTGACTTAGATTTAAATACGCATCTTAATATTTACATAGACTATATAAAATGCATTCTTTGTTAATTCACATGCAGGCCAAACATGATGTATCTTATGTCACATTTAAATTAGTTACAATTTCCTCTATTAGTTTTTACTTTATATTTCCAACAGAATACAACTATTAATAGCAACTAATAAAGAGCATATGAAGTCAAATAAAGTTCAAAATAAAATTTTAAAAGCCAATGACTAAATTGATATACTTACAGTAACTTTGAGGCCATTTAAAAATTTTAAATATTTTATACCAACTAATTTCAAACGAATGAACAGTATCTTTCCTAATTTTAGATCTCAACTTAAATACTTTCTTTGATTTTAATTTAAGAGGTTGGTAACTGAGATGTCATCTTTGAGAGTCTCGGGGTACTCTAAGAATAAGACAATCTTGCTCTTAATAATACACAAGTGAGATATAATTTTATTACAGGTTACATACCTGGACATTATTTCAAAGGGAGTTTTCATTTAATTTCCATTGCATCATATTCATAAGCATCCATACGCAGCGTACCAGATCTCTTGAGAATACAGAGATGATGTATCTGATTTGGGTTTTTAATAATATACATGTATTGACCTAGGCTACTCTAAAAATAAAATGGGCCAAATTTTTAATTCAGAGGCTATTATTTGCTTTGGTCCATTTGGGGCGGGGTGGGGGAGATAAATCACAGTACTTAGTGTTGCCAACAGGAGAAAATACCTGGTTGACATGGTCCAGTTTGGGGCAAGGCTTTCCTCCATTGTACGGCTTTTCACGCAGCCATTTAGACCGAACCTTCACGCCGCTCCCACAGGACTTACTGCAGCGGGACCAGTTGGACCACTCGCTGAGCTTGCAGTCGGAGGGGCAGGGGATGATGCAGGCCTCTTCGATGTAACCTGAGTGCGGGAAATGAGAGGAGAGCCATCTCCCTCGTGTCATTTGTCCACCACTACCCAGACGCTCATTTGCAAGATCCAAGTTTGACTTGACAGCAACATGCTAATGCAGAGTCTCCGTCCTTAAGGATTCAAATTAAACGTTGCAGAAAAATGACACATACATACAGAGACTCTGTTAAAATAACAGCTGAGCAGCTGCCATATGATCTGCTCAGGATTCACGCTCACCACATTTCAGCATTCCTGACAGTTCCCGTTTAATTGACAATAACCTGTCTGCTGCCATATCATCCGCATTCTGCCAGAATGATTCATTAAAAAAATTATAACAGTTTTCCACAGAATCCTGTCTGTTAATGTCACACAAGTTCAAGTTTCTGAGTCCAACCAATGTTCTTGCTCAAGAAGAAAGCCAGGCCCTTTCAATCACTACCCAAAAGGAACCATTTAACTTAGCACCTTATATTTCCCCCTTCTTTGAAAACGAGGCCGGAAGAAGAAAAATGAGGACTGTTAAATAAATGAAGTCTCCTAGTTTTATAGTGCTGCCAATTTCGGAGCAACTTCACACCTTATATTCATTTAATTGCCTTGAAAATATTATAAACGCATTGGGCAGGTCTGGAGAGTCGACTGGGCAGATAAGAAAACAAATGCAGAGAGATAATTTGCACATGCAAGGTCATACAGTGAGATGTGAGGAGAGGTCTTCTGAGGTCTAGTCCAGTGTTCATTCCATCAAATCACACAGCCAAGAAGCTCAACGGCCTACTGATTAGTTTTGAGAAATGGGAGCATTTTCTTGAACAATCCCTTACCACCAACTTGGCATCTCACTAGATCAATTTAGTGCTATCGTTCCCAAGGCAAATGCATAAGAAAAGCAAGGTTCCTCTGGTCAAGAGTCAAATACTCAATGCAGAGTAGTTCTTGATTCAAGAAAACACTCTGTTACACCATTTTACATCAACATGAAGGATTCGACTTAGAAATGACTGTCACATGAACAATTTGTACTAGGATCTCTAAGTAGATATTTTTAAAATATATTTTTCATTACTTTTTCGAGCAAGAGGAAGGCCAAGGGAGAGACAGAAACATCTATGAGAGAGAAACATCGACTGGCTGCCTCCTGCATACCCCCAACTGGAGATCAAGCCCGCAACCTGGGCATGTGCCCTGACGAGGAATTGGAACCAGTGACCTCTTGGTTCATACACCAACGCTCAACCACTGAGCCACACCAGCTGGACTGTGACAGAATTTCTTAAGGTGCTTAGGCAATAATTTGACTTCAAAAATCAGCCTAATTATCCTAGAATAATACAGAAACTATGAGTCATAATATTAAGTCTTGATTTTTAAAAATAAATGTAGTTCTTTCCAATGTTCATTGTTTTATCAATTCTTTTTTGAAAAGCATAACAATCTTCAAATAGGTGGAGTGATCTACTCAAATCTTCTACTTTGACTTTAAATACGGCTTGAGGTAAGGAAACAAGGCTCCCCTTACTATTTTTAGTTCAAATACATTTTAAATCCCATTATCCTTTTCATACAGTGTAGCCAATAAACAAATTTATCTAAAACAACATGAGATGCTTAGATAAGTAATTCTTGATAGGGCCAATAATAACCCTTTAATATAATAGCTTTTTATTGCATAGTAATAGTTTAAGAAATAAAATAAAGATGTAAAAATGTTTAATTTATAAATGAATGCCATTCTGTCATCAAACATTGAATGTTTATGTGAGTCCAATAATTTTTAAAAATCTCAATTATTTTCAGATATTATCAATAGCTTTGGCAAAAGGACACTAGTATTTCAAAGGTAACGTTATTGAAATATTTCTACAAGAATTGCATTTTCCACCTTGTTAAATTTCAAAATGACTGTAAAAGTAAACCTCTAACCTTTTGTTATTTAGTAACTGTACTGTAAAACAGAAACACACCATCTTTAATGTCACTGCTTCACAGAGTAACAGATACATGGAAATTCTTTCCTTTCATCGTCAGGTGAAGTATAATATAGTATAGTGAGATTTAACATGGATGACCTCAGACTGGCAGATTTATTATCAAGTAATAACACTTAGCATTTCTATGTATGATCTTCCAATAGCATATTCCAGAAACATCTCTCAAATAAAACTCAATGTATTAAATTGTTAAAAGATACATGTAGATCCTAAGATAAAACTGCAACAAAATATAATGCTTAGCATGCCATTTTTATTTTCTGATATGTAACAACTTTCAATAATTCCCCGCCATGTTCATCTAGCACAGTTAAAATCCTTAATTGTAGTAGTGAACTGCCAGATAGATAATCATTGTCCTGCCTTCTTCACTAAGATCATTTTTCAAGGCAATTAACACCAAATAGTCATGAGGGATAGAAAGACAGAAACATTTGATGTGTTTTAAGGCTAAAGAAACTGCTGGTATCTTGTAGCAATTTATGGCTTCTGAGGAATACTGGAATAAAATAAATGACTTCACAGTTAGGGTGTTAAAACTTTTAGCAGTTCAACACCGAATTTGACAGATGGAAAAATCAAACTCCTGAATTCTGATCATATATTTTTGTATCCTATGACTGTTCTTTGAGGTCAAACTGGATGCAAAATACTAGCAGCCTTAAAGGGATGACCAGAGGACATACTACCTTTTAAATATTTCTCATCACCTCACAAATTTGAATTCAAATGACAGATAAAGTAGCTGTCAACAACCTTCACAACTATTAACATTTGTGCTGTTGAAAGGTACACTGTTGACAAGAGTAAAGAAATCATTGTGAAAACACGTGAAAAAAATATTGGATAGTTCTGACTTACACTGTGTGAATAAGCACCACTGGCACTGTATGTGGAACATCTGGATTAACCTCCAAAGTGACCTCAAAAAAAATCTCTCATGCTTAAATGCGTATTATATACATATGATTGCAAACAGGAATGAGAACATTTATCTATAAATTTATCTATTGTTGTCTGTGTGGGTTTAAAAGTATTTAAAAATGTTTTCAAATGAACCTGATATTCTTTTGTCATTATATATTAAAAGCTGGTAACTAGATAACTCAGGGAAACCAAATAACTATTCGTATAACCAAAGTCTTATAATTGGACGCTGTACCCATTCAATTGGAATCAAAACTGGGCAATTAAAATTTTCACACAGAAGTGTTCAGATAAATTGATATTACTACAGTGCAATGCTATTTTAGCTTAATTTATATTTATTTGTTTATATACATATGAAGGCATATCTCTCCATTCTGCTAAGTACGTAAAAGATTCAGAAAACTTCAACATCAGTGTTAAAGGCTGTGGGGTTTTGTTGATATTGGAAGCTTATCCAATGATAAGGAACATTCAGATTCATAGATACATCTCTGTAAAAGTTCACGAGCAGGCCATTTCTTAGAGCAAGCTCTAAAGCTTTCTGTTGTATGATAAACAATTAGGTTGATCTTTGACTCTGATTACTGGGAAATAGCCTACAAGCCCTGAAATTTCTTGAGTGGTGTCATTGCTATTCATGGGGGGTCCCTTGGACTATACATGAGTTTATGCTAGAAAGATGTTGGTGAGAGGGAGACTGACTGAATCCAAAGACCAAGCAGGTATTTAGAGTGTTGGGGCTTCAAGCTGCATGATACCTGACGAACCTCTGGGGTGGGAAGTTTGAGTTCAACCAATCGTGTGGTCAATGATTCAATCAGTCATGCCTACGTGACGAAACCCCAATAACAATGACACCAAAGCCCAGGTCAGTTTTCTGGTTGATTATAAACATCAATGTGTCGGAAGGGTGATGACTCCTGGTGCCGTGGAAAAGAACATGGAAGTCTTATTTCAGGGACCTTCCCAGACCTAGCCTTTGTGTCTTATTTTGGCTGCTTATGATTGTGTCCTTTTGCTATAATAAAATTGTATATGTAAATATGGGTCTTTCCTGAGTTCTGAGTCATTCCAGTAAACTAATGGACCTGATGGGGTGGTGAGAAACCCCCAATCTGTGGCTTTTCAGTAATAAAGTTAATCTGTGGATCTCCAAAGTTGTAGCAGATGTCTGAAGAGAGAGCAGTCAAGTAGAGACCGGAGCCCCTAGCCTGTGATGTTCGGCCTGACTCTAGGTAGGTAGTGCTGGAATTGCATTCAACTTTCTTTTTCAAAGCATCATCACAATGGGCATGCAGTGGACCTCTACTTTATTTTAAAAGGACATAAATACATTTATTTCTGTAAGAACTGTACCTATAGTTCACTCATTCAACCAAAATAAAAATCTGGGGAATGCATTAAGGCATTTACTGACTTTCTCCCCGCATTTAACATTTAAAATTCTAACCAATACTGTGTACTAAGCATCAGAGATAAGTTCTACAAAACCCACTTTGGGAATAGGACTTTGTAAGCAATATGAATGTATTTTAATGAGTGTTCAGATTATGAAGATGAAGTAATGGAAAATAAATGAATGTTGAAACTAATTAGAGTGGTTTATTTTTAACTTCATCTAATATTAACACAGCTCCATTCTTTCAAATCAATGAAAATCGTTTACTACCATGGAAGCATTTCCAAAGGATGATCTTTAACCAGTTTTGGTGGATTGTAATAAGTATTAAACATACATTTTACAAAAAGCATTCTGTGGTCAAGTGAGTTAGAAAATTAATGCATTAAACTGGTTAAACAAGGCTCATTTCCCCGATATTTCCTTTTTTACTAATGTGAACTGTGAATCTCTAAGAAGACAACTGAGTACATTCCTGTGCTTAATGACTTTTTCCTATAGCATCTCACCAAACAAGTGAGGAATAGATCTCCCATAGTTTGTAATTATAATGCATTAAAATTGGATTCATGTTTTGAGCTGGACAGAGCTTTAATATTTTTCAAGTAGTCTTTCTTATGTCCATTTCCGAATATGAAAAGAGTAAAAGCAAATAAACAAATTAATAACAAATCCCCCAAATTTAGGAGAGTTTCTTCTTCTTAAATTATCTTATGCTTTAAAGTTTTAAGGCTTTCAAGGTTAAACTTATGGCAAAAGGAGGGAAAACTGTTATGTGGATAAACTTAAAGTTTTTTTTTTTTTTATTTTTAATGGCTATTTTAACAGACCATAGAGAAGTCAATTTTTTTTTTTTAATGGAAGTGAACAAAATTTCTTCTGAGGGCTAAACTGACCTTCAATGCAATTATGAAGCAATTAGAGGCCTGGTACATGGATTTGTACAATAGTGGGGTCCCTCGGCCTGGTCCCTCGGCCTGGGCTATGGGAATCAGGCCAAAACTGACTCTCTGACATCCCCTGAGGGGTCCCGGATTGTGAGAAGGTGCAGGCCAGGTTGAGGAGCCTCACCAGTGCAGGATCGGGACTGGGGAGGGACCGTGGGAGGGCTTGAGGGTGTGTTCGGCCCTTCCTGCCCCTTCCAGATCAGCTACACCCCAGCAGCAAACTAATCTACTGGTCAGAGCACCTGACCCCTGGTGGTCAATGCTCATCATAGCTACGGTTTATATATATATATATATATATATATATATATATATATGATCAACATGGAGAGTAAACACAAGAAAATATCTTTCTTTCACATTGAAATTTAAATGCCTACATATTTGTTGGGACATTCTCAGGTTACTTTTTGAGTCCATAGTTCTGGCTTATATCTAATAATGAATGCCTTCTTCATTTATAAAAGCAAGCCCCTAGGTGTAAGCCTTATTCACTATATGACCATTGTGATGATGCTTTAAAGGAGAAAAAGACCTACATATTAGGAATGAGACTAAATTCAACTATGGGGGGCTACTATGGGAGGGTATAAAGCTTTAAAAAACTATTTTGGGTTTGCAGGACTTTACTAACATATAGGACTAGAGTATAGACTTAGATTCATGCAGTTAATTTAGCATCGTTATTAATTATAAAAATTTACATCACAACCTAAGTAATGAACAACTCTGGTGATATCACTAAAATTACCACAGATTTTAGGAAGATTAACCTCTATTTTTCTGAAATTAGAGTTACCCTTTCTGTAAGGCATTCGGGAGAATAAGGGGTCAGAAACAAACAGAAAGGATAGAGTAAAATAAAATAGTAGAAATTGTTGATAAAGGCAAAGATCCATTTTTTTTATTGTTGCAAAGAATGAATAATGTTTATGGCAGTTAAATTTATGTTTATGTTGCAGAACATTTTCTTCCTAAAAAAGCTGGAAAGGAAGTCCAATAGGTATAAGGTATGTACTGGAAGTTATGTTTGACAGCCAGGTCTGAGGGGTTCTGTGGAGCCCAGTTTGAAAACCATGTTGTTATGTAATAGATGAATTGCGGTCTCCAAGACATGAAACTAACATCAGATAGTTTTCTATCACCCCTGACATGAGCGGCAGCTGTAGGAAAGTTTCCAACAAAAGACTCTCACATCATCACCTCCACAGAGCTCCTTCAAGGAGCCTGTCCGAGAATATTGCTGGTGTTCATCCGCATTTTAATTCAACCCTAGGCAACTGATTTTTTTTTTTGTACTCAAGTGTCCAGAGTAATCCTTTTCTTTTTCACCGTGGCTCTCTAAACTTGCAACTATTAGCTCAGAAAAAGTTTGTCCCTCATCCCTGGCTTCTCTTTTACATTTGAAAAGAAAAACATCTCCATTGTGAATGATAACTGCAAAAGTAACACTAACCGTATCTGCATTATTAAATGAAAGTTTTGAATTCTGATATGAATTAGACATTAAATAAACATTACCAATTGAAAATGCTTTACAGAGGCATCAGCACTCCATTTCGGCTTGTTTACAAGACTCTATTTATAGCCTTTTCTGCCCATTTATGTGCTGTAATTAAATGTGCTTTTCCTCAAATATGAGCACCCGCTATATAAGGAGCAATTTCTCATTCAATTTTGTTTCTAATTAACCTCTAATATTACACTTAGATAAACGTCTATAGAATCCCATTACAGAAAGTAATACATCCCCGTTATAGTATAATTGAGTGGTCAGGTAGGTTATCTTTAGAATCTACCCTCCCTATAGTCATAATTATTTTTATCAGTTGTACTCAGAGTTCCACATAATGCCCTAGAATGTATATATAAATCTAATAGAAATGTTAGTCTTTACTTTCTCAAGAAAAGGGGAGTGGGATACAAAGAGTTAAATAAACATCCCACACTCTTGATTAACACAGGCTGGCAAACACAGGTTTACACAGGTTGTGTAAACACTGTCTGGGAAAATGCAATTTGTCACAATGACTAATATGAACCAAGAGGGTAAGCTGTCCAAATCTGGTGTTATACAAATTAGGCAATTCTGAATAAACTCTAAATGGCAATAAAGAAACTTGTCAATGTTGATTTTACAGGATTAATTCAGTGGAGTGGGTGTGTGACTCTTTTTCCCCCTCTCATTAAGTAGGTAGAGAGAAGCACAGCTATTTGAGAAGTATCATACAGAAACTTTGTAGTTCTTATTCCACAGATTTCAATTGTTCTCAGTAATCTTTCTGATTATTTCCCAGAAATGTAACTCAGAGGGAAGGAAAGTCTGGGAAAAAGAAAGTGTTCAAACCTGATTGTGAATGAAATGCAACCACAACAATTCTCTCCAGCCCTTCATTAATTAATTCATTCTACACATATTTACCGAGCACCTATTGTTCTAGGAGCTGGGACTATTTCAGTGAATGAAATAGTCCAGGATACCCTCATCAATCTACATGCATGTACAGGAGATAAAGCATAAATGAAAAACATAATAAACATGTGAATTATATAATATGTTATAGAATTATGTATGCTTAGGAAATACAAAATGTAGAGAAGGATAAGGGATTTGAGGACAACTGGGTAGAGTTGAGGAGTAGCATGTAAAACTCTATCCCTCACGTGCAAATGGAAATCTTGTACACATGTATCTTGCATAAGCTAGGTTACCTCTAAGATTCTTTAAAATATAAAGGTTAAATAAAGTATCAAGATTAAATGTATAACAGAAAGTTTCAGAAATTCCACCTCTTGTCCTGAGAAATCTTAAAAATGATTAACTTAAGAAGTACCTCGTACTTACTATGTGGTCAGGCACTCAGTACATTTCTAGTGAACCGATATCGTTCAAATTCTCAGAGCATTCCAGCAGTGAGCAGAAACTGTTTCATCTGGTTTTAGAGTGATTTAAAATCTGTTGCTATAGTGATACCATACAAAAAGGAAATGTGTATAATTTGTATTGTCTTTTTAGGGTAAATGCCAAATATGTATTTATATATCAACGTTTGTACAGGAATCGTACTTAATACCATGTATAAGGATGGATGAACATTTATGTGGCTCCAAAGGTATACTTTGAGATCTGATTTTTGGAGTATGGGTATATCACTTTTCAATACAGAGTCTATTATTATGAGGAATCCCAGACATAATAAAATTGTGCCATAAGTTAAGACATTAAAAAAATAGTGACCACATGGGAAATGGCCTAGAATAATATAATTAAACTGGTGAAAGTAAAATTGCTTTGTCGGTATAATAACTGGTAATATGATCCACAGATGGACAACACAAATTAAACAGAAATTCCCTAGGGCCATTATTGAATAGGGAATCCATGTCTCTGTACTGTATACATATGATAATTAATTTTATATTTCAACTGAAAGTGGAAGGAAACTTTTTCTTGAAAGCAACTTGAAAACCCCATCTCTACCACCCATCTGAAAAGCTGATATGACTGAGAGAAGGCAGTGGATATAGAAAATGCAATTTAGAGCATACCTAGGACAGAGTGACAAAGTTATAGCATTCCTCCAACACCATCAGAATCAACAGAACAAATATTTAAAAGTAGTAATGTCCAAAGTAATGAGGCAATAGAGATTCAATTTCCTCAATTTCCTTTACTTTGAGTAAATATGTTAGTAAACACTCAACTATTCCACTGGATATCCATCACAGATCAGATAGAATAAAGAATGAATAACCTTGGACAGATGCAAAGAACTAAATTGGAACAGTTCATGTTGTTAAGGATCATACATCCTTTCCCAAACCCCATGAAGTTCATGGACACATCATTTTTCTATATTTACTTTTCTTCCAGAACACATTACTGCTTTCGTTATGCTTTGAATTGATAGTGCTAAGTGAGGAAGTCTAGTTTCTTTGGCCAACTTGAAATATTTTTGTGCTCTTACTTTTTTTAAGTGATCAAGCATTTATTTTTGTGAGAGTCTCAGGATATTTTTAAAGCGTTTTCTGAAAATAAGGTTGACTGTTAAGTGGCTGACGGAAGCACTCTTGCATCTAATTAGCAGATCAGGGTAAAAGTGAGAACATATGAGAATCATTCTGAAAGCTCACAGGTTATGGTGATTCACTATGTATAACAATCTGAAATGTGAGCAAACACATGCTGCATTCCAAGAGAAACATATTTCTCAAGTGATCTTCAATTTTACATTTTAATGACTAATTATGATCATATACAATATCATCAGATCATCTCAGAATGAGAACTGCATTTGCATTTTCCCGGTATCTAATTTACAGCACCCATGTTATCTGATTTAAAGGATAAAATATTCAGTTATACTTAGAGGTGTTTCTCAAAGTATGCCTATTATAAACACTAAACTCTGTTTTTTTAATTGTTCTAAGTGTATGGAATAATCTAAAACTTAGCAATGCACATATATTAACCTGAAACATACTTATATTTAGAGCGTCAATATCCTTGGGGCTTATATCACTATCCTATTTAATAAAAGAGAAACATGCAAATTGACCATACCTCTGCTATGCCCACAAGCTATGCCCACAAGCCAATCAGGAGTGAGTATGCAAATAGACCCAAACCAAAATGGCAGTTAATTTGCACATCCAGGTGCAGAGCAAAGACTAAAGACAGCATAGGAGGAAGCCAAGTGCTGCAGAAGGGAGCAAAGCTGCAGAGAAGCAAGTTGGGTAACGGGGAAGCAGGTGGAGCTGCGGAGAAGGGAGGGAAGCAGGCGAGGTGGGAAGCAGGCGGGATGGTGGAGATGGCCGCAGAAAGCCCTATTCTTGCAGGAATCTTCCTGCAACGGGCCTCTAGTACTTTGATAATACAGAAACTATGAGATAAGGTTAAAAAAAAAAGGATGAGGTTTTTGGAAACTTTGTTGTTAAGAACATGTGTAAAAGATTCCAATAACTGTATCACTATGATATCTTGATGGTTTATAAATGTGAGATGGTCCAACTAGTTCATATTGTTTTCTGAACCATATAACAAAACTAGAGGAAGATCATTCAGATAGAATTTTTTTCAGCAACATTGGAAGGCAACTGCTATGCACAACCTTCCTGGCAATTTAACCCATCTTTCTCAGGGCAACTCCCTGAAGAAGGGAGGAGGATCATTGTCCGGTGTTTACAAATATGTGACATTTCTGTTTCAGGCTGACCCACGGTAAACTGGTCTCATAACATTGTAAAAAAAGACGGCTGTATGAAAATAAAAGAATAATGGAGAAACTTTGTTTAAGGCGGCCTATATTAAGACTTGGAACCAAAAAGTTCACTACATATACTGGTCAAAAATGGTCACGCTTCACTAACTTTTGGCAACTCAATTATTATAACTGTATTTTTGTTTTTATTTCTTCCTGTTTCCTCCCTCCCACCCTTCTTCCCTTCCTCCTTCCTCCTCCCTTCCTCTCTCCCCCCTCTCTCCTTCCCTTTTGGTTTAGAAATCACAGTTTCCTAAGAGGATGTACTTTTCTTTGCCAACCTCAACTTAATAGAGCAGTAGATAGGATATGTTTGAGTTTCCACCAGTTATGGCTTTCAGTCTTTCTTCTCTGAGACTTGATGACATTTTAGGCCTATTGCAAATCGTGCCAGTTTGGTCATTAAAGCTCTGTCTAGTTTAAAACTCTATTTCCAAATTAGATTAAATCAAAACCTCTCTCCCTTCCTGTGCAGCTGTTGGGACTGGTTGGGTCTATTCAACAGACTCAATCCCAGAGGCAGCATTTGCCTACCTGTAAGCCTTCTTTGCAACCAAATGTATGGCTTCATTGCCAACTCCTGGACAACGAGACAAGTGCCAGTGAATGTCCTGTTACATATAAATGACACACCTACAGTGTGGTGTCCCATAATGTTCCACTTAGAACACAACTCTGGAGACCTTCCTTCTCCTCCATTCTCATACATGTGCATTTTACCTCCACCTGCCAAGGCAGCGAATGTTTAACCCGGGAGGACAGTGGGATTACCGTGGCTGTTACACCTGGACGTCTCCACTAGCCGGCCGTTTTGGTCGTAGCACGCCATTGCTTGGTAACGATAGCCTTGGCCGCATTCCTTGATGTCTCCTTGGACTTTCATTCCCAGCAGCACTTCCGCTTTCCCCTCCGGTAGAATGCAGTCAGACCAGTTCCCCACGGGCTGTGCACTGTACTTGTCACAAGGACAATACTGAGTCTCGATCAGGGGGTACACGTGAGAATTTTTACAGTTTTCCTTCTTTTTGCTTTTTCCTGTGGAGAAATTTCAGTTGGAAAGGACCCTTATTAATTTCAAGCCTTCCCTAAGTTTTCTCCTTTCCTAAACTTCCTTTCTCCATTTTAGCCAGCGTCAACAGTAGTCTATCAATAAACACCATTTTCTCACCTCACAGTGTTTTCTATCTAGGCTTTTGTTAGGATGGTGTGCATAGTGAAAAAAAATAAGTATTTTTATTTATATATATTTTTTTCATGTAAAAATAGCTAATTTGCCCGACTGGTGTGGCTCAGGGGTTGAGTGTCCACCTATGATCCAGAAGGTCATGGTTCGATTCCTGGTCGGGGCACATGCCTGCATTGCAAGTTCCATCCCCATTGGGGGTGTGCAGGGGGCAGCCGATCAATGATTCTCTCTCATCACTAATGTTTCTCTCTCTCTCTCCCTCTCCCTTCCTCTCTGAAATCAATGAAAAGAAACAGCTGATTAAAAAAATAGCCCTTATATAAGGTAGTAACTGTTGTGGTGAATTTTATACTCTTTAAAATGCTAAAAATCTTCTCAAATGATCATGTGTTCTCACTGATGGGAGGTGGGAGGTAACTGCAGTAATTTCTCCTGTAAATGTGTACTAAGATGAAATGGGAGAGGGAGTCACTGCCCTGAGCTTCACAGCTTTTTTGTGAGATCAAATAGATGGTATAGCTACGTAGGGAACTGAGAAATTGAGATTTTTGTGTTTACTTTTACTTTTTTTGTCTTTTTCTGATTATGATTTTGCCTCTTTCAGCATCTCTGAAGAGTAATCATTCGACATATTTGTGATTAACATAGGAAATATTACTCAAATTGAAGATATTTAATATCAGGAAAATATTAAAAATGGTTTATATATAAATGTAAAAAAAGCCCCCTTTAAAATAAAAATCTCAAGTATAACTGTAGTAATGCTTAAAATATATCATTATTTTAATTAGATAACATATATTTATATTTTTTATATTATATATTATGGACTAATTATATGAAATATTATTAATGACATATACTGTACATATATTTATCTGTAACTTTCATAAGCTAGCTTACATAGTTTTCAACCTTTTTTTATTTATGACAGGTGGCTTATTTTATAACTTTTAAACTCTGAGTAGTCTACGAGCACCAATATTTTTAGGTTTCTTTTGCCAACTGACAGTCTTTTTGAATGCAGCAGGGTGTAGGTCAGGACGATGTCTCCCATTCTTGCTCATTATATCACTGCTTGTTGTCACTGTGACTGCCTTTCAAAATGCAGTTTTCTGACACAGAATTAACACCACAGTTCTCTTCTAGGATATGAAGGAAATCCGAGGCTGTGACAGTGAGAATGGGCTTAAAAAATGAAGGGGCAACATTTCCCCATGTTCCCAAAGACATTTTCTTCAAGCCCTTCACGGTCTGTCTGTAGGCAATTCACCTAAAGTCCATATTTAAACAAAAAATAACCTTCCACATATTGTACAAGTGATGGAGTTTGATTTTCTTTTTTCTTTTAAATATATTTTATTGATTTTTTTACAGAGAGGAAGGGAGAGGGATAGAAAGTCAGAAAAGAAACATCGATGAGAGAAAAACATCAATCAGCTGCCTCTTGCATACCCCCTACTGGGGATGTGCCCGCAGCCAAGATACATGCCCTTGACCGGAATCGAACCTGGGACCCTTCAGTCTGCAGACCGACACTCTATCCACTGAGCCAAACTGGTTTTTGCCGGAGTTTGATTTTCAAGGCTACTTTTTCATTGTACTAAAATTACAATGTGTCTGTTACTGCTGACCGTACATTTAAACACACATCCAAACCCACTGGCGACTTATCAGGTATAAGTGTACCAACGATAAGGCATACCTGTGCATTTTCCAAATACATTGTCGGACTGTTTTGTGTTTTTCTACATTGACATGCGTTGACTCAGGCACTCCAGCTAATTATTCTTACCAACAATAGCGCGCTTTCTGGTCCTGACTGCCCCACAGTCTCCATTGCATGAGGAAAACTTGGACCAGCTGGTAAACTGACAGTCGTCTTGGCAGGGGACCTGGCAGGCCTGGGTGAGGGCTGGCACGGGGCCTGCATGCCTGAGGCATTCGTGGATGCCAGCTTGCCCTCCGTCTTGCTTTCGACAAGTAATGGCTGGAGGAAAAGCAGAGAACTGTTTATAGCAAACTGGAATGTCAGTAATTACTGTGCAATTTAGGAATTAACATTTTCTTAAGCAGAGGAATTCTCTCTTCATCCTTTATTTGCAGCAGAAATCTAGTAGGAGTGTTTGCGATAATTATTACAGTGATGGTGTAGGTTTAAAAAAAAAATCACAGCTAACCCTCCCTGGTTTTTATTAGATGCTAGGAAGACTTTCAAGTCACATGTGAAGTATATTGAGACATGAATTATTTAAGAGCAAATAAATAATATATAGGTTCTGATAATAGTTTATGTTGAACACAGGCTATTGACAGAAGGGCTGGGAGACACCACTTACCTCTAATAATTGCTTTTACCTCATTGGCTAATCTAATTCCTATACAGAAGGGGTTTAATGGCAGCAAATTGGTTGGAGGGTTTGGGTAGAAAGGGGGTGCTTATGGAATTTGTCCTGAAGCTGCATTTGCATGTTTTTGTTTTTGCCTTTATTTTTATTCTTTATTTATTTATTTATTTCTTTATTTCTTTATTTAAATATTTATTGTTCAGTTTATTAATTACATTGTCCCCCCCCCCCACAGCTCCCCTCCACTGGTACCCATCCCACCCTCCACCCTCATCTCCCCTACACTGTCCTCTCTCATAGGTGCATAATTTTTGTCCAGTCACTTGCTGCACCTCCCACACTCCTTTTCTCCCCAAGAATTGTCAGTCCATTCCCTCTCTATGTCCATGAGACTGTTCTATTCACCAGTTTATTCTGTTCATCAGATTATTAATTCACTTGATTTTTAGGTTCATTTGTTGATAGATGTGTATTTGTTGTTCATAATTTATATTTTTACCTTTTTCTTCTTCCTCTTATAGAATATCTTTCAGCATTTCATATAATACTGGTTTGGTGGTGATGAACTCCTTTAGCTTTTTCTTATCTGCGAAGCACTTTATCTGACCTTCAATTCTGAATGATAGCTTTGCTGGATAGAGTAATCTTTGTAGATTCTTGTTATTCATCACTTTGAATATTTCTTGCCACTCCCATCTGGCCTGCATCGTTTCTGTTGAGAAATCCGCTGACAATCGTATGGGTGCTCCCTTATAGGTAACTAACTGTTTTTCTCTTGCTGCTTTTAATATTCTCTCTTTTTCTTTTGCCCTTGGCATTTTAATTATGATGTGTCTTGGTGTTGTCTTCTTTAGATTCCTATATTTTGGGGTTCTGTGCACTTCTTGGGCTTTTAAGTCAATTTCTTTCACCAGGTGGGGTAAGTTTTTGGTCACTATTTCTTCAAGTAGGTTTTCATTATCTTGCTCTCTCTCTTTTTCTGACACCCCTATAATTCGAATGTTGGTATGCTTGAGGTTGTCCCAGAGGCCCCTTACACTATCTTCAATTTTTTGGATTCTTTTTGTTTCTTGCTTTTCTGGCTGAATTTTGCTTCTTTGTATTTCAAATCTTTGACTTGGTTCTTGTGGTCGTCTGGACTGCTTTTAGGTCTTTGCATAATATTTTTTGTTTCAGTCAGTGTATGCTTAATTTTTAGTTGGTCCCTTTTCATATCCTGGTAGGTCTTGTTCATTTCCTCATAGGTCTTGTTCATTTCCTTGCAGGTCTCGGCCTTTTCTAGAAGCCTCTTGAAAAGCCTTGTAACTGTGGTTTTGAACTTTATGTCTAGTCGTTTTTTTCCCTCCATTTCTTTCACATCTGATTTCTTTCCATGTCTCTGCATTGTGGCTGCTTTCCTGAGTTGGTCCATTAGCTTTGTGTGGTAGATGTCCTCTAAGGGACAGTGGCTCAGCCTCCCCAGTTAACCTGAGGTGGATACTCTTGCTGCAGCCCTTTATGGGTTGTACAGTCTTGTTGAAGTTAAGCCCAGCTATTGTTGTTAGCACTAGGAGGGTTTGACCTCCAGGCCACTTGATTTTGAGGGTAAGCTGTGTTCAGGTTGGATGGGTGGAGTCTCTGGGCTGAGCAGGCAGCATCAGCTCTGCCCTATGCAGCACCAGGGTCTCTGTGCCAGATGGTAACGGCTGCACGCACCTCCAAGAGAAAGCCACCACTGATATCCACCCTCTGCCAGACAACTCAGCCTCTCCCCAAATGAGTCCACACCCCCAAAGTCTCACTCAGGGTTGCAACACAATGCAGTCTGGTGGTCTTCCGAACGAGGGAGCAAGTCACGAGTCCTCTCTACGCGGTTGCGCACCTCTGTTCCCAAGTTTACGTGCAAAGTGCTGTTCTAAGTTTACATGCACTCTCCACAAGCTCGCCTATCCACAAGCTTGCAGACCTCTGCCACGCCTGGCTTCAGCATGTTTTCCCACTGCCCGGTTCTACCCCGTATGAGTGTGGGCTCTCTGGACCTTGCTCAGAACTTGCGAATCAGTGCAGTGGGATGCCTCCGCCCTTCCTGTTGGAGAAAACCAGCTGAGTATGCAGCTGCCCGCCCTCTCTGCTGGCACGTGCAGGACTCCAAACCTCTCTCCATGCGTATCTTCAAGGCTGCGCTCCGCCGTTCCTCTGAGTCACAGTGTCCTATCTTTACTTTTATTTGTGGAATTTTCACTCAGCCAGCTTTCCAGTGATTTTGGATGATGTTTGTTCTGTCGTTAAGTTGTAGTTTTGGAATATTTGTGTGGGGCAGCAAGATAGGTGTTTACCTATGCTGTCATCTTGGTTCTTCCCTGTTTTTGCCTTTTTACATTAGAAGGTTATTGGGATGGCTTTGGAGTGGTTAATGGGAGGGGCAGTGTCAAATTCCATACCACCCCCTTACTGGTCTACAAGTTCTTCACATGCATAAATATCAACCCAAAATTCAAAAATAAAATAAAAACTTTCAATCTATCATACCATAATTGATATTCCTATAACTACATTTGGATTCTTAAAATGTTATGATAAATTAATAATTTTAATTTGTATATATCATTTTCCCAAGATATTATTTTACCGATTTCTATAAACCATGTCATAGTTTCATTACTTATTGAATGTAGATGCAAAACTGCTTGAAGTAAACAAGTATTAAAAAAAAGACCACCAACAAGTGATGTTTAAAATACCTTTACTCCTTCTGTCTTTTTCCTTGTTGGCTTTAAAATAATTCATTCACTTACTGAGGAGGCAGATGAAACATTTATACCTTGGTCCTAAAGTTAAGTCTTTACTGAACTAGGTTAAATGGCCCTAGTCCGGCTGATTTACCTGGCCTCTCAGGTTTATGGGCTAAGCTGAAATGACTGCTGATCTCTGCCTGCTCAGGATTCTGTCATTATGAAACTAAGGTGGAAGGGCCTGACATTTTGACCCCAAATTACAGTGAGGGGGCACAGAAGGCCTCAGGTTAGACAACACTCTCTGAATCTATAAACTTAAACATAACACCTAGTGGTGCAGGGCTGAGTGATGGTGTGCGTGTAAGAATCTAACAATTCTAGCAAGGGAAGGCTTCATCTGTGTGTAGGTGGACACAAGTTATTGCAATTGCTACAGAAAAAGTTCATAATTGTGCAAATGTAGATGAATTCTCACCTATTTCTTAGCTTATAAGTATCTCTTCATTTAGTATTTAGAACCCTGGAAAGGCCAATTTTATGAAAAGAACAGGGGTCCCTAAATTTTAAAGATACAAAATCCTAGTAGAGTAGACAGTAATTTATGAAGGTTCTATGACAGGAAAAACCATTAATGGTCCCAAAGAGACACTTACCCTATGGGAGAGGAACTGTCTGGTGATCTGTGTTTATCATACCAACCTTAGGTAGTGGGTCTCAAATCAAGCTTCAGATTACAATTACCTGGATAGTCTTTGGGAAATGTCCATACCTTTACTGAACTCAAACATTCTGATTTTTAAACTTCCTGAATGATTCAAATGTGTAACAGTGGATGGAGACCACTGCTGAAGTATGTCAAATATTTCCACTTGCATCAGAAATGCCTGGAATGCTATGAAAGTTGGAGAATCTCGGATTCTTTCCAGAGCTCCTGCACTAGAATTCTGTGTCTGGGGTCAAGGAATATGGATTTTTTTGAAGCTGCTCAGATTTCCTTATGCACATTCAAGTTGAAGACCCACTAAGCTTGAGCAGTGAAGGCACAAAGAGGGATTTGATTGAAACTTGCGGCTAAGATGAAAAGTCCCTTGGTACCCAATCACCTTGATACTGTGCCAAATGGCGGGAAACAATAGCTGAGCATGTGGGAATGAGCTCTAAACTTGGAGCTCCAAGGGACCTGTATAAAGAGTGGGCCTGTACAAAAAGATCATCCACATCATTTGGGAGAAAGTCATCTGTGGGTGCAGGAGTCCCTGTGATATGGTATGCTAATGAGCTGATATGATTTTTGCAGTTCTTGCTACATCTGTGGAAGCATGGTTGACTCCATAAATACTTCAAACTTAGCAAGCTCTGGTGGCTTGTGAGCAGAGTTGCCACAAGGAGATTAAAGAGGAAGGGTGGATAAAGAGGAAGATATTAGGCTTCATACTAATATTAGACTTTAGACTTTATACTATGCAGGAACCCTGAGAATGACATATTTGGAAAATAAGAGCTTTGATAATACCAGGACTCTAAGTTTGGAAGCAGGTCACACTGTTTATAATTAAAAGAAAATTACAAAACTAAATGTGGGTTCCTTGGAATAAGACTACTTTTACCTACTTAACCAGTTTGGCTCTCTGAAACAGAGATCTGATTATAAATCTTCTAAGAAACTAAATAAAGTTGCCTTAAGTTCTCCATTAAAGTTCTGTCTTTAAGGTTCTTTTTCACCAACGGTATTTCAGAAATGTTCCAATTATCATTACATTAATATAAAAAACATAACAAAATAAAATCACTCTCATGCTTCCAGAAATAAATTTTGTGTAGATCTATATATACTACTTACAAAAATCTAAAGTCCTTTACTCTATACACCTGCAGTACATAAAATCTTTAATATTTTGACTAGTTGAAAAGAAAAAAATATGTAAAATTCCCATATCTGTTCTCAGAACCCACTCAGTACTCCATTCCACTTATCAGAGATTTTAGACAATGTGCTTTGAAAGAATTACTCAGGCCATGTTATGCAAACAAGTAGCAACACCAGAATTTGTACAATATATTGAAAATTTATCACATATCTTAACTCATTTCTATTCTGGGTAGAGGAAATACAACAATTCAAACACAGGAATGCAATCTGAAATGAGTTTCCTGCTACTGGGGGCCAGGAAAATAGAAATGGAAAGGAAATCATTTGGTCTCTCAACTTTATAAATTTTAAAAATAATTTCTAAGACACTACAATCAGAATGTTTTTAACTGGATCATACAAAACATGGTTTCCTAGCACACCAACATTCTGCATACACTCAGACAACTACATCTGTATTTACTGGTGGAGCATTTATATCTTCTGTGTAATGATGATGTAATAATGATGTGTGTGGAGGGAAACAATGGCTGAGCATGTGGGAATGAGCTAAGGAAGCTGAGGTCTTTTTAGAAAGATGGGCCAAAAATCATGTTGCCCTACAAATAATTCACCATAAAAGCTTCTTAGTGAGGCTATGAAATATCAAAATGATTATTGTAAAGTAAAATCTGATATGTATCTCCCTGGTGATTATATCTATTTATGTTATTGATGATTTTATTTTATTTGTTAAGGCATAAGAAGGTTTTAGTTGAATTTATTGGGGTGATATTGGTTAATAAAATTATGTAGGTTTCATGTACACAATTCCACAATACATCATCTGTATATTGTATTGTGTGTTTACCATTACAAGTCAAGTCTCCTTCCATCACCATTCATCCCCCTTTTACCCTCTTCTACCTCATCCCACACCCCCTTTTAAGTGTCAGGGACAGACTGCTTCCAGCAGGCTGAAAGCCAGAAAGATATCCACGTGACTGACTTGTGAAGTTACACATACATCAAGCCAGCCCATCAACACTGCGGAGAAGCTGGAAGAATAAATAAGAAAGCCAGTTTTTTAAACAAATAAACGTATGAAAAGGAGAGACAAAAACCTTAGTTTCAAAGGGACTTAAAATATTCTAATTAAATGCAATGGGGAGAACTTCGTGAACCCTAATTTAATCAAATCCTATATAATAAAAGGTTAATATGCAAATTGTCCCCTCAGGAGTTTGATTGACCAAGTTCAATCACTTGCTATGATGTGCACTGACTACCAGGAGATGGCGCAGAATGAAGGAAGGCCCTTTGTCAGCAGCCAGCAGCCATGGAAAGGAAGGCCCTGATTGGCCCTGATCGCTAGCCAGGCCTAGGGACCCTACCTGGGCATGAATTTCATGCACCCAGCCTCTAGTCAATAATAAACATGACAGTTTTGACACAACGGGGGGAAATCAAATGTAATCTGAATATTAGATGATATTAAAGAATTATTGTTAATTTTGTTTACTACTATAATAATACTGTTGTTTAAAAAATAATTACATATGTTTGGATGACATATATCTTATATAGAAGTTGCCTTAAAATATCCCAGCAAAATCTTTTTAAGAATTCGAGGAGTGGCAGAGGACCAAGAATGGCAACCAGTTATAAACTTGAGGCTGAGGGAGTGACTATACTACTAGTACTCATTAAATTATTCTCTTTACTTTTATGTATTATTGACATGTCCCATAAATTTACATTGAAAAAAGATTAATAAGTAGAATAAGTAGAGTCGATTCCAGAATGTTTTTATGTAAGTCAAATTCTGTGCTCTGCTTTGAAGAGGAGAATACTAAAGGTTCCGGACATGAAAGGAAATAGATAACATTGGTTTGAGCAGAAAGGACACAGATATGAGTGTTATGCATATTTGAGTATGGAAATGGAAGGCTACCGAAGCAGCTGTGAAGTAAATGTAATAGAATTCAGAATGCAGCTGCTCATCTTCATTTTCTTGAAGAGGAATGAAACTCCCTTATTATTCAGGATGCATAAAAAGGAGAAGTCTGTTGACCCTTCAGCAGGTAAGACCATGTTGTCATTTCATGTGAATAGTCAGAATGAAGTAAATGGCAAGATCCAGAATGAACACACCGAAGTTCATTGCAGGGGCAGAATCAGATCACTGCCCTCGCGCAGGGAAAGCTGTTGAATTATACGTGACAAAGAGTTCAAGGAGCTCTGAGACCTGACTTATTAAATTGAGCAGTATTAACATGGCTTATCCCACAGCAACAGCGTCCGGGTAGCCCTGGAGACAGACGATGTTTGGCTGATGGAGTGATTAGAGGAGTGATTTTTCCTATCCTGTCTGAAAAAACAGCAACAATGAGACGGCATCACGTAGAAATGAAAAAGAAGCTTATGTGAGCAGGAGTTAGTTACCATGAGACCTAATTGTGCTTACAAGACCGAACTTATAAATAATGCAAGAGGGCTCCCGTTGCTTGCTAGGTGGATATAATGATCGTCGTCTTTCTCTGTGGAAGAGATTTTCCCGGGTAAGTTTGCCAAATTACACTTCCTAATTACAAGTTGTGAATGTAATTCTGGCAGAAAGGGGAAAGAAATACACGTTCTTTTTTATTGATCCTGAATAGTTACCAATGATCCCCAGACCCACTGATGCTCATAATATATGTGAAAGTCCTCGTGCAAGGAGTGCCTAGGAAATGATAATCAGCTCCCAGGGGAGGGGCTCAGCGAGGCCCCCAACTGGGACCGGGAAGACTAACTAATGGCCTAAGAACAAATGGAACACGGAGGCCCATCACAGTCACACAGAGGTTGTCAAGCTGATCTTATGAGCTACTTAAAAAATAGAAAATGATAATAATCATTTTATGACAGAGCTCTCCTAGCAATAGAAACAAAAATAAAAACCCCAAATCAACAAGGAAAGTAGTGTTCACAGAAAATTAGAGGAAATAATTAAAAAACAGAAAAATTAGAAGTTTTAAGTTTATATAAATAAAGCATGTAAAAACCATTGGGTGGTAACTAATAAATACACCAACCAAAATAACATTTTAAAAATTGCTGAGAAAATCTTTAAAAGCAGCTCCTTTGTTCTTTTCTACCTAGTTCCTTTTCTACTTCTGTTCTTTTTTCTTCCTGTTGCATAACAATCTCTGAAATCAACAGATTAATGTGAGTTACTGAGATAATCTGGCCCAGACATTCTGACCTCAATAATGCCTCTAAAATGTAAGCATTTAAAAAGAATAAAGTGAGCCGCAGTTTACGCTAAAGAGTACTAACCTGGGCATCAGTATAGTTGAAGCCACTTAACTGAAGCATAAGGTTTATGCATCTTTGTTCACACACACAAATAACAGCATAAATTGTAGTGAAATACTTATATGTCACATTTGACAAATATATTTAGATTTAGTTTTGGTGGGGAGAGAATGAAAACTTACTCTTTACAGTCTTTCCTTTTATAACTTTATTAATAAGTGACACAGGGTAAGGAAGAAGGGTCCCTGTCATGTAAGGCATACTATTGAAGGTGTGTGTGTGTTTTTTAATTTTGTGGTCTAGATTTGAATACAGCTGAATCACATTGGCTTCCACATAAAGAGACTGATGTCAGATGTTAATGACAAATCAACATTATGATGGACACTTGTTGGCAGGTGAGGGTATAGGGAGGCAGGGGGGTTAGGATTATCAGGGCTGACCCTAAGGATTCTTGCTCTAGTCTATCTTATTTATAGCAAGTATACTT
Organism: Antrozous pallidus; assembly: GCA_027563665.1. Lineage (NCBI taxonomy): Eukaryota > Metazoa > Chordata > Mammalia > Chiroptera > Vespertilionidae > Antrozous > Antrozous pallidus. The sequence continues at coordinate 65,377,716 of CM050521.1, forward strand.
GTCAGAAGAAGCATGAACACTACACCAAGATTGAGCAAGAGCAAATTTGAAGTTATTTATATGAGATATCTGCATCTAATCTATGATACTTTGGTATCATACTCTTGGTATGTGCCACAAAGTAATAAACACTAGAATAATATCCTATATAATAAAGAGGTAATATACAAACTGACCTTCACTCCATCATCCCATTATAAGATGGCTGCACCCACAGGGGAGGTGGGGTTCATAAGATGGCTGCCCCTAAACAGGAGGTGGGATTCCCTTAACCAACCATAACGAGCAATCAGCAGGGACCTGAGGCTGCACGGCACTGGGCTAGGGGACCTCAGGCCACAACCCCACTCCAGCGCCAGGGGACCTGAGGTTGTACCCCTAGCCTGGTAGGCTTGATAGGGGTGAAGCTGGCTGGGTCTGGATCTCGCGTGATTTTGAGGTGCATGTGGATGGGCGGGGACTTGACTCTGGGCCCCGCAGTGTGCCCTAGACTCTGACAGGAAGAAAATTTTTATATATATTTTACTAATTTTCTCTGACACTTCTATTATAGAGAAAGGGCAAACTGCAACATTAAAATATTCCCTCTAATCAATTCTCTTTTCATGTGCACGAATTTCATGCACTGGGTCACTTGTATATACAATAGAGGCCCATTACATGAATTTCATGCACAGGTGTGGTTCCTAGGCCTGGCCAGCAATTGAAGAGCAAGAGTCTGGCATGGAAGGGCAGGTCTCAGCTGACCTCTGGGCCCTGGGCAGCACCTGGGTCCCTGGGCCCCCACATGCCCCCCTCTGCCTGAGTCATGGTGCCTGAGTCTCAACACAGAGATGTCCGGTCACTGTGGGCCAGGGCATAGCATGGGTCTCTGGGCCCCCCGGCGGCACTGCACAGAAGATGAGTGGACAGCACGCTCTCTCCTGGCTGGCCTCATAGACCAGCTCCTGCTTGAACCAAAGGGGAGCCTGACCAGCCCCTGTGGTCCCAGTGGCTAGGGCCAACTCACCCAGAAGAAGCCACATGGGTTCGGGGTGGGCTCCTCGCAGGTACCCAGCACCTGAGTGTAGGGGTCCTCCCCAGCATGCGAGCCCTGGTGTCCCGGGGGAGGATAGCAGGCAGTAAATGGGCACGACTATGTTTCAAAAGAACTCTAATTGTTTTTTTAAAAAGACTACACCCTGGATTTGGTACACATGCCATTGTTTACTGATTACTGGTCTAGACCAATGGTCTGGTAAGATTTATGGGACAAAATTTCTACCTTCAGAATCATAGAATGGTAAGGTTCATTCATTGGGTATTATTTCTGACATAGCAGAGAAATAGTAATTTAAAGTTACTACCATTTAGTTCTTTTGGTAAAAAGAAATGCTTAAACACTCTATAAATACAAACAGGTTATAGAAAAAAAATCTATTAATGGTAAAATGCAATAATCACTTTTCTGGCTGTATGTGATGTATTTTGGGGATCTTAGCTTCTTCTATGGCTTTGTCAAAACCTTTTCTGGAAATTTGATCCAAATTTCTATCTTCTGTCCTAAGCTATGTCTATAGCTAAATTTCAAATGCATACCTGGATGTTTTTAACTGGTTTCTCTGCTGCCACCTCTAATGCACAGTATGCAAAATATACTCTCTAAAATCAGCTCCTGTTTCAGACCTAATAATTTCCATCAATATGCTGCAACTATTCTCAAACTGAAAATATTGGCGATAAAGAATCAAATCTTTGACTTGTTTATTCCTATTTCTGCTACTCTCACCTGCCACTAAGTCCTAATATTACTTTATTGTATGTTGAAAGTCCATTTATTTTTTGCCCGTTCCCACCACTGTGGTTTTTGAGACCCTATTACTTCGTCTTTGCATTGCTACAATAGTGTACTAGCTGGCATCCAGGCCTATATGTCTTATCCTCCTAATTTATTCCCTACACGCTGACAGATAAAACACTGCTTTCTTCAGGTGCTTGCTCCTACTCCTTATTGAACAAAGCCTAAAATACCGATTCTGACATTTATAGCCTTCTACAAAATCACCCCGGGCTCCTGCTTGTCTTCAGAGTTTCAATTACCCACTTTTCTGTGAACATATTTAATATTTTTTATTTTTCTAACCTCAAATGCTTAGCTTATAGAATTGATCTTATTTTGTATTTTTTCCTCCTTTCTACTCGTTCTAATATTATGGTACAACTCAAGTCTCAGCTTATCCTTTAGGGCTTTCTTAAGCTCTTTAGCTTCAAATTATGGCTTTTGCAATGAATCAGACTTTATCCTACATGTTGGATAATGTTACCAGTGAGACCACTTCCACTTCCCTAACCCAATATAAACTCCTCGCCTTGAACATCTTCATTCTTTCCCTACACTCATAGCTCTTGCTACATAGTCTTCTGAATGCACTCACAGTTGAAAGAGGGATTAGAATGAGAAAATCTGGTGTCCTAGAGAGGACAGTGTGCCCTTTCTCTCTAGTCTTTGCTGATTAATGCTAATCCTTACTACACAGTTTTTTAATCATTCAATAGCACAAGTTGGTACTTCTTAAGTCTCTGACCAGATAAAAACAAAGGTGAAAATAGCAAGACTATGGATGACATGTCAATGATGCAGAATTCTAAAAACAGCTATGGCCATCAAAGAAAGAAAATTTGCCAGTATTTCATTAGCAAAATATATTTTTACACTCTTGATTTTCCCCATTTCATGTTTCTGTAGAATACAGACTCTAAGAAAAAAGTATTTAATCTATCAAGGCAACAAATATTATCCTCATATGGAGTTTAAGAGGGTTCCTCTTAGTATATGCAGAAATGATGTTTCTTTCCAGATAGCCTGGGCATAGAGGATTTGCTAAGATAGAGTAAGTCATATGACAAGTAGTCCAAGATTTGAAGTCATTGTTTAAGTGCAGGCAGAGGAAGAGGAACCAGCAAGAGGAAAGCAAGAATGAAACAATCAGAAAGGCATGGGGGAAACCAAAGACCCCTTTTCACGGGCGAGTGGGTCACCATATCAGGTACTACAAAGCAGTCAGCCAGGATGAGGAATGAGCTGGAGTTTTCAGACTTGGAGATAACAAGATTACCAGTCATAGCAAGAGCAATCCTCATACAGACTGTGTCAAAAGCTACAAAAGACCATGCTAATATCATTGCTCTCATGCCAGCTATGACCCAGGTGCTCATCCACTGGGGCCATAATAAGCAGGAAGGGGGGAGGATTTAACATTTAATGGGGATTTGATATGCGCAAAGAACTTGATACATTCTCAGCCTTAGAGGGAGGAAATAAAGGAACAAGGTTCTGCGGTTGTTGAGTAAAAGAGTCTGAAACTGAAGCTGTTTTCACACTTGTGCTGCTGCCACCCTATCTCAGATTTCCTCCAGTGGTGTACTGTAAATACATGGGCTGTTTTACCTAATCTCAATTCACACCCTTGGATCCCTGAGTATTAACTGTGCATAGATTGTAAAATATGAATATTGGGATAATCCTAGAAGATCATTTGCCCGACCTTCTTTCTTTGTTTTTTTCTTCATCTAAATAGATGAAGATCCAGAAATGTGAAGTAATGAATAAGATTCGCAGTGTATTAAAGAACAAGGACTAAATATTGTGTTTCCTGATTCCTAAACTCATACCTGTTTTTATTATAAACTCCATGTAGGGCCCAAATTGCATGCAAATGTGTGCTTAATTCAAGAAGGAATTAGTAGGGCATGATAAGAAGATCTTATATCACTCAATTCCTCGATGGATGGGTTGAAAGAGAATGACATTTAATTCTAAATACCTAAATCTCTATAATTGTAAAGGAGACATTTTTTGTTTGTTTGTTTGTTTTTAGCTAAAGCTGATGCTGGAGGATACATGATGAAAATTAAACATATAAAATAAATTTCTAAAAGTCCAGAGTTGGTCATTATTATTTGTAAGCTACATTTTATATTTCAAATATTTCTAAAATGATGGTTATATAAATAGAAGAGTTTTACAAAGAAGTAGCAGTTTTTCCAAATTAGGGAAGCAATCTTCTCATTGCAAAGAAAATGGGCTCCAGGCCACAGCGGCAAAGGCTGGAATTCTATTCTGCATCATCAACTATATAACAATGAATGAGGGATCAAAAGATGCCTTTATAAATGAAAGAGAGGTGGTGGCGATGTTTTCAATTGTATATACAATTTAGGTATGTAGGAGTTACATGCTAAAAGTCAACCAAGACTGAATTTGCTACATCCATCAATAACATGTCCAAAGCTTCAAATGTCAGTATTATTCATAATACCCAGTAAACAATATTGGCAAATTGGAAACATTTCCATCACTTATTTCTTTAGGATTCCATGTTACCTAGCAGTCCAGCCAGATTGCTGTTCACATATGGCAGGTTGGAGTACATAAACCTGTCTTTTAAAAATCAATACTGCATATGAAGAAAATTGGGGATAGCCCTGGCAATGTTAGAGATGTCATTGCTGGGAATTTCTGGGAAACTTAAACCAATTATATTACATTGCATGCACGCACGTATATAATGCAGATGGGCAAGGATGTAAAGGAGCTTATTGTGGTGACAAGCAAAAGAATTAGGGAAGACCATGATCCCCAAACTAATCACACAACAAACAACAAGTGCAGTGTACAATCTCTGTCATAACCCTCTCAAAAGCTTCGTCTGATTGTCTTCTAGATAGACATCAGCAAGGGAAAAATTCAAGCAGAGGAAATTATAGGCTAATGTCAAAGAACAAAGGGCATGATTTAAAAACACATGTTCCTGTGCTCTGTAGAATGAGTGGTAAGCAGATTCATGTCTGCTCTGCTCCACTGGCTAAGCATGGCATCAAATGACAAAACTCATCAAGCTGGTGGAGAGGTTAGAGATGTTGGAGAAATGAAAAGCAAATCAGCTGTGGAATGAGGCCTCCCACCTCTGGCCTGTCGTCCGGGCCCACAGCCTTCCTGTGCTCCAGGGCTGTCCTGTTGCACGCTCCAAGGGACCAATTGGCACCTGCGCCATTTGTGTGTCTTCCACCTACAAGAAAGGAAAAGAGGGATGCAAAAATGCCAGGCAGATCAGGGGTATGGCAACATGGAAACATGACTGTGACCACTGCAAGGAGAAATTTACTTGACGATGCTCAGTCTTATCTAAATGTAATGTAGGTCTCCAAGGCATTATAAAAAGGCAGCATGAAATAGAGCAGTATTTTCTATGGTAGTGGAGACACAGTTCATCATGGCCAACTTCTATAAGAAGAAACTCTATAAAAAGGATTTAACCTTCTTAATGATTGGGACTGCCAGCAGATGTACCAGATGGTACCAGAGTGATACATTCTGTTTAGTAGAGGTGTGTTCATTTTATATTCAGGTTATAAAAATGCATTCATGTCATGAGCCTTTTCTATAGTGTTCTTTTGGTTAGTGTTGTAGCAACAATTCAGAGACTGTAATCACAATGCACTTTACAGAAACAAATCTGCCAAATAAATGCTTTTGGTCTAATTGATGTTAGTGTTCACCATCTAAACAGGCAATTATTCTATTTTTCATAATTATTATCATTTGTCAGAACTAAATACAGATAAATGAAGATGGCAGATCTGCCATCAAAATTTCACCTTAAATTGCTATTTTGTGATCACACAGTCCACCAATGGATGCCATATTTCATTTGTTGTTAGGATTGCAATTATAGGCCTCATTGTTTCAATTAGGTATGTACTTTCTTTTCATAGTTCTGAAGAAAAATTTCTCTAATAATTATCAAGATGATGACATGTAACTTTAATAATCTTAATTTTCTTTGAGGTGGCCAAAAATGAATAGAACAAATATCTCACTAGCATCACTGAAAGAAAGATGTCATTTTGTGAGCAAGGATGCCAGCATTTGGGAGGAACAGGTGTTTAGGCTGTTCCACTCAGTTAAAAAGAATTGCTTCCTAAAACATATATTTACATAATTATTAACAGCTTTTCTGCATTCCTTAAGAGTTTACATCAACATACAAAGTTTTCCCAAACTCCTAGAGCTAATAATATAGCATGGAGATTTATGTAATTGTCTCTCTGGAGATCATTTCAGTAGGTGAATGGCTCTTTTAAAAAGGTTAATGATGGCACATACCACTATCATCGTCCCAAACTTCACCGAGCCTGCAGGACAGCACTGGACTTGCAGCTTTTGCTCAATGCATTGGTCACAGTGCCTTTTCTTTCACTCTCTTACCTGTAGCTTTGGCACATTTGAGGGGCCTCGCAGGCCTTCTCTTCATAGAGAGGATCAGCGCAGTCCCTGCCTCCATTGGCTGGCAGCTGAATGACCACCCGGTGCCGAGACTGCTTCTTGACTCCGGAGTTCCCTAGAATGAGGCAGCTTTTAAACTTCTGTACTCTGCACTGATAAAAGACTCTCCAAATACCATCCTGTGTGCAGACAGTGTATGGCCTCTAGCTACACATGCTTTGACATCCCTCAATGAGAGGATGCATCTAGCCTAATCTTTTCCTAAAATTCTCCCAAAGACTGCATATATTGAAAACTCAATCAATTTCCATTAAAAAATGGGAAGAACGAGGAAAACAGTTCCACAGTCAACAAGGCTTCCCAATGCACAGTTGCAAAGTAATTGCTCTTTTGCATGTTCCTTGCCCCTTGAGAAATATGACAGCTCTAATTAATTTATTTTTCTCTACCTTAAGTTTATTTTCATGCCATTTCACATAGCCCTGTTTACCACACGGGACTCATACACATGTAATGAATCCTTCTTAGGAGAATATATTCCAGATTTTAATGAGAAATTTTATTTCTTTGTTATTCACTTAATTTGAAATGCATAACTCATAAATTATTCTAGTCATTTATTATTCATGTTAAAGAGTCTAAGATCTTCAATTCAGGTCGCATTTTAACATCAGGGCTGTATGTAGTGAAATGAAAGTCACTTCCTGGAGGCAGAATTTTTAGGGAAGCATTTAAAATAGTGATCATTACTCTAAGTAAATAACTCCAGATTATGTTAAAAAATCCAAAGGAATTAAGATTTATCTACAATGAAGAGATCAACCTGACAGTATTATTGATATAAAGATGCCCCAAATTTTTTAGTATTAGAAACAAATGATGTGTATGACTTGCCAACTTTAATAAAAAATATATTCCAACTTACAATAAATACACTTTAGAGATGAATAGTTGCATGGCATAATTTCACTCATAAAAGAATTCCCTAAAGAATTATTTTAACGGAGTTGGCACGATGCATTTAAATTTTTTGTAAGATCATTAAGTACTTAATATGTAGACCACAGGAACAGAGAAATTTAGAAGAGTTAGCAGCCCCAAACAATGAAAGCTTAACCAGAAATGAAATGAAACATTCTTTAAGTTATTATGTTAGTAGAAAAATATGATTTGACAATTAGAGCTTTCTAATAATGAAACATCCTTTCTCATGAAATTACGTTATCCTCAATGTGGTCTGGGCAACTGATTCCCAGTAATGTGGATTGAAGATTCCTGTGTTAGATGTGAGAATGGATCAAATTAGTGATCCCTAAGTGGCTGATTGCATAGGATAATTTCCTTAAAAGGACAAAAAAAAAACCATGTCTCAGAATTTTTTGGAGCTGAGTTTAAAAGTCTGATTTTTACAAAGCTTGCCAGGGAATTGTGATGAATACCAAGGATTAAGATCTACTAGAATAGACAACCTTGTATGCCTTGTCCCAATTTCAGATTGTATGGTTCATGTGTAACTTTTTAGGATTACTCCCATTGTGGGGGAAACTTGTATTCTTTTTTTTTTTTTTTATATGATTTTTTACAGAGCGGAAGGAGGAGTGATAGAAAGTCAGAAACATCGATGAAAGAGACATCGATCAGCTGCCTCTTGCATGCCCCCTACTGGGGATGTGCCCGCAGCCAAGGTACATGCCCCTGACCGGAATCGAACCCGGGACCCTTCAGTCCGCAGTCCGACGCTCTATCCACTGAGCCAAACCGATCTCGGCGGAAACCTGTATTCTTAATGATTGTATTAACTATGTTACTGAATAACTGGAATACTACAGGTAATGGAGTAGGGAGTAAGGGACTGGAGGTAGTGAGTAGCAAAGAACTCAAGTATTCGAAAATACTGTCATGGATGTTTTTAGTTTAACAGTAGTGGCTGGAATGCTAGCTCAATGCATTGGTCACAGTGCTTAAAAATCCATTATCTAGGAGAGATCTAAAAAACACCAATTGGACTTTTGATAAAATTGCTAATGCAGTCTTCATTTTATTGTTTGATGACTCCTATTTTTAAGGCCCAGGTGAGAAATTTCTCTAATAATTTAGAGCTTGGAAAAATTTTGTTTCCCCTGACAATCAGTTAAGAAACCACTGTGCTCCTATTTTTGGCTTTGTTCACCAGAATCTCAGAGCTAATTTTCTTCTCAATTGCAGCAGCTTACCTTAATTCTGATTTTATAGTATAATTTTTCTCTTCTCCTCCCATTTACTACTTGACTCCATTTTTTTACTCTTTCTATTATTATTTTTGTTTATAATTTGTCATTAACCTTCTTAAAAGAGTATACAGACTAAATGACCATTGACCATTCTTGTCATTCATTTAGTATTGGGGGAAGGAAGGAGGTGTTTGATTTCTAATGGGGAAAAGGGAAAAGAATACAGAGGAACATGTCTTGGCTTTCAAGGGGGTTGATCATTCTCTAACCCTCTCATCCTGCAGACAGACACAGCCATGGAGTTGGGTACAAGGGATCCAGACAAAGCAGGTGACTGTGAATTCAGCATCTGATAGATTGAAGCTTTGGGCCATTAACCCCTAGATGACACCTGGGACATAGGCAGAGCTGTTCAGATCAGGGAGGCAGCAGTCAAGTGTTAGGGTTTCATTTTTAGTTTGCTTATTGACTTGAAAGCAAAAACGTCACCTAATGTACAACTCTGAAATATTCTAGGGCCTTCTCAGTACAACCACCATGGTCTGCACTTAATATCTAAGACTATGATATAACCTTCTCACTTCCATAATTGATTCCATCTTGGCAATCCATTTATTCTTATAAAAAGATCAAATACCTTAATCTTGCACAGCTCACAGGGACAGAGATTGCGACCTGATTCAGGTGAAACATTTCAAAGCCATAACATGTAGAGAGGAAGTTTAATGGGGTTGTACAGGAAGTGCCATGACACCCATGTTTCTACCCACTAAGAAGTTCATTTCTTCTCTGCTCTCAGTTAAGAAATTACTTGGGCACTCAAAGAAACAGCTCTGTAAGCTCACCCAGGTTATAGAGCTCTCAGACCAAAGTACAGACAAAAGGAGAGTTATGCCACTGGATTGAAAAAAAAAAGGGAAGGTTCCCCATTAACAATGTGAGCTGGCGAACTGGAATTTTACAACCTTCATAATTTCCTGTATGTACTTATACCCAGTTTATTACATGTGGCTAATACACATATATAGTGTCCATTTATCTTTGTGTTTTAGCTCCTAGAACAATAGTTACACATAGCAAGGACTTAATATTCGCTGAATGAGAAAACACACTTATTTCATTTCTTCTCAACTGAATTATTAACAACTTCTATTTCTTTTTATCCATTTCCTTACAGTAGTAAAAACATGGGGACTAAGCCTGCACATTGAGGATTAATAAAAAAAATAAGGTATCATTTTGTCCATTGGAAATAATGAGCATGGGGAATATTCCTGTGGTGTTTATATTGGAAAATACCTCTTTAGGATAAGAACAGGAAAAAATGGATTATACATTCAGAAAAAAATATGTGCTGATGGGGCACATGGATTCAGAGGGTAATGTAATCTCTCACACAGTTACAGCACTTTTCAGATACTTTAGACATTCAAGATGAATTTCACTAGAGAAATGACTTGGCGGGAGGATTTGAAAGGCAGGCAAGACTAAGCGGTGTTAAGCTGGAAGCGGGAGGAACATCAGGATGGAGGAGCATAGTGGTAGGAAACTGGGAAAGACATACTTCATTAAAGCAGCAGAATGTAAAGGTATTTGTCCTATCTTTGAGGTACTTTTAGGGAAATAGTGCTTAAAGGCATCAAGGTAGAATAGATGCTTTTGCAATATCCCTTCTAGCTCTCAATTTAATAAATGTAGTGTGAGACAGGAGAGTGAATAGAATTTAAGCTAAATGTATTATTTGGTAGAAAAATAATGATATTTTAAAGATCAGAGATCCAAATAATTTATATGTATTAATGTTTCCTATTTTTAAAAACTACTCTTTGTAAAGTTTATGAAAATTTTTAAAAAAGTTAATAAGTGCACTGGTTTAAGAATTACTCTCTACTCAATTTCTGATCTTTATTGCATCTAAGACATATCTTGAGAGAGGGTTGAACAACATTTCAAATAGTTATTTTTCTTCTTGCTGGGATGCTAAGCTATTCTGTTCCTTTTTCTGCAATACTAAAGCATAATTTTACCGCTTTAAAAGGAGGTTAGTGCCATATGTTCATTAATACAAAACTCTTATAAACTTTAGACTTCACCTGCATAACTAACTTTAAAAGAGCCACCCCACCCCGGAATTAATTTCCTGTGGCTGTTATCTATCCTCGAACATCCCAACTTTGTTTGCATTTTTTAATTGTGCCAGAAAGTCAGTGTAATTTCAACAAAACGTGGACCATTCCCATTTCGCATCAAATAAAGATTTTCCTTATAACAAAAGGAAACACCACTGTATCGTTCTTCTCAGTGACAGCGATCTATGGGCACAACAGACAAGGCGTCTCCAGGAAACAAAGCATCTTGGCATTGCTGTCCAACAGCAACCCTCTCCTACCCCTTAGTCTTTATTTCCTCAACACACAACTGCAGTTCTTCCTTTTAAATCTAGTGGGAGACTTAGGGTTTCTAAAAGCCTTTTGTTAGGGGAGACTCAATCAACATGCCTTTGAGCTGCCAAACAAAATAGGCTGCTCCTGGTGAGATGACCTGCGCTCAACCAATGCAGCCCCACCTCTCTGAGAGTCTCCAGCTCCCAGGACAGCAGTGTTCTGAGCTGGCATTCCTGTACTCCTGGTCACCACCACCCCAGGATCTCCAGGGGAGAACGGTATCAGAGTGGCAACATGCATCTTTATTTAGAGAAGCTACCTGCCCACCCCCAAGAGACCATGGCAACTAAACCCATTGCATCTCACATGCTCGTTACTCACATAACACTAGCACTCTCCTCCCCCTATCCCCACCTCGACCCCCCGAGTGCCTTTTATCATCACCTGCACCCACAGCATTATCTACATATGTACCCAGATTTTCAATCTCTCATTCTTTTCCATTCTCCAATCCTTCCCTCACTGCAGCTATTGGATCTATTTCTTTTATTCCTTTGGGTTCCTATAATTGAATCTGAACAGAAACGACCTGGTGCCATGCTATTTCTTGTGATAAGTGGGATGGCAACTATGACTACTGGTAAGATCACTGTATACTCTTTTTGAAATATATAAGGCAGTGGCAGTATACATTTATACTAATAAAAGGGTAATATGCAAATTGGTTACAATGCCCTCACAGTAACAACCAAACAGCAGGCTGCATGGGGCGACAAGACCGGCAGGGGGGTTAGCAATGGATGACCAAACGACTGACCAGCAGGCTGCGTCGGGCGACCAGGCTGGCAAGGGGACCGGTGAGGGATGACCAGGCTGGCAAGGGGGCCAGTTGGAGATGACCAGGCTGGCAGGGGGGGCATTTGGGGGTGACTAGACTGGCAGAGGAGGGCAGTTGGGGGCAACCAACCCAGCAGGGGGGAGCACTAAGGAGTGACCAGGCTAGAGAGGACGGGGCAGTTAGGGATAACCAGACCAGCAGGGGAGCAGTTAGGCGTGATCAGGCTAGCAAGCAGAGGTGGGTAGGGGTGATCAGGCTGGTAGAGGGGGCAGCTAGGGGTGATCAGGCAGGCATACAGATGAGCAGCTAGGAGTCAGCATTCTTGCATTATGAGAGGGATGTCCAACTATCGGTTTAGGAATGATCCCTGGGATCAGGCCAAAACCAGCAGTCAGGCATCTTCAAAGGGGTCTCGGATTGGAGAGGGTGCAGTCTGGGCTGAGGGGACACTCTCCCCCCCCTGTGCACGAATTTCATGCACCCAACCTCTAGTTCTTTTATAATTAACTTGAGGCCCAGTGCAAAAACTTCATACTTGGGAGCAGAGGGTCTCTCAGCCCGGCTTGCAGCCTCTCCAATTCAGGACCCCTCGATGTTCAACTGCCAAGTTAGTCCTGATCCCTGTGTGCTTGGGTCTAAACAGGCAGTCAGACATTCCTCTCATAATCTGGGACCACTGGCTCTTAACTGTGCACCTGTTTGACTGCCCGATGGCTCCCAGCCATTTTTGCCTGCCAGTCTGATTGTCCCTAACCACTTCCCTGCTGGCCTGATGGCTGCCTAACTGCTCCCCTGCCAGCCTGATAGCTCCCAACTGTCCTCCCCTGCTGGCCTGCTCACCTACTTCCCTGACGATCTGGGCCCGGAATCTGAAATCAGGGTGTCTGGGGCTGTGCTCTCTTCAAGGTCTTCAGGGGAGGGTCCTTCCTAAATCTGCATTTGCTGGGGACTTCCTGGCCACATCCCTTCAATTTTCATGCGGGCTTTCCTCAATCCTCACAGAAAATCTCTCACATAATCACATGCCTCTGCCCCACTGTTCACCTGCCCAGTTCCTGGTGATAAAGAGGAACTGGGCAGGTGTCCACTTTTGGGTGATCACATGCCCCTGGCACCCTATTCAGGTGCCTACTTCAGGCTGATCACATGCCATGGCAACATATTCAGAAGCCCACTTCCAGATGTGCCCACTTCTGGCTGATTACATGCCCCTACTGACCTGTTCAGGTGCCCACTTCTGTGTGTGCCCACTTCTGACAGAATGAGGGGCCCACCTCACTTTTCAAGTGCCCACCTCCAGCTGTGTCCATTTCTGGCTGATCACAGCCCCACCCCCAAGTTCCAAGCCCCCATTTCCAGCTATAACCACTATAACCAGCTATAACCAGCTGATCATAAGCCCTGAACCCTGTTCAGTTACCCACCTAAGGATAGGCCCACTTCCGGTTGCTCACTTGCACCTGCCCCCTTCTCAGGTGCCCACTTGGCCTGACCATGTGGCCCTGTACCCCTGACCCCTGGTGGAGCCGCCTGTCAGCTGGGCTAAGTTGACTGGGAGGTGGGCCAAGGCAAGAGTCCACTGCTTTCCCTCTCTGAGCCTCAGTTTTGGCACCTAGAATCTGGGCACATAAACCAGTTGCTGGCTACTGTCAACCTGGCTGCTTCAAAAAGGGGAGCCCCTGGCTGGGCTCATTAGGGGAAAAATCCAAGGAGGTAAGGGCAAGGCGTTGGAATACTGTGCCTCATCCTACAGCCTGGAGCACAGAAACCTAAGGAGACCCTGTGCCAAGTCAACTGCACGTACAACCAAGCAGTCTGCCCTGGTGTGCCTACTGTACTGTCACTGCCAAGGAGCCCTGAGGGGTACTGGAGGCGGGGGTAGGAGACAGGGCCCAGGCCCACACAGGGATGAATCTACCTGTGAGCCGCTGCTGTCCCAGGAACCCAGACAAACCCCAAAGGAAGGGTCAAGGATGCGTCAATTTCCTGAGGCTGCTGCTCCCATGAATATAGACTGGTTTAAACAAACGGGAACACAGGCTCTTCCCATTCTGGGTCCAGGGTGTCTGGGGCTGTGCTCCCTCCAAGGGCTTCTGTGGAGGGTCCTTTCTACCTCTTTAGCCTCTGGGGGGTCCTGGCCACATCCCTTCAATCTTCATGTGGGCCCGCCTCCATCTTCGCAGAATAAGTCTCGCATAATAACCTGACCCTGCACCTGTGTTCACCTGCCAACTCCCATGTTATCAAAAGCCCCTTCCTGTCCATTCAGGTGCCCACTCTTGATTGATCACATGACCCTGGCATCCAGTTCCAGTGCCGACTTCCTGGTGATCAGGAGCCCCTGCCTGTCTGTTCAGTTGCCCACTTCTGGATGTGCTCTCTTCTGGCTACTTACATTCCCCTACTGACCTGTTCGGGTGCCCACTTCCAACTGATCACATTCTTCTGGCCCCCTTTCCTGAAGGCTTGATTGCCCTCAGCTTCCCTTCTCTGTCTGCCTGATCACCCCTTTACTGCTCTCTCCTGCATGCCTCATCGTCCCCTAACTTCTTGCTCCCCCTTGCAGGCCTGATTGGGCCCCTAACTGCTTGCTTCCCTGCAGTGGAATGTTTTTGCCCCTAACTGCCTGCTCTGGCCAGATCTAGCCCCTATCTGCTTACTCCCCGACAACATCTTGATCCTGCCCCTAACTGTTTGTTCCCCCACCAGCCTGACTGCCCCTAACCACCTCTGCCTCTGCCACCGTGGCTTTGTCTGGAAGGGCGTCGGAAGTCTGGAAGATATCTGGTCTACCTCGTCTAAATAGCATATCACCCTTTTATTAGTATCGCTGTTAAAGGAAACATTGTTAATATAGTAACACCTAGAATCATTTCACTTTTACTTGTATTGTAAAGTTTAAGTCAGTTTTGACATAAAACTAATTCGTTTGGCAAAGCTATATTATTTTCTAGACGGAAACCAACATTTTATGGCATTCATGTTGAACCAGGATTACACAGCCCATGTAAGAATCACAAACATTGCTCAGTCAGAACTCAGAGGTGCTGGCAAGTGGCCCTCCAGGGGAAGAACCTCCAGAACCCTGCAGATCATACCTTCTGTACATGAGGAAGGGCAGGTGGTCCAGTCGCTGTATGGGGTCACGATACAGTCCTTCCTACAAGGAAGCAGACAGGGCCTCACTGTTTCAGGCCGGAGACTTTCAGGACACCTGAAAAAACAAACAAACAAAACAACAACAACAAAGGAAATCACTAAGTCCCTATGGTAATCCTGCAATCCAGGTAATTTAATATAGTTAGAATTTTCATTGCTAAAGTTGTTTAAGTCATCACCAGTCTTAATTTCTAGGAGCTTTGCTTTTGACAAGAATTATACAACTACATTCTTCCAAACCAGCCTCAATAAAGCTTCTCAAAACAAGATGTGTGATTTTAGTAATAGTAATTGTGTTTTCTAGGACAAAATGTAATAATTATACGATACTCCTTTATAATAATCTACCCACCAATAAATTTATATTTTCTAGCATGTTTTTAAAAATTTGTGGAAATTCAAGTTACCAAGGTAAGGACTCAATTTTATATCTTTGCATAACTAACTAGGCTTATTGTCAACTAGTAGCCCTGTGCACGAATTCATGTGCCAGTAGCTCACCAGTAGCTCACTGCTGCCCTCCAGTAGCTCTCTGCCTGCTGCCCCACCCTACTGTAGCTTTCCCCACCCCCTGCCTCCCCATATAGCTTGCTGCCCTGCTCCCTCCTGTAGCTCTTTGCCCACTTGTAGCTCACTGCCCCACCCTCCTGCTGATCCATGATCTGGTCATTATGTGGTCCTCATTATGCATCATGGTATAATGACCATTTGCATATTATATCTTTATTACATAAGATTATAAATTTTCAGGTTATTCTGCATTTTATTTTTACAAAGATGTATAGCATGACAAATTTATAATGGAGCCTATTTTATACCCAGTACATGCTAAAAAAGAATTATATTTATAGCTATATATTTCATAATAAATAATCCTATCTAATAAGAGTAATATGCAAATTGACCATATCTTTGCTACACTCACAAACCACGCCCACTGGCCACGCCCAGTGCCCAATCAGGAGCTGGGGCCGAGCCAGCTGGGGCTAAGGCTGGGGCTGGGGGGCAGAGCCAAAGTGGCTGGCAGCTGTGAGTGTGCTGCCCCCAGGGCCAGACAGTTGCAGGCAGCTGGGGCTAAGGCCTGGACCGGAGCTGAGGTGCCCTGAAGTGAGTGAGCAGCTCCCAGGGGCAGAGCTGTGGCAATAGCGGTGAGCGCACAGCCTTGTGGCCCCTGGGCTGGGCAGTCACAGGCAGCCATAGCAGGCAGCCAGGGCTAAGGCTGGAGGAGTGGGAGGGGGGATGGGGCCGAGGCGGCCCCCAGGGCCAGGCAGTCTCCGTTGGTGACTGAGCTGAGCAGGGTGATGGCTGGGTGCCCAAGGCCTAAAGCTTCGGCCAGAGGCTTTCGGCCTTTGGCAGACCGGGGGATGAGCAGTCAATAGGACATCCTCTGAGGGTTCCCAGTATGTGTGAGGGGGCAGGCTGGGCTGAGGATCACCCACCCCCAGTGCACGATTTTCGTGCACTGGGCCCCTAGTAAAATAATAAAAGTGTATAAGTTATGATAAACAGTTTTTGCTTCATTCCTACTCTCATTTAGTATCCTTTTTCTTCCATTATCTTTTTAGTTTCAGATGATGGCATCTTAACTATTTTTGCCTAGCCAAAACATTAAATATTTGGTGTGACTCAGCTGTTTGGAAGATCATCCTGTACAACAAAAGAACACGGATTCAATCTCCAGTCAGAGCACATATCCAAGTTGTGGTTCAATCCCGCATCAGGGCATATGCCGGAGGCAACTGATCAATGTTCTGCTCTCTCTGTCTCCCTCTCTTTTCCACTCTCTATAAAACCAATAAAAGCATTTTCTTGAGTGAGAATAAAAGAAAAATCTTTAAATATTTTTTGGAAAGAAATATTTTTGGAGCTGATATATATTTTAAATATACTATCTTATTCATTGTGTACTTACTGGATGACTGTTAAATTTCAAAACCCTTGTCTGCACCTTTACAATCTGAATCTAGTATTGCTAATAGTCAAATGTTGTCTGTGAGCATTACCATTAGAAGATGTAATTTAGGACAACAGAATATAATAACATGATTCATGTAATTTAAAGTTATGATACCCAGAAAAAACTCTCTTAAGGTCATATAAATCATTAACAAATAAGCTAAGATGCATTGAAGAAATAAACCAAACAACCAGTACAATTGTTGATGAAATAACTTGGGAAATTAGTGAAATATGGGATTTAATAACATTCCCCATGGGAGAAGCCAATTTTCTTTGTGGGCCAAGATAGTGTTTTAACAAGTAAATTAATCAGGTTTTCAAAACTGAACTATGAGTAAAAAAACATCATTAATCTTTTCCCCATA
This sequence comes from Antrozous pallidus, assembly GCA_027563665.1. Lineage (NCBI taxonomy): Eukaryota > Metazoa > Chordata > Mammalia > Chiroptera > Vespertilionidae > Antrozous > Antrozous pallidus. Next base: position 65,394,896 of record CM050521.1, read on the forward strand.
ATTTATTTCTAGCACCTTACTGATGCTACATTTTTATATAGCTTATAATTATTTATGTTCCATTCAATTATTCAGATACATGTTTTCCTCTCTCACACCAGATTCAACATTTCAAAAAGAAATAAATCGCCCTAGTTTATGTTAAGAATAAGGTTGTGTTTTTCTAATTATGATTTCTATTCAAAGTCAGTGTACGACAAAGAAATTTAGCTGTGAATCACAAAAGTTAAATTATTGATATAATTGATACTATAAATCACTGGAATTATAATTTAATCTTTATTCTTAACCAGGAGAGATTATATGGCAAAATCTCACATACAATCCTGTTCATTCTTTGGAACTATGAAATTATTGATTAGTAATTATCATTGGAAGCACACTTTTTCAATGAGGCAATTTTATAACTTAGACCACGGGGAGAGCATTACTCAATTGCATGCTCTTAAAATGTTAGCACTGAAAATCAGGGGAATTTACAATGTTATCATTGACAACTTCCAAAATTTTCCTTCTGTTTGGAAATATCCACAGCAAGATACTTGGCTAACTGTGGAGAACAAAATTACTAACAACAAGCCCATTACATGAACAAAGATAAATTATACAACCTAGATTATATCCAATAAAATAAATTCAGACTTCCTTTGGTGAGGCAATTGGTTCAGTCATCATGCTTCTTTTCTCTTTTGTACTGTTTGTATTTAGTCTTTGTGGTTTAAATCAAGGAATTGATTTCCCCCAAATCTCATTCAAGGTCAAATTAAACAGATGTGATAGGAGTTGAAGTTTGTTACTCAGAGGATAGGTAAGATCAATAACATTGATTTTACCATTGCACAGTAATCTGTTTTATTAAGAGTTTAAAACAAGGTTTCTATTTGCATTTCTGTTTCAAATGCTTAGTACTGAAAAGCATTAATGGAGTTTAACCTAGCATTTAGGTATAAGGGCAGTAACATTTTCTTTTGAATTTACAGTATTTGCTTACTTTTTCAGAGCTTTAAGGGCAAAGTAAATCCATTTGAGTTAACAAATCTATCCATGTATCCAAGTCACTGCATATATAGGCTGCAAGGGCAAAGCACATTTTTAATGGATTATTGTGGTCCGGCATGGGGCTCCAGGATACCCTCCCTACTGAACAATTTAATGACAGGAATCCAGAGGGCTTTTTCACAATATGCTGTACACATATACTTCCATTGTTCAGCAAAACATTTTGTAGTTTGCATAAGTGAGGAAACCATCAATAGCAACATTTGAGAGGATATTAACTGTAAAATAGGAACAGAGGGAGCTTACTCGTAAAAGTATAGCACAATAATCCTCTATCCTGTGCCATGACAGAACCCTCTGAAGTAAATATTTCCACCTCTGTGCTTGTCCCAGTCAGACCCAGAATCCTCCAGGACTAAGGAATTCTGTCCTTGCTGTTATTGCTATTGAATTTTAAAACACTGCACAGTATTTTCCTTTGATAGATTCATCACGACTTTAGCATAATTTCTATCAATCCTTTGTAAACCACAAGTGTCTATAGACGCAAGCAGGATGGTTTCTGTTTTGTACATGTTAACTGGTTAAAATATTGGTTTGGAGCTACCTGTTAAGCATGTGAAATAATTTCTCAATTTAGTCAACTCTTTTTGCCATATGTTTTCTAATTTCAAACTGCATAAATAAAATATGGGGCAAAATATCTCTAACGTGTGGAATGCTGGCCAGGTAAAGTAAACTGATAAGGGGATCCAAATTCCTTGTTTGTTTTTTTTTCATATATCAGGTACATTATTTCCATTTCCCTGAAACACTATAAAGTAACTCACATTTTTAAAAGAAATTAATTTCTAAGATTTATTAAGTGCTTACATTGCACTATTTTTCTTTCATTAAATCCTTTCAGTAAACTCTGAAAACGGACCAATTATGAAATTTGGAAACCATGAGGCCTTTCATACCAAAGCAAACTTGACTGGTTTTACTTCTAATGTTTCACATGACTAAGACAGTTTGAATTTTAAAAGACCTGTGCTGTCTAAATCTCAAAAGATAAAGTTTCCCTTGAAAGGATTATATTTTTAGAATTGACTTATTAATTTTCTCTAAGAACGATTAGCCCAGTTATGTCATAACTCACTTTTATTTATATTTCTCACAAGGCACATATGCCAATTCTTTAGTTTTTTGTCCTTCCCTCTAGCAAATTGTTTGCCATGTCATTACATTATTGGTAACCACAGTAAGAAACTGGTGGTTTTCCCAGTTATCGTAAAACTCATTTTCTCCCAAGGCTCTCTCTTGGATGTAAACAGCTTTAATGATTAAAAGACATAATAAGCTCAGCCTCAGTATTTTAAAATATATTTTCTAGGGGAAATGAAAGGCAGATCATAGAAGGCTACCACCCAATTAACCTAGATCGGCAGTCTCCGTAGCCTACCGGTGTATAGGAAGTCATGGATGACCTACACTGCTAGGACTTTGTATCCTGTCATTATTGATCAGCCAGGCCTAGAGCAAGCACTTCTTTCATTGCCTCGCTAGCTTAATAAAAGCAGAAAGTGCTACCATGAAACTGAACGCAGGTATCACACAGAAAGATTTCTACAGAATTTATGGATTCCAGGCACAAGACTCTGAAGCTGGTATAACTTTATCAGTGGCTGACACTCAAAACAAACAAATCTTACTCTTGAGGACAGGTATGACAAGCATCAAAATGTTCTATTTCATGAGGCAAGTGAAGTCTGAGCCAATCCCCTGCTTGACTGGCCACAGGATTTACCGTTGACATTCTAAAGCCCTTACTTTTTGGGTCCCACTTGGCCCACATTGACCCGCACACAGATGACTTTTCTTGTCTGCATGCCAACAGAGCAAGAGGCCTCTCTGTTCCAGGTTGTAGTTGTGTTGAAGGATGATACTGAGGTGTCCTCAATGCACGGGCCCCACGAACCAGTTTGCCAGTGATACACAGTACAGGGATGCTCGTTACAGCTGCGCACCTCTTGCAAAGCACTTGTATTTGGACAGTGAGTCCCACCTATAAAAATGAACAATGTTAGCAGATTAGATATGGTGCCAACAGAAACTTTATCATTTCCTGTTTCTTGAAATTAACAATAACAATGACATCTGTTGCTTGAATATAGCATAAAGCATATGACGAGTACCCTGCTAAGGCAAATTACCTATTAACCTTACTGCATTTGTTGTGGTGTGATGTGGCTTAAAACATAAACTATGTGGAGTACATGAACTCTGTTTTGGGGGGTCTATGGAGGACCTCAAAGAGAGAGAGAGGCCACTGTTTCCAGAGAAGCCTAGGTGATTGCTGACTAGGGGAAACATGCTATTAAGACTCTGTGGATGGAGAAAAGCAAGTGTGTTTTCAAAGGTTATCCCCCAAATTTAAAGTCTTAATTACAGCTTTTATTTTTTATATATTTTATTGATTTTTTACAGAGAGGAAGAGAGTGGGAGAGAGAGTTAGAAACATCTATGAGAGAGGAAAATCGATCAGCTGCCTCCTGCACACTCCCTACTGGGTATGTGCCTGCAACCAAGCTACGTGCCCTTTCTCGGAATTGAACCTGGGACCCTTGAGTCTGCAGGCCAATGCTCTATCCATTGAGTCAGACCAGTTAGGGTTAATTACAGCTTTTAAAGTTCTGCTTATTTTGATATGGTAGGCTATAGGGTGATTAGAAACAAGTTTTAAAATCAACTAATGCTTACTGATCTTCCATAGCATTACTGCAAAAGCCATACAGTAATGGTAATATTGTATTTCTTGAAATCGAAGATGTCACTGGCTGTGAAATATACTTCACTAGATATGTCCCAAAGAAAGAGAAATTAAACTATAATACAATGTTTTTATCAACTCTAATTTTTATTGTATGCTTACCAAAATAACTTCATATGACTTATTTACATAGCTTTTAAGAAATTCACTCTTTATCACACATTACAAGAGAAGGTATTCCTAAAAATTCTTTATATTCACAGTCCAAATCTGTCGAGTCACTGTTTAACACACCCATCAAAATTTGTGTTCTCCTAACAATCAGCCAGTATTATCTCTGTGGCAGCAAAACTGTAGATGATGCAGGATTTCTTTAAAAAAGTGCTCCCCTGCAGTATTTCTTTCAGAATACTGGTACCCATCTCTAAGTTTTCATGCCGTTGCATTTTTAATGGCACCAGAAGATTCCAATGAAAAGTTTAAGCAAGCAATTGAGGAAGGGTTTATATACTTCCCATTTTCAATAGTCCTTAGTTGTTTTTGTTTGTTTGGGGCAGAAATATCAGACTTGGATAATGCCAATGAAATTCACAAGGGTTTATATATTTTCCATTTTCAATAGTCCTTAGTTGTTTTTGCTTGTTTGTTTGGGGCAGAAATATCATGGACTTGGCTAATGCCAATGAAATTCAACAATGTTATAACTGCTGCTTGGCCACAGTGGTTTTAAGATGCATCCACTGTAAACAGGAGTAATTACAGAGATGACAAAGGGTAAAGTAGATATATCCTTTAATTAATAGAATATGATATGGAGCTGTCATTATGAATCCTTTTTTACGTTTTAGCCCTATTATATGTTCTAGCCCTAGTACTTTGTAAGTAGTGAGACTTAATTTTATATCCACAACTGACTCACAGTTAAAAATCATAAAGTGTAAGAGTCCATGCAGCTTAAATGATGTGGCCACAGGAACAACTAGGAGTTTATGGAGTCCAGTTTCTTACCACTATGCTATTTATAATTCCAATTATGAAAATGAAAAGCAGAGTGTTGGAGGAATGTATTGCTTAATTTATTGACAATTTGAGCTATTAAAAGTTATGTAGCTTCTGGATTTCATCTCAGGAGCAGAAAATATCTGGTTGTTAATGTAAAATGTTGCAAATCTTGGGTATTCATTACAAATACTTATGATAGTAACTGAAAGAAATTTTGAATTTAATAAAAGGTGGATTTTAGATATTAGGAAAGCAAATTTTAAAAAGTGAAAAATAAGGAAGAAAAGGTGATTCAATAACTAGCGGCTATAACATGAAAGATGACCTCAAAAGTTTGAGATTGGGTAAAAGTCATAAACAAAACCACAAATCCACACCCTGATTTGATCTTCAGGTATCACTTTTCTTCTGAGTAAGGACATCCCTGTATTCAGCAAATAAATCAGCATGCAATTTATGTGAGAATTTAACTGCAATTTGGAATCATTTATGCAGTGTCAAACATAGGACCAACATCAGAATAACCTGCATTAAACACATTTCATTAACGCCCCCCTGCTTCATAAAGGTGAAAACATCTGTCATAGTTCATATTCTGTCCTCCATCACAAAGCTCAGAGGCTCTGGCAGGCTAGGAAAAGAAGTTTAAGATTTGAACAGGAATGAATCCTAAAACATACTAATTGGGTGGGGAAGAAGTAAATGAGTACTCTTATTACCCACTCCCTGAGGCTCTAGATTTACCCAATCTTATCTCGTAGACAAATACATGCTCATTATAGACTATATATATGAACTATTTTAACCATACATTGATATTTAATAGCAAAATTATTGATCTACAAAAATGTGTTCACAGACCTCATTTTCACTGTGAGGATATGAATGCTGCTTAAATTGCGATTTTGAAACTGAATTGTTTTTGACAGTGGGTTTAACTTTGTCGGCTTTGGAAAAACTGATAAAGAAAAACTTCTACAACCTCAGCATAACATGGTGAGGAACTGCAAGATAGCTGTTAAGTTTACAGACATAAAGGCTATTTATTTCCTTGCCCCAATCCACATTAAAGCCTCTTCAGCAGTTTTGGACCGATGTCAGGCTACTTGTACAGATAAGCCCCAATGTGGTTTTAATTATAATAAGGATATGGCAATTTCGAAAGCGTGGCTTGGAGGAATCAGTCACTGCAGCATTGTCATGCTGTTTTGGGAATAATTTTATGGTAGAAAAATTGATAGATATAATACCGAATTTATTTATTATTCATGGGAAGATCTAATGCTAGACCTCTGGGAATATTTCCTTTGTACTGGAGAAATTATAAAATGTCATCCCTGACAAAATTAGTGATGTGTATTTTTAAAAATTTCTTATACATAAAAATATATGCTTCATGCTTTCATGATTAGTTAAGCTTTCTATCATTCCATCAAGGAGAGTTTAAAATACTTCAACAAAATTCTGTCAAATAAATAAACTTACATGTTCATATCAAAAGACCTAGTATGTGCAACTGTTCTCTTAGAAACAAGAAAAGTATCCTTTTTTTCTCCTAATATCAAGTCCATAAAAGCTTTGTTAGGATATTCATGAACAGACCTATGATGTTTATGGTTCTGGCATTGAAGTCCTTATAATTTAGATGCCTGATTTAAAAAAAAAAGGGTTCAAAACATTAATTGGATATGCATGTATTGAGTGCAACATGCAATGTTTATGCCCAATGAGTGATGGGATAATGAGGGATTAGAAACAGTTCCTGCTACTCTCAAGGATCTCATACTCCAATGGGGGGATAAAACAAGCAATACTAATGTTAAAAAGGTATTTAGTATAATTGGGATTCAGAAGTGTGAGATGTCATTAGTTTTGGGGGCCTGAAAAATGCCTCAGGTAGGAGGCATTGAGGTGAGGTTTGAAGGAACAGGACTTGGACAAGCAGAGTTCTGGGAAGGGTGAGAAGGAAGGGAGAATTTTATTGAAACAGAAGGAAACATAAATAAAAGCAAAGGCACGCAGGCAGGTGACCCTGGGAATTAGCAGTATTGATGCAGTCAATGAGAGTGCAGAGTTCACATGGGGTGGTAACTGGCCACAAGGAGAAGCGAGTGGACTGAGCTCCCGCTAAGGAGAGGTTGTTTGTGTGCTCTGAATGATAGCGTTAAGATATCCGTAACTTTTGCCTGCTGCTGCAGCCATATCCCCTTGATCGCAGGCCACTGCTGGGTGAACAGCACACTGGCAGTGGCATGATTTCAGGGAACTGGAGGAACATTAGCCACAGAGAACCTCAGGAGATTCTCTTCAGCACCATTCCCCACTCTCCCCCCTACTCCCTTTTTTCCTGGCAGAAAGAAGACTCCCCACATGGAGTCTGCATAAATCCTGCATGGCGGTCCTGTAGGACAGGCTGCAGCTGAACTCTTATCAGAGTCAGTAGTGAGAGGATTAGGAAGCGGTGGCATTTGTTTAGAAGCTGGAGTTTTGTGGGTTAGTACGCATATAATGGATCCTGGGTTCTTCCAATTCCTCCAGGACATGTAAGTGCTCCCTGGCTCTTAGAACTAAAGTCATTTAAGCTGTAAAAATTGAACAAGTTAAAATAGAAAGAGTCCTCTCCTCAGTGGCGTATCCTATGAAATAGAATTATTCAAGGCTACTAGTTATTTGAGAAAAAATGAGCGTAATTTGATTTCAATTTCCATCTAGTCTCTGCATGGATAAAGCAGGTATAAGGGCACACTAAAATTTGGCTGATGAAGTTATAACATCAAGTCATTCTGAACTTTGAAAATATAAATATTATCTCATTTCTGGCTCTGTATGAATAAGTAACTTTATAATGAGAATGAACAGATTTTACTTATTATACTTAAAACACTTTGAAGATTATTTTTCTTTTTTAGACCATGTTTGTTAAGGATCGGCAGCATGGGTTCAAAAAGTTAAGGAGGCTGTAAGTCTAACATCAATTTAAACTTTTTAATTCAAATTCAACCTATTACTACTTATATTAAAAACATGAAAGATTTAAGTCTTAAAAGATTGCTTTCTTTAGGACTTACAACATAATTTTAAAGTAGCTTTTGGGACTATAGTTTACACAACAGAAGAAAGCGGCTTTTCTTACCTTAAACATATAATGTTAAAAGTGAATTACAATTTTATTGAGCCAGAAGTCAAGGTTTTAGAAGACACACACACACACACACACACCACCCCCCTCACATGCATTTTATTTTTTAATTTGAGAAGAAATGCTTTTACTTCCTCCCATATATTATCTCCAGTCACCACTGGTTACTTTGTTTCCAAAAGACATTTCAACCTAAGCAGCATTTTATGACAACTTCTCTGTGTTGCTGATAATAGGTTACATAATGTTACCCAAAATTGTAAGATAAACAATTATATTATTCAAATCATTTTTATATTATTATTTTGTTAGTTTAATATTAAACCAACCTCAAAATTACAGGAAAATTAAAAGTATACTATCAGTAATTTTTCCCTAGATCATTTGGAAGAAGTTATTAAAATGATGCCCCGTTACTTCAATACTTTATAGTGTGTATTTCCTGTAATAAGGAGATTTTCCTACACATTAGCACATTCAATATTCAAAATCAGGAAATTAACATTGAAACATTATTACCATCTAATTCTCAAACCCATTGAGATTTGCCACTGTCCTCAACTGTCCTTTTTATAGCAAAAGGATCTAGTTCAGAATCAATTATGGCATTTAGATGTCATGTTTTGTTAATCTCCTTCAATCTGAAATAGTTCTGCAGTCTTTCCTTGATTTCCATAATTTAGAGAATTGAAGATTCAAGGCCAGTTATTTTGTACAATGACTTTCAATCTGGCATCTGTCAAACGTTTCCTCATGTTTAGATTCTGCAATATGCATTTTTGACAGGGATATCACAGAAGTGATGTCATATTCTCATTACACCACACCAGGGGCTCAGGATTTTAGCGGGTCCATTACCAGTGATGCAACCGTTGATCTCTGGATTAAGGTGATGTGTATCAGACTTTTCCACCAGGGAGATAATTCACCCTGCAAATATAATGCTCTTCATCGGGTATTCAAGTAAAGCATTTATTTACTTAGGTCAAGTATGGATCCATAGTTTCCTATTTTATCTAATGGGCTGTAATCTGTTAATCATCATTATTTTAACGTTCAAATTGTTCCCATAAGTTGTCAGTGGAGACCTGTAAGCTCCCTTCTGCAACCTTTTGACACCTTTTCCACTTTCTTCTTTTGTGGCATGAGATTCTCAGGCACTTCTTGTGCTTTTCCTATTCTAACCTTAGAATCAGCCATTTCTCCAAGGGGCCCTGGTTCCTTTCTTTTGGAGAACAGCGTTAGAACCAAGATCTAAGCACTAATGCACTTGTGGCTACTGGAGTCTTGGAATTGATATAAAGCACTTCTCAAATCATTTCGGTAGCTATAGCTAATATATGTATATTATATATTATACTACAGGCCCAGTGCATGAATTTGTGCATGGGTGGGGTCCAGCCAGCCTGGCCCCAATCTGGCCTGTGGGGAAGAGACAGCAGGAGCTGGCTGGCTGGGGGGAGGGGCCGTGGGTAAATGGGGTGGGGGGGCCAAATGGGAGCACAGCTGGCCATGGGGAGGGGCTGTGGGCGGTCAGCCCCACCCCTGATTGGTGTGTATGTAGGCAATTGGGGGTGGAGCTGGCTGGGGGAGGAGCTGCAGGTAATTGACTGGCCCTGATGCCTATTGGGGGTGGGCTGGCTGGGGGGGTTGCAGGCCAATCAGGTTGATGGGGGCCCATCAGGGGTGGGGCTGCTGGGGGGAGGGGCTGCAGGAGGTTGGTTGGCTGGCTCTGCAACCACCATTGGGCTGGTACACTGGTTGTAGTGGGCATCATAGCGACCAATTGTTCTGGTCATTACAGTGTTGCAGTTGCTGGCTATATATGTATATATATATATATATATATATATATATATATACACACACATACACACACACACACACACATATATATATATATACACACTCACATTTATATTTATTTCTATGTCTGTCGTAGTGAATTGAACACAATGAATTCACATTGATAACCTAAAATTCCAATGCAATACAACAGGGTTTATTCTAGTTTTCTTGCTTAACATATTGCTGACTGGCTCCTCCAGCAATAGGAAACCTGACTCCTATTATTTTTAATACATGTAGTTATTTGGTCCTCCCTCCCCACCACCAGTCTCCCTCTGCCATCTCCATTGCTGTGCGCACAGGATACCTTCATGACCCTGCCATGTTCCGTCACCCTGCATCAGGCCACACCCCAATTACAGAAACCCTTCTCAATCCCTGCCTGGCCCTGCACTCCACACTGAGCTGGCTGCCTCAGTGCTGGGATTCCCTCTTCACTCTGCCTGTGCTCTGATGCCCTGTGTTGGGTTTCTGCTACTGCCCTCTCATACAATTCTCATCTCCCATGGCTAAGCATACTCCGTGCCTCTGACACTTGTGCCAGGCCACCTTCTTCCCACAGGGGATGCACTTCTCACCAAGCTTGGCTCTGAGAACCCACTCTGGACCACTGCAGATGCTACTTCACTCCCCTCACCACCTGCTGGCATAGATGCTCAACTGCTTGGCTCCACCTAATGGCTGTTTAGGAATGTAAAGAAAAAGACTAGAAAGGAAGAGGGAAGGAGAGAAAAAAAGAGAAAGGATAGGGAAAGGAAAGAAATATTGTAGGGAGCGGCTATAGGGTTAAGCTTCGCACTGACCTGTTGGCAAAGCCACAAACAAGTCCCAGTTTAGAGGGTACAGGCCTCTTAGCATAATTAAGCTTGACCTTATGATGCTCCCTAGATCCTTCATGGGTAGGTAACGGGCTGTGGGAGGTGCAGCAAGTGCTGCCAAAACAAGTGAAACTCACAAGAATATTGTAACTATGTTGACCACTACCTTGTTTACCTCTGACTATAAAATAAAGCATCAGCTTGCTGGTTGGGTCCTTCTCTGTGGCTTTAGCCAGGAACGGAGATCCACCTACACCCAGCTTATTCTCTTTGCCTGTCTTTTCTACACCCTTCGCCACCCTCCCTCAGGCTCGCCAAACCCTTGTCTGCGCTGGCAACAGCACAAGTATAATATGAGGAAGAAGTTATATTTTATTTGATAGAAATAAAGAAATAATCAATAAAAGTTATAACATTTTAACAATGAAGAGGCCTGATTTCTCTACTGAATTAAGGCCATGTTGAATAGTCCTTCATCATATATCAATGAACAGAGATCTAGACATAGATGTAGACAAACATATGCACACATACACACAATAACACGACTGAATTAAGCAGGTGCAAAGTCAGCAGCCATCATTCCTCCTTTTTTTTTTTTTTTAGCACATAGTAGGATTACATTTGCCTCCACTGCTTGAAGTTAGGTACAACTTCAAGTCATGATTATATGATTTCCAATGAAATGTCAGTGGAAATTATATAAAGCACTTCTAGAGGGAATAATTTAATGTGGATGCTTTAAAATTAGCAGACTCTTCAACTATCTTCTTCCATTGATATGGTGATAATGAAGTGGGTCTTTATAAGGCGGTGCAACGCTCAGACATTTTATGGCTTTGTAGAGTTACCCAATACTTTAGCCAAAATTTCCACAAGGCAGAAATAATTATTTTTTAAGTTATAAAACTTCTGAGCTGTCTGTTACTGCAGCAAAACTTAGTCCTTATGAGGTTATATAATCTTCATATAATGTTTAAGGTAAATTTATGACTGAAATAAACAAAAATATAGTTTAAAAATTATTTTGTAAGTCCAGATAAATACTCTGTTTATGAATTTTTCCAAAAGTTATTTCACCAGAAATTTATATAATTTTATGTCTAAAAGCTCTGTGTGTAATTTTACTAATGTGATCTTTCCCCTTAAGGTTATCACAGTAATTTCCTGGTCCACAGAAAATTAGGAACATTTGTGACACATACAAAACACTAATTCCTGTGGAATAACACAAAGACCTCCTACTTTTATTTAGAATTATGAAGGGTTATCTAATTGCAGGAAAATATTTTAAAGTTCCTAGAAATCTAGTTCCTAAGTACTTTAAAAAAATCTCAGAATTATAAAATGCTTGCTTTGAGGAAGACAAAATATATGTAAGAGTCCAACAACTAATAGGTATTAAATAAATATTTTCTGAAGGATAGATTCTTCATTAAATATTTCATGTAATTACACCAGATTTTATAAGTGTTGTCACCAGAGACAAATGGCAGTAGATTCCCCATTGATGTGGCTTTTCTGTGGTTACATTTTGAATTTATGCTTTTATGATTCACTATATAAACACCTATGATTTTCCAGCACAGCTTGCTTCGGATGCAGCTACTAGACTTAATTAAAAATTATGGAAGTCTCACCCTTTCACACTAAGTGGATGATACATACCTAAGAGCAATCATAAATTTCTGCCTTTAAAGCATTTCATGACCTTTCAGTGTGAGGCGTCATGTCTCCAGAAATAATGATCTGGTGAGTTCTGCAAGCGCGGCAAAATCTTCATCATGTGACTCATGGGGCAAAAAGTCACTCATTACTAGTCACACAGCAAGTGTCTGTGGAGTATAATGGATTTATAGGAAGCAGGGTGACCACAGATTTAATTTTAATGAAGTGCAGGACATAATCTGAGCTGATAGAGTTTGAAGTCTCAATGTAATCTATACAAGGTTAGAGTTATTATTTGACAACACAGATAGTATAATTTTCTCTCTAAAAGGATCTACTTTTCTGTTAGGTTCCACACATACACCTTTTTTTTTGTAGCAAAAAGATACATTTATTTTAAGGTGACAGAAATGAAGTTTGGGACACTATAGAAAATTGGAAGTTTCCCATATGTTGACTTTTTTAAAATGTATTTTTTCTCTCTCATGACTTATGGCCAATGAAGTTATATATATATTTTTTGTATAGATGTTACATATACAGATAGCAAGTTGGATCAAATAAGAATACTCTCAGGTTTTCATCACTGTTTCATAAACAGAAAAATAAAATAGGTAACCTGAAAACTCATCCAAAATTAAGTATTTGGGAGTATACATAGAGAAACACATGCTTACTACAAATAGAAATCATCATTTATTCTATGAATGAGAAGAGCCATTCAGCTTAATCACATTTAAATAACACATACCTACATAATCTTGAGACAGAACATGCCTTAATGTGACTGAAGTTGATTTACTTCTATGTTTCCTTATGTGTTCTTTTCCAGATTGACAAGATTAAGCATGACACTGTATCACCAAGTCACACAGAGGCCAAATTAGCATTTGGATAGAAGTCTGAGAGAAAATTACTAAGAGCCTTCTATTTCCTGACAATGAAGCAAACACAGTGAGGTATGAATATATGACAAAACATGCTTTATGCACCCAGTAGGAAGAAGTGATTAAAGAGCAACATATTTTTAAATGAACACAATCTACATGAGCCTGTGGAGCTCAGAGCCCCTGGTCAGAAAACTGACTGGTTGAAAATTCATGTACTATTCAGTCAGGCACCAGCCATGCTGGTGTTTATTTTTAAAGTAAGTTTATTATCAAATATATTTGCCTATTTATGAGAAGGTGGAGTGAGATTTCAAAGAGAAACACTGACTGCTGAAAGAGAGAAAAACCAATGAAACCTGACATCTGGAATTGTGGGAGCCAATTTTAGACTTTTTCACAAGTTTAATGCTTTGAAATGGAAAGAATTTGATCTATTAGGTAGGAGAAAGGGCAAAGTGAGCTCATGTTTAAAAGTCTTTCTTCTTTTATTAAAGACTAGAGGCCTGGTGCATGAAATTTGTGCATGAGGGAGGTCCCTCAGCCTGGCCTGCACACTCTCCAATCTGGGGCCCCTCAGGCCATGTCTGACTGCTCTCCCCTGCTGGCCTGATTGCCCCTATCCACTCTCCCCTTAGTGCCCCAAACTGCCTCCGCCTTGGTCCCCGCTACCACGGCCTGGTCAGGAAGGATGTCCAGAAGGATATCTGGGGCTTCATTCTTCAAATCCACCTGGACAAGGACCTAGAAAATAAATCACCCTTGCATCCTGCTCAGGAAAACAACCCAAAACAGAAGCAAGATGTCAGGTATTTTAACACATATAAAATCTCCTTGGATTGCTGGATTTCAGTTTGTGGAAGTCAGTTTTTCTATAACATCATCTTATCCAGGCAAGACAAAAAAAATACATGGCAACTTTGAAAGGAACCCAAGTGCCTTCTGAAGCTGGTAACCTTACCTTCTTCACCTGCATAAGCCAGAATGGACCGAGATCGTATCTGTTTCCCTTCTGTGGTTTTCCCTGAGCAGGTGTGTGAGCAGGAGGACCAGGCAGACCACATGGTGAGCACACAGTCCCTTGGGCACGGGGCATAACAGGCGACAGGGATGGGGAAGATAGCATCTCTGCAGAGCTGTCTGTCAACTTCTTCTCCTGGGAAAGACATCATCATCAACAATCTATCATCTATATATGTAAAATCCAATGACTGAAACGCCATAACGACTGGTTGCTATGATGCCCACTATGGCCAGCAAATCGGCTTAATCCAGGTTGGGGCTGGCCAGCCAACCTTCCACAGCCCCTTCCCCCAGCTAGCCCCATCCTTGATCATCCTCTCCCACCCTGATCAAGGGTGGGACAGTTGGCCAACCCCCATGCAGCCCTTCCCCCAAGCCGGCCCTGCCCCAGATGGGCCTCCACTACGTCAATTGGCCCACAACCCATCCCTGGGTCAGCCCCATCCCTGATCGCCCTCCCACCCCAATAGGGGACAGGGACAGCTGGTCAACTTCCTACAGCCCCTCCCCCAGCCAGCCTTTTGAGTTTTGTTTTGTTTTCAACTGGTATCCCATTCCTTTATCCCTTATCTTGTTCTGCTTGGCCAGGTGTATTTCCTGTAAGCACATTCCTTCTAGAGTATACCGTAACTCTCTGTGGAGCTGTCCAGACCCACCTTGGACTCAACCTCTAAGATTTCCTTCAATTTCCACCTTGACTATACTCCCCCAACTTTGCAAGGTGCTATCTAGTCCATGCTTGCCACTCTGACTGCTCCCACCATTGTCTTGCATTCAAATAATGGCATTTTGTTCTAGCCTTCCTAGCTTTCCCCCTATCCTCCCACAAACCAATCTCATATTGCCTCAGAGCCTTTGCATTATGTCCTCACTTTGTATGAAAATTTCAGACCTTTACACACCGCAGAGGGCCTCTCCACACTCGGGTTTCGCTTCAATTGACTCCTTCCCAGAGAAGCCGTGATGGACCATTCACAATCTCACAGCAATTCCATTTGATTTTCATTACAGTTTTAACCACTACTATTTTATTTTGTTGCTTAAATGTTTATTGTCTGATACTACCAATATATGAGCCCAATGAGGGCACAATTCTTATCTGTTCATTATTTTATATTTAGATCTTAAAACAGTGCCTGGCACACAGTAGACACTAAACAATTTTCTAAGTAAGTGAATCAATTAGCGCTAAGCTGTTCTTTTAGGAAACAGAATGTTGGGCTAGACAAATGTGAATTTAAGTACAGTATTTTTTTTTTTACGGGTTGAATTTTAGGGAGAGAGAGGAAGGGGGGAGGAAGAGGAAAGAGAAAAACATTGATTTGTTGTTCCACTTATTTACTCGTTCATTGGATGCTTCTTGTATGTGCTCTGATCAGGGATCGAACCCACAATCTTGGTGTGTGGGATGATGCTCTAACCAAGTGAGCTACCCAAACAGGGCAAGTGGAGTATTTCTTAAATTGCCATGCATTCCAATGCTCTAACAGTGGTCAGCAAACTGCGGCTCGTGAGCCACATGTTGACTAATGAGTTTGCCAACCACTGGGATAGGGGCTGAATCACAAGGAACAACAACAGCCTATAATTATTGGAATTGAGAGTCTAGGTCAGTGGTCGGCAAACTCATTAGTCAACAGAGCAACAAACCACCACATGTGGCTCGTGAGCCGCAGTTTGCCCACCAGTGCCCTCGGACTTTGCCAAAGTGAAACAAGGGAACAGGCATATGCACCACCTGGAAGTTGTGAGAAATGCAGCCTCTCAGATCCCACCCATGGAGTCACGATTTGCATTTAAAAAATCATTAGGTGATTCATAAGCATATAAAATCTGAGATGCATTGCTCTAGTATTGTGTTGTGTTTTTTTTGTTTTATTTATTTTTTTTTGCTTTTTTCCCCCTTGTGGTTTGAATAGAACCAGACTGCCTCTTGAAAGGGCAGCTGTATAAGACAAATTTATCTTGATTTCACACCGAATATCATTTGTTTCTCGGTAGGATTTCCTTTAGATTTGGATGAAAACCTTCATTCACTGAATAGTTACTGATTGCCCATCTTTTGTCAGGCATTGTGCTATGAATATTGTTATACATCATCTCACTTAATTAATGGTCATAATAACCTTTTTAAGGGATAATTGACATATATCTTATATTAGCTTCAGGTATACACATAATGAAGTAGTTGTATGTATCGCAGAATGTACAATAACTCTAATTAATATCCATTCCAATACATACTTAAAATTATTTTTCTTGTGATGAGGACTTTTAAGATTTACTCTCTTAGCAGCTTTCAAATATGCAATACAGTATTATTAGCTATAGTCACCATGCTGTACATCATACCACTGTGACATATTTTATAACTGAAAGTTGCTATCTTTACAACAACCTTCTAACATGTGTTACTATTTATTTTTTTACTTAAAGGAAATAGAAGCTCAACAATTTTAAGTTTACTTCAGATAACAGAATTTTGATGACAGAAGCATGGAACTGAGTTCTAACCAATTACTTAATCTACTTTTAAAAAAAAATATATATATTTTTGATTTTTTTTTACAGGGAATAAAGGAGAGGGATAGAGAATTAGAAACATCGATGAGAGGGAAACATCGATCAGCTGCCTCCTGCAAATCCCCTACTAGGATGTGCCTGCAACCAAGGTACATGCCCTTGACCGGAATTAAACCTGGGACCCTTCAGTCTGCAGGATGACACTGTATCCACTGAGCCAAACCAGTTGGGGCCCTAATCTATTTTTCAACTGGTATGATGGTTGGGAGAATGCAAAATGCCAAGGAAATTAATAATGAATGAGCCTTTGTCTACAAAAAAGTCAAGAAACTGGCACTGTAAGTTGCTTCTCAGGGCACAGTGATGCTCGGTTGCAGCCACACACACACTGTTTACATGTCCAGGATTACATATTTTGGCTTACAGCAACTGAACAAATAGCAACAAATTATTTCCATAATGAAAATATGGAATCATTCAGATCTTTGGCTTTGCTTTCAATGGATGCATTAATCAACTCAATTAATTGACCACTGACTGGAATTATTAGGAGCTGTACTCTTAAGCTAAATCTCCAGCATTCCAGACATCAGCCATCTGGGAAATATTAAGAAAAAAAAAGTAAAAAAAAAAGTTGGGTTTATGGAACAGGAAACTTCATAACTTGTAATCTTCAGCTATTTCCTGGGGCTGTCACTTCTATCTTACATTGATATAAAAAGTGACCCTGGAAATAAGGTTTTTACTTATCAGAGCTACAGAAAATAATTTCATCCCTCTAATTCACATTAAAACTTGTTTTGATTGATAAACATTATTTTAATTAGGTGAGAACTGTTTCATATGACATTATTTCAGAGAACATATGCAGCAGGACATTAAATCTGTATATATTTAAACATCAGGTTAATTGATACTCTTTTCATAGAGAGAAATGGAAATCTTGCTGCTGAGCACTCTGGAAATTTCATTTTCCCCTGTCATCTGTCGTACTGTTAGGACATTTTCAACCACCATATGTCCCCATCCTAGAAACTCTGATTATCCGAGTGTGTACCCCAGTAAATCTGGGAAGACACACCCAATTATCATTACAATAAATGATATAGTTGTATAGCTCATGCAGGCACAGACCAATGCCACCTATTTCTCTTTCTTTAGTCTTCCTCAGGACAATTTCTTAGTCAGATTCTGAACATGATGTAAACAACATTGAGAATCCTCCTCACACTTGTCTTTGTGGATTAAAAGTAGTATATATTTTTAACAACAGGAAAAATTTCAAATGCCTGGTTTGCAATTATATAACTCCAACCCCCTACTCCCAACCCCATGAAACTCTGGGCATTTTTTGACCAAACCTGAAAAATGTATACTTTACATGACACATAGAACACAGAACTAAATGCAGTAACAAATGCCCACATATTACAACTTATATTTGGTTGTAATTTGTGATACTATATACAAAAGGTTGAAAAATTGAAAATGCTTTGGGCTTCTTCTTATGAACTCAAAATGGGGTTTAATGTTTAAGTTATTGTGTCCATTTACCCCTTTTCTTTGAAAATATAATTTTAAGACTGTGTTTAATAACTTATCACTTAAAGAGTATCATTTTAGTCAACTTGAAAAATGTATTTTGACATCTTTAAAGTAACTTTAAAATTTCTCCTTGTTTGGCCTGTTTTCATGAACACCGCCAAACTCTTTCACATACTCTTCTAAAAGATATTCTCCTATCATTAGGATAAGGGAATTGAACATCTTCTGGAAGTAATTTCACTAAAAATTCAGGAAGATTTCCATAGAAATAATGAAAATGAGAATTGGGATAAGAGGGCAAATTCCTTTTTTTCCTTGGTAAAAGTATATACTAAACATTTTTGCATTTACTGTGCTGCAGCCTAAATATAATATAAAATGTAAATCTTGGTTTATCAAGTATTTTATTGTTTCCAGGTTTCTATAGCTTAAAAACTTAGTCAAGGCACACATTAATACATTAAAAATATAATTAATTATGCCTTATTGTAAGGCATATACATATTAGCGCTACTACCTAAATGCCCCTTGCATTACCCTGATTTGTTTTTAATTACAGAAATGTGCAGATTGTTATGGTTGGTTTTTAACAGGCATAGTAGTGGTATGTGCATTGCACCCCCATAAGGCACTGCAAAATTGAAACTTGGCAATGAAATGAAATTAAAAGAGGGGTGAATAGAAAGGAGTAATAAAAGCAGAGAGAAACCAGATACAGAGCCAATATTTAAAAAAGAACAACATACTATTTAGAAACTCTAGAGTATTGTAATTTTGGGATCAGATTTTTCTTTCCAAACGTATAGAGACACTACAGTAATCCTGAGAAGTATTACTGAGTTGTTGAAGTCTTTTGTATTCATCAGGAATTATCTTAAAAATTCATATTGACTTTGATAGTGAAAGTCCTCATTTATATATTTAGTTACTTATTGATAACATAAACTTAAAAAATAATTGAGGTGAGAATATAATGGAGTCTCATATTTGCCTGGATTTTTCTAGAAAGCATTTTCATATAACCATCTTATCTGAACTTTAACATAACTGTAAGATATATATTTTACTACCATTTACCAACTACATGCTCTTAAGATTCAGCTTCCTAATTTTCAAAATGAAAGCTAATAATAATATCTATCTCATTGTACTATTATGTATATTAAATGAGAAAAAAAAGTAAGCCAAATGTCTTGCCCAATGTCGTGACTGAAAAATGCTATCTATTTTACCAATACCATGTCTACATCACCTTCTGTTAGTGGAAGAGTTGACCGTCCTACCATACCACTATGGGAATGGATCTGCTCCATTCTAAGCATCACTGCGTATCGATAAACTCGAATTCATGTGCTTACTCATTCTTTTCCTAATTCTGCTTATAAATTGGCTTGCAGAAAGATATTAGCAAATACCACTGCATTTGACTCACAGAATAAGCTTGATCATTCAGTAATTTTGTATTGTCCTTTTTGTTAAAGTGCTAAGGTTGTAAGGAAATAGAGAAATCCAAAGAAAAGCAATTTATGTAATTATGACTATTACTATTTTCTGGTTCATATTTTGGAAATTATTTAGAGTTGTGTTATAAATAACTTCTGGGCATTAATCAAAAATTTTAATGGAAAATTATAACAGATAATACTTAGCTCACAGTGATAAGCAGAATTTCCAAAATGTGGGATCCTACAATGCTCCTTTAATCTCCTTTCTCTATACAAACTAAATAATTTATATCGACTTTTAAAAACTGTAAACTGAACAGCTGTGCACATGTGTTGCAGTCAGCAAGCATCTCAAGCATTTACTAGATAAAGGTAAAACATTTCTTCTTCAAGTGCTATGAGGCAGTTACATTGAGCAATATTACAGTACTAAATGAGAGAAATTATGTTATTAAATGAAATAAATTATATATTAGGGTTGTTCTGAGGAGTTATCAATACAATTAACAAAGCAGTCACATTTGTTATGATCTACTGGTTTATTTATTTTAACTTTAAAAGCTTATGTACACAGTGAGTTCCACGTCAAACATGTCATTAGCATTCCATTACTCTGTAATAAAGCACAATTCCTGTGTTCTCTTCAGCCTCTCCCTCCATCACGTTAAGTATTTTGCACGTACTACTCTTGTCAGCCCCTCATGGAACCTTGCAGGGCTCTCTGTGGATAAGGATCATTGGGTGGCTTTTCCTTTTGCTTTTTTCCTTTTTGTTGTTGTTGTTGTTGCTGTCAAGTCTTGGTTACCTCACATTCTCTCTCTGAGGGAGTCTCACATTTCCAATCTGTCCTGCAAATTATCTACCAAACAGTCTGCCAACCACACTGCTGTGAGTCCATTACACCCTCAAACGATTCCCTGCAGCTCTCCAGATCATGCATGCATATTCATGTCTGTTGTGTTTTAAGACATTCCACCATCTGCCCCCACTTGACATACCTTGTCTCTTCCAAATGAACCATGGGATGCCCTGGTTCATTTGCAACTAGACTAGGCTCAGGGGACCTCATTGCCTAGAAAAGGATGACTTGGAGGCTTTATCAAGTCTTTAGGACTAGGTTAAAAATCAATTTTAATTTTCAAAATTTCTTATTTAAAACATCTTTACTACATCTCTTTCTCCATGCCTACATTTTGGGGTCTCTTTGCTATTATCAGAAATAAAAAGAAGGTAAAATTATTCTACAGTTAGTTATTATAAGATCACAATGTGCAAAGAATAGGATAATTGGAATAATAGGAATTTTTTTTAAAAATTGTTAAATAAACCTATACTTAACTTTGGCATTTTGCCCAAATTAGAGATATTTTGCCCAAACAACAGAGATATTATTTTTATCACATAAAACATTCATAAGTAAACAGTGTAAAATGTTGTCTCATGGATGGAGACTGTGGATTGATGGGATAATAGAAATGGCATAGTTTCTAAAAGGAGATATTTTGAAGGCAGTGAACTTTGAATAGAGTTTTGAGGAAATGAAAGCTAACTGATTAGAAATGAGAAAGAAAGAGCAGTAAAAAAAAATGGGAGCTTGATCTATGCTGGAGGCCTTTAAAGTAAAAACTACTTCAAACAATAGTCATCATCACTAAATTTTTTCTAAGACTTTCAACTGAGTTTTCTGATAACCTCCATGAAGAAACACTGAAAGTTTTGACTCTAAAGACAAGACTGAGAGCTACAGCTGAGTAAGTAATGGTCTTCCTCCTTTAATCTTCATTACAGTGGAATATCTGCTAGCAAACAACAGGAAATTAATACAAGAGAAAATGAAGTTTCAATGATGGGGGAAATATTATCCTATTCATTGGTCTGCTTCCATATTAAACATCACCAGTGTGTTAGGAACTTCCATCTTATTTCATTAATAGTTGACACTTACAGTTAGTTATTCAGGGCCATCTCAGAGTTAACAATCATAAGAGTTTGTAATAAAACTCTTTCTCTACCTCAGCTGATAGTGAAAGGGCATCATTAACACAGCAACTGAGATAGAAAGTCTCTATTAAAATCAAACGGAGCCAAACCATGATTAATAAATAGTTGAAGAAAGAAAACATGTTGTTCTATAAAACATTTATATCTGTCCTGATGAAAAAGTTGGTTAGTCTGAAATAGGCCAAAATGGAACCCAGGAACATGTGTCCAAATTAAAGGACAATGTTAACAACAGTCTAGGAAAATATAAAAGAATTACTCTAACTCACAGTTTTCTAAACTTGGTGGTGATGGTGGTGGTGATGGAGGTATCTAAATATTTTCATCTTCAGGTCCAATGAGAGAACTAAACTACTCAATTGAATCTACAAAGCAAAATCTTAGAAATATTCATATAAAAAGGATCCCCAAGGGATGGAGGGGCAGTCCAAAATGGTGATGTAGGAAGATTCTAACTCACTTCCTTCCACAGACACACTGAATCTACAGCTACATATAGAACAATTCCCTCTGAATACAACCTGAAAACTGGCTCAACAGCTGTTTCACATCAAACAAAAGAAGGGCGAGGTGAGTAGGAGACCGAGATGGAGCAGCAAGTCACACTCAAGAGGGATCTCACGAATCCAGAGCTTCTCCTTGAGGAGCAAAGGGTTGGTATCCCGCAGCAGACATTCCAACTCTTAAGACCTGCACCTGAGAGATAAGCACCCAAAACATCTGGCTTTGAAAACCAATGAGACCAGTGCCCATGAGGCCCAGAGTTAGCAAAATGTGAACCTGTTCTTGAAAGACCCACACACAGAATCGCTTGGTCCCAGGATGAATGCAGAGTCAGCAATTTAGAAAGATCCAGACTATATGTGAGTGAGACTGATTTGCTAATCTTAAAGCATCTGCAGGAAGGGCAGGGCATATATCAGGGTATATGTGATTTTCTGGGGATAGAGGTGCTTATAGGTGCCATTTCTGTGCTCTCCCTCTACCTTGCTAAAACCAGCAGATGTGAATCATGTTTGACCTTTCCCTGCCTTGCTAAAGCTGGCAGGTGCCATTTTGCATTCTTCCTTGCCATGTTCCACAGTGCAGGCATCTCCAAGAGCAGAGGTTTCACCCAAGTCTGCTGTCCTGGTCGTTTGAAGTCTGGTGCCAGTTTTTGTGGTGGCAACCTAGGAGACACCCCTTGAGTGTCTCGGTCTGTGTTCTTGGGGTCCATGGGATGATAACCATCAGAGAGACAGTTTGTGACTGACGAGTGCCCCCAGGGCACCGCAGATGGCAGTCTGAAATACACTCCCAGCTCTATCTTAGAGCTTCAGCCTGACAGGCAGGCTTTAAGTTTGCCACACATTTAAAATCTTTGGAGATGCTCTCAGGGAAAGTGGGCAGGAAAGGCCGTATTTGTGCTCTCTCTCTTTCCATTTAATCTCGGTGTGACCTCCCAGAAAGGAGCTTGTACTCTCACGGGAGCACTGATTTTTGCAACCGTAGCACAGGGAACACCTCAGAAGCATCTGACTTGGATGTCAGCAGGGTTTAGATTGTGGCTCCATAGAAATGTAGACATTTGCATGCTTTAGAACAGGAGTGGGGAACATCAGGCCCGCGGCCACATAAGGCCCATGAAATCATTTGACCTGGCCCTGCCACGGTATTAGGGGTGAGTTAATTAAATGTTTGGCCACATATAGCAGGCTAATTTTTAAGCTGATTTTGAATGGCCTGAAATGATGTTCTAAATACCCAAAATGGCCCTTGGCAGAAAAAAGCTTCCCCACCCCTGCTTTAGAAGTTGCTGCCTGAGGATCTGGCCTCTAAGCCATCTGAAACTAGGTGCTGACTGAGATCCATCCTTCTGGAACATATGTAATAACGAGGTAAGTAAGCTTTAGGGAGGCACCAGCACCATATGGTTATGAGGATAAATGTCAAAAATATAAACCGTAAGTCAATAAAGAAAGAAGAGAAATAAATAGCACTTACACATGTAAATCTTTGCTAAAAATCAGCTTCAATTCTAAGGAAACAATCACATTCACTTAGAAACTGACAGCATTTTTATTCCCCAATTCTGTTGTAGCTGCTAAACTGTATTAGTGATGACAACATAAAACCAATTTGAGTACTTTTTAGTGGAAAACTGTATCTTCTAGCATGATGTACCAAAGTAACGCTCGCATAAAAACCCTTTAAAAAACCAAAACCACTATTGAACTAGAGAAATCTTAAAAAATGTTTGGTTTATGTGTACATATGAAAAATAGAACAGACTTTGCCTATAAGATCAAACCAGGAGAGAAAGCAAAGGCAGAGTGAGTTCCATAGCTAATATGCTAATAGGATTTTTGAAGTCTTTACCCTGCGGGAAGGAATAATAAGCTACTCTGCTTGGATTTGGATGGACTTACAAAGCTGGAGGGGAGTAGGGATGGAAGAGATGAAATACACAG
The DNA here is from genome assembly GCA_027563665.1 of Antrozous pallidus. Taxonomy (NCBI): domain Eukaryota; kingdom Metazoa; phylum Chordata; class Mammalia; order Chiroptera; family Vespertilionidae; genus Antrozous; species Antrozous pallidus. The sequence continues at coordinate 65,418,996 of CM050521.1, forward strand.
AATCAAAATAACAGGGGTTTAGGTGTTCACACTTTCAGACACGTTAAGTTACTGCCAAGTCAATGCAAAGAATAACAATAGAGACACAAGCAGGGAAATCTTCTGAGTTATTCTTTAACATCATCAATTTTTCAAGTGACCAATTCTACAATAAGTCAGAAGTATAAAGAAATGCTATGTTCATATGTGAATACCATACTTCTGATTTTCTGTCTGAGGGACATGAACATAAAATCACAATCTGGAACTAATTCTTGCTAATATTTATGGGCACTTCACTTTGATGGGAACTAAGTTCTTTACAGGTTTTAATTGATGTAATTCTCAACAATACTGAGGTTTACAGATTAGTATACTAATATTCTAGAGAAGGAAACTAAGGCATCAAATCAGCCTGGTTGGCATGGCTCACTGGTTGAGTGTTGCCCTATAACCTAGGAGGTCAAAGTTCGATTCCTGGTCAGGGCACATGCCCGGGTTGTGGGCTTAATCCCCAGTGGGGGGCATGGAGGAGGCAACTGATCAATGATTCTCTCTTATCGTTGACTAGAGTTCCAGTGCACGAAATTCATGGATGGGAGTGGGGGTCCCCTCAGCCCAGCTAGCACCCTCTCCAATCTGGGACCCCTTGGGGGATGTCCGACTGCTGGTTTAGGCTGGATCTGGGGCCAAAACTGGCAGTCGGACATCCCTCTCACAAGCCTGGACTGCTGGCTCCTAATCGCTCACCTGCCTGCCTACCTGGTCACTCCTAACTGCCCCCCTGCTGGCCTGGTCGCCCCCAACTGCCCCCCTCTGCCAGTCTGGTTGTCCCTAACTGACCCCCCTGCTGGCCTGGTCACCCTCAACTGCCACCCCCACCAGCCTGGTTGTCCCACACAACCTGCTTGTTCAGTCATTTGGTCTTCTCTCACTAAACCCTTGCTGGCTTGGTTGTCAGCAGCCATCTTGTGAGGGTGTGATGGTCAATTTGCATATCACCTCTTTATTATATAGGATGTTTCTTTCTCTCCCTCTCTGAAATCAATAAAAATATATTTAAAAAAATCAATTAATATGCCCAATGCTACACTGTGCTGACTGCCTTAAAATTTGAGTGAACTAATTTAGTTACCTATCCTTTCTTGTGATTCTCCAATAGGACACTGTTGTTTGCATATAATCACAGAAAAGGAAGATATGGGAGACATCTAGTTTATTTATGAAATAAGGCCCAGAGAAAATACTTGCCCAATGTCATAACACAAGTTAACGATATAGTTGGGTTTCTAGTATTCATTCAGTGACCATATGGAACTGAGCTTTAGAGGTGTAACACTTGTTATTTTTTTCATAGATGATGCTATTACAGAGATTACATATGCACCTCATAGCATTATGCTCAATTATCAGATGCACCAAGAAAACAAAAATACATTACACTTTTCCCAATGACAACATTCCTCTGCTATATAAACTGCTTACAATAATCTTGAGAAGCAGGAAATACTATTTTATTTTTTTTAGTGAAAAAATTGCACACATCAAATATAAAAGCAGCAAATCTAACTCCAATATGCATGGGGTTAAAAACACCCAATGGGATTCTTCTTGGAAGTGAAATAAAATGATCAAAGATACTCAGCCAACTGAAAGTAGACCCAAAGTCAACAACCTGGGAGTAGAAAAGATAATGTTCTTGGCCTGATAAACTAATTGAACCTATACAAATAAAAGAACTGAAGCTAAGCAATTTGGAGACTTTATTACAGAAGTCTATCTAGAAACCGTCGATCTAGAATTTGACATAAATCAATAAACTAATTTTAATGGGTATGTATCTACTGAGATAGGCAAGATGTTTTGGCACATCTCTCAAATTTAAAATTAATGGTATTGATAATAATTCACTCCATTCCATTTCCCAAGGGGATATTAGAAATAAGTTAGTTCCTGAGGAATCAGTTCAAACAAAGTCACCCCAATTCAGCATTGTTTCAAAGATAGCATGGACACCACGGATCATCCGTTTGGTAAACACTTTTTGTAGTGCAATGTGCTGCCAGTAATCTGTAATACTTAATAGCATGTCCCACCCAGAAAACATTTTTCTTAAGGATAACTGTACAGGTAAACTATTAAGTTCTTGTACATTTGAGGCAACCAGTCAGAGACTGCAGAAATGTAGATATATTTCAGGAACTCCCAATTGCTGAACTCAACTGTGGCCATCATGTTCTCATCACATGCAGTGGGTGGACTTGACAGAAATATCACTGCTTAGGAGAAGTCTTAAATTTATGAAGCTTTAGATGACGACAAAATTCAATTATGCTTTGAAAGGAGGGAGAACTTAGTGTCCTCAATATGAGAGGATTAAAATTCTTTGATAAAGGAAAATAATAATTAAAAATGTGTAGCTCATTTCATCAGTTGTCCTAATGCTTCTCTCTGAAATGTCTTACCAATTTATGATTCCTAATTCCAAGCATCCATTTATAATATGTGATATAAGACTTGAATTATTTAAGTATTTAAAAGAATTCAGGCCTGGCCTACGTGGCTCAGGGGTTGAGCATTGAGCCATGAACCAGAAGGTTGAGGTTTAATCCCTGATCAGGGTACAAATTCTGGTTGTGTGCTCATTCCCCAATGGAGGGGGACATGCAGGAGATAGCTGATCAATTTTTCTCTTTCATCATTGATGTTTCTCTCTTTCTCTCCTTTTCCTTTCCTCTCTCTGAAATCAATATTTTTTAAAAAATGGAACTCAGGTACAACTTATGTTTCCAAAAACTAACAGTAACTTTGCAAACATTTTTTTTTAATTCAAAAGAGTTGAGAAGAACAATTAGAGAGAAGGCAAAGTAACTCAATTAAATTGGGAATAAAAGCTCTGCTACAGACAGAGCCATTAAAATTAAAAGCAGGTATTTTGAATATACATTTAAGGCCAATAACTAAATACACTAGAAAATCTGTATAATTAAAAGACATAGATGGACTTAGGGAGAATCATCTTTTCCATTAGAGTGAAAATAGGAATTCGCATAATACTGATGTGTTTAGTGAATGAACCTATGGAAAATTTTTCATGATTAAGAGTGAATTAAGGATTTTAAATAATTAGGAAATGAAGCAGGCTAACTGAATGCCATTTGTGAAGTTATTGAATTACTGGCATATGCATTATAGCCGGAAATTTGTATATCTGTAGGCTCATTATCTAGTTTCTTTCTGGTAGTGACTTGGCAGGATAAGAATCTGAAATTATGCAGTGCAGAATCTAAGAGTGCTTTACAGAGTACCTGGTTTTAAAAGAACTTCTCAAGCAAATTAAATACACCTTTGTGACAATAACAGTCATAATGAGGTCTTGGAGTGATGGCATAGTTCCTGAAGCAGGACAACAGTAGAGGTATCAACACACACAAATAATTTAACTTCACCAAGGGACACTATGAAATACAAGCATTGTGATGTTTTTATCTTTTTTTAAAAAATGTTTTTCTGTTACCTAAGCATTTTTCTAGCCAAGAGAATACATTTTTTTCTACTAGCTATGAGGACTCTACTTGATTTATATGGCTACTGTTGTATTTGGCTCATTTGTATCCTGATCATTTTGTTACTGATTCGGCCACTTTCTAGGTTCCGCTTCCACTCTTGCTCTTCTCCCCTGGGCAGCCATCTAAAGACATAATTCCGATACCATTGGTCCTCTGCTGAAATCTTCCAGTGGTTTCCCATTACTGTACAATTATTTCCCAAGTCCTAAAAGGCCCTGTGATGAGCTAGTTCTTGGCACTTCCACCCTCTCCTTGCTGCTTCATCTGCTGCATTCATTGTGGAAAAAATGATGCAATATGGCAAAGAAAAATAATGGTTACAAAAAATTCACTTAGAAAATCACTCTGGAGAGGAGCTTAGTAGAAGCCAGTGAGATGAATTCATGAGGGTCCAGGGAGCCTCCATTCAATTAGTACCGTTATGTCTATGTAATTGGATAATGTTTTAATTAAGGTTTATCTTTACGCTTTATGGCATTTAACATGCATGAAATATATTTTATATGCATGAAATATTTTACAAAAAATTTAAACAGGTGAGCAGTATAATTATTTGGTAAAATTTAAAAAATACTAAATGTATTTAAATAGATTATTTGGTCTCCTCTAGATTATTATTTTTTCTTTTAAAAGAATATAGGGACATTTGGCTGAGGTCGAATAGAGGCTCCAAAACTAAGAATCATCAATATTTGTGGGGGATCTCAGCCTCCAGTAACAGCGACCCCTATTAGTCCATTCCTAATTTACCGGGAAGGAGACATTCATCCAATCCTGAACAGACCAGCTGCTTCATAGTTAAATACATTCAAAAACTGGTTTTCATTTATTGCTTTAAATGGTAAAATAAGTGATAAATAAAATTTTACAAACACTAGCAACGGAGAAAAAGTTTTATATATAAACAGCAATCGCATCAGGAAGCCCATTAGAAAATATTAAATATAAAAACATATGCCTTCAACTGAAAGTAGACAAAGTAGTAGAAAGTTGCTATGATGTTAGTTCCTTCTGAACCCTGAAATTTATTTGTTTGACTCTATATCAGCCAGTTCCTAGGTGCACAATATTTTAACAATAGCCACAACTCCAACAAGGTTAGCATCAGGCAATCATAGGTGATGATGACAGCAAACTGACCCTATTTTTTGCCTGTTATCTATTTAATATATCTCTTTTTGATATCTGGCAGTTTTCATCTTGACTTAAACTATTCATTCTACCTTTTAATTGAAAGAAGAGAATTCCACTCTGACCTTGTAAACATGCAAGTCAATATAATAATCCAGAGTGCCATAAATCAGCACAAGTAAGTAATATGTATGTACTTAATGTGAAATTTCACTTATGATACACTAGTCATAAAAAATTATTGCCATTGCATTAGATGGATTCGTGAAAATTAAAACTTCAGGTGTCTTGTCCATTGTTTTCAGAGATGAATAAACTGAGTGTGTGATAGGAAAAAAGGCTTGTTCTATGTTTCAGTGTAAGTGACAGAACATAGGATTAGAATTCAGGTCTCTTTATTCATATTTTAGTAGTCTTTCCAGTACACTCTGGCAATGATTTGCATATATAATGTCTTATTTGTATTATTCAGGGATATAAATAACCTCACAAGCTGTTGAGAACAAAGGAGTAATGTTTTGGCTAAATGAGTTGAAACTTCATAACTGTGATTGGCCAAAACCCATTGAGAGTCTGTCAAAATACTTGAACAGTATCTTTAGATTTTTAGAGGATACTGTGAGTGAATTAGTAGTGAATAAAAGCTGTTTAAACTACATACATTGAGAACGCTTGGTTCTGGTCATTATTTTAAAGTCATTTGCCAACCCCCCTTCCTAATTAGAAACATCTAAGAGTTAATATTTGTACACACTGTTATTTTAAACTATATTTTAGCTATAATAAAGTATAATTCTTAATTTATAATTTAATTAATTTACTGAAAACATTTTCAAACCCAACAGTCAAGGTAATTATACTCATAAAAATATACATATCCATTAAATACACTCATAAAATAAGAAAATTTAAATGAGTTCATTGACCCATTTCTTGAAATCAGAAAGACAGAATAGAAGGTAAGTAGGGTTGTTGATTAGGCCTTACTAATGTCACTATAATCTAGAAATGACAGTGTAAGAATTGATGAATGACTCTAAATGACCTACTACTGATTTTTTAGCTCTTTCAGATAAGAAATTATAAAAAGTATACTTTTTGATTTAACATAGCCACCCACCCCACCTTCCTATAAAATGAGGCTCTGCATGACAACTGACCTTGCCCATATGCAGAGATAACCTTGTTTGTCTAGGAGGCAAGGCCAATTTCTGGCTTCAAGGTGAAATGCTAAAAATAATATTTTGGTTATAAATTCTTAATTATCTGCAAATTTTTTTTTCTCTTTTTTCTTCAAAGTTTCTACATGTTGCAAAGGAATAAAAAAAGAAAAAGCAATAGTATATTTTCCCCATCCAAATAATTATTTTTGGATGTAAACTGTATTGCCATCTGTCACATTTACAGTTGAAGCCGAGGAAGGTAGAAATGTCCTATATAATAAAAGCATAATATGCAAATCCATCAAATGGCCAAATAGCAGAACGACCAACCAGATGATCATCCAGGACCACGCAATGACACTCACTGGCACCAGGCCGGCCAAGGCGGTGCGATGCAATTGGTTGTGGGCCTGGCCATCTCCCCATGATCACCCCACAGAGAGAGGCCTAGGCCACCACCCGGTAGGGTGATCAATCAAAGGGGTCTGTGATCACTCAAAGAGGGAGGCCTAGGTCACCAACAGGCAGGCTGCAGCAGGTGGGCGGGGCTCCCTCTGTGAGGAAAGTCCAAGTCCCAGGTGCAGGAGGGAAGTTGGTGCTGGCAGCAGGGGGAAGGAAGGCCTAATATGGCCTGATTTTTGTGCATGGGGCCTCTAGTCCTATGTAATAAAGAGGGCACAAAGATGGCAGCGACCACAACCAATAAGGGGAGAATATGCTAGCTGACTGCTACGTCCTCAAAGATAACAGTGCCCACAGCCACAAGATGGTGATGCCCAGTTCCCTCATTCCCCCAGCTGCCCAGGACAAGCCCAAGGTGCAGGCAAGCCTCAGATAGCAGCAACCCAGCTGCCTAGGGCTGTCCAAGGCTCAAGTATCCTAGGGTAGAACTCTTTGAGGTCCCACACCAGGCTTGCACTGCTGGCAGTGGCAGCAGCAGAAGTGTGATGGGGCATCACCTCCCCCTGATCGCCAAGTCGCCTCCTGCCCTTGAGAGCTCCTGGACTGTGAGAAAGGGCAGGCCGGGCTGAGGGATGCCCCCCTCCAGTGCATGAATTTTCATGCACTGGAACTCCAGTTTTTATATAATTAAAAAAGTCAGAAAACTACATTTTAAAACCTACTATATATATTAAGATAGGAAAAAATTAGTTTTCCCTCTTAAGTTATAGCTATGTCATTAAAAACATATGTACTGAGTATAACAAAGTCAAGCTATAAAGTAAAAAAAAGTAAGCACAAGGGTATCAGATAAGAAAAAAAGAAAATCTCAACATGTAAGATTTTGGTTTGAGCTGTTAATTGCCATTTCAACTCATGTCCTTTTTAGGGCCTTCTATTGATCTGAGCTGTCAGAAGACACCTACACTATTTTAAGCACAACTTCATAAATGTTTTGTATAGAAAGCACATTGTAAGATGCACATAATGAGACACAGAAGAGAATGTTTACTTTTCTGATACTTTATGAAAACTGGCAGATATATCATCTCCATATGCTAATCTATTCCATGTAGAATCACATTCTCCAGGGAAATTCAACATTAGCAAGTGAATACTGATGAAGAAAAAAACGTTCAGTCTTAAGTTATTCAAGACCTAAAAATTTATTATGTATTATTCTTTTTGATACATAACTAGAGGCCCAGCATGCGAAATCACGTGAGATCTGCCGCACCCTGAGACCCATCAATTCACCTCCTGGTGACCAGTCATTTGGTCGTTTCGGCATTATGGTGTTACAGCCTCTGGCCTTTTAAAATATAGATTGGATATTATTTGCTAATTTTTATTTAGGATTTTGCATCTAATTTTTAAATCTAATTTTCAAATAAGTTGAAAAGTGTGCCTTATTTTTTATTCTCTAATAATTTTAGATAAAATTGGCAGTATTTGTTAGTGAAGTGATCCGAGTCTATAGTTTTCTTTGTGGGAAGATAATTTATTTTGAATTCAGTTTTGGTGAATTGTATTGTTCTGGAAATTGTTTCATCTAAATTTTAAAATGGATTGGCATGAAGTTGTTAATTTTACCTTTTACTATTTTTTTGATGTCTTTAAACATTTTTCCTTCCTATTATTTTGAGTTTATATTTCTATGCTATTTTTTAAGTGCACAAGAAGAATACTTCACTCATTGAATTGTTTCAGTATTCCTTTACTTCTAAGATAGTCTATAAAACTGTATATCTCTCTTTCTACATGGCTTTAGCTGGATCTCATTAGTTTTGATATGTAATATTTACATTACAATCAATTTTATATATCTTCTTTCCATTTTGATGTTTTTCTTTAATTCAAGCATTATTTGAAAAATTGCTTCTTAATTTCCACACATATGAAGAATTTATATTTTTATACTCATTTCTAGTTCAATAGTACTACGTTTAGAAAACATTCTAGAAGATTTGAAACCTTTTACATCTATGAAGCCTTGTTCCATAATAGTTAAAAATTTCATATTTACTGAGAAGAGTTTCTGTGATTGTTAGATGTGGTATAACAGCTCATCTATATTAATTGTGCTTTTCAACTTTGTTACCCTTACAGATTTTGGTGTGGTTGTTCTATTGGGACACCACATAATATTCACATACTTGTATCTTGCAATCTTGGACAAATTAATCCAATTTTCATGGTTGAAGTGATGTGAAGTTGGACTTCAGACTTTGTGTGTATTGGTCTACTTTTTAAAAATTCTTTCCATTTATCCTAGGGTAAGACTCTTTGAGGTCCCACACCAAAGACCGATGAGTTAACTGAGGCACTCATTGGTAGGATCTGACTTCTAATTTTTGTCCTCATAGTACTATGAAGCCATTAAAAGCTGGGCTATTTTCTCAGGCTTGTAGCCATCCCTTTTATAGTTTCAGATATTCACAGAGCTAAAATGATTCAAATACCGAACTTGTATTTTTGTTATTACTCTCATATCTTTAACCTATAATTCTTTACTTCCTTATTATATATCCATGATTTCTATAAATATGTTTTCCCACTCTTTCTAATTTTTCTTAGAAGTTGAGTTAGTCCTAATTATTACTTTGCCATTACTAGTAGTGGAAATGTTACTAGCTGTGACTTTAGTAAGCTTAATCTGAGTCTCAATTCACTATTCTATAAAACAGAAATATATTATTCCCTTTAAACTTTTCTAGTGTATAATTTGCACATAGTAGTAACTCCAACAAGAATTATAGTTGGTTTCATGCAAACTGTCTTTACTTAGAGATGTGATCTAGTCTGGTAGCTTTATATATCTTTATGCACTTGATAAGTCATACTCTTTCCCTGATGGCTCTTTCGATGCTCTATTTCATACTCAACATTTGCTGGTTGCTTTCAACTGGCTTATCATCATCTATAATAATAAAAGGGTAATATGCTAATTAGACTTGACAAAGCCGCAGCTGCTGCTGCGGTGAGGCCAGGCTGAGGCTCAGGCAGCCACAGCGGCCAGCAGTGGTAGCAGCAGCCATGTGACGGGGGTGTCGCCTTCTCCTGATTAGCTGATTCACTTCCCACAGCGGAAGGCCAGAAGCAGCAGCAGCAAGGGGGTGATGGGAATGGTGCCTTCTCCTGATGGAGGGACTGGTCACCTCTTGCAGAGGGAGGGCAGACTGTGGCATAGGCCTGCTCCCCTTGGGACATCCCCTGAGGGCTCTCAGACTGTGAGAGGGGGCAGGCCAGGCTGAGGGAATCCACCCGTCCCCAGTGCACAAAGTTTTGTGCACCAGGCCTCTAGTATATAATAAAAGGGTTATATGCAAATTGACCCTAAGAGCAGAACGACCAGATGACTGCTCAACCAGTCACTATGAGGTGTGCACTGACCCCATCTTGTTTCCTTTCCCCGGCTGGCAGGCTCCCATTGCCTGATGGCAAATGGGGATCTGAGGCTGGGTGGTGGGGGATGTGGACAGCACCAGGCCAAGGCCCTGCCCACTGGTCAACCCCACACACAGAGGGTGATCCATGGGGGGGGGGGGACGCAACCTCTTGGTCTCTCCCCCTGGCCAGCAGGCTCTGATAACCAAATGGCAAATGGGGAAGCAGAGGTGGGTGGCGTTGGGGGCAGGGGCAGCTGCAGGCAATCAGAGAAGATGGTCCTGATCACAGGCCAGGCCTAGGGACTGTACCCAGGCACGAATTTCGTATGCCAAACCTCTAGTACTCATATAAAAACTAATATCTCATGTAAAAACTAATTCATCTAAACAACCTTTCTCAAAGTCATCTACTCCTGTGAGTTTAGATAAATGTCTTCCTATTAATGTTGTTTCTTCAATTACTCAGTCCCCAAATCTTGAAGACAAGAATTCTCAAATTTATTCAATTGCAGAGATCTGATTAGTTCTAAAAATGTCACTCACCTATACTCTTTTAGCTCCAGTATGAATCTAGTTAAATTTAGCCCCATATCTTTGGAGTAGTTTAAATGTCTCCTAATTCCTCTCTCTACTTCCAGATGCTCATACATTCCTTCTATGTTGTAGCCTATAAGGTAATACAGTAAGCTTAATATAGCATTTGATAGTACTAATATACTTTTCCCCAAAAGCCTTCAAATAAATCTGGTACATTCCAAGAATAAATTCCAAGCCATTAGGTGGAATACAGCCCTTCTATAATTGTACATTATTAACTCCCTTCAAATTATCTCCAAACTACTCGCAGATGAAACTTCTACCACTCTGTACATATCAGTGTATTTACTCCTCCATGTTGCATATGATCCTCCTCTTTTTGTCTTTTTTCATCAACTTATGTATTTTCTCCCTAACATGGACCCCTTCTTCCTTCTCTCAACTTTATTGAATACTTCACACCATAAAATGCTGAGTCAACCTGACCACTTCTGTGAACTCTTCCCGCCCACAAAAGTAATCCCTAACTTTTTCTGGAAATCTGTAGCATCCATGGGGACGCAATATGGTGCTTTCAGAGACTGTAGATGTTAGAGTCAAATGGAGCTGAGATTTCAATCACTTTCCATTTGCACAAGCTTGAGGAAGTTACTAGTTTCTTGTCTGCAAAATGGAGTTAAGCCTAGCTGGCAAGGCTCAGTGGTTGAACATTGACCTATGAACCTGAAGGTCATGGTTCGATTCCCAGTCAGAGCATATGCCTGTAGGCTTGATCCCTAGTGGGGGACATGCAGGAGGCAGCTGATTAATTAGTCTCTACCATTATTGATGCTTCTATCTCTCTCTCCCTCTCCCTTCCTTTCTGAAATCATTAAAAATATATTTTAAAAAGAAGTTAATAGTAACTTTTTTGGAGAGCTCTTATAAAAATTAGATATGCTAGATATAATAGCTGAACATAGTATAAAGAGATTAGTACTTAATAGTTGCTCAAATAAGTGGTAGGTATGACTTCTATCATTATTGATAGTATGATTCACTTAACATTAATCATGAGAGATTTTTATTGTTAATTATCTTTTATGCATATATTCTATATATGCCACTGGAAAATAAAACACTTCAGACTAAGAACCATGAATATGCCTTTACATAATGTGAAAATAACAAGTGCTTGAAATGTTTCTTGATTGATATCATATTTACATGAGTTCATAATATTTTTAGAAATAGACTTGCTGAATATTATTTTATGTTAGTAAGAGATTACCATTGTAAGAAAATCTTCCAGTTTTGGTATAATTTGAACCATTCCAACATTCATTTATGAAGGCAGTTACTGAAAAGACTATAAAATCAGTGAACACAGCATATTGATTGTGCTTAACAACAGAATCCTTCTTCTGTTGAATAATCCAATCAAATGTCATTTTTGCATGAGAGAAAAAGTAAGTTTGATGACAGGCAAAAATCTTGGGTGAAGGGAGAATCAATTTTAGTCATGGAAACAAGAGCAATCAATATTCAGACCACCAGTCCCCAAATACACTGAGGGGGCTTATAGGAAATCAGAATGCTGACTGCAGTATTAAAACAAAACAAAAACCTACAAATACTGCTTTCCAGAATGTCATTTAAAATTTCTCTCTTTTTAGAGATTTTTCAAAACATCACCAATCAATCTGATTTGAAAAACATGATAATTATTAGAATACTACCACATTCAGAAATTTCATACATCTGAACACATTCAGGGACAGATACACACACACACACACACACACACACACACACACACACACACACACACACACACAGAGAGTCAAGTATAGAAAAGAGTCTTCAACCTGAGCTGTCCAGTAATAGTACTATTTTCTGTTCTGATTACAAAATATCATCTAGGTCACCTTCCAGTCTTTTAGATCTGTAAAGAGTGAAATATGACAACTACATTTACATAGCCTTATATTTTCAAAGACTTCTAAATGTAAACACCAATTTTTAAAAATTTATTTGCTAACTGGCCAAGTGTGATCTCTGAAATAGAACTCTCTAAAGACACTGAGACCACCAGCTTAGGGCATTGAGATAGAGCCACGTGCTTAAAAGGGGTTCAATAGTACTATGCTTCCTTTGTATGACATTTCCTTCAAATAAGTGACTGGGGGGTAAGAGAAAAAGAGGGTTGCCACACAGCGTTATAGGCAATCATTATATTCTGAGTGGTTTACTTTAGAATTTGTAAGGCAGATGTCTGGAAATGGGAATTTAATACATTAATTAATTCATATGTCATCTTCTTCCCAAAAATGTTTTAATGTAGTTTGCAACACCCAAAGTTGAGCTAATAATAATTTTTAAAAGATGATAAAATTTTATTTTCAAAGTAGATACATGAGAGAAATAAGGTTAACATGAATATATAAGGGGTCCCATATATTGGTTCCAGGGCCTCTTAATATTAATTCTAAACTTTTTAGCAATCAACACATAGGAGAATTAATTATAGATTCATCTTGTGATAGGACAATTTTCAGAAGATGTACAACTGTTCTTGAATTAAAAACATAAGAAACGGTAAATTCCTTCCTACAATTTTTATAAAGGAGATAACACATAATGTAATGCATAAATGTGACTACAACAACCTGGACATGCCTGTTGAGATAGTGCTTTCTATATAGACACTCTTGTGTGAAACAACTTAATGTATAGGCAATTGTATAGAGAAACTTATCATATATTTCCTATGTAAAAAGGAATTACACCTGATCATTATTTTCTAAAAGGATTTCTTATACCCATTTTGATATACGGTTGAGAGAGATTTATATTAGTCCTAAATTTTTAGAGTTTTTAATGTCTTTATATATAAAATCATTGGGTATTACCAAAATTATGGAAAGGAGAATTAAGACCTGACACAGATTTTGAGAGCAGTCTTCCATGATGCTGATGGGGAAAAACTCAACTGAAGGAGAGTAATAAGTAGGTGGAGCTATTTGCCAGAGGTCATTTATAATAACATATTCATATCCTCTGTTATTGCCAGGACAGAATTTTTGGTTAGAAACCCAGAGTCAGAGCCTGCTTTCTCCATTATCTTCTAAAAATCCATATTTGCCCATTGACCAACGGGCAAAAGCCCAGCTGAAGGAGGTCACTTAATCTAAATAGGAACTTGTAGAAATCAATATTATTTAAAATGTTCTTTAGGTAAATATGTAATCTCATTGATTTATACAAGTTTTCTTTCACACACTCTCATTTTTATAGATGAGACTTAACCCATACTGTTTAATACTGTTTTTAAGTATTTTTATCATTTATCCATGAGCTTTCCTTTTTTTGTTTAATGCTTTCTATTTTTGATTACTACCAAATAAGAAGATCTGTGACAAAACCTGCAACTGACAATTAAAGAATTTTGTTCTAATTAGGGAATCCTACATCAGTATAAGTAAATTATTATAAATAAAAAATCAAATAATGATCACTTTAATGCTAAAACATCAAATATAAGAACTAGATTATATCAAGACTATGAAAACAGTAACACATTTTTTAAAAAGTATCTATCAGCCCATTGCTTTAACTATTCTTAGGGTAAGAAATTTACTGTGGTAATGTTTGTTTGGTTTCCACCATAATATGAAAGTTCTTGGAAAATAGCAATACATACCACACATTTAAACAAAATATCAACATGTACATACAATATTTTTATTTTCTTAACCATTCACTGTCCCTTATTCAATTCACTGTCCCACTGCCTCATTCATTGGAGAATATGCAGTAGGTCTATTAGGGCATTTTACATATTTCTGTAGAATTTTAATGCCAAGACAATAAAGGGATTATTATGATTGAAAAACTCAGATTAACTCTTTCAATTTCCAAACTACAAAGGAAAGTTACAGAAAAAAAAATTGGTGTTTTATTAGTTGGAACACAAATTCAAAAAAAGACATTTTCGTAAGACCTAAAGATAACTAACATAATTTTCAGTTGTGTGTTGATTTTGGACCTGATCAATGATTCAAAAAGTTTAATAAAATATATAAAGCTAGGTAGTAGCAGAGTCATTACTAAAAACTTGGTTTTCCCATCCCTGATCTCTAAAAATATAGCTTAAGTCTTTACATTAATATGTTGACTTTTGCTTTTAGAAAATGATTGCTAAATGAGAAACAGAGGATCTATAGAAAGGAACAATCATATCTCCCCCTATCTTTGAGAGTTTCTTTGTTCTACATAACAAAACTTTCTAATCTCTATTACAACACATATAGGAAAACACTATAAATAATAGAGGGATACACCAAGCTTCTAGATAGAAAGAGTATAAATCACAAATGATGTCAGTTTTTCCTAAATTCATTTAAGATTCTCAGAATCCAAATACAAAATAAAGTGAATTTGCAACTTGGACAAATGACTAATCAGTGAATTTTTATAAGTTTGAAAAAAAAGAAGAATGGCTTTACTAAATATTAAAATAAATGACTAAACTATGGAATATTGATCTAGTTTTGATGAAATAATAGAATAGACAGGACTATCAGAAAGTTCAGTAGACCAAATTACATGTGTAGTCCTACTATGTAGTAATTATTAGAACTAGTACATTTTACCTATACAAAGATATTTTATTGATCTTTACTGTTTCTTGTAGTTCTTAAGGTCTTCTTTATTGGCTTATTCATTCTTACTCTAGTACATGATGTATACAATTTTTTTTCTATAAGAATCCACATTTTGAATATTATTCCTTAGAACAGATTACTAAAAGTAGTATAGATTAACATATTTGAGATTTATAACATAACAGTATATTGTTAAACAACATTCTAAATACCACAATAATTTAAAATTCCTCCTCTTCTGGGTAAGTGTTTCTATTTCATATCACTGAGTGCTCTTTTTATTGATTTTATAGATAGGGGAAAATAGATACTCCCATTAATTTATATTATTTATTGTCTGTTTCTATGAGCTTTTTTTTGCTTAATAATTTTACTTTTTTCACCCAGCCACCCAGCCCCCTCTCCTCTGACAGTTGTCAGTCTGTTCTCTGTATTTATGAGTTTGTTTCCATTTTTTTTGTTTGTTTGTTTTGTTAATTTGATTCTACATAAAAATGAGATCATGTGATAGTGATACTTGTCTTTTTCTGACTGGTTTATTTCACTTAGCGTAATACTCTCCAGGTCCCTCCACACTATTGAAAAATATAAGATATCTTTCTTTTTATGGCTGAGTAGTACCCCATTGTGTAACTGTACCACAGTTTTTTTTAATCCACTCATCTACTGATATGCCTACCCCCCAGAAAACGGAGCTCTAAACAGCCTGAATGGCCCTTGAACTCTATTATTTCTCATCTTACAAAAGTGGTCAATCAAACCAGAATAATGGAGGCCACTCTACTTCAAAAGAATTACTGCCATTTTCTTCTATGAGTAAGGTGAAAGCGAAAAGGAACAAAGAATTACTTAATTCTGAATGTATGGTCAATGCATACCCCCAAATCAACATGAAATACAATTTTGAGAGTTCTAAAACAAAGAAATGCTCTTTTTTTCTGAGTTTAACTAAATGATTATGGGATTATCTTAAAAGAAACAGCAGCAACCAGCCCTGACATTCTTTATTCTAGCATGAGATGAACAGTTCCATATTTGGGACATGAAAGCCATATTCTTTATGCACATTATTATGTTGTTCACATTGATATTAACCTTTCTATTGACCAAAGCTACACTTTAAGCTACCAGTAAATCCATTTTAAAAGGCTTTAATCAAGTTAGAATAGGAGAATATTTCTGTGAATGAAGGTGAAGGATACTTTTATGACTCTATGCAACTTTGGTTTGTTGTTTTTCCCCAACTGCAATCAATAGACCATGGTTGAGTATAGTTCACCTACACAGCAATATCTACCCTGTTAAGAAATGACATTATAAATGAATGCATTAAAAACCACAAAATGCATAAATATAATATTCATATCAAATTTAAACTATAAGAATCAATTTTAAACTTAACAATGAAATCATAATGAATAATAATGACCATTTTAATCACTGTTAGTAATGTTATAGATCAATTCCAGGCACATGAAACTTAAACAACCCATTACTTGTAAGTAACAAAATTAAAGCAATTATACTGTTATTTTTTCAAGAATTTCTGGCACATGAAATGTAATATTTAAAAATTATAGCTTTCAAGACTATTGTTGTGATATATCAATCTTTAATATTATTATGAAGATGTCAGAGGTATGTGTGCATGAAGCTTGGATATAGATTTTACCAATAATTATGAAGCTTGGATATAGATTTTACTAATAATTATGAAATATATTCTTTTAACTACATTGTCAGGGACTCTTAAAATATATAAAAAGTAGTGGTCAGTATAACTTCTTTTTCCATTTACTTGGTGTACTATACTAATTTGGACCATTCCTTCTTTACATTATGACAACCCATAAAAAGTGTTTCACATAAAACAGATTCTAAAACATATGGATAGATTTTCCCACTTCCTAAATTTACTGTGTGACAGGTGAGCACCATAGCATTAACATCACTGGTTAGAAACAAATTTCATTGCTATAAAAACCTCATGATTATACCTAGATCAAATTTTGTTTTATAGCCACATTTCTTGGTTTAGTTTTAAAGAGACAAGTGCATCTGTCTCAAGTTCCCTTCCTCCCTGCTGTGGGTTGAGTTCTATTTCCAAATGATCTGATTCTGCCACTTCCCTGGCAGAATATTTGTAATTTCAAGTAGAATGAAATGAAGTCTCTTCACTTGGCCTTTTTATGGTCTGTTACTATCCAAAAAGACTCATCTCCTCTGACTTCCCAAACACAAATTCTGCAGTGACATGCCCAAATATTTGCAGCTCCGCCAACATCTCAAGTTCTTTCACACCTCTCTGCTTTTGCATAGCTGTGATTTTAGCCTAAAATATAAATTTGATTTTTCCTTTGCATTAACACACAGGTCATCTCTTTTTTAAAGCCTTCAGTAGCCTCTAAGGTAAAAAGTAAACCCTATCTACTCTGTCCCTTAACACTCTGAACATATCTCTAATTTAGAAATCATTGCACTATGTTAAAACAATTTGACTACACATATTTTCCCATCTCCCACTACATAGTGGGTACTTGTTGGGACAGAAACTGTCATTATTAATATGGATATCACCAGCACAAGCTACAATGCCTGACCCAGGGAGGCACAATAAATGTTGTGGAAGCAATGGATGAATGTGTTTTGGGAGAAGACTCCTGAAAACTTAACCAATGTTAAACCAATGCTTTATTTATGTATTTATGAAATAAGAACTTCTCTAGAGGGTTCTAGCTTTCTCATGGAATGTAGCCATCTGCTGGGTTGTATATCTCAGAAAAGCTCAGAGGAGGCTCTCTGTATACATTTCTTATTCAAAAATGCTAATGTACTTTAGATCAAAGCTGACATTTTGGAATCTTTTTAAAAAACGTTTTTATTGATTTCAGAGAGAGAGAAGGAGAGGGAGAAACAGATAGAAACATCAATGATGAAAGAGAATCATTGATTTGCTGCCTTCTGCTTTGGTAAGGACAATGATATTCTCTCAATGATATTCCTCTCAAAGAGGGACAAAACAAGTCCCTCTTCTTTCAACCAGATTGCTACCTGCAGTGTTTCCACTGAGAAATCTTCTCAGAAATTAACTTATTTGAAAAAAGCTACATTAGACTCTTCTTTCATATACTCTAGGAGTTTTGCAAATGTTTTCATAGACAGATTCTTTTTAGAAAATGGAGAGTGGTTAATTTATTACAGGTGAGTTTAGTATACATCTGAAAACAGAAACTCAGGTTGCCACTCATTTAAAGCAGGACCTTTCTAATCTCTTTTGGTATCAGACCTCTTTTTGGGTAAAAATAATGAAGAGACTTTACTGGTTGAAATAATGGCTTCAGTTAATGACCAAAATGGCTTTAGGTGAAGACAGAGCTAGTGGCTCAAAGGACAACAACTAATACCACCATCTCTCTTCCTGCCTTGAATATCATCAACTTTATGTGGTGACTCTGGACAGCTCCAGTGTCTCCTTTAGTCATTTCTGCACAAGTTCTTGGGTATATTCTCTGTTGCTAGCCCAAATTAGGTCATATGCTCATCCTTAATGCAATAACTATGGTCAGGTAGATCATTTACAGCCTGGGAGGAGAAATAGGATCAACCCCAGCAAGCCTTGTAAATAGATTCAGTTTAGGGGACACATGAATTCCTTAAAGAAAAATCTGAGGCACAGTAGATGAGAAAAGAGAATGAATGAATGTTGAGGAGGCAAACAACGTATAATTAATACATATCTTTAAAAATTTTAAACAATTTAGCAATCCCTTTTGATCAAATATTTATAATTTTAAGGTACAGGATCAAAGATTTAAAATTTTTATTAGTTCATTTACTTATATTCTCTATCCCTTTAGCCCACTGGACAAACTGAAAGCTAAGAAAATGCACTGTATTAATCTTGTGGCTTTTTATACAACATGCCCTGTTTCAACAATAGGTGCCCCTAAGATATAGGAAATCTCAGATTGAGAATCATAGCTAAACAGCATCTCCTCTATTACTTCCTAATGTGGATTATTGGTGAGTTTTGGAAAGATATATTTTCACTAGCTTTCACTTAATGCAGTCTTAAAGTTCAAAGATTAGTACAGATTTCTTTTCTTATTATATTTAATTGTCATTCCACAACAATATATTCTGATCTTATATAATCAACTTAAGTCTTATTTCCAGCTGTAGTCAGTGACTTAGCTTCCTAAGAAAACTGCATGTTCCTGATATGACACACTCAGTGCAACAGTTAGAACACACAAATAGAAAAATACACACTCATAATCTACTTTAAAATTAATAGCAATATGTTACAATAATTAATATCACAAATTTGGTGAAATAATCTTACTTCTCTTCAGAAGAATTACTAGAATAATAATTTGAATCAATACCAAGTGTCAAGTGAAAAAAAAATGGAATTCAGATTTGTTTTGCTTAACAGGTAAAAACATTTCTATTATGAAATTTTACTTTTATATACTTATTTTATAGTAATTAAGAGAACAGGAAGAAGGCATCCATTTCTTTAAAACAATATACACATTCTTTTAAAATAAGTTTGTTTAGGAGGGTGTTATAGTAGAATATTTATGAAGAAGTTATTTAATAAGGGCATTATAAAAATAAATGATAGACTGTAAATCATTTGATCAGTATGGGTAAGTAGTAAAATTCTTATTCTTAGCCAAACAAAAAAGAATGGTCTTTGTGCCGAGTTAACTTTTTCACTATTGAATTCACCTCAGAAAAATGATAGTAACAATGATTAAACAGTATTTATTATGTGTCAGGCACAGTTCTTAGTACTGAACATATATTGACTACTCATACTTCACAATAATATTATGAGTAGGTAATTTTACTATCCTTATTTCACAGATGAGGAAACTTAATCACAGAGAATTGAAATAACTTGCCAAAGAAAGTTATTTGAACCCAGACCCTGTGCTCCAATGACTGGGTTCCAGAAAATTGAATCTCAACAACAAAAAAAAACAATCTAATGATAAAAGCGTTGAGATAAATCCTACAGGTTGTAGGTTTTTATGTACATTCTGTTTATCTTTTTTCTCCTTATGCAAATTCAGTAGCTCTTTTGCTCTGGTGCACTGGGACTTGAAGGTAATGGAATATGAAGGCATTTTGAGATGGTAATAGAGTATGCAATTGTGGCATGCTTTTATTTGATATCTGGTAGGCAATGTTTAAATTTTCAGTTAGTATAATAACACGTTTACTCAAGGATAAATTAAGTAATTTCCTAAAATATGTGATGTTTTAGGAATAAGAGAAAGCAATAAATTATTGATGAATCAGAAATTTCCTGACAATCTGTTATGTAGAGCACAGTGCTAGGAAATATTCTACAAAAATATGTCATGAGCCTCACTCCATAGTAACTCCATAGAGGGGAGGATGGGTAACAGTAAAGGATAAAGTTCTATACACTATACAATGCTAAAATAAAGGTTAGAAATAGCAATTGGGAAAATGGGCAAAATAAAATCAGGAAAAACATTCTATGATTCCCAAAGGCTTTGAACTTTATGCAAAAAGCAACAGGAAGCCAGCAAGAGATTTTAAACAGCTAAATTACATGATGATGAAGATAGGATTTATGGTGGGATATCTGCAAATCCCCCCAAAGGAAAACCTGATCCCAGTATACCAACATCTATATTAACTAACTACCTCTGTTCTTCCCAAATAGTTTAATTCTTTTAAACTAGTACACACCCTTCCATTGTTGCCACATTTACCAAACAAAGCCTCATCTCTTCCCTGAGTTACAGCAACAGCTTCTTCTCTCCTCCTTTAATGTTTAGTCTCAGCAAAGCAATATGAGTTATTCTTAAAAAATATCAGTCAGTTTTGGTCATTCACCTGCTCAGACCTCCAATAGCTTATATTGTATGATTTATTTTCCTTTTCCTCTCAAAAAATCTATGATTCCAAGATAGCATTAAATTACTTATTTTGAAGTGCACAGGGGAGAACTTATGACAGATTGCCTGTGGGAGAAAAACAGCTACCCTAAAAGTAACAGCTCAAAGTAAATGTGTGAAAAAAGTGCCACACCTCAGCTTCTGTACCCAAAAACCAGATGCAGATTATGAGAAAATGAACTTTAAGCGTGACGGAATAATTGCATGAGAATTAGGGTGGCCTTGGATGTTGAGGGATTATATTTTGCATGTGGAGGGGTAAAAGCAATTGTGATCAGAAAGTAGACAACAGTCAATTAAATTCTTTGCCATAATTCTTTTAGACATCTCTCATCGAGTTACAGTTTATGTCTCTGCACATTATATCCGCATTGTCGTTGTGATTTGCTTTGACCAATAGAGAGTGGCAGAAGTGACACTGTACAAGGTCAAGGGCCTGTCAATTTCTGTTTTTGTCCTAATAAAGCAGTGCCTTGAAACTGCCTTGTAAGAAAGCTGGCCTAGGGTGGGATTCTTCATGGAGAAGCATCAACATACCTCAGCAGTCAATCAGCACCACCTGCAAAATATGGGAAGGAGGCCACCTTGGGCCTTCAGCCACAGTCCAACCTCCACAGGTGAACCCAGAGAAAACCTGAGCAGAAATTCTCATTGGTTTGGGCGCAGCCAGTGAGTTTGGAGGTGGCTTGTTACCAGTAATAGTTACATGACACAGGGCCTGGGAGGTAGGAAGGGGATCTAGAATCAATGAGGTTATGAGAGGACAAAGTCTGATAGGAGATAAGCAGAGTCACAAAAAGACAAGGGGCCCACTGATGTAAGAAATGAGGTACATCTGGGTTATTTTTGTTGTTGTTTTATTTTTATTTCATTTTAAATTGAATTTATTGAGGTGGCATCTATATTATTAAAACCCAGGGGCCCTAACTCCATAAGGACCAAAGACCAGTCACCAGGAGGCTGCGTGCACAGTGAGGTGTGCACAGGTGGGCAGGGCCACGTGCGCAGCGAGGCACACATGGGTGGGGGGGACTTGACTCTGGGTCTCACAGAGTGGAGGGCTCAGGGGAGTCCTGCAGCGGCAGGGTCTGGGATCCCGAGTCTTGTGCAATTTCCAGTGGGCCTGGGTCACTAGTTAATTAATAGAATTATATAGGTTTAAGCTGTACAATTTTATAATACATCACCTGTATACTGTATAGTGTGCTTACTTACCATTGCAAGACAAGTCTCCTTCCATCATCATTTATTCACCCTTTACCTACTTCTACTTTTAAGTAGTTAAAATTAATTATTAATTTTAATCATTAAACTCCTGTCCAACTTGATAGAAAGATGTGTTTTCTATCCCTATTGGCTTTTTTACTGACAGAGCATTTGACCACTTCTGATAAAGTGCAAGGCTGTTTTCTCTTATACTTGCCATTTGAAGTAGTAGTTAACACTTACTGGGAATTTAGTATATCATTACTAGAGGCCTGGTACACAAAATTCATGCACTCAGGGGAATAGGAGGTGATGTCTGTCTGCTTGGCCTGCACTCTCTCACAGTCCAGGAGCCCTCAGGAGATGTCTGACTGACATCTTAGGCTAACTCCCCGGGCCATCAGTCAGACATCCTAGGTGTTGCCATGGAGGTGAGAGAGGCTCCCGCCACAGCCACTGCATTTGCCAGCCTTGAGCCTGGCTTCTAGCTGAGCAGTGCTCCCCATGTGGAAGCACACTGACCACCAGGGGGCAGTTCTTGTGTTGAGCATCTGCCCCTTGGTGGTCAGTGCATTTCATAGCAACTGGTTGTTCCACCGTTCAGTTGATTTGCATATTAGCCTTTTATTATATAGGATCATTAAGTGGTAAGCAAATTACTGGTTACTTAACTTTCATCTGAGGCTTCAGCTGAATCTATCCTACTTAAAAAAAAATTCTTTCTAAAATTCTATTTCTTTGCTAAGGCATTGCTATGCAAAAGAACATGGGCTCAATCCTGAGAGTTTACAAACCCAAAACAAACATACACAGAAGACAGATAATGGTATCTTATGTCAGATTTTTAAGACCAAAGTAAAATTGTGATTACTACAAACCAACAGTGAAAAATAACCCACTGCCTTAAAGAAAAATTTCATCTTTACAACAAATTAAATAGAGAATCTCAATTCAATTATAGGAAACAAACTCCTACCAACATTGTTAGATTATCCTAATTGTAAAGTAAGAGATCTTAGATTTAAGCATAATATCCAACCTAATTATATTCCAAACACATTAAATAGCGGAGCATTCTACAGGAAGGAAACTTAGTTGATTTATTGCTTAAATTATGGAAAAACAACTCAGTTATAAAGCATATTTTTGCATTTAAAAGATCAGCTTTTTCTGTAATAGCTTTGTAATTCGTGTTAAGAAGCAGATTCCAGTTCCAGAGAGCGATCATGCTTCTGAAATAGCATTTTCGTCTAGCTCTATACATATGAATTGACATTTTTATTTTGCTTCTTTGTTCCCCCTTCTCTTATCGGTTTCTCCTGGGAGTACATCCTGAATAAACCCTGTCCATCCCAACCCTTGACCTAGCCTATGCTTCTAGGACAGTTCATGTATATCCTCGATCAATCAAAATATAGTCTCAACAACAAACTTTGTAATTTCTCTCATTCTATTCCTGGTGTTTTGCTCTCTCTCTTCTAATAAAAGAGTTGGGTCTCAGGTTCCACAAAAAAATGTTTTGTCATTTTCACGACTTTCACTGGGCAGCAGAACCATCCAGGAAGCTTTGTAAAAATGCAATTTTCTGGGACTTGCCTTCAAATGTTGTAATTCACTGGGCCAATAGAGAAGACTCAGGAATCTGATTTCATAGCACACTTTTAATGAGATTCTGATACTGGGGTCACTAAGGCACTCTTTACAAAAACAGATCTAGACTCTCACACAATAAATTGAAAAATGTTTGCATATAATGAATTCACATGCATATGGTAAGATATCTTATATCTATTTACATATGATTTACAAACATCTAATATTATCTTAAGTTCTATCTTTAGGTGAGGAACTGGTTACCAGATGTTCTTATTAATCCAATACTTTCTGTCCATAGTGATATGACACAGTGGTGTGTTACAATCAGATTTTAGGTATATATAAAACATTGGTCATTAATGACATTTAAAGTCATTTACTTTTAGTCAATAAGTTAGAGTGACTTGCGGTTATCCATAAAATGATATTCCCCTTTATTTGAATTTTTATATGCTTTCCCAATGGAAGAGGGCAGAGCTGAACCAGAGCCATAGTGCTTTAAGAATAGCATAATCCACTCTGAAGGTCTTAGCTGGACACTGCTCTTGCTACTGCACCATTAATAACCATGCAAGGATGAACTGTTGTATCAATTGATTTCCATAGAAATGTAATTGTTTGGTTTCATAAAACTCTGGTAAGCATAAACATCGGTCCTCTACATGAATGTTCCTATGTTAACTTTTACTAATGTGGACAAAAATGAGAAAGGTGGCATAGAAGTTGCAGGCATTTCAAAACTCCTGAGGTTCACTGCCTTTCAAAGCAGTACAAGACAAAATAAGAAAACTGTGGTTTTGAAATTGGCACAGAGAGGTGTCAGTACGCTGACACCTGAAGTAGAGCACGTGGTGATCAGATATGGATGACATCATTTATTTTTTTCCACAGAGGGAGGGAAAATATGAAAATAACATTTGGTTCGGTCTCCTTAAGTAATCAATAAGACAATAGATTTCCCCCCCCCACATTCAACCTAATAGTCTTGCTTTTGACTCTAACTAACCGATTGGGAAAACAAAATACTCTTGCCTCACCAAATTGACACCTTTAACTAAAACAAGGGCAAATTTTGCAAAACCTGAAGTAGAGAAGATTTGGGTTTTCCCATTGATCCAATACCGGCCCACCAACATTACCACCAGACCTTTGAAGTAGTTCCTGTATTTGTGCTCAGAGATCTAAAATTGCTTTTCTGAGCATCTTTAAATTATAGTGAATTTTTCTATTACACGCGGAATGGTTCTAAGTTCTCTGTCTTGCTTTGGTAATATGTCTCTACCTGGTAGAGTACTTGGCTAGGACTCCTGGGTGCTCTCACACCCTTCCCCAACCTTACTCCTTAGAAGACAACTGCAGAAATGAAAAAGTAAATACATAAATAAACCAGCACCAGCAAATCTGAATGATCTCTGGAAGCCCGGACAAGAATATTTCAGGAAAAAAATAGACGTTTTAAATGTTTTAAGGTCATTAACAAGGTTGTAAATTTATGGGAATGTGTGAGGTAGGAAAAAAAAAGGTATTTTTATTATTTTCAATATTCATAGACTCCAATTCTTCCATTTTCCTGGTTGAGCTTTAACTTAATTAGAAAACAAAATCTATAGTCACAGCCAGGCCTAGAGGTAGAGCCTGTACAACTAATCAACTTTAATTCTCTGGGTTCGATTTAATTACAAAACAACATTTAGTGCAGCTGCTAAACACTTACCAGGTGATCGACCACATGGTAACAGTACCGGAGGAGTATTTATAAGGTTTCAGCTTTTGTTCTGATTCTATCAGCACAACTATGGTTCTATTATATAGAAATTTGGACAGCCTCTAGGATATACAATAATAGAGAATTTTCTTGATTTTATACATCCCTGTAGTTGAGCCAGTTAAAATATTGAGCTGCGCTACAACTAATTAATGTCAGGAAGTAAAACTTAATGATGAAAGAGATGTCCTAATAAAGGACAATAATGACGAACTCAATATCCATAGCGTACATCTTACCATTTTTTTTATCCCTCCTTCTGTGCAATAGATGAAGTGAAATCAGCTTATATGTACTGTGAATTATCAGTTTGCCTTTTAGGTTATAACACATACCACTCTTCAATACAGCCAGGCATAGCTAACTCATCCTTCTACTTGTTCTTTCATGTTCCATAAGACAACTTAAGTGATAAATATATCTGTGTTACAAAATATTATACCTGACAAAATTAGAAATAAGCCCTGATATTTTTAAAAGAGCCAGTTCCTCTCGTATATTTAAGATATACCCAATTTGCACAAATATTCAGGAAGAGCACCGCAATAAGTGAAATCTGATTTTTCATCAGATAATATTTGGGCAAAAATCTCACAGGCAATTAACTTTTCATCTCAGCATCATATATTTTTTTATGTTAGCTTGCCCAAATATACCAAATACATGGGATCCCGGTTCCTCCCTAGGCCTACGGGAGGATAAAAGAAAATTATTTCAATTGAGGGGGAAAATATCAAGAAGTGGTATCAGTGAAGGAGCTACCAATGATGCCAAAACAAATATGAGCCTTTCTGTTTCTACAGCAGCTCAGAAGGAAACACATAGGCTGCCATTGAATCCACATGAGGATCTGAAGTGGGTGTACAAGTGCAACAGGATGTGTTTCTTCTGCTTTCTTTTTCCTAGATGTGAATCTCCTTTCCTTATTCTTTAGGGCAGACCTGAGTAAAAGCTAGAGAGAGGCTGTATCCTGGTTAACTGAATCTACCAAGAAAAAAAAGAAAAATAGATAACCTTTGCTGCAAACTATTGGATCAATATCCCTTTCTTCACCTTCCAGCCGCAGGCGCTGGTCTGGGTTTTACCTGGTGCTGTCCTGCAAGACCTCCTTGCACTCTGGACAAAGAAGACGCTGTGCATTTTAGAGTCGAAAGGCATTATTGGCAGTGCTGACAGTGTCTGTCATTCTCTCACCCCAGAGAATATCTTTCTCGAACAGTGACTGCCTCACAGGAGGAAGCAGTCCTGCATGCTGTAAGAAAATGGGATGGAAGGAATTATGATGGTTACCAGATGTCCCAGTGCCCCTGGGAGGGCCCCAGAACGCTTCCACATGTGCTGGAAACAGCATGAACTGTCAGACCACAGGCCTCTGGGGCATGGTACTCAGGCTGCTCCCGCTGTGCAGAGTCATAAGATTGGAGAGTGAGAAGGAGCCTTAGGGATGCTCTGAGCCAGGGGTTTTAAACTACGTCTGGGGAAGGTGTTTCCTAAGTGTGACCAGGGATTGCTGAAGAGTAAGGGGCTCTCTCCTTAAAACAGCAAGCGCTCTTGGAAAGAATGCACAGTCTTATGTCAGGGCTAACAAGACAGGATATTTTATCAAACAAAACTCAGCTGTAAAAGTCCAAGGCGGTTCAGGAAAAGAACCATGGAAAATCTCCATCCCAGTGGCTGTGTGACATTCCCCGAGGGGGGGGACCCTGGAGCTCAGAAGGTTGATGCAGGAACTCGAGGGTGAGATAGGCCCAGTGGCTCTGGATCCTGGAAATTAGATTATGTCACTAAGCTGTAATATCAGGATGTGAAACACTGCTCAAGGCTTCTCAAGACAAGTCAGCCAACCCTTACAACGCCTCTCATTTTCTTTGAGGGGAAAAATACCACTTAGAAAAATGTTACCTTTTCTCATTATTTTAAAATCTGGCAATTTAATACATTATTGAGCTAACGATGATTTAATTCTTAGTCGGTGTTACCTGTTTTCAAATGAAAAAATACTGTTGATTGCTCAAAGACCCTCTTTACTGCCACCATTAGGAAGGAACGAAGGAGGAAAGGGAAGGAGGGATGGAGGGAGAGAGTGGGGGGAAATGGATGGAAGGAGCTAAGGAAAGAATGAAAGAAGCAGCAGCTATTTCTGTGTTTTTAAATGGAACCAGTTGTGATGAGAGATTTTTACACAGGGTGAAAGCACAGGGTCACACAGACAATCACAAAAGCAGGGCGGATAGGTCTAACTCACCATCACTGTTGATGCAGACAACCTCCTGAACCTGAGTGCCTGGACCACATTTCCCATTGTCTGCTTCACAGTCTCCAAGCCTCACCGCTTTCCACTCGTAGCAGGATGGCTCCTCACAGGGAATGGCTTCCAGTAAGTGAGGGCAGCTGCCCGTGCCCCCCGAGCCTCCAGTGGGCTCATTGGTAATGCGCCGCTTCCTCAGTTTGAAGCCTGAGTTATTGGGGAAGGAAGATATGTATTGTTACCATCGAGGGTTGAATATTGTAGAAGGCTGAAAAAAAAATGAGTGAAAGGTGGATGAGGTTAGGAGGATTAAATCATATCTGCTTTAATCACTGGTAGACCCCCTAAGCTCTAGCCTAATGTGAGTTTATTAATCATTTATTAAATATATAGATGAATGAATAAACAGAATGGCCAAAGAGAAACTTTTGGTGTTAGCTTAACTATAGTAAAAAGTAAGGCAAGACATGCCTTCTATCTCCCAACACATCCTCAAGGGCTGGAGATAGGGGGAGGAAGAGAGAGAAAGAAAAAGAGAGAGTTAGGTTGATTTTGCTTGACTTCGAAAGTCTGTAGTTATAAAATATTCAAAGAAACAATGAAATATCAAGCTATTTAAAAATATTCATCACCAGACAAAAGTGCTATTACTTCAAATTCTTCAACACTATCACACGATTAAACCTGAAAAGGAACTTCTGATAAGTTGGACAGTCCCAGGAAATTGTCTCTTTGAGACTTAGTGGATTTTGAACTCCCTGGAAATTGGAATCAGGGATATAAACCATCTGGGCTCTAATGAGTAAAGTCCTGCTCTGTGCTTTAGTCGCACCTAAGTGTCGCCTTCCTGACAATGTAGAATAAAATTAATGTCTGTTGCTATGTGAACACGTTAGAATCGCTAGGACACTATCCTTTGAAAGAAAATGGGAAAATGATTTTTAATTACCGAATCATGTTAAAATTATCCCACCATGCTTACCACATAACCACTGCATTTATTTATCTCTTCCTAGATATGTCATTTGTATCATAAGATCAATAGCATTTTGTTTTTGTTTTTATCTTCAGAACAATGAGTCCTGTTAACTGGGTAATAGCTACGGGTCAGGCACTGAATTGAGAGCTTCCTGATTCTTATCTCACTGAATCTTGAGAGAAAACTTGGGTGGCAGATATTATTACATGCCTTTCAGAGACAAAGAGACAAAGATTTAGATAAGTTGATTAACTTATCTAAACAATGTAAGACTGAGTAGGGTTTCCAGTCCAGGTCAGCCTGACACCACAGCTAATTATAACCACTGTGCAAAATTGCCTTAGACATTCTCCATCTGTTGTCTAAATTACCAAGCATCTTGCCTACTTCGATTTTAATCTTCTGGTATCATCAGCAGACTAGGTTTATTCATCTTTTGCAATCAATACTCTTTAGCCATTCTGGAAAATATCACAAATGAATAATTACAAGAAAAACAGAGTAGCCTTTTTAAATAATTCATGCTTTGACTCAATTGATGAGCATTCCAAGTATGTCACGTGAATATTACATACCTTTTTTGCCTTGCTGGTCATTACAGTTTTCATAAGTACAAGGTCCCCAAGCTGACCAAGGTGAAACCTCACATTCAATTGGACAGGGGATGTGGCACAGCTGTGTGGTGTTAGGAACAGGGCCAGTGCATAATTTCAAATCCACTGGTTTGGAGGCTGTTTAGAGAAAAATACAGAGATTCCTTAAGAATTAGACAAGTTGTTATGCTCAACATTGTTCTGCATGTGTGCAGAAGGAAAAGGCTTAAAGAAGTGCCACCAAGACATTATTGCAATGCTTCTCACCTACTGAGAATAAAAGGGGAAGGAATGGAAAGCAGCAGGATGGTGTAGTCCAAGGGGAGGAGCTAGAAGTCTTGCAGATTGTTCACCAGCTTCACCACTAATGAGTCATGCCACTGATCATTCGGGGTCTATCTTTCCTAGGCAGTAAAATAATTCTTAAGGTCAATTTAATCCTTAAAATTCCGCAGTTAGAGTCTAAGAAAGCGGCATCTACTGTAGAGGACTGAAATAACAGGAGGGAGACTGCAGCTTTACTACATATGAAAACATATATATTGTGGGTTCCGGTGGAGCAGGCTCCCTTTCCTTCTGGTCCCAGACAAGTAACTGGTGGATGTGATGAAGGAAGAGCTCATGCTACCAAATGGGGCATCTGTCTCCACCTCTGGCTGCATGAATCACCAGATACTTTCCGGAACTTTTTCTGAAAACATCATCTGCCTACGTGACTCAAATCTCAGAATTGCTAAGGAAGCTAATTGTCTATGCTTGTTCATAAGTTGGCAAGTAAACTATGGATAAGTACTGCTTGCCTTTGCTTCTCTTCTCTGTTGATGTGTGCAGTTTGGCTATTATGTACAGCAAACTGTAATTGACAGTTAATGTAAACGACTAAGTAAGAAAGATATTTGCTACATATACAGCAGGAAAGAATCAAGTTTAGGTGTATATTGCATAATATATAGCTGCAGTTATTTTGTTGTAAACATTTTAAGAAGTAAATGTCTTGGACACCATTTCCTTTAATCAAAACTTAAGTTCCTGTTTCTGTCTGATAATTTAGAACGCCCATTCCTGTGGCACCAAGGATGGAAATAAAAAAGGCCTTAGATAATTCTCATTCTCTTTATGTAAAGAAATACTCAATTCCATTTGCATGGAATTGCATCTATGTAGAAACGCACATAAATTAAAATAATTTAAGCTATATTGTCCTAATTTTTAAATAAAAGTACTAACTACATCAGCTTGTGGTTCACACCCTTAAGGCAAACTGTGGGTACTTTCTCATCTCTCAGCTTCCTGCACTCACATAGACACTCACTCATTAATGCTACCTGAAGGCTCTTACATTACCAGCTCTTTTGCAAATCTGACAAAAAAAAATAGGTAATTTTGATTCATTCACACTGGACAGCTATTGTACTGGCTTTTTTTTTTTTCACTCTAAGGGAAAAGAGGTCAGTGCCCTTGACTAAACATTCAGGTATTGAATGTTTTAAAAATTCTTGTGACACATCTGTGTGCTTCTTGTGGTAGAAAAATCGCTGGATTATATTTATTCTCCCCCCCTCCCCCGCCCCGACTATATTTAAATGACAATTGTGTCTATGTCTCCATTTATTTTTCCTGTTGAGTAAAAGTAATTTTAAACATTATATTGTTTTTTAAATCATTATTATAATGGGGAGCCCTTTATGCCTGTAATGGTGAGGACTGTTAGAGCCTGAAGAAATTTATTTTGTATATAAGGCTGAAAACTTTAGGAGGAAAATGAGGTTTTATAAAGGGAACAGGTTAAAATATTGTGTTTCTAAATTCCTGGACATTTCCATTATGAGCACAATATTAGCTTTTAGTGTATTCTGAATGAACCACATAGAATAATCAGTCACAGAAATCTTCTTGAGCTATTATGAGAGAAGTGTATTGAACAAAGGCTTGAGGAAGTATTGCTTAAAGCAAAATACTCTTGAGATCTTCTCAGCTGCTAAACTACTGAAGTCAACACTGAGGTAATATAGTTCTTGAAAAAGAACCTCCGTTTTATAGATGTCTTTATAGAATATATACAAAAGTAATTTCATCAAAGAAACACAGGAAAAGAGTACATATTTCTGTGATTCTATTCCTTTGTTTATTTCATTATAGGTTTTTCTTATAAATAGCATACATATTGATTAAAGTAAATCACAGATACTAGCTGAGCTCCTCAAAAACTATAAGTCAATTGCATTTTTTGCAACTGCCTAAGGGTTATTTGGAATAAGTGTGATTCAATGAATGAGGTAAAGGACAGGCCCTGGAGACCTCACTGAATTCCAGTTTAATTTGTGGGATAAAATTACTGTAGTTCTATATTACATAATGTAGTGCTATTGTTGATCATATACTCTCAAAAACTAAGATTTAAATTTTCTAGAATAGCCTATTCATTATTCATTAATATGGTACTGCCTAAGAAATTGTTCATCTGATATAGGCTGTAAAGAAATATGTTCAATTTTTTTTAAAGTCTTATAGTTGATTTCTTTAAAATACAGGAGAAATTTTATTGTTCTCATTGGACTTAAAGGGTATTCAATTATATTTACTTTGCATGCTTCATGGGGTTACAAAAGAATGTTTGAACTTTCTGAAATTGGCAAAACAAATGAAAAAAAAAAGACATGCATTTTTTTGCAGGTCCAAAATATGTTTGTACTTTCATGTTTAGAGCATTAAAAATGGGGAAAAAAAACATTATAAGAAGCAAACTTAAAACTTCTTTATAGCAATGAGGCCAATGAGGCATTCTGAAAATATATCATGTATAATCCCTAAGAACAGCTAATATATTATTTGAAAATTTGAACATTTTGATTTTTACATAATTGTAGATTCACATGAAATTACAACTTCACAGAGATTCTATATACCCTTTACTGAATTTCTCCCAATGTTAAGATCTTAAAAATATACTGTACAATATTATAACCAGAATATTTACATCAGTACAGTCTAGCTTCTCTCCAAAGTTCAGCATCATCTAATGGCTTATCCTACCTAATAAAAGAGTAATATGCAAATTGACCATACCTCTGCTATACCAACACCCACCAGCCAAGCAGGAGGGAGTATGCAAATTAACTCAATCAAGATGGCTGTGGCCACAGAGCAAACAGGAGGCTTGAATTTCCCTGGCAATGGAGGAAGCCAAGCTTTCTGCACATGCTGGCTAGCCCTGGACTCCACTCAAGGCTACAAAGTTTCAATTATAAGAGATAAATAAATCCCAGATACCAGGACCTCCACTTGGGATGTCAGGGGGAATGGCCAGTCTACAAACCACCACAGGCCCCTTGCCCAGGCCACCCCACATGCCCCAAGGGAACTCCCACCCTGATCTGGGACACCCTTCAAGGCAAACTAGCTGATCCAACCCATGCACCAGGCCTCTATTCTATCTAATAAAAGAGTAATATGCAAATTTACCATCATTCCAACACACAAGATGTCTGCCCAGTATGGTCAAAGATGACTGCTCCTATGTGGACACAAGATGGCCACCACAACATGGCCAGCAGGGGAGGGCAGTTAGGAGGGACCAGGCCTGCAAGGGAGGGGAGTTGGGGGTGATCAAGCCTGAAAGGGAGGGCTGTTAGGGGTGACTAGGCCAGCAGAGAAGGGAAGTTGGGGGCAAATGGGCATGCAGGGAAGGGCAGTTGGGGGGGGAAGCCCTGAGGGGAGAGCAGTTGGGAGGGACTAGGCCTGCAGGGGAGGGCAGTTAGGAGGGACCAGGCCTGCAAGGGAGGGGAGTTGGGGGTGATCAAGCCTGAAAGGGAGGGCTGTTAGGGGTGACTAGGCCAGCAGAGAAGGGAAGTTGGGGGCAAATGGGCATGCAGGGAAGGGCAGTTGGGGGGGAAGCCCTGAGGGGAGAGCAGTTGGGAGGGACTAGGCCTGCAGGGGAGGGCAGTTAGGGGTGACCAGGCCTGCAGGGGAGGGCAGTTACAGGCAAACAGGCTGGCAGGGGTGCAGTTAGGCATCAATCAGGCTGGCAGGGGAGTGGTTAGGGAATGATCAGGCTGGTAGGCAGAAGCAGTTAGGGGCAATCAGGAAGGCAGAGAGGTGAGCAGTTGGGAGTCAGCAGACCTGGATTGTGAGAAGGATGTCTGACCACCCATTTAGACCTGATCCTAGACATCCCTCGAGAGGTCCCAGATTGGAAAGGGTGCAGGCTGGGCTGAGGGACACCCTCCCCCCACCCCAATGCACAAATTTTGTGCACCAGGCCTCTAGTCTATATAATAAAGAGGTAATATCCTAACAGTGTCACAGTAACAACCAGGTTGTGCACCCACAGGACCTGGTGGGCAGAAATGGGGGTGGGACTTGCAACACTGAGTCATGCGGCTGTCCCAGAGGGTGGTCCTTGCCCCCTAGGAGAGGCCCAGTGGGGGTCATTCATACAGGGGCGGGGCCTCGGTGGAGAGCTCTCGCCACTCCTGCACCAGGGTTTTAAGGTACGGAGAGGAGGGAGAGAACATAGGTAGTTAGGGGCTTTTGGCCAGGAGGAGAGAGCAGATAGGCAATTAGGGGAATCAGGCCAGGAGGGGTGTGCTCAATGGCACTTAGGGGTATCATGCCAGTAGGAGAAAGCAGATAGGCAGTTAGGGGGATCAGACAAGGTTGGGAGAACAGTTAGGGGGATCAGGTCAGGAGGGGAGAGCAGTTGGGGCCATCAAGACTGAGGGGAGCAGTTAGGGGCATTGAGCAGGCAGGAGAGAAGTTAGGAGCATCAGGCAGGCAGGTGAGCACTTAGGAGACAGTGGTTCTGGATTGTGAGAGGGATCCTAAATTGGAGAGGGTGCAGGCCAGGCTGAGGGACCTCCCCCCACAAAAAACTGTGCACACATTTTGTGCACCAGGACACTAGTTTACTATATAATATGCAAAAGTTTTTCTGTTTCAAGCATGATAATTAGAAAAAAATAATATATCTGCTACCTTCCTGGAAGCAGAAGTCTATATTATAATTATTATTGTTATTATTATCATGGATTTAAAATTACTATGATGCTATAGTATAGTATACCACTGATATATATATATATATTTATTTATACACACACACACACACACACACACACACACACACACACTATATCATGTATACTATAGTATGTGATATTTTCCAAAGATGTTGGCCATTCTTGTCTTTTAAAAAAGTTATTTATTAATTTTAGAAAGAAAGGAAGAGAAATATTGACCTGCTATTCCACATATTTATGTATTCATAAATTTGTGTATTTTGACGATGCTCTAACAAACTGAGAGTTACTCTGGCAGGATGTATATGTTATTTTTTAAATGAAATATTTTCATTATTTAACAGGAATCATAGGAAAGAAAAATCCTCAAAAGCTTCCCCACATTCACAGCATGAATTCTCAATGGTATTGGAGTCCTAAAGCTGGCCACTTCCTGGAGCATTACTGATCAGGTCACAGAACTCCAGTTTTAATGGTCTGGTGGGGGAATTGCATATCCAGAATTCTTTAATTATTAGGGGCAAAGTAAGGCATTTTTCAGACAGAAAATGAGAATTTTAACGATGAAAGGCTACTTGACCTCTGATTACCATTCACCAACCTACATATTATGTAGTCTTGTATTTTGTTTCTCATTTAGTATTCATTTGGTTCTGGACCTTAACATTTTAAAGTAATCCCTTTATATGAATGGGATTAGGATGTGTAATTTTTGAACCATAGGAAACAGTATAATAACAACAAAACTATTGCAATAAAGCCAAAGTAAGGGAAGAAAGGAGGAACAACAACAACAACAACAAAAAAAACCAAACAAACAGAAAAAGTGAAACACAGGGAATAAAATAAGATGGGAGAAATGAAGACAAAAGACTAACTTTAACCACTAAAAGCCAAAGACTATCAGACTAAATTAAAAAAATCAAATTTAAAATGACACATTAAATCCACTAGTTTGTCAAAAATTTAAAATTTGATAATACCAAGTATGGGAGAAGATGTGAAAAACACTACTGGTGAAAACCTAAATTATCTTAAACATTATTTTTAAAAATTGGAATTATCTTGAATGGTTGAGATGTGCATTAGTCCCAGGTATATAATCTCCAGAAACTATCAGACATTTATCTCAGGAACTATTTATATGAACTATCATTAAAATATTATTTATAAATGCAAATATCTAGAAACAACTCTTTCCAACAAAAAGGGAATGGGTATTAAACTATGGATGTCAGTACTATGTAATGTTTTACAGAGGTGGAAATAAATCAGCTTGAGCACAATCCTCAGTATGGTGAAATCCACAAATATATCAAAGAATGAAGAAAGTCAGAGAATAATATATGTTAAAGTATACCATTGATATACTGTTTTAACAATCAAGCAGAATCACTCTGCTTTGGAATAAATATGTAAGTCGAGGAATGAGGAGAGTGGCCACACAGTCTGGGGGCTGGCCTGAGGGACAGCGAGGCCCTGTGTTTTAGCAGTGGGCCTCGCCCTTACAGCTATGCCTGGCTTTCTCCTGTTGGACATAAACGATTTCACAGACGTGAAATCAGACAAGGTCATTCTGTGCTACGATGGAGACAAAAAAGACTACTTCGTAATTTGTCTAAGTGAAAACAAGGTAACAGTGAGAGCACAAAAACTGTCAAATAGTCCCCACTCCCAGCTAATAGAAATGAGTTCTGCTTCCTTTCCAACTCCAGTTTTGGTCCTCCTCTCATCTGCCCTCCAAATAAGGTGTATGAAGATGCCTGGACATAGAATCATCCTTCCTGCCTTAGGGAGTGCACTTACTTGAACCTTCCAAAAAATTCACAGCCAAAGCCCAAGTCCTATAAGAAGTCATTTAGGACACAGCTACTGAGATTCCCAAGATGCCTGTGCTATGCACTACCCCTCCCTGCAGACAGGAATAAGCCCGAACTAGTTCAGCTAAGATGTGTTCCTGGCGGTCTCTGGCTGAAGAAGAAGAACAAGTCAAACACAAAGAAAAGCAGGGAATGTTAAACATAAAATTTAGAATAACAATTCCACTTGAGAACAGAGGCTCTGATTTATTATAAACAACTGCTTATTGGTTTTTACTGTGCTGGGCAATGTTATGGTGTTCTAAGTACTTAACATAGACTTATTCATTTAATTCTTACAAAACCTTTTGGGGTAGGTATTCAATTATCCCCATTTGATGGGAAGGGGTAATTATCCCCAAATTGAAAAAAACTAAATATGTAGATGTTAATTAACTTCCCCCAAGTCACACAGGTAGGAGATTAAAGATTTTGGATTCACATCTACACAGTTTGGCTCCATAATTTTCAAGTATACCTCAAACCAACTACTACTCCATGTGATCTTGGAAGGACATGTGAAGGGGTGTCAATAATATGTAATGTTTATGTAAATGAAGAGATGCACAGACACACACATGCAAATACATTTGATATAGGTGAGAAAGAGATAAATATAATTAATGGGGGTTATTAATATAGTGTATGACACATTAATGTAAGAGGATGAGGCTATCAAGATAATTCAACATTGACCTTGCTGGCCTATCAGTGAAAATTATTCTGACTTTTGTGTTCCAGTTAAAAACTGAAAATATATTTTCATTCTACCAGATATCACGAGTTAGCTATCCAATCAAAGTGGGAGGTTCTGCCCCAATTCTTTTAATCCTCACAGCAATCTCATGAAGTAGGTACAACTGTAATCCCAAATTTAAAGATGAGAAAAATGAAGCACAGAGAGATAAAGTAACTTGCCCAAGGTCACACAGCTAATTAGTGGCAGCTGGTATTTGAGTTCAGAAACTCTGCTGTTATCCACTCTACTATACTCTGACAGGACAATCAATAAAAGGCATATTCTTCCCTCATGTCTCTTCTCTGTCATACAATAGGTGGCTTAATTAGAACATGCAATAAATTTTAAGACAGTATTTGCTTGTTGTTGTTGTTGTTGTGTGTGTGTGTGTGTGTGTGTGTGTGTGTGTTGGGGGGCAGGCAGTCGGTTGCAGCAGTAACTGAATGTGATATTCATCTGGAAAATAAATACTCAGTATTTTAATAAGAAATAGTTTAGATTCTCATCTACTTTTAATATCAAATTTGTAAGTGAAATAATTTTTGTTCTAACACCTACAAAATATACCATGTGTAATTTAACTATTTTTATCATGAAAATATACATTTACATTTTCAGAATTGTTTAAACCTAGATCTCCTATCCAGTCTACTTCAGATCTATTTGTAAAATGAAAGGCCTTTTCTGTACTCATGCAAAAGATATATTAGGGTTCAAAGGTTGAGAGAAATGCAATGTGTTTAATAATTTATTCGTCCATTTAGCAAAATAGCTGAGCATTTAAGGCACTCAAAACCTCCTGATAACATATTCATTTCCACTTTCTTACCTGAAAATCTACCTTTTTCTTGAAATAGTATCTTTTTTCATTGAACAAGCTTATTTGATTGTTAACTCACAATTATAAGAAAACTCCCTTGGATTTAAATCTTACTTTCTGTGTAGGTATTGAGCAAATGTTATCATTAAGCACAGGGTGCCTGATAACAAAGATATTCCAAATATATAAAATAAAATCAGTTAAAAATGCTTTGCACGCCTATTGTTGTCAGTTAAAAAAAAATTAAATGACTACACTATCCAAAGCCCTGCTCTGGTGTTAGGAATTATATGTCAAAGGATACTATGGGACCAATGGCGATGGCAATGGTAAAATTTTTTTTAATACCTTAATTATTACAATTGTGTGGTAGCTTTTAAGGTATTTTTAACCAAATCCATTTTAATTCCAAGCTTTTATTTGATGGTTTATACAATGCCTCTCTTACATACCAGGTAGAGGAGCTATGCATTCATTCCCAGGAATTGATGTCAAGCCCATAATAAAAGCCTTTATTTTGAAAATTAATTAAATTCCACATGTATCAGTAATTACTTGAAATTTTTTGAAAATGCTCTTGTACTCAAATTTATTCCGAGAAACTTCTTTTCTCTTTTCTTTCCCAGGCTGTTATACTTAATGGGAACATAAAACCCATCATGTTCTTTCTACAGGGTATTGTTTTCAAGATAATATACTTATTCTTTAATCAATTTTATAACCATATTTAAAACAATGATTGAGAATTAGCTTTCAGTAGTTAATGTGCTTCAAAACTCACTGCCAGTCCTTTCTGGCTATGATTAACTCATTATCGAGCTATTGTTTTTGATTAATCTTTTCTTCTTTTAACTCAAGACATTATACACTTTATTTTGGAAGCCCAGTCCTGGAGTTCATTTTCTGCATCATAATTAATGTCTTTAGTACCCAACAGACTCATCACTGCTTCCGTGCATTTGTGAATTGACGGCCTGCCCAGCCAGCCCAGGCCGGCCTGCCTGATGTCAGCTTGCCTCCTCCTCTTTGTGCTCGCTGCCCGCAGAGCCTCCTGAACTGTGCTAGGTCACAAATCAAAACATTTGACTGAGGTCACAAACCAGCTTTTAATGTTTTCTTTCTTCTTCTTACATTAGACTGTTTCAGAGCTAAGCTGTTTCAGTGATCCCTGTGTTTGGAATTATGGCATTTTTACACAGGCCTCTTGATTTTTCTGGTTAGCCTTTTGGTTATAAGAAGCCTAGGTTTGCTCTAGTTTGACTTATACTAGTAGTCAAGTGGCAGTTATACTAGATGCATGTTATAATTTCAGATGAGGTTCTTCCGAAATATTCCTTTAGGTCCACATTAAATCCAAAAGAGAGCATTCATCTTTTTTTTCTGTATAAATAAATATATCCTATATAATGAAAGGCTAATATGCAAATAGACCAAACAGTAGAATGACTGGTCGCTATGATGTGCACTTACTATCAGAGGACAGATGCTTCACACAGGAACTGTCCCCTGGTGGTCAGTGCACTCCCAACAGGGAGAGCCACTCAGCCAGAAGCCGGGCTCATGGCAGGAGCCTTTTCCGCCTCCACTGAAGTGCTAGAGATCTCCAACTGATGGCATAGGGGAGTGGGCCTAAGCTGTTAGTTGAACATCCCATTAGGGCTTCAGGACTGTGAGAAGATGCAGGCCAGGCTGAGAGAACTCCCCCGCACACACACCCTGAGTGCATGAATTTCGTGCACCAGGCCTCTAGTGTGTGTGTGTGTGTGCATATGTGTGCATAACTTTAACTTCTCAGTTACAGGTGCTGAGGAGACTGGTGGTGGGAAAGGAGCTAACCCATGAATGCTAATGCTCGCACTTGTAAACAGTACAGACTCCAAGGAAGCCATCTCCTCCTTACAAAGAACTCAGCCCACCATGCAGCTGGTCTGCTATCTGTTCGCAGAGTCAGGAGGGCACCCAGATAGGGGGCTTGTCTTCAGCTTTTATTTGGCTTGAGTTTGGGTGCCAGGGGGAGTCCTGTCAGAATCCCTTCCTATTTCTCCCAGAAATTTATGCTCAACTTCACAGCATTGTTCCTTTGCCTTAGTGCCCCCTTCCCTTCATTCTTATATCAATATCATCTGAGCAAATAGAAACTCTTCCAAGGGTCTACCCTATGGATAAGCTCTCTTCTTGTTTCCGGAATTGATATGGGCTTCCCTATTTGTATATTCTGTTGATCATTCTAGGGAATTACAGAGAGAGGCCCATATGCCTATACTCACAATGTCATATTGCCCTGAAAACAATCCCCAGGTCTTACATGAACAACTGAACTGTGCTATCCATTTAAGTATTTATAGGAACAAAAATGTCAAATAACTTCTCTTGCTGACCCTGATCAGATAAGAACATTTAAAAATAGGTGGGATTTCAAATTATACATTTTTGTAGCAATGCCAATCATTGTCAGGATTTAAATTCCACAAACTATGAACAGCTTGATGGGGATTCACTCCCCTACTACCTGGCTGCACCATCTGTTGCAACACTGCAAAGATGGAGTTTTCCTTCTTTCTTTCTTTAAAAAAAAGAACAAGACATGTTGTAGAATAGTTTATGTACAACCCACATGGAAATCTTCCAGCAACACTCCATTATTGACTCAAATTTCCATTGACCATGTCCCTAATTAGAAAAATACATTAACAGATATTCTCAATTAAAATAAGCAGTTTGGAACCTGCACTTTTTCCACAATATAATGGTAGAGAACCCTACTCCAAATGTAACTATTCTCATGACTACATGTACTCGTTAGCTAGGACTGCCATAACAAAGGACCACAAACTGGGTAGCTTCAACAACAGAAATATATTTTCTCATAGTTCTAGAGGCTGGAAGTCCAAGATCAAGATGTCAGCAGGGCTGGTTTCTCTGAGGTCTCTCTGGCTGCCTTCTCACTGTGTCCTTACATGGCCTTTTCTCTGATCTTGCACATATACGGTGCCTCTTCTCTTCTTATAGAGAAACCAGACATATCGGATTAGGGCCTCGCCTCATTTACCTCCACTATCTTTTTAAACTCTATCTCCAAAATGAG
Organism: Antrozous pallidus; assembly: GCA_027563665.1. Lineage (NCBI taxonomy): Eukaryota > Metazoa > Chordata > Mammalia > Chiroptera > Vespertilionidae > Antrozous > Antrozous pallidus. The sequence goes on from CM050521.1 coordinate 65,459,701, forward strand.
TTACATGGAGGATTCGGGCCTCAGCATATTAATTTGGGAGAGGCGGGGGAAGGACCACACAACTCGGTCTACAACATCAAACTTGAGGAAATACTGAAGAAAGAAATAATTTGTGAATAACGACTTAAGCATAGTCTGGTGTGTGGCCATATTCACTGGCATATTTTATCAACTTTTCCCTGTTCGTCTTCTAGAAAAATAAATCTGAGCTAAATTTGCACTTACTCAAGTTTCTCTGTAGCTGGCTGCTACCACTTATCATGGTCTGACCATAGCTTATTTGGAAACAAACAAGAGATGAGTATTTCCAGTATAAGACTGTTCTTTATCCTAAAAATTTCCATTCTTTTATCAAAATTTATATTTAAATACGTGCAGAGTCCCTTTTCCTGATCTTAAATAAACAGAGGATAAACTTGCCAAAAGGCATTAATTACATTTTAAGTTGAATTTTTATTAATTGTTATTAAACCCCTTACATTTTATCTCACAGATTTTAACTTTTTAATCTCAGCTTTATATCTTTTATATTTATGTCTCTGTCAACTTCTAGCCTATTGTAATCATCCAAAATCTTACCTTTTTATTCCCTTTTTCATTTTAATGGCATTTTAAGTATCATATTTATTGCCTCATTACTTTTTCTACAAATCTTTTTTTTTTCAATTTAAAAACTCGACTCCTAATCACTCATATTATTATTAAGTTCCCTGTTCTCATATATTTTTAGGTTTTTTTCCTTCTGGACTGCAGAAAGTGAGAATCTGCAGCAGTGCACATGGAGCAGAGTCTTCCACATGCACTCTGCTGATCTTCTGTTTAACCCCAAAGCTTCTCTTAGTGTTTTTTTTTTTTAACAATTGAATGAACTTGTGCTTTAATATTACACATCATTCAAAGTTTAATGTAGTGCTACATGTTTTAAAATCCATTAAGACTGACACAAAGAGTTACTGAATGTGAAGGGAAAAAATGTCAGCATTACAACCCAAGCAAGGAGGAACTATAGGCAAGGGGTTCGGGGATGGGCCTTAAGCCTCTGGCTTCACCTCCATGAGGGACCAGGTGGCATATAGCCCGTGAAGAACTCTTAAGAGGATACTTAGAAATGAATCCAAAACTAGGGGTCTGGGTTCTATAGATTTTGCTTGGTTCTTGTGTTCTTATGTCAAGATGATTTGTCTCTGTTATTGATAGAGTCATCGATGTGCCCTCTTGGATACAGCTTTTTCAGCCCTTTCTCAGGCCATGGGAAGCTTCCCAATGGGCTCAATTGCATTTCAGTTTGGAGGCCACATTCATTTATAAAGACTGGCATTAGGCCAGATGGTACTAAACAGATATGAAAAGCCACAAATATGAGAAGGGAAGCTGGTTTTTCTTCAAGACTAAAGGTTTTGGCTCCACTGGACAGAGCTCCCTGGAGCTGAGAAAATGGAGGGGGCTCCACAGACTCCCCCAGAAAGGAAACGTGGGTGTTATTCCGGGAGAAGGTAGATAACTGGTGCCTGGAGGATCTAAGCTGCCATTGTGGGAGCGTCTTGTCACAGCACTACTGCTGGACTACAGACTTCTTGTTAAAGGAGAATTCATTCTAAAACCTGGGCCCTACTTATTGCAAACTTAGTATATGTGTGGCATGGTTGTAAGTTCAGTGTATGGATTCTCTCATTTAAAATGTTTATAAGTGTTATTATCCCTATTTTCCAGAGAAGTTAACAGATTCACAGAGAAGTTAATCTGCCCAAGATTACAGGACTCCATCTCCACAATCTACACTCTTAACTGTTTGATAATGAATTCCCTCAGCTTTAATGTTTCTGAAGATGTCAATGTGTCACCCTGTCTTGAAGAATAGTTTTGCCGCATGTAGAAATCTGACAGCTTTTTTCAATAAACACATGGTTTCATTGTTTTATGGCCTTCATTGTTTCTAATGAGATTTCAATCCCCATTTGTTATTTTTATTCATGTGTACACATCATGGTGTTTTTCCCCCCCCCTCTGGCAGCTTTAAGAATTTTCTTTTTATCTTTATGGTTAGCAATTTGAGTATAATATATTTTGTTCTTAATTTTGTATTTGTTCTTAATTTATTCTGCTTGTTGAGCTCCTTAGATCTGAAATTTGGTAGCTTTTTCCCCCAACAAATTTGAGGAAGAAATAATTTGGCCACTGAAAGAAATCTTCAAATATGTTTTCTGTCAGATAATTCTCTTCTCTACTGTAATATTACTAATACATAGACACCTGGATATTACTTCACCATTCACTCAGACTCTCTTCACTTAATCATCTTTCTCACTGTTCTTCAGATATGATAATATCTATTGATTTGTCTTTGAGATCAATAACCCCTTTTCTCTACTCACATCCAATGATTTCTATTGAGAGCTGTCATTTGCAATCTCCAAAAGTCCACTGGGTGAACTTTTATTGCAGACTTTTTTACATTCTTGAATTTCCAGATTCTTAAAATATTTGTTTTTCTCCTTATACTCCCAGCTGTTTACTCCCCGAGACAATAGTTTAATTTTTCAACATATGTATAATGGCTTCTTTAAGTTTTTGTCTACTCATTCTAATATCTGGGTCCTCTCAGGGTATATTTCTACTGAATGCTTTTTTCTTGTAATTGGTCTCTTTACTCTACTACTTCGCATGTGGATTAACTTTTTATCAGATACTGGACATTGTGAGTGATATGTTGTAGAGAATCTGGATTAGGCCGTTTTACTTTCTAAAGGATTTTGTTGTTTCTTTGTTTTTCTTTCTGACAAACAGTTAAATTGCTGGCAGTTGTTTTGATCTTTTCAGGTTTGGTTTCATTTGAATTAGGGCTTGTCCAGTTGTCAAGTTTCACCTTGACTGACATTGTGGTTATTACTCCTAAGAACCACCGGAAGGGCTAGAACTCTTCCGACATCTTCCAGCATTCCCTACCTATACTGCCACCTTTCAGCACAGCCTTGTAGCACAGGATCTCCGCTAGACTTTACAGAGTCTCAATCTGCATCTGTGCAGCTCAGCCCTGGGCCAAGGACCTATGGTGTATCCTCACCTAGACTCCTGGTCCCAGCCCTCCCAGTGCAGATTCCCTTGCATGTACCCTGCCCTGAAATTTCCAGCCATTTCAGCAGCCTGGAACTTAGATTTCTGACTCTTTAGCTCAGAAAGTCCTGATGCTAGGTTTGCCTCCACTTCTCCAGCCCTGTGTTTGTAAAGAGCCTCCAGTAGAAAATGATCAATCACCTCTCAGTGATAATCCGTTTTCTGCAGCTTGTTGCCTAATGCCTAAAAGCGGTTGTTTTGCATATTTTGCCCCACTTCACAATTATTCTTATTGAGAAATTTCCAGTTACTCAATTATGGCTGGAAGCAGAAGCCTAACAACATGTTTGCTTTTCTGATTATTTAAAATACGAACTTACCAGGTATTTTAAATATCTTAAGGACTTGCATCTCTCTGTCAATCAGAGGAAGAAAATTTGCCAGAATAACAATTAGATAGTAATAATATGTATCAACCCTTGGGGGTCATTGCTTACTCAATAAATACTTACTGAACACTTATGTGTTGCCTATTCTGTTAGTGATTGCCCCACCTGAGTAGCTCTAAGGGATTTATCTTAACACATCTATTCAACAGATCATGGAGCTTATCAGTTTGGATATATGTACCGTGATGTTGTTTTACAACTTCCACTTATTCTGCCATTACAAGTGTGTGTGGAGGGGAAACAAGCATACCTGTCTGATATGATTGGAGATGTCAGATAGAAAGATCAATATGTGAGTTTGTTCCTCAGGGGAAATTTTTAGGCTAGGTATATAAATTTGGGAAGCCAAATACCCTGGTGATCCAAATAATATAATTTCCCAGTCATTCTCTCTCATTTCATCCTATTTCAAGTCTCTGCATAGAACTTATTGCTATCTGATAATTTATTGTTTAATTTTTTTCTTTTCTTTTACTCTGTCTCTCTCCATTAAAGTATAAACTCTGTGATAGCAGGGATCTTGTCTGTGTTCACTTCTCTATTTTCAACATTTAGAAGAGCACCTAGAATAGAAGGCTCTCAGTAAATACTGGCTGAACAAATAAATGAACATAAAATTTTCTGATATATAAAAAGTAAGTATGAACATCATCATACATGTATAGTTTTGTTGTCACTCAATGGGGATGATATTAACAGACCATTGGTCCTGAGATGTATTTATTATTTACAAGAAAGCCACATATTCTAAAACCACTTAGAAAGGAGACAGCTTTTCCTCAACATCAAACTGGCTTACCATTAATAACCCTCATCTATGATTAAGAGCACAGACTGAGCAGCTAGACTTTCTGATTCACAATTCTGATTATGATATTTATTAGCTATATGCTTTCATAAAATTATTTAACTTCTCTGTACCTCAATATTATATAATAATAGTACTTACTCCATAGGCTTGTAGTGAGGGTCTAATAAGCAAAGAAACATAAAAGTGTCTCACATGTATTGTCTATGTATCATCTTCCTAATGCTCCTCATTATTATCATTGTTACTTCAAGTTAACCGACTCAATCAGTTCCATAGATTTAGACTTGAAAGTCATTTTATCTTGAAGAAGATACCAGAAAACTAAATTGCTTCTTCTAAGGGCTGACATTTAGTTGAAGCTGGTTCTCTCTTGCATCTTGTTTCAGATTTTTGCTATGGGCTACGAGCTATGGAAGGATGCACGGGCCTTTGATTTCCCTGTACCTGTGCCTAAGCCTTTTCTCTGCTCTGCATCTAGTTAGGCCTGGACTCATCTCCTGGCTCCACGTGGGATAGTATTTTCAATTTTATGTCTTTGTCAAGCCTTTCGATTTTCTTTTAAGGATGCTAATCCTATCCTCACCTAGATGATGGCTGGAAAATGTGTCTCTGCATTTAATTGCAACTGAATAGAAACCAAAATAGCAGTACTCCAGATCCTCGTGTCAGGGGATGTAAAGGAACTCTCTGCCTCCCAGTATCTATCAAAGGAAGCTCTGAGGAGAGTTGCCTGAGGGCAAAGCTGTACATCCATTCATTTAGATATTCCAAACTCTATCCCCAGCTTATTACGCTTAGCAGAGACCTATAAAGCTGTACTGTATCATAGTAACCCCCACTAATTTGCTTTTCCTGAGTTACATTTTCATGTTTATGCTAGTGGCCTACATTGAAGAAAACTGCTAAAAGCAAAAGTTTCCTTATACAATTCATTGTGATATCTACTGTAAAGAGGTGAATGAGATTTTAATTCAGCATAGTTACAGTTTGCTCTCTATGAAGGACTACTCGTGAATTTTCTTTCTGACCCTAAACCCAGAAATTATTTTGCTTCTCCTTTACAACTGGTTTCTCCTGTCTAAAGGACAAGTGAGTTTCATAATTAATGTAGAGTGCCTCTTTGCATTGGCTATTTGAGTCAAAACTTGTGGTCCTATATCAAGAAATTCAAAGGCTTTTATGACACACATTTTGTACATTACCTTTATTATATTCATTATTGAATTGGTGTTCTCATTCTAATAGCATTTTTTCTTTGCCCCATATTCCTCATCCATTTATCCTTAAAATCACATATTTCCCTTTATTGTATGCATTTCCATAAATCAAAGTGGGCCATAAGTAAATATTAAAAAATCACACCATTGAATGCAGATTTATTTTCTAAGGGCACATAGAGTCAAAACTGCTTAATGAATTCAAGTTACTATCCAGCCATCAGATATGAGTTATCATTCCATAAAAAATAAGGGGAATTCTACGTATTTTACAGAAGACAATAACTTCCCTCTAGAAAGCACATCACATACACCACAAGTGCATATTGATCACAAGGAAACAGTGACTACAATTAATTCATAGCCAGTAGCTGCGGGCTTAATTCTAACAGTGAAAAGCCTCAGGTGGAGTGTAGTTAATACCAGGTGACTTGATATAACACAGTAGCTTTTCCTATTCAGTTGAACCATACAAAATTGCCACTAACCAATAGCTCTTGACTTACAAAAATATGAATCTCATATGATTCAACATCAGACTGGTTCAAATAACCATGGACAAGACTTCACTTTGACCTTAAGAACTATCTCAGGGAATGAACTTGAGTTGAATTCTAAAAAACTCTTAAACTATGCTTAATTTCCTTCCATTTTCTGTTGCAAGAGGCATATCTCTATGCCATTTTCATTTGTTTTTGCAATAGCATATCATAAGGTAATTGGATATAATGCACTTACTTCCAATGATTTTAATAAAGTTGTAGACAGTCACTCAGTTACTGACTCTGAAGCAAATTTACAGAGCAGTAGTGTTATGACTGGATAGAGAATAGCCTTTGGAGTGAAAACACTGGCTTTAAGTTTGTCCTCTGACATTTATTGTCTCAGTATGTCTGGGAAAATTATTCTCTTATTATCCATTTAGTCATGTATTAATGAGAAAACACTACCTATCACAACATGTTAGTTTCTTTGCTTTTACCTACTTGCTATGGGTTTTTGGAAGACAGTGAGAAATGGATTGACAACTTTCTTAGTAAAGAACATGACTTTTTATTCTCAAAGTACTGGGATTCCCAGTGAAGTATGAACTTAATAGATCCAATTCTTCCTAACCAACCTAGCAGAGAAACTGTTAAAAAAACAAACAAACAACAACAACAAAAAACAAGACTTTTTCTAACAATTCTTTTCTCTGCATCTATTCATTAATATTGCTTTGTAAAAAAGAGCTAAGGTCTTTAGGCATAATGCTGCCCAATCAGTGTGGTTTTGGATGCCCACAAGTCCTGTGTAATGTAAGGGACAAATGGACCAGTGTGGCCTTCTCAGGTTAAGCAATGGTGAAAGTATTCTTTTTTAGAGCAACCAAATAATCCCAGGACTAATGCAACAATCCTTTGGCAATCGATGCTACTTAGACTTCTCATGGATTTAGCACCACAAAATAAGGGAAGCTGAAATGGTTCTGTCTCTCATAACTACAGAAGTGAAATTAGTCTTGTTTCTTCCTGCTCTGCAGTGATGCAGAGAAAGTCTGCCTTTTCCAAGAAGGAGCAATTTCAGATATAATGCAAGCCCATGGTAGGATTTTGGGACATTGTAAAGAGACTCCATGAATTGTACATCCTCTATTGTTTCTTAGCTAGCAAGGCCAGCATCCAATTATATCTGTCTAATGTGCAGAAGATTTGGAGTAAAATTATTATTTTACAAATTCTTCCCTTTTTCTCAATTTAACCAGAAAAGTAAACAATTACCGTTCATTTGGCATATATTAAGTGCAAGGCCTTATGCTAAGATGTTTTACATATGTTATCTCATTAAGCCTTTGCAGAGAAAAGAAAAGCACAGGAGGAAAAAATGAAGTTAGTGAGGCAGATAGATTAATCTGAAAGGAAATACTACAAATTAGATGTCTAAGAAGTCAACATTCTCATATTGAAGGGATTTCTCCTTCTTAAATACACTTCTAAATGCAATTAGCAAATGTACCCAGACCTACGCTAAGAATGCTGAATAATAATGAAGTTCAGGAGGGGAAAATGCTATGGCCTCTTCCAAAGCTTAAAATCCTGGAGAGTTTGTCTGAATATTCATGAGGTACTTGTAAAAGACTAGAACTATATGTAATCCTATGGTAAACTGTGTAATATAGTATAAGAAGGTTATAGGCTTTGGATGAAGAAAGATTATTGAGGTCTCACAGTGTAAAAAGGATTATTTGAAATAAGCAGAGATATGTAGAGAGCTGAGATAATGCTGGAAGCATTTCAAAGCAGAAAATGGAGGAGCAACAGAAAAAAAGGACCAGCGATGTCACTGGTCTCTGTTGAACAGAGGTGATCCTTCGGTTAGAGAAGGTTTGTGTTCTTAGACAGATACAGCACAGGCTCCGATACTGTAAGCTTTGTTTATTATTGAAAATGTGACATAGCGAGGAAGTACATTAAATGCATATTAATACCAGAATATGGGTGACTACTTTGAATTCTTGAATTGTGTTTAATATATATATATTTTTTTTCACAGAGTAGTTCACCCAATAACAAGCATTTTTAGTGGATTCCAGACTAATAATCTATTAGTAATAACATGGATCCTTGAGTTTTTAGTGTATTTTTTGTGTACAAATGGCGCAACCTTTCCAAGACAAATCTGTCGTCATGGTTTCCTTTCCCATTGCTATGCTCCCTGGTTTATTTCCCTTTTTATTGCCCATTGCTTTTAGAAGGAATAAATATTAATGAGTTCCACAATGTAGTTTGTACTCCACTGTTAACACTGGTGAGAGTAGCTACTCCCTGTTGAGCAATCATCAGCAAGGCAGGGGACAGGCAGCCACAAACCATTTCTTTCACCTTCTTAGATAGCAGGAGTGTGCCGTGGAAAAAATGCTATTCATTCACCAGTGCGCATCCCTGAGTGCTCATTTCAAAATCCCTCCTGGTGCCATCACTCATCCATAACCGACTCGATGAAATCAGTGCTTAAGGGTTACAAAAATCACACATACTACAGTCACTCAGCGGTGTCAGGTTTTGTGACATTTTATCCCCTATTCTTCTTTCATTAATGGAAGGTCATTAACTAACAGCTATGGCTTATTTCTGTCTTGCGTTACAGGTATGAAGTAAGATGAAACAGTATCTATGATTGTAAGGTGTTCTTCCTCTCCAATTTCCGAGCTTAATGACTAGCAAGGTATAATGGCTTTCTAAAGACTACCAGCTCTGGAACTGAAAAGCAGGGCTCAGTGAGTATAAATAAAACCGATATTAGAACTGACATTGCTAGTCACTCGGAAGACATATAGTGGCTTTTCCCAGGCACTCTGTTTTCCACAGTCTTACCTCCAGAACTGTGGGGAACAGGCTTTTTCAGGACAGAAATGTCTGTGCTTCTGTCTTTCATCTCAAAGTAGGGATTGTCTTGGGCTTTAAAAGAGGCCAAAGTTTGTGTTAAAATTTGAGACAGATTTATTGAGATGCCCCCATGAAGCTTAAGGTTCTGAATATTTCATATACACAGGCCCCTTTGGAGACCCTGGCAGAGATCTTAGTGATTTCTGTTTGGATTGTGTGTATGATTTTTTTTAACAATAAGGGGCCCCTAAATTGCATAAGCCTTGGCCTCAGAAAACATGGACTTCCCTGTCCCTATCCCAATCTCTCCCAAAGCTCTGCAAAGAGCCTTTTAAGAGGACTCTCATGAGCCTTACAGTAAAATAAACTGATTATAATCCCAATGGTGCTTAAAAAAGGACAGAGATTCCTGTACCCATTCCAGAACTATAGCATCACAATCTCAATGGATAACATCCAGGAGGTTTTGCATTTTCTTAAATCAGCCAGGTGATTCTTATACTGCATTTTGAGAGTATGTGCTTTCCAGAAAAATAATTCACCCAGTGAATAAGGGTGCGAGTTCTTACTAAGGATGAGCCATGGTTTATAGGGTGCTTCCAGAGCCTCACAGAAGAGCCCCAAACTGGGATATCTGGGGAAGTCTCCTTATATCCACCTTGGGAAGGGTTAGTCCTGAACCCCCACTAACAAAGCCATAAATACAAGCTGCTCCCAGAGAACAGGGATCAAGTCTGCTTTCTTAAACATTCTACCTTCACCATCTAAATCAGTGATGTAACCTAACAGTTGTTCAATAAATATTTATTGAGTTAATGAAGAAATACTAAATGACATAACCAAATCTGCAGCACTTTATCAGATTGCGAGTGATGTGCAGGAGAGGAACACTTGTGATTACAGACACAGAATGAGTTTAACATGAAGTCATTGATTCCAACTGCTTGTTCCCCACATTAAGCATTTAATTTTCACAGCAACCAAGTAATTAACATAGTGCCTTATAAATGCCTTCATCATTTTCACTATGACAATATCATCCTTATCATTGTTCCTATGATTTTCTTTCAAAGTGGGCACTTGGGGCTTTGCAGACGCCGCCATTCCGAAGTTGCCCGTGATCAGCCATGGTGAACCCTACCGTGTACTTCGACATCGCCATCGATGGCGAGCCCTTAGGCCGCGTGTCCTTCGAGCTGTTTGCAGACAAAGTTCCAAAGACAGCAGAAAACTTCTGTGCTCTGAGCACTGGGGAGAAAGGATTTGGTTATAAAGGTTCCTGCTTTCACAGAATTATTCCGGGATTTATGTGCCAGGGTGGTGACTTCACACGCCATAACGGCACAGGCGGCAAGTCCATCTATGGGGAGAAATTTCAGGACAAGAACTTCACCCTGAAGCATACAGGCCCTGGCATCCTGTCCATGGCCAATGCTGGGCCTAACACAAATGGCTCTCAGTTTTTCATCTGCACTGCCAAGACTGAGTGGTTGGATGGCAAGCATGTGGTCTTCGCCCGGTGAAAGAAGGCATGGATATTGTGACAGCCATGGAGCGCTATGGGTCCAGGAATGGCAAGACCAGCTAGAAGATCACCATTGCTGACTGTGGACAACTCTAATAAATCTATCTGACTTGTGTTTTATCTTTACCACCAGACCATTCCTTCTGTAGCTCAGGAGAGCACCCCTTCACCCCAATTTGCTTGGAATGTTCATAATCTTTGTGCTCTTGCCAGTTTATTGGGTTCCATAATTCCCTTACCCCTTCCCAGTCTAGCTGGATTGCAGAGTTAAGTGTATGATTATGAAATAAAAACTAAATGGTTGTCAAAAAAAACAAAAACAACAACAACAACAACAAAAAAAACAAAGTGGGCACTTGGGACACCTATAGGTGTTTGTAAGTATTTCATTAGACTTCACATTGTGGGAGAAATTCCACTGTTTTTAGCCTATTAATATATTTTTGTGTCATAAGATTATTATCCAATGTGTTATCCTTATTAGTTTAATGTTACTCAGTTATTTTTATCAACACATCATGTCTGACTTTGTCCAAGATATCAATACACATAATGAATTTTATTATCTTCTCTAGGTAACAATCCCTTTGTCTTTATTACCTTTGGCTAGATAATAATGCCAATGTCATTCATCTTTCCCTTTAGCAAACTGGAAAAAAAACTAGAATAATATAAAGGAAGATAGGTTTGAAATACTCATGAATTTTCAAATGTTTCAGAATTTTCTCCTTCAGCTTTAAGTTTGAAAACATTTTCATGCTTCGCTGAACAGTACCAATTTGGAAATAAAATTTTTATTATGTGTTATGCTTGTGGAGATTAACCTTTGCTCTAAATATACTGAAGAAAAGTTTGGTCATTTTTCATTATTCAAGAAAATTTTCTATCAGATGCAATTTAACCAATCTAGCCATTCAATATTCCAAATAGTTTTAGCATTGTGTACACACACAGCTTCAGTCAACCTCACATTACTTCCCTGAGAAAATAAAATCTTCATTGGTACACTGTATGTGAAGAGGGCTCTGCCTGGAAAATGCAATGTGTGTGGTCTGTTAGCATGCCATGTATCTGCCAGTGGTGGGAATGTTCAGACTGAGTGATGCAAACGCTTTGATCACTGTAAACACTAACAATACAGCTGGCTGGTTTCATAAATGTAGCAGTGATTTTTTAAAATGATTTTCTGCAATGAACTTTGACATTTAAAACACATATTTCTAAATTTTTATTCTTTTTTATGTGTTATTAAATCATCTGTAAGAAAAAGTTTTTTTTTCTTTTATTTAGTACCTCTTTTTGAGTTAATTGAATTTTATTGAGTCCCTTTTATTTCCTCTGTTAGATTATGAAGTATATATACTTTAGTTATTACTAACTGATTATGCTCTCTTATGATTATGTAATTATATATCAATAATTATTGATTATGTAAATAACTATTTTTAAATACTTAACATACATAATGACTTAATTATATATAGGAATTTTTAGTATCTCTACCCTTTCTCAAATACCACTCCCTCCTTTAATTAGTTAATGTTGGTCACTAACCAACTGTTTAGTGTTTAGTCATGAAACGTATCAGCACTGCTTCATACAGACCTATAGTTATATAGATTACCCAGGTGTTTTCCAAATTCTTTGCACATCTTGAATTCTTCTCTTTCTGAGTTCAATTTCCTTCTTCCTAGATATTATCATTTAGCAGTTCTTTCAGTGAAGGTGCAATGAAGTAAATCCTTTTACTTGTGTCTTAATTTTGCCCAGAATTTATAATAATAGGGAGCTGGATAAATAATTTAAGTTGAAAGTTATTTTCTTCTCAGTACCTTTAGTACATCATTTTTTATAATTTTCCTCTCTTGGAAAGTGTTAAATTTTTATTTTTAATGTGTTAATTCCTTTGCAGTTAATTTTTAACTTCTAATTCTTTTTAATATGTTCTTGTATTTTATGAGCTGAAATCTCACTACATTGTGCCTAAATGTGCATATAGTATTCTCCTGCTTAGAAACTGTTCTTGACTTTGCACAATCCTGTCTTTCATCAGTTCAGAAAATTCATTTTTCCCTTGATTCTCTCATTTTGAATCTTTTTATTTAATTCTGCATCACTGTTTCCTTCACATATACTTTCCACTTCTTTTTCCAGTGTTGCATTCTGAATCAATTTCCTTGCATTTATCTTCAGTTAACTAATGACTGTTTAGCTTCATTTCTCTAATCTCTCCATTTACCTTATTTCCAGCAAAAGTACTTTTTAGTTCTAGAACTTATTTCTTTTTTAATCTGTTCTTTTTTTCATTCTGATTCATTACATCTAATGTTTAAATTTTTTCCTTTACATCTTTACTAAGTTTTAGCACATGCATTGTACAATCTCTATCTCCTATCTGCTATTACCAACCTTGACTCTAATCTTATTCTTTGTTAGGCATTTTAAATCCTGTTTACAATAGATTTTTTTTCCTTATGTAGTCTGCAATTTTTAATGGTGCAGTTTATCTGGGGAAATCCTGTGGCTTGGGTTAAGGAATTCCCTCTTCAGAATTTTTGTTTTTGCTTATGTCAGGCATCCAGTGGTAGCATTTGCCTGACACCATTTGTTATGTTAATTTCTCAGTGGTCTTTGGACTCATGGAAGTACCATAAATTTGAAACTTAAACTAGTGTGGGTATAGGCTATAGTGAAAATTCTTAGGAGAGATTTGATTATGTTCCAACCTGAGGCTGAAGCTGACCTGCTTCTGGTCATTTCTCTCCAGAGGTAAATTGAATTTCTCTGCTTATTCATTGATGCTACGACCCTTTGAGGTGGATGGCATAATGCAATATATCTGCTTGTGCTCTCTTTCTCTGGCTAAGACGTTTATGTCATGACCCTTTTGGGCTTCACTCCCCCCAAGTCTCCTTGTGTAACCCTCTTTCTGTACCATTCCTACCCAAGGATGATCACAAAAAGCATTAGTTCACTTTTCCTGGTTTATTTTGGGGAATCAGTTAGTTTCAAGACATCAGTTCTGCTCTTAAAAGCATTTAAAGCAGTACTGTAGTCTGCATGTCTAGGTGCTCTATATAGGATGATAGTCATTTATTCTGCTGTTCCATTTCCAGCCGTATTGCAGGGCCATTAAGTAGGCCTTTTCAGGCAAATAAAAGTTAAGTAGTGTGGATAAGGGTTCAGGGCCACACAGAAATAAAATCCAGGTCTTCTGATTATCTAGTGTGCTTCTGAAAGTAGCCTTAGGTTGAAAATTCAATTGATGTTAAAGCCATCTGTATTATGAGAAGAATACAGATATAATATATGTTCTCTGAAATGAGTGGCCAACCTGAAAAAAAGTTCAAGAATTTTGACCCTCGTCATTTGATTTAACAACTAAATCACGTTTCCTCTATTCCAACTAAGAGTGTGAATAAATATTTATTCAGGGGTAAACAACAGGCTGGTGTAAAAATAAACTCTTGCTGAAGCAGAAAAAGTTTTAAAGAAAGCGTGTTTGATATCTTTGAGAGATAATCTTCAGACTAATTAAACTGAACTATTTTACAAATGAGAGAACAAACATATCAAATAACAAATGTTTACTAAATGTTGACCAATCAAAGGTAGTATAAGTACTGTTTTAATGTTTACATGATGTCCAAGCTGCTTCATCATATTTTTCTTTTGTATCTTTTTGTTTGAATATTTCCTGATATCTCATTAGTAAGCTCTTCCTCTACTAAAAATTCTAACTGACATCTAGGGTAGACACTGACCAGCTAATCTAATTCCCCAGCAGGTACATTTTTATTAGCTTCTATCCCAGTGACTGAAACCTCCTGGCATCTATTTTGTACTCTACTGATCCAGAGAAACTTCATAGTGTAACAGCCCCTCTCTCCCACAAAATACCCAGAGATCTAATTTCCAAGAAGAATCTAGTTCATTAAGGGATTTCTGTATTATAGTCCTTTTTTTAACATCTCCCTGCCTCAGTGTAGGTTCTTTCTAAAATGTAGCCATTGTGTGATTTTGTTCCTTTTTCGCTTACCATATTGACGTTAGTAGAGCATAAAGTGCTGTGCTTAAAAATATGATAAATTATGAAAAATAGTCATACCTTCATTAATTTACCTCAACAAAGTGTTCACAACCAAAGTTTACATATCTGTTTTTATAACTGTGGGGTCCTAGTGATAGTTTTACAGAAGTAAATTTTTAAATATTTTTATGTTTTTCTGTAATTTACATCCATATAATGATGCTATAGATAATTAAAGAAACATTAAATAATTTCTATTTTATAGGACAGCTTTGATATAGTTCTAGCAATATAGAAATAAACCACTACATTTTCTACCACTGTATCAGAGAGTCTGTTAAGAATCTGATTTTATGTAAAATATTCTCACCTACCTGTAACTTCAAAAGTGATGGATAGGAAAGGCACAGCACTAGCCTTTGGCGTACTCTGATATTTACTTTCTGAAATAACATTGAAATAGAACAGTAAAAATAGCCTTTTTCCCCCCCAAAATAGCTAAAAGTAGGCTAGTTTGTGGAAATAGTAGGTAATACAAAGACTACAAAGAATTTTTATTTCATTTAGGGATAGTGACTATTTTTTTCTACTTAATTTGTTGCAGAGCATGGGAAAACATGAGCTCTTTGTTCATTCTTCTTCTATCCATTCACAGCTCAATCAACTTTCGCTCCATCCATCTTTCCACTGATCCTCCAGAACTTTCTGCTGGTTTATCTCATGCTATGTCATCACACAGGCTTATTATCCAGGTTGTCTTTCTTAATAACCTCAAATCCTACAGACCTCCTCTAGATTTCACTGTAGATTATTAGATATATTTTCTACCAAAGAATGTTCTTAAATTTCCTATAATATAAATCATGGCAAGCTCCATGGTGCTTTATAACCAATACTTTTGGTTTCCCTCATTTAAAAACATGTTCAAACTATTTCGAATGGAAGAAATTCTTAGTGACTGCAGTTAATCTACTTTCATTTCACTTTGAGCTTGTAAAAAAAATCAATTTATGTTCATGCATCCAATGATCAGCAACATTTCATCAGCTTTCTAGGGCTTATCCCAGTAACCTCGCCATGGGCAAGGCTTCTTCTTGTCACTTTCTGATAAGGGTAGATTTCATGCCAGCGTAAGCTGGACACTTTTCAGCCCACTGTAACTCTAATCAGCTGGCTGAACAGAAACGTTACTGCTAGCTCTTCTCAGTTGTCAGGATTGGAAGGGTTACCTAGGTCACGTTAAGTATTTTCATTCATTGTTGTCTTTATTACTGTTAACTGACTCATACCACATGAGGCCATGAAAATTGAATTAAATTGTGCTAAGGTGGGCAGTACCTGTGTAATATGATATGCCAAGATGATAAAGGACGTTATATGAATTTCATATCTTTTTTTCAGTATTTTTGTGTCAAGAAATTTTATTTTTGAGTTAAGTATTTTATTTTGAGTTAATGTATTTTAGTAGTTTGGTTAAAGGTGAAAACTTTTCTAGAACACACAGTACAGATCTGCCAAAATAAGTATAGATTTTGTTCTTCAAATGAAGCATAACATAAATTTCTCTTAGGGTAGGTTATTCATGGTGACACAGCCAGACTTTCTTGAGATCAGTACCTTCTTGTTAGAATTGATGGAGTTATTTTGAGAGATTTCCCTTTCTTCGTAAAGTAAGCCTTCATTCTTTTCATAGTTATTGAATGAAGATACATGGAAAATTCTTCACATCCCACAGTCAAATTGTGCTCCACTTACACATATTTATAGACCTTGGGATGCTGGTGTATTGAATAAGTTTCCTATTGGGAAATGCTAATTGCTTCTGGAGGAAACTTATATAGTCTAAGTTCTGAGAAGTAGAAGCTGAAACTTCTAGGGGGAAAAATCAACTGTTTTTTTCCAAGGAGGATTATAGTAGTCTTGCTGTGTGACATGAAAGGACACATATTCCTAAGTTATTCACATTACATGCTTCCATGATAAATATTAATTTCAGAAGAAATGATTATTTACCTATCCACTGATTTTTGCTTTGGCATTTGCTACTCCAAAAGATACATCTTGGTGTGACTTTTATTTTTGGCACTCTGCTGTGTTTTGACAGCAGTAGAGAAACTCCATGACAAAATGATTTAAAAATGTATCCAGTTCTAATTCCAAACCCCAAAGGCTCTTTTCAAAGTAATAACCTACAGGACATAATTGACATTCAGAAACTAAACTCTAAACTACCTCTAGCAATGAAATTATACTACTTTGAGAGGACGGCTATAATAAATCCACCTAAGAGTATTAAAAACGTAGCCATTAAAGTGGCCAAGAAAATATTAATGTACTAACATTACATGTTTTATACTACTTCCTTACAACTTCAAGATATATTAGTAGTAAAATGTATCCTGAGGCTAGATTCCTAAATGAGTTGACATGCTATATAAAGTTAATGGGTAAAAAACAATTAAATTTTGCAAGTTACACATTCAAAACCTGAATCGGTGGTCACAGGTGCCACTCCTTTTCGGGGAGGCAGTAAAGCCATCTTCTGTTTTTTGAAACATCCATTTCTCTTGGTTCTTTTCCCTTTTTTCTGGTTATTTTTGATCAGATTCATTCTCTGCATATCTCCTGCCCCCCCTTTTTTTGGTCTCTGTTAATATGGACTAAGGTCTTTATTCTTTAAGCTTTCCAACCAACATATTTGCTGGGAAATACTATCCCATTATACCCACAACTTGCTAAATACAACATATTCATCTTTTCTGTTAAGATTTCGCTTTTGTTTTAGCTTCTCTTTAATGGTTTGCTAATGCTGTTCCCTTTTGCATTCCCGACCCATTTAACTTTATGGCACATACTCCTCATCACTTAACTCAAGTACCACTTTCCTCTTCTATGAAGGTTTCTGTTTCTGTGATCCCTGTGCAGTTATTCTAAAACTCATTTATAACGCATAGCATATTGCATTATTAACTACTACAGGCCCAATTCATGAAATTCGTGCAAGGGACTCTCGCAGCCCCAGCTTTGTCTGGAAGGACGTCCAGAAGGATGTACAGAAGGTCATTCAGCTGTCTGGTCTAATTAGCATATTACACTTTTATTATTATATATTGGCTTGTTTATGTGTGCTCATGATGACCGTGAATATTTTCCTAACACAAAATTTGTATTGACATTTCTATCCTCACCATCCGTTGTTAACTAAAAAATATACATTAGTGATAGACATCCTGCTATCCTTCAGGTAGAGAGAGGGAAATGTAAAAGGGTTAGCTTACAGCATTGCTTAAAAATATCTATATTTGTGTGGATATAAAAGCTACTAATCATATCTAACAAAAGAATAATATGCAAATTGACCATGCTTCCTATCAAGCCACTCCCACAGCCATGCCCATAGGCCAATCAGGAGCAAATTATGCAAATAAACCCCAACAAAAATGGCTGCAGCCACTGAGAGCAGGAGGGAGGCTTGGGTTTCCCTGGCAATGAAGGAAGCCAAGCTTTCCGCCTGCCCTTGCCGGCCTAGGCCTCCTCTCAATGCTAAAAAGTTTCAATTATAGAAGATACATAAAGCCAACAGAAATGGCTGAAGCCATGGAGCTGAGAGAGCAGAGGCTAGGGTTGCCAAGCTTCTGCAGCCCTAATGCCTAGGCCTCCACTCTAGGCTACAAAGTTTCAATTATAGAATTTAAATAACCCAAACAGAAATGGGTGCCACCACAGAGTGAGCAGAAAGTTTGGCTTCGCTCCAGGCTACAAAGTTTCAATTGAAGAACATAAATTAATCCCAGATCCCAGGACCTCTGCTTGGGTTGATGGGGGGCATGGCAAACCTGCAAACCACCATAGGCTCCTCCCCGAGGCTGCCCCATGCCCTAAGGGAACTCCCACCCTGATCCAGGACACCCTTTAGGGCAAACCAGCTGGCCCTCACCCATGCACCAGGCCTCTATCCTATCTAATAAAAGAGTAACACTCAGATTGATCATCACTCCAACATGCAAGAGTGCTGCCCCTATGTGGTCAAAGATCCTGCCTCCATGTGGACACAAGATGGCCACCACAAGGTGGCCAGCAGGTTAGCGCATTGGGAGGTTTCAGGCCTGCAAGGGAGGGCACTTGTGGGTGATCGGGCCAGCAGGGGAGGACAGTTGGGAGAGACCAGGCCTGCAAGGGAGGGTAGCTGGAGGAAAACAGGCTGTAGGGGAACAGTTAGACATCAATTAGGCTGGCAGGGTAGTGCTTAGGGGGTAATCAGGCTGGCAAGCAGAAGCAGTTTGGAGCAATCAGGAAGGCAGGCAGATGAGCAGTCGGGAACTAGCAGTCCTGGATTGTGAGTGAGATACCCCTTGAGGGGTCCCAGATTGGAGAAGGTGCAGGCTGAGTTGAGTGACACCCCCTCACTCCCGCCCCGCCCCCCCCCCCCCCGGTGCACAGATTTTGTGCACCGGACTTCTAGTTGACTATAAAGTTGATTCAATAATGATTAGAATTTCAGAGTAATACTAATATATGATAATATATACATTTAGCCCTGGCCATCTCAAAATCACTTATCCTTTTGTACATTTATTATATCTGGTTCCAAAACTGAGATTTAAATAAAAATATTCTAAAATGTGTTTAATTAAAAGGTTAAAATAAGTCATACCTTTGAGTTAAAGGCTTCTTTTTGTTTTGTTTTTACTATAGTTTGATTCTGTATTTATTCTGTATTGATTTCATTTAAACTCTAATTGAAAATTTTACTCAATACTACAATTGACCTATTTTTCAACCACATTATAAATAGAAAAGGGAGGATTTTTTTAATAAGCGATTATACTTCTAATACCAGGCAAAAAAAATTTTGGGCTTTAGAATATAATTACAAGATTAGTTTTTATTCTACTTTTGTAAATATTTACTCCTAAATTTTCACTCAGAGCCTAAAGTTAGAAAATTTAATGATATATCTGTCAACAAATCTGACCAAACATAGAAATGAAATTAAATAGTTACAACCAAAATTTGGATTATTGTTCACCGTAGTGGACAACAACCATAATGTGAACAGAAATGTGGCTATGCATGCCCCAGATGGCTGGGTATATATTCCTGCAGCATCTCATGCTCGGTCTCCATGCCTGATCCTTGAGAAGAAAACACAGCTTACCTTCTTTGTCCTTGTGGGTCTTTACGTGTGAGAGGTTTTCACTGGTCTGCACACAGTACACCTCTCGGGTCTGGACCCCTCCTCCACAGAGGGCCGTCTGGTTGCCTCGCCTCTTGTCCTGCTGACTGAGCAAAGGGTCCACGCGGCACTCGGTCCACTCTGTGGCTCTCCAGCCATACCTGAAAATGCCATCAGTGTCAGCCATGTTTATTGAAAAAACTCTGCTCTGTTCTTTTGTTGTTGTTGTTGTTAAAAAGGTAATTCAAAAAACACTTTACTCTTGAAGCAATCGCAAACTACCATATCTCTGGTGCAGATTCACATTCAATCTCTTCTCCTTTACCTCAACAGTGCTCCATTTAAGGAGGAGTTTAATTTAGGATGATCCTGTTTTAATTGCAATCACTGGAAGTTGCTTATAAATATTTTATTACAAGAGAGCTTAATGCTGAAAACATGAAATTTTATGTTCAGTTAAGCTAAACTCAGGCTTCCTCTTTTTCAATACTTCTAAACAAAGGGGGACTGAATTTAAGAATGAAAAACATTCCAAGTGATGATTAAGCCAAACATTTATTTTGCCTTTAATAAAATGCATGAAAATTGCTTCTTCATACTAGATTAAAATTATAATTGTGCTTTAGGATTAAAAAAATGTAACAACAATTTAGAGGTTTCTCTTCATTGTCAAGAATGAGTGCTTTTGTCCTAGCCAGTTTTGTTCAGTGGGTAGAGCATCGACCTGTGGACTGAAGGGTCAGGGTTTGATTCTAGTCAAGGGCACACACCTCAGTTGTGTACTTGATCCCCGGAACTGGTTGGGGTGCAGGAGGGAGGCAACCAATACATGAGTTTCTCTTTCTCTGTCTCTCCCTCTCCTTCTCCCTCCACTTTCTCTAAAAACCACTAGAAAGGGGAGGGGGCTGGTGTCAATAGGGTAGAAAGGAGACATATGTAATACTTTTAACAATAAAAATAAATAAATAAAATAAATAAGAACCAATGGAAAAAAATATCCTTGGATGACAATTACCAACAACAAAAAAGAATGAGTGTTTTTCTGTAGCACTGAGCTTCCTTGATGAGTGCTGATAAATGATGAAAAGAGCTGACGTTTCTAATCAGTGGATCACAGGAAAGACAATCTGTGATTCTAAATTAAAGCTCCAATCAAGATTATGATGTGGAAGAAATGTCAGGAGCTTGTCAGCCCAGCACACGCTTTAAGGAGATAGGCAGGGGACCATTTCCTGATGCCAATGAAGATAGGAAGTGGTGGCATTTCTCCACCTCAAGGAAAATGGATAGTCTAAAAGCACAAAGAAAATGGCTCATGTAGCACTTTGTGTCACTTTAACCAAGATGCTTCCCTACTAATCAGATTAACAGCCAGCATGGGTACAAATGGATGTGCTAATGCTCATCTCTACTAGAAGAAGAGATTGAATGGGCTCTCAGATGTCTCGTCTCCATGCTCTGCTTTGTCGATGGGAAAGTTTCATGACAGGAGAGCTGACTTTCATGACCCTTTTTCATTTTCATAAGTGAGGGTTCATGGCTTAACAAAGGTGCAGGACAGGAGCATCAAGCAATAACACTCTTGACACATGTTTATAAAGGAAGTACAGCATTCAGGTTAATTCTGAAAACATGAATAATTGATAGCTTGGGCAAAGTGTAGAAGGTGGCAGGCAGGGGTGTGAGAAAAGTAAAACCAGACAAATCATTCATCAGGGGACTTAAATTAGCACTCTGCGTTTTTATAGAATGCAGTCTCAATTCGGGTCACCTAAGGAGTCCTGTGAAAGGAGTAAATTTCCAATAATGTAAATTGGTGTCCAGCCGGTGTGGCTCAGTGGTTGAACATGAACCTACGAACCAAAAAGTCATGGTCCAATTCCCATTCGGGACACCTGTCTGGGTTGTGGGCTTTGTCTTTAATAGGGATGTGTGCAGGAGGCAGCCAATCCATGGTTCTCTCTCATCCCTGATGTTTCTATCTCTCTCTCCCTCTCCTTTGCTCTCTGAAATTAATGGGAGGGGGGGCAGTAAGTTGGTGACACATTCTAAAAATGCTATTCTCCCAAAAGCAGGGAGGTGGAGGGGGAAGATAAAGAAACTCAGAATATGTATTTATTTTGTTAATGGTGCTTGAATATCTGAGAAGAGAAAGAATAAAACACCTAGCTTGAGACAAAAATAAAAGAAATTCATAGGAGACAAATACTCTGGCTGGAGATCCAGGCAAATTCCTGGAGCCTATTTGTGAAGAGGAGCTTAGGTGTCAGTGGGGCTCGCAGAGGAGACAGGCAGGAAGCTCTCTGGGGTTTCTAATCACTTGTTACATCGGGGGAGAAGGGAGGGTTCCAAAGTGCTGCAGGATTGAAGGTCTCATACAAACCATCCCCATCCTTGTTTGTGTTACCCTTCTTAGAAGTAGGAGTAGGAGTAGTATTTTCCTCCTCCCTGTTTCAGGAAGTTCATGTTCTTTAAATGTTTGCACTATTCCAGAGGAAAACCTAATGAAGCTTGTGTATATCCACTGAGAAACTAACATTTTCATAGTTGGTTTTTATAAATATTCTAAGTAGTCTATATTCAGACTAAGCTAAAATGTATTTATTGTGAAGATGATGCACAGTAATGTGTTAAAAATCATATTTTTATGCAAAAAGAGAATAAGAGTGCCAAATATTTCAGAATTTATCTGAATTCAATGAATATTTATTGGGCACTTACTGTGGTCAGGCCCTGAGTTATATGCATCTCAGTTTTTAAAAAAGTGAATAGGCACCATTTTTGTCCTCAAGGAGTTTCATGTCTTATTATTTTATTCTATTCAATAGGATTTGTTATATGTAGTACTGAATTTTAATAGGACTTTCTTATTTTACCTTATAGGATAGAGCTTTTATCGCCTGACAACCAAATCCAACCTGTCTTCTACATTTATACATAAAGTTTTATTGGAACATATCCACACCCATTTATATATTATCTGTAGCTCCAGAGTTAGAGCTGCAGCTATTTGGCTCATAAAGCCTAATACATTTGCACTTTTCCTCTTTAAAGAAAAAGTTTGCCAATATCTATTATAGAAAATATATAAACAGAGAATTGCTGCTAAAAGTCTAGCCCTCATGGAGATTTGAAAATACAGCTTGCTACTGATACTTTTATTGGATAAAATCATTTTTTTTTTCAGGATACTGTTTGTAAAGAGATATTTTCTTTTCCCACTCAACATTTGTAAAAGTCACTATTTCTCAACCTACTCTTCAGCTGCATTAAACAGCTCAACAGACTGGGCAGAGCCAGCAGCAGAGGCTGCAGCCTTATTTACTCACGTAGCACAGGGGGCAGCTGCCTCTCCTTGAGACACGCAGGGTTCTGTTTCCTCAAGTTCTGGACACTCTTCCTCGCTGCCAATAGGAAACTGCCTGATGATCCGGGTCCTCACACGAGTGCCTTTAGGGGACACCACATCGTGGCACACTTTTGAGCAGGGGCTCCACTCTGACCACTCCGACACCTGGCACTCTTTGGTGATGACACAGGACTGGAAGGTCACTGGCAGCTTCTCCTGCTGGCACAATCTGCAAAAGACCATTGATATTCTCATCACACACACAGACAGTTATGAACTTGGTCTTCTGTGTTCCACAGTGAAATCAGCGCGGGCATTTTTATGTCTACTTGGAGGGGTGTGAGAAAAGTAATGGAATTCTAATTTCATTGAAAATACATCAACATTTATGATGTGTAAAAGCATTTAGACCCAAAGCTAACGTTTGCATTTCCTCCTATTTTGTAAGAGTTGTTAAACCATTCGTGGGAAATAGAAAATAAAGGGACTAAGCAAAATTAGCTGAAATGAAGTTTACCATATTGTTCATTTCACTCATTCCAGATTTGTTTTAATTTAGAGAATGAGAAACCAAGAACTGTTACCATATGATAATTTCCATTCTGTTTAGTGATTTAAATAAACATGCCTGGCCAACTCAATACAATATGGTTTTAAATAGAAAAAGTAGTTTGCTTAACATTATTATTAATATCATTTGAAACGTTAGTTGTCACTTATAATTATAATGCATATTTATTCAAATAAATCAACTTTTCCAGTTCACACTTTAATGCTTTAATACACAGCATACATATGGATATCTTAATTAAATATACCATAAGCATTAGAAATAGAATCCATTTATATCCATATTACTATAGATATATCCAGTAAATACATGTCTAATATTTATTTTAAAGTATTTATGTTTGAACTCTAATCTATCAATGCCTTCCTGAATTAAAGAAATGTTGGATTTTAAATTGTAATGTCTATATATGAAGATGAAGATGATGTCATGAATGTCCATGACTAAGGGCATATGCACTTTGAGAAGTCTCCTGGAATTGAAAGGCCTTGTGTTGATTTTTAGTTGAACTCTTGCCCATTCTCAGTATCCAATAATGCATGTTTATGAGACACAGGCAGTCTGTCGCCATGATAGAGCCATCCGTTCCAATGGGAGAATGCACTGATAGTTCTGCTTGACATTCAGGTGCTATATTTAACTATGGTAATCAACCATACAGAGGCAGGTCCACTTTAATGTGCCAGCTCACATTCAATGCTCTTAATTTTACTGGCATGTGTATAGAAATTGCACTCTTAGGAGACAGCTAGAAGCATCAAAGTCAATTTGTCTGAGTTGAGATGTCTGGGAAGTAGGATGAAGTGCAAGTGGTGGTCAAAGGGCCTTGTGAGTCAGCTCTGTTTTTCTTATAACCACAGAGAGGACTAAAATCCCATTTTTATTCAAATATCATGGACTGGGTATTAACAGTGCATTAGATATAGCACTAACTATAGAGCAAAACTTCTGTGAGCAAGTTTTCACATTTATACTTGAGAGCTTATCCATGAAATCAGGCAAAATAATGTCCAAATGATAACCTCTATATTTCTTCTCTTACAAACATCTTCCTATTTAATTTCCTCTTGGATATATATCCTATGCTTCATGAGATTTAAAATGGACATACCCAGGATATATCCAAGAGAAAGAAGAACCCAGTAAGTAGACCCAGGAAGAAGATTCAGGGTTTGGTAAAGTTCTGGACAACTTCTCTACTTTTAGAAACCATGAGCATATTAGAGGACAAAAGCTAAGGCCACAAGAGTAGCTGAGCGCTCACATACTGGGGCTCATTTCAGGCTTGCATAATTCACACATGGCCTTACAGTGAACCTTGGTAGGCCGGTCCATGAGCACTGTGATATTTATTAACTTCATTTTTTATTTTTTATTGTTAGTGAAACTAAGTAAGTTCACCAAATCATCCATGGTTGCTGAATTATTCAGCTGCCATTCTCTAACCATTCTCTCCTTCATTCTGGCCATGCAAAAAGTTGACAGCACAGAGCTTAGGGGAAACTATCTATTCTAGTTCATTATGACTTTCACGAGAACATGACCCTCTGGGAGGCAAAGGCACGCGCTGTGTCTGTTGGTTGGTCTGAGGAAGCTAGATAGAACCGCACAATCTCAGACCCCCAGGCTATCCTACTGAATAATAACCAGTATTTTCACATTCCCAGGTGATCCATATGCACAATGAGGTTGGAGAATACTGGTCTAGGGCTAACTGCTAACCAGTCGAAAAATATAAAGCCACCCAATAATTACAATTGGCAAATGAGTCTTTATCAGTGCAGCCTTATTTCTTTCAGACAATGGGAACCAAGTAAATCACACAAAAAGAAATTTAGTATCAGATATTAGGTGGTTTATATGATAATTGGATAGGCTGGAGGGAAAGGTTTCTAAGCCAAGCCTTCAGCTTCCAGACCTCAGAATCACTTCACCATTTCTCTGATCCGGAAAGCTTTTTTGGTGGCTACAAGCAGCCACATTTCTGGTACCAACTTCCCTGTTAAATGGGTACTTCTGTCTCTTCCACTGCCTTCAGTTTAAAATCCAGGCCCAGATCTAGCACATTATTGAAGTCCGGCTGCAAGCAACTTTGCACACTTGGTTGTATGTTATAGTTGTAGTACAGGAAATACCACCAGCGCAGGGCTACTCAAAATGTGGTCCCCAGATGAGTGCAAGTGTTGGTGAGGGGTGTGAAATGAGCTAAGCACAGAACTGAAAGTAAATGTTGAGGCATTTTTACACCAATTTGAAGTCTGCAATACTCAAGTGCATGACCAGTGGACATAATTCACTGAAGACTGTATAGTCCAGTTTATTCATGTTGAATGCCACTGGGAGAGGCATATGGCATGAGCTACATGCTAGACGTACACAGTACAACCATGTTGTTGGAGCTCGAGGAAATCAAACACAAAAATAAAAATCAGCCAGAATCTGATCCTTTAACATAGATAGCTTGAGAAGCACCACACTGGTGGTATTGGATGATTCATGAGCTAGCTAACCTGTGGTAACCCCCAAACCCAGCTTAATTCCCAGCTTCTTCATGAGGCCTATAGAGTGTGATGAGCTCATACGATTTTTTCATAAATAGAAATCATTTGGGCACTTAAGAACATATTATCTATAAACAGGGTCCTTACCAATCTGGGTTTTTTAGCTCCTACAGAGTAAGTCAATAATAAGCACTTATAATCTTATTGAATTAAAGAACATTTTTTTCTTTCTATAAAGGTACAAATCAATTCAATAACATTATTCATGTTACAAGAAGATTGTTTATATAGAGGATATTACCTAAACCTTTTCATAATATCAACAAGCACCCCCAAATTTTATATAAATGAACACAATTTGGTGTTCAGAGAAGATTACATTTTCATTTTGTTTATATAAAGCAAAATATATGTGTGGGCTTGATACTCGGTTATGACAGTATGATCACACATTTTATTTGATTAGGTAGTTTGTTCTAAAAATGAAAGTGGTTTCTTAATCTTGGTCATATAAGCCCCATTACTCAAATATAAGAGTAATGGGGCTTAAACCACATATAGAGTATTATTGTAACTCTAGTGACTATTTCAGAAAATAAAAAGACATGCTTTTTGAGGAAGATGCACTTTTTGCATATACTGATATGTGACTGATATGGTACTGAGAGCCATTAGCCAATTGGCAGTCATTTCTATGGTCCCATATCTTATGTGCACATATGAACAGACTTAATGTTAAAATTATATTTAGCGATTACTAATATAATCAGATACATTTTTCCCTACTAACCTAATGTTTACTTTTTCAATGAAAAAAGTGAATGGACCCAGAGGACTGCCCCGTTTTAATGAGTCCCCAGTGTGTAGCAAGTTACAAAACAATGACTTTTGTGCTCACAGTCAAGAGCCCCCAGACTTTCCCAAGCTGCCACTCTTGAGGTACATGACTCTGACCTGGTGACAATTACTCTGCCCCATAGCTTTTCTGCCTGGTGAAATCACATTTTCCTAAAAGACCACTACGGTCCCGTTCTCCAATAAAATTTAAGACCCTTACGTTTCCATTACCTAACCAGTCTAATTACTTATTGTGGTTTCAGATGGAATCTTAAAAACAACAACAACAACAACAAAACCAACAAACCTTTTCAAGCTTTAACTACATTCAAGTTGCAGTCCTTTTTAAACACAAATTTAATTTTCTATAAGTTACCATTTATTTATCAATGTAAATGAGCAGCTAACAAATTTTTTTTGAGCTAATTTCATTCTCTGAGTATGCTCTTTCCTTCACAGAATTCATCAAGTTAGAAGCAGTAATTCTTTTGGAAGCAAAATGTATGCACAGTCAAACCACTTAAAAAATAAAGGCAGAGGTCTTTCCCCTTGCTTTGATATTTGAAAATCTTTTGTTGAGCTGCGGGGGAACGCTGCCAGATGGTGTCACCTGCCAGCTGGAGTGATCATATGCTCCCTATCACAGCTGAGGGCCACGCTGCCGGTCAACAGCTGAATGTGGGCTATCGGCACGGCACGTATCTAGTAATGGGATAAACTGCTACAGCAATGAGGCCTCCCTGGAAGGGCTGGTGCCGACATTTTCTGTCCTTTTTACAGGCAGCTGTTTCCTTATCACCCCCGTGCTGTTCAGGCAATGGATCAACATGGAGATTCATGGCACAATCCCAAAGCCACCGGAGTGAAAAACTCTAGATAGCTTCATGAGACTGGAAGAAACCATGTACCTGCTGGACTTCTAAAACTGCGTTGCGTGGCATGGATCATTTCGGCAATTCTTTTCATCAAGGGTATATTTTGGCATGAAGGATTTTTTGCCTGTTTTAAAAACATCAACTAAACAAACAAATAAAAACATAACTACATGGATATTTTAGGGGGTATTTTGGGTTCTGTACCCAATTTCAGTGTGTGTGTGTGTGTGTGTGTGTGTGTGTGTGTGTGTGAAGAGAGAGAGAAAGAGAAAGAGAGAGAGAGACAAAGAGAGAGAATGAATGAATGAATGAATGAATGAATGTGTGTTGCAGCAGAGGGGGTTCCCAGCACCAACAAGCAATTCTAGGACAACAGCAAGTTGTTCCAGAAATCAACTTGATTCTGACACTTTGCCTCGAGGTATGTACCATCAGGTTCCACAGGTGAAGGGCTCAGTCCTACCAGACCGCTCTCCACATGCGTCAGATGCCAGCTGCAAGCCCAGATTGTCACCTGTGCTTCTGACCGGCTAGCTATAAATCAGAGGTTCTCATTTCTCTCTCTTCGGGTTCCGTTAATTTGCTAGAAGGGTTCACAGAGCTCGGACAAACATAAGCATTTTACTTACTAAACCACCAGTTTCCCGGAAAGGAATATGTAAGTCAGGAACTGCTAGATGGAAACGATGCATCGGACAATGTGTGTAAGAAGAGATTTGTCACCCCCGTGTCCTTTCCAGGTGGGACACTCCCCCAACCTCCACATGTTCACCAATATGGAAGCTGTCCAAACCCAGACCTTAGGGCTTTTATGGAGACTTTATTCCATAGTCATGATTGATTAAACAGTCAATTCCTATAAATGTTAGGCACGAAGATGATGGCAAAGACCAGACAAATAAACTTAAAAATCTGAATCTAACTTTTAGCATTAACTTTCTTCTCTGGAAGCCACCTAAATTCTCCTTAACCTAAACTTTTATCTCCCCGGACACAGAGAGGAACACTAGATTATTTACTGTCTCTTGTTCATCTCTAATTTCTGCATGTGCAATACTATTTCTCCCCTATTGAACTTTATACTTCAAATCTTGCAGCTTTATTTTATTTATCCATTTGTTTAATTTGCCTCAGTACTGGGCAAGGCATAGACAACATACTTTCAGTTGATAAATTTCATGATGTAGATAACTAAATAGGAAGAAATCATTGTCAACGTAGCATTGAAGATAGTCAAGGGTATTTTATGAGTAATAAAACTGTAGAAGAGGCTTTAAATTGGAAGACGTAGAGTTCTTGAGAAATAGTACTTTAAAGTATTCTATCCATGAATCAAAAAGTCTTTAATAAACTCTTGAGATATGCAGTCTGTAGGATGAAGAACCGTTTGCTTAGTTCTTTCTACACTTAGAGAAATAAGAAAGCTTCATCATTTAAATGGCCATAACTCTATTTGCCATTCCATAATGCATTCTTAAAGGTTTCAAAAGGTTCAGGGAAGAAATCAAGAGTCAGAAATAGGGCTTGAAAAGAAAACATCTTTAGATAAATTGCAATAAAAAGAAAAAATGCAAAGTTCTTACAGTTATATGGGAATTCATACTAGAATATTTGTTCAACTTAATGAAAAACTGCCCCATTGTTAGCTATATTTTTATCTCATCATTTTTTCACAATGTTCCAATATACATCTCAAAGTTATTCCCCTTTACTGAAAATTAAATTCATTGGAAATCTCTTTTGTTGAATTAGAAAGCTAGATAGAAGAGGATGCTTAAGGGAGATTAATAAAAAGAGAGGGCAGATTCCCTTTTTAAGTACTTATTTGACATCTTCTAATAATACATAGGGGTTTCAAGTTATAAATTGAACTTTGATATAGATGACTCGTAATAAACATGGATATGAAAGAACCTCACATTTTAACCTCAATAGTACATAGTTGTCAAAACTATGAGAATTTGGAAAGATAAGACACACTTTTCTTTTATTGCAGTCTGCTTCAAGTGTTAGGAAAGACCTACCTAAATCAACATTTATTGTGCAATAAAAGAAACCGATCCAATTTCTATGTTAAGCGGAGAAAGTTAATGCATTAAATATATGCAGATGGCACTATTAAATATATAGATTTTCATTTTGGGGTGGGAGGATTGATTACAATATGTTATTTTATTGTGCTACATATTCTGTAACTGATTAATAAGGCTATCCTTCAGAGTATATTCATTCTAATATTAATGGGTAACTGTGTATTCAGACAGGAGACCTGTTATATCACTTGAAAAAATAATGACTGTACATTAAATGTTTACAAGGTAATAAATATTATTGATCAATGTCATTAATATTAACAACCATAATCATTGATTTAATGGTTTCGTAGGCATTACATGTCACTATTTGCTCAGAATAGCTACTATGCATACTAGATTTATAATC
Source organism: Antrozous pallidus (assembly GCA_027563665.1). NCBI lineage: Eukaryota > Metazoa > Chordata > Mammalia > Chiroptera > Vespertilionidae > Antrozous > Antrozous pallidus. Next base: position 65,489,900 of record CM050521.1, read on the forward strand.
AAATGCAATAAATTCATAGATTTAATAATATTATAATTTATAGGGTTATAAACTTCCTGAATCAAAGCAATATATAAAAACACAGGCGGGTGTTGAAGGTGTTAATCCAAGAAGCACCACTATGACTGAAATGAATCTAAGATAATACCCTCAACTGACTCCTCAATTTTATAGATGAGGTAACTCTGACCCCAAAATGTTACACAACCTGCCAAATGCATAAAATAGCTGTCAATGGCCCTTTAGCATCTTATGTGCTGCCATCCCAGAACCTAATATGAATCCTTGAGTTCTCGATGACAGTACCCCAACTCCTTGCTATGATATCCTGAATTACTGCCTAAGAGAAAGGTACCAGATTCCTACTCCTGGTGGCTTTAGTGAACAGCACCGAGGGTGATCCCCTGCTCTTCTCCCTCTTCATAGCACAGCTTGAGTTACACGTGTGACCTGGATTCTACAAGGCTAATACAACGATGTGCAACCTGGCAGGGATAAGAACACAGCTGCATGCAACTTAAGGATGTGATTGTCCTGAGAATGAGATAAGTAGACGCAAAGATGTTTGGTTATTCTTCCCTGTTTAGAACAGAGCTTCTGTCGTTAAGGATATTGAGTAATGAGCGGTGAGTTAAAGGCATGGAACCTAACCTGGCAGGAGGTGTAATTCGACCAGATGTGCTTCTGGCTGTGCGGAATCTAGGCTTGTCTCCTTGTCTTACTCAGGAATCCTGCACTCTGCCTTATTGCCAGTAACAAACTCCTTTCTGTCTTTAAACTAACTGTTGTGGACTCTGCTATTTGCAGGTAAGAACACTGACCAGTAGACTAGTAAGCTAGTACTAATTTTCTGATAAATTCACTTAAGTCTGTAATTACTGCTTTGGCTAAATATATAGTGTACTCATTTTCTATTATTTATAAATGGCTCTTACTTTTTTTTTTTTTTTTACAGCTTAATCTCCTCTTCAGCCCAAGGGTATGCATTTTTCTTTTGGCTCTCTTTTAGTTGCTAGTTTCTAATTGTAATGTGCAATTATAGTGACTATAGTCTTTTTAAAATAAATGGAAGCACACTGACTTAATCCAGATTTGTCTGGTCTCACACAGTGTATTTTATCCACCACATTATGTAGTTTTGACCTCTACGATTTCCTCCATTATTTTAATTACTCTAATGGAGGAAATCCATCCACAAATTAGATACTGTTTATGGTCTCTTCTATTTGCCTTTACTATTTAACATTTTAAAAAATAGTTCGCTATTATTCTGTTTGTTGTACTGTACACAGAGGGCTCTACATTTATTTTTTTAAATACTTCTGTCTCTAAGCTGATACTCTATTTAAAATGTGAAATAAAAAATATTTCAATCCCTTCATTTTTATCTGTAGTAAAACTTATATAAATAATTAAATAAATATGCAAATCTCTGCACCAATAAAGGCACATTACAAGGCCCAGCAACTTTGCACACATTTGCTACTCCTTCCTTCATAAGTTATCACAGTTTTACATTTCTTTGCTTTTAAGAGGAAAATGCATCATGACAACATGACCTGGAAGTTAGTTCAGCACAGTGTTCTCATTTTAACCCTCTCCTCTAAGTTGGACATATAACAAAATCAAGTCAAGGGGACATATGGGGGAGCTCCTGTAATGCACATGTCCTGTAATAACAACACAATCTGTTAGTATTGATTCAAGGCTGTTCAGAGAGGAAGACATACAGTTTAGATGCATTCTTTTGTCCTATCCAAAAATGTAAAATTGAAGAAATTTCAGGTTTTTCCTCAATTTTTCTCACATTAAAGGGAACCCAGAAAAATGTGGTTCCTAGCAGCACTGCTTAAATTTCTCGTTCTTTTACTCAATTAACCCACAGATACTTTCCCGACCCAATCCTCCCTCTTCTGTTGCTCTAATTCCTTTTCATAACAGAATACATCCTTGCAGCTTTTTCCTTTTTTCTCCTCAGAGAATAAAGGCAAAAGAAAAAAAAAACATTAATAGCAAAAAGAGCAGAAGAAAGTTGTGAATAATCACTGATTATTGATTTTTATTCTCTAACAATAATTCATTTAAATGCTTTTATTTTACAGTAATCAGCACCTTATTCTTCAAGGAGACTCAGAAAAAAGCATTATTTTTAGAATCTCACAGTGATGGTATACTAGTGCTTTGAAAAATAATTGTAAGTATATGCAGATATATCTAGGCAATACATTCTATGAACCTAAGATTTCCTCTATATAAAAGAAACTTTCTATCTAGACCATAGGACTTTGATCCTTCTTGAACTACTTTATAGAAGGATTGACTAGATTTGTGCTCTCACAATTCACCAGCAGCTGACAGAAAAACGAGTATATGTACAACACACACATACATATACACACACACACACACACACGTGTGCACACTGACATAATTTAAAATATAAATCATGTTTCATTTTTTTCTATTAGCTGCTCAGGTATGTCTGCCTAACTTGTTTTCTAAGTGCTATAGTCAAACTTCAAATGTGATTTTAATGCTTCATATAATATCCTCTTTTGCCAATTATATGTACATAGATATGTATACATATTTACATATATGTACATACATATATATAATTCATGCACTGATTTGTTCATTCATGTTTTTTTTATAAACCACCTCCAAGTCCTTATTGGAAGTAGATTATAATTACGTTATATGAATGCTAACAGAGATCTGAAATAGATAAAACACTGAGATTTTAAAAATAACACTTGTGTTTTTCCTTGTTAGCAAATGATACAAGTACTTCACACTATTCAGCATTCTATTTATCATAGATTATCAAAAATCGCGAATTTCTTTGCTGTTACATTAAATACCTCTTGTTAGATGTTATGGCCTGGTCTAATTAGGAAGTGAGTTAGGATAAAGGAAAATTAACCACAATGTTTTGTTTCAATGCTAACTTACTCTTTAAGTGATAGGCTAGTTAAGAGATCTAGAGTTAATTGAAAATTACCATTATAAAGAGTCTCTTTTCAATTAGCTATCAGAGAGGAAGAATATATTACTATATTTGAAGACCACAGGCCTCACTGCCAACTCTGGGTTCCCATGGAACAGGAATTCTAACTAGTAACAATGCACTTCCTTAAACAGGATTCAATTTGCATAAATTCCGTAACATAGAATCTCCATTATAAAGCTTCTTCATCTTGAATTATTTTTGGAATAAATCTCAGTGTGGAGCACAGAATAAATGTGGTATTTTTTAATTATTTGAAGAATTTCTGAAGATAAAAGAGAACTCAAATACTATTTACTGTTACATGACTTGATTTTGATCACAAATTTTCTCCTGCTGTCCTAATATTTAAAAATAATTATTTCAGCAAACTTAAATAAATCCCCCAAGAAAACTGTTGATTATAGTTGAAACTGCTTTGTTCATTCAAGTAAAAATATGATGCAAATAAAGTAATTAAAACACTGGAAAAGATGAAAAAAACCTTTTTGTTAATGCTATCACTATTTACTCTGAAAAGTAGTGTAGTCAAGTCAAGACTCTAATAAAACATTTTTTGAATTAAAAAGAATTGGTAATGTAAATAGATATAAGCTAAATGCAAAAAAAAAACCAACAAAAAAAAACAATGGTTTTACCCTTGTAAAAAGCACCCAGACATAAAAAATGTTAAAATCTCTATATTAGCAATAAAAAAATCACATAATATGCTTAAGAATGAATGCAGCAAGAACTATCCAGAATGGGTATAAAATTATATTATTTTAAAACATAACACACATTACAACTGCAGAAGAAACTGAAAACTATAATACAGTCTTGATGGCCATTTATAGTTACATTTAAATAAAAATGATCCTAGTTAAAATCACAACATGGTCCCCTCTTACGAGTAAGTACAAAGACCTCCTCATTTGGCCCTGCCAGAGTGGCTCAGTGATTGAGTGTCAACCCAGAAACCAAGTATAATTTAATTCCTGGTCAGCGCACATGCATGGGTTGCAGGCTCGATCCTCAATAGGGGACATGCAGGAGACAGCTGACCAATGTTTCTCTCTCATTGATGTTTCTCTATGTCTATCCCAGTCAGTCCCTTTCTCTCTAAAACCAATAAAAATGTATTTAAACACACACACACACACACACACACACACACACACAAAATAAAGACCTCGCCATTTAAATCGAAAAAAAAATTAAAAAGAAGAGCAGAAAGAAGAGCACTTGCCACTTCAAATACAGCAAAATATAGTACACATTCACTGTAGAAAAATCTATGTGGTGTTGTACAGGAGAAAACAAATTGATCAGTCATGTAATATAGAGAACCCAGAATTGGATTCTAAAAACTCTAAGCTATGAATAGTTCAAATAAATGAGGAAGATACAATCTGTTTAAAATAGCACCAGATATCTAAAGGAAAGGAAATAAAAATTGAAGCTCTGGCTTACACATTTATAAAATAAAATCCATAAAGGAACTACGTAAATTTAAACAACACAATATAAATCTCGAGAAAATCTAAAAGGCCAAATTTGTAATCTATGTCTAGGAAGGCCACCTTAATCTCAACTGAAAATTCAGAAGCTTCAACAGAAAAAAAGACATGTCTGATAGTTTTAAAATGTAAAACTTATGCAAATTAGTAAATCAATGATAAATCTGAAAACATTTAGATGAATATTACAAAGATTTAATTACTATAAAATAACATGAGCCATTAAAATTGGTAAGAAAAAACATAAACAAAAGAGAAGTAATACATGTCTTTTGTTCTGCAAATATAAGATGCATGGAAAATAAAACTCAAAGAGCCATGTACAAATGATGACCTTCTCAGGTTTCTACCCCGAGAAATGAAATTTCGAGGAATGATGTTATATGACTTGATATGCATGAGCCTAGGAACAGCTAAGAGCTTTTGTTCAGAGAAATGAAAGAAAAATGTTAGTAGTTGATCACCTTTTTGGAAAGCATTTAGAAATATCTTTTAAAATTAAATTTGATCCAGCAATCCCACATGTGGGAATATGCCCTAGAGAAATCAAAATATCAATTCACATGAACACATACATGAGGATATTTATTGCAGGTTGGTTCCTGGTAGTCATAACCAGAAATAAAGTTAACCCTCTTCAATAGGGTATTTAAAAAGAATGGATCAGAGTTATTCTGTATAAATTAAAAGTATCATTTAAGAAAAAATAAGGTGCAGAAAAACGTGCACAGTACAATCCATTTTTTAGAAAACTGAGCAAAATAAGTTAGTTGCATGGAACAGACTGACGAATTTCAGAGGGAAGGCAGGGGTAGGCGTGGGTTAAGAGGGGAGAGATTAATTGGGGAACTTATATGCATATATGCATAACCCATGGACATAGACAATAGTGTGGTGAAGGCTTGGGAGGGGCAGGTGCAGAGTCGTAGGGGTCAGTTGGGAAAAAAAAAAAACCAAAGGGGACATCTGTAATACTTTCAACAATAAAGGTAAATTTTAAAAAAGTTTGTTTCATCTATGCATGTATACATACAATCAATATGTATAGGTTCATATGACTACAGCTTGTTAACATAACTTACACTTCACAGGAAAATGAAGCTGTGCTTAATGTGTTAATATAATGCAAGAAAGGGGATAACAAATTTACCATATATGGCATAATCCAATTTATGTGAAACTATAGGATATAGATCATTATAACATGATGCATAACCACCAAAATATTATAAAATGGTTATTTCAGTATAATTGAATTCTAGGTGGCTTTTCATTTTCCCTTATATTTTAATATATTGTTCTTGGTTTAAAGATAATCTGTATTACTTATATAAGCAGAAAAATAAATCTATTTCCACTGTGTAAAAATAGTAATAAAATAAATATTTCATAAATAATTTATATATATATATATATATATATATATATATATATACACACACACACACACACACACACACACACATACTAGGGGTCCGGTGCAAAAAATTTGTGCACTGGGGGTGGGTGATCCCTCAGCCCAACCTGACCCCTCAATAGGGCTCTGCCCCAGACGCCTCGGCCCCACTCCCCAGCTCAGGCCTTAGCCCCGGCAGCGACCATCCAGCCCAGGGGCACCCCGCACTCGCGACGGCCAAGGGGAGAGCTGCCCAGAGCCCGGTCACTGCGTGGCACTGGGGGCACGGGCGCTGGACGCAGAGCACTCGGCCAGGTGTTCCCAACCTTGATCATGGAAATCAGCGGGACTCGTGAGGAGAGCACGGGGGTCTCTCACCTTCTGAACCTTCGGGCTGCGTGTCCGCCTCTCACCGAGAAGGCTGCCCTTTGGAGGGCCCTGCTACGTACGCAGCGCCTCCCCAGCTCTCCGGCTCCCGTTCTCTTGCCTTCTCTGCTGTACCCAGAGATGCTCCACTGCAGACCCGAGACCCCTTAGGCACCTCTTCCTGTGCCTCTGCCAAAGCGCAGTGCCTGTGCTTTTCCAGCTCCTTCTTTCCCTCTTGAAATTCAAAGTTATTGTGGTTGCTCAGGGTTGTTGCTCTAGAAGTTTCCTTCCTCGCCCCCAAGCTCCCCCCGCCTCCCGTAGCCATGCCCCCTCCCCTTCCCTTGCCCTGTCTTTCCTTCCCTTCCTTCTCCCCTCTGGGGTTCTCCTGGCAGCCCAGCCCCACTGAAGCAGGTCCTGCTCAAGAAAGGCAGAAGCAGCTGGGGGTCTCTCCAGTGCCCCTTGGCCATGGCCTCGGTGCCGATGGTGCTCGATCCCCAATGCTCCCGGGGCCTCCACCTCTCACTCTGCAGCCTCTGAGCCCCTGGGGCTGCCACAGCCACTGCCCACTCAGACCCCGCCTGCAGCCTCTGCTGCCACACAACTTGCTGCTTGTAGCCACCCCAGTGAAGCTGCCCGCTGCTCCCAGGACCCTTCTCCCTCCAGGCGCTGACAGCCACCCTTGCAGAGCTGTGGCAGCTCCGACGCTGTGAATGCACAATAGTCGGTTTCCCTCTCCGCTTGACCTGCTCTGCTTGCCAACCCAGCGCGCCCATCAGATCTGTGCACAGAAGTTGTGTCAGCTGATCAAGGTGTCCCCCGCTCTCTCTGTTGTCTCATACCTACATACATTTCTAAAACATTTGGCATACTCATCCATACGTCCCCCGCCTCTTGCGCACCTCAGCCCTGCCTTGTGCCACTTGCCCGCCCCCCCCCCCCCGCCTCTTGTGTGCCTCGGCCCCGCCCCTGCCTCACATCACTTGGCCCCACCCCCCCTCCTGATTGGCTGGTAGTGTAGCAAAGGTACAGTCAAATTTGCATATTACTCTTTTATTAGATAGGATATATAAAAGCTAATAAGCTAAGCATCCCTCCAACCAGTTGCTATGATGTGCACTGACCACCAGGGGACAGGCACTCAAAGCAGGAGCTGCCATGATGCACACTGGCCATTTACAGAGAAAAGACACTGCGGACCTGGTGCCCACAAAACAATACTTGGCTTTCCCCAAGTGGGACACAGGCCATGCTACCCCCAGAGTGACACCCCACCAGCATGGCACAAAATATGGCCCACAGTCCAGCCTGGATACAATGACTGTGGGTGCCAGGAAGTGATGTCATGTTGTAATGCTCAGCTTCCTCTCCCTAGCAACTAGCATCCTTGAAGTTTCTTCAGCCCAGAAACCCAACTTGCTTTATAGCCAGGTGCAAACATTTTATACTTTAACCAAATATCTGTGAAGCGTTTTCCCATGCTTCATCTCATTTGATCGTCACAGAAGTCCTGGCATAGGTAGATAGGAGACTAGGAGGAATTCTATTTTCTTTTTATTAGCAAAATGCAAATAGCAATATTACAATATTTCTTCTAATTAATTTCCTTTCAATGTGCATGAATTCATGCACTGGGACACTAATTACATTATATAATATTTACATGTAAGCTATAGGATACAAGGGAGGAAATAGCATCAGGAAACTAAAAAAATAAACTAGTTTCATTTATTGTTACTAAAATATATGGGATTTTCAAAGCTTTCGGATATAAAATTTCATGTACTTTTATAATATTGACTAGAGGCCCAGTGTACAAATTCGTGCACAGGTGGGGTCTCTAGGCCTGGCTGGCAATTGGGGCCGATCAGAAGTGACAGGCTTCGAGGAGGGACCGCAGGAAGTTGGCTGGCTCCGGAGGTTGGCTATGGGAGGACACTGACCACTAGGGGGCAGCTCCTGCATTAAGCATCTGCCCCCTGTTGGTCAGTGTGCGTCATAGCTACTGGCTGGTCATCCTGTCATCTGGTCCTAGTGGTCACTTAGGCTTTTATAGATAGATTACTATAAATGCTCACAAGTGATTCAAATATAATTTTGCAATTATATCTATTCATAAACAATGTTTCAGAGATAAATTTTGATATCATTACGAGTACTATGAAGACTTTTCATTTAAAATAACCATATGAATAAAGAACAATTTCTTTCATTTTTGTATTTTCTGGATGATAGGCAATATAGAAAAAGGCACAAAAACATATGAATATCAAGTGATCTTAATATGGGAATCAGTTTAAATATTTATGATTTTCTCTAATTATAAAACTGATATTTAACTATGTTGTCTTTCTAGAATAATGTGACAACTTTATAATTATTCTATGTGTGCACATCTCACATCATTTCCATCATAGTATAAGTGGAAGTTGCTGATACACATGCCCTTATCAGGTACTGCTCATCTCTAACCTAGAATACGGCTCTAGTCTGGTCTCATACTTCTAGGACATCCAGTTACCTCTCTCTGATACAGACAGTAAGTTGGTAACGTCAAACCACGGGGTTGCCAAACATCTGATCAATTATGTGATAGTTTCTCTCAATAAAAATTAGTTAAGCCTAACTAACAAGTCTGTTCTGACTTTATGCCTCCCTTCTACAAATATCTAAAAGTTGTAATTCCAATTAAAGCTCAATAATAATTTTCTTAATTTAAATATATTGCATATTAGTACTTTAAAGCATTTTTAGACATCTAAAATACTTTTACCAATGTTGCCTTTAAATTTTTTTTCTGAACAAAATTTACCAGAATTATTTAATTGTGAAATCAATGATATACCTATGGCACTGAAGTTACTGTCTTAGGTTAGTTTATTTAATTTATATGCAGAAATACTATCATGCATCTGTATACAAATGAAAATATAAATATCAGATTTACAAGATTACCAACTCTAAAAATTGACATTGCAGATATAGTCCTTTGTAATTGACATGATCAGCACAGAATAATACAGGACAACCGCCCCCACTCCCGGTTCATTCTCTGCTTCACTAGTTCCTCTGGCTCCCCTGGGCTCCAGACTGTCAGCTTCCTAATGAAAGTAGGAGGTAAAATGAAATTATGCAAAATTATGTCACCAGTGCACTCTTCCCAAGGAACTCCACAAATCACTTCAATAATGTTTTCTTTTCAAATTGATTTATTTCACAACACCTTGCTTTGGTTGTTCAAATGCAAACAGTTTCAAAAATCCAATTTGCAAGTCTGAAATTAAGATGGAACATCAGAGCACATACATCGCTCATGATAATTTCACAGTGTTTCCTAGTCTTTGACAGTTGTCAAAATTAACATTACATGACATGATCCATTATGTTTCTCTCAACACTGCATTATCCAATATGACAAATTCAATTAAAAATAGTTTTCATTCATTTCAACCCTTGCATTTATTTCTTTTAGCTTCTCTCTACACTTTTCTTTCTGTCAAGATATCTTATAAATTTCATGTTTCTATTTATGACAGCCCCTTGTTAACATTTTTTCACAATTTCTAACACAATCTTTGCTTTCCTACTTTTATTTTTTAATTATAAATTTGGCTTACCTTATTTTCCTTTATTTAATTTATCCTCTTATTATATAAAAATAGTCCACATAGTTCTGAACTCAGATAATTCTCTTTATGGAGGGGTGGCTATAGACATAAACCCTTGGCCCTTAAAGATACAAATGTACAACCAAAGTCTTTTTGTATTCAGCTTTACTCAGAATGCAGCGTCTTATAAGTTAGGAAACAATTAAGGATGAGATAATTAAGAAATACTGAGTCACCCAGCCAGCTTGGCTCAGTAGTTGAGTGTTGATCTATGAACCAGGAGGTCATGGTTTGATTCATGGTCAGGGCACATACCCGGGTTGCAGGCTCAATCCCCAAGTAGGGGCAGTGCAGAAGGCAACTGATCAATTATTATCTCTCATCACTGATATTTCTCTCTCTCCCTCTCCCTTCCTCTCTGAAATCAATAAAAATCTATTTTTTTAAAAAAGAGGATCTCTTTCGCATTCCATTTTCTTTCTTCTTTGAAGGGTAAATAAAACCTGGGGAGTGCAGAGTCTGGGGAGCATACCTAATTACAAGGATCAAAGTAACATACCTGGAGAGGCTTAGCAAAAAGTAGAAGACAACCTTAGTTGTCAATCATCCTAGAAAGTATCAACAGACACAGCCAAGGATCTGCTTCAGCCTTCTGGTGTGATCCCATAGTGTCCTTCGCTCTGGTCTATTGAGGAACTGGGACCCCAAATAAAATGGCAGATTTAAAGTCTATATATTGTTTGAGGAGCATGAAATAATTAACCACCAAAATAAAAAAGGCAACATCTTGCCCTCTTTCTACTACTTATCAGTGTTCCATTTTAGCTAACCAAACCATCCTAACATTTTATCCTTTATTTATCACAGTTTTGGAAATGGGAAGCTAACACTAAGCAGACAACAGAAGACACAAACTGTTGAGTAGCAATTGCCAACATTGAATTTGCTCTTAAATTGAACCTATATTGTGCGTTTGACCTGAGAATCCCCAGGCTGACACTTACGATCCAGGCATTCCTTGTCCTGTTCTTGGATTATAAAGATGATCTAAGCCCTGGCTGTCCAAATGCTGAGATTTGGGGCCTCCCATCCATTCTGATGTCATTCCTATGTATGAACATATAATTCTGTCTCTGCTTATTGGGAACCCCCCCCCCCCCTCCACAAATTTCTCCGCCATACTATTAAGGTCACCAGGCATCCATGCTCAAGTTATTTACTACTATTTACATGCTCTTTTAATTAGAGTCCTACAAGTTCTTCACTATAGATAACCTGCCCATTCCTACTTCTCAGAGTTTTAAAACATCATGATTGACCTGACATGCAAACTTCTCCTATCACATCACACTTAGGTAAATACAAGCCATTTGGGGGAACTTGGTAAAATTCTATGACTTTAGCAAATTTCTCCAGTCAATACAGATGCAGCTTTCTCTTGAAAACTTTAGTCATTTAATCTTAGATTTATCTGTTCTTTAAGCATTTTTTACCAACCATGAATCATATGATATACAACCCACTAAAGACATAAAATATCTGGGTCTGTATAAAGTTAAGGTAATTTAAAGTAATTTTACTTACTATTCTTTTTTTTCACTTTATTTCTCTCTCCTTGTCTCTCATGCATAAAATTAAAGATATCAAGTGAAGGAACAATGGTTTACATAAAAGTAACTATATGGCATTTTCTGTATTTTTGTTTACCTATTTCTTTCTCTCTCTCTTTTTTGTTTTTCACTATATGGAGTCCTTGGTAGAGTAGAACCTGCCAGAGAATTGTATTTTTTATAAAAACTCTTTGAAAATTGGCATGAAAATTAAAATGTTTCAATATATCATATCTCATATAAAACTCCAAAGTATATAAATTTCAAGCAATTGAAAATAATTTATGACATATTCATAGTTATTAATCTCGAGTTAGGATATGTGTATATATATATAATATATATGTGTGTGTGTGTGTGTATACCTTTTACTATATTTATTCTTATTCACCTATTAATAGAAATATTATATATTAGTTGTCTGGCTTATATCTATTAGCAGTCTTTTGAAAACTTTTTTTTAAACCACAGAGAAGAATTATCAGTGGTCATAATTGGTTTTTCTTTATAAAAAACATGCTTTGTTTGTTCCAACACTCTATACTGTGCATGACTATGCCAACATTCCAAGATCTTTTCAATACAATGGCTTCTTGTATTAAGCATGGCCCAGTTATTTTGTTCATTTACAATTCAGCTGCTGGTAAATACTAGCTAAAAAATTTTTCCATGATCACATCCTTTTAAAATCTAGTATTGATGACCACATATTTGTACTAAATAGAGAATAAACTGTCAAAGAAACTTTGGGGGGGGGGAAGCTAAGTACTTGCTTTATAATAAAGCGATACAAGATTAGAAAAAATGATATACGATTAGAGAAAAAAATAATACAAGATTAGAGGGGGAAAAAAGGTGGAAGTGTGAGTAGAGGCCTAAAATAATGCTCAATAATGTACAACAATTTTAAGAAGATAAGATATATGACTGAAATACAGACTCAACGAGTGAAGATATTCTTGATTATGTTACACAAACAGTGCATGAATGATTTATTAAATTCCTATCCTATATGGATTTTTTTCCCTTTTAACATTACTTCCTCCCATTTAAACGTTTCTTGTTATATTCCAGGCAGAGGGAGCCTCAGTGCCACCCACCTAAAGCCAGCACAATTCCAGCAAATAAATGAAAACAATGGGTGAGATCACTGTTCCTGACGGAGATGTAAGGTCACTGCCCCGGGCCTTGGCCAGGCTGTTCCAGGAAGTGCCAGCTCAAGGAAGTTCTCAAGGAACTTTGTTCTCACACCAGTTCAAGGAAGAAAGCTAAACTTAGAACAATCAAATGGGAGATTCTAATAAAGCTCTTAATAAAAGCAAGGGAACTAGAATGGACTTTAAAGTTCATGTGAGGGAAGGTTAGGCAGTGATATCTACAATGTGGCTTAAGGTTAATTCTCAGACTTAAATCCTTTCCTTTCATTTAAACATGGTTTAAATGCTACCTAAGAGCTGCCTTTTGTTCATCTGTCCCATGGTAGGATAATCATTTAGACTAAAAAACTCTTAGAGGTGATAGAGAGAAGTATATAAAAAAGATATTGTAGGCGTGATGAGACAGTCACACCATCAGGATGTGGGAGGTGACCCTGGTGTCATGCTGACACTTCTGAATTTGTCATGTTTATAGGTATATAGTGACTTTATTAGCTTTTAGTCCACCATCATCAATGCCAACTAAGTAATCCTCCTATATAATAAAATGCTAATATGCAAATAGACCAAACGGCGGAACAACGGTCACTATGATGTCCACTGACCAGGGGGCAGATGCTCAATGTAGGAGCTACCCCTTGGTGGTCAGTGTGCTCCCACAGGGGCAGTGCTGCTCATCCAGAAGCCGGGCTCAAGGCTGGCAAGTGCAGTGGCTGTGGTAGGAGTCTCTCCACCTTCACTGCAGCACTAAGGATCAGTGAGCCGATTGGTAAGGAGCAGCAAGCAGATGGGCAGTAAGGAGCAAGGGGTCCTGGACTGTGAGAGGGTGCAGGCCGGGCTCAGGGACCCCCACCCCCTAGTACATAAATTTCATGCACTGGGCCTCTAGTAATAATTATAAAATAGTTTAGTGGCTTCAAGATGTAAAAACAGGAGTAATAGACAAAATAATAATGTTTGTAAAGGACCAAAGATTAGATTAATTAAAATAATGCTCAGAAACTATTGGAGTACATTTATAATATTAAGAATGATATATTTTCTCATTTCTATAAAGAATTTTTTTTATTAAACTATAAAATAGAAATTATTTAGTATTAACAAGGCACAATAATACTGAAATATCCTAGTGCTGTCTCCTGAAAGGAACCAGTATCTATATTCTACATTCTCTTAGTTGAATGGACTAAAAATCACTACCATCAATAATATACTTTTTCATGGATAGTTTGTTTTAAGGTTTTAATTAATGATAACATGAATCCATGTGATTAGCAAAATATTATTTCCTTATTTCTTTATCTTATGCTTAATTTAATTGCTATGACTTTAGTAATGGATATAGCATACTTTTATAATAGTGTATGAATTTAATTTAAAAATAAGTTAATATATATATTGGGTTGCGCTCAAAACACTGTTTCTAATAAATGTGGAAATGACTGACTCACAAGGTATAAAGTCCAAAAATTTAAGCTGACCTCTAACATTTCCCTGGCTTCTCTTGTTTAGTTTCTCATCCCTTTATAACATAATCTGTATATTATATTATAAAGGGATGAGGAGGGGCCATTATTTTAGGTCTCTACTTACACTTTATCCCCTTATAATCTTATATCATATTAATAATCTACATACATCATATCCTTGCACAGTGAACCATTACTGATGCATATCTTGGTGTCATTGCACTTACTGTTCTCATATTTTCCCTCCATCAACCTCCTCTATCTTTTGCATACCTACCAGTCCTTAACTTTACCAATATTTCCTGTCTGAAGCTATTCCTTATTCCTTCAACTTCCGTTTAGGAAGAACTCTCTAACTCAACATGCATTCTGTCTATATATACAAACGTAAGATAGAACTGCTGTTTTCATATTACTTTTTGTGTCATTCTTTCCATAGCAAAGACTAGCTCCACGTTGTTTTTGTTTTTGTCTATTCATTCCAGCATCCAGAATGTCTGTAGGTCTGTACTTAGTTTATTTTTCTAAATATATTTTCATTGACTTTTTTACAGAGAGGAAGGGAGAGAAATAGAAAGTCAGAAACATCGATGAGAGAGAAACACCGATCAGCTGCCTCTTGCACACCCCTTACTGGGGATGTGCCCACAGCCAAGGTACATGCCCTTGACCGGAATTGAACCTAGGACCTTTCAGTACTCAGGCTGACGCTCTATCCACTGAGCCAAACTGGTTTTGGCTATGTTTGTACTTTGTTGAATAAAAAAGTAAATTGATAAACATTAAGTTAATTAACTAATAAGTAAACCAGAAACAACACAGAAGTTGTCTTGCTCTAACACTGTACTGTACTATATATCAGTTATATCCAGCAGGGTTAGCAGAATACAAATTGTAAATTCTTATGGGCTAAATCGAAGAGTTTAATAAAAAGGATCATTAAAAGTGGTAGTATTAAGAAAAATTGTCAAGCATTAGTGAAACACCCAGGGACTAGCAACTTTGGGAAGATGATCATCCCAAGGTAATAAAAGAGCCGAGGGAAAGGATTCACTAGAACCTGAGAGGGACCTACTAGTAGACAGAGCTGCAGGACAAAACCATAGGAAAGTAGCCACGGCTGATCCAAGAAGACAGGACTAAATACTCCCAACTCCCCTTTCTTCCCACCTTCACATACAGGGCTCCCATGGGTGGAATACAATCAAAAGAGAACTAGGAAGCCGTATTAATGTTATTATTATTAATTATTATTGCTCAAACATCAGCCTCTGGGCACATAAGCAGAATCTGAAAGGGGTTAGGAGTGGCTCTCAAGGGCAAAGTGCCCCGTCAGCTCTACATCTTGAGAGAAGTTAAGGTTCTCTTGTTAGCCATATACCACTGGCTCCATTTCTTTAGTCAAATGTGGCCAGCAAGCAGCGGAGGCAGGCTTGTGAGAATGATGATGGGTACGTTGGCAGGCAAATTGACACTTTAGGTATCACAGAAAGTTCTTTAATCTAAAAGCCTCCTATTTATGCATGAGAAGTAGTAATGTCCTAAATGGATTCTGAATAACCTAAAAGTAATCAGCATTACTTTAAATAGTGGGCCATTTACTCCCTTCTTTTTGCAGTTTAACTATTCACAAAGTCATAATGGAGCACATGGCACGTAAAAAGCTGTCTTCTTCCATATTCACTGCGTATAAATTTGTCTCCATGTTCTACCCTGAACTGGTTTGTGGAACATGTGAAAAACTAACTTTCTACCATGAAAGATATATAGGGTTTTATATCCACAACTTTAGCCTTGGTTTTTGTTCAGGATTCATTAGAATCACAAAAATAGTAAACTTTTAGAGATATTCCAACTCATCCTTCTCTTGAATATCACTATTCATTCCATCCCCCAACCCGCCCCCACACACATACACATATAGTTTATGGATGAGAAAGTTGAATCACAGAAAGTTTAAATGACTTATTCAGCATTGTGTAGCCATTCTTATTTAGTACTTATTTCCCCTCGTCATCCATTACTTAAATTCCTCTCTTAGTGGTTCAGGCCTTTGCAAAGCCAGTAGTTTTATATTCAACTTTTATATCTATGTTCTAGAGAGCAATCCTTAAAAAAAAGAATGGAGTAGTTAACAACTAGTTTTCCTTTTTTAAAAAATTGATTTTAGAGAAAGAGAAAGAACAATTTGTTGTTCCACCTGTTCATGCATTCATTGGTTGATTCTTGTATGCGCCCTGACCAGGGATTGAATCTGAAATCGTGATGTAGCGGGATGATGCGCTAACAAACTACACTCCCCAGCCAGGGGCGATAGCTAGTATCTAAGGTAAAATAGGAACCAGAAATAAAGAGTCTGATTGTGTTGAGAAGAAAAACAATTTACTGCTTAGCAGGTTTAATTTTGAAGTTGAAAGAGTATGTCAGAAAATCATAAGTTTAAAAAATATTAGAAAATGAATTGCACATTATTCATTACTATTTGAAATGGTAAGGTTGAGTTTAAATAAATATTTAAGAAAATAAAATTGATTAACAAAATGGTAGAAAAATACTCCAAAGTGTCAGTATTTTAGGGTTTACAAAACCATTCTCCTCTTCTTGTTTTACCCAGTTTTTTAAAAAAATATCTTTTTTTTATTTTAGAGAAGTTTTAGGTTTCCAACAAAACTGCAAGGAAGATACAGATTTCCCATACACCTGCTGCCCCCACACATATATGGCTTCCTTATTATCAACATCACCTATTAGAATGATTTTATATAAACACACACACACACACACACATACACACATATATATAATTTTAGAAAGGAAGGGAAAGGGAGAGACAGAAACATCAATGATGAGAAAGAATCATTGAACGGCTGTCTCCTGCATGCCCACGCTGGGGACTAAGCCCGCAACCTGGACCAGGAATAGAACCATGATCTCCTCATTCATAGGTTGATTCTCAACCACTGAGTCAAGCTACTGAGAAAAAATGATACTTCTTCATATTTTACCAAGGATGAACCTACCTAGACACATCATAACCAAAGTCCATAGTTTACATCACAGTTCACTCTTGGTGTTGTGTTATTCTATGGATTTGGACAAAAGTATAATGCCAAATATCTACCATTATAATACTACATACAGTATATTCACTGCCCTGAAAATACTCTGCATTCCCCCAATTCATCTCTCCCTCTTAAACACTGGCAATGCTGATTTTTTTTTAAATGGTCTCCATAGTTCACCTTTCTGGAAAGTCAAATGGTTGGAATCATATAGTCTGAAGCCTTTTCAGATTGGTGCTGGCACTTAGGAATATGCATTTACATTTCCTCCTCTCTTTTCCTGGCTTGATAGTTTACTTCTTAGCGCTGAACCATATCCCATTATCTGAATGTAACACACTTTGTTTATCCATTCACATACTGACACAATCGCCTCCATGTTTTGGCAATTATGGATAAAACTGTTACAAACATCCATGTGTAGACTTTTTGTGAGGACATAAGTTTTCGGCTCCTTTGGGTAAAGATCAAGAAATGTATTTAGTGGATCATACAGTAAAAGTATGTTTAGTTTTTTAAGAAATTGTCTTCCAACCAGCAATTGCCAACAGTAATGTAAAAGAGTTCTTCTTGTTTCACATTCTCACCAGCACTTGGTATTGTGGATGTTAAGGATTTTGCCTATTCGAATAGGTATGTGATGGTATCTTATTGTTTTCTTTTCCCTGATGACATATAATGGGGACCATCTTCTCATACGCTTATCTGCAATCTGCGTATCTTCTTCAATGAGGCAACAATTCTTTGATTCATTTTTTAATTGTATTGTTTGTTTACTTTTGATAATTTTTAAAAATATTTGGAGTGACAGTCTTTTATTAGATGTGTGTTTCGCAATTATTTTTCCCAGTGTGGCTTTTCTTTTAATTCTCTTGAATTTTTCCTGATTTTTATATTAGATTTTGGGCCTTATTCATAATGATTTGTGGGCGTTCTCTATGTATGAAGAAAATTAGCTCTTTGTCAATTATATGTAATGTAAGTATTTTTTTCCAACAATTTTGTTATTTGGGTTTAACTTAGTTAATATTTTTCCCGATCAAATATCAATTTTTTTAATATGATCTCTTCAATCCATGCCATAATTTGTCCCGCCTTATTATAAGACTTTATACATTCTACCTTTTCTTCCAGTATTTGAAAGAAACATTTGCAAGTATTGAATGACACCAGGACTTGTTTTGTTATAACAATTGACAAAGGGATGGGTGTTTTTTTTCCTTATTATTATTTCCTTAAATGGCAAAGCAATTGCTGCTTAAACAAGAACATGTTCATTTTCACCCAAATTGGAAATGCTCCTTCTGCAATTGGAAACATATTTTAAGGTTTGGGGGATCTTTTTTCTAGACTCTATTCTGTTTGATCTGATTATTCATGTACTAACATACAATTATTATTATTCATGGAATAAAAAGCATTTAATTTACTGGTGACGTTGGTTTGTTTTCTCTTTACTTTTATTTTTCAGAATCTTCCTGGCTTCTATTATACACCTATTTTCCCCCAGGTAATTTTGAAGTACACTGTGGGAACAATTGGCATATTTACTGCATGTTCTAAACAAGCACGTATTTACTGGTTCACTTCTCAAAGTCTGGTGTTATGTGCAGAACTTTCATGGTTAGGTTTATTTCAGATTGTTTTTCTACTATTTTAAATGAGATATTATAATCCTTTGTTTCCATCAATGTTGAACTAATTGCTGTTTTCATCTAGGGAATATACTGATCTTGGGATATTACCTTTCTGTCCATCTATCTCATTGAGCTATCCTGTTGCTTATAAGATACTTTCAATTGATTATTTTGAGTTTTATAAAATTGGGGGGGGGATCTTAATTTTCCAATATGCTTTTTAATTTTCATTTATTTCTCCTTTCAACTACACTAATACTTACATGAATGGTAACTATCAGTGGAAATAATGTGACAGCCTACCTTATTTTTTACTTTAAAGAGAATGCATCTAGTATTTCAGAAGTATTGTTCTGGTTTTCATCTCTGTCTATTTCTCTCTATAACAATTGCTCTATATCAGTTCTTCCAGGAGGATGTTATTTCAGCCTCTTCCAGAAGAATATTGACCCTGTGCAATTTTAATCTATAGATTAAAGTCTTCCTTAATTTCAGTACAGTTTTCTATTATATTGTTATGTTTTTGTTTTGTTTGTTCTGATTTTTCTGGTCCTATCTCAAGTAACACCAGACTTTCATTTAGTGATTTTTTTCCCCATATCCATCATCATTTTTTAAAATACAGTTATTTGATGTTCTGCAATGGTTCACTATATCAATGACTCTTCTTACCACAGTATATTTTTCACATTTTATTTCTTCTTATACGAATTTCATTTCTTTTCTTGGTTTAGAATTCTCCATTTCTTTTGCGCTTTCTGCCAAATCACTTTTAAATTCATTCAGTTTTCTTAACTCTTCTTTAACTATTGAAATTCCTTTTCTTTTTGCTTCAGAAAAAAAAGTATTTTCTTTTACACCTTTAGTTTCTTGGAGAACTTTTTGCCCATACTTTTATACCAACCCTTGGCCTGGGGGGTAATATTTAAGCCTGGCTGAAACTCACTGGTTCACAGGGAAGCCTCCTGTGTAGGTGGTGTGTGTGTAGTGATTTAGAACTCTCCACTGGTCATCAAACTTCAATCCCTCAGTCCCTCAAACTGATAGCCTTTCCTTGGCGGTAATGGCACAGTGAGTTTCCTTGTTCAGTCCTGCCTATTATCCCATCTGTCTTCAAACAGAACTCAGAGAATCTTTGGCAGCCCATTCACTAACACAGAGCAGGACATAGCAAGGTGGTATCATCGGCCTTAGAAAGTTCAGGCTACTCAGAGATTTTGAGTTCATAAAAGCTGCAAAGACAGAAGTCTCTTCCCTCAGTTCCATCTAACTTTACCACATTCTCCTAATCCTCTCTGCCAATTGTGGTTTTGGACTATGACTGTTTCTTATTAACATAAAAGAATGGGACTTCTGTTTGCGTTTTTATTCTTATTGATTTGTCTGTTTATAAAGCAAGAACCAGAGCAGATCTATCTTCTTTAACCTGGAATTTCTAGTGTAAGTCTGCTAAAATTATTTGCCTACCAACTATTTCAACAATACTCACAGGTTTATTTATCTAAATTCATTTAGTTATTGTAATAATAATTTAAGCCATAGTAATTAATTTTTCATCTTCTTACATGATAAATTGTTTCTCAATTTGATATAAGATGAGACACTTTATGGTGTTATCCATTTACTTTTCATTTTATTACCTCCACTGTTATACTCTAATGTTTGAGCAAAATTGAGGTCGAAATACCTGGTTTTGCCTCTTCTTTACTAACGCTTTAACTTTTCTAATTATATATGCTTATTCGTGTATATTCTTATATATAATTCTTAAATAAGAAACATGTTAATAATGAGCTTGTTTAATCTAACATTTCACTTGTGCTCTAATAAGTTATAACATACATGCACTATCATTTCATTTAAAATATTTAGATACTAGAGGCCCAGTGCACGAAATTTGTGCACGGGGGTGGGGGGGTGGGGTGGCTGAGATGTCCCTTAGCCCAGCCTGCACCCTCTCTAATCTGGGACCCCTCGAGGTATTTCAGACTACTCATTTAGGCCCAATCACAGTAGGATCGGGTCTAAATGGGCAGTCGGACATCCTTCTCACAATCCAGGACTGCTGGCTCCAAACTGCTCACCTGCCTGTTTCCCTGATTACCCCTAACCGCTTCTGCCTGCCAGCCTGATCACCTGCTAACTACTACCCTGCCAGCCTAACTGATGTCTAACTGCTCCCCTGCCAGCCTGTTTGCCCCCAACTTCCCACCTCTGCCTGCCTGGTCACCTCTAATTGCCCTCCTCTGCTGGCCTGGTCACCTCTAACTGCCCTCCCCTGCAGGCTTGATTGCCTCCAGCTTCCCTCCCTTGCAGGCCTGGTCCCTCCCAACTGCTGTCTCCTGCTGGCCTGATTGCCCACAACTGCCCTCCCTTGCAGGGCCTGGAACCTCCCAACGACCCTCCCCTGCTGGCCATCTTGTGGTGGCCATCTTGTGTCCACATGGGGGGCAGGATCTTTGACCACATGGGGGCAGCCCTCTTGTGTGTTGGAGTGATGGTCAATCTGCAAATTACTTTTTTATTAGATAGGATAGAGGCCTGGTGCATGGGTGGGGGCCAGCTGGTTTGCCCTGAAGAGTGTCCCAGATCAGGGTGGGGGCTCCCTTGGGGTGAGGGGCAGCCTGGGCGAGGAGTTTGCAGGTTAGCCACGCCCCCAGCAACCCAAGTGGAGGCCCTGGGATCTGGGATTAATCTATGTCTACAATTGAAACTTTGTAGCCTAGAGCGGAGCCAAGCCTTTGGCTTGCTCCATGGTGGCAGCCATTTCTGTTTGAAACTTGTGTCCTAGAGTGGAGGCCAAGGCCGACAATGGCAGGTGGAAAGCTTGGCTTCCTCCATTGCCAGAGAAACCCAAGCCTCTGTTCTCTCCAGCTCAGTGGCTGCCACCATTTCTGTATCTTTTATAATTTAAACTTTGTAGCACTGAGTGGAGGCCTAGGCCAGCAACGGCAGGCAGAAAACTTGGCTTCCTCTGTTGCTGGGGAAACCCAAGCCTCCCTCTCCCTCCTGCTCTGAGTGGCGACAGCCATCTTGGGTGGGGTTTATTTGCATAACCAGCTCCTGATTGGCTGGTGGGATTGGCAATGGGCGTGGCTTGTGGGTGTAGCAAAGGTAAGGTCAAATTTGCATAATGCTCTTTTATTAGATAGGCTATTAGATAGGATGATATTTCTAATATAATATAAGTATCTGAGAAATGATCTACAGATTTTAAAATATATTTAGTTCAAACAGCTGCATGAGTATATGAGGCTCTATGTAGTAGTAGGTACTATCCTCATTACACTTTTGAGTAGTCAGCATTAAATTAAATGTCTACACCATGTTAACCCAGCGACATCAGGAGACAACTAAGTTGTCGTAGAGACCCAAGAAATAAGCAGAATAAAGATAGTCATGAAAGAATAAAAACAGGGTTTGACTAGAAAGTAAACTTGACACAGAATCAGAGGTGAACACACACACACACACATACACACACACACACACACACACACACACACACACAAGCAATTTTAAGGAACCTGGAAATGAAGGCAGGAGAACAAGCAGCCCTTAGCAAAACCAGGCAAGAAGTTGGGCTGGCGACACCAAAACGGAGACGGAGCAAATTACTGTAGGGCTGAGAGAAAATACAACTGTGTCAGTCCAAAGAGGGAGGGAGTAGCAAATATCCTAAAATCAGTGACTAGAACAATGCTATACTGAGAGAAATTCTTTTCTCAGACAAGTCATTTGTTTGTTTGTTCATTAATTTGCACTCTATCCTGCACTGGAAAAGGCTTCAAACCAGCTTTTAAACGCTGTAGACAGCAAAATCACTAGGCAAAAATGAGCGAAGAAAAATAATGAATGTGAGAAACAGACAAAGCCAGTGGAGTATGTTAGTGTACAACAAGCATGTCACACAGTCCTATTATGTACCGAACAGCCAAAGAGGAGAATGTAATCTGTTACAAGACTTCCAGGGGCCATCAGGAAAACAACCCAGCTGCTCACCAGAAGCACTTGGGTTGAGATGACAGTGAAATTTCTTATGTGCTTTTAATTAAAGAACAGACGTGTGATGAAGTAGATGACATTTTCAATGTCATTTCTACAATATATATGAAATAAAATTCTGAATGATATTACCATAATTTCTTTCAGTTCAGTCCAAATCATAACTGCATACATATTTCAGAAAAGGCAATTAAGCAAATTATCCACACCAGCCATGCCCAGGTGATCTGGCTTATCCAAAAGCAAAATTCTGAATATCTGAAGAACATCAAATCCTTTAGCTCATCCTCGGTGAATGATCCTCAATGAATATTTTCACAATAAAGCACACAGGAGAAAGTTGTTTCATAATATTGTCATTATTTACTCAGAGATAATTTGCCAAATAATTCTGGTCTAGAAAATGCAGGCAATTAATTACATATATTCTAAACTAGGAAACTCACAATTAAATACCTTAACTTCTGCTGACTTCCCCTTTTCTTCTCTGGGGAAAGTTATTCCCCTTTATAAAATGTGAAAGAGAATTATTCTTAGCTATAGCTCCCTGGGTGGTTGTTTAGATTTTGTTTATAGGGTAATTATCAAAATACTATAACCTTGGAGAGATCACAAGTGTGTCTTATTCTTAGTAAAATAAATACCTGAATTCAAAATCCCCAAACTCTGGCCTTTGACTACGTATTTGTTTTCCCCATTATAGGTGTAATCAGCCCTATTGACCTAAAGCAGCAGTACCAGCTCTCAGAGAATCTCTCATTTTAAGAGGAAAATCGAAATGAGCTCAAGTTGCATGGTGCTGAGCATGTGCAAAATATTAATAATGCCAGGAAACCCACAAAGCTTAAGGTGCCACACGTTACATCCCAGGTTGTGTGCAGGTGGGTTTCAGGATTGAGCACAGCATGTGTGAAGGACTCTCAGTGGTCAGCAAACTCATTAGTCAACAGAGCCAAATATCAACAGTACAATGACTGAAATTTCTTTTGAGAGCCAAATTTTTTAAACTTAAACTTCTTCTAACACCACTTCTTCAAAACAGACTCTCCCGGGCCCTGGTATTTTGTGGAAGAGCCGCACTCAAGGGGCCAAAGAGCCACATGTGGCTCGCGAGCAGCAGTTTGCCCACCATCGCTCTAAGCCCACCTCTCCACAGAGAGACACAGGGTAGTTAACGGGAATGAAATGGTACCTCAGATCCGCAGCTTGCCCCGTCTTGTTGGTACACGTCACCTCTCTGGTCTGGTAGCCGATCTGGATGTCCCAGTATTTGTTCTCTTGGCGATTCTGTCTGTTTCTGTTTCTCTTTTTCTTGATGAGCTCCCGGGCCTCCGGGTCCTTCACCGCTCTGGCTCGGTCCCTCTCTCGGTCTCTGTTCTTGCCCCGACGCCGGGCCTGCCTGGCCTGCCTGGAAGGGGGCACGGAGCACGCGCTCCAGGGCCCCACGTGCAGGCTGTGCAGGCTCTCGGCGGCCTGGCAGGGGCCCGCCTGGCACACCTGGAACTCCGTCAGGTTGGGGCAGCCCGAGCCCCCGAACTGGGGTGGCGCCACCACGCGGCGGGTCCGGTGCTGGAGCCCGCTGCCGCAGGTCTTGGAGCACTCGGACCAGGCGGAGAACTCGGACACGATGCAGTCCTGCTGGCACGGGATGAGGCAGGCCTGCTCCAGCAGCGGCTTGGGCTCGAAGTACTCGCAGATGATGTCCTCCGCCGGCCTGTCCTGCTCCTTCTGGAGGCACGTGACCTCCCTCACCTGGATGCCCTCTTCCCCCTTCACGCACTCCGGGGCTTTCTCCAGGCTTTTGGAGATCACGGGCTGGCACTGGTCCCAGGGCCCCAGCCTCCAGTCGTACAGCTCTTTGTGCCAGTCGCACACTTTGAAGCAGTGCTGCTGGTTGCTGGGCCGCTCGGCCTGCTTGCAGTTTGTATGCAGCGTGGTCCATCCTTCCACGTGCGCGCACCACACGGCGCGGGTCTGGATGCCTCCTGGGCCGCAGTCATCGCCCATGCATCGGCCCCACGGACCTAAACATGATACAAGAATTAACATTTGTAATGCAGGACACCCATGAAAAACACACATGGTGTCAAAATCAGCCAAAGGAAAATCATTTGGGCAAAAATAAAAAGGACCCCAAGTCTAATTTACAGAAAAGATTCCTTTATTAACTTTTGGTCGAGAATATCTTTGTATATTTTTCAGAAAACAACCCCAAGACCATATGGATCCCTGCAACAGAGAGGAACTGACAGGTCTATTCCAACCACAAAGACAGTCCAGAGACGAAGATGCTGATGACACCTTGCCATGCCAGCAGTCAGCAGTGTGCGTTGCTGCAGGTTGTCCCGTACCAAACCAGAGAGGGTGGGACCTGCATTGCCACCATTTGTCCCCCATCCAGATATCATTGCTGACATGTACACATAAGGAACTATTTGACATTGAAACTGGGACTCAGAACTGATGGACATTGAAACTGAGACTCAAACTTTTTTTGTTCTTACATGTTTATTTCTAGTATGCAGATGCAAGATTTTTTAAAGAAAAGAAATGGGGGGGGGGATAGATACAGAGACAAAGAAGCATTGAATAGACTGTCAAACTACAGTGGGAAGGCAGGGGAGGGTGGAGGTGGGGCTGTAAGAGATCAACGGGAGGACTTGTATGCATGCATATAAGCATAACCAATGGATACAAGACACTGGAGCGGGTGAGGGCATGTGCTTGGGGGTAGGTGAGGCCAGGGGGAAGTCAATGGGGGGGGGGAGGGGAGGAAACATGTACTACTATTTGTAATACTTTAAACAATAAAAGATATATATATATACACAAAACAAAAAAAGAATTTACAGTGCCACCAGAAGAAAACCACAGGTTGCTTTATGCTTCAGAAAGCCATTTCAAGATCTAGTACAGCACCTTCCCTGAAGTCTGAGAAAGTAGGTCTCCGTATAGGGCTTTTGCAAAGTAGTGATCTGCACTCGAGGGAAACTGTGTCAGACTATCTATATAAGGTAACTGCTGGGACAATTTCATTCTGGGTCCTTGGGGGATTATTAAAAGTTTGCTTTTATTCAGTTCCTTAATTTTAGGTTGTTAGAGAGCCCCTGCTCGTACAGGACATCAGAAATTAGTCACAGTGAAACCGCCACTCCTGCTTCAGAACCACCACCCAGGTCAGTAACTGGGAAGGAAAATGGACCCGTGTGAAGAACTTAGTCTCCCACAGGCTTTTCTTCTCCTGAGCAATGAACTATTTTGTAGAATATGCTCTGTTCTGCCTCATTTTCTATTGGTACACATTGTGACTAAGAGTCTAATACTAACTAATAAAAGAGTAATATGAAAATTCACCATCGCTCCAACACAAGATGGCCACCACAAGATGGCCAGCAGGAAGAGCAGTTGGGAGGGACCAGGCCTGTAAGAGAGGGCAGTTAGGGGTGACCGGGCTGGCCAGAGGAGGGAAGTTGGGGGCAAACAGGCCTGCAGGGAAGGACAGTTGGGGGGACCAGGCCTGTAGGGAAGGGCAGTTAGGGGTGACCAGGCTATAGGGGAGAGAATTTAGGGGCAAACAGGCTGGCAGGGGAGTGGTTAGGGGGTAATCAGGGTGGCAGGCAGAAGCAGTTAGTGGCAATCAGAAAGGCAGGCAGGCAAGCAATTGGGAGCCAGCAGTCCTGGGTTGTGAGAGGGATGTCCGACTGCTGTTTAGGCCCAATCCTACCAGGGCAGTTGGACATCCCTTGAGGACACCCAGATTGGAGAGTGTGCAGGCTGGGCTGAGGGACATACCCCCTGTGCACAAATTTCATGCACCAGGCCTCTACTCCTATATAATAAAAGTCTAATAAGCAAATCGACTGAACAGCAGCACAACCAGTCGCTATGACGTTCACCGACCACCAGAGGATAGACGCTCAATGCAGGAGCTGCCCCCTGGTGGCCAGTGTGCTCTCACAGGGGGAGTGCTGCTCAGCCACAAGCTGGGATGACAGCTGACGAGCTCAGCGGCCCAGCTCTGCGGCAGTGGTAAAGATGTCCGAGTAAGGATGTCCTCTAGTAGTTGTATATGTGTGTGCTGACATAAGTGTTTACTTTCTAGTAATCAAAGTGAAAATCATCATTAAAGTACATTCTGCCTTTAAATTTATTATTTCTCTTATCTCCCCAGTGAAGTATAAAAATAGATGAGAGAATTTAAATTTAATTAAAAGACTATGCAATTTTCTGAACACTGAAGGTTTATTTGGAGTTTCTTCAATCTATTCATTTCCTTGGTGTGAATTATTTGATATTATAAAGCAGTATGATGGGATACTTAAGTCAGTGGCTCTAATTGTGAAATGGGCCTTTGACCTTTGAATCCTTTTTAGCATAGATTGAAACCCTCATATCTGCATGCATTATTTCTTTTTTTTTTTTAAGGAAGATGATAGGACTTCAGTGCTTGAACAGACAAATCTGTTCAATTTATGAAATTGACAATTATATAATTTTGAAATTTTAAAGAAACATAATGATCACATAATTGCATGATTTTCAAAACGTGCTCCATGGAATTTGATAAGTTATTTACTATAGCCTAGTTTATAATTTGATAATGTTATCTTCATTACAGATGGAACAACGGGTTTATAAATAGAAAAGAGACCAACTGAAAATATTGTGGTAACTAATCATTATTGCATGAAAATAATAATTGTATACTTGGCATACCTATATATCATTGCTTTATGAATCTCATATGTGAAAAGTTATAAAGGACTTAAAGTGCATTTATGGAAATAGTCTTCCCAGAGTGCTGATGTCAAAACTTTATGAAGTAAGAAAGCCAGTGGGTTTGTGACATCTGCCAGTGGGTTTGTGACATCTGCCCATATGCAATGCCAGATGATATTTTAATCTTATTTTTAATTTGTCAAAGAAAAATATATACTTATAAATTTGTTAATGCTCTCTAGATACTTTGTAAATATTCAGTTTAGTAATCATAGAACCTAGGATTCTTCTCAATAAGGGAACATAATAATATGCACAAAATTTTACAGTTAATTCCACATATCTTTGGGATTTGTTCCTTTTCCCCACTGTGCTTGACTAAATCAATAATCCTTATCCACTATCCTAAACACAGCACATTAAAATAGATTTATGTCAGACCTTCAAGTTAGAAGTTATACACTGTTACATCTAAGTTTCACAATATAAGTGTCTTGCATTAATTCAAAGTCTAAATTCCAGGTATAACTTGTGAGAACTTCTTGATATTTATTGTTTTCTAATCTTTTGTATTAATTGTGAAATTATACTGATTAATCAGATTGGGACTATTAAGAAGTTAGTCTTTTAGCCTCAAAGTAAAAATTTAAAATTTTTATAGCAAATTGTAAATTTGGCACTTAAAAATACTTAATTGATTGAACTCTCCCCCAAGGGAATGAGGGCATGAGTAGTGGGTTGGAGGGTAATGGGATAAGGACACATATGTAATACCTTAATCAATAAAGAAAAAAAGAAAAAATACTTAATTGTACCATATTTTTTATGTCAATACCAACAGAAAAAAAGAAATTGAGTTCAAGAAGACTTCTACAGTATTTCATACATTGATAATGAGCAAGCATATCTAAGGTTTACTTAGATAACTAGAAAAAGCATACATTCCAAATACAATTCAATTTTCATTCCAAAAATATCATCACAGATTCTTATTAACCATTTATGCATAGGTAACCAAACATATTGGGCTTATTTTATTCCAAGTATATTTTCATTGAAAACCAGAAGACAGGCAATCCAGAGAAAATTCCATGGAGATCTACAAAAACACCCTCTAGGCTGAAGGAAGATAAAATATATGAGGGCACCAGCCAAAGTGGAGGTGGCAAAATAATCACAAATGAACCTGAAAAAAACTCATTCACTTTGCAGGCTTTAACTGCTGTCTTATCTTTTCAAGGCACCTTGGGTATTACACATGTCCAATTAACAGACCCTTTGAAAAATCAGATCTTTACCACGGTAGACCCGATGAAGGGCTGTCTCCTTCTTTCCTCCAGCAGTTTTAAAATAATCACACATTGAAAGAAAGGGGACCACATCTAAAATTGCTCCTGACAGCTAAGAATTGTTAGCCCAATTAGCTACCATGTGTCATGGAGAACAAATGTTTCAAAGGGCAAACTGAAAGCACAATATGCAAACTCTATCAAGGAAAACACAAAGAAATCCTCTCTCAAGCACAATAGGGGACTGTGATATTGAACTCCCATATCTCTGAATAATGTTAGTGTGTGTGTGTCCGCGCGCGCTTGTGCATGCACACGCAGAGATGTTTGCTTTTTAGTAAGAACAGAAAGAATTTCCCTTGGTTTAAAACTTGCTTTACTTACTGTTCTTGTTCACTATAACATAAAGGGAACTTGGACTCCAACTGCACAAAACAACGGCTAGGCCCCTTTTTACTTAAGGCCTTGGATAATGTCCCTTTATAAGAGGAAATGTATTTCTGCATACTGATCTGTAGGATTGTATTCATTTAGTTTCATGCAAAATACTTTTAGGATATAGGTCGAAAATATATATGTAGAACATTTAGCCTGACAGATATTATGTAAACCAAGAAAGAAATGCTGGATGTCTTACTCCACTAAAAAAAATTTTGAAGGAATTGTTTAGATACCCAAATATTTATGTAATTGATAGGCTTACAATAGAAATATTTTCAGTTGGAACTGATATAAGATTATACAAAATTGTTATAACTTTAAATGAGTGTTACTTGGCTTATTTTTCCATAGACTAGTGCTTTAAATATAATTCTTAACTAACTTTCCAAAAATGTTGATAAAAATGAATTTTTCATTCCTGCTAAAGAGGGTTTACAACATGCCTATTCTCTTTACGTCATTCTAAACTTATTTCAGTCTACAAAAGACGGCCTTTTAAATTTAAAATTAGTATTTTGCTCACCATATTCAACACTGACTTCTTCTAATATTGTGTTTTATATGTCAAGGGCACGAGAACAATATAAGGCTGAGTCTATAAAAGGCCACATTATTGACAGGTGGCTAGCAACTGTACCAAATAACCTTATAAAAGATAAACACTATAAAAGGAGCATGCGGAAATTATGCGAACTACTTTCTGTCCTTGTGTGCAGTAGCCTCAAATGAGCCAGTTTCTTGTTAGGCTAAATATGTTTGCATAGTTTGGATAAGGCAGTGCCTTTTCCCTCCTGGATTTGGTTATGGAACAGCATGTTCTAGTTTGTAGGACCAAGGAATGCACAAACGGCTTTGTAACATACGAAATTCTTTCTCTTGAATGCTGCACAGTATCCTACTTTGAAATTCATAGCTCACAGAATTTAAAAAAAAAAACTGTTTTTACTCAAGCATATTAGTTTAGAAAAAAATAGAAATTACTGCTAATAGAAAGAAAATTCCTCAAAAATCCTATAAACTACAGATAAATCGTCTTCATATTTTGCTGTCATCCTATTAGGCAATTAAAATATATATTTATAAAAATTTGACATTGTGCTATAAATGATTTTATAATGTGCACTTTTTACCTCCTGCATGCTATTAAAATGACTCAATTTCAATAGATGTGGAAGCCTCAGATACACAAAAGATTGAACCCACTAGACAGTCACTCAATCTTATTCACTCTTCATATTTACACAATTAGATCTATCCTATAGTGGCATGGCATACTGTACTAATTTCCCATGACTTATCTAGTTGATATTCTATTTGTGAAAATGTAGGTATTTTTTTCCTAATTGTTTACAACAGTATAAAGCATGCTACAATGAGCATCCTTTATTGTACATTGGTCAAATAATTTAGTCAAAAGTTTTGCAAATTATCAAGCCTTTGATATAGCTAGTATTATCAAAATACTCAACAAAATGTACTAGTTTGCCTCCTACCAGCAATTTATGAATATATATTTTTTGCTCAGGTCTTCACACTACTATTTTCCAGGATTGGGCTTTTATTGAGGGAATCTTAGGTGCTTATGTTCTCAATCCATCCTTTAACTATTTTGACTGTATAGTCTTTATTCCTTTAACTCCAATCCTTTGTGTACTGTGGTCTCCAGAAAGACCTCAAAACTTCTGGAGAATAGATATTATCCTTCTCTTTTTCAGCACTGGAATATAATTTTGTCTACTTTGTACTCATTTTGGTATTTAAAAGAAGTTTTTCTATGGATAGAAGCAAATATGTGAGCCTAAATGTCTGTCTTGAAGCAGTCCCATACATTACTCAAGTGCCTGGCATACTGTGCCATTCAATACCACACTAATTAACTTCATTAAAATATGCACTCTGTCTAGGAGACTCCTTTGGTAAAGATTTATGGACACAAAAACAATTCAATTTTTAATATTTATTGTAATAAAGTAGTTAAATGTTTATTTTTTCAAAAAAGGGGAGTTCAGTTCTTTTTACTTGAATTTTACTTAATTTAACTTGATTTTAATTTAAAATATAATTCTCAAATGACAAATCACTTTGCTAGATAAGAAAAGATCACTCTGAAGTCAAGCTGAGCTTTCATTTTCAATAAGTAATTAAATGTTAAAATAAATTATGTTAAGAATATCAAATTAAATGTATAAAATGAAGACAAGCTGTTTCAACCTGGTAAGACAATGAATGTGGAGTCAGTGACTCTGATAAGCGATTTTACAGTTACCAAATATCTCAGTAATCTATTTTCAGGTCTTATTGTGTTTGATCTGTCTTAAGAAAATTACTTAACCTCTTTGAATTCTGGTTTCCCCTATCTGTAAAACAGAATATAAAACATCTCCTCTATTAATAAAATCAGATAATCGGTTTTATCTTCAAAGAAATGTTGCCAATAAAGCATTTTTGAAGATGCATGCAATTCTGTTCATTGTTCTTTAATAACTGTAACCAATATATCTTCAACTAGAATAAAAGTGTCTTTTAGCCTAAAACATTAATATTTTATACAAAATTAGACACAAAAATTAACATCCATTTTTTGTGGGGGTGTTTTCTATGTATATTTGTTCCATATGTAGGTATAAATGTATCCTTGCATATTAAATTTCTATGACTAATAAATTCTTTAGGTATTAAACAGTCATAATTTTTAAGTCTGATTATATTAATAATAGTTTAGGAGGCCAATCTATAGCACATCATTAGTCTTTTTTAAGATAAATATAAATGTCTTATTTTTTCTTGATTAAAAATCACAGTAAGGATATATTTTAATTAAGTAGATATATATATATATGTATATAAGTAATAAATAAATTATTTATATATATTTATTAATTTGGGGCATTGATACAGGTGGTTTGAGTAATTGGGTCCAGAGTATGACAGTGGGAGATCAACTAAGAAAGATGGTTAGAAGAATAAGGGAGCTTCTGGTTGCATATTCATAGAAATTGTAAAATTTAAAACTAAAGGACACCTAGTGATAGAGTGTAACATTTTATAGCAAGATCTTCTATTGATTTCAGAGGGAAAGGGAGAGGAAGAGATAGAAACATAGAATCATTGATTGGCTGCCTCCTGCACACCCTACACTGGAGATAGAGTCCACAACCTGGATATGTGGCCTGTCTGGGAATCGAACCATGACCTCCTGGTTCATAGGACAATGCTCAACCACTGAGCCACGCTGGCCAAGATCTTAAGACCATCAGAAGTTAAATGCAGATTATAAAGTCATCCAAGACAGAGTCCAAACCTAGATGTCCTGACTTCCCATCTCAGTACTCTAACATTCTCACTCAGGAAACTTTAACTCAGATGAGTAGCTCACAAAGGAACTCTATTTCTCAAACTCAAGTTAGTAAATTATCAGTTATCTTAGGCTTCATAAATCATTTGCTGACATGAACAAAAATTATTTTCATCTTGGCATCCATAATTTAGAAGGAACCATAAAGATCCTGTAATGCAACCTTTCTTCATCTTATATTCTTTTAACATCAGGTGGAAGAAGCACTTCTGCTGAGAAGTGTTTATTGTTATGCAAATTTGTCCATTCTGGTGATGGAGAATTTACTTATTGACTTAGTATATCATCTCTATATTTCTATAAAAATCTTCCCCTCTAAGAATTCTACTCTACCTCTTCCTGACAGCTTTTTAAATATTTTATAACTTCGAACTAAATAATCTCCTTATTTTTTTTTTTGTTCCTCATAAGACTTCTGGTCTGATCACTAGACTCACTGCTTTTCTATGGCACTGTTAGATGTACAATAATATCATAGAACAATGTGGGAACTAGTAAGGAAATTAAATGAAGCAGACATATCATAAACTACATCCAGATATATTCTATTTTTATTTAAAATAATAATGCAAATAACCTCATATTTATTTCAACATGGTGGGTCTCACCCCAAGTCTCTCAATACTCTGTTAACTCATTACACACACTTTTTGTCAAAGTTCAGACTTTATTTGTTACCATTGTGCTGTATAATGAATTTACTCACTACGGCTATTCTTTTGGTCATTGCTTGGCTAACTCAACTCCTTAAGAACAAAGAGACGTTTTGAAAATCCTGTGCCTGAATATCTATTTCTTCCTTACCCAGAGGCTGACGGAGGAAACTAGATGTACATCCACCTTTGAGTACAGCCAGATTAATCAGCAGCATTCACTGACCCAGGTTCCTGGAGTGCCGTGCATTCAGTTATCACTCCCCTTTCTCTCAAAAGAGTGTAATTCCATTACATATTCCAGAATTGATAAGTTTTAGGTTATGTTTGGAAATAAATATTCATAATATATGTTTGCATGCTTTGACATGGTGTGTATAAAATGTTATGAAGAAATAAGAGCCATCGCATAGCGAATGCTTTACACATTTTTCTGCCTCCATTTAGTATTCTATTGGTGGAAAGAAAAGAGAATTATTTAAATCAAAATTCCACTCATAAATCAAAGTCTCTTAATAGGAAGCAATTCTAGCACTAAAAATGTTCTGAGCATTCTATACTGAATGCTCATTATTTGCTAGGGTACATAGGGCTTAGGGGCTCACAGCCCACAGATGGTTTCCAGGCTAAATAGGACAGAGCAGAAGCCCAGAGGAAACTTGCATTTGGATTACCTAAACTGTGTTCCTACCAGAATTCACGTTTAATTTTTTTCAAAAGTTTGTTTTATTGTGAAAAGAACACTTAGCATGAGATCTACTCTAAAAAAAATGTTGTGTATAATGCATTATTGTTGACCATACATAAGTCCAATGTTACACAATAGATCTCTGGAATTTATTCATTTGCTTAACTGAAATTTTATGCATATTTATTAGTAGTAGCTCCTCATTTCCCCCTCCCCTTGCCCCTGGCAACCACTACTCTACTCTCAGCTTTTATGAGTTTGAATATTTTAATCTCCATTGCATTCCAAACTTTCTTTATTCATTTGTTCATGGACATTCCAGCTGTTTCTACATCTTGGCTATTATGATTAGTGCTGCCATTTCTCCAAAGAAGACATAAATGGTCAACAAGTATATGAAAAAAATGCTGAATGTCACTAATCATGAGGTAAATGCAACCAAAACAAAAATGAGATATCACCTCACACCTGTCAGGATGGTTAATATCTGAAAACCAAATGAGAGCAAGTGTTGGAGAGGATGTGGAGAAATTGGAACTCTTGTGCACTGTTGGTGAGATTGCAAATTGGTTCAGTGCTTATGAAAAACAGTATAGTAGTTCCTAAAAAAATAAATAAATAAAACTGCAATAAGGCCCAGCAATCCCACTTCTTTGTATTTATACAAAAGAACTGAAATCACGACTTCAAAGTATATTATCAGTATTTATTTTTCATGTTTATCTCTCTTTTATGTATTTTGGCTCCAGGCATTAGTTTATATCACTTGTTTTTTCCAAAAACCAGTATGCCAATTAGTCTAATTATTTAATACCCATAACAACAATAGGTTCATTGAGAAACTAAAGAAGATTTCTCACACTATGTGTCCCACATGTTTTGAGATATTGTAGAATTGGTACTCTATTGTTCCAAAGTATTTTGTATATGCAAACTTATTTCTCAAATAAGATTTTAAACCACTCAGAGATAGGAGCTTTATTATATCCCTTTTATAGTTCCTGTTATAGTGCTAGACTGTAAAAAAGATTGATATGAGAGTCCTTTCCATCGGACATTTAACATATAATGGGTATTGCTCCTTAATAGATACTTGGTGAGCTGCAAGTGATAGTTGTTTCTAGAAATCCTCAAAGGAAAGATTCTGAGTTTTTAAAAAAATAGTTTGACATCTTGTATGAATTATCAAGAAGCTGAAAAATGGAGTAGCTGGCTATGGAGGAGGAGGTTATATTACATTCAAAAGGTGACAATAATGAAAGTCAGGCACCAGATAGGATGAAATAGGACGGCCATCCTGTCGACATCAACAAACGACCAGCAGGTGGAGAGTCCAACATCAAAAATGCATCAATTGCAAAACTAATTGGTGAGAAAATGAACTTATAGATTTAAGGAGATTTATGCCTAAAAACCAATCTGAAACTCAACCAGTTCAGGGACATTGGACAATTAAAATGTAAAGTGTGAGATAGAGCTGCTCATGATTGTCTAAGCTAATAAACTTTAACCTTATTTTCTTTTGGTTTGTTTTTTTCTTTCTCTAAGGTTATAATCAGAAGGATAAGCATGTTTATCAGGTGTATTTATTTTAGACTTGCTTGTCACTTGCTAATATGCTTGTGAAGATGACTGTTAGAAGTGATAGAATTAAAATTATTTTCCCCACATAGGTCTGCTTTCACTCAGATGGTGTTAAGGTTGCCTCATTATTTCAATGGCATGTTTTTCAATGTCACCATGTCTCTCTGAGGGCCGGCCCCATTTTCTTAATTGCTGTAGTCCTGAAGCATCCTGGTTTCTTCTGTGACATACACTGCCCCTAAGATTTGAGCTTCACTGATCTCACAAATCTCACCTCTTAGACGGTTTTTTAACTCACTTTGCCAATGGCTACATTTTTAATCTATAGATAAGGGGTTCAGAATGTTATAACGTAAAATAATTCCAGTCTTATGTTCTTTGATATCTTGCAGTTTTCAATTGACATAAGGAATAATAAAGCAAGAGTACTGGTGGGGGAATTCCTTTATCTCTGACTCTGATCTCTGTGGCTCCTGGAAAATATGGCAATTGCTGAGTTTCTTGGAAAGAAAATGAGCACATTTGACTGTATTTTAGGATTCTTAGCAAAACCCAACAGAAGCTTTATGCCTTCAAGGGTGAGTGAAAAAATATGGGTTTTGAATTTATTCAATTAAAAAAATGTTTGCCATTTATTTCTAGCTCTATTGGAAATTATCCATATCTCACTGATTTCCATGCTGTGCAGATGCTTGGTCATGAGTTACCAGTTCCCATTGATGACAGTATCTTATTAATGTGATTAGAGGCACTAGAATAACCTGTACCCACACTTGGAATTTAAAATTGTTAGCCACTTGTCCACTTTGCCCACCTATCTGAGTATATCAATTATGCATAGTCTCCTCCACCTTTTCTTTTTTTTAATATGTATATTTTACTGATTTTTACAGCGAGGAAGGGAGATGGATAGAGAGTTAGAAACATCGATGAGAGAGAAAACATCGATCAGCTGCCTCCTGCACATCCCCTACTGAGGATGTGCCCGCAACTAAGGTACGTGCCCTTGACCAGAATTGAACCTGGGACTCTGCAGTAAGCCGGCCGATGCTCTGTCCACTGAGCCAACCCAATTACTGCCCCTCCGCCTTTTCTTAAATCACATTGGCTGGCATTCAACCAAAAATTGCTTATAATACCAAGATATAAGAGATCCATATACCAGGGTTACCAGACCTACACATTAAAGCAACTGTGATTGTTTTCCAGAAAGTGAAAAACATGGTTAAGAATTTCAGCAGAGAGCAGAAGTTTGCTTTAAAAATAGCTAAATAAAAAAATCTAGAACTGAAAAATACAATACTGAATTAAGACCTGAATAAATAGGTTTCATAGAAAGGGGAATGGTAAGATAGAAGGTAATTTCATTAAAATATCTACAATATTTCAAAAATTGGGACATAGAAGAAATCTCTAACAGTCAAATGAATTAACAAGAGAGAAAAAATATCTAAGAAGAAAACATTCAGGAAGTAATAAAAAAAGACTGAAAAGGTAAATCCAAATGAATTTGTAATATATAAAACAAAATAATATGTCTAGTGCAGTTTCATTTATATAGAATAAAAATACATATCACAATGAAATATGAGTTAAACAGATTCAAAAATTTTAAGGTCATCGATATTTCTTGGATGAGTAGAATTACTGATTTAGAAATTACTTTAATAAATAAAGTGTAAGCCACTAAAAGAATAGCCAAAGAAGTATATAATTAATGAACTATTAGAGGAGAAATGGGGATAATCAAAATAATAAAATAAAAGTCAGAAAAAGATATGTAGAAGTGAGAAAATAGAAAAATAGTTAAGATGGTATAATTAAACCAAAATGATATTAGGAAAAAGGAAAATTGTAGGCCAGTCTCTCTCATGAACATAGATATAAAAATCATTTTAAAAAACATACAAAGCAATCCAATAATAAGTACACCAAAAGGATAAGACATCATAATCAACTGGAGATTTCTCCCAAAACACAAGATTGGTCTTAATGTTTGAAAATCAATCAATGTAATGAAGTGAGAAATCAATATGCACTGTGAAGTCAAAGCATAAGCTATTAGGTGAAATATATAAGAATTTCAATTTTGTTGAACAAAAACATAACTTAAATGACATATGCAAAATAATAATGGTGATTTTTTTTCCTGCCTCATCTGATAATGGGTTTTTATTTTATTTTTATTTCATTTTCCTTCTTTTTAAATTAATGAATTATGAAAACTTTTCTTTAAATTAAATGTAACATGCTACAGTAAATCTAGAAGTTGTACTACATGTTAGACTCTTTTTCTTCTATGTAACATTAGGACTACAAACTGCCTCCGTACACACCGCTTTTATTATATTGGTGCTCTCTGACCTCACCGCTAGGGTAAAATGCTGTTATCATCTTCTATTTGTTTCAGTCTCTCTCATCCACATTCTTTTATGATAAATTCAATAAATTTCTCTAGTATAAAATTCTCTAATATAAAATGTTAGCTGTCAGAATAATAAATAGGGTTATCAAAGTACTTCAAAACATGTGTATGTTGCCCCTATTTATAACAAAATATAATCTATGGCAGGCCAAAAAACAGAGTGGAGAGAGTATATCTGATATCAGAGAAATCTGGGTTTATGCAGATGCTTGTCTTTTACTTATTATACTTATTTACCATTTGTAAGCATCTATTTCCTCATTTTTATATGGAGGGTAATAAGAGAACATACCTCATAGGAGTGCTCTATTAAATAGGTCATGTATTTAGCATTATTATTACTACTAGAGGCCCAGTGCATGAAATTCGTGCACTTGGGGGGGGGAGGGGGATTCCTCAGCCTGCCCTGTGCCCTCTCACAATCCAGGAGCCCAGTGGAGCTAAGTTGTCAGTTGAACATCTTTAGCACTGCCATGGAGGCAGGAGAGGCTCCCACCACTGCCGCTGTGCTCACCAGTCATGAGCCCAGCTTCTGGCTGAGTGGCGCGCGCCCTGTGGGAGTGGACTGATCACCAGGGGGCAGCTCCTGCATTGAGTGTCTGCCTCCTGATGGTCAGCACGCATCATAGTGACCGGTCATTCCACCATTTGGTAATTTGCATGTTATGTAGGATTTTATTATGTAGGATTCTAGAACCTAGA
Source organism: Antrozous pallidus (assembly GCA_027563665.1). Lineage (NCBI taxonomy): Eukaryota > Metazoa > Chordata > Mammalia > Chiroptera > Vespertilionidae > Antrozous > Antrozous pallidus. Next base: position 65,528,572 of record CM050521.1, read on the forward strand.
AATTAGATATTTGCCTAAGGTTCAGAGACATATTTTGACATTTTAGTTACTCAGCAATGAGGAGCAAAGAGCCATTGAGACTGATGTGAGGTTGTTTATGGCTATCAGCTGTAACATAGAAACATAAAAGATAAGAGATACAGGCTTTCTGAAGCACTGAAATTACTACACCAGGGATAGACAGAGGAATGGATTCTCAAATACAAGATGGTGACCTTAAAGCGCTTTCTCTGACCTCTATATACCGTCCCCTCTGCAGCACTTCCTGAGACCCCAGTTTTCCCTGCAAACAATCCTTCTCATCCGACTCTATCCATGGATCACCTTGAGAGCCTCTTATCTCTGTCACATTTTCGTTTTTCTTATCTTCTCTTCCAAGGCTTGAATGAAATCAATAAAAGAGTGTCACTTTCTAATAAGATGGATGCAAATCAAAGAAAAGGGAAAGGGTGACTTAAGCACTAAACTGTAGCAGAATTTCACAATTCAGGAGCCATCAATACCAATTCACAGGTAGAGCAGCATCAAAAGGCTTTGTCTGTGATGTCAAGAGGAGTTTACTTGGCTGCTTCTTGATGGCACAAGCATGTTTAGACTCCAAATAAAGAAAAGAAAAATCCCAGTTCTCTCTGCAGATATAAGGTCATGCAACAAAGCGCATTTCTAAAGAGGAAATGTGAATGCTGCAAGAGCCAACCATCTGAACTAGTTATTATGACTCGACGCCAAAGGATTTTTTAATTGCCACTAAAGTTGTTCCTACCCATTAATGTTAATTACCAATAATTTTCAGACCCTGCCAGCTAGAACAGCTTTGCAGGCATATAAATTCAATAAATATGGTACAAGTAGAACTGGTAAGTGCTAAGGTTGAGGTCTAAAAACCATAAAGGAAAAATAAAGCAAATATGAGTGGAGTTTCTATTGTGTCCTGACTGGAGCCTTTCTTGAGCTCTCTGCCACTTAACATTCCGTAATCAAAATCTGTTCTTATCCCTTCTCCAGAAGGCTTTCTGCAGTGTGAAGGTCACAAACCCTCTACAGTGCTGGGAGATGAGGGTTTGGGGCACTCATCTCTTGTCATCTCTGGATGTTTGCCCATAAAATCCTTTCCCTGAGTGAACGCTCTCTGAGATTGTTAGGCACACTGAAAAAAGGGACAGTGCCCCTGGCACTCCTGAAGACTGGAGCCACCCAGCTCACGTTTTAGCTGCGGGAACAGATCTAGGTTTTGTAGGATCCGAAGCTTGTACAATGTGGGAACCCTCTCGGAGAAAAGAAGACAAAGTTACAGATACAAAGTTAAGTCCAACAGTGAGTTTTCTATAGAATGAGAAAATAAACAATCACAAATCGCAAGTTTTTAAAAGACAACAAATACAAAAATAATATTGCCCGAGCCTCTGCTTCCACCTCGATTTTTAGAGTCTGTGCAAGAGAGAGGCTCTACTCTTTTAAAGGTAAACCTTCCTCTAACTTGCCAGTTAAAGGTGACCAGACTATTGACGTCATTGAATCACAATTCATTATTTGGACCTCAAAAGGTTGTAAGAAATAAGTTTAAAAATAATATATTTAAAAAATATCTTGAGCCAGAGCCTGTAGGTGTTTAAATAACAGCAGGTAATAATTAATGTTATTAAAATTTAAATTCTGCCTATTATATACTGCCTATTACAGAGACTAGTATATATTTGAGACCACCAACATTTTATTAAATAATATTTTTATAAATTATTATCAAATGTCACATAATATATTTGAGTGGCCTTTAGGGACCAAACTGGCTTTTTTTTATTCTTTTAAATATTATGCTAATCTACACATTTTGCTTAAAAATATACTTAAAGATATATAAACTAAATATTTCTTTTTAAAAATATAAAGGTTGACAGTCCATAGCTTATTGTTTAGGAAAAGGAGGAATTAAAACGTTTGAAATTGTATTACTGCATTTTGAAAATCTTTTAGAATTTAACGCAAGCATATTAAAATAAGTCAGAAAAATGGAAAAGTCTACTCATTGTCTGGTTAGTTAAGTGCTATTCCATGCACCTAAGGTTAGTTGAGTGCTATTCCATGCACCTAAGGGTCACTGGTTTAATTCCTGGTCTGGGCACATACCCCAGTTGCAGGTTCAATCCCTGGTTGAGGCACATACAGGAGGCAACCTATGAATGTTGGGAAGAATGCCAAGCAAAACAAAAAGCAGAAAATTTTTGCATTAACATGTGTGCCAGGAGTCCAGTTTCATTACAATGTAAGATATAAGCAGTGGACATGAGCTTGGAAACCTAGTTTTTACCAGATTCTGCAGAGCCTTAAGGCTGGGCTAATGAATTTATACTTGAAACTTTTGGTTCTATAGTATGAACAATGGAGAGCCATTACTGTCCCAATCATTGTCTCACTCAAAGAGAGATGTGAATAGAAAAATCCAGAAGGCTGGTTAACCTTAATCACTCTGAAAGGTCAGAGCTAATCACTCATTGTTTAGTTGAGACATTGGTAGTTGAAGCAGCCTCCACTTGATAGTCTTATGTAAATTCTTGCTGATTGACTATTATTGGAATTTCCTGCCTAAAGGATATAGTTGTATCCCATAGTCTTAATAAAGGAGATAGCAAGGCCAGAGCAGAGTGGTAGTCCTCCCTCTAGAGGTGGACTCCCGCCTGGCCCCCACTATTCCCAAATTAATGCTTTTCTAGTCTCTTTCATTGGTGTGCAGTCTTCTCCAGATCCCGAATCCTGAACTGGAGCCCTGGACCACGAGGGACGTAAAAGGGATCCCCACACACTACCACAGAGGAATCTTCATTGAGTAGGCAAAAGCCAAAAGTTTACAGGTTGTGGCTCTGGAATGGGGGACAGATGATCCAGGCATTGGGCAGGGCACAATCTGGTTGGGGCTGGGTTCTGAATTTTTATACATAAATGAGAATATTGTATTCAAGAGTTTGCCTTAGGCCTCTGTGAGGCAGCTAAATGAACTGGGAAATGCAAACCAGTGTTAATGGGCATTGATGCTATGCCATCATGTATCTAACAGAGCTCTGCTGGAAACAGGCCGACTTTACCAAAGACATTAAGGCTGAGCTGCACCACTTCCAGAATTCCGATAGTTTTAACAGAATGGGTCACTGGAGTGGAGGGGGCTCATATCAAAGGAGGTAGACAGCACTAAGTTATTCAACAAAAGCATGGGACTCATGTATTTCAAAGTCCTTGGTATAAATCTATTATTTACAGAGATTCGATCCCATCTTTTTTGAAGATGCTTTCAAAGTATCATAAGCTGGAATAAAATGGGTCCCAGTACTCACCCTGCTTCAAATATCTGTATGTCTCCTTCTTGTCTGCTGGGATGTTAAACTAACATCTTTTGCTCTTTGCTTACATTTTCACAGTCAATTGGCAGTTCTTAGAGGGTGAGACTCCCTGACTTCCGTAAAACTGCTATTTTCTTAAGAGTTAACAAGTTTGCTGGTGTTTCCAGTCCGATGAGTTTTCCTGTGTGTGCAGGTCTGCAGGCCAATAGCAGATGGAGAGCTCTCGAGCGCTCCTGTCTGTGGAATGAATTCCTGAAGGCTACAAAGGAACATTTATAGACTTTCGATGGTAAACAGTAGGACTGAGAGTAGTAAATGCTTTTAGTTGCTTTTCTGATGTCCCCAGCACTCACAAAATCAAAATGAGAGGGAACTTAAATGGCCAGCTCCTTTGAGAGCCTCTGGTTTGCCCCCAGTGCTGCCTGGTTTCAGTTATAAGACATTACACACTCCTAGGATAAAACTGTTCACTTGTCCGTTCCAGAAGTGACTTGGAGCTAACATTGTTTATTAGTAATAATCAAATACTTAATTATTTAAATTGGAGGAAGAAAAGTACAATGATTTTATAGGCATGAAATATGGAAGTCAATAAGCCATTCCTCTTGCTGAGAAACATGCTATAGAGCCGGCCTTGTGTTCATTTATTATTCATTGTACTTTGCAGTTTCCTGAATTGTTGTGAAACCCATCTACAGTTTTATACACCCTTTTAAAAGATGGTCCCATAAAATCTTGGTTGCTTTTTCCTTTCTCAATTGGAAAGCTTAGTTTTGTGGTTAGATGACTAGAAAATTGTAACTCATATTGGTTCAAACAAGAACATATTTTGTTTTCACTAAATCTTACTAAGGCAATGAAACACCATCTATACATGTGTCCATAATAATAAAAATCTAGATAAAGATTAAAATTTTCCAAAGCAATTTCAATTTTTTTTATTCTGTGGTTATCTATTGAACAGATTCCTAAAGGGAGAAGGAGAGTTTACAATCAATAGTTTATTGAGGTTCTTATGATTAAGTGATATTAAAAAATAATACCTGTTTTCTCTTTTTGCTCTCTTAGCTTCATTCTTCTTTTCCTCATACTTTTAAGAATAAAATAATATCAATTATTTTGACATTATTAATTATTGATATGGGATATTTTAATTCCTAAATTTTATAAAGTTATTCTTGTTAGATGTTACAAAATATTATAGAACTTCTGGAATACTTGATATCGCAAGGTTGGAGGATTTGCTCATTTCCTGGCTGTGGGCATTTCTAATTAGAGAATTCTTATACTTCTTTCAGATATTCCCATGGGAAAACATGAAAATCTCAAACAGGATTTTTTTCAAATTGAGAATGTACTTTCCAATTTTCCTTTTTTGCTTAAAATATTATTCCTGTTCTTATTGTTTGCTACCAGGAAATAGCTTGTGCAATTGCTATTTATAATTCACTGCATTTAAAATGAATTTGATCAGCTGATACTAAGCCATTAAATCACACTTTCATTTTATTATTAAAATTATCTCATTGGATTATGTTATATCTTAGATTAATATTAAAGTGTTAATACAATTATTGGTCATTCTTTATTTTGAACAAGCTTTGCATATTTATGTTTGTACTATATTATGCAACATTTTGAAGGGCATACATGTTAAACTTTCATTATCAATTGTCTCAATTTTCCCAATAATTTCGATTTGACTTAATAGTGTCACATTTTCTTTTGGGAAGACAGTTAGTTGCATTACTTTGTAAGTAAAAAGTCACATGCATCACAGTGCTGTGTGGAGCCATATTGGAGCCTGAGGCATAAAGGAAATGAAGGCATTTCAATTCTGACTTTAATGAAAGCATACTCATCAATCATTTTTTTCAAAATCTACTTCTTTACTTGACTCTTTTTGAGTTGAGAAAGTTACAATGTTTGAAAATTTCTCTTGACCATGAGACAATCTATAAAAGTTTTAATTAGCTTCAGCTTAACTAAAATTTCAGTTTTACCTGAAATGATAATAAATCATTTTGTGCCAAATTTTAGCATAGAATAATTAAACATAGATCATTAAAACATTTTTAGCAACTAGGTTGTTCTGTTAAAAATTACGCATTACAAATTTAAAAGATGTATGTAGGGGTACACATTTTTTTTTACTGCTCAGCACTGCAAATTTAAAAATTTTTAATTAATCAATTTATTTCAGAGATAGGAAGGGAGAGGTAGAGATAGAAACATGAATGATGAGAGAGAATCTTTGTTTTCCTGCCTCCTACATGTTCCAGTAGACCCCACAACCCAAACATATGCCTTGACCAGGAATCACACTGGGACCCCCCAGGTCATGGGTGTACATTCAATCACTGAGCCCAAATTTTTATGTTATCTCAGATTTTATTTTCTTGTATTTCTTTTTAAAATATTATATTAAAATGTTATTTTATTACTGAGTTTTTTGGCACTGAAATTTTACACTGAGAGAAATGCCTCTTTTCCATACCTCTTCTGGCTTTAATATAGAACAAAATCGCCAGTTATTTTTTTAAAAAATGTATACTAAAATACAGATAATACTAATAAAATTATTTTTATAATAAAAAAAGAATAAGTTGATGTTTAATTAAAATGTATTTATTTTTATTGTAATGAGCAAAGACAACTGTCCTATGATGAAGATACTGATTTATGGCTTTTTAGTGATCTTCCAGATAGATTCTCCCAGTTAGGAAAAATGAAATATCCATACACACAACTTAGGGACACTTGCTGTGACAGACATTCTTAAAACAATAAATATAATACCTGAAGGAAAATATCTTTATTTCAGTAAGGGAAAACAGGGCTAGTTTTTCATTTTGAATGTTAACTCTTACACTTGTTTCTTTTTCATTTCAACTTTTAGATTATTGCTGTTTGAGAATATTTTTATCATCTCTAAGGCAAATTTTGGAAAACAAAATGAGAATGTCAGTAATAAGCCAGACAATAACTCAAACATTCATATCCCATAGATGATCATAAAGTGTCACATACCTGCCAAGCCCTGTGCCAGCAGCCAATGAAGCTGATGTGTGCCTGCCTACACCTCAGGGCAGAGCATTTCAACTCTGCTGTGAGTTAGGAACCTCTGGGGAACTTCTAAGCAATAATGATACCTGGGCCTTACCCAAAGCCAATTACTGGACATTTCTAGCAGATGGAGCCCAAGCATCCGCATTGTTTAAAAGCTCCTTTGAGAAAGTACAGCCGGAATTGAAACTCACTGGTACAGTCTACTGGAGAGGAAGGACACAGACACTCCATACAATCATTCACCCATACATTCAAAATGAGATGAGGCCAGAGAACAAAAGAATGCTGTTTTAGAAAAGAGCAGGGATGGCCTACACAGGAGGCACAGACAGACCTTCTTCAGAGGTAAAATTTTAACAGATGGAAAATGATGAGGCAGCAGTCATGAAAGGGGCAAGAACAGGACATTCCAGGCAGAGAGAAAAACACAAGCCAATGTTCTGAACAGGGGAAAAGAACAAAAAGATGATGAGTGTGCAGGATTATAGGGCATCGCGCAACAATGATGGGAGGTGGGGTTAGGTAGGCAGGAAATGGGGGCGTGGAGAAGGGAAGTGGCCAGGAAGTAATAGTTTTGTGTGCTTGCATTTCAAGCCTACTACTCTGCCCTCGACTTGCCCTTTCCCACTTAACTCACCGAGCAAGTCTTTGAGACCTGGAGTAAGTAAAATGCAAAAGTTCAAGCTATAAAGAAGGATATATTGTAGACTTTACTGGAATTCATGTAGAACATAAAGATAAATTTAAAAGTAAGTTTGTTTCTCTTCTCTATTTGTTCAAGTGTGAATAAACTTTTTTTTAGGATTCCCTTTTTAGGATTAAAATGTGGACAAACATTAATTTCTATATAAACATTTCAGACATGATGATGTAAGCTCTGGCCAGGATAGGACTATGCCATAAAGATAAGCTGCACAGTTTGAACTGAAGAATTCTTTATTTGACAAACTACCTTCCTAGCAATTATGACCAAATTGGTTAAAGCTGCTAAAATGATAACCATTATGTCAGGTCAAAGCACTTACTGGTTCAATGACTGCCTTCAAAATCATAGTGGGCAATAAAATGCCTTTCTCATAACTGTCACTTCCCCTAATCTGATTGAAATAGAGAAGTAGCTTTTACTGGAACAGGATTACGACTTTTAACAACTGCCAGTGCACAGGGTAGATGTCACTTCTGGGACCTCATCCTTGTCCTATCCCACTGAGAAACCTACTGAGAAAAAGCTTTGAGGAACTTTTTTAAAGACAGTCCATACTCTTTTTTCCGTTTTGGTCAATTGAAAATAAAAACTTTTTCTTTTTCTTTTATCAAGCCACATAAAAATGTTATCCTCTTAAGAGCCACAGGTTAGAGTCACAGGCCATTTTAGTCCGGCTTCTATGGTGACAGTACTTTAGAAGACGGAAATGTCATTCCCAGGTGCCACTGTCCTTCAGGCAAGAGGGTTAACCCACAATTCCGAAAAATGTAAGAGGTCAAGCCTTTAGAAATCAATAGCAAATGGAATGAAGACAGCTTTTTAGGTATGGAATCTATTTCAACTAAGAAAGCTCTCACCCATTAAGAATGAAGAACGAAAAGAGATTAGCTTTGGACAAAGCCCACTAAGCAGCCCTGCCAAGCTGATATCCAGAGATTTGTATCTACCTGTATTAAATTCAAAGCTTTGGGTGTTACTAAAATACTGCCAAATTATAAATTTCCTTTTATTTCAAGGGAAATATTATGAAAGTTGTCTAGCTTCATGCAAATAAATAATATGTAACAGCAAATATGACCCTAAATACTCAATATGACCACATACTCTTAGAATGGAGAAAAAAAAAAAAGAACAACATTCTGCCTTCTGCAATTTTTAGAGATCTAAGTATTTCTCGAGCTAATCTTCCAAGGGATACATTGCTTGTCTAGTAAAATAAACTACAATATATTTTTCTACCTAACTTTTCAGGGTCTAAAAAGTAACTAAACTTGGTGAATATACTAGAAGCAAACCATGCAATCACCTTGGTTCAGTGAGTATGAGGTGGCTATATATTTTGAAAGTGCTTGCTTCTCAAAGTATGGCAGAATATTTTAGGGACAGTATAAATATATTGGAATGAAGGTAAGTCCTCAGTTCGACCACAACAGCTTAGTTATCTCTCTTTTTCTTGACCTATATTTCCTGAGACCTAGGTCTGATTCTTGGCAACAATTTATTCCACTGGCTCTCTGGTATTTTGTTTCCTACTAGAGGACCAGTGAACATAATTTGTGTATGGGGGAGCGGGCATTGCCAGTTCCTCAGCTTGTCCTGCACCCTCTCCAATCTAGGACATCCCTCTTACAATCCGGGACCACTGACTCATAACCGCTCACCTGCCTGCCTAATCACCCCTAACTGCTCTCCCTTACTGGACTGATTGCCCCTAACCACTCTCCCCTGCTGGCCTTATCACCTCTAACTGCTCTCCACTGTAGGCCTGATTACCCCTTTCCGCTCTCCCCTGCTGGCCTGATTGCCCCTAACCACCTCTGCCTCAGCCCCTGCCACTGTGGCTTTGTCCAAAAGGATGCCTAGAAGATGTGTGGTCTATTCTGTCTAATTAGCATATTATCCTTTTATTAGTATAGATGATGAACTGTTGTGAGGTTGGTGTTGGTGCTTTCTCTTTAGCTCTACTATTAAGGAAGTTACTCCAGTGTTTCAGGAGATAGAAATTTGAACCTTGCCACAGTAGCTCAGTATTTGAGCATTGACCAATGAACCAGAAGGTCACTGTTCAATTCCTGGTCAGGGCACGTGCTTGGGTTGCAGTCTCAATCCCCAGTGGGGAAATGCAGAAGGCAGCCAATCAATGATTCTCTTTCATCATTGATGTTTCTATTTCTCTCTCCCTCTATCTTCCTGTCTGAAATAAATTTAAAAATATTTTTAAAAAGAAAAAGAATGAATTTTGAGATAAGCTTGTTTTGCTAAGGACTCTTGTTCTATGGTCTACTGATTCATCCTGAGAGTCCTTTTGGGGGAGAGATTAGCACACTGAAGGTTAATTTATGCCACTCCCTAAACAACTCATGCTTTTTCAATTCTCCTTAGGAAAAACAAGTCAACAATTTTCTTAAAGAATCTTCTTTTTTAATAGACTAAAACTAAACACATATTTGTGCTGACACTCCTAACATTCCTGCTTAGTTAAAATATTCCCTCTTAAAATGTAAGCTGAGTTGAATACAAATATGTTCATACAGTGAGATACTTGGAAAATGCTTCTTTTATCCATTTTTAGTCTCTGACAATCTTAATGATATTTTCCAAATAGCTATGTATTATCTAAAGTAGATATGTATCAGTTAAAATTTAAGTGGAATGATGAAATCATAAAGTCACAGAACTTTTAAATAATTCCTCACTTTTTAAAAAAATGTGACATTTTAATTATATTTTTGAAAGAAATATAAGAAGGAACATGATTTACATATGAGTGAAAATGTCCATGATGTGTTAGGTATTCATATCCTTTAAAATTGAGGGGAATGTAATTCCGAATGAATTCATACATTAATTCAAATTTATTCAACATATCCTATCTAATAAAAGAGTAACATGCAAATGTGACCATACCTTGGCTCCTGATTGGCTATGCTACCAGCCAAACAGGAGCAGGGGGCATGGCCAGCAGGATGGGAGGCGAGGCCAGCGAGGCCTGTAGGGGTGTGGCCACGGTACAGCATGCGCTCCCCAGGTCGGGGCCCCGTGGAGGGGCGGGACTGGGCAGGCGTCGTGGGCCGGGAGGAGGTGGCTGTGACAGCCACGCAGGGTGTGTGCACTCCCTAGGTGTGGGGCCCGCGGAGGGTGGGACGACTGTGGGAGGCCCACCTGGGGCTGCGGGGCCTGCTGTCTGCAAGGTGTTCTGTCGGAGAAGCACCTGCCTGCTGGGTTGGCGTGGAACCCCCCAGTTCTGGATGCATTTCTCTGCTCCTCAGTCTCCATGACCTCATGCCGTTGTCAGTGGCAGTGTGTGTGAGTCTAGTAAGGTCACCTTTTCCCCAAGCACCACGCACACTCTGTGGCGCCCCGCCTCCTCAGGCCAGGATTGGAGCCAGGAGCCTTCCAACCAGATGCTCTGGCTTCCAGAGATGCTGAGGAAGGCGTGCCCTCAGCGGGGCTGCAGCATCTCCAGTTTCTCAGCTCATGCCCTCTCCCCAGGAGGCTGGGGAGAACATATATTGCAAAGTTCTTTAAGCCACGACAGTCAGAGTAGTGGGACTTGGCCAGGCAGGCACATAGAGGGATGGGGCCTTTTCTGGCCCTGGGGTTAGGCAGCATGCCCTGTGGTCCTGGGTGCCTGTGGATGCCTGTGGCTGCGGCCGGCCTGAGTGAAGTTGGCCCAGGTCTTGGGTATCTATAGCTGGCCAGAGGGTGGGAAGCCTGGGTCCCAGGTGTGGGGCACGGCAGAGGCAGTTAGGAGCAATCAGGCCAGCAGGGGAGCACTTAGGGGTGATCAGGTAGGTAGGCAGAGGTGGTTAGGGGTCACACATCCCCTAAAGGGTCCCTGATTGGAGCAGGCTTGGCTTGGCTAAGGGAACCCCCCTCCATGCACAAATTTCGTGCACTGGGCCACTAGTTTATTATATAATTGGGTAGATCCCATAATCTAGTAAAGTTAGTAATAACATATACTCTCTATATATTAAAATAAACATAGAAAATTTAAAATATCCTGCTCAAAGTTAGCCAGCTAGAAAATGGTCAATGTGAGACTAACTTTTGGTCTTGAGCTCAAGATTAGGATTGTTGATATATCCAATCAGAATACTAAAGGTTAAACATAATTAGACACCATGATAATTTGTTTCTATAATGAAAGAATGGTGGGGGCGGTGTTATATTTCCCTAATGGAAGGGTAATAGCTTTGCTAGTGACTATCTTTATTCTCTGCTCTCCTCATCTGAAAAACAAAAAGAGTAATACTTACAGGGGTACTGTTGGAGCATATTAGAAAAAAATATGTGTACAGAACCTGACATGTTATCAGATTCACGTACCATAATATACGGTAACTATTTCCATGGTCCACAACATTATTACATGCATATTTTTGAAAAAGAAGTTCTATAATATATGAGACTTGCAATTCATTAAGGCATCTCTATTTACTACTCTCGTGAAAGTTCGGTAAATATTTTTGTAGTAATTTATTTCATAAAACTCAGATGAAAAATTTCATTTCTTATTTTTCCCAATATCCCAATAATTCAGTTTATAGGGCTACTCAAAGAAGTTTTCAATTTGAGATTTTAAAACATGCAGGCATATGAAAGTATCAGTGAGTGTAGCTAAGAAGGATTGGCACGTTCAACAACTGACTCCATCAGTCATTGTTTCCCAGGGTCTCATTTCGCTGCATTTGGCTATCTTCCTAAGCCAGGCTGCAGTTGATTAGTGACTTCCTTTGGAACTTTACAGGGCCACTCTCTTAGTATGTCATTTCCATTAATTGCTGTTGGCCTGCATACATTTCAAGCAAGAGGGGAAAAGTTGACCAACTCCTATGCTGTTCTCAGGCCACCAGAAACCAGTCAGATCAATCCCCACTGGATGTAGATATAGTACTCCAGGTCAGTCACTAAAATTCAAGCTCTGTCTCCACTGAAGAGTTTTCCAGTTCGGCTGAATATTGGGAGTATTCAGACATAGAGTAGAACACCAATAAGAGGGTTTAATGACACATGCTGCCCTGCAGAGACAGTAGCTGACTGTGATGCCAACACTGAATGTGAGGTGTTGAAACTTTCACAAGCTTGAGGAACTGCTCATCACACTGCTCATGAGGCTTGTTAAATAAGTTCATAGTAGTCAGAAAAGGGACAGATGGGTTTCTGTTTAAGCAAAGTAACTGTGAACACAGTCATAATATTTCAGCTGAAATATGCTTCTTATTCCAACTTTTCTAACCTCAATATACCATTATACTCCATTTCTTAGAAATATAATTAACATAATACCTATCAAAAGAGTGGGAGTTCAAATTCTAGTTCAGAAGGAGTACTCTACAAAAATTTTAGGATGACTATCACATATTGCAATGATGTGATGAGCTCTAGAATATAAACCTAATGTAAGTAATTGACTATAAACTTGCTGCATGCTAGAATCCTTAACTGATGTAGACTGTATCATTATTCTCAGCAATAATTCTGTGACTAGATATTATTCATATTTTATGGATGAAGAAAGCAAGATTCAGTGAGCTGACTATATTCCCATGACCATGCAGGTAGCATTTTGATGAAATAAGATATTAAACCAGCTATATTTAACTTTAAAGTTCATAGTTCTTTCATCACAGAATTGTGTTTTCTGTATATCTCTTGCTGATCACAATAAACTTCAATTAAAGAATACTGGCAAAATAGAAAATATACCAACAATAATCAAAATAATAGTCTTAAAATGTATAAAGATCTGAAAATGTTTAACCTGGAATTAGTTATCAATTCACTTACCCAATTAAAATGTAATGAGTGCCAAATGTGAGCCAGTCTAGATATTAGAATTCCAGAAAATTATCAATATTTGTTCTATATCCTCAATAGGCTACTTAGTATTAGAGAAAGAGAAAAAGAAAATACTGATTTCTACATGGTGCTAGCTCTATGCATAAAGTACCCAAATTGGGTACCCAATCAGTCTCAAACTGGGTGGAGCAGAATGACCTGACCAAGAAGGCATTAACGAACTCCATTACAGGACTCAAAGGCGTTAGCCTGTCAAATGAAATAGAAAAGGATATATGCAGAGTCATTAGTTGGTAGACAATGTGGAAAACTAAATGTTGGCATAAGTTGTCTAAAGGCAGCGATGTTAGGATGTAGTAAATGATACTAGAAAGGATATGGAAATTGATTCTGAAGGGCACACTAGTTTGGATTTCGTATGGAATATGGTGGCAGATAAGTGACATTTTTTGAATTAGAGAATAACAGGATAAAATCCACACTTTAGAGAGACCATACAGCAGCACTATGAAGAACAGATTGAAGGTGGTCGGTCATGGCTTTGGATATGGGGACTAGCAAGCTACTGCAGTGGTCCACAGTAAATGATAACGAAGAATTGAAATATGTTTCAGTGCCATTATGGTACTTACTAAATAGATATGATGAAAAACAAGGAGTTAGGAAGACTAGATTTCTAGACTGAATAATTTTATAAATGCTGAGGCTAGTTACTAAGTTAGGGAATACAGAAATAGAACCTGGTTTAGTGGAGAAGATGAATTCAACCCAATTCAGACATATTGTGTGGAACAAAGACCTGGACATGTTCTGTAGGCAGTTATTTAAATCCATAAATGGGGGGGAATTGCCAAGGGGTAATACGTTGTTTTAAAGATTTATCACAGAAAAAAAAAGGGCTAAACTTCTAATGTGATTCCATTAAGAATATATAAGACAAATAGTTGAAATATAAAATTAGATTTTAATTCTGTATAAGGAAGAACTTCTAAAAAAAATGCTATGAGACATGAAGGTGCTATCTCAGAAGAAAAATTCTTAGTAATGTTCAAAGAGAAGGACGTAAAAAGCATTATAAATGTGAAATGGAGTTCCAGAATATTAATGAGGTTTACAAACCCATATACCTATAGTACCAGGCAGGCAACATACATAACTTGAGAGTCAGCAGTATCATACTATGGAGGACACACATCCTAACTATAATGGAAAATGAGCTGTGTCCTAATTATGACTGTAAGAAAATACAAACCCACAATTATAGTTCTGATCAGAAGTTCATGAACTCTGGAAATAAGAACTGTGTGGGGAAATAAGCTTTCATATATTGGCAATGAATTCAATATCTTTAAATTTAGCAAGGTCAAAGGGATTGCCATCTCTGGATTGAACAATGGATTCTGATAAAGTTTCCTCCTATGAGCTTTGTTGTCCTTTCAACCTGTGATCTCCAAATAAATACTGTAAGTTCTGGTTTTTAACATAATAGTGTGATTTCCTATATTTGGATCTAATTGTATTATTTGCCATTGACCAACCTATCTTTTGCCTTGAACCTTCCAAAACATTATTGTATTACATTCCCAGACTGTTGACTGCTCTTTTCCTTTTTAAGGCTCAACTCATGCCCAGAAGTCTTTACAGATATCCTTAGGAAGACCAAACTGAACCCTCATTTTCCTTAAGTCAGTTAACAATTTCTTTTTCATGCTTGTTATATGCTACCACCTTTCTGGACTACAAATTCCTTGAGGGCACTGATGACTTACACAATGTTATATCTTATATGGTATTCTGTACAAATTTAATGTGTAATGAGTATTTCTTGAATAAACAAAGCCCAAGAAAGAGGCATGTGTTATTCCTGTTTTCCAGCTGTTAATTGAACCCCCAAAATATAATAATAATAATTATTATTATTATTGATCCTTTACAATTTATAAATGCTTCCTAATGTCCTCTCATTAACCTTCACAAGAAGTCTTCAAGATGAGAAAGGAAGCTATTGTTAATAACTTCCCACTTAAAGATCTCTCTGTAGAAAATTCAGGAACCTGTATAATAAGAAGATCAAATTGAAGGTCACCCAGTTTCTATACTTAGGTGTCATCCTGGAAATTGAAATGAAATTCCTCCACTGAAAATAGCACCAATTAAATGCATGTAAATAAGCACTGCACAGTGACATCTTTTAGTAAACTCCTAAGTGTCTGACACCTGGTGTTGCAGCCATATATTAATTGAATGTTGCCCCAGTTCAGTGGTCGGTTTGCCGCTCTGTTGACTAATGAGTTTACTGACCACTGCCCCAGTTGATCTGGAAGCTGTTGCCTTTTTACTGTATAATCACAATCATTAAATTAGCTTTTGATGGACTCTGATACTTAATATTGTAGGTCTGCTGCTATGTCTGAATCCATGTAACTATTTTTTTTCAAAAATAAAAATTTATTGAATATATCTAAATATAATATAGTGCACGAAATTTGTGCACGGGGTGGGGAGGAGAATGCCCCTTAGCCCAGCCTTCACCCTTTCCAATCTGGGACCCCTCGAGGGATGTCTGACTGCCATTTAGGCAGTCACAATCCAGGACTGCTGGCTCCAAACTGCTCACCTGCCTGCCTCCCTGATTGCCCCTAACTGCTTCTGCCTGCCAGCCTGATCACCCACTAACTACTACCCTGCCAGCCTAATTGATGTATAACTGTTCCCCTGCCAGCCTGTTTGCCCCCAACTTCCCTCCTCTGCCGGCCTGGTCACCCCCAACTGCCCTCCCTTACAGGCCTGGTCCCTCCCAACTGCCCTCCCCTGCTGGCCTGATCATCCTCAACTGCCCTCCCTTGCAGGGCCTGGAACCTCCCAATGGCCCTGACCTGCTGGCCATTTTGTGGTGGCCATCTTGTGTCCACATGGGGGCAGCCCTTTTGTGTGTTGGAGTGATGGCCAATCTGCAAATTACTCTTTTATTAGATAGGATGATTATTTCTCTGTAAAATATTTTCATAAAAATTTACAAGTCAGAAAACATACAACCTGCCTAGATAACATTGATTTGACATTTGGATCAGAAAATAGAGCCACCTTAGGAGCTTCTGGCTATAGGGAGCATTTAAACATTGAATCTAAGGAGTGATTTTTTTTCACTCTTTCAGATTGCATGAGTTGGCAAATCAACAATACTGTATTTCACTTCAGCTTTCACATAATTTATTCACTGCGGCAAGGAGACAAGACCCTCCAGGGAACATCCCAAATCTCTGTAACGCTACCTCTTACTATATTTTCCATTTAGCTACAGCTGACAGATGTGACAAAATTGCAAGTAGCCAGGCAACTCCCCCAAAGGGACCTACAGAAGCAATTCCCACAGCTGCACCGAAGAAAGACTGCAAATTATTCCACACTCAGGTTAAATTATTTCAAGTTAATTTGCACTTGAAGTTCTTTCTCCAAAGACACCTTTATTTCTCAACGTTATCATTGAGCTGTTCTGGGATGATTCTATTTCGGTTCAAAACAACACTTGAAATTGGAAATCATCCAACGTTGAGAGGAAGTACAAAGATTAAAGAATTTGCTGATTTCAGAAATGGTAATGTGAAGAGAGAGCAATGTCATTTGTGGAAACTAAAAGTTCTAATCATTTTAAATAGGTATCTGAAGTTGAAGAATCAGATCAGGTTTTGAGTTAGTAAAGTGACTTAAAAATAAACATATATTCATGTAGGTGCCCTGAAATAGTACTGATTCTTTTGTTCTTGTATTTACAATGCTGAGATACCTTAACATTGCTAAAAGTCAGATAACTAATTAAGGGCCAGAAAAGCCCAATACAGCAAATTTGAAGCAAGAAAATAAATTTCTGTCATACTAATAATATACTGAGACTTCTGTGTGCAGGCTAGTTAGATGCTGACCTTGAGTCATGGAATCCCAGGTTCTATCTAAGCAATAGAGCCTTAATCTTTTAAAAGCATTAACTTTTAAAAACATTATGTCCCCTGGCCATAAAAAAGGAAAATGAAGTACATGAATATAGTTTAGACCTATTGCACTAAGCCTGTATTGCACTAATATTGCTCTATTTACACTATGCTTTTTATTCCTTCTCTCCGGAAAAAAAAATGGAGAAAATTCACTAGAAAATGTATTTCTAGTAAAAAAAAATACTAATGTAAGCTTTGTATTTTTCAGGATGTCCAGCTATTTATTAGCATCAATTCTTAAAATCTTTCTATCAGCTTATTTTTTATCAGTTTAATTTTATGACTACAAACCCTTAGCTCAATACTCTAAAAGTATAAGTGAAATATATATATATACATATATATATATATATATATAATATGTTAACTTTGCATAATGCAGAATAATTCTTAAAAATTGAGATCATACCCTAGCCAGTTTGGCTTAGTGGATAGAGCACTGGCCTGCAAACTGAAGGGTCCTGGGTTCGATTCTGGTCAAGGCACATGCCTGGGTTGCAGGCTCAATTCCCAGTAGTGGGTATGCAGGAGGCAGCCAATCAATGATTCCCTGTCATCATTAATGTTTCTGTCTATCTCTCCCTCTCCCTTTCTGTCATCTATAAAAATATATTTCTTTAAAATCTGAGATAATAAATTACTTTAAAGATTAATTATGGTAATAAATTATGGTAATGAAAAAGATAAATGCTGTATGTAGAGTTTTTATTTTTAAATCCCCTTCAACCTCGCATTTAACTTCAGAAGCTGCTAGTTTTGCTATTTGGTGGCACCGCTTTCCCAGGGTGAAATCTCCACCTACGTAGCTGGAGTGTGACAGTCACCACATAACTGACTTCTTGGATCTCGTGTAAACAGTGTGTTATAAAAGTGACTATAATTCCCATTGACGGAGGTGTCAGGAAAGGCACTGAATGTATACACACACATAGACCTTTACTTTGTCCCAAAATAGTGTCCCACGCTAGAAAAATCCTGTAGTTCTCTAGCCAAGTCTTTTCACTTATTTAAAAGCAGAGCCAGAAGAGTGTATAAGAAGAATACTCTTAAAATTATATGGAGATAGTATTTACTAGTTGAACATTTTATAAACCATATATTTACTTTAACTGTTTGAATTAAATTACTATTTTTATTAAGTATTCACTTTCTGAAAAATCATAAGACATAACATGCTAAAGATATAAACTCTACTTTATAGGAGGTCTTCTGATTATAGATCAGGTTAAAGAGATACCACTAGTTAGATCAATTCCTGGCAGGCTTCCAATTATGAGATAACAGAAGGAAATTGATTAAATAATGAACTCTCTTTTCCTACAGTAATAGTATAAAAACGACATAGTTAAGGGCATTAATTTCAAATAAAAACTCATTATATGATATTGGAAATATTGTAACTTTTGGAAACCAGTTAAGTTTTATGTAATTCTATTTTCCCTACTAAAAAATTGACTTAGTAAGAAAAAAGATATTCAAGTCTAACACAAAATTTATTAACTAAAATGAATAATTAGTATATTTAATGCCTTCAGTGGAAAAAAATTAACAGGACTACTGTATGTATAACCAAATGGCAGAAATCTCACAGGTACAATTTTAATAGAAATTATCTTATAACTGGAGGTTTTCATGTTTGCCTGCTTACATATGGCCCTTCCTGAAAATAGATGAAAGATTAAGTTATCTTCCACAAAAATTTCTGAAAATTATAGTAATTTATTTTGATATTAATGGCAATCTCATGTTGGGACTGTTGTTCCTGGATTTCATGGCTGCTTTTTTTCACTGCCTTACCTATCTACTAAGGCAGGGAGAGCAAAAGTATGCCCATATTCACGATGACTTCATAGCCTAAAGAAAAATAACAGACTTCATCTAGTGTGACAGCTTCACACTAGAAAAACTTGGTAATTATAAGAACTGTTTGTATTTAAATGTAGATATCTAGATTGTTTGCATTGTCTTCTTTAAAGAAATTCAATCCTTGGATTGAAAAACTGTGGTATATCTACACAATGGAATATTACGCTGCAGTAAAAAAGGAGGTCTTTCCATTTGCAACAGCATGGATGAGCATTATGCTAAGTGAAATAAGCCATTCAGAGAAAGACAAATACCACATGATCTCACTCATTTGTGGAATATAATGAACAACATAAACTGATGAACAGGGACAGATTCAGAGGCAGAGCAGCATTGACCAGACTGCCAGACCTCAGAGGGAAGGTAGGGGAAAGTGGGGGGAAGGAGGAGAGATCGACCAAAGAACTTGTATGCATGATATAACCCTAAGCAATGGACATGAACACCAGGGGGTGAAGGCATGAATGGAGGGAGGGCTGGGGGATTAATAAAGGGATAAAGACACATATGTAATACCTTAATCAAAAAAGAAAAAAATTTAAAAAATGCAATCTTTGATTGTTTTTATTTTGTAAGAACATGAAAAATATTGTCCCTTTTCATATACTTATTTTTAAACATTCTTTTGTAATTCTCATTACTTTAAAAATACATTTGCATAATTTAAAATAGTGATACTTTTAATAAAATTTAAAGATGGAATAATATTTCTTAGGGTTCTAGTACCATGTTTCAAGATATGCATACCACTCAAACCATTAAAAACAACCAACATGAGTGAATTTTTCTTTTCTTGTATATAGTATGTCATATAACAAGATTCACTAGACCATGCATGGAGCATATAATAAATATGTTATCAGGGCTTTCATATATAAGTTATACAGATTTTAAATTATGTACATCTTTAAAGATGTGTGCAAATCATTTAAAGATTCATGGACACGAGTTATTTCCTTTCTGAGAGTGTGTGTGTGTGTGTGTGTGTGTGTGTGTGTGTGTGTAGTCATTTTGATTCACTAAGAGGATATTAAAAATAGAAAATAAAGAGAAGAATCATTCAAATTCCACAAAGATCTTTTTCATTAGCTACACCCTGGAGATGGACAGAAACTCTTATACAGAAACTGCTGTTGTTATTTTCCTAGTAAAGCACTTCAAAAACTTTACTATGCAAATAAATCTTAAACTTGTCAAATGCATATTATGACTGACTAGGTTTAGGGTAGAACCTGACATGCAGCCTTTCTAAAAAGTTCCCAGGTGATGTAGATAATCTTGATCCCCAAGCCACATTCTCACTTGCAAGGCTCTATCTAGGTCAGCGGTTGGCAAACTGCAGTTAACGAGCCACGTGCAGCTCTTTGGCCCCTTGAGTGTGGCTCTTCCACAAAATACCACGTACGGGTGCGCACATACAGTGTGATTGAAACTTCATGGCCCATGCGCAGAAGATGGTTTTTGGCTCTCAAAAGAAATTTCAATCATTGTATTGTTGATATTTGGCTCTGTTGACTAATGCGTTTGTCGACCACTGCTCTAGGTGATATGCTCATACTCTTCTTTCCCAATTCCCAAATACCTCTAAACTGGAAATGCTATATCAAACTATAAGGTTGACTTATCTATAATAATAAAAGGGTAATATGCTAATTAGATTGGATGTCTTTTAGACATCCGTCCTGACACAGTTGGGGTTTGTGGGAAGCCAGACTGGATCCCAAGTGCCTGCAGGCAGCTGGAGGAGGGAAGCAACCCAACTCCTGGGTGCTGGAGGGTAGCTGGTGCCAGCAGCCTGGGGCAAGAAGGCCTACTCTTGCATGAATTTTCATGCATGGAGCCTCTAGCGTGATAAGAAGTGGGCTACAGAGGGATCCTACTTCTAAACCACTCAGTTTATTTTTTCTCTCTCTTTCTTTCTCTCCCTCATTCTCTCTCTATATGACTATATCTATCTCTATCTCTATCTTTCTTTCAAGATCTGAGCACTCTTGAGATCATTTTCTCCTCTGGAGACAATTTCTCATGCCAAGCTATTGGTTGTTCCTTGTAATCTCCAGGCTGTAACTCTGCTATGTATTTCTTGGGTCTGAGGTCCTATTCCACCTCTTAATTATATCGTCTACTTCTATAGAATTTAGCAGTTAAGAGCATGAGGACTCAGCAAAATTGAGAACTATATTAGTTGTCTATTGCTATGTAATAAATCACCACAAACAAAACAGCTTAAAACAATACCTACTTATTCATTCATACTCCTGTAAGCCAGATGTCTAGTATGACTGGTTCTCTGCTCAAGGTATCATGGGACTGAAATCGAGGTGTTGGCTAGATTGGGTGGTTGCATGTAGAGGCTAGGGGAAATCTACCAGTTGTGACAGAACCAGATGACCCTGGTCCCTGTTTTTGCTGGTTATTAGTAGGGAGTCACTCTCATCAAAACAGCAATGGCACCTCACGTCCTTCTTGTGGTCTGAATCTCTGTCTTCTCCACCTGCCTAAGGAAACTCTTTACATGGAAGGGTTCATGTGATTTTTCTCAGGCAGGCCCACCTGGATAAATTTCCATATTTTAAAATCAATTGAATTTTAATCTTAATTATATCTACAAAATCTCTTCACAGCCGTACCTAGATTAATGTTTGATTGAATAATCAGGAGCTGGGAAACTTGGGATACCATTTAAAAACTCTGCCTGAGCATAATAAATAGTTCTTTGTGTTTTAATTATTCATCTGTAAATGATATTATGAATGACTGTCTCATAAGATCTGTTGGACAAATACTGTAGTACTAGATGTAATGTATTTAGAACACAATCTGCTAGTACTCAGTATGCTTTTTTTTTGGGGGGGGGGTACTCGATGTCTATTAGCTACAAATATTATTATCAATATTATGGTAACTGACATCTTTTGCTTCTTATTCCTGCCTCTGGTACTAGGCTAGCTCAGTGTAACTCTTGTTAGTTTTCTTAGACAGACACTTGTAGTCACGTATGCTCAGCCCTCGGGAAACTGTGAAGAAGATACTTTATTAAATACCTGTTTGAGAAAGTGTGCTCAAGGCCAAGAATTTCTGCTCAGGGAAAATGTGCACAACACTCTGAGCTAGTTGCTTTCTCTAGGCAAGATCAGTTCTCTGAGTGGCCCCACATAAGTGTCACCCTTCCTACCTGACCAAGCATGTGTGTTGCTGAACACCATCATTCAAACTTCCTTCCTGGCAGCACTGAGGTATCTAAGAAGCTAGAAAAACTTTCCCCAAACGTCTTAACTTGCCTAATTACAGACATAGGGGCACAACTACAAACTATAATACGAACTATAAGAAATGGCTTCCAATCACACACACACACACACACACACACACACACACACACACACACACACCCCGGAGCTTG
This sequence comes from Antrozous pallidus, assembly GCA_027563665.1. Taxonomy (NCBI): domain Eukaryota; kingdom Metazoa; phylum Chordata; class Mammalia; order Chiroptera; family Vespertilionidae; genus Antrozous; species Antrozous pallidus. Next base: position 65,550,739 of record CM050521.1, read on the forward strand.
TTATTTATTATTTCTCCTCTGTAGGTTAGAAATCGTAGGAACAAAGAGATTTTATTTCAAAATAAATATTTTTTACTAGGTAACATTTGTTTCACTACCCCCAACGAGTGGACTAGGATTAAAACTGGGTCAGGGTAGATTCAACGTCCGTAGTTTACCCAGTCATTGTACTGCGTCTCTCATTAGTCACAACTGAGAAGTTGCTATTCTTCTGGAATACTTGCTCTTTTCTGAAGGCATCCGTAGTTTTTAAATGTTTATGAAACATAACTTCTATCTACTAGCATAGTGCCTGAAGTAAGGTCTTAGATGCAGTCAGCATTTAATACATTTTTGTTCAGAGAATGTCAAAATTAAATATACACTGTGCTCTCCGACTGTACTCCGACCTTCTCTTTCCCTTTATTTCACATATTATATCTTCCTAATGCTCTGATCAAATAGACTGATGGACAGTAGGGCTTATTGAAATTCACTGAACAAATTAATATGCTTCATACAGCATATCATTTTTGAAAGAGGAGCAAAGCTAGAAGATTAGAGAAGCTTCAATTAAAGGCATCTCCTTTATCCAGGGCAGGGAAGGCAGAGTAAAATTTCCCACACTGAAATGGGAATTAATTGGGTTTAATTGGCATCAGACACAGACCTGAACTGAAAACAAAACAGGTTTCAGAATAGATTAGATTATCACTTAGTTAATGGTATCTTTGAACCATAAGCCAATCTTTACATTAATTTTATATACAGAATAAGTACTTAATTGAGAGAAAGAAAGCATAAAAAACCCTCCTTAAGAGTCTCTTTACACAGTAGGGAAAATACAGTTTTTACCTAGAACTTTTTATAACTTTTAATTCAACTATAAGGCAAAACTGAAAGCAATGAATCCTGGCACACCACTGCTACAAATAACACAAAGCTGCCTGAAGTCAAAAATCCTCAGCATTTTAAAACCAAGCATGGGGATAAAATCAGAAATAAAATATTTTTAAGATATAGGGAGTGACTTTTGATAATAATATATCTTGGTATATCTAAAGATAGGGTGGGGCAAAAATAGGTTTACAGTTGTCCATACGGGAAATAATACAAAAATTAATAAATAAATGCCACAATATATTCTGTGTACTCACTATAAACCTGCTTTTAGCCTTCTCTGGAGGCCTTACTATTCATGGAATTCTAATTTTTTTTCAAATCATGCACAAGGTACAAGTTAAGTGACTTAACCTTGTGGGGAATAGAGATATAGGTAGAACATCTGTTTTAGGACAATGTCTCCCTCACTAAATTTGTTTGATGGACAAGGGGAAAAAGCAGGAGAGGAGAGCCTTGGGCGTCTCAGCGGTCACCACAAGGCTGGCTCCACTCTAACCTTCACATCTTTCTCACAGGCACCATTTTGCCAATTTTGCTTAAATCAGTTGAGCTGTCGTTCCATCATTTACACCTAAAAAATACCATCTCCATCATCCAATCATCCTGAAGTCACACCTGCAGCAAGAATCAATTCTTGTACAAAATCACCAATTTAGGACTATACATTCTGAATATGATTTCTTTATCCTCAATTGGATTCTTCAATCAATTTTCCCCACTGCAAACTTATTTTTAACTTCATTAGAATCTTGAGTATATTTACTTCTTTGATATTCTCACTTTTTTTCTTATTTATCTTTTGATATAGCACTTTATAATCTCATTAGTGGTCATGCCAAAACCCTAATATCTTTCTGTTGCATGCTTTCTCCATTCCTGCACTACCGTGTCTCAGAACTAGTGAGGGATAGGGGGAAATCTTCTCATCAGCCAGACTGTTATCATTATAAACTGATAATCATTATCCTCATATATATTCTGCAAATCATACCATTTTCTCTGGTCAATTCTAAGACATTTCCACGAAAAAAGAAAAAAACACATTTTAAATATTTTTAAATCAATCTCTTATCAAACTTACTCCTTAGTTCCAGGATATAAACTTGGCTCAGACCTTATCACCAAATAGACGACTGATAAGCATCAACTTTCTGCTACCAAACCTACCAACCCTGCCACTGTTTTAATTTCTATATAGTAATTAGATCCCGGGGCAGGGAGCTGGGGTCCTCCATTTATTAATGGGTAGAATTAGGTCTATTATTTTTTATGACTCGGTTCTGTTATCTGTGAAATTGAAACTTAAGTCTATTTTATTGACTTGCTGCAGGATTAAATTATCCACATAAACTGCATAATTTGGTGCCTGGAACGTAAGTTTCAATAAATAATCACTATTGCTACATTGTTGTTATTTGGTGGGACTATTCTCTCTTCCTTACCTTCTATCCCAGTACACATGGTTTTCTTCCAGCAAAGACCATTCACCTTTGGACCCATTTCCTTCCACTTTTATGAAGTGTTCACTGTTAAGCAGTAGTTGTGGGAGAAATTCATAAAGGGCAGTTTTTATCACCTTTTGGAAGCCTACCAATCCGACTGCTCAGAGTGGGGTTTGTGACATTGGGTCCATGAACTATATGACAACTTCTCTTGTATATGTATATGTGCTGCTTCTCTTCCCATACTCTTCCTGGGGAAGAGGACCAGACTGTACAATCTGTTAATGATTCATGACAAAGAAAAGGTTGAAACTATTTCTATATAAATTCTGAGACATTTGGAGGCATGTGTAGTAGTTGAGAAACCTTAATATGGGACACCATAAAGAAAATTAAATAATTTACCATGCTTCATTTAAAATATCTCTCTAAAGTAAAAAGATACTTACTCCCAGTGGATGTTTTACCTAATCTAAATGTAATGGCTGCATTACATTTGAAATGTTAACCATTAATTGGCATTTCAGAACTAAATGACTTGAAAAAATATATAATGACTAAATAAAGCATGGTTGGGTTATAGTGTGTAATTTGAACGTTTCTGTTACTGTTATGCTGACAATTTGAGATAACATCAAATATCCTAAAATTCACATTTTAAATCTACAGATATAGTGAAGTAAAATAAAAGGCCTCATCATGATTATGTTTGCTTAATAAGAGTCACAGAACTAGTTAAATAATCTAAAAACATGTTTAAGCTATTTGGTGAGTGAAAGTCATATACAACATTGAAAAAGTACCTTTTATAAATTTTACTAATTTAATATAAAAGTGCCTCCAAATTTCAATAATCCAGGCTCAGGTACCTCCTTTATTTCCGAAAGGTGACCCCGTGATGTTCATTTAATGGGGTGTTTTGCGACTCCAGGATCCTATTTCCTCTGCAGAGGCACAGGGAACTTGGACTTCCTCTTCACTTTCCTTTCTGAGCCAGCGAGCTGCAGCTGGAGCTTACACTGTACCCCACCTTCTCTTATCCCCCCCCCAAAAAAAACGCAGGAAGAAAATGCCCTCAGATTGGGGATTGAGAGATGTAAGAGGATTTTTACCTTTTACATTTTTATCTGTTAGCTTTTATAATACAATTTGAACTGTATTTTAGGTACATTTCCTATAACTTGATTTAGTAGGCAAGTGATTCCTTTTTTTACATATTTAATTTAATCTTTATTGTTCAGTTTATTAATTACATCATTCCCCCTTTTTCCCCTTATAGCTGCCCATCACCCGGTACCTATCCCACCCTCTGCCCTCACCTCCCCTGCCACTGTCCTCTCCCATAGGTGTATGATTTCTGTCCAGTCTCTTGCTGCACCTCACACACCCCTTTTCTGCCCAAGAATTGTCAGTCCATTCCCTCTCTATGTCCATGATTCCGTTATATTCACCAGTTTATCCTGTTCATCAGATTTTTAATTCACTTGATTTTTAGATTCATTTGTTGATAGATGTGTTTTTGTTGTTCATAATTTTTATTTTTACCTTTTTATTCTTCCTCTTCTTAAAAAATACCTTTCAGCATTTCATATAATATTGGGTTGGCAGTGATGAACTCCTTTAGCTTTTTCTTATCTGCAAAGCACTTTATCTGACCTTCAATTCTGAACGATAACTTTTCTGGATAGAGTAATCTTGGTTGTAGATTCTTACTATTCATCACTTTGAATATTTCTTGCCACTCCCATCTGGCCTGCATCGTTTCTGTTGAGAAATCCGCTGACAATCGTATGAGTGCTCCCTTATAGGTAACTAACTGTTTTTCTCTTGCTGCTTTTAATATTCTCTCTTTGTCTTTTGCTCTTGGCATTTTAATTATGATGTGTCTTGGTGTGGTCCTCTTTGGATTCCTATAGTTTGGAGTTCTGTGTGTTTCTTGGACTTTCAAGTCAATTTCTTTCACCAGGTGAGGGAAGTTTTCAGTCACTATTTCTTCAAATAGGTTTTCATTATCTTGCTCTCTCTCTCTTTTCTAGCACCCCTATAATTCGGATGTTGGTATGCTTGAGGTTGTCCCAGAGGCTCCTTACACTATCTTTAATTTTTTGGATTATTTTTTGCTTCTTGCTTTTCCGGCTGAGTGAATTTTGCTTCTTTGTATTTCAAATCTTTGACTTGGTTCTTGCGGTCCTCTAGACTGCTTTTAGGTCTTTGTATTATATGTTTTATTTCAGTCAGAGTGTGCTTAATTTCTAGTTGGTGCTTTTTCATATCCTCGAGGGTCTCGTTCATATCTTCAAGGATCTCATTCATATCCTCGAAGTTCTTGTTCATATCCTCGAAGGTCTCATTAAATGCATTGGCCTTTTCTCCATTTATTTTACATCTGATTTCTTTCCATGTATCTGCATTTTGGATGCTTCCCTGAGTTGGTCGATTAGCTTTGTGTGGTAGATGTCCTCTAAGGGACAGTGACTCAGCCTCCCCAGTTACCTGAGGTGGATACTCTTGCTGCAGCCCTTTATGGGATGCACAGTCTTGTTGAAGTTAAGCCTAGATTATTGTTGTTAGCACTAAGAGGGTTTGACCTCCAGGCCAATTGGCTGTGAGGATCAGCTGTGCTCAGGTTGGATGGGTGGAGTCTCCAGGCTGAGCAGGCAGGCCTTGATTTCCCATCAGTTCCACCCTATTCAGCACCTGGGTCTCTGTGCCTGGTGGTAATGGCTGCACACACCTCTGAGAGCTGCCACTGAGCTCTAACCGCTGCCTGACAATTCAGCCTCTCCCCAAATGAGTCTGCACACCCAAAGTCTCACCCAGGGTTGTAAAACAATGCAGTTTGGGGGCTTCCCTTCTTTCTTTTTTTTTTCTCCTGAATGAGAGAGCAAATCACAAGTCCTCTCTGCGCACTCGCGCACTTCTGCAGTTCCCAAGTTTATGTGCCCTCCTCGCAAGCTCACAGATCTCTGCAGTGCTCAAGTTTCAATGTGCTTCCTTCTTACTGTCCAGTTTCACCCTGTATGAGTGTGGGTTCCCCGGACCTCACCTGGGACAGGGGAATTAGTGCAGTGGGACGCCTTTGTCTCCCTCCCCATTTGATAAAACCAGCCGGGTATCCAGCCGCCCACCCTATCCGCTCGCACGCATGGCCCCAAACCTCTGACTCCACACATATCCTTAACTCTGCCCTCCACCGCTCCTTTGAGTCATAGTGTCCTATCTTTACTTTTATTTGTGGAATTTCCACTCAGCCAGTTTCCCGGTGATTCTGGATGATGTTCGTTCTGTCATTGAGTTGTAGTTTTGAAATTGTTGTGTGGGGCAGCAAGATAGGTGTTTACTTATCCTGCCATCTTGGTTCCTTTTTATTTTATTGTTGATACTACTACAGCTATCTACCATTTCCCTCCTCTCCCTCCTCCCCCAGCCCCTACCCATTCCTGCTCCCTCAGGCCCTCACTACCCTATTGCCCAGCAATTCCTTTTTTTCTAGGCGAAAATGTTTTTGGAGTATCACAACCCCTGACAAATTAATTTCTATAAATTAGTTGTGAATATAGTAGGGATTACCAAAATAAATAATCATCTTTCACAGTTTAAGACCTCACTCTCTATATTCCAGTCTGATTATTACTCATTGCCTCTAAGAACACTTATCACAGCTGGCCATTAACATAGACTCTTTGAATAAATGAATGAGCACATACTATGTGGCAACATACAAAAGCACACAATTATCAATGGCATTTTTATTATTATAGTCTCATGCTATACAAATGATTCAGGTTATACTTTTTACTATTATACTTTGAAACCACATTGATGTGGTTCTTACAAAATGTTTCAGAATTAGCATAATTTTACACTTTAAAATTTATTGAAGCACGTTGTTCTTAATATCTGCATGTAGATAATATCTAAATGTAGTATTGTCAGTCATTAAATTTACATTAAAAGGCGCTGCTCAAAAGGTACTACTTTGTAATTTGTACACATATCTCACTTTGTTACAGCTAGAATATGTGTACTGTGCCAATGTCAACCCAAATGCTATGGTCTTAAATATGAATTCACACTAAATATATATAAAACTAAGTGCTACTTTCATTGGATATAAATGACTATTTCAATGCAGAAACTGCATATTGGACTTGCTAGTGGGAAAGCACACAATGAGACTTAAGAGACTCCGATTCCTTAGGAATTAAAGAAAAACATCAATAATTTACAAAAATATTCTTTATACTTTGGCAGCTATCCAATCTACTTTTATTCACAAGGCTAGTCTATTCTCACGGGACATGTGTTTTTGCTTTTTTTCAGTAGTACATTAACATTCACACTTAAACCCTTTCTTGATTAAAAATCAAGGGCTTTAAAAATCATCTAAAATTTTTAAAAATTCAAAAACAAAAATATCAACTGCTTAGCAGGAACACATTTGCATCTTAAAACAAGACACATCTATAAACCAGGTGAACTAGTACAAACCAGAGAAAATGTGTTCCAATTACTTTCAAAGATTAAGCCCAAGCTTAACAGAAAATCATTAAGATACATTTATCAGAGCCTAAAGAACCAACGACTTATTGGTGAATGAGTGATCAGTCATCTTGTCATTATTTGAACATAGTAGATACCAAGCAATCCACTCAGCTCTGAGTCAGGGTTTTCAGCTTTGTCTTTGTAGGCAAGAAGAGTCTCTCATTGACATCATCTCCCTCCCTTTTATAAAAAACAAACAAACAAACAAACAAAAACATGAACTAAAGAGGCAGAATAGTACAGTCTAGAGAAAACATTCACAAAGTGTTCAACTGGCTTAAATATAAAACGGAATGAATTTCCAAAATGATTTAACTAGTGAACTACGGAGGGAGGTGGCACTGAGTTTAGAAAATTAGATAGTCCTTTTCGCCAGTGACACAGAGTAAACACTTTGAAATAGACCTCTAAATTCTCATCTCTGGCCATGACACTAATAATAGTTCTAATTCCTTCCATGGTTTTCTTTGAATTCATGCCCAAGTAGCTGTAAATCACAGTGATGCCACAGTGGGAAGGTAATCACAGATTTTTTGCCCTCCTAGTTTGAATGTTGTCTCTTAGTATGAACTATTAATTTTTTACAGTCCTTCTGTTTAACCACCATACCCTGCCTCATATGTCAAGTGTGTTGGCTGCTTGGTGAACCAGTATATATAATCCTTTTGGGTTCAGGGATCATGGAAAACTCATTTATTATTAATGGGAGACCCCACTGACTTTTGTTTTGCTATTTGTTATCTAAAATCAATACATGCTATCATCATAATCTCTGAAAAACCTTAGATGTGTGTGCCTAGCAGGCTAAACCATCAGAGAGTCTACAGTCTTCCCTAGCAGTGGTGAAATCTCATTCTTATTTTTAATTAACATAAAATGCACATTGAAACTAGGGTCTGCAAGACCCAAAGGAATCCCCTGTAAAGCCTTCAGCAGCATGTGGTACCCTCTCCTTCCCATGTCTGCATCCTTCAGTGCTTATTTGATATTCCTTTGAAATTCATTTGTCTTGGACCAAAATAACTCTTGAAAGTGAAAGGAGCTCATACAAGTAAAATATTTTTTAAGAAACTTTATGTTTTCTACTTATTTTTTTCCAGATTGTCAAAAAGTTTGAATATGTGTACTTTATCTCTACCTCTATCCCTAATTTCTTAAACGTAGGACAATGAACCAATAAATTGGCTAAGAAAAGAGCATGCAGCTGGATCAAGTCGAGGAATGCCAAGGACTCACTTAAGTGTTCCTTAAAATTGTCCCCATCTTATATTTTTTCACCTCATTTCTCTAAGCCTAATCAAGATTTATTAATATTCAAAATGCCTGGCTCAAAGCCTGGAGTAAAAAATAGATGTTATATATGTTACAAAGATAATATAGGGACAATGTTATAATTTATTTCCCAGTAATAAATATTTATAATTATTACTTCAACGCGTGTAAAAAATACTTGTTATAAGTCAGTGACACTTTAGAATCATGGGTACTATTAAAGCATATTTCGTTTTTTAATACAATTAAATGGTATCTGCTCATGTTTTCCATAGGTGTGAGAATGTTTCCAAAGGTTTGAAAAAAAGAATAACCAACAATGAGTGGAAACCATACATTTTTACTGTTTGCTTTCTAACATACTTGCCCATTGCTGTATTACATCTACTGAGGGTGCAAAAGGACCACATCCTTGCACAAAGAACTTCTAATAAAAATCTGTCAAAGATCAGCAACCCTAGAGATCAAAATACAAACCACCATAAAACCTTGAGACCTTTAAAATAAATCACTTAATCTTTCAGAAACTAGGTCTTCTCAAAGACTTCTGAGTAAATTATCTTTAAATCCCACCCCAGCTCTGGATTGGGCCGTAACGTTTTCTCCACTTATGCCAGCCCAGGGATTCATGGATTCTCTGAACTCAAAAGTTTTGGATCCTCAAGCTGACAGTGTTCTGTTATGTGTCATCTCTTACACTGTGATCTAATATACTGTATGCTGATGTGCTATTTCCACAATCATTAACAAAGTGTTATTGTGAATCAACTGGTTGAGGTGTGCAGAATAGTATTTAATGTCTAAATACTATTAAATGTCTAAATATTATCCATGGGCAAATAAAACACATCAACAAAGAAAACATAATGAAAGTTTAAGCAACATATGATTGATGACGCATGAATAGTTTAAAAAGTTACTATAAGGAAAATTCAGACAGGGAAGAAATTGAACAACCTTGACTAATTTTGAACTGACTGTATACTAAGATCTATTTAAGCCCTGGAAAACTAAAAATCTATTAAGCTATGATGTCTGCCCATGGAAAGCACTCAGATAACCTGAGCTAGTCTACACAGAAGACAAGGATGCATGGTGTCTGAACCATTTGTTCAGAATATTTAAGACCCTGCTTGGTGCAAATCTCTGTTCAAGCTGCATAAGAGCAATGTGAAATGGATTTTTATATTCCCCACAGTGTCTTATACATAGCAGGTAACCAATAGATACCTCTTTAATGATAGATTCTCTTTACCACATGAATTTATACTCCAAACACCCTACTATAGAGGTTAAAAAACATTCTGCTGGCATGATTTACACAACACCTGAGTGTCAGAGCTCCTGTGCTTTCTGACTTATCAATGTCATGATTTGGCCTTGTAAGTGAGTTATGATGAGTTGAATTACTTATGAATCAGATTTGAGTTTATGACCATAACTCACAGCTAGGATGGAAGGAACCAGAAGGATACTCTTATCTATTTCAACTGCTTTCTCTTTTGGTCTATATTTTAGTCTGTATCTGACATACTGTTAAAAAAGAAACAGAACAAGACTTTGACAGACACAGATGAAGTATCTCTGATTATGGAATATTAAATGCCTAAAAGAATCAGTACTTAGATGCTGCAAAAAATTTCCTTACAGGTAGAGAAATGAACACTTAGATTTAGATGATAAATCCTAACAGGGAAGCCACAGAAAGCACAGCAAGTTTGTTTGTCAAGAAATGTCATGGCTCCTTCTAGTTAAAGCCTGACCCCTTCCCATGTGAGATGAAAGCTAATGGTACTCTGGCTTCCAACAGGATTCATGCAAGTGTGCTTTCCTGCCTGGATATGACTTCACATAACCAGGCTTGCTGGTTGCTAACTCTTTAAAAAGGCAGATAAAATACATGCACCATCTACAAACTTCTATAATGACACTGTACTTAAGAGTGCTGTGAATTTTTAGTCCAATTTAGTTTTACAATCTGACTCTATTGAAAACACAAATAATTGAATGAGCACTATTTACAAAATTGAGGGGTCTGTTGTACGCATTAAAGCAGTAGTTTGAGTGGTGAACACACAGTGCAAAATATACAGATCTTGTATCATAGCAATGTACACTTGAGACCTGTATGATCCTATTAACCAATGTCATCTCAATAAATTTAATAATAAAAAATCAGTGGTTTCAAAACTTTACCAATATCAGCAACCCATGGAAGCTTGTTAAAACATATTGCTTGGCTCTCCTCAGGAGCTTCTGATTCAGTAGGTCTGGGGTGAGACCTGAGAATTTTCATTTCTAGCATGTTCTCAGGTGATGCTGATGGGCCATGGGACAAGCCTTGAGAACCAGTGCATCATGGATAAATTAAATACATCTTACATTTAAGAAAGAGGGGGGGAAATAAAATAAAACATTGATGGAGTTATTCCTCATGGCTTTTCTAATTTCAAATACATGTACTTCCTGCAATTTATCTGTCTTTCAGACGTTTGGGGAACCTGAAATTAATTCCCAGTGTCTCTGATTTTGTTCCATCCACTCATTAAGGCTTATATCTCAGAGAGGAAATTCAGCAATGGATAGTGTAAGTCTTCATCTACAAAAACATGCAGCAAAAATTTTACCTGCAAGTCCCAAGGGGGTGGAGGCCAGAATTATTGGAGGGTAAAATCCCAGAAAGATATTCCCTGCTGAATTCTTGCATGCAGAATTAAAAAGCACTTCTTGAGTTATAATAAAGAGAGAATCTGTATGCTGACCTACTTCTCAAGAAAGCACGATTGATCAGCTTTGCAAACTGTTCTGAGGAGGATAACTGCTCTATCATTTCACCCTAGAAGCCAAAAAATTGATTGCATTATTAAATTTCTACTTTTTACATTCCTCTATTTACAGACTGTCCTCTGCGTTAGACCAGCAGAATATTATGCAGGTTATATTAAAAAAATAAAGAGAAGATCTAATTGCCTGATATTTGCTATTCAAATAATAATCATGATTATTACTATACTAGAGGCCTGGTGAACAAAATTCATGCATGAGGGGTGGGGGATGTCCCTTAGACCAGCCTGCACCCTCTCCAACCTGGGACCCCTCAAGAATGTCTGACTGCCCGTTTAGGCCCGATCCCAAAAGGATCCAAATAGGATCGGGCCTAAACGGGCAGTCAGACATCCTTCTCACAATCCAGGACTGCTGGCTCTAAACCGCTCACCTGCCTGCCTCCCTGATTGCCCCTAACCACTTCTGCCTGCCAGCCTGATCACCTGCTAACCACAACCCTGCCAGCCTAATTGATATCTAACTGCTCCCCTGCCAGCCTGTTTGTCCCCAACTTCCCTCCTCTGCCGGCCTGGTTGCCCCTAACTGCCCTCCCCTGCAGGCTTGATTGCCCCAAACTGCCCTCCCTTACAGGCCTGATCCCTCCCAACTGCCTTCTTCTACTGGCCTGATCTCCCACAACTGCCCTCCCTTGCAGGGCCTGGAACCTCCCAATGGCCCTCACCTGCTGGCTATCTTGTGGTGGCCATCTTGTGTCCACATGGGGGCAGCCCTCTTGTGTGTTGGAGTTATGGTCAATCTGCAAATTACTCTTTTATTAGGTAGGATAGAGGCCTGGTGCATGGGTGAGGGCCAGCTGGTTTGCCCTGAAGAGTGTGCCAGATCAGGGTGGGGGTTCCCTTGGGGCAAGGAGTGGCCTGGGCGAGGGGCCTGTAGAGGTTTGCAGGCCAGCCATGCCCCCCAGCAACCCAAGCAGAGGCCCTGGGATCTTGGATTAATTTATGTCTACAATTGAAACTTTGTAGCCTGGAGCGGAGCCAAGCCTTCGGCTCACTCCGTGGAAGCAGACATTTCTGTTTGAAACTTTGTAGCCTACAGTGGAGGCCTAGGACAGCAATGGCAGGCAGAAAACTTGGCTTTCTCCATTGCCAGGGAAACCCAAGCCTCTGTTCTCTCCAGCTCAGTGGCTGCCGCCATTTCTGTATCTTTTATAATTGAAACTTTGTAGCATTGAGTGGAGGCATAGGCTAGCAGAAAGCTTGGCTTCCTCTGTTGCTAGGGAAACCTAAGCCTTCCTCCTGCTCTCAGTGGTGGTAGCCATCTTGTTTGGGGTTTATTTGCATAATCTGCTCCTGATTGGCCGGTGGGCATGGCTGTGGGTGTGGCTTGTGGGTGTAGTGAAGGTATGGTCAAATTTGCATATTACTCTTTTATTAGGTAAGATTTGATAAAATAATGTATTTATAAAATGGTTTGAAGAGACCATCTTAAGTGGTCTTAAGATGTAACTATTAAATAATGTGTACTAAAATTTTTAATTCAGCAAACAAATTTATAATTTACTTCATTTGTAGAAAAAGCTTTAGGAATATTCCCAATACTGTCTTCTTTTGTTCTCTAAGGGACTATTAAAAATCTTGGTAAATTATAGAATATAAATCAATCAATAAGCAAAGGTGCTCTACGTATTTAGCTAAATATACAGGCAAATAGCTTCTGATAATTTTGTGCCTCAGTCATTTTAAACCATGGGTTTTGTCCTCCACTCCATGTGCTATAAATGAAGGAACAAAAGGTGTCCACCCCTGAGCAACACAGCTCAGAATTCAAATCTGGTTTCTTCTGATTAGTTGGGTCAGTGTTCCCAGGTATATGTGACATTCCTGGGACCTAATGAAGATTCTGAAATGCTGCTTAAATATGGCATTTATTTGCTTATAAAACTACTTAATCTCTCCATCGTTGTTTCTTTTCCTTTATATATAAACTAGAGGCACAGTGCACAAAAATTCATGCACTTGGGGACAGGGGTCCCTCAGCCTGCACCCTTTTGCAGTCCGGGACCCATCGGGAGATGTCAACCTGCTGGCTTAGGCCCACTCCCTGGGGGATTGGGCAGCCTGGGAGCACTCAGGGGATTTACAGCTGAGGCCTGCTCCCCTAAGCTGCAGTCGGACTTCCTTAGTGCTGCAGAGGAGGCAGGAAAGCTCCCACCAACACGGCTGGATTTGTCATTGATGAGCCCAGCTTCTGGCTGAGCAGCGCTCTCCCAAGGGAGCACACTGGCCACCAGGGGACAGCTCCTGCATTGAGTGTCTGCCCCTCTGGTGATCAGTGCACATCATAGCACACTGATCACCTGGTTCCTCTATTAGGGTCAATTTGCATATTACCCTTATATTACATAGGATTAATTCACACTTACACTTTCAAGTTTTAGCATTACCAATTTTCTCATGAGGTAAGATGGGTATTCAGATTATGTGGAATAATAAACATGAAGCTATAACAGGTAGTGCAATGCAGGCACTCATGGTAATTTCTGTTAAGGAAAAAAGTGCTAGCCAGTTACACCCCAGTGAGAACTGGGGGAAGTCTGTAACTTCAGTGACAAAGGACAACTCAGTTGTGCTCTATTTTCATTCTATAGGTAAAGACTTTAGACAAGAGAAATGTAGTGAAGACCAATTGATATGTGAATATCCCAGTTAAGATAAGAACTGTCATTTACCATCTTTGTATTCATAACAATAAAAGCTGCAAGTCCATTAGGTGCTCAGTAATTTTATTCAAATTTCCTTTTTTTAGTCATCAGAGAGGGCCTATTTTTAAATAGTTTAGCCTAGCAAACAATAAAAATCTGTATTAATAAGAGGATAATATGCTAATTAGACCAGATGCTTTCTTGACATCCTTCTGGACAAAGCCATTGTAGGTGGGAGCTGAGGCAGAGGCAGTTAGGGGCAACCAGGCAGGAATGCAGAGTAGTTAGGGGTGATCAAGCTGGCAAGGGAGAGCAGTTAGGGGTGATCAGGCCAGCAGGGGAGAGTGGTCAGGAGCATCAGGCAGGAAGGCAGAGGCAGTTAGGGGTGATCAGGCAGGCAGGCAGAGTGGTTAGAGGTGATCAGGCAGGCAGGCAGGTGAGCTATTAGGAGCCAGTGGTCCAGGATTGAGAGAGGGATATCTGACTAAATCAGCAGTCGGACATCCTCTGAGGGGTCCTGGATTGGAGAGGTTGCAGGCCGGGCTGAAGGACACCCTCACACACACATGCACGAATTTCAAAAAACTGGATCTTTAGTAAATAAATAAAAATGCTTGGCTGAAACTTTCTTCATAGCTAAGAAATCCGCAAATGAAATGTTCAAAATACCCTTCATGCAATATATCACATAAAAATGGATCTGAAAACTACAGAATTTGTGTCTATGGTGTCTGTTTCAAGAGTATTTTACAGCTGACTAGTGGGTCTAGTACAAATTGAAAATTTACCTAAAGAGGGTGATGATAACATTATACAAAAAGACAGGCCCATTTACTACCCTATATTTCTGGGTCATGGGCTGTCTCTATATACTCAACACTAATATTACAATCTACATAGTCTACTACTGTAGATAGAAATTATTCATTATTGCTTGGGTTTGTGAGACAAATATATAATCACAAATCCAGGAAAAGAACACATAACTTTTTCCTCTCATCACATAAAAACCCACTTGCTTTTGAGTTTACAGATCATACAGAAGTCACCTAATCTTTACTGAAATCTAGAAAAAGTCAACATTTTGATATAGCACATATCATTAATTTAGGTAGTATGTTTTAGGTATTCCACTAGCTCTTCAATATCAGCAGTTATTTTTACTTCCTATGGGCACAGCTATTGGCCAAATCCTAGCTTTCTATGACCTGGATGAACTTGATGCCCAATGATCCACTAAGAGCATCAGATTTGCTTCCTCAGTCTTAGACTCTGCATTTACTTATTTATTAGTGTCTTCTACTTAACACCAATACCAAAGCCCATGTCCAAGTAACAGGCAATATAAGTGGCTAGTTATAAGATATAGAGGCCTGGTGCATGAAATCCATGCATGGGGACAGGGAGGGGTCCTGCAGCTCTGCCTGCATCCTCTCTAATCTGAGACCCCTTGGGCCACTCTACCCCACTGGCCTGATCGCCTCTAACCACTCTGTCTGCCTGCCTGATCACCCCTAACTGCCTCTACCTCAGCCCCCACCTCTGTGGCTTTGTCCAGAAGATATCTGGAAGGATGTCTGGAAGACATCTGGTCTAGTTAGTATATTATCTTTTTATTAGTATAGATGGTAGGAATCAAACTTTTATGTTTCCTATGTAGAAATAATCAATTTCACAATAAAGTTTCTTAAAGTGTACGTCAAGGCAAAAAACATAATTTATACAGAAAGTAGACACTAATCCTGGAACTTGATAAATTAATGTTCCTTCCAACTTGAACATTCTAAACTCAGTATCAAATTTATCCTTCCTTTGTACTTCCACAGTGTTATATCTCTACTTGCCTCTCATCAATTATTATAAGCCCATGCATATGAAAAGAGTGATTGAGCGGACAGAGAATCTTATAGCTCTTCCAAATACAGGATGCCTTTATCTTTAGCTCCATTGCTAAGTCGCATCAATTAACTCTGTTCTGCACATGCTTCTGAACCAGTGAGCAGCCCAGGTACATCATGTACAGCTCAACTTCTGAGGCACTTGTTTTCCTCCCACCCCTCATATGTGAAGGACAGGAAGAAACTAATAAATAACACTCAAAAAAATAAAATCCTGATATCACTGTACTGGGCTCACATTTATGCTTATAATGGTTTCTTCTCTAAATGTCTTTTTCAGCTTGTCTCAATCAACCAAAGACCTTGTATGCATATATGTATAACCTTTGGACACAGAAAATAGTGTGGTGGAGGCCTGGGGTGGAGAGTGGGGGCAGGCTAGAAGAGGTCAATGGGGGGGACAAAAGGGACATAAATAATACTTTCCAACAATACAGATTTTTGAAAATATATTAGAAAAAAAGAAAGTAAAAAAAATAATTTAAAAATAAAACATGCTATGCTGCAAAGGTTTAAAAGAAACGAAGTGATTGCTAATCTGTCATAATTGGATTGCCTGCTCACCCTTGTTCTGAGAATGAAGTGTGAATTTACTGTCATTCTGCCCCTCCATCAGATTACTCATGTGGGCCTAAGTAGGTATACACAGAATACAGGAAAACTTCTAGGACAGAGTAATTGACAAAAGCTTACTATTATGTCTCAGGAAGCAATTTTATAGTATATCTCATGCATGGTAAGTTCTAACTTTTTCTATGGTTGAAGGAAAATTTACATCTCAACAGATAATACAGATCAGAAAATCATATTTCTGAGTCTAGTGGAAGATCTCTGCAAATTCAACAGGTTCAGTGAAACTAGATATTCCCTTGTCACTTAAACACTGTCATTCTTATCAGGACCAGTAGGCCCTGAACTTCTCACGTGACTCACATTTTTTAAGTGGAATGCTGGTAATACAGTCTTTGTTTTCAAATGGTGGACTCAGGACAGTCCTCTTAAAAGTGAACAGAATAGAAGAGAATAGAAAAAATAAAACAGAAAATTAAAGAAAGGAGAAAAAATGACTGCATCATATAAAACTAATGTTATATCTGGGAAACTTTTAAGTTATATATGTGTGCATATTGTCACAGTTTTGAAACTACATTTTTATGAGGGTCACAGTCAAAAAAGTTTAGAAAGCACTGACATCATAAATCCTGCAGTATTGAAATCTCCAAATATATTAGTAAAATAACAGTATAATAATATTCTAAAGTGTGTTCTCTATGCAAGGCGACATTCATCGTGATTTACAAGTATTTTCTCAAGTAATCCTCAAATTAACCCTATGTACTAGGTATTTAGTTTCCACTTTGTACAGACTGAACTGAGACCATTATGACAGGCTCTTCTAATAACATTTTGACTGAATTAGTGTCAAATAACGTATGTTTTCATAAATAAATAATCTATTACAACACCTTGACAGAGTTAAAGCCACCTCTCCCAGTCGCTGCCCTGTTTTTTTATTGTGTTTTTGTTTTGTTTTTTAGCAAATACATGAAAATTTTTTCTTAATTAAAAAATTCCACAAGGGAAAAAAAGTCATTTATCTAGAATTTTAATCAACGTATAGAAATATTTGGAAGTGAGAGATACCATTTGATTTAAATATACTGGAAAAGACATTAAATTTACCATAAGAGAGTTTACATCAAGAACTCTGTATCATTATTCTGTTTGGTACCTCTCTTCACACTTGGATCTTCTCAATCAAGTTCAAAGAATTCTAAGCTTGTCTAGCTGGTGTGGCTCAGTATTTGAGCATCGACCTATGAACCAAGAGGTCACGGTTTGATTCCTGGTCAGGGCACATGCCCAGGTTGCTGGCTTGATACCCATGTAGGAGGCAACTGCTCATTCTCTCTCTCTCTCTCTCTCTCTCTCTCTCTCTCTCTCTCTCTCTCTCTCTCTCTCTCTCTCTCTCTTCCTCTCTGAAATCAATAAAAATGTATTTTTTTAAAAAAGAATTCCAATCTTGCAAACCACAGCAGATTGTTAGTGTGGTCACTGGTATATCCAGATTTGCTGAGAGAATCCAGGAATAATCATATGAAAAAGGCAGTTCAGGTGAGGACACTATCATCATTTTCACTTCGGTTAGACTGTGTGAGCCTGGCCTATGCTTCTCTCATTCCTCATAGTAAAGAGAATTAGGTAGAATAACTAGACTCTTCCAAGTCAATAGAAGTTGGGTCAGTAATCAGAAGTATTCATTGTTCAAGAAAAAAAAAAAGAATAAACTCTGTGCTTCATGTGCTCACAAGTATAAACCTATTTTTACCCCAGTCTTATCTCTGTGCGTGTATATACATATATCTTCAACAAGAATACATTTATATTCTATTTACATTAATGAAAGGTCTTTGAGCTATAAAGGATCTAAGAAATCATCTATTTTATATCCTCACTTTAAAAATATGAATGATTTTATGTCAGTAATTTGCACAAGGTCACAGAATTAATTTATTTGTTTTCTTGCCCATTTACATATCCAAGTAGCATATCTCTCTTTTCTTGCTTCCTTTATTTCTTCATGTAAGCCATTTAGATATCCTTTTCTTTCATAAGACTTTGAAAGCTTGAAGCAGCTACTCATTTGGTATTTAGATATACAAATAATCTGAATCTAAAATACTACCCTGGAAAAACAAATGTATGTCATTAGTATGCTAAACCTCCCTTATAATATCCATACCATTGTTACTTTATCATCTCTCCAAAACATCCTGTCAAAATCTTTGATCATGTACAAAACAAATGCAGCAATGGAGCCTGTATATTTTCCATCCCTATGAACCATCTTCTTGAAATGAACTGATTCATTCCTTCAACACTGATCAATTGCCTACTAGGTTTCAGGGGCTGTTCAAAGTACTTTGCACATGGAAATGAAGAAAAGAAAAAGTCCCTGCCCTAACAGAGCCTGCACTCTAGTTTAGGAGATAGAAAAATAAAGTAGATAAATAACTAAATTACATTGTGTGTTAAATAGTATTAAGTACTAAGAAGATAAATAAAGCAGATGAGGCAAATTGGAAATGTTACTATTGCTTACTTGTTAGTGGTTGACTGATTTTTTTTTCACTTTTATTTGGAGCTAAAGTCAGAGGTTTCTCACTTGAGTGGAGATGAAGGGGATTAAAACTAAACATCTATGTGGAAAAATAACACTTCAGCAGAGGGAACAGCAAGTTCATAGGCTATGAGAGATAAACATGACTAGTATGTCCTATTATAATAAGGATGTCAGTAGTACGGGAACAGAATGAGCAAGGAGAAGATTAGTAGACTGTAAGGTCAGACAGGAGGTAACTCGGCCAGACCATATAGGGCATTAAGACTTTGACTATGCCCTAACCAGTTTGTCTCAGTGGATAGAGTGTCATCGGCCTGCGGACTGAAGGGTCCTGGGTTCGATTCTTGTCGAAGGCACATCCTTAATAGGGGGTGTGCAAGAGGCAGCTGATCGATATTTCTCTCATTGATGTTTCTAACTCTCTATCCCTCTCCCTTCCTCTCTGTAAAAAAAATCAATAAAATATGTTTTAAAAAAGACTTTGATTATAATCTGAATACAGAAGGAAGTATGGGTTATGTACACTCTAACTACTGAATTGAGAATAGACCTAAACGTAGCAAGGGTGGAATCAAAGACCCCAGTTAGGAAGCTACTACAATAATCCAGGCAAGAGATGATGGTGACTTGAGTCAAAATAATAGGCATGAGAATGGTGAGATTGGGATGTATTGTGAAAACTGAGCTCATGTATCTCGCTAATAGATTAAATATGTGCTACAGGTTTAAGAGAGGGATCACAGAAGACACTAGACTTTTTTTGCCTAAGTATATAGAATGAAGTTTCCATTTAATGAAATATAATATTATTCCGATTATTAGACTGAATATTGTTCTGGAGCCAAACTATTATATTTTTTAGTTTAGAATTCAATATAGGACAAAACCTTAGGCTAGCTCCATTCTCGGCATATGCAGTAGAAGCATATCTTTATTAAACAC
The DNA here is from genome assembly GCA_027563665.1 of Antrozous pallidus. NCBI lineage: Eukaryota > Metazoa > Chordata > Mammalia > Chiroptera > Vespertilionidae > Antrozous > Antrozous pallidus. The sequence goes on from CM050521.1 coordinate 65,570,332, forward strand.
TTTCAAGTTACTCCTCTGATCTGACTCTGTGGTACTGACAGTAGAGCTCTTACTGATTTGACTACTACAACCAGTCATATGAAATATTGTGGCTCAAAATCTAAAAATGTATATTTATAATATGTATACAAATTAAGTGTGTATACATATAAACACACACATTTTAATAATATGTATATTATTCCCCACCCTAACAATGTACTTAAGCCTAAATTTTAATATTTTGACACTTCATAGATTTTTTAAAAATAATTTTCAGTTTATTTTCAACTTCCTGTGAACTTTTAAGGAAGCCAAAATTTTACAGGAGAAAATAGCTATTTTATTTTCAGGCCACTGTTACACATACACACACACACACACACACACACACACGCACACACACACACTCTAGGGGCCTGGTGCACTGGGGATGGGTGATCCCTCAGCCCAACCTGCCTCCTCACACATTCTGGGAGCCCTCAGGGTATGTCCTACTGACTGACCCCTTATCCCTGGCCGGAGCTTTAGGACTTGGGCACCCACCCATCATCCTGCAATGGGGCTGATGGCTGGCTCTGCCCTGGCCGCCTCGGCCCCACCCCCTTCACCCTGGCTTTAGCCCCAGTGGCGACTGCCCAGCCTCGGGGTCACCCTGCACTTGGTGGCCTTGAGCACAGGCGCTTCAGCCCCACCCCCTGCTTTGCTTACCTCAGCCCTGCCCCCCACCTTGTGCACTCATCAGCCGCCTCATGCATGCCTCGGCCCCGTTCCCCACCTCACATGCTTGCCAGCTGTCTTGGCCCTGACTGCCAGTGAACACCCAGCCCCAAGGGGTCCCCCCCTCTGCGCTCCCTGGCTGCCTCATGAACGCCTTAGCCCTACTCCTTGCCTCGTGTGCTCACTGGCCACCTTGGCCCCGCACCCTACTCCTGATTGGTTGGCAGGCGTTGTTGGTGGGCATGGCTTATGGGTGTAGCAAAGGTGCGGTCAATTTGCATACTACTTTTTTATTAGATAGTATAAACTATCTAATCAGTGCATGAACACAAGGAGAAACACGCATAAGTGTGTATAACAGCTAAAATCATTGATCAAACCTGCTGTGTAAGCTGTGAGTGCAAAAATAAAAAAAGTAAATGCTATTGAGGAATTTCCCCCAGGTCAAACAAGGGGAACACTTTTTTCTTTAAACCCCTAAACACAAATTTTTAGTGTAAGGCCTATGACAAGAACAATGCATAAATTAATGAAATTCCTCAAAATTAAAGGCAAAGAAACAGCAGAAAAGCCATTTAACTGCTGAACATTTTTTTTTTGGCAAAATTTAAAATTCTACTAAAACATGACTCATGGAAAAATAATATATTTTTAACTTAAGTTTTAATATCAGTCCTTTGTACTTTTATTTTAAAAATGCTGAATTTTTACCATGAAAAAGCACTAATAAAAATAAAACCTACTACCTAAATCCTAGGGATGCCTGATACCACTTATTAATCTATTCACACATACAATAAAATAGAATTAACAGGATTAATTTTATATTCTTAAACCTGAGATGTCCTCATTAGAAGCTGCACATAGGGACTGAGCTTGCTTAAGCACTGAAGAGTTTGTAGGATTAAGACTTGTACTAAGCATCTTCAAATAAATTGTTTCTGCAATGTTTTCATTGTTGACATTGTGAAAGACATGATTAGGTGCTTGCCTTTGAATGATAGTGGATTTATAAAAATTCACTATTTTCTCACTCTGTAAACATCAGTTTAAATTCCAGGTTGGAAAGTGAAACGTCAGTAGGTTCATATAAAAATAGACAATGATTTTTAAGATTGAATTTTATGTGATTAATGAGTTTTAAAATAAGCTACTTCATTATTTTAAATGGACGTTTATTTGTGCACGTGGAAGTATTCATGGTATTTTTACTATATATCTAGATTTCTAAATACATTCATATATATATGTATATATATATATATATATATGCATGAGTAGATAAACATATTCATATTATATTTATAAACATCTAAAAGCATTTGTGTGACTTTTGGTATAAATCTCTTGGGTTTCTCTGAACCTTAATTATCAAGATTGGTAGGTTAGATTCACAATTTGGCTTAAATTGTAGATTTAATACTTATTTGCTGGAAGTCCTTAATGGAATTATTTATCCTCAGTAAGTCTCTGTTTTTTTCATCTATGAAAGAGATAATAACACTAAATTTTACAATACGTGTATAGTATAAATTGAAAGTGATTTAGAAAAATCTTAATTATTTCAACAGAAACAAGACTCCCTAGTTTGAATTGTTCTTCTTTCATTATGGTTATCACACTTTGGTTTAATCACATTTTAAATTATTTAAAAAAAATGCTTTATGGAGAAAAAAGATGGTGTGAAGCATTTTTATGAGAGCTAGAATAAAAAGTAATTTAATATATGTACTGCCAAAGGCTCTACATCTTCCGGCAAAGTTGTGCAGTCTTGGAATGAAAGAATTCATTTTGGCAGCTGGAGCCAGAGCCCAAAAGAGAGATGTGAATAAAATATTGTTGTTTTTTATTCCTAATACATAATGAACTTTTCTATTAATAATGTGACAATGACAATCCATCATCTCTCACCTCATCTAAAACTTCTGCCACACACCACAATTCTAGGTCTTAGAAACCACGATTAGTTTCAGCAGTAAAACACACTGATTCAAAATGAAAGGTTCATTAGTCACATAATAGGAGCAGTGCCACATACTGCACAATGAAATCTGGGATTTCCCTTTTGTCTACTTTTTGGTACTCAATCTGTTTTGGCCTGAGGTCTGCAAGTGGACAGATGCCCAGAATCGATTTTTTTTTTCCTTTTTGGTGCCCTAATGATTCCCTTTCCCCTCTTTGCATTAAACTGAATAAGATGGACAATGGCTGTGCTGATATTCTAAATGGACTGTGACTCCCTCATGGCATACCTGAATGAAGGAGAAAGGCAATTTGGACCGACATTTTTTCCACATTAGCTGTTTTATCTGTGAGTGCCATACGAATCCCCACCAGTGTAGGAGTGGTGCTGAAATGAACTTATTTCCCCTTATATTTTCTTCCTTCGTCTGAAGAAAATAACACTGACTTGGGAATCATAAAACATAAATGCCCCATGCCTAGTGGGCCTCATGTTTTCTAGATTACCTTTCCAACTGCCTGAAAGTAATTCCTCATGTCTATCCCAGTCTCTGTATTGTAAAAGAAAAAGAAAAAAAAAACACAGAAGTTTGGGGCACAGCTCTTGACAAAGCTGGTGGAGCTCTGCAAGAACACATCACACACCAACACTGGCTGGCTGACAGGGTTCTCCAGCACACTTCAGAGGCATCCAAATTATTATTTGAATTTAATCTTGAGACCCAAATGCTGATATTATCCCACATTATATAGCTATTTTCTCTTGAATGAAAATGTAGGCTACAACTGATGGGGGCCAGTGGGTGGGGAGGTGGGTTTGTACTCTGTCCTTGTACCAGGAATACAGCAGGTTACAGATACATATTTGTGAAGTAGTCATTGAAATTGCTACGAATATCACCAGATATTCATTTTCAAGTCTCTTGAATGCTTCATTCATTCTTTTTCCAATATCTCCTTGACTTTCCTCATATCTCTTCTTCTTTCCTAGGTCATCATATTTTCATTCTAATTACAGCAAATCCCCTTCCCCTCTCTCTTACCCTACCATGAGAAAGTGAAATCTCAAAAAGATAACACCTAATAAGGGGGGGGGAACAATTCAAAAAAACATATGATGGTAGAATAAGTTAATAAATATATCACTTATAAAAATACCTATTATAAGGGATATCTTCATTTATTACTCCTTTTATCAGTTCATTTGGGGATCATAATGTTGAAATAATTGCTAAACACTGTTACCAATTTAGCACATGGGTAGATGTGAAACACCAATAAAGGTTTCATGTTTTTAAAAAGTGAAAGACTTCAATATATTCTCTATACTTTCCTAGTATAGTTAGAAGATTTGATGCTTCTGGTATTTTGAATAAATGACAGAAGAGAATCTCAAAAACAATACTTAAAGGAATTCCAATCTCAGTAGAATGTGTTCATTTATAGTAGTGGAATTTACATTTCTCTCAGAATATATCCATCTTTTCCATTTCTAATAACAATAAGAATCCTTTTTCCTCAGTACTGCAATAGCTTACAAATTGGTATCTCTTTTTATTTTATTTTATTTTGCCTCTTAGAAAATCATTAAATAACTAGAGGACTGTTGCACAAATTCATGCACAGGTGGGGTCTCTCTGGTGGCCTGCAGGGATTGGACCAAAACAGTCCAATGCTGCCTGCAGCTCCTACCTGCTGCTCCTGCTCATCCAGCCCCACTGTGCCTGCCACAGGCTCGTGCCCAATCAGTCTCTATCAGGAGAGGCTCATGCTGCTGCAGCAGTGCTCTCTCCAGCCATGAGCCCTATGTCTGGTGCCCTTCCAAGGGAAGTAGCCTGTGGGATCGGGCTGAAACCAGCTTTCTGACATCACCTGAGGGTTCCCGGGTTGCAAGAAGACACAACGAGGCTGAGGGACCCCAATGGTGCACGATTGGCCTAGGAGGGACCGTGAGAGGGCTCCAGGGTGTGTTCAGCCCATTTCGCTCAGTTCCGATTGGCTGGAACCCAGCAGCAAGCTAACCTACCAGTCAGACCATCTGCCCCCGGTGATCAGTTCACATCATAGCGACTGGTCGAACTGTCGACTGCCTCTTGGTGGTCAGTGCACGTCACAGTGACTGGTCAATTAGTTGACTGTCTGCCCTCTAGTGATCAGTGTGCATCATAACAAGCGGTTGAGCAGCCTTAGCATATCATTAGCATATTATGCTTTGATTGGTTGTTTGGTTGTCCTTCCATTTGGTCTATTTGCATATTATCCTTTTATTATATAGGATGCCCCATTTTCTAAAGCTGTTTTCAAATTGGAAGCAAGTTCCCTATGATCTTTGTAAGAAAATGCACTGAGGTGTTGTAGGATCTTGTTTTGTTATCCTAAATGTGGTCCACGGGCCAGCAGCCTGAGTTACCTGGGGACTTGTTAAAATGCAAACTCTCAGATTCCACCCCAGACCTACTTTATTAGAATCTACAAAAATTTCACCATGTGTTTCATTAACTTTTACTAATATTACTTACCTGTAAAATAGGAAACACATTAAGTATTACTAACATTTAGTGTACAAAATGGATGCTGGCAACCCCACTCATCCTTTTGCTGCATATGCTATTCGAGAGAAAGGCAGAATTGGATCAAGCAAAGGCATGCTCTATCTTTTCTTTCATTTTTCACTTGTTTAATGTGTTGATGCATTAACACAGAAATTAAAGGATTATATAATCAAAAGTAGCATAAATGAACTTCCCAAAACAAATATGGCTTGAAAAGAGAAACATGAGTTGAAGATAAGACAAAGTATGCAAAAACAAGTGAACAAGAAACTGGCGATGATGATTAGAAATGAATATAGATAAAAATATTGGGTATTAAAATGAAAACTATATGAACAGAAAAATGGAACCAATACTACCTGATTTCTTACACTCAAATGGCAGTATATTGATTACCTCATGTGTTATATTAATAATATTTAAATATGTTGTTTTAAACATTCACATGCTTAAAGTTCCCCAAAGCATCTTTACATTCCTAATTTACAACCACATTTGCAGATTAATATCAAGGCGATGAAGTATCAAATAGTTGTTATTGACATTGAGTGAATGCTTTTCTAAAGATGAATACATAGATAGTAAATTAAGATATCATTTGTCTAAAGTTATAAATGCATCTAAAATGATGAATCTCAGAGGGAAGGTGGGGGTTGGGGGAGAGAAAACAACTAAAGGAATTTATATGCATATGTGTATAACCCATGGACACAGACAATAGCATAGTGAAGACCTGGGGGCGGGGGGCATTGCAGGTGAAGGGGGTCAATAAGGGGAAAGGGAGATATTGGTAATACTTTCAATAATAAAGAAAAATATTTAAAAGATATCTGAATAATAACAATACTAATACTAAACTCGGTCCATATGATAGGAGCTAGAGCCAGGTCTGCATGTTTCATAATATTTAATACATGTGACATAGTAAACGTAGAATTTAATTAGGCTTTCCTTTCTAGGGGTGTTCAAAGCTAGTGGAAGACTGTGATAAGAAAGCTCTAAATACTGTTTTTATTCTTTTGGCAGCAAATCATAAAGAAAGCCATGATGTGTGTTGATATTCAAAAGAGAGAGCTAAGTATAACCTCCCGATATGCAAACAGAAAACTTAATGGTGATGGGGAAAAAAGACATTCTAGGACTTCAAAGAAGGCATATAAAAACCCTTTGAAAATATCTTGGCATTTCTTTCATTTTGCGGACTTAATGAGGAGACTGTTTTATATGCCAGAAAGTGAGAACACTGGGAAGGTCAGATGAGACTGAGAGGGGTGGCTGACTACGAAGACAGAAGCTGTTTTTTTGTGTGGCGGTTGTGGTAGGGGATGGAACTGGTTATGCTTCTTTAGGGGTCTGTGTAAGTGGGGCAGGGAGCCCCTTTGTCTGATAGTGCCTTGGGGAAGGGAAAGAGGAAGAAGGCCAAGGCCATACAAAGCCAATGTGATCCCTCGCCTGTGCCATTTCCCAAGACTTCCCAGGGCTAAATTTACTACACTCCTAAGTTCTCGCCATCAGTGAATATTATGCAGAAAATCTGTGAAAAGGGGCTTTTTTTGTGCACAGTTGAGCCCAGTGTGGAGGGAAAGCTGATGCAGCATTGAGGAAGTCACAAAGTATAGAAAGGAATACTAACTATCATAGGCCATGAAATCGGAGCATTTAGGGTTAAAGTAAATCTGAGGTGATAAATAGTTTTTAATTAAGCTACCAAATCCTCTAGGAGAGGAAAGGGAAACTCAAATGTAAAGGTAAATAGTATCTCATCTATATAAACCAATTTTTGATAACTGTTGAGGACAGAAACAAAGAATACAATTGAAGGAAGTTGTCTTATCACCTCCAAATTATTTGTGATCCAATAATTATTTGTGATCCCACCAGTGTGGCTCAGTGTTTGAGTGTCGAACCAGGAATCAGTGGCCAGTTTGATTCCTGGTCAGGGCACATGTCCGGGTTGTGGGCTTGATCCCCAGTAGGGGCCATGCAGGAGGCAACTGATGGATGATTTGTTTCTATCTCTCTATCCTCTCCCTTGCTCTTTCTCTAAATATCAATAAAACATATTAAAAATAATTTTACCCTCTCTTTGGCGATACCAGGATTTATAAAATTACCTTTAATTTTTTTGTGTGTTTACTGTTTCTAAAGTTCATGTGCTTACCTTGTCTCAGATGGTCCTCATACTAGGTATATGAGTTAACACAGATTTTTTCAATAGATGGAGTTACACATATGTTGATATATAGTATATGCAATTTGATATGTATGCTATTTTGTTTTGCTGACAGCAAGCTTCAAAACTTCATTCGTCATAGATATTTTTATGCTTAAAATGTCCAATTTTGTGCTCCTAAGAAAGAGCATTTGCAGAAAGTTTTAATTTACTACTTTATTTTAAAGAAAAGTGCTGCTGAAAGTTATCATATACTTCGGGAAGCTTAAGGTGAACATGCTCCATCTCAAGAGACTTGTAAACGCTTATTTAAACACTTTAAAAGTGATGATTTTGATGTGAAAGACAAAGAACATCCAGGTCAACCAAAAAAGTTTGGAGACCGACAATTACGAGCATTATTGGGTGAAGATGCATGTCACACTCAAAAACAACTTGCAGAAAGATTCAACGTTGCTCAGCAAACAATTTCTAATCATTTTCAAGCAATGGGGAAGATTTTAAAGGAAGGAAAATGGGTGCCACATCAACCGAATGAAAGACAAATGGAAAACCAAAAAGTTATCAGTAAAATGTTGTTCGATGGCACGAAAGAAAGTCTTTTTTGCACCTAATTGTGACTGGTGATGAAAAGTGGATTTATTTTGAGAATCCCAAAATCATGGGGTGATCCAGGTCAACCATCAACATGGACTGCAAGGCCACATCCCTTAGAAAGAAGACAATGCTCTGGTGAGATCAGGAAGGTGTGGTGTATTATGAGCTTCTAAAACCAGGTGAAACTGTTAATACTGATCGTTACTGACAACAAATAATCAATTTGAACCATGCTTTATAGTAAAATGACCAGAATGTGCCAGAAGACACCAAAGTAATTTTGCTTCATGATGACGCACCATCACACACTTCAAAACCAGTTGAAGACAGGTTAAAAGATCTTGCCTGGAAGTATTAACCCACCCCCTTTATTCACCAGACCTTGCTCCTTCAGATTCCCACTTGTTCAGATCAATGACACACACACTTTCTAAGCAGCACTTCAAAACTTACGAAGAAATGAAAAATTGGGTCTCTGAATGGTTTGCCTCAAAACAAGGAAAGTTCTATAGGGATGGTATCCATAAATTACCTGAAAAATGGGGGAAATGTGTAGCTAGTAATAGACATTACTTTGAATAAAGCACTTTTGATGTTCCTCTTGAAATTACTGTGTTTTCTTTGATTACAAAATCCGCCATTATTAACTGGTGCACCTGGCACACATACATAATCCTTATGTTAGATAATGCCAGCATAGTTATTTTCATTTTGAAGATCTGGGTGTTAATTCTAAAGCATAAGTGACATGTCCAAGGTTCACAGAGCTTAATCTAGGATTTAACCCCAGTCTTCCCAAGATCACACTCCTGTTCCTTCAAGCAAATCTTCAACTTTTAACTTTAGGAGTACTAAAACATAGTAAAATAAAAATTGAAACTCCCTGCTTCTTGTTTATTATCTAGCTGTGATTTTCAGAGGCAGTATAAAAACAATTGAACTTAAAATGATCAAAGTCAACAGTCTTTGATGTAACAAGTAGGATAGGGAAAGAAGAATAACTAACCAAGTTTTTTTTTTGTTTTTTAGTTGTCATTTAAAAGTTTGATTCCTCTTTCAAAGTGATTACATCAGTAGTAGTTAGATCCTTTGTCTATTGCCTCAATTTTATTCCCAGTAAAGGGAAATAAATTAAATAGTATATACTGTATATATTGCTTCAAGGCTATACCTATCTATACTAATAAAAGGGTAATATGTTAATTAGACCGGATGTCTTCCAGATATCCATCCAGACAAAGCCACAGTAGCTTGGAAGGGTGTGGGAGAAGCGGGGGGAGGGGATGTAAAGGGGGAGTGTGGGAGAGGCACAGTGGCATGGCCCCTTCCACAGAGGCAGCAATGCGGGCCGTGTCCTGCTGTTATACCTCTACAGAGGCTGGAAGGGTTGCGACCTGCTGTGCCTCAACCTCCCATAGGCACTCTCCCAGCCTGCCTGGCCCCAGATCGTCCCTTACCCACCAGTGGGCGGGGGCGGGGCCAGCACTAAGAATTGAGGGCCAAGGGCTAGCGGGTCTAAGCTGTCAGTAGGACATCTCCTGAGGGCTCCCCGACTGAGAGGGTGCAGACTGGGCTGAGGGACTGCCCCCACCAGTGCATAAATTTTCACATACCAGGTCTCTAGTTATAAAATCATTCTCAGTCCAAATTGTTATAATAAGGCTTGATAGAGCACATTCCAAGAACTCTTATACTGTCTAACAGATGAAGTGCTTAAATACACAACCCGGAAATTCTCTATTTCTAGGAAGCTCTCATAGGACATTCACACTCTTTCGGCTGAAAAGGAAAGCCTCCGTGCATAGCACTTGCACTCGCAGTGACCGCCAGAGACCCGGATGTTGCTGTTTATAAGGATCCCTGCCGCTGCTGCACATTTATCACCTGCACATCTGAGTGGGAGGGGTCCGATCAGACAGAAGCCCCTCATTCAACGGTGGCATTTCTCCCTCCATGGTCAGGGCTTTAAAACACAGGAAAACATACTTAATGAATGGCTGTCTTTGTGTCATTATGACTTTGTTCCTCAAGGTTTACATAATTTTCTAATGATATTACCATCACAGTTAGAAACGTGCCACTGCAATTAGGAGCTCCGACTCCTCTTCCTCACTGAAGAAATCAACTACTATATTAAGGTTCATTCAAAGGATGAAGATCAAGAAATTTTATGACTTAAAACACTGTGCTGTATATTGTTGCTTTTCCAAATTCTAATTTATGGCCAGTGACATTTGTTTACCTAGTCTCTTTCATTAACATTTATGAAAGCGTATAAATATTTTATGGCCCTAATAGATGAGATACTTAGCAATGCTTTATTGATTTTCATTATCTTTACAAGGCAGCTCAATAATAAATAGTTGAGGTGTTTAGAATGAAACACCAAACCCAGTTTTACTGGTACTGTGTTGCCTTATCTCTTAGACCTGAAATTTATAGCAACTGGAAAAAATTTATCACCCACCTGGAACATGCACCTAAGTCTCAGAGATCAGATTTATCTTCTGCATGTTCTGTAAGTATCTCATCAATTTTGGGATGAGTTCGATGGGGAGCAATGCTTCTTTGACAATATCAAATAATTAAGGATAAATATGGCACTCCTTTTGTAATCTAACACTATTCATTCTTGTTTCAGATTGTATTTTCCGTTATTGCATTTTAACATATTCCTCTTGGCGTACAATATGTTTTCTTGAGGATATAATTTCTCTTGGAAATTGTCATTTCACTATAGACACAAACTACAACATGGTCATAGGAAGACTAAGTACAAAGTGATGTGCAAACTCACTTATTATCTCCTACAAAACATGCGAGTTGTATTAGCAGACACAGATCAGTCTGTCTAATCCTATGCTATGGTTACCAATGAATATCCCTACATTGTATTTAGGGATCTCTTCACAAAGCACCCCTGGCTTATTCTGTGATATTCAAGCTGTCCATAAAAAATAACAAGGGTCTGGATTTTAAAAAATTCAAACTTAAGATAAAAATAATGTGTGACAGAATATTCCATCATTAAATAAACTTTGAGCATGTAGCTAACTTGGATGGCACCTATGACATTCTGCCCCAGGCAACCACTTTAAATGTAAACCAGTTGTCAGACATTTAATACTAGATTGACATGGCCTGACACTGTACTGCTCAGAGTACTTACTTCTTAGACTACTTACTTCTAGGGATGGCCTGTTTTTTTTTGTTTGTTTGTTTTGTTTTGTTTTGTTTTGTTTTAAATAGGAACCCAAAACTAATCCACCCAGCTCTCAGAAATTAACATCTCATGATTTTTCAGATACCAGGTTGGGTATTGCCAAAACCAAATATATTGGGGGGTTTTGGTGTGTTTTTTGTTAATCCTCCCCCAAGGACATCTCTCCATTGATTTTTTAGAGACAGTGGAAGGGCGGGAGGGATGGGGAGAGAAAGAAACATCAAAGTAAAAGAGTCATATTGATTGGTTGCCTCACACACACACCTGGACCAGGGCCGGGGCTCTAACCTGAAACCCAAGTATATGCCCTTGACTGGGAATTGAACCCACAAGCCTTCGGTGCATAGGCCGGCACTCCAATCATTGGTCAGGGCTGCAGATGTTTTTAATATAATAACTGTCCTCTTAATAATAAACTAGAATATCTCTTTTTTTACTTTAATATAACTGATTTGTTAGATTAAAATTAAGTCCTACATTCATTGTGACCAATGTACAAAACATGTGGCAATTAACATAAAGCAAACCTTTACCTGACATCAAAAGACTAAATTATGGCCCGACAGGTGTGGCACAGTGGATGAGCATGGACCTATGAACCAGGAGGTCATGGTTTGATTCCAGTCAGGGCACATGTCCAGGTTGGGAGCGGTCCCCAGTGCAGGGTGTGCTGGAAGTAGCTGATCAAATATTCTCTCATCATTGATGTTTCTATCTCTCTCTCCCTCTCCCTGCCTCTCTGAAATCAATAAAATTCTATTTAAAAAAACTTAAAAAAAATACTTAGTAATGAATACATATTTATTTGTTTTGCATTACTTTTTATACCATGTTTAATTGACCTTTCAATGAATTTAAAACTGTATTTAATTGGCATTATTAATTGTTGCATTTGCCCTTATATTTTATATACATGTAAATAGCCATTTTTAAGTAATTTAAAAATTATAGAAAAATTGCAAAGATAATATAGAGAGTTCTGAGATAATCTTTTCACAGCTCCCCCAATGTTAGCATCTTGTATTACCATGGCACATTTGTCAAAATGAAAAACCAACACTATTATGCTATGATTAACTAAATTCTATATTTATTTGGATTTTACCAGGGTTTTCCACTAATACCCTTTTTAAGATCAATTTAGAATTTCCTCATTGCATTTAGTTACAATGTCTCCTAAGGATACTCAGCCTAGGCTGTATAGTTCCTCAAAAATTTTTTTTAAATGACTTTGACAATTTTGAGGAACTAGTCACATATTCTGTTGAATGTTCCCTAATTTAGGTTCATCTGATGCTTTTCTTATTATTAACCTGTGGTTATTAGTTTTAATAACAAATATCTCATTGTGGAATGCTTTTCTCATTCCAATATATAAAGGTTATATAATTTGAACATCACATCACTAAGGATATTAACCTTGAGCATTTGGTTAGGGTAGTGTTTACTATGATTCTCTATTGTAAAGTGACTAATTTTCTTATTAAAAGATTATTTGGAAATGAGTCATTAAATTCACCCCACACTCTACAGGGTAGTGTTAAATCTTTTTACTATTTGGAGGAGGGAGGTGGCAATCTAATAAGTTACAAGAAATATTTGATCCTTCCTTCTTGCCCTTATTTTTTTTTAAATGTATTTTATTGATTTTAGAGATGAAGGGAGACAGGGAGAGAGAAACGCCCCACACTGGGGATGGAGCCCACAACCCGGGCATGTGCCCTGACTGGGAATAGAACCATGGCCTCCTGGCTCACAGTTCAATGCTCAACCACTGGGCCATGCCAGCCACGCCTGCCCTTATTTTTAAAATATGATGGTACCGATTATCATCACTGCCTCATGCCAATAGTATCTGCTTTCCAGAAATGAACAACACTCATGTACCTTGAGTTTAATCTAGGTACAAAGTATTTGAGTGAAAGATATTTTGATGGTTGTACCAATTATCAACTGCTTTAGCTTTCCAGAAGAGAAAGAAAATATATTTTCTCTTTTAAAATTATTAGTTTTTGTAATTTAAAGAAAAAATATTATACATAAGAGTGACAATCTAAAATATTAATAGACTTGATAACTTGCAATGAGTTAGCATATTATACTTATTAAATATTTTATAGTGCTTTGTACCTTTAATATTTATTATGTTCATTTTTATCAATTATTCTATAAAAATACCATGAAGTAGCATTAGCTGTGAATACAAAGATGGCCACTTGACCTGCTTCTCTAATGAGTTTAATTGTGATTCTAATAACTTTAATACCTCTTCTTTTGAAAATTTTAAATTAAAAATATTGTAAGTTCAGGAATACTGAAATACAGAAAAATTTAATCAAATTGTTATACTGGTACAAATATGCTTATCAATAGAATTCAAATTAGTTTTACCAAGTTGGCTCCTTGGATTTATTCATTTACTCTTCCATTCCATGAGTTTTTAGACTAGCACATAACAAGCCCTATGCCAGGTGCTAGAGATGCATATAGGCAAGACAGTCTCTGCCTGTAAAAATAAGTGATTACCTAGTGTAAGCAGATAAGCACAGTACTTGTCTTTTGGAGAAAAATATTAACTTTAGAATTTGTTAAATATTTCTGATACCACTGAATAGCTCTAAAGTGTAAAGCTTTCAAACTAGAAGATCAAAAACAATTAACTGAATGATGTTTGAGGAGACTTGGAGGTTGTAAGAAGAGCTTAAGTACATGCGCATAGAGGAAGAAACAAATATGATGTGTTGAAAATAATATTTACTGAGTAGTCACTTCAAAAATATTAAGGTAGCTGAATCTGTAGTGGAAAAATCAGAGAAACTGAATATAATTTTTATTTATATCATAAAGATAGTGATGCAAGCTTAGATTGCTGTTCAGCATTATGTGGATGTTGCTAACACAAAGTATCCGTCAACAAATGCAAATGTTGTGAAATCCAATCTTCTCGTTCACTGAGTTTCCAGGAACAACTGCAGAACGCCGGCCTCACAGGAGGCCAATTATTGCAATGTAGCCTCTAGGCTCACATAACCACAACGTCTGTAAAAGTCCCCTTCATGGATGGTTTACAGTGGATTTTATTACAGCTTTCATGTTGTACCAGAGGCGTTAGCACATACTGTGCTAATAATATCAGCAAACAACCAATTAAAAACAGATAATCAAAATTATTGCTGTTAACAAGAAATAATTTATGAGGTTTACATTGGTTTTGATCTGACACTAATCATTTCTTTTTTTTTTTTTTAAGAAGTACTTAAAAGCTAATTATCCACTAACTACTTATTCTGGAATACAAATAAAAACGATAGAATTCTACTTTGTAGTTTTTTTTTAATGTTTTGTGGAAATCTTTTGTTTATTTATATAAATATTTTTAACTGATTTCAGAGAGAAAGAGAGAGGGAGAGACACAAACATCAATAATGAGGAGGGTCGGGGGCAGGCTAGGAGGAATAAATGGAGTTAAAAAGGTGAAATATGTAATACTTTCAATAATAAAGTTTGTGTTTGTTTGGTTTTTTTTTTTTAAAAAAAGAAACATCAATGATGAAAGAGCTGAGCCATGCCTCCTGACTGTAATTCTAATACGAGCCTATCACACTGCTAAGATGGTAATAAGCTACAAACATGTCTAACACAGCCCGGCCAGTACAGCTTAGTGGTTGGTCATCACCCTATGAGCCAGGAAGTCAGGGTTCAATTCCTGATCAGGTCACATGTCCAGGTTGCAGGCTCCACCCCCAGTGTGGGTCGCACAGAAAGCAGCCAATCAATGAGTCTCTTTTATCATTGATGTTATTATTTCTCTCTCCTTCTCACTTCCTCTCTGAAATCAGTAAAAACATATTTAAAAAAATGTCTAATACAAAATTATAAATATGTCAATTGAAAAAGAAACTATTTGGGCAATGACTAAAAGTTTAATAGCTATTTCTAAAACTTGAGGTAAAACTTCAATGACATAAAATACTTTTTAAGATTTTTATAGTTAATTCCTAAAAAGTAAGCCCATTTCTACATACAAAAGTTTTTTTTTAATTTCTTTATTAAGATGTTACATATGTTTCCTTATCCCCTTATTGCCACTCCCACCTCCCCACCCATGCACTTACCCCCCAGTTGTTTGTGTTCATTGGTTATGCTGCTACGCATGCATACAAGTCCTTTGGTTGATTTCTCCCACTTATCCCACCCTCCCCTACCTTTCCTCTGAGGTTTGATGGTCTGATCAATGCTTCTCTGTCTCTGGATCTGTTTTTGTTCATCAGTTTATGTTGTTCATTATATTCCATAAATGAGTGATATCATCTGATATTTATCTTTCTCTGACTGGCTTATTTCACTTGGCATAATGCTCTCCAGTTTCATCCATGCTGTTGCAAATGGTAAGAATTCCTTCTTTTTTACTGCAGCATAGTATTCCATTGTGTAGATGTACCATAGATTTTGGGCACTTAGGCTGTTTCCAAATCTTAGCTGTGGTGAATTGTGCTGTTATGAACATAAGGATGCATATATCCTTTCTAATTGGAAAAGTTGTCCTGGGTTTTCATTAATATAAAGCGTTTCATTAATGGTTGAACAAGATATAAAAATGAATACTTGTTTTATGGAGAAGGAAAATTTAAAATCTTTTCATCTAAAGTTGAAAAAGATTACCATGTGGTCAATACATGACATCTTTGGAGATACAATCACTTACATAGAAACACACTGTTTTAGAGCTTATTTTATGAAGATGCTTTTAGCGTGGATTTTTTTTTATATAAAGAGCATATATCTTGTATATATAAAGTGTGTCTCTAAAGAGACTTATTAACAAGTGGATGGGAAGTAATACCATATAAAGGAGTTGCAAATTGACAAATTCTATAAAGGCTTTTAATCTTGCCACAGACACCCTTCAAACCCTTCTCTACTTGGCTATCACAATAGCCTCTCTAGTATTTTCCTCTTGCTCAAAGTTCTTTATTGTGTCTCTATTACCAGCCAAAACAATAAATAAATAAATAAATAAATAAATAAATAAATAAATAAATAAATAAATAAAAATAGATAGATGATAGATAGATAGATAGATAGATAGATAGATAGATAGCACTTTGGTATAATTTGTGAGGCCATTCTGAATTGTTTAAATATCTTCCTTTACAACTATTCCTTCAAAACCAACTATACTCCTACCTTATTGGTTGGTAAATCAGCCCATAGTCAGATACATGCACATGTTGCTATGTCTGTCTCAGGTGCCTTCTCTCATCTCTGTCCTCATCTACCTTACCAACTTCATTCAACTTTCAAGTATCCTCACTTGAAAGGATCTGCAACCTCACTTCCTGGGTATTTATTGGCTTCCCGTATCTCCATTAGGCTGAGTTAGGTGCTTCTTCCCTTGTACTTATAGAAATGAAAAATATTTACATATGTATGATTATACATATGTCTATATACATATACCTATATACATAGGTGTATATGTATATACAAAAGTATATATTTATATAGACATACACATTCATATATGTATGTGTGTTTTTCATATAAATAAAACCTAACATATAGCACAGTGCCTGAAAACAGTCTACTCAAAAAAGTCAAATTCATGGATTAATAAGGCTTGCTAGCTCTTCTAATTTAGTTTAACAATCTAAAATATCAGTTGGTGCTTACCTTTACTTATCCTTAGAATAAAATTCCCCTTAATAATTATAGCAGTATCTGTGACTGGTCATTAAATATTGTTCTTGCTTTTCAGGGAAAAAAGATATTTTAATAACTGCTTTAGCTTTAATCAAAGCTCTTCTCTACAGTTCATTCTATTAGGATTTGAAGATATGAATTATAAAAAAAAAGATGTCAGTTGGAAGGATAACATAAAAGTTGCTTTCTGTAGTTTCAATAAGACTATAATTAATATGAGGAAAATATAAACCAGATTTTACAAAGCTCTTAAAATCTTATATGATCAGTTATTTATTATACTGCCAATTTTTTCCTTTCTTTATTTTTTCTTCTCTTCCAACAAAAAACCCGAAAAAAACAGTATAGATAAGTTATGCAAATCTTCATTTTGAACACATTATTAATTTATTGTCCTGAAAGATGTAGTGTAGTACAACATGATTATTCAATTCTATCTTCAATCTTAGAAACTGAATGTTTGATACTAAGGCAAAAGTTTATGGACTGACATGGTCAATATTTGATAACATGGTTGTCTCTGTTATTAAATACAAATTGAAATAAAATATATTATATTCACATATACTAAAAAAGTGGAAAAATAAGAAAATAAAGATAATATAATTGTAATAATCTTATGTAGTTTCTCATAAAAACAAAAAGAATCAGATCAATATCCTGAAATATTATTAAAATCTAAATCTACATTTTATATTAAAACAGACTATCATTTAAAACTCTAAATCTTCATTATATTATAATTTTAAGTAATTATTGGTAAACAAATATATTAAGCCAATAGATTACAGTACTTAGAGATTTCAAGGAGTCCAATTTTTCAACTTCTGTCTTCTAGCAAATAGAGTATTTCAAATGAAGCAACTAAATTTCAAAATATTTAAGTGAATTTCCCTGGTTGTATAGTCTACTATGTTTAAAATTAGGAAAAGCTATGAAAAATAGGACCAGGATTTCAAGAGGCTAATATGTTACTACCTTATGTAAGGAGAAATGACTTGAAAGTATATATAACCATATGGAAAGGCTTAATGATAACCCTAAGAATAGCTGACACAGTTTAAATGTACAGAAACTAGAGGCCCACTACACAAAATTCGTGCAAGAGCAGGCCTTCATAGCTGCAGCTGCCTTGATCCTTCTCTCATAGCTGTGACAGCTGCAGCCCAGGCTTTGTTCCAAAAGGACATCCAGAAGGACAGCCAATCTAATTAGCATATTATGCTTTTATTATTATTATAGACTAGAGGCCCCATGCACAAAATTCATGCATGGGAGGTGGGGGATGTCAATCAGCCCAGCCTGCACCCTCTCCAATATGGCACCCTTGAGGGATGTCGGACATCCTTCTCATATTCCAGGACTGCTAGCTCTAAACTGTTTACCTGCCTGCCTCCCTGACTGTCCCTAACCACTTCTGCATGCCTGCCTGATGACCCCCTAACCACTACCCTGCCAGTCTAACTGATGTCTAACTGCTTCCCTGCCAGCCTGTTTGCTCCCAACTTCCTTCCTCTGCCAGCCTGGTCACCTCTAACTACCCTCCCTTGCAGGTCTGGTCCCTCCCAACTGCCCTCCCTTGCTGGCCTGATCGTCCACAACTGCCCTCTCTTGCAGGCCTGGAACCTCCCAATGGCCCTCCCTCGCTGGCCACTTTGTGGTGGCCATCTTGTGTCCACATGGGGGCAGGATCTTTGACCACATGGGGGCAGCCCTATTGTGTGTTGGAGTGATGGTCAATCTGCAAATTACTCTTTTATTAGATAGAATAGAGGCCCTGGTAAATGGATAGGGGCCAGCTGGTTTGCCCTGCAGTGTCCCAGATCAGAGTGGAGGTTTCCTTTGGACGTGGCGACCTGGATGAGGGCCTGTGATGGTTTGCAGGCCAACTACCCCCCCCCAAGTGACCCAAGCGGAGGCCCTGGGATCTGGGATTTATTTATGTTCTACATTTGAAATTTTGTAGCCTGGAACAGAGCCAAGCCTTCTGCTTACTCCATGGCGACAGCCATTTCTGTTTAGATTTATTTAAATTCTATAATTGAAACTTTGTAGCCTAGAGTGGAGGCCTAGGCCGGCAATGGCAGGCTGAAAGCTTGGCTTCCTCCATTGCCGGGGAAATCCAAGCCTCCTTCCTGCTCTCAGTGGCCTCAGCCATCTTGGCTGGGGTTTATTTGCTCCTGATTGGCTTGTGGGCGTGGCTTGTTTGGAGGTACAGTCAATTTGCATATTACTCTTTTGTTAGATAGGTTAAGTTTACTATCAAGGAGAAAAATAAACTCTATTTCATTATTTTCTAGCCCATACAGAGATAAACTTTTGATGTCTATATCTAACTTTGTTATATTAGTTTAGGATACTTCCTCATGAAATTATAAATATGTTTTAAAACTAGAAAGACCTAGAAAAGACTAGCTTAGCCTTGGCAAGTGTTAGTGAGACATACCAGTCAATTGCAATATGAATAGCACTTTTTTTTTTATCAGTCCTACAGGTGACCAACTACCAAATTTTACTAGGTCTGAACTAACAAATGCTTTACTACTTGGAAGTTACTTAGGCAAATAAATAGTTTAAATATATTTGTTTTGTATATTCATTTCTAGAGAAAGAACTTAAGCTACTGTCAACTTAAAAACATTTTTGAATTATATTTTCCTAGTTTATTTTAGTCACATATTCTATCACAAAGTGAGAATGCTATACACATTTCACCTGCTTTGATTTTTTGAAGAAACACTGGTTCCCTTGAGTAGTTTAATTCAGTACATATCAGCAGTCTTTCACTTTATCTTCAAACTGATAATAACTCTATAGTCTCGTCCCTTCTAGCCTGTGTCACACACCTTATAGGTGTATGACACTATAAGGAAATAAATTCAATTTTCCTCAGTAAGATGTCAGAACCTGAGCAACTTAACTAAATAATAATGATTATCTGAGCCTGAGTTCCATCTGAAAGAATAAGCAGAAATTATTTTTTACCCCAGAGAGAAATCTAAGTAGTTTGACTTTGAATAATCTAGAAAAATATATTCTAACAATTAGGTGTCATAGTGTATATTCAGTGACACTGGACTCTGAGTAAATAGTTAAAAGTTAAAAAAAATTCAACTACTTATGTGTGGAAGGACAATTAATTTTAAAAGAAGGTTTATGAAGTTCCATGCCCCTTGACCTTCTCTTATTACTATTGCCCAGTGAACCTTTTCAAGATGAATGGTGTATATCTTCACCTATGACAGTCCATTTAGCAATCACAATATTCCCTATAAGTTAGATAAATTGTCCAGTCACTTAACAAAAAGAAAGGCCAACATCAATTACAGCAAAGGTCACTCAATCTAGTTTTGTTCTATATTAAATTGTCATCAGACCTGACCAGCAATTTCATCAATAACACATCTAACCAGAATGTTCCAAAATTTAGAAATCCACGGCCTGTCCTATGGGAAAAGCGAAATAGGTAAATAAGATACAACTTCCCAAGGCAAACTCACAGGGTATTGAACCCAAGATCATATTCTCCCAAGAGTCTCATTTATCTTTTAAACTAAATATGACTCTTAAAAATAACTCTGTTGATTCAATGTTTGTTCTTATAGATATTACACAAGTGAATGTCATGTGGTCTTTATAAATGTAAGTCTGACTTTCTCTGCCAAACTACCTAAGCAATTAATAGATAACAGAAGCAAAGTATATTAGGATACTACAGCCTGAATCTAATATGAGGAGTCTGTCACACAGATCCAGAATGAAGAGTGATCTACAGGAAAACTGATCTAAATTCTCCCAAAGATCAAATGCCATGAAGAATAAAGGCAGGCAAAGGACTCGGGCTGGTGGAAATTAAAGAGACAACGCAGCGAATGCAATGAGTGGGGCTTGGTTTATTCAGAATTAAAGAATAACCGCACAGCTAAAAATGTCGTTTTAAGGAAAACAAGAAATTTGAAAATGTGGCAAACTTAACATTGCTACTTATTGTCTTAGGTGTGATCATGGGCTGTGGCTGTGTAGGATAAGGTTTTTGTTTTGGGGAAATGCAAACTGGAATGCTTAAGAGGAAGTGTTGTGAAGTTTGTAGTCAACTTTTAATGACTTGGCAAAGTGGAATGTGTGAGTGAGTGAGTGAGTGAGTGTGTGTGTGTGTGTGTGTGTGTGTGTGTGTAGAATGAGCAACTATAGAAATAAATCAGGTTTATGAGTCTAGGGGAAAAGGTATAAAGGGGTACACTGAATATTATTTTAACACCTCTGTGGGTTTAAGATAACTTTTAAAAATCAGATCATGTTATTCCTCTGCTCAAAACCCTGGTACGCCATTTTGTTCTGAATTAGGCCATTCTTTACAATGGCCTATAAGTTCCAACATGATCTGATCTTTCTGCATGTAATTTTTCCCTATTGTTAAGTCAATCCAGCCACACTGGCATATTTGCTGTTTCTTACACATATCAGGCATGCCTTTGCAATGCCTATTCCTTCACCCTGGAACATCATTTAAAGACACCTCAATGAGATGCAGTCCAACTACCTTATTTAAAATTGCAACTCAACTGCAACACACATTAACCATCAGTGCATTTTCTGTTTCTCAGAGTATTATAATTAGCTTAGACAGAATTTCCACTTTTTTTGCATGCATTCTCTCAAAATAAGCTCCAGAGGGATGGATTTTTGTTCGATGAAAAACATAGAAGAGTTTCTGGCACATAACTGATTCTTAATTAATGCTTTTTGAAAATGTAATGAATGAAAAACAGCTTTACGGCTTTCCGTGGAGTTAGAAAATAAAAGCTCTGCATGAGATTGTGTGGTGGGAAGATAAAAGCCCAAGAGGAACAAGCTCAGCACTGGAAGACAGAAGTGTGAGAGGAGACCCAAGGAATGAGTAGGAATGAACGATGACCTCAAGATTCCTTAGATATTTGCTCATTTTAAAAATATGAATGAAGAACTGAAATGGGATTGACATAAATATATTAACTATTCTCTAAAGATTTTGTAATGTGAGAAAGCTCATTTATAATCAAAGATCTAGCATAAATGTAATCCAGAGAGATATGCACGGAATATCTGATAAGTAATATGCACAAAATGTTCATTTCAAAATTTAAATAAAGAGACAATACTTGTCAGACCATTTAGTATCATAATCTAGTGATGGTATTTATGTTAATGTTGAGATTATGTGTTTCCTGCCTTCAAAGCTCATCTGCAAAGGAACCAAGGTCCTACAATGTACCAAGGGATATTGGCAATTGAAACCATAAGCTTGCCGTGAGGCAAAACCACCTAATGAGTTATCCATATTTCAAATGCTAAATAAACCAGCAGCAGTCATAAACTGGCTTGACACCAGGATATACACAACCAATGACACGCAATGCATACTTGTGGTAACATGAAGTCATTTATTTTTTTAATATATTTTATTGATTTTTTTTACAGAGAGGAAGAGGGATAGAGAGTTCAAAACATCGATGAGAGAGAAACATCGATCAGCTGCCTCCTGTACACTCCCCCACTGGGGATGTGCCCGCAACCAAGGTACATGCCCTTGACCAGAATTGAACCTGGGACCCTTCCATCCACAGGCTGATGCTCTATCCACTGAGCCAAAATGGTTAGGGCAACATGAAGTCATTTAAACATTTCTGAGAGTGGAGAGAGATGGTTAGGAATCTTGAGATGGTTAGGAATCTTTAGTTTGGAAGACATGACACTCAAAGCCTCTTCTCTGGCATGACAATGTATTACATTGTCACTTTTCTCTTTCTGGGTACTAGTGGTATTTTTTATGAAACTAGTGATGAATAAGACCAAAAATTATTCCAACTCCATTATATGATTCTGAGCTCAAAGACAGACTTCTTGAACAAGGACACTGAAATAATGGTTTCATTTTAAAAAACTGTTGGGAGCCCAGCCAATGTTGCTCAATAGTTGAGCATCAACCCGTGAACCAGGAGGTCACGGTTCAATTCCTGGTCAAGGCCTCTCTATCTCCCTTCCTCTCTCTGAAATCAATAAAAACCTATTTTAAAAAAAGTAGTGTTGGGAGATTTTCCATGTGTTTAATACATATATCTTAGTTTTTAATAAGATAAAATTAAGGACAACTTATTGTGCATTATTCATTTATAATGTAAAATACTTTGTTTTTCAAGCCTTATCTAATATTTAAGTGAAAATATATATTTTGAATTACAATCACTTGCTTTGCAAATTTTGTGGAACACAGTCAAACTCATCATTCTAAGATCACAACGCTTCATACTTTTAAATACATGGCCTATCATAATACATTTAATGGATTTTAAAATAATCACTTATGGAGCAGTCTATTCTAAAAATTCATTTCAAATACACTTGTAACCAAACAATAGTTAATTATTAAATAATCAATGTGGTGGTCCCTTTGTTGGTTATCACTAGGCTTCCATTTAACATTAGCTTGTGATGATAAATAAGTTTAACTAGAAATTTATCTTTCTGTATAAATCTATTCTTCAAGAACTGGTCTGTAGGGAAACACAAAATTCTATTGATTATGTATAGTTACAAACACTTCTGATATTTACACATAGGCATTTACTACTCCCATGTAATCCTATCTAACCTTACTTATTCATTTTAGTAAACAGTTATACAGTCACTACTATTTACTATCTGCAGCTTTTCTTTCCAAATATTTATATCAAATATTATTACTTACCAATGTATTTATATCAAGTTGATTTAATTATATCCAATAAGTATTTGTACATTTAGTTTTACTCACTAGTAGTTTAATTCTAAATAAAAAATACCAAAATGAGTCCTCCTGTTAATCTAATCTAAAAATATCTTTATGATTACCTATAATACAAAGCAATTGTTAGATCAGGCATCTTAAAAATTAAACAGTGTAAATAAACAACATTTTTGCAAACCAGATATTTCTTTTCTATTATTCTAATCTTGAATTTCATTTCCTTGTCACTATTGCATTTCATGCTAATATGAGATATTATGAGATATGTCAAAAGACATATGTCAGACTATGACTGTAAATAGTGATTATCTAAACATTCATACCACTATACTATGTGTTCATTTTTCTTTTATACAGTGAATTGAATATTCTATGATCTTTATGTAAAATTTAAAAAACAAAGAATTAAAAATACTTCAAGAAAAAATAACATTGAGTTATCATGAATGCTTTTATTAAATTATTTTATTTTTTGCTTATTTGAATATTATTTTATTGTACTCAAACACTTTTAATAAATAAAAGAATCAGGTTAAACCAGTGTTAGCCTTAAGCAATTAGTGTTTAAATAATTAATGTTGCATTCAGAGGCCAAGCCAAATATTTATTTTGCTAATGAGAATAATAACATTCTAAGAATTATATTTTAACTGCAACTGCAATAATCTGGTTTAATCTCAGGTATACTCAATGTCCAATCATAATGAAGTTATTCCATACATGAAATTACAAAACGCAGCTTCTATTTTTCTAAAGTTCAAAGTGTACTTGAAAGAGCAAGGTTAGTTCTAATAAAGAGCCATATTTTGCCAATATTTTCCAGGGAAAATGATACTTTCAATCTGACTTTTGTAATTTATCATTGCTCAGATCTTCCTATAAATCTCTAATCTACTCCAAAGATTAAATTCAGTGTGAAAAATGAATCTTAAATAGAATTATATCAGATAATTCTAGATTGTGTGGTTTAAATAATTTGCTTTAAACATCCAATATTTTGAGAAAAAATATGCATACCATCACTACCTTTTTAAAATGTAGTGAATATTTTGCAAAAATATACTAAAAGCACGGTTAATATTTATGAGTTAATATTCTATCATCAAATCTATTGAAATTTGTCAAGAGCTCTTGAATAAATAAAATTATTTATGGTATAGTAAAAATCAGCATTTTGTACATTTCTATTTTAAAAAACAAGGTAATAGTTACATGTGAAAGAAAAATGTATCAATTTACCTAATAAATATTGGAACATTTTAAATGTTTGTACTTTTTATATATAGAAGGCTAACAAAGAGGATATAATTTCTTCATACCAGTATCCCACAACACCCTTTCTTTTTAATTTCCTCCCCACAGGCTAATTTGTCAAGGCTGAAAAAGATACATATATTAACAGTGACTATTAAGGATTCTTATAAGTAATATTACAAGACATCTTTATGATATAATTTAAAAGCCCATAAATATATTAACTCATGCCAATTATAAAACTAAACAATAGTATTTTTTAACTAGGTACAATTTGGGTACTAATTACATTCTAGGCACTTCTAATAATAAAGATGAATAAATGAACACGCCAAAAAGTTTTAATTTAATGCTCATTAGAAAAAATATATATAAACAAGACAGAATGTGAAGCCACTGAAGATGTTATATAGAGAAAAGCACAGCATGTGTACGTTTATAATTCAATATGTAAGTAGAAATTAAACATTGAAAAAATGTGAAGTGGCTCATTTAAAACATTGGCAAATGAAGTGGCAATCGAAATATTTCAATCTATACTGAATTACTATTATAAAGATAACAGTTATTCTCACATTATTCTATGCAATTCCAACCAATATACCAGTAATACTTTTTTACTGAAGTTTGGAAAAATGACTCTAAAATTCACCTTGGAGAACAATATTCCAATAGCCAAGACAATCTGGAAGAAATGTAGATATGAGGCCAAATTGTATTTTATAAGAAATGCTTTTTACAACTATAATAATTAACACTGATACTCATGCAGTAATCAGTAACATTGTTGAAATTAAATTAAGCACCTAAATACGAGTCAGTACACCTAAGAATTTAACTATTACTAAAGGCTCTATTATGTCTGCTGGGAACAACAGGATGAATATTTGTGAGACATTACAAGTCAACAGTGGTGAAAATTATACATTTTGTTATGCATATTTTACCACAACTTTAAAAACTCACAGAGGAAACAAACTAAATGTCCCATAGATTATTTAAAAATAACTATGAATATTCAAATAACAAAGTAGTTACCTACTTTCTAAATTTCCCCCAAAAAATGCCTCCATTTCAATGAAGTAAACTGAAAATGATTTTCTAGATAGCTTCACTGGTGGAGGTGGGGAGGGTGGGGTCGCCTCTTTCCAGACCACCAAAGATCTGCAACATGAAAGTGAGGGCATATGTTTTATTTTTGCCTCCGGGGCAGCTAACAAATTTGCAGAAGAAGCTGTTCTAACCTCACATATGAAATTTTCCCCCAGAGACAGAATCTGCATATGAAAAATCAGGTTCAATAATGGAACACATCAAGCTGCTGTGACTACAATGCCTGGAAGCAAAATGTTGAAGGCTTTATAATTTTTCAGAGTTCCCTTTAGAGAAAAAGAAAATTAAAAAAAGCCCTCCCTTTATTATTTGGTCACTATGCACAATCTTATTTGCTAATAGAGAGGGTGGTCCATTATAATCAGGTCTCATTTTCTATTTAATGACTTTATACAGAAACTACTTTAAATTCATATTATGGTGGATAAATTAGTATGTCTTTGTTTTAATGTTTGCTCTGTTGTGAAAAACTTGGGGTTTATCAACCCATTTTTTTATACCCAATTCATAAAATTTTTTAAAAATCATCTTCTGGAAATGTGGACATTTTATGTATTGAATGAACTGACAAAACATTATAGAAGTGTTTGGAAAGAGCCAAAGGCACATCCAGATAATTAATAAAACTGTTTTCATATAAAAGTCCTAACATCATATAATTTGAATGTAGCTATTTAAAATGTGAAGCGCCATTTACTAACGATTCTCTCTCATCAAGCCCAATTTAATGTTAAGGCATTTCAGCCATCAGTAGCAACCACTAATAACTTTTGAAACACTGCAATAGATTGTGCAGTTGATATTTCATCAAGAAGTGTAACTATCCTACATTTGCTCAGTTAGGCATCCATTCCGTGTTATATTCTCAATTGTTAAAAAAGCGTTAACAATATAATTTACTATTTCTGAGGATAGAATGGAAAGTGCTGCTTATTTTTCATGACAGCAAATGACCAGACATAATGTACAGTGGATGAAAATGCAAAAAAAAATTAATATAAATTACTCAGCTCAATATCTAAAAATCCCATGTTCTTCACAGGATTCAAACTTATAGTTGTCCCTCTCAGCAGAAGGAGAACATTTGGTGCCATTTGATAGAATTAGCAAGAGATTTACTAACTGGTTTTATCACAAGGAGTCCTAAATTTAATAAATAGAATGCTCACATGTCCAACACCACAAAGAATATTAGAGACAACAGACCCAATAAACTGATAGAAAAGGACATCAAAGTTTCCAACTCCTCCTTGAATATATTCATCTGAATTTATTTTTCCGACATATCAAGGTCATTAGGATCAAAATTAAATTCATTATGGAAAAGTACTTTTTACCTGTGTTTTGCTGTCTTAATTAAGGTCAGGTTCTTTCAGTGCAAAGGCAAAAGTTCTCTGAATCATCTGCAGTTAAAGCTTCTAATTTACACCTAAAGCTTATTTAGTCAACCTTACATCTTCCTACCACTAGATGTTTGTTTCCGCTTCTGCAGGCTGCACCCTTGTCCTTCTTTTAATGAACTGTTATATTAACTTGCTTATTGATTTCTCTACTTCCTTTGCTTTTCAAGTCATCAATCAATGGGTGGCAGAATTAATATGAAGCACAACTAAATAATTTATGAATATATTCTATGACATATATAAGGAAGTAAAAACTTTGGCCAAGTCGGGCCTGCGGTTGAGCCTGGACCCACGAACTCGGAAATCACGGCTCTATTCCTGGTCAGGGTACCTGCCCAGATTGGGGCTCAATCCCAAGTGGGGGGCATACAGAAGGCAGCAAATTAGTGATTCTTTCTCATTACTGATGTTTCCATCTCTCCCTCCCTCTATCTTCCTTTCTCTGAAATTAATAAAAACATATATAAAACCTTTGGCCAATTGTAGAACATTTTATCAAATATACTAGAAGTACCACAGATAGCCCCAATGATCTGTGTCTGTGTCTTACATAGTTTGCTCCCACACTGCAAAGGATAACCTATGTAACCCATCAAATACTGTGGCAATAACGGTGCATGACTTTTGTAGTAGGTCATAAAAAACACTCTGGTTTCTGCCTTGCTTTCTTTTAGATCACTAGTTCTAGTGGAAGCCTGCTGCCATATGTTGAAGATACTCAAGTATCCTTACTTAGAGTAGAGAGTCACATAGGGGTCCATGAGGTGGAAACTGAGGTCTCCAGCCAACAGTCAGCTCTGACATGCTGGGCACATGAGTGAGTCACCTTGGAAGTAGATTCTTTGGCTCCAGTGAAACCTTCATAGCAACACTTACACAAAAACAGATAAATTGTATAGCAATGGATATGTGACATGGCAGTGATAAATTTTTACATAGTAGTGAATAAATTATGTAAGAGAGCTTGAATTTTATAAGAAGCATTATGTAGCAAAAATACTCTACATAGAGAATCAAAACTTGGGTGCTAGGTATGAGACTTGCTATATGAAATACTCTACAAGGTCAGGAGATAAAGAAAAGGAAGGCCATTCTGTCACTTTTATTCCCATATAAAAATCCAATTTAATAATCTTTCTCCAGAGTCTATCTTATTCCATATATGGTTCACATGTTTGCTCCAAATGAAACAGATATTATCAAAACCTAGGTGAATCCCCAATTAGAAAGATCTGTCAAGTCACGTGTTTCTCTTGTTCATAAGTTTATTGAACATACGTTTGAGATAATAAAAAATAAACACAGGATAATGTATGATTGACTCTACACTGATACTGACACAATTCTCTGATTTGAAATCCAGTAGTTAAAGAGTTCTATCTCCAAAAGTTTAATGCAAAAATTATATGACTATTTTAAGTAGCTGTGAATTAAAAGAAAAATATGTCGATTCTTCTATCGAATAAGCCAGGCATCTCCAACCTCTACTCTACACATTCTTTGTTTCAGGGGCCTGCCTCTGTATTGCAGCACCCATGGCCTTGACCCACCAGATGCCAGGAGCACCATCCCCTTCACCTTTCCATGCCTGAATAAAAGACATTGCAGACTTCAACAAAGGTTCCTGGAAACACATTCTTGAAGGACCACCATTACATATATAAGGATGTAATGTAATTTATAAGCATTTACTGAAAAAAAAAATCTTTAAACAAGGAGAAATGTTCCCACCTGCCTTGCAGCCCTCCTTACCAAAGGATAAAAAGTAAAAAAAACCCTGATTCTTCTCTTTGGATTTTCTGATTACAGAGTCTGAGGCCACCTGCCATAGTTATAATAATCTGCCAGATTGTCACAAATGACCAGTCTGATGTTAGGAATCAAGAGGAAACAATATTTTTAGGTGGTATATGATGTCTTTACTAAGAAAGGTAAAGAAGGCTTTTAATTAAACACACAAGCGTGCACACACACACACACACAAGTACTCTAGAAAAACCAGCGATTCATTCTCACTACCAGCAGGTAACCAATTGAACATCAAACTTTTTCACATTTAAATTTGTAATACACATTACATACTAATGATATGTATGTTTCACAGTATGTAAAATGATTTCTTATTTCATATATTATCATTTTTTACTCACTCTTAATATTCATTGTTAATCCTGTTCTTCAAATATCTCATATTCCTTTAGCACATTCTGTGGCCCATTATACTTTTTTTCTTCCATATTCATAGAATCCATGATTATTAAAATAATATTCTAATAAGCATTTTGAATTCACTCATATATAGTCTCTATATTTTATATCATAATCTGTTTTTTCAATTATAAACACTGAATACATCCTAGCCTCAACTGAACTTCACACATAGTTGCAATCAGTTTGCCATGCCTCAATAAAAATATAAAAAGTAATATGCTAATATTCTGCTCTACAAAATAACTCTCTCAAAACTGAAATGAAAAAAAAAACCTGAAATGGGCTATAGGGTCAATTTGTAATCTCTAATTCATCTTTTCTAAATCTTTGAAATCTTTTTGTGCTTCCCTGGATTTCATTCCCCATTTCAACCTGAAATGATTTCCTTTCAACTGTTTTGTCCATTACAGAGTATCTCTGCATATTAATCCATTTCTTTCTCCCTTCTCTTCTAAACTAGTTTTTCACTTATTATTTCATCTTTTGATTCTTCAATTGCTCCTTCCCCACCCTTTATCCTATTATAAAGTATTTTAATTTTCTATATTCACTCCTGTCCTAGAACTACATTGTGGCAAACACTGGATCAACTACACAAAAGCCATCCTGAACTCTGTTTTCCCTTATCCTCCCATATAAGAAAGGCAAGAACACCAAATTAATTTCACATCCTCCCTTGTAGTCACAAATAGCCACAGAACATGGTTATGTAGCTAGAAATGTAGCTAGGAAACCCTGGAGAGAGATTTCCTCATTATACAGAAAGGCAAAGTCTTGACAGGAGAAATAACTTCTCTCGCTCTGCCTCCCCGACTCTTTCTGCCTGGAGTGTAGTTGTTAAGTCTAGCGGTGCAGTAGCTGTGCTGCAATCATAAGTCATCATCTTACAAAAAAGATGCTAAGAAAGGTGAAGTAGAAAAGCAGAAAGCACCTGGGACCCTAATATATTTTTCAGCCACAAAACTCCCTGGATGCCTCACTCCACAGTTCTTGCTAATGGAATAATAAATAACCAATAAGTACAAAACACAAGAACAAAAATTATTGTAGTTTTGTTACTTGCAGGCCACTATAATGTTACTAGATATCTTTTTTTGATCTCTCCCTACTTCCACACCCAACTGACAACAAATTAAAATGATAACTGAACTATATGTGCCTACTATCTCTATTTTTGTCACCATTCATTACAGTGCAGTGGTTGCAAACTGTTGGCCCTCAGGGCATGTTAATGCCAGGAGTTATTATGCTTTGCTCTAAAGAGTTTATATGGCCGAAACCAGTTTGGCTCAATGGATAGAGTATCAGCCTGCGGACTGAGGGGTCCCAGGTTCAATTCTGGTCAAGGATATGTACCTTGTTTGCATGCACATCCCCAGTAGGGGGTGTGCAGGAGGCAGCTGATCAATGTTTCTGACTTTCTATCTCTCTCCCTTCCTCTCTGTAAAAAGATCAATAAAATATATTTTTATAAAAGAGTTTATATAAATTTTAAATTACCAACACTTAAGCATTAAAAATGTTAATTTGTTAGATATCTGGGTTCATCAAAACAAACAAAAAAAGAGTCAAGTAACAACGCACTAATCCCGACACCCTGAAGCATCACAGGGGCTTTTGAAACTGAAGCAAACAATACAATAGAGAAAATTTACTTTCAACAACGGTGCTGGACATCCACTTGCAAAAGAAAATGAATCTAGACACAATCTTATACTCTCCCCCAAAATTAACTCAAAATGAATCATAGATCTAAAGGTGAAACACAAAAGTATAAAACTGCCATCCACTAGGCAAGAGACCATACTCCCATGTCTTCTTTTCCAAGTAGACAAATCTTGGTCTTTTCAGAACAAACTCCAAAAGTACAGTTGTTTCAGAGACTCAGCTGATCCTCCTTGAAAAGGCCATTTATCTGCCTTAAGAAATGAAATTTCGTATACCTAATTTTATATATCTAGAATTAGATATTAAATGCTATAAAATATGAATAACAAAATCTTTGCACTTCACTGACACATTTCTTTCAATATTTGCTTGAATGTTAAATCTTATGGAATTACAAATGAGAAGAGACAAGGAGATACAAAATGTATATTGAAATAGAATATAAAAAAAGTAAAGTCTCACTTTTTTAAGTCAGAAAGGGGCAAATTAAATATTTATTGACTTCTCAATCAGAGTCCAAATAAAGGCATACATGATTGAGCTACACGTGCTGAGGGTTCCCAGGCAACCAAACTGCTTGGGCTGAAAATCAAATTAAGGAGCTCAAATCCTGCAATACTGCACAGAAAATGAAAATGAATGAAATAGAAAGGGGATGGTGTTGACTGACATGTAAATAAGCAACATTAATGAGAAACTAAAATACACTCTATTTAAGGGAACTAAGCTGTAAAATGATATCCTCTGACCGGACTGGCGACATTTGCACTAAAGGAACAGCAAGAACAAACTGCCAAGAGACCTGGGAGAGCTTTGGCAAAAAGCACCCAGTGCCTTACTTTGCAATAGAATTATTTCATACTCAGACCCTTCAAATTCTTACATGCCGATTCATGAACTGTTTTAGCACTACAGGTAGGATTAAGATTTATAAAATAAGACTGTCCAAATGAGAGATAAAAGGAACATTTCTATAGGAGTAAATTAAAAATTACATTAAAATTGATATCTTTCTATTTAAAGATTTTCCTAAAATTATAATTTTTTGGCTGAAGAACTTTAAGCTGATAAATACTGATGTCAAGAAAAGCTTTTACCAAATTATTATTTCAAAAATTTTAAATTGCAGTATACACATATATGTACATATAAATGCCACACATATATATTATTACAACTTCATAAAAACAGTATGCATATAAGGACTGGCAGCCCTAGCTGGTTTGGCTCAGTGGACAGAGAATCATCCTGTGGACTAAAGGGTCCTGGGTTCAATTCTGGTCAAGGGCATGTGCCCAGGTTTTGGGTCTGATTCTCCAGTAGGGGCCATGCAGGAGACAGCTGATCAATGATTCTCTCATCATTGATATTTTTATCTCTCTTTCCCTCTTCCTTCATCTGTAAAATCAATTAAAATATTTTTTAAAAAGGACTGGCAAACACTCATTCTGACAAGTCAGTGATTTTTAACATTTTTATGTATCTTACATGAAAAACAAAATGTTAAATAAACTTTTTTTTACTTTATTTACGACTTACACAACTTCCTCCTGCCTTTACCATTTTTTGAAGAACAAACCCTTTTTTTATAATATATTATTACTGATTTCAGATAGAGGAAAGGAGAGGGAGAGACACATCCCTGATGAGACAGAATCACTGGTCTGCTGCCTCCTGCACACCCCCTACTGGGATCAGGCCTACAGCCCTAGCCCTAACCAGAAATCAAACCCTGACCTCCTGGTTCATGGGTCAACACTCAACCACTGAGCTACACTAGCTGGGCGAAGAACAAAACCCATTTTTATACATCCCGCCACATTCTACTCTTATCTGTAATCGGGTTTTTCTATATAATGAAGACTGAAAAATATACTCAGGAAGGTCGGAAATCAAGCCCTGAATAATTTTCTTATCTACTATAAATTTACAAAATAAAATTACATTTAAATTATTTCTATCTACAGACGATTTAGTAATATGAGCTTTATTGGCCTGCTGGAACACAGATTAGTCAATACATATATACAGTTTGAGATGACAGCCTAAAATCCTGAAGTCTGTGTGTCTCAGCAGCTAACTCTGCTGCGTCTGCTCCGATTAACACCCAGAGCCCTTCATCCAATTTTTTTTGGCAATTGGTATTGGTTATCTCTTATTATAGATAACTATGGAAATTTTATTGGACTGCTTCTCTTTCATACTGATAAAAATGTTATTCCCTCTCTCCCACCCCGCCAAGCCCACACTCTCCTTTTCCTCCAAAGTTTTGTACTATAAGTGGTAAGATCAGATTTTTTTTCTTACCCTCTGTTAAGATTAGGAAACATTTGTAGTTTCCCCAAGTTTAGTTGATTGTGGTAGTTGAAGTTTTTCTGCAAAATGCATTACATGGTAAGGTTTTATCTGCTGAGAGAAACAAAGTTTCATAGAGTGAATTCCATACTAAACTATTGCAGCCTGGGTAACTCCTCTTGTCTTCCTTTTAAGAATACTTTTAGAAATAAAGAGGGTATGACCTATATAGTTTAGTTCTTTAAATTTTAAATTTTTATACCAAAGGTTACTTTTTCTTTCATATAAGCAAATAAAAATAATTTCTACTTTCTAAATTCACAGAGTTGACAGGGAATGAGGGGAGCATATAAAGTAACAGTTCCACGCATCATATCCTCTGTCTGGATGGCTCATCCTATTCGTGTTTACCGCTTCCTCTTCCTTGCCCACCCACTACTTTGGGAAACTTCCTGGTGTTATCCCCAAAGGCTTTCCCTAATTGTACTCTTGTTTACTGATGTTCTACCATTTTATAACTTTACCTAAGTACCCTCAGACCCCTCCAACTCCATATGTCTAAAAAGTGAGCCATTAGTTCCTAGTGAAGCCACTCTTCACTGTGCATTTCCTACCACAAGCACAGTCACCCAGACGGGGACCCTTGGAATGGTCTACCTCTCTCCTGTTCACTCTTGCCATCTTATCTATTACTGCTTTTTACTCCCTCCACATCACTCTATTACTTCTCCATCATTATTGCTTGGCTGAAGTTTTTTTCCTACCCTTCCTGGCTTGCATTATTCTGACTCATACCTGATCATTCTGCTGGTAATGTAAAAGCTTTTCAATTTCACAACAGAGCTTTTCCACAGTCAGCAGTGATCCGCCTGCCCTACAGCATAAATCTGAATGTCATTTTCCTGCTGAGAAGTTCTTGATGGCTGCCCACTGCAAACTACTCTTCATGGTATATGAGTCCTTAATAATCTGACTCTAACTCCAAGCTCTATCATCCTGAGTTTATAACCATCTCTGCTCTCCCCCGACTCTATCCGGTAGTGGTAACAATATACTAAAAGATTCACCAGCAAAGTCATCTGCTCAAATACAAATCCCAGGGATAGCATATCTGAATAGACTAGCTACAGTTATTTATCTGGCCCATGAAGTAAATGCAATATTCTCCCAACACTAGTCAGTAAGAAATCTATAATTCCAATAAGAAATCCTGAAAGCTCTTAGAGAGTAGAAATGGGTGGACAGCCTAAAGTAAACATAACAAAAGAAATTTAACAAATTTTAAAATTTCACTATACTGTAGGCCAGCAAACATTTTCTGTAAAGGGCCAGATAATAAATAGTTGAGTGTTTTTTGGTCCATACAGTCCTTGTCATGACTATTCACCTCTCCATTGTGGCCTAGATGCAACCAGAGATAATGGGTAAAGGACTGGACGTGGCCATGTGGCAGCAAAACTTTATGTACAAAAACAGACTGTGGTTAAGATTTGGCCTGGGGAGTTGTAGTTTTTCAATCCCTGCAATGCATCATAGCATCATGATTTCAAAGTAAGATATCCATAGATCAAATTAAGATTTTGTTGTGTGTTTGATATTATCGTTGGAAACAGGAAAAAGATTACATAAATCCATTTGGTATCTCCAAATGAATAAAAGAATTACACAGTCTCTGTGAAACAGAAAAGGACAACCACTTGAAAATTTAAGCTAAGAGGTTGAGATGGGAAGACAATGAGGAATAAAAAAAAAGAGATTAAGGAAGTAAGAAGTGTTTCAAGACATCAAAAATTAATGGCTGAATAAATACTTTATAAATAAGACTGAACATAATTCACAATGAAAAACCAATGGCCATAAGAGAAAAACTTGCATAAAATTCTTCTAATATGTAAGGTAAAAACATAAAGCCAGGACAAAGAGAGCTATGGCATACACAAACTATAACGTGAACTTGAAAAAATTCTGCCTTCAAGGAATAAATCAGGAAATTACTCATAGAAATTAAATCCAGACTTACAAAATAAACAAAAATTGAAGAACGGAGAAATCACAATAATACAAGGTACAGTATTTTTTCCTTCTAGAAATCCAAGCTAAGGAAATATATTAAAGTGAAATAATTCTGAATATAACTTGTTTTAATATAAAAATTAGAAGAAAAATATTAAAAATTATAAGATGATCAAAACTGGATATTATATAGTCCTTAAATAATGATATTTTTAAAAAGTTATATGGAAATGCTATATATACTTTTCAAATTTAAAAAGTCAGATATAAAAATTTATAAACAGCCCATTTAAACTATATATATATAAAAGCCTAATATGCAAATTGTCCCTACAGGAGTTCCACTGGGAGACTGATTGCTTGCTATGATGTGTGCTGACTATCAGGGGACAGTGTGGAATGAAGGAAGGCACTGGCCAGCAGCTGGCAGCTGGCAGCCAAGGAACAGGGAGCCCAGCCCACAGCCGGCAGCTGGGAAAAGGAGGCCCAGGATGGCACTCAGAAGGAAGGCTCTGGCTGGCAGCCAAGGGCCTTGATAGGCCCTGATCACCAGCTAGGCCTAGGGATCCTTACTCATGCACGAATTTCATGCACTGGACCTCTAGTTTTTTTTTTTTAAATAACTGAATAAGAAACATGAAAATATTCATGCTTAATTTTAACCATGTCTTGCACTTCTAATATTCAATTTTTTCTGCTTCCATATGTATTCCTTTCTTCAAATTTTTTAAAGAAAAAGAGCAGAAATAAATGAAAATCAAATAAGTAAAGGTATTGCCAATCTGTTGATCAGATAATTAAATGTAAAATGATAAAAAAAATTTTTGGAGAGTTTCATAAGTATAACAGAATGAATTTTAGTTTCCACTTTCAACACCTGATGTGAGAATAGGATAAAATAGGAATTTTCAAGAGCATAAAGATTTCCTTGTTATATTTTCACTTAACTGTGTTATAATGAATTCATTTCCATTAAAATCAATAAAATACAGTGGGTAAAAGAAAAGTTTGTGAGGTCAAAATACATAGGTATTCTTTCTACTTTTTAAAAAAATATAAAAATCAAGGATGTAATACACAGATGCATAACAATTTTACTCAGAACCTGAAAAATTACAGCCAGTATTTCAGAACTCATACAGTACAGTGTTTTCCTGCATAATTTAATTGAGAATTTCTTATTAAGCCAAATTTATAGCTCCCTCTTGGCCTAGAATCATATCCATATCAAACTTCTGCTCAGGAATTAAAGATCATTACTGGTGTCTTTCAGATCAGAAATAAAGGAAAGTGGAAATCTCTTCTCTTCTACAATCCACTTCCTTCTCTGCCAACTCAACCCACTTCTGTTGTATCAGGCAACATGATATATGGTTTTAATTCAGGTCAATCTTTTTCTAATTCACGGTATGAAGGGAAAAATAGCATTGCTGGGGGGTCTGTAGCTGTATTTAAGCTTGCTTGATTTTCCAGCGAGCTCTGTATCCTTGCCTAAGACCAAAGAATCAATAATGAGGGGCTTGTGTTCATAAAGTCACTTGGAACATAAGTAATTTTGCCAGTGAAATATTTTTCAGCATCTCTCCCACATTTTAAAAAGCATTTATTTTCAATTATGTTCAAATTTCAATGTATGTAATGAATTCTACAAATGCATGTTTTATTTCAGGAAAAAAATTTTAAGTATATCTAAATTAAAATAACTTCCTAAATTAGTTTCAAAATTTATGTTAAACCTCCCATTGGGGAATGCCACTTAGCCAGAAGCTGGGCTCGTGGCTGGCAAGTGCAATCGTGGTCGCGGGAGCCTCTCCTGCCTCTGCAGCAGCGCTAAGGAGCAGCAAGCTGAGCAGTAAGGAGCGAGGGGTCCCAGACTGCGAGAGGGTGCAACTGCGCTGAGGGAACACCCCCCCTCTCCCAGTGCACAAACTTCATCCACCAGGCCTCTAGTATTACATAATAGAAAAGATACTCCTTTAAAAGGTATCAACAATTTTAAGAAAATTATCATGAATGTTACAAAGCAAAATAACATGATATAAAATTATGTAATCTAAACTACGATTCAGCAATGTCTTCATCATCAACCACGTACTGACATTTAGTATGTCACAGATGCTGAGGAACAAGGATGACTAAGACAGCCCCTACCTGAAGGAGTTCCCATTTGGAATCACTAAAGTACAAAAAAATAAAATAAAAGATACAGGTATTTCTGTGGAGGCACATATCACACACATACGGGATCACACACATACGGGTGCAAAAAAAAAATCAAGAATTGTCATGAAAAGTGGTACCACAAATCAAGAAGGAAGATCACACAAGGTTCACAGAGGAAGTGGTATTTGAGCTGAGTCTTGGCAAAGGGCAATTTTTAAACCTGTAACCTTCCACTTGTAGAGTGCCGGCTGTCTATAGCTTAGGCGCCAGAAACTTCAAAGAAGACACTACATTTTACCACCCACACCATCCCTCCCTTCCCGCGGTTGCCAGTTAGTGTAAGAAAACCATAGTTCGCTCATTAGATTTTCACAGCCTTGTGAATGCATCGAATTATATTTCATGTGAAGAGGAGCAATAACAATTAACTATGCTAAATATTACAATAAGCATTATTATATCATTAAGTAAGACCAGGCTAAGACATTTTTTAAACTTGAATGAACTATTATTTGCTTAATCCCTGGGTCTGATGGAGATACTAACAGCACATTTCTCATAAGCAGACCTTCATTGGTTTTCCCACTAAAGCCCCACAATGGGTCTCATAAGTACCAAAGCATAAATGGTATGACACAAGGTAACTGTAGCTGCAGGTTGCATCTAACGTCCAATGTTAATGATTTGGTATTTCTGGGCTCACACTGAATGAAGTTCGAGGCTCTGAAACAGACGGGCTTGACAAGGAAGTTGAACTGAACTGACCATTTGGTTAAATGACATGAAACTGAAGAACTTGGAAAAGCAATCAACCAGGAATAAATTCAGAACGTGGAAGTCGAGCAGACAATCGCATGGAAGCATTACAAGAAGATGAAATCGGGAAGTAGAAACCAGGTAGAAAGCTGTGGCTGATTCCTAAAGCTGCCAGGCTTGGGAAGGAGAACAAGTAGGTAAACTGACAGGCCACTGAGGTTGCTGCAGAGACCCACAGGGAGTTGCTGTAGAGTTCAGAAGTAGGGGCAGGGCTATTTAGCATATAAAAGCCATTTAGATTGTTAATTCACACCTTTGTGTCTTTACCATGTGCATCCTGTCATGTCTCTCATCTCCCAGATCCTTACGCATGCTTTCAAGCCTCACATAACTGTCAACACCTCTGGCAGGCCTTTCCTGGTCCTTGCCCTTTCCCAGTCTGGTGGATTGATCACTCCCTCTTCAGGGTCCTTAGAGCACTTCACACGTGCCTCTTCCATAGCCCCAATTACACTGATTTATGGCTATCGATCTTCATCTCCTTCAAAGGTAGAAGCCTGTCAGTGACCAGGGGACCAGACCCATGTGTCTGTATTTCCCCCACAGAAGAGGATCTGGCCCAGGGGTCAGGGAAGTGCTGGGGCAGTAAATAAAGAGGCTCAGAGGGCACCATACCTTCTGCTGGCATCACTAACATGTTTGTAATCTATTAAAACAGGGGAGGGTGGAGAAGAGATTTGCTTGAAAAAATAAAATATCAAACACCTGGTCTTCATCTCAAGCATATCTTTTTTCCATTCTAGATGCATTAATATTATGCAAAATGATAAGATAAATACTACACACACGTAGGCAAAATCGTTGAAAATATTAGCACTGCCTTAGGATGGTTTAATTCCAACTCTCAAAGATAAGGATGTGAGTAGAATGATATGGGTCTCTACATTCCTGACTGTAGAGAGTTATTCAGGAAAATACTGATACTTTTAAATATGCTCTGAAACTACACAATTAAATGAGAAAAACTAAGACTCCTATAATGTGGCTTAATTAACCATGCTACCAACCAGAAATTTCTTGCAGAACTTCCTCACAATTCTATTACAGCAATAAATTTCTGTTCATAATGAAGATTCTGGTGCACATCAACCTTCTGAAGGCATTTACACATCACAACAAACTACAGATTAAATTATGTGCAGTATGATGTTAGTGTTAAGTACATTTTATTGGTTTATAATATTTTAAAACTTGGTTATTTGTGTGTATTGGCTCTTCTGTCCATTAAGCAGACTTTAAGATACCAAATTTCCTGTGTGCAATGGCCAAGAGAATTATCAGTTGTACAAAACACACACACACACACACACACACACACACACACACACAGATAGAGAGAGAGAGACAGAGAGAGGAGAGAGGAAGAGAGACAGAGAGACAGAGAGAGAGACAGAGAGACAGAGAGACAGAGAGACAGAGAGAGACAGAGAGAATAACAACTTAAAAGAAAGACATGAACTGTACAAAAGTTTTGTAAAGATCTTCAAATGGAAAGAATACCCCAACTTTTCCTCTGGGGTAAAACTGCAGTATGTACTTAAAGAGTAAAATAGTTCTAGAATGTGCTCAGACCGCTTTTAGGGGTGGCTAGTCATCTACTTCGTCAAGAGGAACTTTTGATATTGTTCCAATATTTAGAAAGAGAGGAGACTAGGTCTGAATTCAAATTTAAAATCCCATCACACTGATGGGAAGAAAAACCTACCACATAAATCCCTGAATGCTGACAATCCTAATGTTCATCTCTTTCATCACATGTCCTAAAGTTGTGCAGAATCTTGAGAAAAGTCATTTTTAAAGTACAAGAGACAGAATGAGAATGTTCCCAAAGCCCATTTACTGTAGTATTGGCAAGGGATTTCATTTGAATAAATTTACACTAGTTCTTTCACTTTCAATAATAAATTCTAGCCCATTTCGCAGCTGTATCACATACAGCAGTCTACACTGAACATTTTGGCTGCCTGTAAACAAGATTTTCATTTTGTCTCTTTCAGGGAAGAAAAAAAATGAACACTACAGCTGGAATGCAAGTCCCCCTGTGCAGCACACTGCAAAAGCTAGCATTTCTATTGTCGAAAATATTCCTACTCATGAACTTTTATCAGTTTCGATACTTGGAAAATGATTCCCTGAAATTACAGGTAGAAGGCATATTGAACCCAAACACAACACAGATGTCCAGATGTAGAAGGTAAGAAGGAAAGAAAAGAAAGAGCTTAGTAGTAAGGAGAATGTTCATGAGAGAGTGAATGAAACCTGAGACTACATAAGACAGGTAAAGGAGATTGTGTTCTTGGTGGTGGAAGGTGGGAGGCCATGGGAGGGAGGGAGAGAAGTGCTGTAGGATATTTGGGAAATGTAAAGTGGGATTTAGGATGCTTGTTGTATGGGGCTCAGTATAAATTCCTGTGTTAAACTGTCAAGAAAATCCAAGTTAAATCTTCATTACATTGTTTTAAAAAATGGTAACATCAATATACTGAAATTAAATACCGAGTTATGACTGGAAGCAGCACTTTATAATTTTCTATGTCTGGAAGCAGCACTTTATAATTTTCTATGTTAAGATTCATTGCGTCACAAAAAAACACATGAGCATATGTT
The DNA here is from genome assembly GCA_027563665.1 of Antrozous pallidus. Lineage (NCBI taxonomy): Eukaryota > Metazoa > Chordata > Mammalia > Chiroptera > Vespertilionidae > Antrozous > Antrozous pallidus. The sequence goes on from CM050521.1 coordinate 65,611,547, forward strand.
TCTATTTATTATAGGGCAATTAACTGTTTATATTAAATATGTTATTATTCTATGTAACAAATTGAAGATAGCTCTGAAAATAAATGTTAAAATCTCAAGAACACTGCAAAATGCTCAGTTAAGATATTGAATAGTTAAAACAAAAATATGTTATCATTTCCCATATTTTCCTATGCTTACTTAAATGTATTAAACCTAAATTTCTGTTATTGTCTATTATTTATACCATATGATGCTCATTTAAATATTTTGAGCTTACCCTTCACACTGAAGATTATTTTCTCCAAGTGCTTTGTATAAAATTATTATTTTTGTGTATGCTGTAGCAAAAAAAAGGACCCCAAAAACATTGCCCTGCTAATCTTATACTTATAGTCTTTTACTTATAGTAAAAGTGTGGCTTAGGTCAAATCACCTGACCTCAGGTACCCAGGTTTACTCTTTCATTAGAGGAGAGCATTCTTTCCCAACCTACATGAATGAGGAAATTGTGAGAACCTAGTGAAAGAACATGTGTGCTTGGGGAACTGTGGAGTAGCAAGAAAACTCTAGCAGGTATTGTGAATATACTCACTAAGCTGTGAAAACCAAATAGCAACTTCTAAAATGCACTGACATTTAAAATTTTTCATTAGTTTCACTTAGATTTCTCTGTGCATTTTATTTTTAAAATTTATCTTAATTGTTGAAAGTATTACAGATGTCCCCTTTTTGCCCCATTGAGCCCATCTAGCCTACAATCGCACCCTGAACCCCAGTCTTCACTACCCTATTGTCTGTGTCCAGGGGTTATGCATATATACATACTAGTATAAGTTCTTTGGTCGATATCTTCCCAACCACTCCCACCTGCCTTCTCCTTGAGATTCAACAGTCTGCATTTTAAATATGTGTTACTAAGTCATCCTGTCTTGGTTTATCACAGTATAACTCATATCCCTACATTCTTTTTCTTTATTGAAGCCTTCACTATATGATCAGATGAAAAACGCAAAAGGAGTTTCTTGTAGCCATCCTATCAAATGTGATCATGGTTACTTCAGATTTTCCTCCTAAAGGTACTTTTACGCTTACTTTTATTTATAAATGTACTTTTATTTAGGTCCCCTAAAGCACTTTCCTATTTTTCTACTACTTACTTTCTAATTATACAATGATATCTTTATTGGATCTTTAATGTATTTTCTCAAATGACAGCTATATCACTAAAGTTCCTAGAAAACATAATCTCAAATAGTCTGGCGGTTCCTTAAGATTCCTTAGGATTTCTTAAAATTCTGGCATTTTCTTAAGATTAAACATAGTTACCATAAGACCTAGCAAAGAGAAGTTAAAATATATAAAAATGTGTAAGCAAATGTTCATAGGAGAATTATAGCCAAAAAGTGGAAACAACTCAAATGTTCATCAACTGAGGAGTGGGTAAATAAATGTGGTCTATCTACACAATGGAATATTATTCAGCACTAAAAAGAAATGGGATACAGATACATGTTACAACGTGGATAAATCTTGACTAAGTAAAATACTCCAGTCATGAAAGACCACATACACCCTGATCCTTTTATATGATCTACAGATTAGTATTTACCTGGTACTGAGCTGACATGGAGGAATGGGGTGACAGCTAAAGGGTATAGGATTTCTTTCTGAAGCAATCAAAATGTTCTAAAATTGATTGTGATCAGGGACACACAATTATGTGGATATACTAAAAGTCATGGAACTTTACTCTTTAAACAGGTGAACTGCATGGAATCTAAATTATATCCAAAAAGTAGTTAAAAACTAGGTCTGTGACAGCAATTCCAATATTCTGCATATGGCCAACAAAGCAGATTCATCTTATATATAATGACACGGTACAATACCCTCTTCTTCCCCCAATTTTCACATGTTCATTAAATAATCAGATTAACTTAGCCTTTAGATGATTCTCTCAAGAGAGAGAATAACTTTGAGGAGAAATGCCTGGAAAGCTCTGAAACTTTCATTCTCCTTTGGAACATCACCGTGTTCATGGTGAGGCAGCACTTGATCAACCAAGGTTGGGAGACCACCTTGTCTGCTCTATAATATTTATCCTCTTCTTGTGACATTTTCCCAGCTGAAGCAGTTCAAAGCCAGCTGTCTTATAAAACAAGTCAAGGGAACTAAAGAAGTTACAGTAAATCTTGCAATAAAAGACAGGAAGAGAAATGTCTCTCCCCAGCAGTCAAAGCTTTCCTTGTGAATTATTGGATTCCATAAATCCCAATCCATTTTGATAACTCCCCCATTAGAGGTGTGGAGTCGCCGCTGCAAGCTGTCAGAAGAAGCTGTGTTACAGAATGATTGGACCCTATGATCTTGCTGCATTTCTGTGATTACACACACCAGCTCAAGGCCACGGATGCCTCGCTCCTGCTAGCTCCTTCCATTCCACAGGGCCCGTCAGCTAATGAGAAGTAATGAAGCACAGCATGTAGAGAAGTGGAGGGAAATGTTGTTGTTGGCTGACAATAGGGCTGTTCAGGCACTTTAATTTGATTTTGGTGTTCTGTATATCTTCGTGTAGTCATTCTCTAAAACTAAAAAAAAAAAAAAAGTATCTTTCTGCCCCTATATATTTAAGCTTCAGATTTATAAATACCTGATATGATTGCCAGAGGCAAAGGTTGTAAAGTAGTAAGTACCCCCTAAATCTAACCCGGGCTCCCCAGATGATGATCGCAAATAATGTACCCACAGCACGGTAAATGAATGGTGTTGACTCTTTAATTAGCCAAGTCCACACAGACAAGTTAGTACAACCAGCTTCTACACCCTGCCTGGTCCACATCACTCATTTACATCTCTGTCCCTGACCCCACCGGAGAAACAGCACACACATGTAAGGCTTATTCATTTCAACACTGATCTAATCAAAATCATAAAGTATTAAGTCACTCTTATATATAAAAGCCAGACAGGATGCTCCAATATTGAAATAACTGTTAATTAGCATTTCCTAAAGATAGCATCTCTCATAGTTTGTAAGGAGAAATACAATAGTTCATTTGCACAATTAACAATCTTCTAAAACTCATAAATTCACATAGGACTTAACATTTGCAAATATATTCTTTTATTCTTGGTAATACTGACTGTATCAGTCCAAACAGACTTGGCTCCGGGATTCCAGAAGTTGAACAACAGCAAACTAAGGCCAGGCTCCTGATAATGGTTGATTCTGTGTAGTCCTCACACTCCCTTCTTCCCACCCCACCTCATTCCTAGCTTTTTATGCCTCAGAACTTGCTGTTCCTGGACAGGCGTGCTGTTTCATTTCTTCCCAATTGCTCCTCTTTGTCTGGAATTCTGGAATTCTCCCTTTGTCCATTTTGTAAATTATTTATTTTTCAAACTTGTGTTTTATGAAATCTTCCCTTTCCTGTGTCCTTCTGCATGATAATCACCTCTCCTGTTATGTGTGTGTATTTTTTAATATATTTTATTGATTTCTTACAGAGAGGAAGGGAGAGGGATAGAAATTCAGAAACATCGAAGAGAGAGAAACACCTACTGGGGATATGCCCGCAACCAAGGTACAGGCCCTTGACCGGAATTGACCCTGGGACCTTTCAGTTCGCAGACCGATCCACTGAGCCAAACTGGCTCGAGCTATAGTGGTGACTTTAAAAAATATGCACAATTATGAATACTTTTCAGTACAATCTTGGGTTGCAAACTCAATTCCAGTAGGGGGCGTGCAAGAGGCAGCCAATCGATTCTTTCTCATCATTGCTTTTCTAACTTTCTCTCTCCTTCCTCTCTGAAATACATTTTTAAATAATAAATATACATGTATTTATGCTCACAGAGGGGGGGGAGAGAGAGAGAGAGAGAGAGACAGAGACAGAGACAGAGATCTCCTTTAAGGAGAGGAAAGGGATTTTGGGAGAGGATCATTGCAGACTTTCAATACCCTTTCATTCAGAGCGCCCCAGACCACAAAAATCTTGCCAAGAATATTCTTAAGTGTTTCCACACAAAGGAATTTGGAATGCACAGTCCCGCTTAAAAAGTCACACCTCCAGTATTTCCTGTATGGCAAAGATATGCATGATTACACATAAAAATAAAACACTAAGGCAGACTGTCCCTGTGTTTTAAAACTATACTTTATATAACTCTGATAACAACAAAGCTGAGGGCTGTGCAACTTAACTCTTAGAGGAGATAGAGGAAGAAAAGTTTGAGACACATATGCAGCTTCAAAAAAGAAGAATCAAAAGGAAGAAAAGAGTACACACAGAGGCAGAAGACAAACTATCCCAAGGAGGAGGCACTTACAGCTCACACGAGGATCACACTATGTGAGAGCTAACACTGAGCATTGACACGTGCCAGGGCCCATCTAAATGGCCTCTGTGTTTACCTCAAGTTTCCTGTAAAATAAGTGGAGAGGTAGATACTGATGCTGTACCTATGGTACAGTTGAGGAATAAGGGAAATTGCAGACTTTACTCTTAATAAATTACAAAATTAGGTCAATACTCATTTCTGTCTGACTCAAAAGCTTAATCTTGAACATCTAATTTTATTTATTATACACATACAAATGTGCACAAATACATATTTATCTAACTACTTGATAATCAGTGCTTCTTTGATTTTGGAATATGAGTTCAATTCTTTACAACTAATTACTTTCATTGTCAAGGAGAAGTACCTGAATACAATGGACCCCTCTGCCACTTACAGTTGCACGCTCTGATTTTAGTAGAGAAAACAAAAATATTTCAATAGGGCAACCCAAATAGGCACTATCTGTGTTCTGGTGCCATTCTTTAGGAGACATATTACTGCTTGTGAACACATCCATCTATGATACACAGGATGTCCTGTTATTGCTCCTATTATAATCCAAGGGGTAACTTTTATTCCAGAATATGTGCACAATTTGAAAGCCCTGCATTGGCCATATATCATAAGTTAAATAATTCTAATTACATAGTCAATGCCTGTGCCTCATACATTCGCTTGGGAAAATTAATTTTCCATCAAGCCTTCTCTATAGTTCTAGGTTAACTACTTCAATACTGTCTTATATGTCTACCCCTATGTATACACACAAACTACTTCTGAGTCACTGTTCTACCACCATGATTCTGAGTGTGCTCAACACTTTGTGTCCATGGGAAGCTCCGTGGGAGCAATCTAAGTAGCAGGATAGTTCCCAGGAGAGCTTACCAGGGGCTAAGAACAGTGGACTTACACGGCTTCCCAAAAGTTCAGGAGGATATTATACTCCAACCTTATACCAGCCTATTGCTTCCTCCATGCAAGACCAAGAAGGAGCATATATACAATTATGTGATCTATAAACCAGACCACAGTCAGCTAGCAATACAGCATATGTGTTGTACACTTGAAAATCTCACAAGTTTGCAAGCTCAAATGAACCTTTAATACAGTAGACCATTTTCTTACCTTTCAAGGAATTGTTCATCACTCCAAAATTCTATCACAATGTGTTCCCCTAAAGATGAAACAAACTAGACAAGTTTAGGCCCAACTTCATTTATTCTTTACTTAACTTCCATGTGTGCCTTCTCTTTGTAAAACTAGAGGCCTGGTGCACAAAATTCATGCATAGGTGGGAGAGGATGTCCCTCAGCCCAGCCTGCACCCTCTCTAATCTGGGACACCTTGAAGGATGTGGGATTAGCCCTCAATGGGTAGTCAGACATACCTCTCACAATCCAGGACTGCAGGCTCTCAACTGCTCACCTGCCTTCCCTCCTGATCACCCCCTAACCACTCCTCTGCCAGGCTAATTGATGCCTAACTGCTCCCCTGCCAGCCTGTTTGCCCCTAACTGCCTTCCCCTGCAGGCCTGGTCACCCTTAACTGCCCTCCCGTACAGACCTGGTCAACCCTAACTGTCCTCCCCTGCAGGCTTAGTTCCCCCCAAATGCTCTCCCCTGCAGACCTGGTCCCTCCCAACTGCCCTTCCCTGCTGGCCATCTTGTGGTGGCCATCTTGTGTCCACATGGGGGCAGGATCTTTAACCACATGGGGGCAGCAGTCTTGTGTGTTGGAGTGATGGTCAATTTGCATATTATTCTTTTATTACATAGGGTTAGATAAGATTGATGCCTGGTATATGGATGGGGGCCAGCTGGTTTTCCCAGAAGGGTATCCCAGATCAGGGTGGGGGTTCCCTGGGGATGTGGGGTGGCCTGGGCGAGGGGCCTGTGGTGGTTTGCAGGCCAGCCATGGCCCCTGCAACCCAATCAGAGGCCCTGGGATCTGTGATTTACTGATCTTCTATAATTGAAACTTTTTAGCCTTAAGCAGAGGCCAACTCAAGCCAGGGCAGGCAGAAAACTTGGCTTCCTCCACTGCTGGGGAAACCCAAGGCTTCTGCTCTCTCTGTGGCTGCAGCTAACTTGGTTGGGTTAATTTGCATATACACTCCTGATTGGCTGGTGGGTGTGGCTTGTGGGTGTAGCAAAGGTATGGTCAATTTGCATATTACTCTTTTATTAGATAGGCTTGTCTTTAGTGTAGTTCATACCATCAGGGCAAGAAATACAACATGTGCAGCACAGTGGATTGGGACTCTTAACTACCACATGAATTCCACCTGCTCGTGCTACTCTTCTTCATATTTCAATAAAATGCATACCCCCTCATCAGAGAAGATACATGAATGATAATGAAACAGATGAAAAGATGACGCTCAACATCATTAGGGAATAGAAAATTGAAACAACAACACACTCCTAATTAAAATAACTGAAATTCAAAACAATGACAACATTGGTGAGGATGTGAAGCAACAGAAACTTTCACTCATTGAGGTGAGAATACAAAACGATACCTCCACTTTGGAAGACACTTTGATAGTTCCTTATAAAACTAAGTATATCCTTCCCACATGATCCTGTGGCCATGCCCCTGGGTATTTACCCAATGGAGTTGAAAACCTGCACATGGATGTTCATAGCAGCTTTATTTATAATTTCTAAAACTTGGAAGAACCAAGTTGTCCTTCAACAGGTCAATGGATAAATTGTGCTACATCTATATAATGAAAAATTATTCAGTAATGAAAAGAAATGAGCTGGCAGGCCAATAAAAGGCATGAAAAAACTTAAATGCACATTAATATGTGAATGAAGCCCATCTGAAAATGCTCAAGTGGATTATATCAACTACATGACATTCTTGAAAAAAGCTTAAGTATGGAGAAAGAAAAGGGATAAGTGGTTACCATGGATTTAGGGAGAGGAAGAAAGATGGAGGGATGAATAGGTTATGCACAGAAGCTTTTTAGGTCACTGAAACTACTCTGTATGATACTTAATGGTGGATACATGTCATTATATAACTGTCCAAGCCATAAAACGTATATTAGAGTAAATCCTATCATAAACCATGGACTTTAAATTAAAGAATAAAGATGATTTGCCTGTTTTATCTTTTTCCTCCTTGTTTTGTTACTCTCTTACAATGTCTCATTTCCCCCCGAGGTTTTAGCAGTCATGCACAGCTTCTCTTAAACTTACTGATGTTGCTCAGTAAATTCCACATGGCCCGTCTCTATGCTGTCTCCTGGAGCCTAAACATTGCTTTTACATGTGTCATTTGGAAGGAAATTATTGTCCATATAAAGGAGCACATTTGTGATTTAGCCCTTATTTCATTTATTTCCTCACAATATCACATTAATATAATAATATGGGAACAATAAGAGTGATAAAAAAAGATTATGATTTCACATATTTTCTATTATGCTTCCCCCACTCCTTCCCAATGTGTTTAATTGTTAAATCATTTCCTCTAAATATTGCTTTCCTTTCTGCTTGGGAACCTGGAGATTAAATGAAACTTCCTTTATCATTCATCATTTTAATGCATTCTAAAATTATCAAGAGTAAAATGCTGCTGAAAAAAAAGAAGTTAGAAAAAAATCTCTACCTTAAGACTCATTAGCACCTCTACCTCACTCTGTGATGTCCTTGTGATAGGAAAGCTGTATTTTCCCAAATGCTTCTTCCTCAATGCTTCTTCCTAAGGACCAATCTAAAGTGCCTTTACATGAATTCCAAGAGAGCCTGTCCCAAGTATCTGCTAGACTGAGAGGCCTCCATCTTCCCACAGAAATTCCGCTGCACAGTGTCACCATCCCAACCTATGTCACCACGAAGGCTTCCTGGCCTCCGAAGAGGTTCCAAAGCACATCACGCTTCCCCAGCACCCCAATCAGAATGTCAGCATCCCACCCCACCAACGTCAAGCCAGTTTCTATACAGCAACCATCCCTAGAAAAAGTCAGGGTGTGTGCTGCTCTACAGCCCTCATCATGTCAGTCCTGGCTGGGGCTTCCACCACGTTCCAAACCAGAGGGCCGCCTGCAGCTTATGTCGGGAGAGATCTGAGTTACTACAGCCCAGGGAGACACTGCGGCTTCAGAAAAGCACTTTAACGTTTGACTTTCTGATCCAAACAACGAATGAATTTTGAGCACTAACTGTGTTACGTATGCTAAGAAAGAAGAGTAGGAAAACAAGACATCAACTGTAACATTTAAAATGTGTGTTTTTTATTAACTTCAGAGAGGAAGGAAGAGGGAGAGAGAGAGAAACATCAATGCTGAGAGAGAATCATTGATCTGCTGCCTCCTGCTCGTTCCCTATGGGGAATGGGGCCTGAAACCACAGGCATGTGCCCTGATCAGAATCAAACAGCAACCTCCTAGTTCCGTGATGGCAAACCTATGACACACGTGTCAGCACTAACACATGTGGCCATTTTCAATGACACACGGCCACATGCGGTCACCTACAGAGAAGTAATGGGCCACATGCCTAAAAGGACGTTTCATCCTCAGCTACTGCATGGCCAGGTGCAGTAGTGAAGGATGAAACATTTGCTGTAGTGTAGTGTAGACATTCTGTGCTGGAGGTTTGTAGGTCAAAACAACAGAACTCCAGGCACAGAGCATCTAGTTCTGGGACTTCTGGTTAGGCCATTAGGGGATCGTTTATCTCACTTCCAGCCGGCAAAGCAGGGAGCAGCAGAATGCCGGAGGGGACATATCCCTGGGGGCCCTGTGATTGCTATTACTAGCAATCACATAACCACAGCAACCATCATCCAATCTACTGTTCAGGGGTGTCATGGATTTCTAATTGACCATCATTACTGAGATAAGTGAGGGGGAGGCTGGGAGAGGCGAGGGCCTGTGCTATGGGTGCTGTTTCCCGCCCATTAGAAATAGCGGCAACCATCTTAATTTATATGCAGACTCCACTTCACCACTATTACTGTTGTGCATCCTTATTAACTCCCATTTGTGCTTATTAACCCTGCCCTTTCCTAAAAGACAGTTACATGTGCCATCTTGTGGTCAGTTAGGCTAGTTAACCCCTAATTGCCTGCAGGGCTAACAGGCTTTCTATAATTCTATCTTCTGTCATTGGCCCCCTGATGGAAAAACCAAAAAAATAAAAAACCAAGGTTAAGTAAAGGAAGTAGTAGTAGCAGTAGCCAACCCTTTCAAGAGACATGGACCGAGATGTATGGCATTATAGAAAAAAAATGGCAGATCATTTTGCATTCTATGTACTGAAATGGTAGTAAGCAGAAGATGGAATATAAATAGACATTTTGAAACTAATCATCTTCAGCTCTTGAAAAAAAGTGAGGATGAAAGGAAGGAATACATTTCTAGGCAGCTACACCTTTATAAGAGTCAATCTAATTCCATCCTTAAGTTTATAAAAGGCTGTACAAATTTAACATCTGCAAGTTTGAGCATTGCTCACTCCATAGCTCAGCATGGAAAAACACTCAGTGAGGGAGAATTTATGAAAGAAACTCTCCTAAGATGTGCACCAGTTCTATTTCACAATATGCAGAATAAAGATGCAAGTATTAAGAGAATATCTGAGTTACCACTCAGTAGGAATATCAGAAAAGACCGAATAATGAGACTGAACACAAATGTACATCAATTAAAGAGAGACATCAATAACTGTAAATATTTTTCGATCTCTCTTGATGAAACTACTCATGTCACATCACCTGCACAGTTGGCCATTATTGGTCGATATTCTGATGGTCTCACAATGAAAGAAGAGTTGATAAAGTTAGTATCAGTGCCAACAAGTACATCAGGAAGCAAAATATGTAAGGTTGTTATACAAACATTCTGTGGTCTAAGCATTGATATCTCTAAAGTTGTGTCAGTGACGACAGTTGGGGCACCAAACATGGCGGGGAAAAAAGTCATATTTGTCAAATTGTTTACAGAAGCTATTGGACATCCGATTGTGCCTTTTCATTGTATTATCCATCAGAAGGTTTTATGTGCCAAGGCAGGATTCACCAACTTAAATGACTTAATGTCAGTTGTTACAAAAATAGTTAATTTAATAGCTGCTCACCCCCTTCACAAGCGAGAATTTTCTGCACTTTTACTGGAGGTTGATTTTACCTACAGTGGTCTACTGATGTACAATAATGTAAGATGGCTGAGCTGAGGCAAAGTTCTTGAGCGCTTTGTGGAGTGCTTTGAAGAAATTAAGGTATTTTTTGAGGATAAGAATCTGGGAAACTTTTCTCAGCTCAATAATGATAAGTGGGTCAACACATTGATATTTTTTACAGATCTCTCTGTTCATATTAATGAACTGAACTTAAAGTTACAAGGTTTTGGCAAAAGTATTGACGTTATATTTAGATACATAAAAGCTTTTGAAAGTAAACTTAAAATTTTCAAGTGAGATGTAGAAACTAATACTTATAAGTATTTTCCTCAAGTAACAAAGTATTTTGAGAAGGCCAGTGCAGCTATACAAAAAGAAATGGAAACCTTGCATATAAAGTACCAGCATGTTTTAGACTCATTACTTGACCAGTTCAGTGATAGATTTAATCAATTTAGAAGACTAGAACAAACCATAAAAATAATTAAGTCTCCTGATGTAGTAGTCTACAGTAGTTTGGAATTAAATGGTTTCCAATGGGTGCAAATTGATGATTGGGAGATGCAACTTGCAGAATTTCAAGACAGCATCTGGGCTCAGGTGTTTGTCGACTTGAGGTCAAAGCTTGAGAATCTGGAAAGGTGCCACTTGGAGAATCAAGAGGAGTGCCACTACGAATAGAAAATTTGGGGTGCCTGGAACTGATTACCAGACACTTTTAGCACACTGAAAAATAAAGCAATGGCTTTACTCACAATTTTTCCCTCTATGTAGTTTTGTGAGACCTTATTCTCAGTGTTAAATAATATGAAAACCAACAAAAGAAACAGATTGGCAGATGAAGTTAATAGTGCTTGCTTGGGCTTGAAGTGTACAAAAAACCAACCTTCAATTGAAGGTTTAGTCAATGAAATTCAGCAACAAAAAAGTCACTAATAGGCAGGTTAGTTAAAGAATTTCCCCTCCCCCTCACTTATCTTAGTTCACAGCACCTCACATAAGTTAAATAATATCAAGACCAACAAAAGAAACCAACTGACAGATGAACAAAGAAGTCACTGAGCAGGTAAGATAAATAATTAGTTTTTGGTTTATTAAATACAGTTATATATTACAATTATACATTTTTGTTATTTAAACTAAAAATATCACAAAATTATGGGTTTGTTTTTTTTTTCTCAAAGTGTCACACCACCCGAGCTATGCTAGGTTTTTTGGCAAATTTGACACAAAGGTTGCCCATCACTGTCCTACTTTATAGGTTTATGTATGATCAACCACTGAGCCACTGGCCAGGCAGTATTTTTAAGTTTATTTAAATAATCACCTAACAAATAAAACAAAATAATGCATAAACTACAAGCAATTCTACTGTAAAACAATTTAACTTGGACGGTATATGTGACTGTCAATTACAAGAATGTGAAATGTCAGATTTTTGAGAAATCCCCTGAGACATAACACAAAACCAAGCATAAAAAAAAACTCCAATAAAATAATTCAGCCTGAATTTTCTGCTTAAAATACTTTTATGGTCTTTAGTCCATGTTGTATACATATGTGCCAAAGGGAAAAAAAAGACAAGCCTATAATAAAATAACTTCTTTCCAGATTTTTTTTTTTGTTTTCCATGGTGCACTCTAATTGGAGGACACAGATAAATGTGTTGGATCAGTATAATTCCTACAAGTGTCATTTTTAAGGGATAAAAAGAGAGAGAATGTAAAGAGAACTAACATTTAGAATGTTTTCTACATTTAAGGCATTGTGCTAGATACTTGCTAGTTACTACCTATTAAATCACCACAAATGCCCTCTCACTTCAGAACTTCCACACCATTTCAAGGGAAGAAAACTAAGTCAGAGAGTCTTAGTAACTTGACCATCAGGAAAAAGCAAGTTTTAAACAGAGGCTTGTCTGATCCTGAAGCCCATGTTCATTCCATCCCACCATACTGTCTCCCTTATAACGTGCTGGAGTATCTAGCGCTCTGTATCAATTTGTCATTTCTAGTGCAAAAATTGATGCTTTAGAGAAAGCTAATGCGCATTACTGGACCTGCTCCAGGTCATAAAATTAAGTAGCCATTGCATTCTATAATAGAATAACAGCAAAAATAAAACTACCATTTACTAGAGTTCTAGTATGTCTCAAGCATTCTACTAGGACATTACATGTGACCATATTTAAGCCTCTATGGAATACATATTATTTACCCATAATGGAGACAGAAAGAAAAGAGTCCAGGAGGTGAAATAATTTTATAGGTAACAAGGGTATATTTCTATCCATGTTGCTCTGGATTAATTGACATCAATACCCACAATCTTTCCACTCCCTATCCTCATTTAATGAGCAACCTGTCATTCCAAATTAAGGCAAACTGTAAGCACAATTGAAGTGCAAAACATTTTTATTAAGATAATGCCACTCTCATGTTACTACGACCTGAATGGAATCCCTTTCTCCTTTGTTATTTAATCAATAGTAAGATGAAGACTGATATTTTTCCATAAACACTGCAGAACACTTTATATTAGTACAAGTGCATGAAAGAAAAAAAAAGGATAATACTTATTTCACATTACACTGAAGCTTGGAGTTATTTTATGCACAATCAAGTAGGTAAAAGACAGTGATTGTCATTAATAGTATTATCTTGTATTGGCTGAACCTACTTTAGAAGCATTTAATGTGAGAAAGAATTTCCTTGAGAGAAACTCACACCTTTAAATATCCCCATTGCCTGAATTCTAAGCAACAGCTAGCATGTACCTATTTACTGAATTTCAATGTAATTTCATTACTATAACAGTCAACTCAATCACTTCAAGATCTTTTTGAAAATACATCTCTATGACAAAAATTGATAGAGGTTGAATTGATAGAGGTATTCTCTATTTTTCTACTGTTAAGTCAATCACATTTTGTTCCATGCACTGATACTCTTAATTTGGAATTGCAGATAAATAGAATTAGCCATAATTATTATTGAAACAATTCCATATTCTAGAATATTAAAAAGAAAATAAGTAGCTTATCAGAAAAACTAATTATTCATCTTCCAATAATATAAGTGCTTTACTTCATGGTTTAATGTTTTCAATTATTCTCATAAAGACAATCTGAAAGTTACCTTTTAAATAACTGCGATAAAAGAACTGTGGTACATGTACTCAATGAAATATACTCTGCTGTCAAAAGGAATAAAATTTTACCCTTTGCAATAACATGGATGGACCTACAGAACATGATGCTAAGTGAAGTAAGCCAGTCATAAAAAGACAAGTACCATATGGTTTCGCTCATATGTGGAATTTAATGAACAAACTGAACTACCAAGCAAAACAGAGACAGACTCACAGAGAGCAGGCTGACAGCTCAGGGATTTGGGGTGGGGAAGAAGGGTGGAGGGATTGAGCAAAAAAGATAAAAAAGAGAACTCACGAACATGGATAACAATGTGGCGATTGGGAAAGTGGGGGCGGGGAATAGGTGAAGGTGGAAGAGGGCACAGATGGGATAAATGGCAATGGAAAAAGTAAAATACTGTTGAAACATTTAACTTTCTATTTTAATAAATATTTTAATAGCTTATGTTCTTGAGTTTTCTCTGGTAAAACAAAAACAGTATAGTGGCGAGAATTAAATACCACTTCATTATTTGACTTTATTAATATACCTTTTCCACTATCTTTATTCAATCAAGTTTATATTTCTACCACTCTACTTAAAATGTCCTTTCCCAAAACACTGATAATTATCTTACCAATTCCTCTGTTTACTTGATATTTCCTGAAATATTTCTTAACCCCCTTTTAACCTTTCAGAATTTTGTCATACCTTTTGCCACCATTCCCTTCATAAAAACATCTTCTTCCATTTAGTACCTACTGCCATTTTCCTTGGACCTGTTCTGACCACAGGCTCTTTAGCTAGTATTTCTCCAATAGCAGTCCTCTAAATCCCAACATTCTCTATGAAATATCATGGCCCCTCTCTTCAATACTTTTTTCTTCTTTTAATGATCCGTACAATAACCACACCCTAAAATATCATATATTTATAGAGTTGCAAGCCTCCATATCAGCCTTACTCTTTCTCCTAAACTACCCACCCTTTCATTAACCTTCCCAATAGATCTACTCATTTGAATAGATTATTGCTACCTCAAGTTTAGTGTATCTAGAATTAAATTGATATTCTTTTTTTCCAACACCAAGAAACCTACTCTAACTTCTTTCTTATTCTCTGTCTCAAGTAACTGGGTGCAGACATGATGGAGATCTTGATAGCATTAGTTTCTCCTCTCCTTGGCAGACACTGTGACCCCTGTACTCTAAACCTCAGCTAGAAGTTCTACAATGTGACCTCCAAGTCCTCCCCTATTCACCCTTCACTATATCTTCTATTATCTTAGTTTTGCTCCCCTTTGCCTCTCAGTGACTCTTTTACTGACCCTTTTTAGCCTCTTAACCTCTCTCTCTCTCATTTTGGGCAAAGAATAAGTCAATACTTTGCTCAAGATCCCAATGGCTTCCACCTTCTTATAGGTTAAGCTCTAATATATTTTCCATGATTTGAAAGTTTTCTTACAATCTGCCCCAACTGACCTCATTGGCATTAAATCCATTCATTCCCACCAAACATCCTGGACTTGAACTATAGTACTTTCAAGACCTAAGAATGTTGTCATGACTGTTGTTTTTATTTTCTCTTTCCTCTGCTTGGAATGGGTTTCTACTCTTGCTTGAGTAAAAAATCTAGCTCATCCTTCAAAACCCAGATCAACATCAGCTTTTCTTTGAAAGCCTCCACAACCCCTTTATCAGCGACAAAACCTCTTTGTTCTCATAGTGTTTTATTATAAGTACTAGTGACCCAGTGCATGAAATTCATGCACATTAAAAGGGGGATCAGAGTCAAGTCTCTGCCCACCCACATGCACCTCAAAATCGCATAAGATCCAGACCCTGCTGTCTCCCCTTCCCCTACATTGGGCTAGATCCAGACCTGGCCAGTCCCATCCTTGTCAAGCCCCACTGGACAGGGGGCATAGCCTTGGGCCCCCTGGCCCAGCGCCAGGATGGGGGCGTGGTCTGAGGTTCCCCCAGATGGGGCAGAGGATGTCCCTTGAAATCCCCCATCAAGTCCTGCCAGGTGGGGGACATGGCCTGAGTTCACATGACCCAGCACTGGGGTTGCATCTTGAGATCCCCCAACAAGCCCTGCCAGGTGGGGAGGGCACAGCCTCAGGTCCCCTAGCCCGGTGCTGGGGTGCGGGAGTGCAGCCTAAGGTCCCCCAGCCTGGTGCCAGGGTGGGGGGCACATTCTGAACTCCCCTATCAAGCCCCACTTGGTGGGGGCCATGACCTCAGGTCCCCGTCAAGCCCTGTCAGGTGGGGTCCTGGCCTGAGGTTCCCAGCCTGATGCCAGGGTGGGGGTTGCAGCTTGGGGTTCCCTGACAAGCCTGGGGGTGGGGGAGGGCATAGCCTCAGGTCCCTGCTGATTGCTCATTAAGGCTCCTTAAAGGAACATGGCCTCAGCTGTGGGTGCAGCCATCTTTGTGATGGAGTGATGGTCAATTACCATATTCCCTTTTTATTAGATAGGATAGTATGCCATGTTGTAATTGTTGTATATGTATAGTAGTATTCAATTGTGAGTTTCTTAAAGGTTGAGGACAATAGCCTAGACAGCTTCTACTACTACAGTGACTTCATAAAAGTCACACAGCGAGTCATCAATTATTCTTTATTGTAGGTTGACAATAAAACTTTCATTTAATATACAATTTACATTAAATTTTCATATAACATATATTATATAGTATATATGTTACAAACTTCACATATTATGCTCATATATATACTATATTTATGTATTGTAATATGTTATGTAGGTGTATATATGAATATATGCATGTTTATGGTATACGTACATGCACATACATTTGAAGCACTTTCAAGCTGACAAGGCCCTTGGATATCATCTTTTCTAATTAATGAATATTGCAAAATAGGAAACCAAGAACCAAATGACTTTGGCATTAACTGACTTTGCCAGTGTCCTATAGCTTGTTTCTGATAAACACTGTTCCTGTCCCAGTTTCTCATCCTATGCACTTTTCACTATATCACTTCAAAGATTTCACCAAGAATGTGACCCTCCTATAATCTGCTATACCAAGACCAAGTTTTCCCCAAATGGAATAGATACCCTGGACTGTCTCACCTCATTTTCTCCCCCAATTCCCTTTCTCGGTCTTCATTTTCATCAAATGAGAAACACTCATGATTCTGTCATCTCGGTATTTTCATTTACAACGTATCCCTCCCCTTTAAATATTCCCTAGTTCCTCCCATAACTACTCCTCAATTCCTTTATAGCTATGGTAATGTCTCCTTTCCCTCTCAAAAACAAGAAAGAGGTCATTATTTTGCTCTCCAGTTTAAGTCAGCATTTTTTTCCAAACCAAGGATCATCATTAAAACGACATCATTATCATCCTCTTCATACTAGTTTATGTCTGAACATGAACATAACTTTGGAGTTTACAGATTACTTCTCATAACTCACTCAGTTGCTCTTCCTAACACTATGAATAGTCAGAGAAGGTATCATCATATTTATACGCAGCTGAAAACACCCAGGGTCAAAGGTAAACTGCCAACGTTCCTACAGCTGGCAAGAGCTGAAACAGGTGCTGAAACCAAGGTCTCCATATCCTTGCTCCTGACAGCTTTCCACTATTTTAAACTGTTTATCGGCTTAGGTTCCCACCAGGACATTTACGTTGACATCTATTGGCACCTCAGTTCCTGCACGTGAATGCTGCCTAGACCCTACCTCTATCTGAATAACTACTTGGCTCTTATTTTAATAGCACACATTTCAACCAGCCAAGCACTATTTTGCCCGAGCTTTTACCGACCATCCAAATAATTCCATTAATGGAAATTATAGATTGGTTATTGCTTGTTGTTATGACTGAGCTTTTGAAAAGTAAAACCATGGCTTTGACTAAATTAGAGATCTTCAACCATTTGTTTTCAGTTGAAATTAATTAATCTGATTTTATCTACATCCACTCGTTAACTGATGTGTAAACTGCAAGCGTTAAGGAGAATGGCCAACACTAATCCAAATGGCTTTTCTAAAAACGTGTGTATTGATGTATGTGTTTCATGCCACGACTGTAAGGCAAATTATGTACATTAGCTTTAAATCCATTTCTGTTCAATCTCACTAAGTTGTTGGGTAGCTGCAACTTCTTTGAGAATTCGGTGTAATTGCAGAGCAGATTGATCTGGGTAGCAGAGGGCTACAGACCACTGAAGTAACTTGTTTGCAATCCCACGATGATACATACTCTCCCTCCTCTCTACTGCATCCTTCTCTTAATATCGAGGCATTGCCAAACATGCATCCCTGGCCTCGAGCAGTGAGCACGATGTTTCTCACTTCACTCTGACAAGCATCGCGAGTTTCCGGTCTGCCAAAGAAGTCTCAGTGTCCTTTGGAGGAGGAAGGAGCAGCCGGACAGGGGCTAGTCTTCCCTCGCTCCATTGTTGCCCTGCCTGTCACTGCCCTCCCAGGACCTCTACTCAGCACTTTGCCGGGAGCTTCAGAGGGGACCATTCATTCCGTGGCAGCTTTTGTCGGTTGAAAACAAGGCAAAAGAGTCCTCCAGTCAGAAAGAAAAGAAAAAAAAAGTTTAAACCTTAAACATCCTACCAAGTGTGCACTTTAAGAAAATCCCGCAGTTCACTGGTTCAGAACTGAGCTGTACCTGGCCTCGGTGGGCTCGCTGGAGCCACGTCCGTGGGCCAGCTGTCAGAACTGCCCGCGTCTGGCGTGTGTCCACGTGCCCCACAAATCACAAAGCTACCCTTGGCAAAGTCGACTCTGCCACCGCCTGCTCCGTGGCACGGAGCGCACAGTGTGCCCCAAGACAGACCGGAGACTGGGGCTAAACGGTGTGCAGTGCAGGCTCTGGGCTAGAAACAGATGGAAGCAATGCACAGCAGCCCGAGGCTCCCGGGGTGAGAAACACCGCGCTTCATCTCCAAAGTGCCGCGCGGGTTGCCCTTACCCACTGCAGAGCCTCGGAGAGCTCACTCCCAGGGCTCACGAATGCCTCTTAGTTGTTAGGTTCCTCTTTCCAAACAGCTTCGGACACGACCTAATTCACTTCCTACGCGCCCTACTTTTATCTTAGGAGCCAGCCCCTGCACAGCCGGGCCATGGGACCGTCCACAAGCACAGGGGTCCCTCGTGGAGCCGGGTGTGCAGATGGGGAGCTGGGCAACTCCGTCCCACTTACCAGTCTTCCAGAGATAGAGGGTGGGTGCGTCCGCCTCGCCGGGCGCCGCAGCCCCGCAGGCGCCCAGGCACAGCAGCAGCAGCAGCAGCAGCGGCAGCGGCGGCAGGAGGAGCAGCTGCCGGGCGCCCCGGCCCCGGCCCCCGCCCGCGGCTCCCGGGCTCCGGGACGCAGAGCGCCTTGTTCGCAGCCCCATGCCGCTCGCAGCCGCTCCAGGGTCCAGATCGCCAACGCGGGACGGCGGGGAGACTTTCTGCGCCCGCCCTCGGAGTGTCTTTCCCCGGGAGTGCAGAGAGCGGAGCTCTGCCCTGCTATTGTTCGTTTCCGAGGAAAAAGAGGGAAAGCTCTTTTAACACCGGGGAACAATAGCGTCCGGGGCGGCCCGGGCCGCCGCCGCCGCAGCCGCCGCCACTGCAGCCGGCGGGGATGCTGCTGCCGCGGCTGCCATTCCGCGCGCAGTGGCAGGTCCTGGCGGCGAGGGCGCGGGCGGCAGCCGTCTGCAGGGGGCCCCAGCTGACAGAGCAGGTCCTGGCGGTCTGGGAGCTGCGCAGCGCCCCGCCGCCAGCTGGAGGGGGTGGGGGGGAGCGCGAGCCCTGCTCGGGGGAGAGGGGGCGCTGGAGGCGGGGGTTGGTTTGGGGGGCGAGAGCAAGAGGGTGGGGAAGGAAGCGAGCGGAGCAGAGAGGGGGCGGCCAGATGCAGCATCCCCGCCCAGAGAACTCCCGGGCACACGGCGTGATGAAGTATGTTCGGAAGGCTACGCCAATAAAAAGGATCATCATCCCACAGGCTCCGTCGTGACAAATAGCAGGCACTGAGATTCCTCGTCGACCCACGAGTCAAATGCTAGAGGGAGTGGTGTATATGGTCTTCTTGGGGTATATTTACACAAAGCATCCGTGTTTGCCATTCAGTTTAATCTTCCGAATCACTTTTCCGGGGAGCAGTACTTAGGATCAGAGGTGGAAAACAAAACAGTAAAACAACAGAGGTGTAGACTTGCTGCTGAAATGTGTTAAACCACTTTTTTAAGTGTTGTGTGTTGTTTTTTTTAACAATCTATTCTCTACAAAAATATGAGTAATATTGATCTACTCTGACAAATCAAAGTACATTGTGTTTTAATAGATTTTTAAAAGAGAATCAGTATGCAGTAAGTATTCACAATGCTATCTAGTTAGTTTTTTTTTTTTTTAAGTAATCAAAAATAGTATTTCAGATATGGAGTGCTAGTCCTTTATCTACTTCTTTTTGTCCAAAGTAGGCTGTCTTTACACTTGTGAATAAAATTAAAGGGAAAACTATGGGTTTTTGTTGTTTTTTGTTTGTTTGTTTTGATAGCTCCAAGTCAGTAAATTCTTTAGTTAAAAATCCCTGGCACTAATTTGTCTGAACTCTTAGTGTAGAAAAATAAAATCTAAAATACCTCATGGGTTTGGGTCTTTTGTTCTTTGTGTTTTGACTTTCTTAAACTAGTAGTAACATAGGATTGTGTGAAGTCTGATAATGCTTGGCCCTTCTCTTTCTCTACCCTCCTCTCCGCCCCCCTAACTACGACCTTTTATTAACTCATTTCCCAGTAAAGCTAAAATAATAGCAAGGCATTTAGCCCATTAAAAACTCTGCAAACAGAAAGCTATTCACATCAGGTCATCATCAATGTTTGGCCAAATAAAATACAATTTAAAAAGCAGGAAAACTACTTTTATGAATGCACTCCATCAGCAGAGCCAACCCAAGAGTTTATATTGTGGAAGCTACTGTTTCTGAAAAAGGAAACCTTCCATAAAGCTCTCTTGGGACGCCTGTCATTTTGCAGATCATTCCAGACACAGCCCTTCTGCATGCATTAGATTAAGAGCAGGTTTGATCAAATAATCTCCAGATCCTGCCTGTTTAAGTATTCTGACATCAGAGGAAATTAGCAACGTTGAAGGTTGCAAATTCCTCCTTTGTTTGTTTTCCACTCTGTTAGGCCTCTAAGAGGGAATTAAAAGCTAAGAGAGTCCTGGTTATGTGAGTCTGTGATTAGGAGAGATAAACTGGTGTGGATTACTATTTTTTCACTGGTGAAAAAAAGAGCAACAATCAGAAGATTATGGGTTGATCTTAACGAATGTATGGTTCCCTGAAGGAGGGCACCAACCCAGAAACAGTTACTACACCGAAGAGAAGAGGACCTGCATGGCTCTGCCCTCTTTGGGAAAGCTGCACTGTCACTAATGGCAATGTTTTCCCTATCCTGTTTGCTTTTATTTCTCAGCTAGCAAGGGCCCTAAACCCTAAAACCCAGTAACTGGCACAGGGAGGATTTCATCCCAGAAGTACTCCGTTAATATCATTCCATGCTAAGCATTCTTGGGAAGTACAAATCAATTCACCAAGTAGAAACTCATTAATAAGAACAGAAGACGAAGAACTAAGGAGTCCAGTTAGTACAATTTAATATTACAGGGTAATTACTTAGCCATTTAAAAAAGTCATCAGAAGCCATACTTAATAGCTTAATGTCAAAAGAAAATTTAAGATTCTAGTCTTTTTATTTATCCATGGTTATCTAATAATTGCTCAACTGGGGAAAAGGCTGAAATATGATAGCCACAATTTCAAGCACTCTGCTTAAGAGCAAGGCGCCACTTCTAAATCAAAATTTGCTGCAATTTAAAAATATACAACCAGAGTGAATATTCTGCAATACCGTTTGAAAATAGCCAGCAA
Source organism: Antrozous pallidus (assembly GCA_027563665.1). Taxonomy (NCBI): domain Eukaryota; kingdom Metazoa; phylum Chordata; class Mammalia; order Chiroptera; family Vespertilionidae; genus Antrozous; species Antrozous pallidus. The sequence continues at coordinate 65,633,049 of CM050521.1, forward strand.
CTGGTTTCCTTTGTTGAATTGCAATTTACACAAGGCTTAAGGATCACACACAAACATGCAATGCACAATCAGTCAGCAGTAAAGACATCTCTGAACAAGGTTACAGAAACTAAGTCATATAAACATCTGTCTCCTCCACTGCTACATATCTGTTCCATAACAATGTCATTATTGCACTTGAGGACAAAAATGTATGGGTCTCTGAGGAGACACAAGCGATATATATATTCAGATACATGTTCCTCGGTGAAGGCTGTAGTGTCCAGCTGGGTAAATCCTATCAATAAAACTGATAGACGGCAAAAGAGAGCAAGACATCGCATTCTTTGTTTTCTAGAGTATGATATAAATAACGTACAAATGCTTAATGACGTGATGTCAAAATTTAGTCATGAGAAGTCTCAAGGATGCAGATTAAATTGACCATCTGTACAGCCTGCCATGAAGTAAATCGTTCATCATTTTTCATGAAGAACTGTTCATGTATTAATGAGCCAGGGCTATCAAAGTTTTCCAAACCAATGGATGAAAAATGCAAAGCATATTTTTTAATGCTTAGAAATGAGACAACTCTGAACCTATCACCTCTCATGTGGTATCCTTTCATCTGTCTTTATTATTTTTCTATCATTTCCAAACTCCAGAGAGTGGGGCAGGGTAGGCACATATATATGTGTTTTCTCTTTTATTAGAGAACAGGAACATATAAACATATTTGATAACTTGTAAGACATATGGCTAATGACTTTCAATGATTGGTGCCAACATATAAAATCAATCATCAAAAATCCAATTACTTGACAGGGAAAAAGCTTTCAATGTCATCAGTTTTTATGAATAAAAACAATGACTATGTGAAGAAATATAGTTATTCATAGGTAGAGTGTTATATAGGGTCGTGTTGAACAATGTCCATATTGAAACAAAAATTTTAAATAATTTTCTCTACATAAATGCATCTTGCCTTATTTAAGGAATTCTGTTTGTATGGCCTCTAGGTGTCATACTTGACCAAGATTTAGGGTAGACAAAATTTATTTTGGGCTTCTTTCTATTCCCCACTTCTTGCCACACCCACCACATTATTAAAAGATAAAACATTTAACTTTTTAGCTTTGTAATAAGTAGCCATAGATTTTACTTCCTCTCCCATCTCTGGCTGAGAGTCACCTTCTATATTCCTTTTAATTTATTTTATTTTATAATGACTTTTTTGTTTGTTTGTTAGTTGAATGGTTGGCTAGTTTGCTGGTTTGTAGGTATGTGTAGTGAAGGGAGAGTAGATGCTAAATTTCAGATAGTTTCACAGAAACTTAGTTCCATGGTTTCTCCATTTTAATAAAAACTAAACCTGTTTGGAAACAATAACAGTCTGCTACAAATAGTGGGACCGTTGTAGAATACTTTGGTTCATATCCCTCTAAGGTTTGAGGAATGATCACTCACTGTAAACCTTACAATGAGGATCCCATCATATACGATACTGAGACTTCAGTAGTACCAAGTACAAGGTAACACCTGAGTGTTAAAAAATGTCACCAGTGGTGACCTGGGAGACTGTTTCTGTAGAGAACACCCTGGCAGAAGGGATAAGCCAAAGAACATGTATGCATAACCTATGGACACAGGCAGCAATGTGGTGATGGCCAGAAGGAAGGGGGGGTTAGGTGGGAGGGGGTAAAGGGGATGAAATGGGGTCCTCTGCAATAGTGTCACCAATGAAAACAATAGTGTCAACAATGAAAACAAAGGAACGTACAGAGGCACAAAGTATATAAGCTTAACAGAATTCACTAGTATAATCACCACTTGTGTTGATGTCCTACAAATGTATGATGAGAAGGTACAGGCCTTTAACAATTGAGAAGCCCAGGAGTCCTTAGAGATTCTTGCCCCCTGCAGTAGCAGAGTGAAAAAAGCTAAAGAAAAAGCTGAAAATTTAAGATTGACAACTGCAATGATGATTGAATGATCAACCAGGCAGGTTTGTTATGCTAAGATCAGGGTTCTGCTTTCGGACAAGTTTGTTTGGGTGGATGCCCCACACTCTTTGACTCCTAAGACCCACCTGAACTCTCTATCTAAGGCTTAAGGCTGCAGAGGCAGCAAACCCCTCCCTATTAAGAATGAGCACATAAGCTGTAGCTGATTGTGCTTAGTGGATAGAGCATCGGCTGGTGCAATGAAGGGTCCTGGATTTGATTCCAGTCAAAGGGCCTGTACCTCAGTTGCAAACTCATGTGGTTGGGCCACATGCAGGAGGCAGCCAACCAATGTGTCTCTCTCACGTCTATGTTTCTCTTTTTGTGTCTCTTACTCTCCCTTCCAGTCTCTCTCTCTCTTAAAAAAAAAAAAAAGTGGGCACATCTTCCCTGCTGGGCCTGCCCAACTCCCTCTCCTAGTTTGCAGGCTGATAGCTAGAACTTAGCCTAGGATGTGCTGGACCTTAACAAATTACAGGGCAAAGGAGCTTCAAGAAGTACTTAAGTTAAGTATTCACAGAAGTTGAAGAACTTTTGCATGTAGTTAGTGATGAGTTTGAAAGTCACAGGATTTTCCCTATCCCTTTTGTTTTGTCCAAATTAGAGACAGCTTTCTGAAAATCAGTGATTCTGTAGAGAAATTGTGTACTGAAAAAAATACACAGATATTTGTCTAACTTGAATTTATGTATGGTACAAGGTCCATAAAGATGCATGCCAAGTGCTTGTGAAAAAGGATGAAATAATTTAAATAAATAATTCATATTTCTAAAATTTTAAACTCTTTTTTAATTTAGTAATTAGAAAGAAAAATAAGTGTGCCCAAATGTTTCAAGACAGATATGCACAATGAATTCAAGGACAGTACTTTCCTAAGAAAGAATGAAGCATGACATACATAATTACCCATAAATGAACTAAAAAACTGAAACTTGTCTTTGAGATAAAAACTTATTATATAAAAGTTATGCTTGGTTTAGAAAAATTGACAAATACTGTTGACAGTCTTACTACTGATTATTCGAAGTTGATAAATCTTTCTTTGCTCAGAGAATGGCCTTTCTTTGTACTTCTGCTTAGTAGGTGGTGAAAAGAGACCAGCTGTTCAACGCATCTTGACATTCACAGATGCAAAAGCACTCGCTCTTATAGGGGAAGATACGCTTCCATCTCATACATCATGCAATATAATGGAATAAAAAGTCTATAGTGATGAAGAATTCACTGTCTGACAATGAAAACTCAAGTTCAGTGTAAGATGAAGATATGACACTTTGAGAGGAAAAAACAAATGTCACTAAATTAGCTCCATCCACTACTACCCTGTGGTGACAGCAGACATCACTACCAATTTTCTCAAGCTGCTAGTACATGTCTGTAACTGAAAATAGTACAAAAAGCTTTTTTAATTAATTGCTACTGGCAGATCTGGTACTTCTAAAAATTTTTCCCTTGAGATACAGATGCTAACCTGTCTCAGCATATGACAACTGCATCCTTTTGCAATTTACAAGAAAAATAACTTTTATTTGCTAATCTGTGGCTCAGAAAAGACTGGAGTAGATCTGAGGTGATAATAAAAGAAAAAAGAAGGTATTGGGAAATTTTTTTCTTTTCCTTTTTAAGTTGAATAATGGGTTGAGAGCTGCTAGGTTTTGGCTAAACAATAGCTCACCATCCGATTTTACTTTCCTCAGCTGAAAAGACCAACATAAGCAGCTAAGCTGGGATGTTAGAACTCAATGTAAAAAGGTTTGAAGTGCAGACAGGATGCCCTTATAAACACATGTGTCTTTAATTGAAAAGTGATAGAAACCCCATCTTACAGCTATTTGCATATTCTGAAGTTGTTACATTTTTAGACCAAATTAAAAATAGGACTATAACTCTGACTTAAGAGCAACACTATCAAACGTATGCAAGCCAAATATCTAGATCTAATCCTTCCCATTGTACCCAGATGTGGTTATGGAAAAGTTCATAGAACACAATTATTTTATTAGTTCTTAAGTGATCTCTACTACGTTCCCCAATCAAACCTTAGATGAAAATTCACCTATTCATTCATTCAACCAACAGGCAAACATTTACTGAGTCCCTACTATGTGCCAAGCACTGTGTCAAGCTCTGGAGATACAGTGACTTACACATCATGTATCACTCACTGAGCCCTCATGTATGCATGGTACTGTGCTTGGAACTGTATGTGCTATTCAAACCACCATGTTCCTCGACTCTAGACAACATAATATTATGACCAGCATTATGTAAACAAAGGTCAAATGTAATATGAAAAAAAAAAACACACAGGAGCAAGAGAGGAACCTATTAATGTGTTAATACCTGGTGTATTCTGTTGGCATGTAAATAACTAACAGTGGGCATTATCCTCAATCGATACTTTGCAGCATAAACTCCCCCAGAAAGGCAGCCCACACAGTGTGTAATGAACAGAAACTCCCTACTCTCTGTGTTGTCACTGCTGATGTGTGAATCCTGCTGTTTTCGCATTCCAGGCTGCTGAGATGACCGCACTTTCTTGGCAGCTGCTAGGGAAGCTTGCTGGTGTCTCCCTTAAGGAGCAAGGACAAAACCCATAATCCATCTTAATTTCACCCCAGGTCACTTAAAAGGTAGTGTTGGTGGGGACAGGAAACATAATTGACAAAGGCTTGTGTGAAGAAAACTAACAGCAAAGCAAACAATTAAAAAATTATATTAGCTCAGTGGGTTTCAATTACAAGAGATTTATCTTTAGTAAAATGGAACTCAGACCCAGAACCCATTATATTTCAATAGCTCCTTGTGCATATATGGAGGCTACTGATGGCTTATGCATTCTTAGACCAAAAAAAAAAAAAATAGGATTCACACACAAAAAAGTAGAGATTTTTAAATGGGCAATGTGTTGTTGATGTTAGAATAGATGGTGATTTTTAATGAATAGAAGCACTAATCATTATTTTAGACACACAAGTACAAAGGAGCAAGACTGCTAGCATATTTTTAATAACTATTTTCTTGACGTCATTAAATCCTTGCAATGTATATGTTTATCTATGACATAATATATACTATTTCCTTAGTTTTCAATGAAATTGAAAAAGCTCCTGTATTATGTTGCTTCATGTTAGGTTGTTAGCCACCATATTCCTCAGTCTTTAACAAGAAGATTCTTAACCACACAATAAATAAACCCAATGCTTACCTCTAAGCAATAAGTAATTAAAATAAACTCATAAGCATTTGCTTTACAACTTGTTTTTCCTCTCTAAATTACGATTTTTGAAACATTTCCTTAAATGGCTTTCACTTTTATTGCATTGCAAAACTGGTATTATATTCTCTGTGTGCACTTCATTATCTTATTTGATTGGGTTTTAATTCCTACAACATACAGCAAAGGCTGATGTGCCTTTTGCAATTTGAAACAGTGGTTGCATGCTGAGAATAATTAGCTTCACTAAGGCAGAACAAATGATTTCTTTGCAAAACACCAACTCTGTGTTTCAACAAAGATAATTGCAGAATGCCTAAGTTATCTTGGGTCTTCCAGTGTAGTGGTTACTTTGAGTTTAATTAACATTTTTGTGATCTTAAGTCCCTAACAACTATAGTGACCTAGAGATTATCATAAAGTATGTTACTTTTGAAATTGGTTCATTTGATTTGTCAGTTTTCATTAAAATATTTATTTTACATAGATATATTATCAAATATTATTTGTTTCTAATCATAACTGTAGCAGAATCATTTCATTGTTGCCTGTGGCTACCAAAATAGTTGTGGGATATCATTCCTTCCAATCAACCCTAAAATTTTGAAGATCATATTAATTCAATAGAAGAACTTTTATGAGAACCCAGATTAGTAGAGTTTTCTACACTTATTTTTAATAAGAATATGGTAATTAAATCCCACAAATTAATTTGTACTATAAGTCATTTAGTAATAGCAACAACAGAGAGATGTGACTAATTTCTTATAATTAATGGGTTAATCTTTAAACCTGTAAAATCTGCACTAAGAGCTTCATTTAATTGTTTATATTTTAGCTAAGATTCTTGTTGAGTTAATAATTATTGCAGCACCTTGAGTGGAAGCATTAATCAGAGCTCATTGTGTAGCAAAAAGGTCATGAGTGCATACTGCTCTGAAATTAAAGCTTACTTTCATATCCCTATATGGCTGCAGGAAACTTAAGTTGTCACTGCATTACACAGAGCCATCTACAATCTTACAGCTCCAGATACCAGTGGTTTGACAAATCTGACTCCAGGCAAGACTTCTTCAATTGTCCCAACATGGCTACAAACAATAACGAGGTAAAAATAATCTTTAAAAGTTGTAAGTTTTCTAGTCTGTATTTACATCAATGGCATCCATGGCAGATGATAAAACCATCATCAAATTATGTTTCATTCTATGTTTTTTCAATCCAGAATGTTAACAAGTTTCTGTTATTTATTTGACAGAGAGAGGAGAAATACTTTTAAAACCTAACTTTGAAACTATTGAATTAACAAAAGCTTCATACTTTAAAAAATAAGTTATCTTCAGAAATATGACTCTGACCACAATTTGAAATGCAAACTGATCTTGTTGTATAGATGCTACACATCTTGTTGTTAATGTAAACACCAGCCTATTTAACAAATGCAATGAAAATAATAAAATTTAGTTAAAGATTATTGAAACTGTAAAAAAGAAAATTTAATAAAAATAAACTTGAATCCAATAAATATGAAATTCAAAACATTAGTTTTCCAAAGAATATTGCCTTATTTTACTCAACTTTTTATAGACTTTTAATTTAATAACTAGAGGCCGGTGCACAAAATTTGTAAACAGGGTGGGGGAGTAGTGTACCTCAGCCCAGCCTGCAGCCTCTCCAATTTGGGACCCCGTAAGGGATGTGGGAATGCCCATTTAGGCCTGATCCGGGACTGCTGGCTCCCAACTGCTCGCCTGCATGCCTTCCTGATTGCCCCTAACCGCTTCTGCCTGCCAGCCTGATTGATGCCTAAGTGCTCCTGATTGCCCCTAAGTGCCCTCCCCGGCAAGCCTGGGTCCCCCAAACTCCCCTTCCCTGCAGGCCCAGTCGTCCCCAACTTCCCTCCTCTGCCAGCATGATCACACCTAACTGTCCTTCCCTACTGGCCTGATCGCCCACAACTGCCCTCCCTTGCAGACCTGGTCCCTCCCAGCTGCCCTCTCCTGTTGGCCATCTTGTGGTGGCCATCTTGTGTGTTGGAGTGATGGTCAGTTTGCATATTACTATTTTATTAGATAGGATAGAGGCCTGGTGGACAGGTGGGGGCTGGCTTGTTTGCCCTAAAGGGTGTCCCAGATCAGAGTAGGGGTTCCCTTGGTGCATGGGGTGGCCTGGGCAAGGGGCCTATGTGGTTTGCAGGCCAGCCATGCCCTCAGGCAATCCAAGCAGAGGCCCTGAGATCTGGGATTTATTTATCTTCTATAATTGAAATGTTGTAGCCGTAAGCAGAGGCCTGGGCAGGCCAGGGCAGGCGGGAAGCTTGGCTTCCTCCATCACCAAGGGCAACCCAAGCCTCCTGTTCTCTCTAGCTCTGTGGCCATATCCATTTTTGTTGGGATTTATTTATCTTCTATAATTGCAACTTTGTAGCCTTGAGTGGAGGCCATGGCGGGCAGAAAGCTTGGCTTCCTCCATCGGCAGGGCAACCCAAGCCTCCTGCTCACTCCATGGCTGCAGCCATTTTGGTTGGATTGATCTGCATACTCACTCCTGATTGGCTTGTGGGTGTGGCTTGTGGGTAATGGAGATGTGGTCAATTTGAATATTACTCTTTTATTAGATAGGGTAATGTGTCTTTGATACCCTCAAACTTGCACAGAGATTTCAATATTAATTTTTTTCAGTAAATGACTTTGATTAAGGTCAATGAGCTACTAGTATACCTTGGAATATTTAAAATATTCTTATTTCTTATAGATTAAGAGACACATGCAAAACTATAAAATTCATTTTCTCTTTGTAAGTAGCTTTGAAGTAAAGTCCTTTCACTTTTTTTGTTTGGCAAACATATAACTTTAACATTGTCTTTTACTAAATTCCATTTCTGCCTTGTATTGTTGAGATCAGGCTCAAAGGTATATTTATTTCATTTAATAAATGTGAATTCAGGAGAGGTCTAAGCCCAGACAAGTGGATGAGCATTGACTTATGAACCAGGAGGTCGAGGTTTGATTCTGTCAGGGCACATGCCTGCGTTGTAGGCTCAGTCCCTGGTAGGGGTGTGCAGGAAGCTGCCAGTCAATGATTCCCTCTCACAAATTATGTGTCTACCTCTCCCTCTCCCTTCTTCCCTAAAATCAGTGAAATATATTTTTTTAAAAGAAGTTTAAAAAATGATAAGTATACATTGAAATTCTGTCCCATTACAGTATGAGCTAACTTTTCTTACAAATCATGCTCAGTTGCCTTAGCAACCGTTCATTTCAAAAGTTCAAAGTCAAATGATTAACCGAATACAATTGGAAAACTATATTAAGAAAATATAAATGACAATTTACAAAGAGTATTATGATATTGAAATAGTATGATCAGTAATTTAGCATCAGTGATACCAGTGACAAGCAGTTAAAGTCTCACATAAAAGGTGGATAGCTACTGTTCAGCACTTTTAAGTGACAATATAAAAGGGATATTTTTTTTTCATATGTGGTAGTAGAAGACTGGTTTGGTTGTGTACCATGAAAGGATGAAGTGTAGTAAAAAAGTAATTATTATTTTATCCTATATAAAGTAATAAATATGACCACACTCATACTATTTATGTAGTAGTTGGGGTAGCCTTTCTATCTACCATTTAAAATTAAGTAAAACAATATATAACTATATGAGTCACACCCCTTCCACTTGACTCATAGAAATAAGTTTAAAAAAATACAAACAAATCATACTAACTGAGAAAACAGCCTGATGTAAGGCTGGATGGAAGAAGGAGAGGGGATAGCAAAAAGCTATCTTTGTCTTGAGACAATGTATATTTTTCATCTCCCCCAAATTTATTTAAAATTGATGTAGTTAACATATATGGAATTAGTAGGTAATTTGGAGTTGCATTTCTTGATTCATTGAAGCCAGAACAATAAAAAGATATAAGAATAATAATTAAGATACAACAGAAAATTGTAGAATAATTTCACCAAGAAATATTGATATCAAATTTTGAAATAAGATATTAGTAAACTGTGTTACTTGGTAGAGAAATAGAATATCACAATAATATTACTTAGAGTCATGTCCAGAATGAGAGAGTTGAAGATTAGGATTTATGTCATATATTTCCCCATATTCATAGGGAGAAAGAGATATTTTGTATTCATCATCATATGCTAAAAAGAAATTTGATAGAATTTAAGAAAAAAAAATAGGTTAATATTTTCATGATAAATGATGCATGACTCCTACCATAAGGCAATTATTTACCTCATAAAAAATTTACTATATTTTCCCACTAACTTAGTGAACATAATATAAATACTATAACTGCCACAAAGGTTGTATATTACTCTAGTAGTACAGGAAAATATGATTAGCCAAAATAAATAAAATAGACAACTACTAGAAACAGGAAAGAAAATTATCAGTAACTAAAAATTATATATCTGAGAAACCCAAAAGTAGCAGTAGAAAAAACTTTAAAATGAATAAGAGAATTCGGAAATTAAAATTTTAACATATAAAAGTATCATTAATTTCCTGAAAACTATGAATAAGCAATTAGAAAATGTGATTAAATTTTTATTTATAATTTATAAATGATATAAGCTAAAAGAACTTAAGAATTAATAGAAATATATAGTATAAGACATATAAAAAGAAAATTTGGGTGACATAAGTTTCATGGCAGCAAAAGAAGACCTCTTGGTCTCTCCCCTTTAAGTTACAAGTTGGATATCTATAACCCAACCCACAAGCATGTCTGAGAGATCTACCCATTGATACATGTGAAGGAACAGGGCAGGAGCGAGGGGGGAAAGGACAAAGGCAGCCCCACAATGGCTGCAGCCCTAGCTGATGTGATAACAGTGAATGGTTGGAGTGCAAACCCCACTAGGCAAACTGGAGAGACAGAGGCAGCAATCAGGTCTGGAAGTGGCACAGCTGTACACTGGCAAATCACTGGACAGAAGATTTTAAACAAGCAAAAGTTTATGTGACAGTTGGGAATATGATGAAGGGGCATTTCAAATCAGTGAAGAAACAATGAAGGAAACAGATGTTGTTTAGATAAAATACTAGTTATTTAGAAGACAAGAAAAATTTCTCTGGAGTGACTGATTTGAGTTTTAGAACTTTATTCTTAAACTAGAGACCCGGTGCACGAAATTCATGCATAGGGCAGGAGGTGTCTCTGTGACCAGCCTGCACCCTCTCCTATCTTGAACCCCTCAAGGGATGCCTGACTGCCTGTTTAGGCCCCATCCTACCAGCATGGGGCCTAAACAGGCAGTCAAACATCCCTCTCACAATCCAGGACAGCAGGCTCCCAACTGCTCACCTGCCTGCCTTCCCGATTGCCCCTAACCGCTTCTGCCTGCCAGCCTGATCACCCCCTAACACTCCCATGACAGACTGATTGATGCCTAATTGCTCCCTGCCAGCCTGTTTGCCCCTAACTGCCCTCCCCTGCAGGCCTGGTTACCCCTAACTGTCTTCTCCTGCAGTCCTGATCGCCCCCAACTGCCTCTCTTGCAGGCCCGGGTCCCTCCCAAATGCCCTCCCCTGCATGGTCATTTTGTGGTGGCCATCTTGAGTCCACATGGGAGCAGCCACCTCGTGTGTTGGAGTGATGGTCAGTTTGCATATTACTCTTTTATTAGATAGGATAGAGGCCTGGTGCCTGGGTGGGGGCCAGCTGGTTTGCCCTGAAGGGTGTCCTGGATCAGGGTGGGGGTTCTCTCGGGGTGTGGGGAAGCTTGGGTGAGGGGCCTATGGTGGTTTGCAGGCCAGCCACGACCTCTAGTGACCCAAGTGGAGACCCTGGTATGTGGGATTTATTTATGTTCTACAATTGAAACTTTGTAGCCTGGAGCAGAGCCAAGCCTCCTGCTTGCTCTGTGGCCGTAGCCATTTCTCTTGGGATATTTACCTTCTATAATTGAAACTTTGTAGCCTTAAGCAGAGGCCTAGGCTGGCCAGAGCTGCAGAAGCTTGGCTTCCTCCATCACCAAGGGCAACCCTAGCCTCTGCTCTCTCCAGCTCTGTGGTTGCCGCCATTTCTGTTGGGATATATGTATCTTCTATAATTGAAATTTTGTAGCATCTAGTAGAGGACTAGGCTGCCAAGGGCAGGCAGAAAGCTTGGCTTCCTCCATTGCTGGGGAAACCCAAGCCTCCTTCCTGCTCTCTGTGGAAGGCAGCCATCTTGGTTGGGGTTAATTTGCATATTGCTCCTGATTGGCTAGCAGGTGTGGCTTGTGGACATGGTTTGTTAGTGTAGCAGAGGTATAGTCAATTTGCATATTACTCTTTTATTAGATAGTATGTCTGCCTACCAATAATAAACAGAAAGCCTCTGGAAAAAATGACATAAACTAACACATACATATGTCATCTTTTATTTTAAAAAATGAACTGAATGGGTAAAAATAAAGGAAACAAAATAAAAACAATAATAGAGAGAGACAAGAAAATAAAATCAGGAGGAAGAATTGGAGCACAAGAAATACGCTTTAAACTTAACAATAAGGTAAACCTCAGGGAAGGTAGGGCATGGTGGGGGTAAGGGGAGAGATCAATCAAAGGACTCATATGCATGCATATAAGCCTAACCAATGGACACAGACAACAGGGGGATAGGGGCATGAATGGGAGGTGAGGGGTAATGGGGGAATAAGGACACATATGTAAAATCTTAATCAATAAAGAAATCATGCAAAGGTTTTACTAGGTAAAGTTAAGTAAATCTCCCAGAAAGTAGAAGTAAAATGAAGATATGAAAAACTTAGTTTCTAATTGGGACATTTCTAAGTAGGATAATCCTTAAAATCCAAAAAACTAAATAGTTTTATTACCAGAAGTCTTCAAAAACTCTCAACATGATAAAGAACTATTTGGAAACACAGTTTCTAAAAAATGTTACTCTTAATCATTTCCTCAAGTTTCATTGATATGTAACTGATACATAACATTGTACGTGTCTTAGGTATACAACATAATAATTTGATACATGTAGTAAAGAAAATTTCTAAAAAGAGAATATAAATTATGGAGTTAAAGAAACATGCAGGCATCAAATTTTGTATGCCATTTTTCTCCTTTAGGGGAAATAACACATGTTGTGAAAATGTATTTTTTAATAGAGCTTTTCACTAAGGGAATCATACAGTTTCTCCTCAATAAACTTCGAAAGAAAATTTGGCTTTTCATGTGTCAAGATTCTGTGACTCTTCATCTAGGCCTATGCTGTACAGTAGTCACACAGCAGCCAAAATTGTCTTCTCTAAACTTTCTTCGGTCAGGAACGGGCGCTAGGGAGGCACTAAAACTTTTTGCAAGATAAACTCCACACTGTGCAATAGTTATTTCCCGTTACAACCCATGTGAATACACACAGACAAAATATGAATTTTCAGTACATACATTTTAGAGCTTTTTCTATTCACGTGTCCAAGTCTAATTCATTGGCGGCTTCAACTCGTGTGCTGCAAACCTACGGAAAAGTGGGAGGAGCGCTTAAGAGCTGGCCCAGGTAAATCTCCCTTGATCCTGGTTTCCTGATCAGTTGGCTCTGGGGCAAAAGGAGTATATATTGCAGGTAAACAGCAGCTCGTGGTTCAGAACTCCTGGCAGTCACTAATTAGGTAAGGCTCACACAACGTGCAGTTGAAGAATGTTCACAATGAAACATCAAGTCTAGCAGCGAAATCTGAACTGCAATAACATTTCATACTGCCCAAGGCAAAAGCTGAATCAGCGATAGGTCCGGTGTTAGTATTTGGTCCTTTCCTTTGGCAAGATCTCCTTGTTGCCTAGGATCTAAGCAAATCAACCCGTGTATTTTTATATTGGTAAATTACATACAACAAAAAATGTTACGGTGCCCTGTGGACTGCTGAATTTTATTTTGCCTTCTTTATTTTGGATAGGAGCTTGAAATGAATTACATTCTTACAGCTCTTAAAAATACTCCTGGTGTTGGTATCACAAAGGAATTTTCATTCTAAAAGAGGTAAAGCTACATTTTTTCCACATTATAATTTTGCAAGAAAGAGAAGACAAGTGTTTCTTTTTCTATCGCTATTTCTCAACTTCAAGCAATATTTTTCTGTGAGATATAGTTTAGTTACCTACATAATTTCAAGCATTTCTATCGCCTGCCTTTTCATTTTGGTTGTACCCAGTCTTATTTCCTTCAAAAGAACAAATAAAATACGTCCGTTATTACTCACTAAACACTGTCCCAGCCTTTGGGATGAGAGAATAGCTATTTGGATGATCACATTCAGTTGGTGTTGATTAGACAGACACAGCATGAACTGGTTTGTCTGAAGTAGGGTTTTGTTGGTTTGTTGTGCTGTTCTTGTTGTTGTTTTTGCCTCAGGGTTGCTTTAAATAAGGTTCACAAGTTGTTGGGGTATTTCCTGATTACATTTTGGAATGGTATTAGTGCCATTGTTCAACTCATCTCGTAATATGATTCTTAATATTCGGAGGGAATGTTTGGCGGCACCATTATCTTTCTCAGAGTAACAATAAAGGTGAGAAGATACATATATTATTCTTCAGCAATTTTGTACCAGGACTGAGACTATAGAGTCCACAACTGCATCAAGATTATTGTCTCAAAGTAATAAAAAAAATGGAAAACTCATATTCACAGACTTACTATTATCAATCTAGAGCCCTCTCCAATAACTGGCTTCTTAAATTTTCTGCAATCTTGTTTATTTTCATCCACTGGAGGATGCCCAGGACCTTAGCATTTTAGATGGGATAGTCTATGCTATTAACAATTAAAAATGAACATTACATTTCTCACTCAGTCAGTGACACAGTACATTTAGAAAAGTTAGAGACAATTACATTGAGTGTAGCTAAAGCCAAAAGGGTTGATTTCTAACTGGCCTAGAATACTTGTAGAAATGTGGCTGTGATTTATAATTAATGAATTCTGTTACTTATTTGACAAACTTTCTCCAAGATTCTCTGTAAGTCCTAATAAGGAGGTGATCATTTAATACATTTAAAGCCTTCCACCTTGTATTCATTTCATCTAAATTTATCTATAATAATAAAAGCATAATATGCTAATTAGACCAGGCAGCCAAACGACCTTCTGGATGACCTTCTGGATGAAACCAGGGTTTCCAGGGCCGAGCCTCTTGCATGGATTTTGTGCATCGGGCCTCTAGTGAATGTATAAAAGATGATCAACCATGATAAGATTTCAAAGTTCTTGCCCAGCTGGCATGGCTCAGTGTCCGGGTGTCGATCTCTGAAACAGGAGGTCACGTTTAGATTCCCGGTCGGGGCACATGTCCAGGTTGTAGGTTTGATGCCCAGTACGGAGCATGTGGGAGGAGCCGATCAATGATTCTCTCTTATCATTGAGTTTCTATCTCTCTCCCACTCTCCATTTTTCTCTCTGAAATCAATAAAGATATATTTAAAAAAAGAAAAGATTTCAAAGTTCTTGAACAACAATTTTAATTCTATTGGAAAAATTAAAATAAGCCAAATATACATGTAAATATAAAAATTTAACCATGTCCCATTGTTGAGTCAACTTTGTATCTATTGAATAGTGTATTATTTGCAAAAGTAGTTGCATATATATACCTATAAATAATGTGGCAGTAAAATAAGTTCAATAAAATTGAACTTAAAAAATATGTAGGATATTTTTAGATTAAAAAATAGATCAGTAAAATACAGTTTATTTTTCATTAAATATTTCAGACATTTCCTTAAAGATGAATGGAAGAGAGAATATAGCCTATTAATATTAATATGTAAAAATAATTTTATTTAGACTTCAAAGTTTCAAATATTTATCACACTGAAAAATCAATCAGCAGAGAAATATATTTGTGCAAAAAACAGCAATCTGGACATATAATTAGTTATTTAAAAAAGGTTGAAGGATTTTGTCAGTCTCTAAGAAATTAAAATGAAAATAAACTAAATGCATTATATTTATACATATATATCTGTACACACATATATGTATGTACACATACAAATACATACACATAGAGACTCTTGAATGTGAACTTTCAAAACTCTACTGGGATCACCTGCAGGCTTTTTCAGGCTGATTGCTGCTCAGGGGAGAGAGACTAGGGAAGCCCATTTGGTCTGATCCAATTTAGATATGCAAATTTTATCTTTTGTGCTTGAAAGGAACATTATGGCACTGCATAATTTGCATTTTCAGTTGTAAGATATAATATTTCTAATCTAATAAAATGTCCTTCCATCGGCCACTGTAACACTTACCACGTTCAATCCATTGTTCCCTTTCACTTTTAAATTATACTACTTTCATATTTTAAATTATCAAATTAGTTTATTAGGACAAGACAAATATGTTATGGAAATCAATCTCCCCACAAAGAAGGGAAAAATCTTAAGTGGTAACTAATCGGTAACATATGACATACTTTGGAGGGAACAGACAAAAAAAAGTCCTTGGAAAAAAAGAAATATATGCCAAATATATATTTATTGAGGAATCTATGCCAAATATGTATTTATTGAGCAATCTGATGAAAGTTAAATTTTGAAATGTGAACTAGGTTTTTCAATTAACAACATACTTTCACAGAAATATATTACACTCAACTAAGGTTTTATTGATTTAGCTAATGAATTGATGAATTGAGTTGAATTAGGATTTTCACATTGAGTGAAATTGATAACTAAAACTCTTAATTTATTCCCATTTCCTTAGTTTTAGCCTAACCTTCTTTTCTGTTACAATGTAGTTTTCTGTATCCATCAGGTACTTCGTAAACTGCCCCGCTAGTAGAATCTGTCTGTTTTTCTCATTATAACAGTGGGATTACAAGTTCCTGGAAGACCACAGAGGTAAAACACCATTTTTATTACATCATATCAAGGGTACCTGACATCCACATAATTAATTAATGTTGATGTTGATCTGATCACTTGGCTTAGGCAGTGTTTGTCAG
Organism: Antrozous pallidus; assembly: GCA_027563665.1. Taxonomy (NCBI): domain Eukaryota; kingdom Metazoa; phylum Chordata; class Mammalia; order Chiroptera; family Vespertilionidae; genus Antrozous; species Antrozous pallidus. The sequence continues at coordinate 65,649,215 of CM050521.1, forward strand.
GTTCCAGGGTAAAGTTAGTCTTTTTGTTGTTGTTATTCCACTTATTCATGCATTTATTTTTTTTTAATTTAAATTATTTGTTGTTAAAAGTATTACATATGTCTCTTTTTTCCCCCATTGACCTCTCTTAAGGTCAGTCTTTGTTCTTCCCCCTTTGCACACTGTGCTCATTGGAAGGAAATCATATGTGCAGTCTTGTCCTAAGGAGTAGGGAATTAAGGTCTCTCGCCTTGAGAGCAAAGTATCTACATAAGTTATTTGGAATTCTTCTACATTGGAATTTGTTTATATTAGTGTGTATACAAATAATTACATTATTTTATATTTTACATTATAATCTATTATTTTACTTGTCTTATTGCTCAAATTGTTCTGGCTTTGGCCATTGGGACCTCTTTCAGTTGGCTCCTATGCTCCTTTATAGAGTCTATAGAGTCTACTCATGATACTATCTAATGAAGAGGGAATATACCAATTGACCATCACACCCTCAAAAATATGGCAGTGCCCATAGCCAATAAGGAGGGAATATGCTAATTGACTGTCATGCCCTCAAATATTGCAGTGTCCACAGCCACAAGATGGTGGCACTCAGTCCCCTCAGCCCTGCCAGGACAGCAGGTACGTGGCACAGCCAGGCCCGTCCCCAGGCAGGCCTGGCCACTCCACCTGCCTGCCTCTGGAGTTCCCCAGTCCCCTCAGCCCTCCAGCCACCAAGGGCTGGCCTGAGGCACAGGCAAGCCTCAGATAGTGGCTGCCCAGCTGCCTAGGGCCAGCCTGATGTGCAGGCAAACCTCAGTTGGTGGCTGCCCAGCCCCCAGGGCCACCTGAGGTAAACAGGGCTGGCTGAGGTTTGTGCTGCTGACAGTGGCAGCAGCAGAGGTGTGATGGGGCATCATCTTCTCCTGATCGTTGGGTTGCCTCCTGCCCATGAGGGCTCCCAGACTGTGAGAGGGGGCAGGCCGGGCTGACGGATGCCCCTCCAGTGCATGGATTTTCATGCACCGAGCCTCTAGATTTATTATAAAATATTTAAATGCACAAAAAAGCTGAACAAATTACAATGAATACCCCTATATCTATCACCTACCCTCAATTCAACACCATTTTACCATATATGTTAATTTCTCTCAATATATATTTGTTCTTTTTGTTGTTATTGAAGTTAATAGTAAATCACAGGCATTTCATTACTAAATACCTAAGAATGCAACCCCCCAAAAGGATATCCTCCTACATAGCTACATAACATTCCACATTCTAGGAAAGTAACAGTAATTCTCTTCTACTTACCAACACATACTCAAATGATATCAAACAAATGACACTTTCATTACTTGTTTAACTTGAATACAACTAAGGTACATACTTTTTTAGCCTCTAGAATAATCCACCACAGCCCATCCTTTCTGGGTGGCTATCTTTAGGTCTGACATCTTTTTATAAGTAAGTTTTTTGTTTGTTTGTTTTTTTCATTTTTCCCCCCTATTTAGTCACCGAGAAGAATCCTAGCTGTCAGCTGCCACAGTCCTGGAAGAGCCAACTGTATTTTACTGTCTCTTGTTTGCTAAGCTTGTTTCAAATGCTTTCTCTGTGCGTCTTTCTCTCAATCCTCAGAAAAGGTCACAGGAATTGCAAGCCAATGATAGCCTCATTGGCATTCTATCTAAACAATACTCTTTTATGGTTTCTGAGAGTTGAATGATAATTTTCATATATCCAGTGTTCCTTAACATGTCCTGTGTTTTTTTTTCTCTTGAGAATATAGATGCAATATAGTTACATATCTGTGTTTATGCTCCTAGCTTTATTTTGCTACAATTATTTTAGTTTAATCCTTAACAGTTTCTTCAGCATTATAAACCAGATTAAAACATGTAATTCAAAGACAATCAATAACCTATGTGAAAAAGTAAAAGTTCTTGTGAGCTAAATAGAGGAATGAAAAAGTTCACATGATCCCTAACCTTTTAGTGTTAGAATGTAGTTTGGCCCACTTACTCCCATCGGAAAAAAAGGGGGTTTTACTTCATGTTGGCAGAGACATTGCCAAAAACAGATTAATTAGAATTCTAACAAAACAGTCACACTGTTCTGAATACTCATCTTAAATAGCATTTAACCTATTTAAATACAGAAGGATAAGTAGATTGGCATTAACATTTTGGAATTAAAGAAATGGTCAGGTGTGGGGGGCTGGAGGAGGTCAGTGGGGGGGGGGGGAATGGGATACATGTACATAATACTTTCAACAATAAAGAATTATTTTTAAAAAAATAAAAAATCAATAGGCAGAGGTAAAACAACAACAAAAACCTTAAATTCACCATACCAATATCTAAACCAATGTATATGCCCAGACAAATAAGTGAGCACATGACCCGAGGACTCTAATGAAAACAGACAAATGTAATGGCATCTGGGTTATTGTCACTCTCCAAGAGAATCCAGGACTCCTGGTAATATCATGTTAGAATGAAGACTGCTTCTCGAGATCATGGAAATAAAGACAATCCAAATACTTCTGCAATCACATTCTACTTCACTTGAAACTACTCCACCTTTCCCCAAGTTTCGTTTGTTGGCACTTGAAGCTTTCCTCATTTTACACAGATGAATCTTTAAAGTGAATTGGTTTTATATATGCTCTGAGTATATATCTTTCTTTTCCTCCCTGAATCCGTGCTATCCTAAGCAGGAAGGTCTAATCTACCAAAGTAGGACAAGTTAATATTCAGATGATAAAATTAAGCTAGGCTTACAGATAAGCAGGTATCTTAGACAGTATTCAATAATCCTCATACAATGTCCCACCCCTCCCCAAAATATGCCAGGGGCTTCATTTTGTAGTCAACACCAGGAGTCTCGGAGGTTTACTACAGCACGTGCTGGTTCTGTTGGAAGTGGCATAAAAGGCTCCCTGCTCCCGTGATTATCTCGCCCCTCAAGGCCTAACAGCATGTTCCCAGACCTTAATTACACAGTGTCTTTTTCTTTCCACGCTAGGAACCTTTGTGAAATAGCTGTTATACCTCTATTCTTCCATAGTATACTTTAAATGAATGGCTGGAGTGTTAAGAACAGACTATTAACACAAATTAACCTGACTTTTTCTTATCGATTTAGCACATTTATTGCTGTATGTGCCACAAAGTTGGGGTAATTGGTTCTTGCAATTTATTCAAGATAGATCCATTATTTGGAATTCAACTTAGCCTTTAGATGCCTCCATAGATACAGAAATGGGATCATTAAATATTTAGCCTCTGTCTCTCAAGGATGTTAGAGCAGTTTGTATGCTTTCAAATTTTTTTCACTTAATATTTTAATCTTTCATTCACACATTTTAAGGTTTCTACCATAAAAGACCCACAACTTTTAATCTTTTCAAGCACAGAGTTTCTTTTCCTTTGGAAGGCTGCTTGAGTTTATTCTAACAACTGTTTCCCAACCCTGATTTTTATCTGAATGAGTTCTTAGAAAATACACCTCTTCCGATAGAGTTCATTTTAACTCTCATCCCTGGTAAATGTTTATACACGTGGCTTATTGTTAGAGCCTTTTGTTTCCTCATCCAGTTTCCTACAGGATTCACTTACGCAGCAGGTTTGTGTTTTCAAAACAGATACTGGCTGAAGAGGGGAGCATAATGGATGGGTAAAATCAGGACAATGTCAGTTGTCTGAATATTTACCCTTTAAAGGTCTTACCAGGCAATTTAAAAATGTTAAATAAAGCAATGTCCACTTGGGGAGAAGGAGCTTATCTGTGAGACAGGTTTTTATTAAATAGATATCCTATATGGCCTATGCATTTGATATGAGTGTTCCTTTCACCAGCCAAGTAAAATATCATCAATGAAACCATGACATCCCTGTCCCTCAGATTTGTATTCACTTTATTCTGCTTTCCTGCCTTTTGAATGGACTTGTCAATTTCCTGCTTTCCCATGGGAAAAACTTCAATGAGCTTTTATGTAGACACACATTTTTTTTTTAAACCTAAGCATGCAACTGTATGCAGTTAACCAGATAATATTAAGTCTGTTTTTACAAAACCACTGTGATGTATAATACATTTCTGGGTTGTTTTCTTTCTTTAAGTTGAGAATTACAAAAATTTTTTGAAAAAATTGCCATGCAAACCTTAAATCACCTAGACACAGCTGTATATGGAAGCACAAATCTGATAAATATTTACAATCTATTATATTATCTGCTTTGGTGATTAACAGCCCATAAGGAGATTTTACGCAAAGCTCCGGGTTTAATCTATGCAGGCTTTGCATCTAGGATGCTCCCCTGAACCAGTCTGTGATAGCAGGAAGTCAATGATGCAGTCACAATTTCTAAACTATGACAGTGAATTTTTTAAAACCCCGAGGAATTGCAGGCCCATTTACTCCATCTGTGGTACAAGTCGGAATAAACAGAAGCAGGGGTGTATGATACTTCAGTTACTGAATATAATGATTCATTCAGGCACGGAGGGCTAACAAAACACACATTAGTGTGCACTATGGGGGTTAGCATCTTACACAAAGTGAGGGCGATGAGCTTTTTATCTCCTTACCCAAACTGCCTGGAGAAGCAATCTAGCCTTAGGTTATTTCCAAAGCATGGAATAAAAATAGTTCAAATTAAGTGATATTTTTATAACTTGATGGGTTTATTTTCTATAACTAAGAGCCTCAGTTCCAAATCGTCCAGTGTGCTTTGACTGAAAAGATAAAAGAATACATATGTATAACAAGAGTAAAATCTGTCAGGCTATGTCTTTGTAACAGCAAACAATTACAATCACACAAGGAACCAACAAAAAAGAGCAAAGAAAACAATTAAAGGAAACTGTCATTAGCACAGGTTAGTCATAGATTCTTTTTTAGACACTGATTTGTTCAAGCAGTGCAATAATTAATTGATAGTCATTTGATTAAGGATCCATATCTACAATCCAAATGGTGTTCATTCAGATTTATCAGTTTTAGGGAATCCATCCAGAGCACAGTTTGAAATGTTAACAAATAAATAAAGCAAGAGGTTCTTCTTGAGTAACAGAACATCCTGGCAGTTATCATCGTTAAAGAAAAAAAAAAGTGCTAAAGAATTTTCTGACTTGAGGCTTATTAGGAATTACATTTGCTATTAATTCTATTTATCTATTTCTTTGTTTGAGTCTTTCTATAAAAAGAAAAGACAATGGAGTGACTGGCTAAATCAAAACCAAATTCACAATTCATGGACACTCTGTTATCAAATTCTTTGTCCTTTTTTCATTCTTTTGCCCTTTTCCAAGCTAGGAGAATGTATATACCTTTTGCACCTTGCATAAAAACAAATATATCAAGTTAAAATGAAGTGTAAGAAACTCTCCCTGGTGTCAGTAGTAAAATAATGAAAATGTAATATCATGAGACAGACTGATTATTGCCATAAAATTCCTGCTACCTATAACGGAAATTCTAGGGGCAAAAGAGAGAAAAGAAGAAACAATGGTGAAAAAATAATAATAATAGGAGGACTTTACTTGCAATGTTTACAAAATGATAGAAACAAAGAGAGAATTCATGGACATGGACAATAGTGTGGTGATTGTGGGGCTGGAGGAGGAAGAGGGCATAAAGTAGATAAATGGTGATGGGAATATTACATTTAATTAAATTATAAAAACAAACAAAAAGTAAGCAATTTAAAGCAAATACATCATAGGTTTTATGTCTTATAATTTAAATATTAGTGATTACCAATGTTGTGTGTGTGTGTGTGTGTGTGTGTGTGTGTGTGTGTGTGTGTGTGTTTAGCCTCAGGCATTATTGTCTATTATGTTGCATTTCTGGAAGTTACCTTTGATATGGTGGATTTAGGACGATAGAAGACAACATTTTATTTGACCCCCCCAAATAAGCAGTTTTCTTATTTTTATGTTTTCCAAATATATTCCAAGGTATTTTCACTTGTGCAAAAATACTGACAGTATATTGCCAATGACTAACAATTTACCTATTACTCGAGAGACAATGAATGGATGTGGAATTAAGTATTTATTGAAATCATCCCGTTTAAGCAAACATGATTACACCTGCTTTGGTATTTATAATATTTGTTTACATAGCTACATTTCCTACATTGTTAGAACCTCCTTGAAAGCAGGAACCCCATTAGTTGTTTCCTCATTACCTTTCACTGCACCTAATACATAATACAGCCTTATCAATACTTACTGAGTTAAAATAATTTTTCCAAAAAGCAAAGATATTTGCTTGAAGAAAAAATATTTGATGTTTCACTAAAAATGATTTAAAATAATTTGTCATATGTGGAATTTAATGAACTAACAAGCAAAATAAAGGCAGCCTCATAGATATAGAGGAGGCTGACAGTTGTCAGGGATGGGACTGGGTGGGGGGCATATAAGAAAAAAAAAAGAACACATGGACATGAACAACAGGGGGTTGATTGCCAGGAGGGATATGGAAGAGTGGAAGTGGAGGAGGGTATAGGGGAGACAAACAGTGATGGAAGGAAACTTGACTTGGGATGGTGAATACATAATATAGTGTACAGATGATGTGTGGTAGAATTGTGCAGCTAAAACCTGTATAATTTTTTGTTAAGCAGTGTCACCCCCATACATTCAGTAAAAAGGAAAACAAAAGTAATAAGATAATTTGTCATAAGGGAAATAGAAAGAACAAGTAAAGTGCTGAATTTTGGCTTAGGCTAACTGCCCAATTCTAATTAGACCATGGGCACATGGGCCTCCACTTATTTCCATGCTTCCTTTAAAGCCCTAGAGATAAGAGAACAATGATCGTGGCAGCCAAGCGAACCATATGGGAGCCAGTAGACCACAACTTAATTAGTGCTGAAAACTATGCCAGTAGTGTCAGCTTCTATTTTTATATTACTTCATCTTCAAAACTTCAAGTTTTAACAAAATTCACCACCTCGCTTTTGCATTTATCTTTTCTTAAAATATAAATGTTAGATAAAACCACAATCATATTTATAAAAGATATTTAAAATGAAAGCTCACTCACTACAATAGATAGCAAAAAAAAGTTTAAATCCTACCTTCTAAGAATGTATCAATATTTCAAATATTATTGATTTTTTAAAGTAAATTTTATATTTAAACAAATCAACCACAATAGTTTTATTTAAACATGGCATCTGTAGTATATTCCAATAAAAATATTCAAAATTAAGATATTAAATAAAGCCTTGACTTTCTAATCTTTACATCATAGCATATCATCTTTACAAAATTTTAGGGTAACAATATCTCTATTGAATAATTTGATAATGTAATTGATAAAGCAATGATTGATTCAAAAGCAGAGTTGGGTGCAAAATATTGGTCATCAGAATCTCACTCAGTACAGAGCTCTTGTAAAATAATTTTTTTTCTCCATATCAATGGGGAGAAAAAGGGAACATATCTACTATTCTTTGTAATATTTTAAGCAATAAAATAAAATTTAAAAAATATTTCTATTGATTTCAGAGAGGAAGGGAACAAGTTAGAAATATCAATGATGACAGAGAATCATTGATTGGCTGACTCCTGCATGCCCCCTAATGGGGATTGAGCCTGCAAACCGGGCATGCACCCTGGACCAGAAACAAACCCAGGACCCCTCAGTCTGCAGGCCAAAACTCTACCCACTGAGCCAAACCAGCTAGGGCCATCACTCTTTATTGAGACTAAGAGGTAAATGAAATCTCAAAAGAGCTACTTTCAATTTACTTAGCTATCATTTATATCTAAATTTTCTTAGTTTAAAAACACCATATAAAGAAACTTAAACATTATAATTTATATGCCTATCAAGAACAATTTAATTTTAGAAACTGAGATAATAATGAACACTTGAATTTTTCCTGCACTTTTCAACCTATTTTAAACACTATATTGGGATAAAGAAAAAAAAGTTGACAATCTGTAGGTATCAGATAAATTTAATTAATGCTTAACAGCATGGAGGTTATATTATTCTAATTAAATTACCAAGTAAGAATAAAATGACAAAAAGCTATGTCTTGTTGTTGGTTTTCTTTACTGCCTAAAACTCTTTTTTGTACCATGTGTTCCAGAAAGGTTGCAAATATTGCTGTCTGGACAGAGATCTGATCAAGTACCCAGAGGCTAAATTTCAAAACATTAACAGTCTTCAATAATTCACTTCTCCAACCACCAGTCTGCCATTGTTATATCTTTTAATGAATCAACTATGATATTAGTCATGTTGACTGTTTTAGACCCAGCTTAAATATTTTATATAATTTTTGCATAATGGTAGTGTTTTTCTTTTAAGGCATGATAAAGAAGTCTAAAGGGAAAAAAAAGAGAAGAAAAAGACCATAAAACTAGGTAATATGGTAATAAAGAAACTGGATGTTGGCAGCATTGAAACAATGTTTTTTTAGAATTATATAAACATTTAGTTTTTAGATTTATATAGTAAGTTTGACTTTTGAAAAAGAAACTTGACCTAATTAAATATCACAATATTATTTTCTCTTTTGTACTAAGTTATCTTTAAAATCTACCCTATGAAATCATAGTAATTATTACAAATATCTAATAAGTAAGCAGTTAGTATTATAATGAGATGTATTAGCTTTCGTGTTTTGAAATGGAATAATAATAAATGGAATACAAGTGAAAATATAGTATACACAGAAAAAAATCATTCAATTTTCAAGTTAGGGTTTTGGACATCTCAATTTTGTATAAAAGGGGAGGGGGGAGAAATTTACCAAAAAGCCTTCAGTGGTTTCTATTGATCTGGTAATACTGGAGTTCACCATACTATATTTTGTCACTTTATTTCACTTTAGACATTTTGTTCTTCAAGGCACATATCCCTGGGGTGAATGGCACCAGCAATGGCTTCTTTTGCTCAAGGAAGAAATCCTTGGAAATGGGCCCCCAATGGCAACTTAGGCAGCTGTTTCCATTCTACAATATTTTCTCATAGACGATGAAATGAGTTAAAGGGAACCAGAGTGACAAATAGAGTTCCCTTCAGACCCCTAAGTACTTACACAGAAGTTTTAATGACCACATAGCAAACATAAAATACACAATTGCTTCAACAAATGGGCCCTAGTGGGTAATGTACCTTTAGATGTAAACTGGTAGTATGATATAGGAACGAGTATTCTGACTTACACTTTGCACTCTTTTTCTCTCCTTTCTTTGAGAAGATTTTTGATAGGAGGAAAGTTTAAAAGAATGAGTTAAAATAATGACATTAATAGATTTTCAGTTTATTTATATAAAATGAATAATAAAAGAGATAGCACCAACATAGCAATTATGGTTTCTAAAGTTCACAGTAGGTGATTTGAAATCTGACAAGTAAAAAAAACAACAGAGTCAAACAATATGAAAGTTCAAAAGAATAGATATGCTTCTCAGCAGGGTCTAACAGGAAATTACCTTTAAAATGAAAATCTTTTCATTAAGAAATCTATTTTCTGGCCTCTGGATGGCTATCAGACAAAATATGGGGCAGACTGTTCAATACAGATAAGTTATATTAGTAAATTGGCTTTGAGGGTTATTCTGAAAAGATTCACCCTAGATTCAATCTAAAATTTGATTTGTTACTCAGGAAGGAATCTGCTCTTTGATTGGCAGAGAGCTATTTCAGCCCTTTTCTTACTCTGCATTGACCCATCCCCAGTCTCTCTAGAGCTCATCCCAAGAATGATGATGGTAAACAAAATTAATAATTGGCTTTAATTGAATTGTTTAATAAATGTATTAAAAATAACTTCTAGCTCTTAATGATTACTATTAGCAAATACAGGGTGGGGCAAAAGTAGATTTACAGTTGTGAGTACACCAAATAGTTTATTCTTATATTATTTATTAACTAGAGGCCTGGTGCATGAAATTCGTGCATGGGTGTCCTATAGCCCAGCCTGCACCCTTTCCAATCTGGGACCCCTCAAGAGAGGTCTGATTGTCCATTTAGGCCTGATTCACCAGACAACCCTCTCAAAATCCAGGACTGCTGGCTCCCAACTGCTCACCTGCCTGCCTTCCTGATTGCCCCAAGCTGCTTCTGCCTGCCAGCCTAATCACCCCCTAACCACTCCACTACCAGCCTGATCGAAAACTAATTGCTCCCCTGCCAGCTGATTGCCCCTAACTGCCCTCCCCTGCCAGCCTGGTCGCCCCTAACTATCTGCCCCACAAGCCTGGTTGCCCTCAACTATCCTCCCCTGGAGGCCTGGTTACCCCTAATTGCCCTCCCTTGCCAGCCTGGTTGCCCCTAACTGCCCTCCCCTGCCAGCCGAGTTGCCCCCAACTGTCCTCCCTGATAGGCCTGATCGCCCCCAAATTCCCTCCCTTGTAGGCTGATCACCTACAACTGCCCTCCCTGCTGGCCATCTTGTGACACCCATCTTGTGTCCACATGGGAGTGGCCATCTTGTGTGTTGGAGTGATGGTTAATTTGCATATTACTTTTTATTAGATAGGATTATTGTATTATCTTCCATGCAAACAACTGTAAAAATAATTTTCCCCACTTTGTGTGTGTGTGTGTGTGTGTTTGTGTATGTGTATGTGTGTGTAAATAGAAAGTAAGAGGGAAAACAAAAGTAATAAATAAATAAAATAATTTGCCATAAGGGAAATATATATTCTATATATATTCTTATATTCTAGTAAATATAAGAATTTTCTAGTATATTTGGTAACATAGCAACATAAAAATTAAGCAAAAACAAAGGTTAAAATATTTGCAATCTATAATACAGTTTTCTTTAGAGGATTTAAATTTGTTTCTGCCCATGATCTAGAGGATTAGACATTGCAAATAATCTTAACCCTATCAGGAAGTAAGAAGTCTGTTCAGCCCGGCCAGCATTGCTCAATGGTTGAGCATCGACCTCTGAACCAGGAAATCATGGTTCAATTCCCGGTCAGAACACATGCCCAGGTTGCGGGCTTGATCCCCAATGGTGGACATGCAGGAGGAAGCTGACCAGTGATTCTCTCTTCTCATTGATGTTTCTCTCTCTCCTGTTCCCTTCTCCTCTGAAATCGATAAGAACTTTGTTGTTGTTTTTTTCTAAGAAGAAAAAATTGACTTTGGTAGTGGGCACAGAATGGAATATATAGATGATGTGTTGTAGAATTGTACACTTGAATCCAATGCAGTATTATTAATCAATGTCACCCAATAGATTTAATAAGAAGGAAAGGAAGGAAGGCAGAGAGGGAGGAAGGGAAGCAGGAAAAAGAAAAGTGAGGGCATAAAACAATGCTAATGTACTTAAAACAACTTCACTTGTACACTTAAAAAAAATTGGCTGCAAAACATTGTAACCCAACGTCTAGCTCTGCCCAATCCTAGTTTCCGCAGTTCCTCAGAGATGTTATTGCTAAGTGTACTCCTTAGTAAATTCTCTGCCTGAAAATATTGTCAAAGAATTTGTCTCTCCTGGAACTATGACTAAAGAAAATAGGATACCCATACTAAGTAGAGTAGACCTCCTTAAATGTATCCCTTGTTACCAGCTAGCATGATGAGCAAATTTACCATTATTCATGTGCTCTTTTCTAAAGAAAGAAAATTTTTCTCCAACCTAAGCAAGACTAGGGACTCTTTCAAATCATCTCCTTCTCTACTTCAATTTTCTATCTCAATTCCACAGTTAAAGAAATACCATTACCAAACACAGGCATGCCATACTCATCTAAAAATCAAACAAAATGAAATTAATTCTCTCTGCCAATATTTATCAAACCACACCAACCTTACAAAAATATGGTGTATCACGAAATAAAGCAGCTATAGCCATCCTGTTGCTTTAATTATTGTTCTACAGCAGGAAGTACGTTTCTCATCTAGAATACAAGGTATCTAAAAAGAGACAGAGATCAACTATGTACATTTTTATACCCCTAATGAGCAACACAGTCCCTGGAATACCAAAATTATTCAATAAAAGCTTGTTGAATACAAAAATTTTTAAAACCTGGAGAGCACATTTGGGAATACATCATTATAAATACCTCTAAAAACACTATAAAATTGATGTTCAGTTCTAGAAAGAACTCTAGCATAGAACTTTAAACTTTATAATACAGTCAACCTTGAGAAAATTCAAGGAATTAAAAACATTCATGGAATTGAAAATTTTAAATTTAAAGATACTAAATTTTAAAAGTACACTAATCTATAATAATAAAAGTATAATATGTTAATTAAACTAGATGGCCAAACGGCAGAATGACCATCTGGACAACCTTCTGGATGAAGCTGGGGCTGTGAAGGCCAAGCCCCTTGCAGTAATTTTGTGCATCAGGCCACTAGTACATTAGTAATCAAGTAATAAATGCAACCCATGTTATCTAAAAATTCAATAAAAGTAGGATAACAGATTATCTAAAAAGAAACAGATAAATGTTTTAACTTAGTAAACAAGTGAGAAAATGTGGCTGAAAAATTAGATTTTACTTAAATAAAAAAGAAATCATAAAATGAGCTAAATCACACTAAATATTATTTTTTAAAGAAATATGAAATGAAGGCCACTTGGCCAGCTTTCTCCACCTGAGATTCAAAATGAATCAAAATATCTGACAGAAATTTTTTTTACTGATACTGGTGAGAAATCCAGAAAAACTGAAGTTTTAATGAAGCTATCATCTAAAACACTTCATAAGTGAAAGGTATTTTTTTCCTAATAAATTAGTTCATAAATAAATAAAAAGTAATTTCTATACAGCAGTCTGCTAAATTTTATATGGAAGTGATAGTAAGAAAGCCTTTATACAGTATGTGCTTTTTCCTTATTTGAATAGAAAACTATATCAATGTTTTATTTAGAGTGAAAAAATCATCAAATGTTTAATCCAAAACTGCCTTGAATTATAATCAGATGAAGTAATGTATTTCCTTAGGGGTGCTTAAATACATTTAAATTTTAAGTTCTTATTAACAATGAAAATAAAATAATGTGTAAGATTTAAAACTAGTAATCACTAAAAATGAAATATGTCAAAGCAATTATAGTCATTCACAGATATCTTTATCATATGATTCACTTGTCAGAAAAATTATTCAATAGGTAACATGTTTTTTAATTGGGCAAGCACTAACTATGAAAAAAACTGTGGCCATCATGGTATTATTGAGCTACATCATGGTATTGTTTTGAGTTTTTAAATGATATAACAATGACTTTACACCAAGAATCCAGTAATCCACTAACTTCACTCAAGAACAGATGATTTTTATATTTTTTAATTAAAGGATAATTGGCTTACAATATCCTATTAGTTTCAGGAATAACAGAGATTTAATTTTTACAAATATTATAAAATCATCACCATAACAAGTCTAGTTACTATCTGTACATTACATTCCCATATGTATTTATTTTACCACTAGAAAGAAGTTTGTACTCTTTTAACAATTCATTAAAATCTATAGTCAAGTCTTAAAACTACTTGTGCTATCTGTGAATGAAAATAGCAAAGCAAAGCCAAAGTATTCAAGAGATTAAGGGGGCCCTAGCCGATTTGGCTCAGTGGATAGAGCTTCAGACTGTGGACTGAAGAATCCCCTGCTTAATTCCAGTCAAGGGCACATGCCTGGGTTGTGGGCTTGATCCACAGAAGGAGGGGTGTAGGAGGCAGCCGATCAATGATTTTCTCTCATCATTGAAGTTTCTATCTCTCTCCCTCTGTCTTTCTCTCTGACATCAATTATATATATATATGTCCTATATAATAAAGTGGCAATATGCAAATTTACCATCATGCCCTCACAACATGACTGCCTCCATGTGGTCACAGAAAGGCCATGCCATGTGGTCATAAGATGGCTGCCACAAAATGGCTGGCAAGGGAGGCAGTTGGGAGTGACCAGACCAGCAGGGGAAGGCAATTATGAGGGACCATGCCTGCAGGCAGAAGCAGTTAGGGGCAACGAGGCAGGCAAGCAGTAGGGAGCCAGCAGTCCTGGATTGTGAGAGGGATGTCCATATGCTAGTTTAGGCCTGATCCCAACTGGCAGTCAGGCATCCCCCGAGGGGTTTCAGATTGGAGAGGGTGCAGGCTGGGCTGAGGGACTCCCCCTCAGTGCACAAATTTCGTGCACCAGGCCTCTAGAGTGTGTGTGTGTGTGTGTGTGTGTGTGTGTGTGTGTGTGTGTGTGTATGGCTAAGGGAAAAAACAAGTCCCTAACAACAATTTCCATATGACATCGAAAATCTATAATAATAAAAGTGTAATATGCTAACTAGACCAATCAGCTGAACAACCTTCCAGACATAATTCCAGATGTCGTTCCAGACAAAGCCGCCATGGCAGGGGCCGAGGCAGAGGTGGTTAGGGGCAATCAGGCAGGCAGGTGAGCAGTTAGGGGTGCTCAGGCAAGCAAGCAAACAGTTAGGGGCAATCAGGTAGGCAGGCAGAGTGGTTAGGGGTGATCAGGCCATCAGGGGAGAGCAGTTAGGGGCCATCAGGCTGGCAGGAGAGAGCAGTTAGGGGCAATCAGGCAGGCAGGCAAAGTAGTTAGGGGCTATCAGGCAGACAAGCGAGTGCTTAGGATTGATCAGGAGGGCAGGCGAGTGGTTAGGAGTCAGTGGTCCTGGATTGCGAGAGGGTGCAGGCCAGGCTGAGTGACACCCTTTCCCAAGCACAAATTTCATGCACAGGGCCTCTAGTTTAATATAAAATAATTGGGGCTAAAAAAGGCTTGTGTTTCAATAATTTCATAATTGTATCCTAATCTTTTTCCAAATGTGGGATGCCATTTAAATACATCAAAGCACTTTGGCCTGGGGCTTTACAAACAGTTATAATGAAAAACTGATGTTTTTCCCTACCCTTTAAAAATACAAATATAAGCTTGGTTTTAAATGGAAATTCAATGATTTAAAAAATGCTCACATGAAACCAAAATTACTGACTATAGCATTATTATATACTATTAGAATATTAGAAATGCTAAAGCTAGAATGCATTATAACATTAGACTTTCTTTTTTAATTATTTTTTTCTAATGAGAGGACCAGCAACAGAATAGGCCCACATTTGGGGCAAATAGTTGAATGCAGGTTTGACAGTGGCAGGTGCCTCCCAAGCCCCTGATGAACATTGCTATTTGATTATGCCACTTTTACCAACTAAATATGTGGCTTCTGTCTTTCCCCTTATAGCACTCCCGACAGTCACTTCTAATTGACTGATGCTGACAAAAGACCAATCTGCCATGAAGAAGAACAGAGAACTATAAGAATCAAAAGACCTATTGACTCTTATCTGGTGTCTGTCTTTCAAATTAAACCTATGCCCTTGCTTGTTTGGACAGAGCGTCTGTCCTCAGACTGAAGGGTCCCAGATTCAATTCTGCTCAAGGGCACATACCTGGATTGCAGGCTCAATTCCTAGTCTCATCCCAGGTGTGTGGGTAGCAACCAATTTATGTCTCTCTCACATCAATGTTTCTATCTCTGTGTCTCTCCCCCTCTCTTCCACTCTCTTTAAAAATCAATAGAAAAATATTCTTGAGTGAGGATTAAAAAACAAACAAAAATATCTATGTAGATGACAGCATATAACAAACTTGCTTAAGTGAAAAAAGGTACAATAGAATAGCCAAGCTAATATGTAAGCATATAACTCCAATCCAAACAAGTCATATTTCAACATCCTCTAATAAAGTTGAAATGTGATTTGGAAATGTGAAAGTCAACATTAGAATAAAGTAAGGTTAAACATAGTATGGACCTGAAAGCCCTATTTTTATAAACTGAAAAGAGCTAGGTTTTCCCTATGTGTCACAAAAGGGGGGAAAGGTATAGAAAGAAGAAAATAAAAGAACCTAAGGAAGGTTTTGAGTGAACCAGCGAGTGGAGAATAAAAATTGCAACAGAGATATTCTTAGGGTGAAAACCCAAAATACAGTTTATGGTCAAGTTACAAGAGTCATATCTTCCTTGTTGTGAAGCTCTTTTCAGGCCTAACCCCCATAATGAACCAATTGTACCCACTATTCTGTTGAAAACATCTCACAGGCATAATGAACTTTCATGCAACTTTTTTTTTCTATTAAAATATGCCAAACTTGATAACTAGTTTGATAAGAATATTTCTCTTACATTTACTCAGATATCTTGTTAAATACATGTTTTAAGAAATAAATAAGACATTCCAAATAGAAAATAGGTATAACTATTTAATATATGTAATAATTACTATATCTAATAATGCTATATATATGTTATAATATATAATACTATCATTACATATATTGTATGCTATCCTATGTAATAAAATAGTAATATGCAAATTGACCATACCTTTGATCAAGCCATGCCCACAGCCACACCCATCAGCCAATCAGGAAGAAATTATGAAAATAAACCCCAACCAAAATGGCTGCAACCACTGAGAGTAGGAGGGAGGCTTGGGTTTCCCCAGCAGTGGAGGAAGCCAAGCTTTCCACCTGCCCTTGCCAGCCTAGGCCTCCACTCAATACTACAAAGTTTCAATTATAGAAGATACATAAACCCAAGGAGCTGGAGAAAGCAGAGGCTAGGGTTGCTGGGGTGATGGAGGAAGCCAAGCTTCTACAGCCCTAGTGCCTAGGCCTCCAATATAGGCTATAAAGTTTCAAACAGAAATGGCTGTTGCCATGGAGCAAGCAGAAGGCTTGGCTTCACTCTAGGCTACAAAGTTTCAGTTGTAGAAGATAAATTAATCCCAGATCCCAGGGCCTCTGCTTGGGTTGCTGGGGGGTGTGGCCAGCCTGCCAGCCATCACAGACCCCTGGCCCAGGCCACCCCACACCCCAAGGGAACCCCCATCCTAATCCTGGACACTCTTCAGGGCAAACCAGCTGGTCCCCACCCATGCACCAGGCCTCTATCCTATCTAATAAAAGAGTAATTTGCAGACTGACCATCACTCTAACACACAAAGGGGCTGCCCCCAGGTGGCCAAAGATCCTGCCCCCATGTGGATACAAGATGGCCACCACAAGTTGGCCAGCAGGGGAGGACAGTTGGGAGGTTCCAGGCCTGCAAGGGAGGGCAGTTGTGGGCCATCAGGCCAGCAGGGGTGGGCAGTTGGGAGGAACCAGGCCTGCAAGAGAGGGCAGTTGGGGGTGATCAAGCCTGCAGCCAAGGGCAGTTAGGGGTGACCAGGCCAGCAGAGGAGGGAAGTTGGGGGCATACAGGCTGGCAGGGGAGCAGTTAGACATTAATTTGGCTGCCAGGGTAGTGGCTATGGGCTGATCAGGCTGGCAGGCAGAAGCAGTTAGGGGCAATAAGTGAGGCAGGCAGGCAAGCAGTTTAGAGCCAGCAGTCCTGGATTGTGCGAAGGATGTCTGACTGCCCGTTTAAGCCCAATCCTACCAGGATTGGGCTTAAACAGATAGTCGGATATGCCTCGAGGAGTCCCAGATTGGAGAGGGGGCAGGCTGGGCTGAGGACATCACCTGCCTCCTGTGCACAAATTTCGTGCATCGGGCCTCTAGTATGTAATATAATTACATACCATATATACAACATACCATTTAGATATGTGTATGGGCAAACATACCCATCCTCCACATTCACAAATGAAGAGACTCAAAATTGTTAAGCTATAAATTCTATCAAATGAATCAATCTGTAGATTCAACACAATTCCATCCAAAAATAGTTGTGTTGTATGTTTTTTAAGAAATTGATAGCTTGAAGATCTGGGAGATGGCAGCATAGTTAAACACCTGTATTAGCTGCCTCCCACAACCACATCAAATTTATAGCCAAAATACAGAACAACTGTCATCCAGAACCATTGGAAAGCTGGATGAGTGGAAGTCTTACAACTAGAGAAGTAAAGAAGAAAGCACACTGAGACTTGTAGGAAGTGTAGAAGTGCTAAACAGGCTGGACCAGCATCCAAGTGTGCCACTTTTTTAATTGGGAGGGTGATAATCTCTACAGAGGCCACCCAGAGGATCAAGGGATCTCAGCTCTACATCAGACCCTCAGCCCAGGCTCCCAGAGCTGAGAAAAGAAGTAAGTACCTATGGGCAGTAAGAGCTATGGGCTGTAAAAACCAGTATGGATTGGGGCTCAGTGACACAGAGGCTACTGGAGACCCAGCTTTTCCTCTTAAAAGGTTGGCACCACAGATTGAATTTATAAGGTCCTGTTTCTTCAGAGCTCCAGCACCAGCACAAGGCTCTGGGGAATATAGACACATATGAGGAGGAACTAGATTGTCTGGTATCTGGACAGGAACTCAGTGATGGCTTTCTCCCAGACAGAAGTGCTTCCAGGGATCATTTATCCTGTGCTGGGATCTCCCTGGTTGGTGCAGGGCTGACTGGCAGCCATTTCTGTTTGCTTTGCCCTGGTGATTCCCTAAAAGCTTCCTTCCCCACTCCTCATTCAATTTACAACCTTGCCCAAACAGAGGCTTTTGCATATGAATAGCCTGACCTGGCTCAGGCTATATATAATCTCTCAAACAAGCTGTAATTGAGTCAGGGAGCCTCAAACCTATCAATAAAAGGCCCCAGTACCAGCTTGCCTTGCTTCATAGCTGAACCTCATCTGGGTGCTTCCAAACATGATACAAAGAGGAGGAATCTGCAGATTGCTCTGTAGCCCATGCTAGGTGGCCCCAGGCAGTGGCTGACTTTGCAACTCCCTGGAGACCCAAGAGCCAGTGTACACAGTGGTCAGTGTCAGACCATATCAGATTACAACTCTACACATCCATAGTGGCACATTTAAGGGACAGACTCAGTGAGCACCAAAGCCCCAGTGAAGCAAGATCTGCTCCACAGGAGTATCTCTCCCACTGTAGTCACAGCTGGCCCTCACAAAGCCCCAGTGAAGCAAGATCTGCTCCACAGGAGTGTCTCTCCCACTGTAGTCACAGCTGGCCCTCACCAAAGCCCCAGTGAAGCAAAATCTACTCCACAGGAGTAGCTCTCCCACTGTAGTCACAGCTGGCCCTCACAACCAATTAATCTTGAGGTCAATTCCTCCACAGCAATCAAGTCTCAACTACATCAAGACTGTGCTCACAGCCCACAAAACGGTTCATCTATAGTGCCCAGCTCAGGTTGCTGGGGAGGCTGAGCCACTAGGCCCTATAAAACAGCTTCTACACAAGGTCATTCTACCAATTCAAGAAGGCATAAAGTCTCAACCCAGTACATAGAAACAAACACAGGGAAGCAGCCAAAATGCAGAGACAAAGAAACATGTCACAAATGAAAGAAATGGAAGAAAGGTTCTGTCTGAATTAATATGATGATAGTCTAAGGAGCCTGTAGGACAACTTCAAGCGTATCAACATTTACATTATGGAGGTAGCAAACGAAGAGAGAAAGATATTGAAAACCTATTTAAATAAATAATAATAGAAAGCTTCCCCTAGAAAGTGAAAGAAATAGACTTACAAGTCCAAGAAGCAGAGAGAGTCCCAAACAAGAGGAACCCAAAGAGGACCACACCAGGATACATCATAATTAAAATGCCAAGGGCTAAAGACCAAAGAGAGAATCTTAAAAGCAGAAAGAGAAAAGCATTTAGTTACTTACAAGGGAATGCCCAGATGACTATCAGCTGATTTCTCAACAGAAACTCTGCATGCCAGAAGGGAGTGGCAAGAACATTCAAAGTGATGAATAGCAAGGACCTACAACCAAGATTACTCTACACAGCAAAGCTATCATTTAATATTGAAGGTCAGATAAAGACCTTCACAGACAAGAAAGAGCTAAAGGAGTTCATCACCATCAAACCAGGATTATATAAAATGTTGAAGGGTATTCTATAATAAGATGAAGAAGAAAAATAAAAATATATAAAATATGAATAACAAAGGGGCAACAAATACATACCTATCAAAAACCAATATATACCTATCAACAATTAAATCTAAAAATCAAAATAAAAAAATAAGAAATCTAATAAATAGAATAAACTTGTGAGTAAAATAGAATCAGAGGCATGGAGACTGATGATTTTCAGAGAAAATGGGGTGAGGTAGGAAGAGAGTAAACAAAGATCTTATATGCATATATGCAATATATATGGGCACAGACAATAAGGTAACAAAGGCCTAGAGTGGGGCAAGTATAGAATGGAGGGGGGGGCTATGGAGAGATAAAAGGGGAACATCTGTAATAATCATAAATAATAAAGAGCTAATATGCTAATTAAACCAGATGACAGAATGACTTTCCAGAACAACCTTCCAGAATGACCTTCCAGAATGACCAGTGGGTGGGGCTGTGAGGCAGCTGGGGCTGCAAGGGCTGAGCCCCTTGCACGAATTTCATGCACTGGGCCTCTAGTCTCAACAATAAAGATTTAAAAAAAAATAAATTGATAGGTGGATTCTAATATATATATGTAAATTCAAAGGCTTTAGAAGAGATAAACCAATTTTTTTAAGGTAGGGGTCTTATACTACCTGATTGCAAAAATTACTGTATATTTTCAGTAATCTTCAGTGTTTGGTATTGGCAAAAGGCTAAATAGTTCAGTGGTATCAAATACATAATCCCAAAATGGACCCAGACATGCATGGCCATTTGTTTTTCAAAAGAGGTTCCAAAGCTATTCAGTGGGGGAAATGATAACCTTTTCAACAAATGTGGCTGGGACAACTGGTTATTCTATAAGGAAAAAATAAATATTGATCTTTAACTTCACCACACACAAAAATTAGGTAAGTTACAGAATTTGGAATTAAAAAGTTAACATTATACAAATTCTCAAAGAAAGCAGAAATACCTTTACCACCCCGGGGTAGGCAAAGATTTCTAAGATAGGTAATAAGTACAAAGTAAAAACACAAAATAGAATAAATTGGATATCAATTTAAAATATTGCTCATCAAAAAAAACACTATTAAAAATAAAAAGACAAATCACACATAACAGAAAATAATCAGAGCACATTTTCTGCCAAAGAACATGTAGCCAGAATAATGAATGTTAGAATTCGATAATAAAAATTAAGCCCTAATTAAAAATAGGCTATTTGATCCAACCTTTCACAAATGACAAATATGCACACGAAGTTTTGCAGAGAAATGCAAATTAAATTCCAAATGAGATTTCAATCACTACATACTCATTAGAATGGCTAAAATTAAAAAGACTCAAAATTTCTTAAAATTACATCAGCTGGATAGCAATATAACAAATCAAACTTCTTTGATAACTCAATACCCACAAAGTCTGATGCAATTTTGCAGCTTAAATTATTGCACTGGTTGTTTCCCACAACCTACTAGAAGTTTAGAAAATAATGCAAAATGACAGACACAATGCTAAGGAAAAAATAAACAAATCTGTATAAACTATAAAAAGGTTCTATCTGAATTAAGCTTTTTTGGTCTTTATTACACAGAATAGTGCAAAATAATATCAATTCAACTCCTTTACATAACTCATTTTTACTCCTTTGATATAACTTAGAGGTCAGAAGATTTTTTTTTCTTTCCAAACAGGCAGTATCTCCCTCACATCACTTCATTCCATTATGATGTCATTTTTGTAATTCCCTTTAATGATAACATTCTTGGTAATATATTTTTGGTTTCAGATTTTTCTTAGAGTATTTAATACTTTTAAGCTCCTCAGAGAGCAGTTATGACAAATAGATGCATATGAAAGTATTAGGCAAACCTCCAAACATCACTGCATTGCTATCACATAATTATTAGTTGTGCCACCTACTTGCTGAGCTCTAAATGAGTCTGCAAAATACCTCTGATAATTTTCTGGACCTGCTTAAAATAAAAGAATAAATCTTCCCATTAGATGTTACAAATACAACTTTTTCTATTATGTGGAAAAAGCTCTCTTCTCACTTTTTATGTCAATATAATGAAATCCAATCCCTAATGTTTAACTTTTCTCTTAAATGTCCATTCAATATTCCCTCACTTAAAGAGTCACCCAAAAATAAAATGTAAAATGTAAATATTTCTTCCTAGCAAACGATGAAAAAATTTAATTGATGCTCACAATATTACCTTTCAGACAGGCACTGTTGTTGGTTTTTGTTTGTTTGTTTTTTGTTTTGTCTGCCATTTTTTTAGAAATAAAATGCTTTTAAATAGCAATAAAATTGCATAACACACTTTTTACATTTATCGAACACTTTTTAAAAACTGTATGGTCCTTGGAAATAATGTTACTCAAATATTTCTCTGCAAACTGTAGGCATCTAGTATGCATTGGTAAGTAACAGAGTGTAGCAAAGCTATTTCTAAAAAATGTCAGATAAGCAGGTTAGAAAAACACATAGGGAAAAAGGGGCTGAATAGTAGACTGGAACATGGTTAAAGAAAACTGAATTTATTGATCACAATCAATATATTCTGTTTCATAAGCTTAAGATGAAAATGTCCAAAGTTTTAGAACTTGTTTTGCAATAATTCTGTACTCACATAAGAGTTTCAAAAATAGGCCAGTCCGGTCAGCATGGCTCAGTGGTTGAGTGTGGACCTATGAACCAGGATGCCAAGATTTAATTCCCAGTCAGGGCACAAACAAGCCCAGGTTTCGGGCTAGATCCCTAGTGTGGAACGTGCAGGAGGCAGCCAGTCAGTGATTCTCTCTTGTCATTGACATTTCTCTCTCTCTTCCTCTCTTAAATAAATAAATAAATAAATAAATAAATAAATAAATAAATAAATAAATAAAATATGTACTAAAAACAGTACACCTAATACACCAAGAAGATCCTCCACTCAGTTTATTTAATATTTTACTGAACCATAGAATATTTATCAAAACTAAGAAATTATCTTTGGTATAATACTTTTAACTAATATACCAGATGTATTCAGATGTTATAAATTTGAACTCTATGGTCTTTTTCGTGTTCTAGGATCCAGTTCAGACTAACACAGCATTCAGTTCTCAGGTTCCTCCTATCTGTCATTTCCTCAGTCCTCCCTTGACATTCACAACACTTTTGATGGGCACTGTTGAGTTATTTTTTAAACTGTCCTTCCATTTAGAGTGCGGTTTTCTCCACTAGAACCAGATTTTACATTACTGGGAAGAATCCTGCAGAGGTGATGCGCCCTTCTCAGTGTATTGTATCAGGGAATCTCTGAGGTCCATGTGTGTTACCAGCATAATCTTGATAGGTTGGATAAAGTGGTATTTGCCAGGACTCTGACCTCTATAGTCACTGTTTTCCCTATTTAATTATGAAATAAAATTTTTGGGAAGGACACTGGGAGACTCTGTAAATATTTTGTGTCTGTTCGTTTTATACCTGCTAGTTCTAGTATGTGTCAGTGAATCTTTTCTGTGCCAATTATGTGTTCCTCAAATGTTAGGAAAATGGATGGGAATGAGATGTATTTATTGGGAAGACTATCTTTTCAAGGAGGAGAGAATTCTTGGTCCTTTTTAAAGTATGGTGTAAAGGAAAGTGCTCACTATGAGACTGTTTAATACCAGCCTTGTCTTGGTCAAATTCAACCCTACTTTAGTCAAATTCCAGAGTTTTAAAACTTCAAATGTTTGTTTTCGAAGACTGGGTATTTAGTTTTAGCTGTAGAACTTAATATAATCAATTTAGAATGACAGGTCCATGAAAAATTTATTTATTAAAGCTACCAAGAACCTGTAGAAATAAGCCTTATTCTCTTCTCATCACTTATTAATTTGAAAAATTGTAATGAGATCCTTGGACATAAGGGATGTTAAACTTTGTCCAACATCTTCCTTGTGCTACATAATAGACGCATTATTTGATTTAAATCATCAAAATAATTTTATAAGTAAGATTCTATTATACTCATTCTGATAAGATGAAACTAAGACTTAAGTTATGGGATAATTCTTCCAATATCACAGAGCAAGGAATGGTGCTTGGTATAAAACCAACGGTGTCTTTTTCCCAAAGCCTGAGCTTTTCAACAGCACATACATCTTCTAAAGAAGAATTCTAAATAGGAACAAAAATAGTAAAAAAATGACAAGTATAAACTGGAAAAAAACATAACCATGCAGGAAAACAAAAGGTGTTCGGATGCATACCTGAGAGTACATTGTGCTCTTTCTATAAAACTGTGAAAATAAATCATGCTTATTTGAGGCACCATAACAATAAACAATGAAGAAAAATAGAATGCAGGGTGCAAAAACACATGCTGGCTCTGAATTCATCATATTCATGATAGCAGTTCTCCCAAATACCAAAAAAAAAAAAAAATTCTCACTGTGAACATGCATCATTTATGCCAAAACAGCAGAAGCCTATCAGTGCCAAAACAGTAGCAACAGGGGCCTTTGCAGCAACTCGCTCCTTCCAGGCTGAGAATGGAACTGAGCTATCAGGAAAGAAAACGTGCTTCAGGGATGTAAGGGAGCTAGCCTAAGGACAGAATTTGAGAAAAAATCTACCAGAAGAATAAGGATCCAACACAATCTGGGCCATCAGGAACTGGCACCTCTGATACAAAAGACACAGGACGGGCAATAAATCAGAGTTTCTGTTCATTCACACTGATTCACAAGAAAATATGTGAGAAAATGTGAGAAAATTATCAGCTAGTACTTTAAATTAAAACTTGTAAGCCAAGAGAATTTTAATACACCAAACAGATGGTATGAAATCAGGTGCAAAATGACTGCTACAGAAAGAGATACTAATCCAAGAGATAAAATTAATTCACTGTTTTGTTGTTTAATAGCCCATTAAAAAATTTAGTTTGTTGCATACCTCACATGAAAAAGTGCTTTCCATTTTGTTTGCATAACTAGATGCCCGTTGCATGATATTCGTGCAAGAATAGGCTCTTGCCCTCACTCCCAGCCACCCAGGAGCCAGCAAATCCCAGCTCTCCGGCAGCCTAGGAGCTGGCACATCCCCTCTCCCAGGCAGCCCAGGGCTGGCAAGTCCTCGCTTCTGTTTGGAGCACCACTCCAGTAGTTCCCTCTGCCACCCCCCCCTTTCCCTCATAGCAGGCTTCACACTGCTCTGTGGCTTACATATGCAAATTAACCTCCATCTTTGTTGGGTTGATTTGCATACTCACTCTGATTGGCTGTGGATGTAGTGAAGTGATGGTTAATTTGCACGTTTCTCTTATTAGGTAAGATGTGTATCTTAATAAAATTTGGATCTAGAATATATAAAATAAGGTAATAAAAGTGATAGTAAATCAGATAAAGTATGTTAGTATTTGCTGAAATGGTTTAGTTCAGTGGATAGAGCTCCATTCTGTGGACTGAAAGGTCCCAGGTTTGATTCTGGCCAAGGGCATGTACATTGACTGCGGGCACATCCCCAGTAGGGGGTGTGCAAGAGGCAGGTGATCAATGTTTCTGACTTTTTATCCCTCTCCCTTCCTCTCTGTAAAAAAAAAAAAAAATATATATATATATATATATATATATATATATATTTTTAAGTATGTTAGTATTTTAACTTTTCTTTATATGTGAGCCTCATCAATAGTTAAGTGATTAACTGTACATGATCTTTATGACAACTCTTTTTTTTAATGTCATTCAATTCTTTCCTACATATGTGTTACTCAACTGAGTGAAAGAGACAGAACACGCTGAAACCGGTTTGGCTCAGTGGATAGAGCGTCGGCCTGCAGACTGAAAAGTCCTGGGTTTGATTCCAGTCAAGGGCATGTACAGTGTGGGCACATGCCCAGTAGGGGATGTGCTGGAGGCACCTGATCAATGTTTCTCTCTCATTGATGTTTCTAACTCTCTATCCCTCCCCCTTCCTCTCTGTAAAAAATCAATAAAATGTATTTTAAAAAAGAGAGAACACTAAAAGAGGTGATCTAAAATGTTGTCATTTACCATAGTAATTCCAAGCCCTAAATAGCATTTGAATTCCAGAGACTAAAAGATAAAATTATGAGAACCATACAAATCATAAAGTCAAAGGCTTCTGAGGAGAAGGGGAGAGAAAAGAAATTCATATCTTCTCCCTTGGTATTGCCCTTTCCTTTTAAATTCTCAATTACATATCAGCATTCAATAAGCCATTTTTATTCAATTGGCAAAAATACACTGGAGTACCAATAGAAGGCGCATTTGAAAACAGCCAATGGGTATTCAAGAGTGGCTAGACTTTAGTTACTTATTAACTCCTGCTATAGTAAGTCAAATTCTCTTTCAGATAAGATCTAATTAATTTGCATTGAATATTTATCAGTAACATCAGAAGTTTAAATAAATAGTAGAAATCTCTAGAGAACAGCTAAGAATAAAAATCTACTAACCTTTTCAAGCTATTCTGCCAAATAAAGGATTTTTCTCTAAATATATTTACTAAGACTTTGTTAAGCGTGAAGCAAGATATGGTTTACACTATTTGATTTAGAAGAAATTCCAAAATAAAATGCTTTATAAAATAATGTTTGGGCTAAGTAACTATTAGAAAATCACTTAATATTATGACCAAGATATTTAATATGAAAAGATAATATTATATAATTCTATAATTTATTTCAAATTTTTATAATAAAAATCATCTTAGAAGGAAATAAAACTGTGCAAAAGGTAAACTACTAAGACCCTTGATATTTATTTCAACTATGTGCTTTTTGCCAAGAACATTTAAAATATATTGTAGAAAGCTGAGGTTATACTAGCAGTATCAATGAAGATATCGGTTATATCAGAATCCATCTATTTGAATGAGTAGTAACAAAATAAATAACTAATAAAATTTAATGTCTAAAAGTTGAGGCTTTTGTTTTATTAATAAATTTCACCAAAACATTTTGTGGTAGATGCACAGTGTTTTAAAGTAAATAGACTGTGGAATACAAAATTTCAGTATTTTATTTTCAACAATTATTAACTTCAAGAGGGCTAAGAAAAGCCAAGAAGCCTCATTCTAAATACCTCAACTGGCACCAATGCTTAAGCTATGATTCAAACCCAGAAATTCCCAGTGTCAATTTTCACAATCTGAATAACTGATTTTCTATTAAATCATGTTAATTATAAAACTTTAACCTGCAGCTGACAGACCTTTTTATTATTGAATGTGCAAAATAAATCAGCTATCTGTTAAAAATCATCTTTCTATCTTTTAATGAAAAGAAATGATTAGTTGGTAGAAATTCCCCATTCCAGGAATACAGGACACAAGAAACTTCCATTGTTCAAGGTGACTGGGCTGCCAAATAGAAGCCTCATCAGTCACTGAAATGCCCTTGAGCAGTACAGTTTTATGATATTTCTAAAGAGTCTGTTTGCACCTGAAAATGTTCTTCCACTTAAGAAATACATTCTGGAAGTAGACACATTTTCTCTCTATTCTATTCTCAAGCAAAAAGAGAGAGTTATTTTTCTTTATTGCCTTTCTTTGTTTTCCACGTGCACATTCAATAAACTGTTCTGTCAAGAGAAAGAGCAAAGGGCTCAATTCAATAAAAAATTGCAGTGATTATGCTATGCAATTTTGCTCCTGCTACTTTATCACAATTTGCCATTCAAGTGGACACTGCTATGCTCCTGGCTTTGGAGGTGGGAGGAGTCCATCAACTGTGCTGCAAGGTCATTTTGTGCCAGAAAGACACAAGTCCAATTGGAGAGCATGTCTGTCTGACTGTCAGCAGTCTTTGCATCGTAAACCAAAGTCACGACTTCATGCAACATAAACCAACAAAAAATTGATTATTATCAAGTAACACTTAATAGTTAGTGCCGAGTTAGTCCCTGAATAACCTAAGAAGCTGTTTTCAGCACATTCAGGCCTCTCAGGTATAACTTAACTAGTTACTGCTCTTTATTATGGCTCCACCTCCAGGCCGTTCTAACGGGTATGAAACACCAGGAAGGAGCTGAAGCTTGGAGGATGATCCAGTTTAGCTTCTTTTGTACATAGAACTGAAAGGGAAAAAAGAAAAGCACCTCTACTCTCCAGGATGGTCTAAGTCTCCTTTCAATCAGGCTGTTTTGCTGGAAACTGCCAACTTCAGAATCCATTCAATATCAACATAGTGAAGTTTTCTACAAACACCTTTATGCTTGTGCTACAATCTGCAGCATGCTGGCAGCTGTTATGGGACACTATGAAGATCGTTAAGCTATTTTACATTCTTCTTGTTTACACTAAGTCACCAATACCTGGTATGCATTTTACATTTATAGTGCATCTCAATTCAGACTAATCATAGCTCATGTGGCTAATTTCTACAGTACAGGAGACAACTCTAGAATCTTACAAGTAAAGCCAGATATGTAAAATATATATACTATAAGTATGTCAAGATCTCTACAATGCTCTTGAAATTAGAAAAGGTAGAAAGTACCCATCTGGGGAATCAGACACCATTCATGAGTACATGTGATTTTATCTATCTGGCTATGGTTTTTTTCCCACAGAGAGTATAAGATATTGTTTGTATATAGTAGGGGCTAGAAATATGCAAATAAAAACTTGAGGTGGAAAAGCAGCATGTATATGAGGAAGAGAATGCATGTTAGTGTGCCTGGAGGTGACTTAGAGAGGTAGGCAGGTGTGTGGCAGCTAGCTTGAAGGTTTTTGTTCCTTAATACGTGAAACATTATTTGTGAACTGGATACCAGTGATGGAGTCTGGCAAGAAAAGTGAGAACAGAAATAAAAGGCGTGAAACATCCAGAATCAGTAGGTCTTTAGAGTCTAAGAAATAGTTTACTACCAAGAGATTTTGATATTTTGAACCTGTGAAAGCAAGAAAATAAGATCACTAAACAGATATGAAATAACAAGAAAGGAAAATCGATATAATAGGTCTCACTGGACAACTTGACTACACAATATTATGTCATTGTGCAAACAGTATTCATACTAATAAATAAAATTCCTAATTCTTCGTATATCATCAGAAATCCATGATTTTAAAAACATCAGAATTCACATAATACAGTACATTCTAATTAAATAATCCATAATATGGTATGTGATCCACAAAAATCAACCATCGAAGTGACTATTTCAGAATCTAAGCTTCAGCTAATAAAGAATATAGGTGAATATGTCACAAATGAGTAGGCAGTTATATGACAACTATAGTGAAACCTTCTATAGTACTCTTTGTGGGGTATTTATTGGGTGTGAATTTTTAATAAAATTCTCAGAAATCATTTTTCATCCCTTATATTTCAGTAAACAACCTGAAAATTGTATGTAACCTACTTTAAATGTATACATATCTATTTTTACATCCTTTTGTTTTTATCATTGTCTGTTTTGTACCTCGTGACAGTAACAAAGAAAAACAATAACCATTTTAGGAAGAAGAATATATTCAATTTTTAAAATATTTTAGCTCTAATTTTTTAATTCTTGGAATTAAAATATTTAAAAGATCTAGAATTTAAATAATATAGTTTGGGCAAAATTTATAGGATCCAATTAGTAAACAATAAAATATTCTTCAAAGCTAAGCTGTTCAAATTTTGTCTGTCACGTGGCAATGCATATTCTGTATGTATCAACTTTACTGGTTTGATCAACTAAGTACTTGTACAAATAAAAATATTCAGACTTTTTATCTTTAAGTTGGACTTTTTAGTAAGTTCTGTCCAGAATATAAAAGATCACTATGCCTTTTCTTTACTGTTGCAGATTTCTCACTGTTATTATTTTAATTAATCAGGTCCTATTCATAGAAACCTGTATATCCCCTATCACACACACACACACACACACACACACACACACACACACACATTATATACTGATGCCTTTAGAGGAAAAACTTCTTGAAACTTACAATTCAAACAGCTGTTCAAATAAATAATGTATGATGCAGCTGGCTGATACATGGGCCTGAGTGTCCAATAGTAGCAGATGTCCTAGTTTTATGAATGTGCTAGTAATGTCTTAAATTGACATTGAAACAAATTGTGATGCAAGTCTACAAGTGAGCATGTGATTAGAGAAATAAAAGATTGAATATGTTTTTATAAAATTTTCTGTAGATATAGAATAAAATGATTTTTAGCTAAAATATATGAAAATATCCTATAGCCTCCAAATGAATGGATATATTTTTGTTCCTTTGTTTTAGATAAACTACTAGCCCCCTAAACTTACAAGTGAGTATTATCTTAAATTTAGAAATGTGTTTACAATCTAGAGAAATAGCAATTCAGGTAACTGACATGCATCTGTCTACAATGACATTTATTTAGTGACTTGGTGTGGACCTGTCTGAGCCTAGAATTGCTGGTAAAGGCTAGAATGAAATATCTTAAACCAAATATTTAATGAAAACATTAAACTATGACATTAGCCTGGCTGGTGTGATTCAGTGGTTGGGCATTGACCTATGATTCAAGAGGTCATGGTTTGATTCCCCTGTTAGGGCACATGCCCGGGTTGTAAGCTCAATCCCCAATGGAGCAGGAGGCAGCAGATGGATGATTCGCTCTCATCATTGATGTTTCTCTCTCCCTCCCTCTACCTTCCTTTCTGAAATCAATAAAAATATATTTTAAAAAATGTTGGATAAGCCCTTCAAGAATATCCACTTATAATGGGGAAAAAAGATAATTGAACAAATAATATTTTAACTCCAACAAGTGAAGGGTGCACACACAACAATAGTAGCATAGATGAATACAATATCCCCCTCTTATCTATGATTTGCTTTCTGGGGTTTCAGTTATTCATGGTCAACCAAAGTCTAAAAATATTAATTGAAAAATTCCATAAATAAAGAATTCTTAAGTTGTAAGTTGTGCACTGACCAGCACAATAAAATTTCAAACTTTCCCACTCCATCCCTGTGAGGCAAGAATCATTCCTTTATCCGATGGATCCACTCCATATATGCTATCTGTCAGTCACTTAGTAACCATCTACGTTTTCAGACTGCCTGTTGCAGTATCCCAGTGTTTATGTTCAAATACCTCTTAAAGTAGCCTAAGCTACATCACAATGCCTATGTCATTCTCTGCACTTCATTTCATCACGTAGGCATTGTGTGATAAGAAAGGTGGTGAATATAGTACAATAAATGTTCTGAGAGAACACATTCACACAACTTATTACAGTGTATTAATTGTTCTATTTTATTATGTTACTAGAAGCCGATGCATGAAGATTTGTGCTAGAATGGGCTTTCCTTTCCCTGGATTCTGGAACAGCCTTTCCACTCCTGCCCAGCCCCTTTCTGCTCTGGCCCCGAAATCACCTCTTTCTGCTCCAGCCCTGCCTTCCCATGATGCCCAGAGGCCCTGAGAGATAGGGGTGGAGCAGATAACACAAGCATCCTGCCCCCGTCACTCGGTGCCTGTGCATGCAAATTAACCGCCATCTTTGTTAGGTTAATTTGAATATCACTCCTTATTGACAGGTGGTGTAGTGGAGGTACAGTCAATTTACATGTTTGTCTATTATTAGGTAAGATTATTTTTAATCTCTTACCATGTTCAATTTATGAATTAAACTATGTCATAGGTATGTATGCATGTGTGTGTGCATATATGTATAGGAAAAAATATATATATTTTACCTAATAATAGACAAACATGTAAATTGACTATACCTCTGCTACATCTACCAGGGAATCAGGAGTGATATGAAATTAACCCAACAAAGATGGCAGTTAATTTGCATACACAGGTGCCAAGCTACTGGGGGTGGGTGGGACACTTGCGTTGTCACCATGGTGATGACGCAGGTATTCCATCCCATCCCCAGTCTCTCAGGGCCTCTGGGCAGCATGGGAAGGCAGGGCCAAAGCAGAGACAGCTCTGGAAGTGGGCTGGAGTGGAAAGGCAGTGCCAGCAGCCAGGAAAATGAAGGCCCATTCTTTCATGAATCTTTATGCATCGGGCTTCTGCCTTTGCTCTGGCCTGGAGCTGTCTTTCCACCTTCCCACGCTGCCCAGAAGCCTGGAGTGGCTTTGGGCAGTGCCTATGTATGCAAATTAACCTGCCATCTTTGTTGGGTTAATTTGCATACTCAGTCCTGATTGGCTGGTGCGTGTCATGAAGATACAGTCAATTTGCTTCATTCTCTTTTATTAGTGTGTATGTATATATATATTATCTAATAAAAGAGTAATATGCAAATTGACCATACCTCTGATCAGGTCACACCCACAGCCATGCCCACTAGACAATCAGGAACAAATTATGCAAATAAACAGCAACCAAGATGGCTGCAGCCACTGAGACAAGGAGGGAGGCTTGGGTTTCCCTGGCAACGGAAAAAGCCAAGCTTTCCTCCTGCCATAGCTGGCCTAGGCCTCCACTCAATGCTACAAAGTTTCAATTATAGAAGATATATTCCAACAGAAATGGCTGCAGCCCTGGAGCTGAAGAGAGCAGAGGCTAGGGTTTCCTGGGCAATGGAGGAAGCTAAGCTTCTGTAGCCCTAGGGCTAGGTCTCCACTCTAGGCTACAAAGTTTCAGTTATAGAATTTAAACAGAAATGGCTGTCCCCATGGAGTGAGCAAAAGGCTTGACTCCACTCCAGGCTACAAAGTTTCAATTTTAGAACATAAATTAATCCCAGATCCCAGACCCTCCGACTTGGGTCACTGGGGGACATGATCAGCATCCAAACCACCACAGGCCCCTCTCCCAGGCTGCCCCATGCCCCAAGAGAACCCCCACCTTGACCCGAGACACCCTTCAGGGCACACCAGCTGGCCCCCACCCATGCACCAGGCCTCTATCCTATCTAATAAAAGAGATTGACCATCACTCCAACACACAAGAGGGCTGCCCCCATGTGGTCAAAGATCCTGCCCCCATGTGGACACAAAATGGCCACCACAAGATGGCCAGCAGGAGAGAGCTGTTGGGAGGTTCCAGGCCTATAAGGGAGGGCAGTTGGAGACTATCAAGCCTGCAGGGAAGGGAAGTTAGGGGTGACCAGGCTGGCAGAGGAGGGAAGTTGGGGGCAAACAGGCTGGCAAGGGAGCAGTTAGACATTAATCAAGCTGGCAGGGTAGTGGTTAGTAGGTGATCATGATGGCAGGCAGAAGTGGTTAGGGGCAATCAGGGAGGCAGGCAGGTGAGCAGTTTGGAGCCAGCAGTCCTGGATTGTGAGAAGAATGTCCGCCTGCCTGTTTAGGCCCGATCCTACTGGGATTGGGCCTAAAGGGGCAGTTGGACATCCCCCGAGGGGTCGCAGATGGGAGAGGGTGCAGGCTGGGCTGAGGGACATCCCCCGCCCCCCATGCTCGAATTTCGTGCACCAGCATATATATATATTCCAGTACTATCCTTGATTTAGGCATCACTGGGGATCTGGAAACATATCCCTGCTAATAAGAGAGGAATACTGAAAGGCCATCATGAACAAAAAGGGAAGTTAGAGAAATTCTCATAAAGGAGATGATTATCATAATGATTTTAGTCAATATATTTCTTGAGTATACAACATAGTGGTAAGGGAAATTATTCTAGGCAGATGGAATAACATGTGCACGGTTAGGTATAGTTGCAGTTGCATAGTAACTAGGTCTTAAGGACTAAAATACAAATTAAAAAGTGAAAGCAACAGTCTGGGGAGGAAGACGGGAGGTCATAAATAACCATGTACTATGCTAAAGAGCTTAGACTTAATCCTGTAGGCAATGGAAATCTACTTAAATATTTGAGATCTGGAGGAATATATATATATATATATATATATTGGATTTTTTTTTTTACTTTGGGAAAGTAAAATTCCTCCATTTCACTGTACTGAAAATAAAACAGTATGAATACATTGGAGATATATATGAGAAGACATTGAAGTAATTCATATGAGAAAATATGAAGGTTTGAGCTAACACAGTGAGGATTGAGGCCATTTCCTTAGGCAAAACCAATCTATGTTTTCTCAATGATCTCCTCAAGAGCCAAACCCTGGGTTTGGGCATGAAATTTCTCATAAATTTGAACCAACCTTCTTTCCTAACCTGTTCATCTATTCCCCCTATGTTCTCATCCCAACTCCATTTCAATACACTGAATCACTTTTCCAGAATAAAATCTTGTCTTCCCTATCTGCCCCTCCCCTAAACACAGTCATTCATCGTTATCCAACAAAATTAATTATAGCTCTTCTTTCATGTCTTTCAGAGTACTTCAGTTTTATTCCTATAATTCTTAGAATAATATCATCTATGTGGTAGAGTCTCAATAAATGTTTGGCTAATTTAATTTGCCTTCTTGCCTCAGTACATGAAGTAACAAATTCGGATCGTTCACTCATTTATTCAAGATAAAACAGTTCATTCATGGCAAAGTCAGGGTCATAATTTAATCCAAGACTAAACTCTCAGGCTACCTCATTTTTGACCACTCTGAGATTCTTAAATGTTATTGAAAGCATTTTTTCATGTATCTTGGCTATCTGTATGTTCACTTTGGAGAAGTGTCTATTTAGGTCCTTTGCCCATCTTTTAATTGGAAGATTGTTTTCCTTTTGTTAAGTTGTATAAATTCCTTATACAACTTTGGATATTAACCCTTTATCAGATGTTCATGAGACTCTTAACTGTAATAGTCAAATTGCCTACAGTCCAGTGGTTGCTCTGTTGACTAATGAGTTTGCCGACCACTGACCTACACTCGCATTTCCAATAATAACAGACTGTTATTATTCCTTGTGATTAAGCCCCTATCCCAGTGGTCAGCAAACTCATTAGTCAACAGAGCGGCAAACCGTAGCCCGCGAACCACATGTGGCTTGCGAGTCGCAGTTTGCCAACCACTGGCCTACACCAAGATGTTCCTCCAGCATTACAAGCTCAATAGAGTTATATACAAATTAATTGGCTTCTCAAGTATTTCCTACATCTCATGCTCTTGTCAGTATTTGTTAATTCATTCATCAATGGTTAGTCATCTATATATATAAAACCTGAAAGTCAGTTTGAATTCATCTACCCTCATCAATGGCTTCAATTACTCCCCAAGTTCTGTCAATTTTACCTCTTTGGTACCTCTTTATTTCATTTTTACTTTGTGCCAGACTCTTGAAATAATAGCATAACTGTTCCTCCTACTGCCATTAAATCTCTCTGATCCAATCTATTCTATACAACAAAACAAGCTAATCTTCATAAAGCAAAATGTTAGCCATGCCAATGTAACGGTAAAATAAAGTTTTAATGCCATTAAACACTATTTTGAAGTGTTTAGCTAATACAATTAACCAAGAAAATTAAATATTTAAAATATATGTTGAAAAAGAAAATATATCTTCTTTCTAAATAGCATTATTAACAATGATATTCTTACTATTAATTTTTAAAATTATAAAATATCTGAAAACTATAACAAAATTTTCTTATATTGAAATTAAACTTAATAAAAATTAACTACTTAAAATTATATAATACTGTTGGAAAATCAATATTATGAGAATAAAAAGGTATAAGTAGAGATAAATTCCATTTTATTATACATTATGATAATGTACCATAATATGATTGAAAAGCAATATGTAATGCAATTTTAATGTTAAAATCATTACTTTTTATTGCTTTTTTTGAAAATCAAAAAATAATTTTAAGTAAATACAGAACATATGCCCCCAAAAACCTGAGAAATGTTTTTTTTGGGGAAATCAACAGTATAAAGAAATTTGTTCTACCAGTGTAGTAATTTACTATTGCTACATAAAAAATCACTACAAAATTAGGTGCTTAAAACAATACCGATTTGATACCTCACAGTTCTTTAGGTCAGAGGTTCAGCACCAAATAGGTTCTCTGCTCAGAAAATAACAAGATTAAAATCACAGGGTCACTTGGCTGCTTTCTCACCTGGAGCTTAGAGCATTTTAGATAATGGTGCAGGAAGTAAGATTTATGTATGTGGGTCCTTTCCACAGAATTACTTCACTCTGCCCCTCTTAACAAGGCTAGAGATACGGAACTGAACATGCATCCAGGCAGAGGTAAAAGCTAGCATGTCTCATGTAGGGCCCAGGCCACTGAATGATGGAGAAGCAAGCACATAAATAATAGTCATGCCATTGCTTTCTTTTTTATGTCCCCACCCTTCCTTTAACTCAAAACATATTTTTTAAATTTTAACAATCCTCATGTCACCTTGTTCGGTGCAAAAATATTACAATCTCTCCTCTTTGGGGACTATTCAAAGAGAAAGAGACTACCACCTCAGAATTTTCACTCATTTTGAAGCTAGCATTGGGTTTAGAATACATTGTCCTAAACATAATTTCTTCATAACAATTTCTGTTCATGTAATCCAATGCATTTTTTGAAAAAGTATTCTTTGTCTAACCATATTTTAGGCAGTATCAACATTTTCCTCTAAAAAAAGAGAGAATATCTATTTC
Organism: Antrozous pallidus; assembly: GCA_027563665.1. Classification (NCBI taxonomy): domain Eukaryota; kingdom Metazoa; phylum Chordata; class Mammalia; order Chiroptera; family Vespertilionidae; genus Antrozous; species Antrozous pallidus. Next base: position 65,685,516 of record CM050521.1, read on the forward strand.
ATTCCAAATGCATCTTAAAATAAATGCAGTTAAGCTTACACAATATTAACCACCAATTGTAAAATTTGGTGCTGGTCAACAGCAACATTTTGAAAGCAACTTTAATACTACGGTTTTAGAGAGGAACCAAGATGGCAGCATAGGTAAACACCTAAACTGCAGCCTCACACAACAATTTCAAAACTACAACTAAAAGACAGAACAGACATCATCCAGAATTACCAGAAGGCTGGCTGAGTGGAAATTCCACAAATAGAAGGAAAGATAGGACACTGTGACTCAGAGGAGCAGTGAAGGGCAGAATTGCAGAGACATGCATGAGCAGAAAGAGCGGGCAGCTGAATACCCAGATGGTTTTCTCCAATGGGAGGGAGACAAATGCATCCCACTGCACTGATTCCCCAGGTCTGGATGAGTCTTGGGAAACCCAGACTCATATGGGGTGAAACTGGACCTTAAGGAGGAAGCACGCTGAAACTCAAGAGCTACAAAGGAACGCGAGCATACAGAGAGGATGAAACTTGATCTCTAGTTCGGGAGGGAAAAAAAAAAAGGAAACCATCGGCCTGCATCGTTTTCTAACCCTGAGTGAGACTTTGGGTGTGCAGACTCATTTAGGGAGAGACTAAACTGTCTGGGAGCAGGCAGAGCTTGGCAGGAGCTTTCTCTCAGAGGTGGGTGCAGCTGTTACTGTGGGGACAGACACCCAGGCACCACTTAGGGTGGAGCTGACGGGAAATCAAGGCTGTCTGGTCAGCCTGGAGACTCCACTCATCCAACCTGAACACAGCATAAATACAGCTGATCCTCATAGCCAATTGGCCTGGAGGTCAAACTCTCCCAGTGATACTAACAACAATCTAGGTTTAACTACAACAACACTGTGCAACCCATAAAGGGCTGAACCAAGAGTATCTACCTAAGGTAACTAGGAAGGCTGAGTCATTGTGCTCTAGAGGACAATTACCACATAAAGCTACGTGACCCACTCAGGGAAGCAGCCAAAATGCAGAGTCATGGAAATAAATCACATTTGAAAGAAATGAAAGGGGAAAAAAATGACTGGACATAGAGTTCAAAACTATGGTTATATGGTTTTTCAAGATGCTCCTAGAAAAGGTCAATGAACTTAACAAGACCCTCAAGAATATGAGCGAGACCCTTGAGGATATAAAAAAGGACCAACTAGAAGCTAAGCATACACTGACTGAAATAAAAAATATTATACAGAGACCTAAAATCAGACTAGAGGATCCCCAAGAATCAAGTCAAAGATTTGAAATACAAAGGAGCAAAAACCACTCAACCCGAAAAGCAAGAAGCAAAAAGAATCCAAAAAATTGAAGATAGTGTAAGGAGCCTTTGGGACAACCTCAAGCATACCAACATCTGAATTAAGGGGGTGCCAGAAAAAGATAGAGAGGAAGATATTGAAAACCTATTCAAAGAAATAGTGACCGAAAACTTCCCCCACCTGGTGAAAGAAATAGACTTAAAAGTCCAGGAAGTGCACAGAAACCCAAACAATAGGAATCTAAATAGGATCACACCAAGACACATCATAATTAAAATGCCAAGAGCAAAAGACAAAGAGAGAATATTAAAAGCAGCAGGGGAAAAAAAAAAACCCAGTTACCTACAAGGGAGCACTCATATAATTGTCAGCTGATTTCTCAACAGAAACTATGCAGGCCAGATGGGAGTGGCAAGAAATATTAAAAGTGATGAATAGCAAGAATCTACAACCAAGATTACTCTCCCCAGCAAAGCTATCATTCAGAATTAAAGGTCAGATAAAGTGCTTCACAAATAAGAAAAAGCTAAAGGAGTTCATCACCGCCAAACCAGTATTATATGAAATGTTGAAAGGTATTGTTTAAGAAGAGGAAGAAGAAGAAAAAGGTAAAAATAAAAATTATGAACAACAAATACACATCTATCAACAAGTGAATCTAAAAATCAAGTAAATTAAAAATCTGATGAATAGGATAAACTGGTGAATATAATAGAATCAGGGGCATAGAAAGGGAATAGACTGACAGTTCTTGGGAGGAAAGAGATGTGGGAGGTGCAGCAAGAGACTGGACAAAAATCGTATATCTATGGATGAGGACAGTTGCGGGGAGGTAAGGGCAGAGGGTGGTTTGGGTACCGGGTGGAGGGGAACTATGGGGGGAAAAAAGAGGAACATTGTAATTAATAATCTGAACAATAAAGATTTATTAAATTAAAAAAATACTATGGTTTTAGATTTGAAGAGCTATTGTCATTTTTAAGACCTAGAGAAGAGCTCACAAGGGCTGTTAAGATAAAGATGGTTCCTTATTACTGCTATCTATCTAAAGGACAGATAATCAATTGACAAGTTATCTTCTATAAATTATGTCATGTAATAATTCTGCTTATTACTAGAGGGTAGTATCCTATATCATAAAGAGGTAATATGCAAATTGACCCTAATAACCTCATGTCATAAGATGGCCAGCCCCATGTTGTCACAAGATGGCCATGCCCATGTCATCACAAGATGGCTGCCTCCATGACACCACAAGATGGTTGCCCCCATGTTGTCACAGGGTGGCCAGCAGGTAAAGGCAGTTGGAGGTGACCAGGCCTGCAGGGGAGGGCAGTTGGGGGTGATGGAGCTGGCAGGGAAGCAGTTAGGTGTCAATCAGACTGGCAGAGGAGCGGTTAGGGGATAATCAAGGCACGCAGGCAGACGAGTGGTTAGGAGTCAGCAGTCCTAACTTGTGAGAGGGATGTCTGACTGCCTGCCAGGGGTCTCAGATTGGATATGGTACAGGCTGGACTGAGGGACACCCCTCCCAAATTTTATGCACTGGGCCTCTATTTTCTAATAATGTTCAATGAAGAATTGGTTATCTCACCCCCAAATGGTCAAATAATCTTAAGAGCAATTATTAGCATATGAAAATTCTTTTATAAATCTGAGTCTATTTAAAATAATTTATCCAACTCATGAATAGATTTATGCTGCAGGATATTTCCATCTAATCCTTTCCTTCTTCTAATCCACAACCTTGGAATTAAAATGAGAAGCTTGTGCCTTTAATGAATGCACAAATACAGTATTAATATTTACTCAACAATATTGCTTAAATTTCCCACTGCAAATGAAAATGGCCAAACTCATTTGCATTGATAATTACTCAGCATAGATTCAATTAGCTCACACCAGTTCTTTTATATCTTTAACATATACAATAGGTTGGATAACTGCATGTCTCTGCATATACTTTTTTTTCTAATGCTCTAACAAGAAATATTGTGTTAAATGTGCCAGTTTAAAAAATAATTAACCAGCCTGAAACTAGAAAATTCTTAATAAGAACAAAAAGAACAATCTCCTAACAGAAATGGTAGCTTAATGGGTGTAGCAAAATAGTTTTTTAATTTATCATTATTGTTTAAAGTATTATGTGTTTTTTTTCACATTGACTCTGAATGTCACAGGTAAGAGGAAACTATGTTTGACTAAAATAACAGTTCAATAAATGTTTGAATATGTTTTTATGATTAGACTAATTAGATACAAATTTATGTAAAAATAATGTAATTTGTCTCTTTTTCTTAACATACCTGGAAAGGGAATAAAGTTTAAGGTATAAATTTTTTTCAGTTGGTTTGGTATATTTTTAATTGTTTTCTTGTTGCCAAAATAACCCAAGTTTATCTCTTCTGTTCCTCAAGATATTACTCTATTTAAAGAAATATTAAATCTTCTAGTTTATCTAAGAAGGCCATAGCCTTAATCTCTTTTAATTAAAAAATATGAATATTAGGGGCATTTAAAGCTGCAAAACAATGAAGAAGAGCCACTTATAGTAAGAAAATCCCTGATGTTTCTCAATGTTTTTTTGTTTTGTTTTATAATAAAGAGTAAAGCAAAATGTCTCAGGCCAAAGACAATGTACTTCAAGGTTTACTGACCCTAATACTTGCCTGGTGCAACATTCTGAATCTTAGCACACATTTACAGATGAGGAAGAATAATTCGTATTATAGGAAATCTAAATTAAAAGCAGAAATTTATTCACTGAATTGGCATTTTGGGGTTTGGGAATAACTAGTGTTATTTTCAGCAAATACACCTCATCTCTGACTTTTAATCAAAGAATAAACTAAAATTTTTATGAATTTAGAAGTACTGAAATCATATCCAGCATATTTTCTAATAAAAATGCTATTATATTATGTTTGAGAGATTTTTAATTATTTAATCATTTGACATATTTTTATTTCATGTTGATTTACTAATTTATTCCATGTGTGGGGGGTTGACACTATTACAGTTGTCCCCCCTTTCTTCCCTTTTATCCACTCTCACTCAGCCCCCACCCACCTTCCCTCTGGCCATCACCTCTCTATTGTCTATGTCCATGGGCTCTGCATATATGTTCTTTAGCTAATCTCTTCACCTTCTTTCATCCAGTCTCCCCCAGACCCCTCCTCTCTGACCTTTGTCAATCTGTTCCATGTATACATGCCTCTGGGTCTATTTTGTTCATCAGATTTTTTTTCATTAGACTCCACAAAACAGGCTATTAATGAAAAAACTGATAAAACTCCAATAAGATCTGTAATTTAGTTAATAATAGTATACCAATGTTAATGTCCTAAAAACAAAATAATACTAAGAATAAGGATGTTGTACCCTTTGATGTCTTCCAACACAAATACAGGATGGGCAAAAGTATGTTTATGGCTGTGGGTACATATATTAATATTTATTAATTATTGTATTATTTTCCACACAAACAACTGTAAACCTACTTTGCTTCTCTCTGTATTATATAAGCCTATACTGTGCTACTGGTCACATGCATGCAATTAGTTAATATCTATTAAATTAATGGTGAAAAGAATAAGTAAGTGATTGAATTATTTATTACATTAAGTGTTGTTGCTTCTATTATTTTCCACATAATCTCTCACTCAGGAGCATTTTCATCAGAATCACTCTGAGAAACAGAATGCTACTGTTCAGCTTTTTGGTTCCATTTCAGCCTGATCTACCAAGACGGAATATTTGCAGATGGGGTAACTTAAGGCTAGCTTTTCAATAGCTCCTGAGGAGACTTTTGTGGAAACATATTAGCGATTCTGTCCTTTTAGATATAAATATCAAGCTCATAACAGGCCCTTTCCTAACCTTTCCTTACTGTATGAGTCATGGAACAAAAGATCTCATAAATAAGATAGATATGTGGTAGTCACATGAAAAAAAGCTAACAAATTATATTTCCTAATGTTTTATGCTATTTTTTATTGTTTGTGTTTTTCAAAGAAAAATCAGTATAGTTGAAATCATCTCTCTAGTAATGAACACACATGGAAGAATATGTTTACAAGTATTAACATGATAAAACTGAGTTCACAGTGTCAATATACATTGTAAATTACAATAAAACTTACTTATCACTTATCTGTTGTCATCTGGCAAAGCATTAAGTAATCTATGTTCTTTAGAAAAATAAATTCCCTATGGGTAGAGCTCAGCACCCTTGGTGGTTATAACTGCTGGTTAATGCTGTCATTACTCGGGATGCTACTGGGTTTTGCCTGCCCTGTTGTGAGAATGGCTTGGATTTTCTAAAATCCAATGGTTAAGGGCACTCAGTAAACAGAAAGAAGCAATTGTACAACAGGGTTCATATGTATCTTCAACTAATTTATTACTTGAAAAAAATTATTGTGGCAATGTGTATCACAGCAGCCTATAAAACCTGGGCAAAACACCTTAAAGTGCTGTCCAGATATTTACAAAATATATTCAGAAGTGATCTGTTATGTTCTATAAATGAGTGTACTTCCCTGGATGAAATAACTGTATTTAATGCCAATCATGGCTGTTTGGTTAATATAGCTCTCCAATTTAAATTGTAAAATACATACATACATACATACATACATACATAAATAGTATTTCATATTAAAAACCAGCTGCTGCACATATATCAATTACAACTGAGCTATATATCTCAAAAATAAATCATGCTGTCTAAACCCTATTCTTTCTCCTTGCTCTGACATATATGTTCATCCTATAAAGTTAATGGCAAATATACAGCTTAGAATTTGGGGTATTATTTAGAGAAATCAGCAGGTGGAACTGGGTTGAAAAACTATAAGTCTGTCACTAGGATTATATCCAAAAGAGCATACATACTCTATGGGATGCCATAGATGTGGCAGATATTTGCAGAAACTCTCTGGAGAAATCAAGGGGCTTAATTCTTTAAATATCAGTTTTTCCAGTCTAGCTAATCATAACCCAGAGGTGAATGTCTGTACCCCCAGAATGACATTTTCCTCAGTTACAGCATCATCAAAGCAGAATAAATTTTATATTGTTTTCTCATATCTTTAAAGGGCCTGCTAATGCCTATGCCATAAGTTTGGTTATATGTATTTCAGGACTTTCCCTTCTTATTAACCAATAGAAATAGTAGTTACAGTTAGAGTAATTTATTTTGCAAGTGATATGTCCCTGTCCTGACAGCAGAGTCTTCTGAGGTATATGCTAAGGTCTGTGGACAGTTTACTCTAAAAAAAATATCCTCATTAATTAAAATAGGGGGGAAATCAGTCTGTACCCTCTTTAAATATGCCCTAGACAATTTGTGCCATTAGCAAAAAGGTCTATAAAGGAAATGGATCTACATCATAGAACATGATATCTATAATATTCTTTAATATTCTATAATATTCTTTCTCTAAACATTTACACAACTAGGGGGGGGGGGAATTATGTCCCTTCAGCTTTCTTTTTTTTCATTCTAAGAGTTAGAATAGACCTTATAATTCAAATACTCCAACTTGTTAATTTCACAGATCAGGAATATGAGACACATGTAATGTTTTATCTAATTGATTTGGTCGTATCTCTTCAAAATAATTTTTGCAATGAGAAAATGTATTCACTTATGAAATATATACTTACTTTTTCCCCCCAAAATTTATTATTATAACATACACTTATTTAAGACCTAGTTTAGCACAAAATAGCAAGGGAAAATAGTAATTTTAACACTAGGCTCATTCATGAATGTGAAATATATAAACTGCTAGAAGTATGGATGTTTATTACAATTTACATTTAACTAACACACCAATAAGACTATGTTGTTAAACAATTTAGAAATTAAAGTCAAATAGAGCATCCTGTTCTCTATATGCAACTGTCCTGATTATTCAGTTTTTACAGATTTAGAAAAACATTTTATGAACACAGTTGCCATTAAGTCTTGACCAACCATAAATGTTTTTGAGTTTTACTTGACTCTCCTCAAAACATGAATGAGTGAAGATTATAAATTTGTGGACAAGTCTTATTTGGCCCACATCTTACATGTATTTTATCAGTGACTTGAAATGTTGTGTAGAGTACTCTATGAGAGGCTGACTATCTGCTATACCCACAATCACTGATCAATGATTGTACACAGTGATTGGTCATGGCCTACTCCCCTATGAATGCTGGGTTCAACATTTGCAGTGGGCTACTGAGATGGTCTGGTTAAAAAATGAAAATCTATACTAATAATAGCCTAGGTGGCATCAGGCCCTCACGTCATCATTAGATGGCCCTCACAAGATGGCCATCACAAGATGGCTGTCACAAGATGGCTGCAATGCACAGCAAAGGCGGGTCCCAACAGAGGAGGCAGGTTGCAGCAGGGGAGGGCAGTTGTGGGTGATCAGGCCAGCAGGGGAGCAGTTGGGCAGGCATAAATCAGGCCAGCAGGGGAGTGGTTAGGGGGCGATCATGCTGGCAGGCAGAAGCGGCTAGAGGCAATCAGGCAGGCAGGAAGGTGAGCTGTTAGGAGCCTTCAGTCCCATATTGTGAGAGCCATATGTGGCTGCCAGTTGAGGCCCGGTCCCACAGGAATTGGGCCTAAACTGGTAGTCAGACATTCCCTGAGGGGTCCCAGATTGGAGAGGGTTCAGGCTGGGCTGAGGGACACCCTTGCCCTATGCACAAATTTTGTGTACCGGGCCTCTAGTAAAGATAATAAATAAATGAACTTTGACAAGTGAAAATATTTGATCCAGTGTGTTAATATTTCAACAAACTGAATTATCATTCTTGAATAAATTGAATTTGAGACATAAAGAATTAGCAATAGTTAGCAAGAATTATTATTTAACATTCATACAAAAATAATTGGAACAAATACATACATACATACATTGACTAATGTTAAATTATCATTTTACATGCCTAGAATGACAGGTACTCATGGCCCACTGCCTTTGATGGTAAATGGTTTAAAATAAATAGGTTATAATTCTGAGTAAAAAAGAAAAAAGGATGGAGATACATTTTGGTTTCAACTTTAATTCAATAGTTTGCCAATATTTTAAAATCAGGAAGACTTTGTGTGTTGGTTTGATGGGACTGCCATAACAAAATATCACAAAAAACAAAAATTTAGTGTCATGGAAAAGGCTAGAAGTGAGGAAGGATTTGTTACAGACTTCTCTCCTGGGCTTAAAGATGGCTACTTTTCCCCATGTCTTGTCACACCATTTCTTCTCTCCAGTGTGTCTCTGTACCCAGATTTCCCTTTGTATAATGACACCAGTCTTTATGGATTAGGACCCATCCTAATGACCTGATTTGAACTTCATCACATCTCTGTAAAGACCCACTTCACAATAAAATAAGGTCACATTCTGAGGTACTGGCTATTAGGATTCAACATATGAATTTGAGTTGGAAGAGAGGGAAGTTTTCAACCCATAATGTTTTGTAACAAATTCTGAGTTTTTAGCTTTAATTGACAAAATCAAATGACTTGGCAACTATGGACTAGCATCTTGCAAAGCCCCCATAAGTATGAAATAAACTGTGATTTCTCTCTCCTACTCATCACATTCTTTACTAAACTTAACGTGTGGTTTAATGCTTGTCAGCTATAAATTTATGAGTATCAACATTTAGACTCTTCTGTTCTTTGTGTAATATAAGAACATCTAGCTTCCTAAAACACTAGTGTTATCCGTGCTGTAGGACAGCAGTTAAAATCCCATCTTTTAGCCGAGACCGGTTTGGCTCAGTGGATAGAGCGTGGGACTGCGGACTGAAGGGTCCTGGGTTTGATTCCAGCAAGGGCATGTACCTTGGCTGTGGGCACATCCCCAGTAGGGGGCGTGCAAAAGGCAGCTGATCGATGTCTCTCTCTCATCCATGTTTCTGACTTTCTATCCCTCTCCCTTCCGCTCTGTAGAAAATCAGTAGAATAAAAAAAAAAAAAAAAATTCCATCTTTTAGTGCTGCCTTTAGTCCAGCTGTTTTCCTTTTGTGTATAAATGACTATTGCATCAAACACTTGATAAGCTTGGAATAGCTTATAAAGTGGCCAAAAGCCATTTTAAGTGGCTATTCAAAATAATAAAATGGATCTAAAGAAACTACTTGACCAAATAGCACACATGCACCAACCAATCAGTGGTAAAAGAAAATTAAAACTTCTAGGAGAACAATATTCAAATCATCATTTTTATATTAAAGTAACTTGTTTAAATGATAGGGTTGTAAAATGTTATTTTTGACTGCCACTGCAAAAGAAAAGACAATCCAACACATATGGTTTACAGGAGAGGAAATGGGTTAAACTCTCAATCTAGACCCCAATCCTTTAGCATCTGAAAATCATGTCTACCTTCTTGATTAGAGACATCTTCAGAGGCTGCCAAGATTAATAATTTTAAAAGAAATCCAATAAACACACACATATGTTCAGTAAGAAGAAAGTAAGCAAAATCTCTGTGGCATAGAAATCATAGCACTCATCAGAAAATGAAGAGAAAAGGCAGAGCACAAAAAAGCATGAAGGACAGAAAGTAGCCAAATCAGGGCAGAACTCAAATTTCCACTGAGTCACCAGAGTTGTTGACAGACTGCAAGAGCTAATAATTTACCCTCAACAAGGACAATCCAAGTTCCAGCTTTTCCTGACTCTCTAGCTACCCCAGGTATCCTTACAAGAAAGTCCTATTAACTAGAAAAAAAAAGTAAGCACGTCTGAACTTCCATCTAGACAGAAACACAAATGTTTTATAAACACTTCTTTTGAATGACATTTATGATATAAATAAGGTGATACTGTGAAAAATCCAGGTGTGAGCATTTTTTCTAGTATCAAACAATTAGGTTAATATCACCTTCTCTCTTCGTGATAAGAAATGAATATAATTCATCTCATTTCCATCTAGATGATCTGTTGCTCACATGCAATTGCTGTAAAATGCAATTAAATAATTTTACTTAGTTTTCTACCAATTATATCTACTAAGAAACTATAACACTGAAAAAAATAAAAATTAAGCCATATACAAGATTATTATTCCCCAATAAAAATCTGAACACAGCATAATTGGGGTTACATGGCATATGATTTGGGAATTAATTGTTTCTTAAAAATTTAGTCAGCTTCATTGCACTATGAATTTGATAGTCTTTTACAGTATGATACTGAGCATGGGTTTGCAAATTATGGCCTGCAGGCTAAATCTGGCTGCTGGTTGTTTTTATATGACTGGTGGGATTAAAATAATTCTTTTTACATTTTGTATGATCACATTTTAAAGGATGATACAGGGACTGATATAAAAATAGTCTCAATTTTGCCTCTGCACACAAAGCCTACATTGTTTCTTAACCGACTCTAAAGAAAAATTTCATCCTGGAATTAAATACACTTCACCCATTAATAAATTGAAATGTTGTTATAAACTAATTATCATCATATTTTAAAGGAGGCTCTTAATAGTTCAAAAAGTAGCCAATTATCACCAAATTATCAGCCTCCCCCTCCTTAGGTTAATTTTTTAAAGCTGTAATCATCTGTCTACCTCTTATTCTCAGGTTATCATTCAGAGAGGAGATATGAAGTTAGATAAAAACCAAGATTTTGTAAAACAGTATGGACTATTATTTTACTCAATAAAATGTATTAGGTATCTCTTCTGTACTTTTGAAAAAATAAGTTAAGGGATGTGTTCTAGGTCAATGTCCAGGTCATTGGCTTGGCCAGCTATGTGGAGAGCTGTGTGCTCATCCAGAAAAAGAATATTGAAAAAGCTGCAAGGTGGAGTTCCAAGATAAATTAAGGTTCTGAGATGCTTATGAAGGCATGAGCTAAAAAGCTGACAAAAATTTGAGATTGATTTTATTTGTTTTAAAGTTTTCAATTTGATGAACAAGCACTTTTTATATTGGTAAGATGTCTAGAAAATGAGATTCTTCTCTAATAAAGTGATTTAAAGGAATATTGGGGGGGGCAGTCATGACACACAAAGTAAGATGCATGACATGTTAATATATCTCAGGTAAAAAGCAGAGCAAATGCTTAGAAGTGGTTCCCTTTATGCAGGGAGGGACAAGGAGATTCCAAATCTACCTATAATGAAGACCAATGGCTCATTACAGGATAGAACTATTTTCAACTCCAACCCAGCTCTCAATCTCAGTGAATGAAGAAGTACTATAATGATTCAGTATCTATTTAATTAGACCACAATAGGTAACTCTAGTGATTAATCCTCTCAAATGAAATCAATATCTCTAGAGAAGAATGGAGCTATAGGAACATTGGGTGGAGATAATTACAAATGTGGTCTTCAGGTTAATTATTTCAGACTTAAATAGCAATGCTTATCATCTCTCCATTAGTTGTCAAGTTATTAATGCACTATTAAAATGTATTTGCAATGGAATGTATACAATAAATTTAATGGAAATGGAACTCCATTAATTGTTTCACTAAGGTGCACATTATCGTCAATATCACAATCAGCTTTTGTGGACAGCTATAATAATGCTTTCTCCCAGTGTTACTGAAGGATGAGTAGGCAAGCAGTAATGCCTTCAATAACAATCAATCATTATTAATGTACTAGCGGCCCAGTGCATGGATTCCTGCACCAGTGGGGTTCCTCAGCCTGGCCTGCACCCTCTCGCAATCCAGGACCCCTCAGGGGATGTTGGACTGCTGGTTTTGGTCTGATCCCTGCAGCAGTCCGACATCTCCTGAGGGATGTTTTAGTGTGCAAAGTGGCCAGGAAGGAGCCACAGCCTGGGCCAGCCTCTGTGCTGTAGCCCCTCTGTGCCTGCAACTGCCACCGCCACTGCTGCAGCTGTGCTCGACAACCATCAGCTGGACGTCTGGTATTCATTGGTCAGCTGAGCAGCACTCCTACTGTGGGAGCACATTGACCACCAGGGGGAAGCTCCTGCATTGAATATCTGTCCCCTGGTGGTCAGTGTGCATCATAGCAACCAGTTGACTGGTTGTTCAGTTGTTCAGTCATTCAGTCGCTTAGGCTTTTATATATATATACATATATAGATATACATATAGGTATAGATAGATATAGATAAACATATAGGTATAGATAGATATAGATATAGATATAGATATAGATATAGATATAGATATAGATATAGATATAGATATAGATATAGATATATTGATGGGGAAATGCCCACCACAGTACAACTTTTTGTTGCACTGTTGACAACTTTTGTTCTTTTTTGATGTAGAATGAAAATATATAGCATCTATATGCCCAACTAGCTTTAATGTAGTGAAATGAAAGATACTAACCACACACAGGAAGGCACAAATAATAGAAAAAGATCAATCATTAGAAACGTGTATAGATAAATAATAGATCTATATCCACTGTAGGCCATGCTTCACAGAAAATAGTACTTATTCAAAGTCTAGTAGTATAGAGTACTATTTTGGAAAAAAAATTGCTCCAAAGGAGAGATGGCTTCAGTTGCAGCAGAGAAATGATGTAAGCATGTTATAAAAATTTCCTTTGGGAACTATTGGTTTCCTCATATTTTTCTCAGTTGGCTCATATATAAAGATTTGAGCTGGGCACTGGTCCAAAGCAAAGACTAATATCAGACCATGAAAGGAGTAGTATACTCTGAATGCAGATAAAAATTAATGAGGTGACCACAAATAATTCCAGAAGATAACCTGAACAGATCAAAAAAAGGAAAAAAAAAGAAATCACAGTTCCACAAGGATTCCCAGAGTAGGTATTTGAGTTCCTCACATAAAGTCAGTTCTGCTTTAACATTTTTAAATAGTGAATTTGTTCCAACACAGTTGGAACATTAAGAAAAGAATTAAGCATAGCAAGTATTTTGTGTTTGCTAAAATGTGATGTCATATACAAGACTTGGTGACAACAGAAAACTGTATCCAGCTGGACAGAGCTATGTAAGAATACACCACACACACATATACACACACACCACCAGTGACCGCAGTTCACAGTGTCATTATGAAACACACTCATCCACTGATGGTATTACAATTTTCCCTCATGTTAACCCACTGTCCATCACTTCAAAATAACTCATAGCTGCAACCCTTCCAGCTCCTACTCCACAAGCAAAGTTTGTCTTTTTAATAAGGTGTGGGTTAGGCACTGGTCAGTTTATAATAGGATAAATATAATGGATAAGTAAATACAGAAAATAAAACCTTGAGTGATCCCTGTTCATTGTTTGTATGTATCTAGGAAGACATACATTTGAAATGTCAAAGTAATTTTCTTTTCCCCACCCCTTGGAAGAATAACTGCTGTCACCAGAACACAAAAACCACATTTTCTTTCTCTCATTTCCTTAGTCTACTACCAATGGATTTCCTTATATCTTTTATCTAAGTAACAGATACATAACTGCTCCTTGAATACTTTTTATAAATCCCCACCCAAGGATATGTTTATTGATCCTAGAGAGAAAGAAAGGGAAAGAGGGAGAGGGCCAGAAAAACATTTATTGGATGGCTCCCATATGCACCCTGGCCAGGAATTGAACCCACAACCTTTTGGTGTATGGAACTAATAAAATTACACTCCAACCAACTAAGCCACTCAGCCAGGTTTCAACTTACACTTTTTTGACAATTCATTTCATTTTGAGGATGCTACTGCAAGGCGAAAAAAATTAGAAATGCATATAAAATATGTGTTTTCAAAGCACTTATTATAATAGTAAATAATTGTAAATTTCTTAATTTTTCAAAATACACAAATAATAAGTGATTATAATTATATTTATCACAAAATATAATGTAACTACTACCAATAGAGACTACTAGAAATTTTTATCATATAGCAAATGATCATGATTAATTTTTAAGAGAAAATTGAAGAATGCAAAATCATACAGTATGATGTGCTTAGCAAAAATATTTTACATATATACTTATGTATACTCACACATGTAGAATCAGACATGACAGATTTGAAAGAAACTCATCAAAAATATTTACAGTAGACATTTCTTTATGTAGCTATGGGATTTTTATATTTATATTTATATATTTCTAATTTTAAGATATAACAAAAGCAGGTCAAGAACAAGTAGAAGAAACATGATACACCGATAAATCAGACTAATTTGAAGGGCTGGCAGAAGGGCAGAACAGATTATATTAGTGAAGGGGAACAGAATTTGTCACTTCTATATATGCATCTTTGGCATAAGGTTTATTTTAGGCTGATTATTTTTAATAAAGAGCTAATGGTAAAAGATCTCAAAACCAAGTAGAAGTTACTCTTTTGTAAGATAAATTTATATTTATAAGGGAAATCTACCATTGCAAGGGTGTTTCCCTCTCTATTTCAGGAAGAGGAGGAAGACTCTAAATCTCTAAACCATGTATAAAGCACGGACTTAAATCTGCATCACAGCTTTACCTTCCCTAACTGGGTCCTCCACTCCCTAACATCTTGTTTTGTCTTTAGCTGGAGATAATATTTCATGTGGTGGCTTGGGCCATTTTCAGGGAGTTACTCAGTTTTCCAGGGTATCTCCCACATAAACGGGAGGTACATATGTTATCAAATTTGTTTCTTTTTCTCCAGTTAATCTTTTATTATGAGGGGTAGAAGTGGGGAATGTCCCAGCCAAGAACCTAGAGGGGTAGAGGGAAAATTATTTTTCTTATGAATGCGTTAGCATTTTAGAAACATTTATCTGATGGCCATTTTGTAGGCAAGATTTCAAAACCTAGAGGAGGTTGATAGACAAAAATCACATATTATCGTGTTTCTAAATCCAGGACTGAATGGATAATGCTAACAATTTAAAATGAAAGGGAGAAGTTTTTCAAGTCCATTTTCTCTTGAATCATTTTATTTCATTTTGTTAGTCTGAGGGATGATGGGATTTCAGAGGTCTCTATTCTGTACACAATTTTTTTTTTTGGTCTTTTTAATTGCCTCATGGAAGGGGACTGTTTCGGTAGTGTGCCAGGGCTGGATCATACCAACTTGCAAGAGCCAACTGTTCATATCCCTTTCCCAACACTACAAGCAGTGTTGTCATGTTGGCAGTGTGAAACCTGCAAGGACAGAATTATTTATACCAGGGACAGTGGCTACAAATCAGGGTTTGTTGACCCCCACCTTAAGAGCCAGTTGGTAGACATTTATCAGCACGCCCCAGTTTTAGCATGATAATATATCAATACAATGAAAAGCAATCAGTAATATTTAGAAAAAAATAACACTTGTTTTCTAGATACTAGAAGACTGTGATGATCTAAGGCAACTGGGACTTGCACACATAAATTCAAAAGACAGCTACATGAAACAGAATTTTCTTGGAGCAACACAAGGTTGGCATTAGATTATAGCCTGGTGGAAGAGAGGTAGAGAAGAAAAGAGAGAGGGGGGGCCAACAGAGTAAATGCAAGGTATTTGCGTAAGGAGATTCAGCATTGGTTGAACTTGAGAGGAACAGTAAATAAATCAAGAAAACAGGGGGTATAGTGATCTTCCTCAGAAATGTAACTCTCCCAGAACTGGAACAACTCTGGCATAGCCTCAAGGAGTCTTAAGGAGTCTTATTATATACGAGGGAAAAGGAAGAATTCCCCCCTTCCTACCCTTCTTCGGTTTCTTATGGCTGAACTAATAATAAAACTGATATAAAACAAGATTAACGGAGAAAAATCAATTTAATATGTGCACACAGATCACAAATGATGCTCAGAGAAATGATGAATCAGCCAGCTTTTTCTATTTTCACAAAATAAACTATAACTTTGTATAAAATTAACAGGAAAAAGAAACTTAGGTTTGGAAGCACATTACTAAAGAATCTAAACAAAGTTCAGGCTTTGGTAGTAAATTAGTAAATAAGGAACAGGTTTATTTATATAGGATTGTCAGCAATTAATTCCTTTTTTCTGGCAGTAAGGATGTCCAGACCCCTGGCCCAAGAAGGGCATGCTCCACACAGAGGATTTATTTCCTGCATTCAAGGAAGCCAGGGAGGGTCAATGTGCCCTTCTTGCATGGACTACTTATCAAGTAACTTTATTTTTTAATGTATTTTTATTGTTGAAAGTATTACAGATGTTTAACTCAAGGTAATTAATTTGCCATTGTGGGATATTTTGGGGTCACCTGAACTGGGCCCCAACATAATCTAACAAGTTACAATATGCCTAATAAATACACAGTAGTTAATTGTGAACCAAAAATGAACAAGTTCAAAATTTTCCTTTTACTATTGTGGTATCTGATAGGCCTTTATTGACACAGAACTATAGCAAGATATAGAGATAATAAATCCTGCCAAAAAAGAATCATAACTAGTAATCAATTTAAATAATGATTGTTCTAAAATGCAAATTGGCTCACTTACTTCTCTCCTCATTAAACCCATCTTATCATTTTCCATTGTTGATGAGATGAATTTCAAAATTCTAGCATAGTTCATTAGACAATTCATAATCTGCTTTTGCCAACTCTCCATGCATTGCAAATTATAGCCAAGTATCCCTTTCTGGATTCTAAATATCTCCTAGTGCCCTACACCAGCCTCAATTTGCTGGCTTTATATATGTTCATAGAGCATACTAAAAGTTCCAGTCCCATAGTCCATATCACCATGATTTGGAAGTCATAGTCTTTATCCCTAAGGAATCATAAACTCTGAGAGACAAGACTTACCTTCATCCTATCCAACACTTGTCCCATATCTTGTATAAAGGCATGAAGGAATTATCCTATCTAATAAAAGAATAATATGCAAATTTGACTGTACCTTCACTATGCTACCAGCCAATCAGGAGGGGGTGGGGCCAAGTGGCATGAGGGGCGGGGCCGAGTGGCGAGAGGCAGGGGGGAAGGGGCCGAGGCATGCGGGAGGCTGGCGGGGGGCAGGGCTCCCAGATTACAGCCCAGCCCCAGCCCCAGCGGGTGATCTGGGCCCCCACAACTTATAGTTAAGGCCAGCCATGTGGGCGCTTCGCCGCAGGCATTGAGGGTCCCAGATCATAGCCCAGCCCCAGCCCCAGTGGGTGATCCAGCCCCCTGTGGCCAGTGACGAAGCCTGGCTACCACCCTGCTTCACCTCAGGCACTGGGGGTCCCTGAATGCAGCCCAGCCCCAGCCCCAGTGGGCAATCTGGGCCCCCTGGGGCCCACGGCACAGGCCAGCCACCGTCACGCTTCGCCACGGGGGTCTGAGGTCCCAGATCGCAGCCCAGTCCCAGCTTCAGCAGGTGATCTGGCCCCACCGCAATCCATGGCAAAGGCTGGCCACATGGGCACTTCACCAGAGGCGCCTGGGGTTCCTGATTGCAGCCCAGCCTGAGAGGACAAAGCCATGGTGGTGGGCCAAGGCAGAGGTCGATAGGGGTGATCAGGCCAGGAAGGGAAGACAGTTGGGGGTGATCAGGCCAGGAAGGGAAGACAGTTGGGGGTGGTCAGGCCAGGAGAGGAGGGCAGTTGGAGGTGATCAGGCTGGTGGTGGGGGGCAGTTGGGGCTGAGCAGGCCAGCAGGGGGGACCAGTTGGGGCAATCAGGCCAGCAAGCAGAGTGGTTAGTGGTAATCAAGCAGTCAAGCAGTTGAGCAATTAGGAGTGGATTGCAACGGGGTTGTCCAAGTGCCAGTTTAGTCTCGATCCCACAGGAGTCTCAGATTGGAGAGGATGCAGGCCAGACTGAGAGACAACCCCCACCCCCATCCCCTACGTGCATGAATTTCATGCACCAGACCACTAGTCCTATCTAATAAAAGAATAATGTACACCCACAAGCCACACCCACTAGCAAATCAGGAGCAAATATGCAAACAAACCCCAACCAAGATGCCTGTGGACACTGAGAGCAGGAGGGAGGCTTGGGTTTCCCTGGCAATGGAGAAAGCCAAGCTTTCCACCTATCCTTGCTGGCCTAAGCCTCCACTTAATGCTACAAAGTTTCAATTATAGAAGATACATAAATTCCAACAGAAATGGCTGCTGCTACTGAGTGAGCAAAAGGCTTAGCTTCACTCCAGGCTACAAAGTTTCAACTGTAGAACATAAATAAATTCCATATACCAGGGCCTCTGCTTGGATCACTGGGGGACATGGCCAGCCTGCAAACCACCACAGGCCCCTCTCCCAGGCCACACCACACCTTAAGGGACCCCCCACCCTGATCTGGGATACCCTTTAGGGCAAACCAGCTTTCCCTATGCATACACCAGGCCTCTAGCCTATCTAATAAAAGAATACTATGCAAATTGACCATCACTGCAACACACAAGACTGCTGCTCCCATGTGGTTAAAGACCCTGCCCCCATGTGGACACAAGATGGCCACCACAAGATGGCCAGCAGGGGAGGGCAGTCAGGAGGAACCAGGAATGCAGGGGAGGGCAGTTGGGGGTGACCAGGCCAGCAGAGGAGGGAAGCTGGGGGCAAACAGGCTGGCAGGGAAGCAGTTAGACATCAGTAAGACTGACAGGGTAGTGGTTAAGGGGTGATCAGGCTGGCAGGCAGAAGCAGTTTGGGGCAATCAGGAAGGCAAGCAGGTGAGCAGTTGGGAGCCAATAGTCCTGGATTGTGAGAGGGAAGTTGGCATTCCTCAAAGGGTCACAGATTGGAGAAGGTGCAGGCTGGGCTGAGAGACACCCGCCCCCATGCACAAATTTTGTGCACGGGCCTCTAGTCCTATATAATAAAAGCCTAATATGCAAATTGACCAATTGGTCGAACAACCAGTCGTTATGATATGCACTGACCACCAGGGAGCAGATGCTGCATGCAGGAGCTGCCCCCAGCCCTCAGGCCCCAGGCCAGCCAAGGCAAGAGCCTACAGGACCCTGATCACCCTGCCAGTTGTCCCACAGATCAGCAATGATCACCAGTCATGCCCAGGGACCCTATCCATGCACGAATTTTGTGTACTGGGGCTCTATTTTTAAATAAAGTGATTAACATTTAAGGAGTACTCATAGTGTGCAGGGAAAGAAAAACTAGTACTTAGTTACAAAATAAGTATTATTTATGTACCATTTATTTTGTATAGATTATGAGATTATGTATCACTAAGAAAATGCCCAAAGATACTCAGTTTGCCAATGAAGTTTAAATATAGCACTTTGTTTTTATCATAAATACTCTGCCAATTTAAATTAAAATTCCCTTATGTTTTAGACATAATTAGTTGCCACCATCTCAAACTAACATTCCAACCATTCTCTTCCTTATTAAAAAACAAAAGAAACAAAAACTCTGTGCAAAGGTTGGTTAAGTTTAATGAAACCTTTTCTGAATTAAATACAATATATATTATTGCTCAACTCTGAGGAAACCTGTGTGAATACATATATAGATGTAGATACACAGATGTACATGCACAGTCCAAATTGAAAGCAATATAAATTAGAAATGAAAAACAGACAAAAATTTAAACACTTGTCAATTTTCTACATGGACTGATTAACTCAACCAATTCTCTTCTTCACCTACCTCTACCCTGCCAAATCCAAACCACACCACTCCATCTCACTTGACCAAGTGATATTCTGTTGATTGAAAATGAAACCCTGTGATTAAATCTAAGCATTGCAATCAGACTCATTTTCTTGCAAATGACCCAACATTCAGTTCTGCATAAATCTGCCTAGCAGGCAGTTCCATATATAGTTTTTTAGTAGTATGAATGTCTATTGCTAGACATCTGTTTTAGACCCATCTTCTTTATTGTACTTATTCCATCGAAATGCATTATTTTGGTAAACAGAAGTAATTTAAAATGAAATGACATCTATTGAATTAGTCCCAAACTAATTAGTTTCTTTTCCCTCCCCAAAAGACGTAAAAACAGATGTGTTTTGTTACTCTGCCCTGATACTGCTTATCTTTTTATTATGAAAACAATTTGCTTAATCTTTTCTATCTTCTACTTTTAATGGATATTACTACTTGCAATCTTATACAGAAGTAATCTTAAAACATTTAACTCTTTAAATTTTTATGTCTTAACCATTATTAACATTAAAATTTGATACCCTTTGATGTAAAAGTAAGACAATACAAAAATGCCTCCCATTAAATTAGCCCAACATATGCACTGGAAGAACTTCAGACTAGATAGTAGAATCCTTGAACAAATACAATCTCTGACAAAATTAACCTGTGGCATCAGATAACTACTCAAAGTATAGTATCTATAAAATGAATAAGTCATACGAGGTAACATCTTCATTCTCCAGATCAAGACTAAAACCGGGCTTTAAATCCTTCAGTCCCCTTTGTGTGTTGTTATTTAAAAAATGATGCCTGCAAAAGAAAAAACAAAAACAAAAACAGAAAAGCTGAAGAAAAGCTAAAATAAAGCATTGCCACAATGCCAGAAAGAAGAGTTGGGTAAAGAAGGGGGTTGTCAATAGTACCAAGTGATAATGATAATTCTTCATATTTACATACCATTTTACAGTTTCTAAATATTTTTTCATACATGTAATTTTTTACCAATGACAACTCTGTGATGGAAGGACAAACATTTTTTTCCTCTTTTATGCATAAAAAGGAAGATAAGGTCAAAGAGATAAACATGAATAGTAGAATGAAATGTTTTTGTTCCATAGTCATGACTTCTGATCTGGACCACCTCGGTTCAAATGTGTGATTACTGACTTCATTACCACCTGGGTCTGAGTATGTGCATCTATAGATCCTAAAAAAAAAAACAATGGGAAGACTTGTAGTAAGAATTAAAAATCTGGATATATGTAAAGCACTAAGACAAGTGTCTGGCATATGATAAATGTTAGCTGCTGTTATTATAGTCAATTAGGTGACCAGCAGATGGAAAACAGCCACAGCATCACTGCCTCTGTTTACTTTCCCTTTATGGAACTCTGGAGGAGTTGTGGAGACAAAAGAAATGTGTCAAGGGGATTTTCAATGAGCAGCAGCCAAGCAGCCACTTAAAGCAGGATGACACGGTCTATGGCCCCACATCCTGCCGCTAATACTGGGAGTGGTTAACCCTGGTCTGGGCCATCTCCTCAAGGCATAGTAGATAGCCAAAATTTTCCCGTTCACAGAGAATTTACATCAATCTAATAAAGGCTTTCATTTCAAAGAGTATTGTCGAAAGTCATAACGTGGACTTAATTGCAATCTAAGAAATTGTACAAGTGTAAGCATGTAAGTTAATTACTTTTATGTTGAAGACAGAATTAACTCATGTGGTAACATCTGGTGGGCATATTTGCTTTTACAAATTAGGATAATTAGAACTGACAAAGTACCTTTATTCCAATTTCTCTTATCACCCTTAGATTATTTGCCAGGTGTTTTGTGTGTGTGTGTGTGTGTGTGTGTGTGTGTGTGTGTGTGTGTGTGGCAGGGGTTTTTCTTTCATTTTATTCAACATAATTGAATATGTTTTACATTAACTATAGCAGTGGTAATCATCATGATGCCACTGTTCATAATACAAATGTAAATTATGTTGAAAAATCCTAATATGAAAGTACATAGAATTTAAAGATCAGTACCCATAGTTATCATCATTATATACATTCACGAAACTATACAAGTTGAAAGACAACTTTCTGAAAGACATTCACTCTACTATTCCCAGTTCTTAGAAAAGGGCCCGACATACAGTAGATATTCAATAAATATTTGTAGCATAAAATAATGAATGAATGAGATAGTCAATTAACTATGTGCAATTTTATTGTGCCATGTGTTCATTAAAACATAATTATTTTGCCTTTATTTTAGAAGTCTATTTTATTGCTATTTTAATTTATGAAATTATTTGTTACACTTATTCAAATGTATATATATATATATATATATATATATATATATATCCCTTGAATTGTATCCTTTTCTAAATATTAATACAAAAGTTTTCTTTAATCTATTGGAGTACTTATGTGGAAAAATAAGTATCATATTGTGGTTGAGTAAAATAAAATAAAAATGAGGGAATCTACCTAAGCATTTTATTTTTAAGGTCATCTGAATCTATAAATACAAACAAACTTGCTAGGTCAATCAGGCTATTCATATTTTCTTTAACACGTAGTCTAAATCTATCAATTGAGGTAATAAGTATTGTATAGCACTTTATATTTTTCTTGCCTTGTCCAAAAGTGAAGTTATATTTTCATTAGAATACTTGTGAACATATCTAAAATCACTACATAGAGATTTTAATGTTCTTCAATATTAACCTGAGAAGAATGTCAAGTGTCTAAATAGAGAACTTTAATCAACTCATATTATACCTAAAACATATTTATCACAAGCTCAGTATCAGTTATACTTCAAATACTAATAGAAAGTCAGGTCTATCTTCTAATTTCTCTTAAATACATTGCATTCATTCTTAGATATACTAATGTTAAAAAATTCCATAAACAACTCCTAATCTGCAATATATACAATAGGTCTCTCATATATCATATGCTTAAAATGAACACAACTAAAAGTTTGTAAACTGAGATATCATTTCCATAGTTTCCTAAATACCAGTCTATCAAGTATAAATGCACAAATAAATTTCAGAATAAACTAAATACGTTTTATTGTTTTAAAAAATAACTATAAATGGTAGCATTTCAGTGATCAGTTTGAGATTAAGTTTAGAATTTACTTTGCCTTAGGTGACCTAACAACTGCAGAGTATAACAAAGCATTAATGAAGCAATTAGCAAATAGATGAAAGCAGTTATGGGGACATGGGAAATTAAAAGAAGAAAAACTCAACCCATTGAATATATGACTGTTTTCCCTATTCAGTACCTTTGAGGATAACCTGGATTACCCATTAAAAATGAGCATCTGTCAAAATTCTTGTAGAGAAGGTGCTATCCTGATTAAAACATGTGTACCAGATGGTACAACTCACCATAGACAATTACCTCCAGAGTATAGTCAATTCTTACACAAAAGCCTTCAGCATTTGTAAAATATCTTTTATTAAAGGACCCTAAAGGATATTTCAGAAAAAAAGAAGGGAACTTGGTCTTCCCTAATGTATTTCAATCCCATGGAGAAAATCAAAAGTCGCATTAACTATGTATGAGTTAGAAAATTAGATACTCTCAAGACACAAAGAATTTATACACTTCACTTTCCTTGGCATGTTACCTATTGTCAAATGGAAGTTTCATTGAAATTATTGATTGGGTTTATTCTTACTGATCTTTAATGTTAGCTAGGATCAAAATTTATTTCATTCTATACTGGAATTAAGACCTACTGGACAAATGTATAATGAGTTAAAGTGACTGTTTACAACCCACCCAAGCTATGTGCAGCAGATTTTGCACATTGCTCATTGCTCAGGCTACAATATATCAAATAAGGAGCCCCAAATCTTTCAATAAAGGGCCCAAGACCTGGCACCAGCAACAGCCTGCCTTGCTTCATAAACTGGGCTTCATTTGGGCACTTTTAAACCCAACACAAAGAAGAAGAATCTACAGATCTCTCTGTAGCTCCTGCCTGGTGGCCCCAGGCAGTAGCTGACTTTGCAGCTCCCTGGAGACCCAAGAACCAGTGTACCCAGTGGTCAGTGTCAGACCATACCAGATTACAACTCTACATTTCCATAAGTGACACACTCAAAGGGCAGACTCAGTACCAAAGCCCCACTGAAGCAAATCCTGCTCCAAAGGGTATCTCCTGCACAGCAGCTCTCCCGCTGTAGTCTCAACTGGTCCTCACAGCTCACTGATCTGGAGGTCAGCTCCTCCCAGTGACACCCACAGCAATCAGGTCTCAATTACAACAAGATTGTGCTCACAGCCCACAAAGGGGTGCATATACAGCTCCCACTACACAAGGCCACTCTACCAACTCAAGGAGATATGGAAGCTCTACCCAATATATAGAAACAAATACAAGCAGTAGCCAAAATGCAGAGATAAAGAAACATGTTACAAAGAAAAGAAATGGAAGAAAGCAAACTACTGGATATAGAGTTCAAAACCACAGTTATCAAGTTACTCAAAAATCTTTTAGAAACCTCCAAAAAATGGAAAAGGACCAGTCAGAAATTAAGCATACACTAACTAAAATAAAGAATAATATACAGAGATTTAACAGTAGACTAGAAGATTCTGAGAAGCAAATCAATTATTTGAAATATGAGGAAGCAAAAAACACCCAATCAGAAAATCCCAAAGAAAAAAGAATCCAAAAATATGGTGATACTCTAAGGAGCCTCTGGCACAACTTTAAGAATACCAACATTCACTTTATGGGTGTGGCAGAAGAAGAGAGAGCAAGATATTGAAAACCTAGTTGAAGAAATAATGACAGAAAACTCCCCTACCTGGCAAAAGAAGTAGACTTACAATCCAGGAAGCACAGAGAGTCCCAAACAAGAGGAACCCAAAGAGGACCACACCAAGATACATCATGATTAAAATGTCAAGGGCTAAAGACAAAGAGTGAGTCTTAAAAGCAGCAAGAGAAAAGCAGTTAGTTACTTACAAGAGAATGCCCATACAACTGTCAGCTGACTTCTCAATAGAAACTGTGCAGGCCAGAAGGGAGTGGCAAGAAATATTCAAAGTGATGAATAGCAAGGACCTACAACCAAGATTACTCTATCTAGCAAAGCAATCATTTAGAATTGAAGGTCAGATAAAGATATTCACAGATAAGAAAAAGCTAAAAGAGTTTAATCACCACCAAACCAGTATTATATGAAATGCTGAAAGGTATTTTAAGAAGGGGAAGAAGAAGATAAAGATAAAAATTATGCTCAAAAAAGGACAACAAATACATACCTATCAATAATTAAATCTAAAAAATTAAAATAAATAAGAAATCTAATGAACAAAATAAACTGGTGAATAAAATAGAATCAGAGGCATAGAAATTGATCAGACTGAGGATTCTGAGGAAGGAGGTGAGGTAACAGAAAGAGATTAAGCAAAGATCTTATATACATAGATGCTCTACCTATGGACACAAACAGTAGGGTGACGAGGGCCTAGGGTAGGGCAGGAACTGGGTGGAGGGGGGCAATGAGGGGAAAAAAGAGGGACATCTGTAATCAACAATAAAGATCTAAAAAAAAAAGAAATGTACAGGCAACCTAACAACCCCCCCCCACACACACACACAAAACAAACAAAAAACCACAGAATTAACTGTTTATATCTGTCCTAAATTTTAATCATGTATTTGCAAAGATTTATACACCCTGTGTTCACTGTAGCAGTATTCACAGTGGCCAAGACATGGGAACAACCAAAGTGTCCTGCAATAGGGGACTGGATAAAGAAGATGTGGTGTATATACACACAACGGACTACTATTCAGACATAAGAAAGGATGAAATACTGCTATTTGCAACAACATGGATGGAACTTGACATTATGCTAAGTGAAATAATTCAGTGAGAAAAAGCTATGAGTCATAAGATTTCACTCATATGTAGGACATAAAACTGAAACTCATGAACACAAACAGCAGTGTGTTTGTTGCCAAAGGGAACAATTGGAAAGAGAAGGAATCCTAATATATGGTGGCATGAGAAGGTTTGAGTGGGTGGTGGGCACATGGTGCAATATACAGATCTTGCAAGATAGAAAGGAAAAGAGAGTCATTACAAATAAATAAGGTGTATGGATTGCCTGTACTCCCACTTTTTTATTCCATTTGAATAACTGAACCCACTTTCCTGAACCACACCTCAATCTAGAGACTTTGGAGGAGTCTTTGTTAGTCTCAGATGGGACTGTATCATCTGTGTATGGGACTACCGCTTTGCTTTTTAACATATGGGACATATGAAAAACCATAATTCCTAATATAAACTGCTATTTTTTTCCTCTGTCCCCTCATACTTTATCTACAAATATGGTAGAGCAGTGTAAGTTTCACCCCATTCCCTGCCTACTAGTAATTGTTTCTAGAACTTTCATTACAAATTAGTATAAAAGATGGCCAGGGTAGACTGATGAGAGTAGCACTCAGGCTGTTTAAAAAGCAGCACCAATGAAGATAGATGATTGCCCTTTCATTTCTGACCTGGTGGAGAGAGGATGGAGAAAAGTCCATATAATTTTCCTTCAGACCAAGAGCTATGTTCTGTTTCCAGCAGTTAAGTAGACTTGGATTACGTTCTAAATTCAGTTTAAATAGCCTTTCAATTCATTGAAATTTCTTCTAGGTTATATTAATAGCTACTGATTTTTCATACCTCTTTTTCTATGTTTTTATTTTTATGTATTTTATTGTGAAGCTGAAGGTGGCTATGAAATGAATGATAGTTACAGCCTCATTTTTTAAAACATTTTTTTATTGATTTCAAAGAGGAAGGGAGAGGGAGAGAGAGAAACAGCAGTGATGAGAGAGAATCATTTGATCGGGCTACCTACCGCATGACCCCTGCTTGAGATCAAGCCCACAACCTGGGCATATGCCCTTGACCAGAATCGAACCCAGGACCCTTCAGTCTGCAGGCTGACACTCTATCCACTGAGCCAAACTAGCTAAGGCAGAGCCTCATTTTAATTTAATTATCTAACATTTTGTGCTTTATTCTTTCTTCTTCAACTACACTGCTAATTCCTTAGACTACAACCTACTATAAAATAATGTGTATTCCCAGATCAATTAGTGTAGAATTACTCGTAATTATAGGCATCTACAAATTAGGTGCATGCATAGAAATTTATATTTTAAAGTACAGGAAAAAGCAGAGATAACATAAATTAGAATATAGTTGAAGTTCTTGAGCTTGCTTTTACCTTGTCAGGTTCTTATAGATACTGTTGTTTTATTAGACTCAGTCAGTGTGGTTTATAAATGGGGCTATTGTTCTTATGCCTGTTCTCTTGAGAGCCAGAAGCCATTATTTTAATCAAATATTTATATAATACTTCTTGGAACTGCTTGAGGTCTAAATGAATAGTTTTCTATGATGAAATGAAATGACTTTAGCCAACCAAAAAAATGTGTAACTCACTAAAGTAAACACCAAAGGACAAAACTTGCAAGATGATGGGTAAAAAAAAGTATCAGGGATAAACAAAAGAGCAACACTGAAAGCCCCCAGGCTATGATCTCAGAAAAGTTTTATTTCCTAAAGAATCCTAACTCTAGAATGAAGATGTAAGTTTATGTACTTTGGATTGTTTGAAATGTCCACAGCGTCCTTTTGTTGCTAGAAACTGCTTCTAGGGCATAGATCACCCGGTCAGGGCTCCTTTCTGTGAAAAGGCTTCCAACTGGCTCACCTTAAGGGGAGATACCATGAGAAACAAGGCACAGGAGCCGAACAGAGACACCAGAGTGAAGGGCAACTGAAAAATAACTGTGTTTTACTGAATCTGAGAGAACTGCTACAGAGGCCACAGAAATGTGGCTACCGCTTTGTAGCCCTCAAAAACTCAGAGTTCAAGCTGTCACTGCCTATCACAGCCATGCTCAGTTATGCAAATGCAAGGACTAATGAATGACTTATTTTCTTTTATGTAAAATTTATCGTTTCACACTTAATATTTTACAAGTGAAAGCAGGAATTCCATTTTCTGTCTTTCTCAAATATTTAGCACATGCTATTTTTTTTTTCCAAGTTGCAGCATCTGTGTATTTAAAAAGCCAGTGTCTGTGACGACTGTGACAACCGAAGGACTGGTCGCTGTGAGTTGCATTGAGCACCTCCTGGTCCCTCCTCTTGGGCCCACGAGTGGGATGAGGCAGGACTCAGGGCTGGTGAATGGGCTGAACAGTTGACCTGTTGGTCCCTGCCCCCAGCCTGCAGGCTCCGATGGATCAGCGACAGTGAACGGGGGAATTGGGGTGGGTAGTGGGAGGACCGGGCTTGCTGTCAGGCCTTTGGGATTACCAGCTCATTCCTGGCTGCTCAGGGGCTCAGGCCTGCAGGACAGCAGGTGCTGATGACTTCACCTCAACGTGCATGTGCCAGACTGGCCACTGATGGATTGCACTGCCTGCTCAGGGCCACTCCACGGCAGGGCGGGTAGGTAGCGGCCGCACCCTGCAGCTTCCATCAGCACCCATCAGTGCCTCAAGCCCCAGCAGCAACAGCAGCAGCAGCAGCGGCAGTGGCGGCAGCACCCGCAGGAGCGGTCCCAAGTGGACAGTGCATTCCATCAGCGGCCAGCCTGGCACATGGGCATGGAGCTGAAGTTGCACATGGAGATGAAGTCACCGCCGCTCCTACTTTCCTGCGGGCCTGAGCCCCTGAGCAGGTGGGGAGGAGATGGGGATCCCAATGGCCTGACAGCCCAGTGGTGGAGGTGGCGTTCGGCCTGGAGACTGGCCAATGGGCAGAAGATGGCCCTGATCGCAGGAGGCTAGGGATCCTACCTGCACGATTTCATGCCCTGGGCCTATAGTCTATAATAAATACACTACTAGTTTCAGACTAATTTGCTTCATTGGTGAACCCTGAAAAGAGACAATTAATGAAGACATATGCATAGAACTTATATTAGGCACAAAAGAATGGCATGCCCAATTAAATTAAATAATGGGTATCCTATATAATAAAATCCTAATATGCAAATCAACCAGCAGAAAGACCGGTCACTATGACACACACTGACCACCAGGGGGCAGACTCTCAATGCAGGAGCTGCTCCTTGGTGGTCAGTGTGCTCCCACAGTGGGAGCTCCACTCAGCCACAAGCCAGGCCCAAGGCTGGAGAGCACAGCAGTGGTGGCAGGAGCCTCTCCCGCCTCCACTGCAGGCAGGCAGTAAGCAGCCAGGTGTCCTGGACTGCGAGAGGGCGCAGGCTGGGCCGAGGGACCCCCGAGAGCATGAATTTTGTGTATCAGGCCTCTGATAGTAAATAAAAGGAAGCAGGAAGGTGAAGAAAGAGAACCAACACTCTCATAAAAAGAACTCACTATCTTCAAAGCATTACGCAAAGTGATTTACTCTACTTATTACTAATAATAATTCTGTAAGTTGAGTTTCATTATTCTCATTCAAATATAACTATAAAAAATTCAGAGGTTCAGGGAAATGCTTAAGGTCATATATGTTGTCTAGATTATGTTGCATCAGAGCCTCTACAATATTATGGAGGACATGTCAATCCTGATATGGAAAGAAAAACAACTTCTTTACTCAATGAAAGGCCAAGCTCAGGGGTCCTTAAAAGTTGAATAATAAAAACTTGGCATTAATCATAAGAAAAGGAGAAGCACAACAATTTTAAAAAAATATAATGAGTCGGTATTTAAAAATAGAAATACAGCCAAACGTTGAATTAGCATGGTAAGAGACAGGGAAATAAGTCAGTAAGCTGTTTTAGTAATTAGACCATATATAACAAGGATTACAATGAGAATACAGGATATCCTATCTAATAAAAGAGTAATTTGCAGATTGACCATCACTCCAACACACAAGAGGGCTGCCTCCATGTGGTCAAAGATCCTGCCCCCATGTGGACACAAGATGGCCACCACAAGATGGCCAGAAGGGGAGGCCATTGAAGGTTCCAGGCCCTGCAAGGGAGGGCAGTTGTGGGTGATCAGGCCAGCAGGGGAAGGCAGTTGAGAGGGACCAGGCCTGCAAGGGAGGGCATTTGGGGGCAATCAAGCTTGCAGAGGAGGGCAGTTAGGGGTTACCAGGCTGGCAGAAGAGGGAAATTGGGGGCAAACAGGCTGGCAGGGTAGTGGTTAGTGGGTGATCAGGCTGGCAGGCAGAAGCAGTTAGGGACAATCAGGGAGGCAGGAGGCAGGCAGGTGAGTAGTTTAGAGCCAGCAGTCCTGGATTGTGAGAAGGATGTCCAGGCAGTCGGACATCCCTCAAGGAGTCCCAGATTGGAGAGGGTGCAGGCTGGGCTAAGGGACATTCCCCCCACCCCCTGCCCCGTGCACAAATTTTGTGCACCAGGCCTCTAGTTTATGATAAAGCAAAGCTTAAAAAGATGTGTTTCTGCCAGGCCAGTGTGGGTCAGTGCTTGAGCATCCTCTTATGAACTAGGTTCAATTCCTGGTAAGGGCACATGCCTGGATTGTGGGCTCATCACCAGGAGGGGGCATGCAGCGGGTAATTGATCAATGATTCACTCTCATCATTGATGTTTCTATCTCTCCCTCTCTCTTCCTCTCTGAAATCAATTAAAAAACATTTTTAAAGATGTGTTCCCTGTTGCTTGCATAATCATCTTCATTGCCCCAGTCCATTTGAAAAAAGGGTATTCTGCCCAGTGGGTATTGGATTCTGGAAGAACTAAAACCCAAGTCTTTACACACGACCACACCCACCACCACTACAGATGCTGTTGAGAGAAGTACTTGAAGAGGCGTTGGGTCTCTGCCAGTGTGGAGAAACGACTTTTCTATCCAAGTAATTGCAAGACTGTATCCATGATTACTTTACTTCTAGAGACTACAGTCTTTGGGATGGGAGGTTCTTTAAAAACAACAAATATAGGGATTCTCTCTACAAAACTTCTGATACTCACTCAGCCTCTGCTTGTGCACTCCCAACTATGATTCTCATTCAGTGGTGGAGTAACTCATTATTGAAACAATGACTCATAATTAATGAGTCAAATAAATGGCAAAAAAAGGAGGAAGGTCCCACTAACCAAATGCATTGTTTGCACTTTGAATCCAGATTGGGGGAAAAAAAAAAAAACCACCTGTAAATAGACATTTTTGAACTAACTAGGGAAAACTATTAATTTATTATTAAGAAATTACTATAGCCTGGCCAGTGTTGCTCAGTGGTTGAACATCAACTTATGACCCAGGAGGTCATGGTTTGATTCCCAGTCAGGGCACATGCCCAGGTTGCGGGCTTGATCCCCAGTGAGGGGTGAGCAGGAGGCAGCTGATCAATAATTCTCTCACCATTGATGTTTCTATCTCTCTCTCCCTCTCATTTCCTCTCTGAAATCAACAAAATACATATATTTTTAAAAAGGGAGCCTCTCCTGCCTCCATTGCAGGCAGGCAGTAAGGAGCCGGTGTCCTATACTAACTTATTGTTAAGCATAGTTACTATATCGGATTATATTTTAAAAAGTCCTCTGGTGGAGATATATACTAAGGTATCAGTATTTATAGATATAAAAATATAATGTCTAAAGTGTTCTTTAAAATACATATATACACAAAGTTTTGGAAGGGATAACCTCCTCTCAATTTTATGTTTGAAAATTTCTAAATATTAAGAAGCAGCAACATCATTTAACAGAGTCAGTAGATAAGGGAAAAGAAAATGTGAAAACACTATCTCAAGAATGATGGCCCCAGAGAGCTCAGTGCTGTCAGTGGTAATGGGGAAATGGAATAGCCAAGAGCCAGGGTAGAAGACTCACTGTTCACAGATGAACCTCACTTATGCAGATGGATGCAAAGTGTATGTGTTAGTCTGATTTAGAAGGCAGCTCTCCAAAATATTCACAATGACTATCTCTATGTCTAGGAGTTCAACTTTACTTTTAATTTCACCTCTATATGTCTTTATTTTATCACATTTCAACAATGTGTATTTTTTATTTTACAATCACAGGAGACATGAAAACAAAGATATATAAAATGTATTAAAGGGTAACTTTTAAATGCTATATAACTTCTAACTTTGCGACATTTGCCTTAGTTGGCTACAGAACATTCATTTTAAAATAAGCCACAATAGTTAACTGTCAACTATGCTTTCAATTAAAAAAAATCTCTTTGAAGTAACAAATGCAATGAAAGATACAGAGGTTAGAAATGAAAATTTGTCAAAGAACTATATCCCTAACACCAAGCACAACACTGAATACCTATTAGGGGTGGGGTTCTATCAATCAAATGCTGAATGACTAAATGTATGCAGTCTTGCATTCATCTACTCACTACATAAAAAACAGCTAATGCAGCACTCGGAGTTGAAATGTTCAGACATTTATTTGCTAAAATATTATCTATTTCAGAAATCAATCTATTTCTGAAGGCATAGAAATTTTGTTTACTTATCAAAATTTCAGTTTGCTGGGCAATTATTGTATTAACGATCTGTGTCTAACAACATAAAAACACTAAAGTCAACTAGTAGTGCAAGACAGTAGAATGGAGCATTCATTTTGTATAACAGAAGCCTGTTATACTCCCGATGCACAAGTATGCTACTATTTCATATTGAGAGAACAGCAAGATATTTCTATGAGCTGATGTGCCCACACTCTCTAGGTCTCTATATTGGTTAGGTGGCTGCCAGCAGAGGAGTGAGATGAGTAAGCAAATGTAATCTTTAGTTACAGAAAAGTCAAATCTAACTACGGTTAATCTTAAACCAGAGGCACTGAACTCACTGGCAATGAGTTGGTACTCATTGCATCTATGCTTACTCTATGTTTTTATAATTGCCTTTTGCATACAGAGTACTATTGTTGACTTATTTTTCTTTACTTTTTCAGAAGTTATGCCAGCCTAATTATTATCATTTGATATGTTTTGTTTCAGTTGGAATGTCAATATTTTTACATAGTAAAATCCAGAAGGTAATGAACAAAATAAACTGACAAACAAAATAGGTCCAGAGACAGGGAAGCATGCAATAGACTGATGAATCTAGAGGGAAGGGAGGAAGCTGAGAAGAGACTAACCAAAGAACTTATATGCATATAAGTATAACCCATGGACAAAGACAATAGTGCAGGGAAGGCTTGTGAAAGGGGTGGGAGCAGGGAGATGGGTCAATGGGAGAGAATTGGGGACATCTATAATACTTTCAACAATAAAAAATAAATTTAAAAAAATGAAAAAAAGGAACTCTTGGGCAGGACTGAATTGCAAACTGAATATTTTATTTTTAAAGGTAACTCAGAAAGGAGTCATAATACTTCTTTTCTTTTTAAAATTATTTTAATTGATTTGAAAAAAAAGAGGAAAGGAAGGGAGAAAGAGACAAACATTGAGGAGAGAGCAACATCAATTGGCTGCCTCCTGCACACCCCTCACTGGGGATCCACCCTGAAACATGGGCATGTGCCCTGACCGGGAATCAAATCGTGACCTCCTTGTTCATGGGTCAATGCTCAACCACTGAGCCACACCAGCCCGGCAGTACTTCTCTTTTTACTTTACTTTTATTCCTCTTAGAATACCTGGAATGGACACAAGTCTCTATAGAATGGTAACAAGGCTTTCTCACTTTCTTAATGCATGCTTTTGCCCCCTCAGTGACAAATAATGAATGCTTACACAGTGGACCTCCGAGGATACAAGCAAAAAATCTAGAGACATTTTAGGGGGGAAAAACTCCAAAGAATGTTATCAAAGTTTCCACATGCTTTCTCATATATTCCACCATTTCATTTTAAAGCAACATGCTCTTAATCTATCTTTTCTTGTCACTAACATAGCACAGACTAGAATCCTTCTGGGACACTGCAGTGAGATAACTGTATATCATAGAGTATGATTTTAAGCTAGAGCAGAAATAATGAAAATACTAAAAGAAACATACTTTTGGACCACCATATGGAGGTGGAAATTCTTACAATTATTAAGAAAATTTGGTCTTATAACCAATCATCTTAGAGTCAACTAGAAGCCCAGTGTGCAAAATCTCACGGCCCCGCCCACCCACTTGTGCCTCACTGCACCCACCTCGCTGCACCCCACCAGCCTACCAGCTGCCAGCCTTGCTGCGATGGGAGCCTTTGGGCTCTGTGGGAGAAGCCGAGAGGTGCTCCATGCACTTTCTGGTGAATGGTCATTTGGTCATTCTGCTGTTACAGTGTTACGTTCACTGTTTTTTTATAATATAGATGCATTATGGTTACTGGTCTTATGTTTTCCTTTGGGACATCAAAACAAAAGTACAATATCTTTCTTTGTATGTAACTTTATTAAATACTAGAGGCCTAGTGCACGAAGTAGGGTCCTTTGGGGTGACTTGTGGGATCAGGTGGAAATTTGCTCCCCAATATCCACTGCGGGGTCCTGGATTACGAGAGGGTGCAGGCCAGGTCAAGGTACGCCACCAGTGCAAATTAGTTCCAGGGAGTGATGTGGGAAGTTGGCCACCTGGAGAGGGACCGTGGGAGGACTCCAGGGTATGTTCAGCTCATCTTGCTCAGGCCTGATCAACTGGACCCCAGCAGCAAGCTAACCTACCAGTTGGAGCATCGGCCCCCCTGGTGGTCAGTGGACATCATAGCAAATGGTTGACCTGTCGACTGTCTGCCCCCTGGGGGTCAATACATGTCATAGCAAGCAGTTGAGCACCCTTGGCATATAATTAGCATAATACACTTTGATTGGTTGAAGGGATGACTAGATGACTAGACACTTAGAATGTTAGGCTTTTATTATATAGGATTAGTGGCTCAGTGCACAAAATTCATACATGGTGGGGGAGGGGGGGAGAAGGGGACGTTCCCTTAGTACAGCTTGCACCCTCTTCAATTGGAGACCCCTTTGGGGATGTCCAATTGCTGGTTTAATTCCAATCCCTCTCACAATCTGGGACTGTTGGCTCCCAACCACTCAACTGCCTGCCTGATTGCCCCTAACTGCCCTCCCCTGCTGGTCTGTTCTCGCCCCCAACTGCACTCCCCTGCCAGCCTGATCTTGCCCCTAGCTGCCTCTGCTGGCCTGATCTCAGCTCCAACTGCCCTCTCTGCCTCAGCTCCACCACCATGGCT
The DNA here is from genome assembly GCA_027563665.1 of Antrozous pallidus. Lineage (NCBI taxonomy): Eukaryota > Metazoa > Chordata > Mammalia > Chiroptera > Vespertilionidae > Antrozous > Antrozous pallidus. The sequence goes on from CM050521.1 coordinate 65,720,475, forward strand.
TTGTCCAGAAGGAAGATGGCTGTTTGACCAGGTCTAATTAGCATATTACCCTCTTATTTGTATAGATAGATTATATAGGATATATGGAATTCAGTATGTAACTCTACCACTGATTTTTCATCTAAATTTTCCATCATTTTGATAATGAGTCATAATTAATAAAGGATAAAAACACCTTCCTACCATTTATTTGAACCAAACTTTCAATTGGCATTTGCCAAAAAGATACTAACAAGTTTCCTGCTTCAACTTCCTATTTTATTTTCTTGACACCAGATTTTATGGTTAGAAAGTAATCAGAAAGTATTCAGGAAAGAACACATAGATCACAGAAAATTCTCCAAAAAAAGTTAATATTTTGGATAAAAGTAAATCTCATGATTAAAGAATAGCTGAACAACTCTAAAGGGAGTACAGGTTACTAACCATCTCTCCTCATGAAGATACAGTGTATAGGTTTGCCTTCCTAAATCACGGAAAGGGACAATCAGAAAGGTTCTTTACTAGACACACAATAAACTTTAAATTTAGTTTCTGGTTCCCCCAGTCTTATTAAAAACAGACACTAATAATAAAAATAACAATAAAAGTGTTTCTGGCATCTGTTTATGTTTTACTACATACAAATAGCATTAAATAAATGTATTTCCTCTTTGTTTTATTTCTTTTTCTTTGTGTTTGTTGAAGAAAGATGCCCTTGGGCACTTAAGTTATTTCTCAATTAATGAATTTTCAACTGTCATAAACTAAAATGTGAAATATCAACATTTGAAAAACTTCCTTAACTGTATATTGTATTTAAAATTATATTCACCATTCCTAAGTTATTAGAAATTTTCTACTCTGTGCAAAATTTTAAGTAACCTATTGAGAAATGAGGGAAGCATTTGGGAAAATGTCTGGCTCACAAAGGGTATCTCTCCACTGTGAAAAATAAACTGCATTTAAAGCCAGGCTTTGTTTTAGAAGAATGCTTACATAGCTTTCAAAATATGTGTTTTAACTGTCATAATGTTGCTGACAAAAGGGGAAATTCATATTGTACATGTTGTGGAAAAAAACCATAAAGAATTCAAAGGTTGTAATAGCGCTAATGAACACTTTAATTTAGAAGAAAAATGTAGGGGGAAGATGAGGGAAGAAAAGTACAAAAGGAGGAGGGGGGCTGAGGGGGGCTGAGGTCAGGGTCTGACTTTGTATGCACTCCTATTCACAAGCAATAAAGAAGAAAAAAATGTGCTCTCAGGATTATAGTCTCGCCTCTAGATCTCAATAATGCCTTATATCTAAATGTTAAAGAGCCAAGAACACATTACTACAGAGAAATACAGGAGAACATTAAAATATATGAGGTATATATTTCAAATCAGTTGGCAGTCAGAATTTTTAAAACATGTCAACATGGAAATTGCGGGCAAGGTCATAATTAAGCTATTAAAATATCAAATGAAGCTCCTTGCTGAAGTAAGAAAGTGTTAGATAAGCAAACCAAAATGAAAACTTACACAAGAATAACATGAATGAAATTTGTAATGAGTATATTTTCAAGGAAGAATACTTGAGGTTCTTAAGACCAGCCTGCATCCTCTCCAATCTGGGACCCCTCTCACAATCCAGGACTGCTGGCTCTCAACTGCTCACCTGCCTGCCTTCCTGATTGCCCCTAACCACTTCTGCCTGCCAGTCTGATCACCCCCTAACCACTACCCTGCCAGCCTGATTGATGCTTAACTGCTCGCTTGCCTGTTTACCTCCAACTGCCCTCCCCTGCAGGCTTGATCACCCTCAAACTGCCCTCCCTTGCAGGCCTGGTCCCTCCCAACTTACCTTCCCTGCTGGCCATCTTGTGTCCACATGGGGACAAGATCTTTGACCACATGGGGACAGCCATCTTGTGTGTTGGAGTGATGGTCAATCTGCATATTACTCTTTTATTAGATAGGATAGAGGCCTGATGCATAGGTGGGGGGCAGCTGGTTTGCCCTGAAGGGTGTCCTGGATCAGGGTTGGGGTTCCCTTGGGGTTTGGGGCAGCCTGGGCGAGGGGCCTGTTGTGGTTTTCAGGCAGGCCACGCCCCCCCAGCATCCCAAACAGAGGCCTTGGTACCTGGGATTTATGTATTTTCTATAATTGAAACTTTGTAGCCTGGAGCAAAGCCAAGCCTCCTGCTTGCTCTATGGTTGCTGCCAGTTCTGTTGGGATTCTATAACTGAAACTTAAGTGGAGGCCTTAGCCGGTAAGGACAAGTAGAAAGCTTGACTTCCTCCATCCCTGGGGAAACCCAAGCCTCCCTCCTGCTCTGTGTGGCCAGCAACCATCTTGGTTTATTTGCATATCTGCTCCTGATTGGCTGGTGGGTGTGGCCTGTGGGTATAGTTGAGGTGTAGTAAATTTGCATATTGCTCTTTTATTTTTTATTATTTTAACTGTTTTTTTATCTTTATTGTTCAGTTTATGTTACATTGTTCCCTTTTTTTCCCCCTATAGCTCCCCTCTACAAGATACCCATCCCACCCTCTGCCCTCATCTACCCCCCCACTGTCCTCTCCCATAGTTGCATGATTTTTGTTCAGTCTCTTGCTGCACTTCCCACACCCATTTTCTCCCCAAGAATTGTCAGTCCATTCCCTCTCCATGTCCGTGATTCTGTTACATTCACCAGTTTATCCTGTTCATCAGATTATTAATTCACTTGAATTTTAGATTCATTTGTTGATGGATGTGTATTTGTCGTTCATAATTTACACTTTTATCTTTTTCTTCTGCCGAACAGGTTTGACTCAGTGCATAATGCTCTTTTATTAGATAGGATGCATACATATGTATATATAGATAAATATTTTAAAAACAAAAACCTTGTGCCATATATAATATCATATGAAAACATTGTCCTATGTATCACTTCATCTGACTGTTCATCTGTATCTTTTATCCTTTAGTAAACTGGTAAACCTAGGCGTTTCTCTGTGTTCTGTGAGCTGCCTGAGCAAAGTAATCAAACCTGGGGAGGAAGTCATGAAGGCCTCTTATTTGTAGCCAAACTGAACGGAAGTTATAGGTAACCAGGGGACTTACTACTTGCAGTTGGCATCCGAAGCATGGAGGGCGCCGTCTTATGGGACAGAGCCCTTAACCTGTGGGATATGATGCTACCTCTGGGTAGAGAGTATCAGAAATTAGTTAATTTTTTGACACCCAGCTGGTGTTGCAAAAGGATTGCTTCATGTGAGAAAATGCCTCCACGTATTAGGTGACCAAAAGTAAAATTTTTGTATGAAGATTAAGGGAAACACACAAGAGAGAAATATGAAAGGGAAGAATTGGGTTTTTCTCTACATGGAAAGAAAAAAAAATCTAAGTATTTCCTATACACAGGTATTAATTTAATGGGATAGATACTGACAGCCTTAGTTACAGATGAGTAAACAAAGGGCAAGTTTAGGTAATTTGCCCAAAGTCATGGGGGCAGAGATGATCAGTCAGTTTGACCCTGAAGCATGAGCCCTTAGCTATCATACTGCCATACTGTCTCTCAGCTAAGGTAACTAACCACTGTTAGAGACTTACAGTAAGCGAAAAGCTCTTCTACATCAAACAGACCTTATGTAACAGACTTTAGGGAGTTACATAACCTTTTTTAGATTCAATTACATTTCAAGAACCATTGTCAGAGAGATGTTGGGAAGGAAAATGAGATTCCATTGCACATTACACAAATATACGTAGACTTCTATTATGTGCAAAGCACAGTTCTAATTACTGAGAACTATAGCAATCAATGGAAAGGCAAATTCTTTTCATGGAGTTTATGCCCTCCAGAAAAGTAAAGAAGAAGCAAGTATAAAAATGTCATGAACTGGGGAAGACTTCTCTCAATTCTCAAGGAGTTAAAACTTTGGGGGCACATCTACTTCCAAGCTCCCTCATCATCAAACAATGCTTCTATTTCACATTGCTAGCCCTTTTGGGAAACAGTTCCCTTTATGATTTTTATTATAACAACCAAAATTACACACAATACACCTTTGCATTTTGAAAAAATAGGCATTCTCTCAATAAACAAAGCACAGAGATGATCATTTATTATTACACCTCTATTTTTAAAAAAAGCTAAAATCAATTTTATAAAAAGAAAACTAATGCTAAGTGTTGGAAGGATATGTTAAGAGTGCAAATTAATATAATAATTTTGAAAAATTTTGGCAGTAGCTACTAGAGCTGAGCATTTATAAATACTGACAGGTATAATTAATGAAAAGGAAATCAGAGTTCTACCCCTGAGAATATATATACTTCATATAAATGTATACATGGGATCCTATACTGTAATGAGAACATTTTAGAACAATGATAAAATATGATTCACTCTCACCAACATACTATTGAGCAAAAGAGCCAGATTCAAAAGTCTATGTGTAATATAAATCCACTTATATCCAATATCAAAACAGATTAAACTAACCTATCTGTTAGAAGTAAGAATACTTGACCATATATGATAAAGGCTCCCAGTTGCTACTAAAGTTAGGTTTAATGGATAATGTTCATTTTGTGAAAATTAATTGAACTATATGTCTATTATATGTGCAATTTTCTGTATGTGCATTATATCTCAATAGCAGTTTTTAAAAGTTATAAAATTATCGATACTTAAGTTTTATTCAAAATCAAAATATTGCATTGGTACTTCTCACTAACTAGAAATATGAATTATTATATTATTACCCTATTTGCCTCATTTTTAGCCATTTGCATAAAAATAACCTGTTATTTTTCAATAAAACTAACTTTAAACCTATATGGAAGATTTAAATATTTTAAAATTCAAAAACATTTAAAGCAATCATTTTTCATTAACTGTATCTGTCAGAATTTATAAGAAAATATGTGATCAGTTTTTAAAACATGTGCTTAGTCTAGTCTGAAAAACAAAAGTGTGATCAGTATAAAATACATTATCATGTCTCATCTTGGAAATGTTCAATAGTATCATTGAACAATAGTTTCCCTATTATCCACAGGGAAAAGTTTATTTTTTAACACTTTAAAAATAATAGTTCACAAAGTGACCTTTATTTGTGCTTTCAGTATCAACTCCCTTCACTCTTTATTTCATTCATTTGCATATTAAGAAACTACTGTATGAGGATTTATATATATATATGAGAAGTTACATATACAGAGAGGAAAGTAACAGAGGCAAGATCCCTTTATCCAGTGGGAATACAATCTAAGGGAAATTCCCTATAATAAAAATCTATAAATAAGGGTTCTACATTCCTTACCTCTCCCATATCCTGTTCAGCCACCACCAGCACTTACTTACTCATGGCTAATGGAAGAAATTCAGAAGATGCTCTTAATTTTGTTGTCATATGCAGTAGAAACTTATCCTGACTAATAAATTTACCTTGTGGAAAACATGGTAAATTTAAGAAGGGATTATTAAAAAGAAGGTAGCCACACAGGCAAAGTTATTCATCATGTATGAAATATCCCAGATGCACATGGAAGGGATTTGAAAAGCAGGACTGGATTCTAATGATTCAGGCAATAGATACTGAGTCAAAAGCTGCTGTTACCTGATGAATTCCCAAGTTTGATATGGTATAAAATTTATACTATCTAATAAATATAAGCAAAAAACTTTTGAGAAATTATCGAGCGGATTGTGGTCCTCATCCACTGAACATCCAGATCAACCCTACTGCAAAGAAGTCATCTTAGATCTGAAATATCAGATAAGTATCCCTTAAGACTTATCAGAATATGTCAATCTGTCTCTACTGCATTATTTTGAAATACACTATTTCATTGTTGTACTAGTCATCTCAGACAACCATAGAAAATACCATAGTCTGGATGGATTAAGCAATAGATGTTTATTTTCTTAGTTTTGGAGGCCGGAAGTCCAATTTCTGGGCGCCAGCATAGTCAGTTTCTGGTGACAGCTCTCTTCCTGGCTTGCAGGTGACTCGCTTCTCCCTAGATCCTCACATGAATGATACAGACAGAGAGCTCTCTCTCTTCTTTTTCTTGTAAGGCCATCAATTTCATAAGTTTAAGATCCCACCATCTCAACATTGTGAGTTAGAGCTTCGACCTATATATTTGGAGTGGAGGGAACAATTCTGTCCATTAGCACTTAAACTTTGTAAGTTTAGAATACTGAAAGTGCAGATTTCTGTTTCCTATAAATTATGTCCTTCAACTGGTCAACAGAAAGACCAACTTAAATCTTCCTGATTTTTAGTTCCATTGGGCTTTGTAATGGAAGGTACTCAGGATATATTAGAGTGAACTACTTTGTCTTACTTCTCAGTTATCTTGTTATATTAACCTCTCAACACTTAGACTAGTAATCAATTAATTTCCTGTGTACCAATGCTGCTAAATTACTTTCAGAGTAAATTACAATTAGTAGAAACTACTAACAGAAACTATTCAGAAATGCAAAAATTACTACCATATGATCAGAAAAATTCCTTAAGTGGGTTTATTAATGATACTACTATTTCAGCATTGAAGTTATTGGCTGACAAAGTTAAATGTATATATCCTAAAATGCTCAAGAATGATTCTGATCCTAACTGAAGAAGGCAGGTTTGTCATTGGGACATCAGTAATCTCAGCAGTACATTATTGGTGCAAAAGTCACATTTAAGAGGTTAAAATAAGTCTCTTAATTACTTGTGCTTAATGAAGCTATCAGCTATAATCCAGTTGTACAGTATTGCCTTTTTATAAATTGTCTTCAATTACATAAAGTGGTTCTCATAAGGTAAAGAACTTGAGATGAATTCCTTGGTAAGAGACAAAAACCGATGCTAATAGAATCAGCTTCCTTAAACAGGAGTTTCTCAATTTCAGTAAGACTCAAAAATAGGGCCACATTGTTCTCTGCTTTGAGCTGAATTCTATTGGCAAATCTTAGCAAAGGGACCTAACTAGGCTTTTCAAAGTGGTGATATAAACAAGTACACAAATTTTCTGCATAACAAATATTTAGACCATATGGTTGGACTATTATCTGTTACACCTGGAGAAAACACTATTTTGTATTTTGCTGAATGATGGCAGAGAAGGCACTGGAAAATGTAGACATTTAATTAAATCTTGTCATTAGAAAATATGGGCACAATAACTGACAATCAGCTCTCCCTTTCTTCCTATCCCTTGATTTGACATGGAAATTATGTATATATCAGCAAACTGGTATGTGTGTGCATCACACAAATTGGTTACATTTTACACAGTCCCTTCATTATTCAATGATTTTATATAAGCAATCTATTAACTGTCAGGCATCTTGCTAGGTGCTATGAAATATGATGAATAAAACCTTGTACTGATGAAACACAGTTTATGTAAACAGATATTAATAAAAACATCAAATATAACATAAACATATATTTAAAATCTTGATGACTATGAAGTTAAAATGTTAGAATAGTAGTTGAGTGTTAGAATAGTGGTTACTGGGGTGAAGGGTACTTTTTTACATATATATTTTATTTCACTTGAAGAAGTTAAAACATTTTTTGATATAGCTAAGTGGAAATGTCAACTAGGAAACTGAATGCGTAAGTTTGAATTATTTAAAAATGTTATGGGCTAGCACATAAATGATCACATTTATGCATGTAGATGGTATTTACAACCATAGAAATGAATGATAAAAACTGAAGTTCATTATTGTCTTCCAATGCTATACTCATAACAAATATTTATGTCAAAATTAGATGTTAATTAAGATTATATTATTTAACTCAAATTCTGTCTTTTAGGAAATGCACTATTCAAATAAGAATCATATCTAGTGATCTCTATCTCTGTCTCTAAGTGGTATCAGTGGAGATAAAGAAAATTCTTAAAAAGTTATTTTTTATTTGAAAGGAGAAGATACTGATGGGGTAACTTTTCAACCAGTCACTTCTAGCTCTTTGACTTTAAGTTATTGCAAGAAAAATTAAGGGGTTAAAATAAGTGACTGGGGGTTCAACATAACAAAATTCAATTTATAATATTTCTCTTACTCAAACAAACATCTAAGAATATTGATAGTAGAACAAATGATGCTAAGAGAAGTTGGTCTCAAAATTATGAACAGCGATCTTATAAAATTAGGAATGACTCCTAGTCCTGAGAATAGGTTTCACATGAGTACAGGACTGGGATTGAATCCCAATATCCACAAATACCTCATAGTTCATGCAGTTAGTCTCTCAAAAGCTTAAATTTTTATACTTGTGAAATGTTGCTAATAAGTCTCATTTTGTAGGGTTAATATAAGGATGAGTGCGTTGTAAAAATGTTCATAACAGAGATTTAGTAGAAGCCATACAATGATTAATTTTAACTTTCCTATTTTAAAACTCAAGAATATGAAGACAAGAGACTTGCCCAAATTTGAAACCACAATTAAGTCCTCTAATTTTCAATGAAATAGCTCTTCTAAAATTCATAATACTTTGCTATTTAGAACAACCTTGATCTTAATTATCTCCACTATGAAGAAAAACACGAGGACACAAAATTAAGCTATATTTGTGGTTACAAAAATGTTTATTTCACTTAAAAACAACCACTGCTTCTTCATTATATACTGGAAGCCTGGTGCACAAATTCATGCACAGGTGGGGTCCCTCAGCCTGGCCAGTGATGGGGGCTGATTGGGGCCAGCCGGGGAGAGGAACCATGGGAGGTTGGCCAGCCGCAGGAGGTTGGCTGTGGGAGTGCACTGACCACCAGGGGGCAGCTCCTGCATTGAGTGTTTGCCCTCTAGTGGTCAGGGTGGCATCATAGTGACCCATCAACCAGTCATTCAGTCGACCAGTCGTAATAGTTGCAGATACATATATATATATACATATATATATATATATATATATACATATATATATATATATATATACGTGTGTGTGTGTGTGTATGTGTGTGTGTGTGTGTGTGTGTGTGTGTATATATATATATATATATATATATATATATATATATATATCAACCTGAAATATCTAAAAGAAGAGACAGCACAACAACTGAATCTGAAATTAGAGAACTAAGGACACTTGCATTATTCTCCATCGAGGACTCTCTTTAAACCATCTCAGCAATCTTCAGGGGCAATCACTATCCTGATACTTTGCTTACCTCAAGATTTCCTGACCCCTGAAATACAAAGGTCTGATACTTCCAATATAGATTTTGATTGAATATTTATACTACTTTATAAATAATGCATGTCAGGGATCTGCATTATAGACAAAATTTCAAATATAACATAACCATTATCCTTAAGAATTCTAGTTATAGCATGTATATTCTGAAACTATATATTTTTCATATATATTTCAAAGTGGAAATACATATTTCATTCTCCAACATGTATTTAAAGGCTCAAGACATCCAACTAAGATTACTGAATATGCCACCATATGCAACATGACCCAACATAATGCATTCTTTTACAGACCTTTGTGTGAACTGTCCTTATGAAGTATCTCCTTAGCAATGGACTTACAATGTATTTATCAAGAAAAATTGATAAAAAAGCAGCTGGAGAAAACTTTAATGTACTCAAAAATCTCTATATTAGCTATCCTAATCCAACAAATTTCTGGGGCTTGTATTTCTAAAAAAAAATGAACTTGGCTGTTCAAAGAATTAGTTGCCATCTCGGATAAAATGTGTTTGCCTTATTGATAATGTTACCATCTGGCCTGGTTCTAAACAACTCTCATGTTACTCGGCTTTGCTGACTGGATTTCAGAGTGACCAAGTTCACTACACTTCAACAGGTGAGATCAATATGACAAGGCCACATGCAGATGGGCTCCTGCTCATTGCTATATCAACAGACAAAGCACCACTTATACAGAAGTAACAGCAAAAATATGACCCTAAGAGAGAAAATATAGAAATCACCATCTGCTCTGAAGGTACAGAATTACCAATGAATTTAACAGTTGCTTCTTGTCATTGTTTTGAATGGCAGCTATTTGAAAATTATCATTCGCAAAACTTCCATGTGGACTGAGTTCAGAATTGTTTCAAATGTTCAGCGGAAGTTCACTGATCCAAGATGAATCAGAAATTCAAATTAACTCACCTGGGTCATCGAAATTGGTGTGTGTAGCAGATCCAAATCTCTCTCTAATAACTACTATTCTTTGAATACTTCTTATTGAATGACTATAACTTGAAACCATTATAGAAAAGGGATCCTCGAAGAAGGGACAACATAGCAGGGTTAACGATCATTCTTAGTATATCACAAAAACCCAGCAGAGTAAACAAGTGCTACCTTACACATTTGATAATAGGAATTGTGACCTATTATTCACAGTGGATAATAAGACTTCTGACCTATGAGAAAAATTATACCACTTTATTCATAAAGAATAGCAAACGTTAACAAAGATTTAAAAGATCAACTTGTTGTTTTTCACCATTGTTTAAAATGGCAGCTGACATCAAAGCAGTAGCTCACCAAGGATGTTAAAGGATAACTAACACATGCAACTGTCACACAGTAGTCAATAAATAAATGCCCACTAAGTTTTATCCTGATAATGTAAAAAATACCATTAATTGCATTTCCCAATTTAAAAAATGTGAACATATTTTTACTCTATAATTATTTTACATAAAAATGAATTTTAACTTTGCCTACTATTTTTTTAAAAATATATACATTTTTATTGATTTCAGAGAGGAAGGGAGAGAGCCAGAGAGATAGAAACATCAATGATGAGAGAGAATCATTGATCGGCTATCTCCTGCACACCCCACAATGGGGATCGAGCCAACAACCTGGGCATGTATTCTGATGGGGAATCGAACTGTGACCTCCCAGTTTATAGGCCGATGCTCAACCACTGAGCAACACTGGCCAGGCTTTACTCACTCTTTTGTATCATTTCCCATTTCCTAGACTAAATCATTTATAAAAGGTTATGAAGATGCCCAGCTGGAGTGGCTCTGTGGTTGAATGTCTACCTACAAACCAGGAGACCATGATTCAATTCCCAGGACGCAGGTTCAATCCCCAGTGTGGTGCGTGCAGGAGGCAGCTGATCAATGACTTTCTCATCATTGATCTCTCTCTCTCTCTCCACCTCTCTGAAAGCAATAAAAATATTTTAAATGTTATTAAGAAAGATGTATAATACACTTAAAGTGGTTTCCATTTTAATAATCTAAAGTAAATCAATAATTCAGAAATTTCTCAATTATTTAGAAGTATTAATTTTTCAAATTACCTGTACTTTCCAGCAATGCAAAAGGAGTGGTTAGCATATTGTTCAAACATCAATACCAGCTCAAATATTAATATGGAGAACTATTATAATTTACCATCATAATGGACATGAATAATCTGCTATCATAAACAAAGCAATTACATGAAGAAGACATTTCTCTGGAGCTTAAAAGTTTAAAAGTTCTTGACTTGACTTCAGGAACAGTATTTGTTTATCTTTGTGTCCCTAGTGCCTCTAACACAGTGCTGTCACATGACATTATAGATGATGAATAAACCCATAAAATGAATAATAGTACTTCATTTGGAACAGTGGAGGAATAGGACGCAATTTCTGTTACATCCAAATAATATGATTAGATCACTTTCCTTCTCACTTTAAAACCCTGAAAAGGAGATAAAAATCCCAAAACAAAATGATTAAAATATACCAGATAGTTATATCAGATAATTTTAAAAGAAAAGTAGTTATATTTATATCAGATAATTTTAAAAGAAAAAGAGCAGTTAGTAAACATAATATCTGGTAAAGATTGGGTCCAGGCATAAGCAAAGGTGAAAAGAAAAAAGTAAACAAGAAATACAGAGAAAGATGAAATAAAGTGGGATATATAAATGGTAGGTACCAGGAGTGAAGAATAGTTTTTACATTTTACAATGGCCAATAATAAAGATTAATGAAGGATTTGGACTAACAGCAGGCTTTAGCTAACTACAGAAAGCAGCAGCAGATACCAGAATACATGTGAAAGAGAAAATGTAAGACCATTCAGAAAAATTAAAGTTCTGATACATATTATTTATAAACACATTGTAAGCAGACTAAAAGCCTCAAGGTGTTTTTAAAATAATAATTGGATATGTAAATCCACTTCTATAAAATATTTTAAAATGTAGCAACCGAGGGCTATATCTGTTTGTGAAAATATTCATTCTTTGAGGATACCAGCCTTGAGTGCTTTTGTATTACTTTTATCAACATTAACCAGAAATTGTTCCCAAAAGACTCAGAGATCTACATGACTATGAAGATAATCTTCATTATTCTCAAAGAATGCATAGCATGTGTTCTTAGCAAAGTTTTGTAGATTATCCTGTTATACAGTCCTTCCTTCATAAATAAAAGCATCTGTAATTTTAGTTCTAAATTATTTATCTTGAAAATTTGAAAATAAATGAATGTTTCAGAAAGATATCTATAAACATTCTTATTTGACATACAACATAAAATATACAGTGATTGATATGAGAATGAAGAAAGCAAGACTCTCTTGGAGGATGTTTGTCTCCTGGTTTACTATTTTGAGGACAACACTGAACAAATTATTATTATTTTAAATACATTTTAAATTAATTTGAGAGAGAGAGGGGGGGGGAGAAAATGAAACATTAATGTGAGAGAGGTGGGAAAGAGAAACATCTAACAACTGCCTCCTGCACGCCCCCACCAGGGATCAGGCCTGAAGCCCCAACTTGTGCCCTGACTGGGAATCAAACCAGTGACTCTGGTGGATGAGACGATGCTCAACCAACTGAGCCACCCCAGCAGGGCGGGAAATTTTATTTTATAAAAATGATTTGGCGAACTGAATGTCTTTCCTATCCTTCCTATTATTCATGGGGGAAAAATGTAGAAATTTAAGAGAAAAAGTGGGCATAATGCTTTCATCGCCTGTTAATATAAGACAATTTTTAACATAGCCCCAGGCAGGGAATGCTCTTGTGTTATAATAAGGACAGAGTTATTAGTTATTTGTTTGTTACAAATAAGGTCAAAGTTACGTTAATAGGAGGTATATGAATTTCTCGTAGAGACCAGCTGAGGACCTTTACAAGTAAATGAATCATCACAGTGGGAGGTGTGTTTGATTTTAGGTATTTTTGTGAAAATAAATGACAGCCTGAAGTAAAAACACCTACCCTGCTCCATAATCAATTTCCTCTCTCTAAATGGGAAACAAAGTCATCATCATGCTCCTCTAACAGAGCCAGAGGGTACAGAAATGCTGACACAGAAGATCCTCCTTCTGCAGGGCCAGCAGGAAACCTTCCCAATAGGGGAGGAGCGGGGATAACTTTACACAGGTCATTTCAGCGGCAAAATTTGACAGAACCAATGGATAATTGAAAACAGAAGGGCTGAGAAATCCTGTGTGTTGGAGGGTGGAGAGCTCAGATTAAAAAGGAAGGAAGCTAAAAGGAGAGGACTGAGGGAAGGGGCAGAGAATGGAGAAATTACAGCATAAATTGTTCAGCTAAGCCACTTACCTCATCATCTATGCAACTAAGTCTGAAAACTCTGGATCAACTACTTGGAGCCTACAGTAAATTATTTAGATTCCCCTTAATACCCTGCATATTCACTTTGGGAATAGGTGCTTATGACTGAATCTAGAGAAGAGAAGGTTGTAGCCCCGTCACTATTCTGACAGTCATCAGCAAACTTGGCCAGCATCCTAGATGTTATGTACTGATAACAAGTGAGATCTACCCACAGGCCAAGTTAGGCAAGTCAGTCCTTTCACTGTCACTCTTTCTCTAAAAAATGGCTTGAGGCAACAGAGGCTGGCAAGAAAAGAAGAGCAACATGACATGAATTATGAAGAATGTTATTTCTCTTGAAATATGACTTTGACCAACATCAGATTCCTGAAGCAAAAATAGGAATAACCAGAAAGATTCAATCCCTAGCTATGAACTGAAAATATCACAGCTACAACTTTGCAAATAGGATGATGAACTACATTAAAATAAATAATAACACAGCATGAAAATAATAATTCTATCTAATAAAATAGTAATATGCAAATTGACCATTATTCCAATACACAAGATGGCTGCCCCTATATGGTCAAAGTTGGCTGTCCCCATGTGGACACAAGAAGGTCACCACAAGATGGCCAGCAGGGGAGGGCAGTTGGGAGGAACCAGGTCTGCAAGGGAGGGCATTTGAGGGCAATCAAACCTGCAGGGGAGGGCAGTTAGGGGTGACCAGGCTGGCAAAGGAGGGAAGTTGGGGCTACCGGGCCTGAGGGAAGGGTATTTGGAGGGGACCCAGGCCTGCAGGGGAGGGAAGTTGGGGGCGATCAAGCCTGCAGGGGAGGCAGTTAGGGATGACCAGGCCAGCAGAGAAGGGAAGTTAGGGGCAACTAGGCCTATAGGAAAGGGCAGTTGGGGAGACCCAGGTCTGCAGGGGAGAGCAGTTGCGGGGGACCAGGCCTATAGGGGAAGGCAATTAGGGGCAATCAGGCTGGCAGGTGAGAAGTTAGGCATCAATCAGGTTGGTAGAGGAGTGGTTAGGGGGTGATCAGGCTGGCAGGCAGAAGCAGTTAGAGGCAATCAGGAAGGTAGGCAGGTGAGAAGTTGGGAACCAGCAGTCCTGGATTGTGAGAGGGATGTCTGACTCTCTGTAAAGGTCCTATCCTACCAGGATCAGGCCTAAATGAGCAGTTGGACATTCCTTGAAGGGTCCCAGATTAGAGAGGGTTCAGGCTGGGCTGAAAGACACCCCTCGGTGCACAATTTCATGCACCAGACCTCTAACAGTAATAATAATACAGCATGGAACTGTGGAATCTCAGAGGGAAGGCAAAGAAGGGTGGGTGGGTGGGAAGAGATCAACCAAGGAACTTGTATGCATATATGCATAACCCATGGACACAGACAATAGAATGATGGGGAGATGGGGTGGGGAGCAGGGGCAGACTAGAGGAGGTCAAAGGGGAAAAGGGGGGGACATATTAAAAATAATAAATAACAATAATTTTTAAAATACTAACAATACAAAACCTCAAGTAAGAGTCTTCAGGGTTAAGAGAAAATAATGATAATATAAAGGTATATATTAAGAAAAGGTAAAATAAAACCTGGAAACTGTAATATTCCGAGGTTTTCAGGAGACTATAGTAGCTTTCAACACCACTTTTGAATTCCTCTAATATGTTATTAACATTCAATGAGAGATCATGCCCAGAGTCAGTTGCTCCAAGGCAAAGACCTTAAGTGACATTTTTTAGCACAATGCACACTTTTTAACATCCAATTAAAAAAACACCTAGCTAGAGTAAAAGAGTAGGAAAGACAAGTCATGACAGAAACATAAAAAAGACTAGCAAATTTTAAAATGTGAGCGTCCAATTTTATAAAACTTCGCTCATATTGGTACAGTTGCAAGTGCATACAGAGATACAAATTTTTATAATTTTTGTCAAAATAATTAAATACAACTTAGAGTCACTCTGTATGGCATGTAGAGTATGTATATAAACAAATTCTGCTTGGAACGAATTTAATGTGGCAGCAGAGAGAAATCATTATAAGCAAAAGCTCAGTATTAAGGTTTCTCTGAATATATGTTAATCATGAGATCCAGTAGTTAGAATTAATGAGTAGGTGCCTGGGGCTGTGACTGTGTATGGAAGCTATTTGTGCTCAAGAAAATAGATACAGGAAATGGAAAGAAAGTCAAATTTTTTAAAGGTTTACCAGTTGAATAATCTAAAATTGAATTTTATCTAGGCTTTCTTTAGACATAAAAGTACAGTTGAAAATAAATGTAGAAATATAGTGGAAATTTTGACAGAAAGTATTTTTAAATTCAGATACACTAAGGAACAGGAAAGCAGGACACTATGATCAATTTGTTGGTACATTCCACTATTCCCAAATTTTTACTATCTCAGAAAATGTGTTTATTTTCAGGGCTATCTTACATATTAACTTATGAGTTATGTTTGTACTCCCTCTGACTTGTGAAGGGTAAGGTTTATAAGCAAAACAAGATAGGAGAAGTAATATCAGAAAAAGCAGAAAGAACTGAGGAATGCTCTTATAACCTAATCCCTTCCTGAGTTTTCCCATAACTAAGCTTTTTGTAGTGAAATAAAGTACAGCATAGGGAATATAGTCAACAATATTGTAATAAAATTAGGTATTGTGCCAGGTGAGTACTAAACTTATGGGAAGGAACCACTTAGTTATATAAATGTCTAACCACTATGTTATATACTGAAATTAATATAATATCGAATGTCACTTGTGACTTCAGTTCCTTGATGCACTAACTCTATATAATAGAGTTAATTTTCAGTTTGTTACGCTTTTATTGTTATTGCAAAGATGAGAGTTATGACTCCCAAACTCTTTACATGTTGGACCTGGCTTTACAAATGCTACTTTAAAGACTCATTCATCCTCATTTGCATATAAAAATTTTATTGAGGCCCAGCCATCAAACCTCAGAAGTTGAGCATCAACCTATGAACCGGGAGGCCACGGTTCAATTCCCGGTCAGGACACATCCCCAGGTTGTGAGCTCAATCACCTGTGGGGGGCATGCAGGAAGCAGCCAACCAATGATTCTCTCTCATCATTGATGTTTCTATCTCTGTCTCCCTCTCCCTTCTCTATGAAATCAATAAAAAAATATTTTGATTGAGGAACATAATCCAATCCAGTCACCCACTTATCCTATTTTCAGCTATTGTGAAAATTCAAACTTTATTTTCTTGACCGGCTGAGAAACAGACTCCTAGTTCAAGTCTGATCCAAAAAGACCAATCTATGACTGGATATATCTGGTATTCACTAGTATATAAATACCCTGATTCGCAAGAACTGCTGAGAGTTCACCATAAATATGATTAGCTAGTCTGTCTTAATTTGGCCAAAGGCAGAATACTCACTGTTAATTGATAGCGCTTTCTCCTCCAGAGATTTATGGAGGGAAAAAAACACATCAAGTTATTAGAAGTTGAAAAACAGGCCTACTGTTTTGTTTGTATGTCACTCTGAAAATACTTTTACTTAATTCAGCAGAAACTTAGGTGGAAAATGCCAAAACACAGTGTGTAGCAGTTAAATAAATGACCTTGAGCCAGTGGATGAATAAAAGATGATGTAAAAGTCAATGTTTTCATAATGAACTCTACCTTAAAAAATGATCCTGTTGAGAGTCCACTGTGATGCAATCATGGTAAATCATGACAGTCAAAGAAAGGATCATAGTTTTTGTTGTTTTTAAGTCACATACTGTATTGTGAGTTTGGCACCGTTCACGTGGCCAAAACAGATTCTTTGTACTTCTGAAATACGGTTATCAAACAGATTGAGTCACCACATCCTCACACACCCACTTTGAACCAATGCTTTGACTTTTTTTAAAAATAAAATTATAGAAGATATTTATACTACACTGCATGAAATCTCACCCAATATTTGTCAATAGCAGAAAGAAAATGCCTTCATGGAGAAAATGACAAAAAGAAAAAAAATACAAGCTAAAACTTTAAAGGAGGTGGGAACTAATGATGTGTAAAAATTTAATAGGCTTCAGTACGCCCACTATGCCGCACTCCATTTGTTAGGGGATGGTAGAAGCGGCAGTTCTCTGCGTAATGTGAATAAGGGTTATTAGCAATAATAATGGTTTGCTAGCTGATAAATTTGCAGATTAAGCAACCTCTGCCATGGAGGTTAGTAATATTTCAGAGATATTGCTCAAAAGATAATGGAATGGCTACTTTATTTTTGTATCAAAAATACTGGACTCTTTACCCAAGTGTGTGGCAGCAGAAGTCTTGCTTCTCTCATATTTCAATTTAATGTGTGGTAAGAATTCTACCCAGGACTGAAAATATTATGCCATTTCACTCATTTGATTATGCGGTGTTCTATAGTTGTGCTCACACAGTCTATTCCTCTACTCTTCTTGTTAAAGATCACACTAGTAAAAGCAACAAACTACTTTATATCCAGGGCATTTTATAATAAAAATAATAAATAATGTAAGTTTCCCCATTGGGACTGCATTTTTGCTATCCTTGTAATGAAAATAATAATATGCTAAATTTTTTAAAGTGGGCACTAGGCTTCCTACATTGAGTTGCATTTATTAGATAAGAGTGTCTGTAGGTAAAGGCTTTTGAAACTTTCATAAAGTTATCCTGTACCCCGGCTGCTGTGCCTCGGTGGTTGAGCATTGAACTATGAACCAGGAGATAACGGTTAAATTCCCAGTCAGGGCACATGACCTGGTTGTGGCTTGATGCCCAGTGGGGGGCATGCAGGAGGCAACTGAACAATGATTCTCTCTCATCACTAATGTTTCTGTCTCGCTCTCCCTCTCCCTTCCTTTCTGAAATCAATAAAAATATTATAAATTAAAAAGTTATCCTGTTGATTATCTAGACTGGCGGTCAGACATGCAGGTGTGGAGAAGCACATAATTGTTTTGTTGATAACAATGGGAATTCAAGAAGGTCCATAAGAACATGGCCCCAGAACTGAGTGCCCTGTGCATGTGGTTTAGTATTATCTATGCAACTGTCAGTTGTCCATCATAATACCTTGTCTCATGACATCTTTTCCTGGAAACCAGAACCACTCAAATTATATAATTAATAAGATTCCTTTCAATCACAATTACCATTTGACCTAAGCTCTTTGGCAACTGCTGTCAGTAAGTTTCAGGTACACATGGTATTCGTAGCAACTCTCAGTACTAGCCAGTTTGGATAAAATAACAAAAATTCATGCAGGTCATGCCTAGATGACATGGCATGCTGATCTGAAAGGCCCAGCAAAACTATTTTGGGTAGAGGAGGGACTACACTTGGACAATAGTTTGAGGTGTGGTCCAGAGAGCCAGGAGGGAATCTAGCACAGGCTTGCAGACAGGACTTGAGCCAGAACCTTCTGAATTGGGATCAATTTAAGAAGCAAAAGGCCAAACCGGAGACTAGCAGACACAGAACTCAGTATCTTTAATCAGCTTGGCATCTTCCTCATGAAAGTAATGACCATAGTTCATGATATAACCCCAGAGGGGTAAAGTTAAGAATCATGCCAAAACCTCAGAGGGAAGGCTGGGGGTCGGGGTGGGGGCTAAGAGATCAACCAAAGGCCTTGTATGCATTCATATAAGCTTAACCAATGGACACAGACAGTAGGTGGGACTGAGGGCCTGTGCTGAAGAGCCAGAGCAGGCAGGGAGAGGTCAATGGAGAAAAAAGGAGACATATATAATTCTTTCAACAATAAAGAATTTAAATATTAAAAAATCATAAGACAAAATACACATGGGGGGGGGGGTTGAGGCAACTCTAAGTCTTATAATAAAAATCTGCAAAACAACATAAAATAAAAAAAGAATCACATCCAGGCTTTGAAGTTGAAGATGATGACAGTAATGATGGAAACTCGTGCACCACATAAAATTCCTAGTCCACTGGTTCCCAAACGTTGCTGTACACTTGAATCACAGAGTGTTCTTTACATAAAACTGATGATAAATTTACTTCAGGAGCAGATATGAAGCAATTTTGTTTTTTAAGAAATTGAAGCATCGGGTCCCCATCCCTGAAAGATAGAGTTTGCCCATATAAATTATAGGTCTTTCCAGTGGTTCTCAAGGAGTGGTCTCAGACCAGAAGCTTTTAAGATCACACCTGAAAATAGCTCATAAATGCAAATTCACCCTGGATGTATGGAATCAGTCACTATGAGAGTGAGCATGGCAATCTGAATTTTAACAAACCCTCCATATGATTTTTTATTTTTTTTGTCAATCCTCACCTGAGGATAGTTTTTCCAGTGATTATTGTGTGTGTGTGTGTGTGTGTGTGTGTGTGTGTGTGTGTGTGTGTATTTAAAGAGAATGGAAGGAGGGTAAGGAAGAGGGAGACATCAATGTGAGAGAGACACATTGATTGGTTTTCTCCCACATGCATCTGGACTGGGCCTGGGATCAAACCTGCAATCCAGGTACGTGCCTTTGACCTGGAATCATGCCCACAACCCTTCGGTAGTTGAGCCAATGCTCTAACCCTTAACAACTCCAGTCAGAGAAACCCTGCAGATGATTTTGATGCAAAGTATGAGAAGCCCTGATCTTTACAATAATTTATGTAAACTCTTCACTGTTTTTTCCCTGTAATAAATAGGTAGATTATCAAATTTTCAGATTCAA
Source organism: Antrozous pallidus (assembly GCA_027563665.1). Lineage (NCBI taxonomy): Eukaryota > Metazoa > Chordata > Mammalia > Chiroptera > Vespertilionidae > Antrozous > Antrozous pallidus. Next base: position 65,740,703 of record CM050521.1, read on the forward strand.
TTCTATTTGTCCTAAAATTGTATTCAAATAGAAACTCTGCCCTGGCCAGTCTGCACATTTTATCTACAGTCTAAAAGTCACAGAAAAGATTTGTTAATATTCTTATTAAAAGGAATCTATTTAGAACCTGGACCAACAGCCCACATTCCCAGAGGGTTCCTGAACCAGAAACTAGCCTGTAATTTTCAAGGGCATCCCTTTGTCTTCTACCATATACACAATCTGAACAGTCATAGGAGAGGGAATCTTGAATAGGAAGTCTGATTCAGCCTTTGATTTCTTCTATAACTAGAAGCATGACTTACAACAATTTTATGAGCTTTGATTTTCACATAAAGTGGGGATAGTAAAAAAATAAAGTAGAATAGAAGAATACTGCACATTGTGAAAACTGAGAGATCATTTATGAGGAGGAAAATGTGCTACCAAAAATAAATCAATTTGCTCATTTTACCTAATAGTTTGTGTACTTCTCTCTTAACCTATTCTATGGAAGGCAGAATAGTGTCCTTCCTCACCTCAAACTTGTCCACATCATAGACCCAAGACCTGTGATAGATAACCTGACATGGCAGAGGGGACTTTACAGATGTCATTAAGACGAAAGAACTTGAGAAGGCGAGATTATTCTGGGTCACTCATGTGGGCCCAGTGAGTAACTACATGAATTCTTAAACATGGTGAACTATTCCTAGCTGCAGTCAGAGAGAGATGTAAGAACAGAATGATCTGAGAGACAGACCTTCCTGGCTCGGAAGGTGGAGGGGGTGTGCCAGAAGCCGAAGAATATGGGCAGCCTCTAGAAGTCAGAAAAAAAAAACAACAACAACAATGGAATACGTTCTCCCCAAAAGTCTCCCACAGGAAATGCAGGGCTGACACCTTGATTTTAGGCCAGTTCAACTTGGGACCCCTGTAGAACCTTAGATAATAAATTTGTGTCATTTTAAGCCACTAAAGGTTTGGTACAAAGCCACTAAAGTTTGTTACAGAGGCAATAAGAAATTAATACACATTCCTCTGCTTATTCTCTTTAAGTTACTTTAAAATGTAAAACTGGTGTGCATAAGAGGACCACTGGTACCCAAATGGATCTCAGGAGCAGATTAATGGTCCAGATTCGTGATTACAACACACAGGCAAGGTAGTTACTATATGTAAGCAACATGTACCCTCCTTTCACTGAATCAGAGAGAGGAAACTCACATTAAGAAAACCAAGTCAGATCCCAATTTGTCAAGAAAGCTGGGTCTTTGACCTTGTGAATCCCCCCATCACCAGCGGTTTGTTGGTTTGTTTTTGTTTATCTTTATTGTTGAAAGTATTACATAGGTCCCCCTCTCTCCCCCATTGATCTCTGGCAGAGGTCAACTTCATTTTTGGGGAAAAAATGTTCCTATTCTCGCTCTCTTTTTGCAAGATATGAAATATAAAGTCTTAGCCACCACAAAACAGAGATATACTTACCATAAAATTCCTCCAAGGAGAAATCAGAAATCAGTGGATATAGCAGCAGAATGATGAGGTTTTTTTTGTTAAGGTGCCTGAATGACCTGTGCTTGCCTAACACTATAGGGGAACAGAGTTAAGGAATAAACCATGTGCTTATTATTAACTAAAATATGCATCCAATTGCCTCACCAGCAGAAACAGATTCTATAGTTGTGATGAGAAACTGAAACATAATATATTGAATATGTTGATTGATACTGTGTTTTTCCAGGATGGCAAACCACCAGGAACTCACTTTTAGAATTATTTTCAAGATCCATCATTTTAGTATTTCAAACACAAACAGAAATAGGAATTGAACAAAACATGGGTTTGTAAAGAGCACTAAGAGCACTATATGGGACTTATTAGTGAGAAGCTTGCAGATGGCTGTCTTCTCACTATGTGCTCATATTACAGAAAGTAGAGAGGGGAAGCTCTCACTTTTTTTTTTATAAGGACACCAATCCTATTCATGAGTGCCCCATCCTCATGACCTAATTACCTCCCAAAGGCCTCACCTCCTAATACCATTCTATTGAGGGTTAGAATTTCAGCCTATGAATGGGGAAGATGAGACATAAGCTTTCAGTTCATAACAGAGGATGGACATTAATCCACTTATTTCCTCCCTAGAAAAGTCCATGTTGCACAAAAGTAAAGATATGACTGTGGGACCAAGTGGACACGTCCACAGGAGCATTCACTATGCAGGTGCAGACAGCTTGAGACAAATGTCTGGATGAGGAACCTGGTAAAGCCTACTCAGAATGGAATGGGTGGGAGGATGCAAGGGTTGCTGGCCTGAAACCTGGCAGAACTTCGTAATCCTTCTGTAACAAAAACTACTTAAGAAACTGGGCTGGAAATCAGTTTGCTTGCAGTTGAATTCCAACACCATCACTTAATGCTTATGCTTCCTCTAGAAAGTTAATTTTTCTGAGCTTTAGTTTCCTATCTGGATAATGGAGATGAGTATCTGTGTACAAGATTTTTATCAGCAGAAATGGGGCAACTTTAGGATCAGCCCAGTCCTGCACACATAGTGAACATTCTATCTAATAAAAGAGCAAACTGATCATCACTCCAACATACAAGATGGCTGCCTCCATGTGGACACAAAATGGCCACCACAAGATGGCTGGCAGGGGAGGGTAGTTGAGGGCAATCAAGCCAGCAGTGGAGGGCAGTTTGGGGATACCAGGCCAGCAGTGAAAGGCAGTTGGGAGAGACCAAGTCTACAGGGGAGAGAAGTTAGGGGTGACCAGGTCTGCAGGGGAGGGCAGATGGGTGGGACCCAGGCCTGCAGAGGAGAACAGTTGGGAGGGGGAACCAGGCCTGCAGAGGAGGGAAGTTGGGAGGAGGGAGTAGACCTGCAGGAGGGGGCAGTTGGGAGGGACCAGGCTTGCAGAGGAAGGCAGTTGGAGGGGGGACCAGGCCTGTAGGGGAAGGCGGTTGAGAGGGACCAGGTCTGCAAGGGAGGGCAGTTGGGGAGGATCAGGCCTGCAGAGGAGGGCAATTATGGGCAATTGGGCCAGCAGCAGAGCAGTCAGGCTAGCAGGGGAGTGGTTAGGGGGTGATCAGGCTGGTAGAAGTAGTTAGGGGCAATCAGGCAGGCAGTCGAGTGAGTGATTATGAGCCAGTAGTCCTGGATTATGAGAGGGATGTAGGACTGCCCTCAAGGGGTCCCAGATTGGAGAGGGGGCAGGCTGGATTGAGGGACACACAACCTCCATGCCCGAATTTTGTGCACCGGGCCTCTAATTCAGTAATATTAACCAATAGAGGCCTGGTGCACAACATTCATGCACTATAGGGAGAGTCTCTCAGTCCACTCTTTGTCCTCTTACAGTCCTGGACACCTCCTCGGACATCCCCTGAGGGTTCTTAGTGCTGTTGCAGAGGCAGGAGAGGCATCACCACTGCTACTGCGCTCGCTAACCACAAGCCTGGCTTCTGGCTGAGCAGCACTCCCCCTGTGGGAGCACACTGATCACCAGAAGGCAGCTCCTGAATTGAGCATCTGCCTCTTGGTGGTCAGTGTGCATCATAGCAACTGGTCATTACACCATTTGGTCAAATTTACCTATTAGCCTTTTATTATATAGGACTAGAGGCCCGACGCACAAAGATTCATGCAAGAATGGGCCTTCCTTTGCCTGGCTGCTGGCACCACCTTAGATCTGGCCAGAGCTGCCTTTCCACCTTCCCCTGCTGCCCAGAGGCCCAGAGCGTTTGGGAGCGGGGTGCCTGCATATGCAAATTAACCCATCATCTTCATTGGGTTAATCTGCATACTCACTCCTGATTGGCTGGTGGAGGTAGCAAAGGTATGGTCAATTAGCATGTTACTCTTTTATTAGTGTAGATTATCAAAATTATGGATGATGATGATTATGCTGGCTCTGATGCTATAGTAACATAAGTTGAGGCTGAGAGAAAGTCAGATGGAAAAGAAACAACCTATATTTTCTTTTCTTCACTTTAACTCAAGGTAAATGATATGCTGGTCCAGCCTGAGGGTTATAGAAGACACCAAATCAGGATCTCATGAGAAGAAATGGGACAAAATGGGAAGTGGCAGGCTAGTTGTACCTGTGCAAATATAGGAAAGGAGAAGTTAAGAGGTATCCCTAGGGTAAGTGGTTTTTTACCTCAAATGGAGGAACATTTGGCTGCCAGTAATACCTCCCAGCCTCAAACACAAATAAAATTAGACCTTTTTGTGCATTCCCAATGAAAGTTAACACGATTTGGTTGTCTGTCCTACCAATTTTAGTTTATTGCTCTTTCTCATTCATTGGCTCAAGCCTCTAGAAGTCAGTGCTCAGTGATATTAATACCATGTCCTCAGTAGTGATGAGTGGGGTGGGTCCCTGAGCAAAGCCCAGTCGGATTTCTTTTTTCCAGAGCCCCTTAAATTTTATATATGCTTAGACCAACCGCATACAATATAGGGAGATGGGGTATAAAGGAGAGCGACAGTCCCCATGCCCCCCTCCCCTGCCATGAGTGAATGGCCCTGGGATTTCCCTAAAGCATGGACACTGTATCACTCCAGGAGCTTTAAAAAACATACTAATACAAAACTAATGCAGTAAAAATCTCTGGTGGTTCAATGCACAGCCAGCATTGGGAACTACAGATTAAACAGAAGGAATTGCCCACACACAGAAATGCTGACGTTGAGGGTGGGTTACTATAAGGAATCCCTTGCATCTAGACCTTCCCAGGGGACTATACATAGAGCTGGCAAGGTCATGGGCTTTATGGTCATCAGCAATCATGTTGGGAGAGAGCTGCCAAGGCACTAAGCCAGTTCAGAGGACGTGCTTAGCATCCCGTAGCAGGAAAAGGTACATAAACTCACACACAGCAATGTCCATAATGAAGTACATTGCAAAAGGGGTTATCACAAAATGAGTATGAATTCATAATCCATGTGAGTGCCCAATCAAAGGAAACAATGAGAAATCCCCTAAATCCCTTCCAGGTTCAATCTAAGGCATAACAGGAAGAAAAAAAATGTTTCCTTTTGTCTAACTATAAAAGGGTCTTAATTTTTTAAATCTGCTTCTGTTCCAAATGCTCAGAAGTTCATGTATGCAAAAGCAAAACAAGAAATATCTTAAGCTGATCCTTATAGCTACAGTATTTTTCCCTCCCAGAAAGCATCATGCTTTCTGTGCATGTCTAGATGCTTTTCTCCTAATATGTGTACCTGAAAGCCAAAATGAGATGCCATCCTGCTGTCTAAGACAGAAAAGGGGCTTCTAGCCTTTGCCCTGAGGAGGTAAGAGCCCTCTTGGAATATGTCCATCATTAAAACAGTGCTTGGGGGAATTTGCCTGCTCACATTTTAATTTTTGTTTTAGTTATGTTATATTTGTTAACCCTATCTTGGTCGACCCCAAACCTACTTTCTGGCAGTTATATCCCTTGTTTATCAAGATATTTGAATTTACACCAAAACAATAATCTGACTTTTAAAATTGATCATATTCACTAGTGTTATGGTGAAATCAACCCTTTTACAAGGACAAGATAAAAATGCCACATGAGCTAACATTTCAGCCTGAGCAGCATAATAATTATCCTGTTATTATTAGAGAACCCTGCTGTGCTTATTAGCATACATCAGCATACAAATCAAGTTTAGTGTAAGCACCGAAACTTTTCTGAAAATTTAGGTACATTTATCTAGTTCCCTACTTATCACCACTACCTTTCTGCCAGAGAAAGCAGGAAAATGTAGAGCCAAATAGGATTTTAGTTTTACAACATTACTTAAGCAGTCAGAAAAAGATAAAGTTTACTTTGTAACTGAACCGTTTTCCTGCTTTCGATATATTACTGGAGCAGGCCACTTGTGCAAAACCAGGGAAAGAAAAAGGAGCAGATGATACAGGGCAGTGTGAATAGGATTCAACATTAAAGGTGGGCCTTGTGTGTATCTAGGATTAAAGATGAGAAGAGATCATTAGATGGTTTGTTAAAACACAAAAGAAGACAGGGGTTCATTCTTAAGGGTAAAGATTAATTATCGGAAGTCCTTTAAAGGCAGTACATTTTTCTCTGTTAAGAGTATAGGATCTACAAGAGAGAAATCCCTTCCTTCAACTTCCACCCTTTCTATTTTTTCAACCTGCAAGTTAGCAAATTCCTTCTGATTTAAGGTTCCAGAATAAATAAACCATATCTTATTGATTCCTCAAAATACCTAATGTTCAGTGTTTCTATTCATTGGTTGCTACCTTCTAGAAAGGTAGTAATATGTCTGGAAAATTCTTTACTCAGGGCATGTCAAGAGGAAGAGATGAATGGAAGTTTCTCTGCCAGGAGGTATCACCTCAGATTTGGCATGTGCAACTATGAAACATGCTTATTATGGAAAATAAATATAATTTTACATATATGAGGTCAAACTGCATATCCATATTAAAAAATAGTATAAATAAAATCATTTTTAAAGTATGAATAGTAATATATAAATGATAAAGGTCTACAACTTGATATCACACATTCTAAATTTGATTGGACCAAGACTATATTTTTTTGTTTTAGCCTTGCACTTTAGCATGTCCCATTTAATCTCTGAAGACAATCAAGTCACTATCATTTCTTCTTTATGACCTTCATTGTGACATGCTAAATGTAAGGAACTCTAAGCATTTCATAAGCACTCAATATCTCTTAATCTATAATAATAAAAGTGTAATATGCTAATTAGACTGTACAGCCAAACAAGCTTCCGGACATCCTTCTGGATGTTCTTCCGGACGATCTCCCAGATGAAGCCGAGGCTGTGCAGGCCGAGGCATGCTGCTGCGGCTGTGAGGGCCAAGCCCCTTGCACAAATTTCATGCACTGGGCCTCTAGTACAACATAATTATAATAGTAATGATTATTATTATCTTGTTTAAATTATGTATTTTTTCTTTCTTTTCTGCATGTAGAGATCTTGGTGGCTAGCATTTATTTCTATAATTCTTAGTTCAACAATCCAAACATTTTGTTGTATCTATATAAGAACATGTATATAGAATTCAAACTGTGGTTAAAGTGAATCAATGCTTGAATGCACCAAGATGTTGCCAGTTAGATTCCTGGTGAGGGCATTATGTCCAGGTTACAGGCTCAATCTCTGGTAAGGGTCATGCAGGAGGCAGTAGATCATCAATGCTTGATCATTGATGTCTCTCTCTCTCTCTTTCTTTCTTTTTCTCTCTCCTTTTCTCAGTGGGGAGAGATTAATCAAAGAAGGTATATGTATATATGCACAACCCATGAACATAGACAATAGTGTGGTGAAGGCCTGGGAGGGGGAGGGGAGTTCCGGGTGGAGGAGGTCAGTGGGGAAAAGGGAGGACATCTGTAATACTTTCAACACTAAAGATAAATTTTAAAAATATTTCTTAAAAACTTCCATGCATTTTAACTGATAGCCACTTTGTACTAAAAGATAAAAACCAAAATTTCATTTTAGCAAGAATACACTGAATTGTTTGGGATTTACTCAGCATATGAATAAATGCAAAAGAAGGCAATAATACATGAAGAGTTATATAGAATTGTATGTTTTCATTCTCAGGATCGGGGCTGATGTTCATTATGATAAAATAAAGAATGGTGACATTAATCCATTCATCAAAATGGATAACATGTCAAAGATAAGAAGTTGCCTCAACAAATTATTCATATACAATGTTAGTTACTGTATACATCTCAAGTGATAGTCATGCTACTATTGACTTTTCAGGCACCAGATAAACTACATTAGAACACAAACTTCGCTAGTATGTAAATATGCTAATGCTTTAGGCAACCGTCCTCACTTCGGTAGATGCCGCTTAATTGATGAGTGTAGTTTGGCAGTAGTAATGAGGACGAAATGTTTTCCTTATTAGACTGATCTATACAAACAATCAATAAAAAGCATCAATGCTTAAATTAATGCCCACAGATTATTATAATAATGACTCACATTTGAAATTTTTGAAGCCAAATATTTCAGAGTGTAATCTGCAGTCTAACTATTTTTCTTGAATCAATCACTTCATTGTTTCGTAAAAGTGTCATGTCAAAGCCGTATGTTAGCAGTGCTTCTAAATGATTAAATATCTAATTCCTTTCATGTGCCTTTCTCATTTGTTTCCAAAGCTATGTGAAATAGGCTTCTGGGGAAATGGTATATTAATGCGCATTTGTAGTAATTCATAGTGTTGAGTTATGTGAAGTAATAAAATGGCATTTCCTCTAATTTATTGAAGGAGAAGATTATCATCAGGAACAATAAGAAATGACATTTTTATAAGAAATGTGAACTTACATTGATACTAACAGTCAAGAGCAAGGTATATTAATACATTTTCAGGTTTTTATACTTATCATCATTACTTGTACTCTTACTCAACTTCAAGTGCTTTACCTAATACCAATTTATTTATTACAAGACAAAAATTGATTTCAATGATAAAAAGTGAAATATGTGAAGTTGAGACACGAACCACAGCGGGAATCCTGCCGACACGCAGTTCTAGCTAAAACATGGACCTTCAGGCACAGGTTATACATTTATGTAACTTTTTCAATGGCATAGTATTGTAATGTAAAACACAGGCTATGATTTGACTTGAAAAATCCAGATTTAACCAATTAAGGAATCAACTTATTCACTATCCATTATATATTATCTTTGAGTACATTACTTTATTCACTCCCAGAAACATGCAGCTATTTACTAGGCAGTAGGAATAATTTTAAGTATACTAGTCATGCGTTCAGATATCGGTTATCACAAATTCTAAAATAAATAATATACTTGAGCAACTTTATATTTTGCATCTTTAATAATGCATTTTGGTCTGCAGAAAAACTTGCGGACCAATACTCCTGGTGAGCATTGGTTTTAGGAAAACTATCCAAAGTCCAAATTATACCATTTTGTTAAAGGCCCATTTTAAAGGAGGATTACCAAGTCTGTGGACTTGAGACCATGGTCCCCAAACAGAAGAGAAGTACAAAGGGTAGAGCCTGACATTCATTACTGGTTTTCCCCTTAAGTCAGACAGCCAATGCAGAACTAATACAAAATATCTGTCAGGGTACACAGTGCATCGTGAAGGTGATACTATATAAAGATTCTCAAAAGCTCTTTAACTCAGATGTTTATTGGTTAAGGATTGTAATTCCATTCACATAACTTTGATAATTATTATTTAAAAGCATTTCTGTGCATGCTTAAAGAAGAGGAAAAAGCCCAGCTATTCCAAGTACATCTTTAGATGCTCTATATTTAGACAATTTAGAATATTTATATAAATATGACTTAACATAATAATTTTTAATTTAGGCAAAACTGCTTAAATTCAAACACACTGACAATTTTAACTAATATTCTGCTTTATTTTATGTCATATTCATATATCTGAATCTCTCTACATCTGTCTAACCCCGTGGAAGGCAAACTGCGGCTCCCAAGGCACATGCGGCTCTTTGGCCCCTTGAGCGTGGCTCTTCCACAAAATACCATGACCTGGACGAGTCTATTTTGAAGAATTGGCATTAGAAGAGGTTTAAGTTTTAAAAAATTGGCTCTCAAAAGAAATTTCAATCGTTGTACTGATGATATTTGGATCTGTTGACTAATGAGTTTGCCAACCACTGGTCTAACCTATTTATATAGTTACATTAGTCTGAAGATTTATATTTGTAACAAAAATGTTTGTCAAGAATCTAAATAACCATTACACATTTCATGATAATAATACAGGAAATTTTATATCTAAGTTGGCTTTTTGAGAAATAGAAATTATGGGAAATCTAACTCAATTTCAGTTTTTATTAACACTAACATATATATAATCTGGAATAACATATTTTTAGATTCAGTGTTTTCAGAAGCAGATATTATTCAGATTAATCTTTGAAAAGATTATACTATTGATGGAAAAATATAAATGCCTAACTCAATAGAACATGAGATAAATCAGTGAAAAAAAAGTTTCCTTGTTTTTCAAGCAATTTAAATCATTCAAGTAGCTTACTACTTAATGTTCTATTTTTAACTACAAATAGCTTTTAGCTGGAAGTAAAATGTTGTCATTTCTTATGTTTTGGATTTAGTAAATATATATATAAATATATATATATATATATATATATATATATATATATATATATATATATGTAGAACAAGAAAACGAAACATCTTGAAGCTATTGAAACTAAATCCCAGGCATTACGTTATCACAGTGATTTAGTGAAGCTATCACTGACATTAGCATACCATAATTCTGGTCTTATGGTACTATTTAGACCTTAGTCAGAAACACTTATCTACCTTCTTAACTGAATAGTTATTTCTCTTCCTCTCTCTCTCCTCCCTTCCACTCCTTCTTTCCCTCTCCCTCTTTACCCTCTTCCTCTCCCCCTTTTCTCTAAGTACTGCAGGAAAACAACTTGAGAGAAACACCATTTTATTAATCTACTAGAGTCCCACTGCATGAAGAGATTCGTGCAATAGGCCTTCCTTCCCTTGGCTTCCAGCACTAGTTTTCTGTGTGGGGCGACCCTGCGAATGACGACCACTAGACAGTCCAATTGGAAATTTAGGAAGCCTTTATTGTGAACTCAAGTCCGGGCTCAAGTCTCCACTGTCACAGCAGCGAGCAACAAGAGCCCCGAGCCCTTACAGCAAGCACTTTTTATCCCCAACACAGGGGGACTTGGCAGTTTGTGATTGATTCAGCTCTTAACAAAAACTCAATTACATTACTTGCAGGTATAGAAAATTTCAGTTAAACAATAGGTTACAAAATCAAAGGTGGGTACATAAAGTTAGCTTGAAGCAATTCTGTTTGTGCAGCCTTGCAGTTACCTTAGGCAGGGTGTGCTAAAGGGGTCATTGTGAGGAAGAAGGGTAGGAGTTATGCTTGGCTGAAGCATATCAAACTACACTTCTGGCTGTGAGCCACCTGCGGGGCCCAGCTTTTCATTGCCAGGGTCTGTCCTGGCAGTGTCCTTGTGCCAGAACATTTTCCTCTTGCACCCAGGACCCAGAGTCTGGCCAGAGTCTGCCTTCTTCATCTTTGCTGCATACTCAGGCCAGAGTCTGCCATCTTCAGCTTCATCTGCAGTCTTGTCTTCACTCTGGCACTCCATTCCTGTAGATCCCTTCGTCCCCTGCCCTCCCTTCTCATAACAGGCATCCTGCCCTGCCTGGCCACTCAGACCCTGGAGCAGCTGGACGGCCGCCATCTTTGGCCTTCTAATTTGCATACTCACTCTGTGGGCATAGCGGAGGTACAGTCAATTTACATGTTTGTCTATTATTAGGCAAGATAGCCACATGTTTTCATATTTCAAACTCATTACGTTTAGCAAGAATTAACTAAATTTACAATAATGAAACTGCACTTGCTATTGTGCAAGAAATTACTTTTTGGTTCACAAACAAAATGTTCCTTAGTGAGATAAAATAGTAGACACAACAGTTCTGTCTTAGGGGAAAACAATAAGAGCTTTCTTTTTAAGTAAGGAAAATTTAGTCTTAAGATACAGGGAACTGATTTCCAAAGAGGAATCAAATTTCTCCACTTCTTCAAATAAACTTCCTGGGTAGGAATGCCCCCTTGTGAGACACTATTTTTCTGTTCTGTGTTGTAAGATTACACAATGCGCATTAAAAACAGCAACAAAGTTCTAACATATTTTGAATATTTTTTCGATAAGATCAAACCTGATAGTCACAATTTGTGCTATTAACTTCATCTAAAGAATATGTATTCCACTACTACCTCTAAGATTTTGAAAGCATTGGTTTACTTACCATCAATTTTCCTATGCTCATGCAACTCTGCCTCACGCACCCAAGCAAATGTGAAGTGGTTAGCAGTAAAAAATAATAATAATAATAATAATAATAATAACTTGCCATTTCCCTGTATGATGTGCAAAAGATTAAATTACTCATTTTGCAAAATCTTTTTGAGAACTGGATTCTTATATTACTTTCTATTTTTTAACCTTCCATTCCAAGCAGACACTAGGCTCTTAGTATTTATTTAGTTGTCTCTGATAATTTTTTTGCTAGCCATATTTTCCCTCTTTGTTAAAACTTTAAACATCAAAAAGAAAAATACTGCTTTTTTCCGCGCTGCCCAGGGAGGGCTCCATAGCGTTGTTCCCATGTAACTTTAAGGGAAACTTTTCACAATGTCCGGAGCCCTGGATGTCCTGCAGAGGGAGGAGGAGGATGTCCTCAAATTCTTTGCAGCAGGAACCCACTTAGGTGCCACCAACCTTGACTTCCAAATGGAATAGAACATCTACAAGAGGAAAAGTGGTGGCTTCTACATCATCAATCGGAAGAGAACCTGGGAGAAGCTTCTGCTGGCAGCTCGTGCCATTGTGGCCATCGAAAACCCAGCTGACATCAGCGTCATAGCGTCCAGGAATCCTGGCCAGCGAGCTGTGTGAGCTGTGCTGAAGTTCGCTGCTGCCACTGGAGCCACTCCTATTGCCGGCCGCTTCACTCCTGGAACCTTCACCAACCAGGAGCCTTCCGGGAGCCAAGGCTTCTGGTGGTCACTGACCCCCGGGCTGACCACCAGCCTCTCACAGAGGCGTCTTACCTTAACCTGCCCACCATCGCTCTGTGTAACAGACTCTCCTCTGCGCTACGTGGACATGGCCATCCCTTGCAACAACAAGGGGGCTGGCTCACTCAGTGGGTCTGATGTGGTGGATGCTGGCCTGGGAGGTACTACGCATGCAGGGCACCATCTCCAGTGAACACCAGTGGGAAGTCATGCCTGATCTGTACTTCTACAGAGACCCTGAAGAGATTGGAAAGGAAGAGCAGGCCGCTGCTGAGAAGGCCGTGCCCAAGAGGAATTTCAGGGCGAATGGGCTGCTCCTGCTCCCGAGTTCACGGCCGCTCAGCCGGAGGTTGCAGACTGGTCTGAAGGCGTGCAGGTGCCCTCTGTACCCATCAGCAGTTTCCTACTGAGGACTGGAGTGCTCAGCCTGCCGCTGAACACCGGTCTGCAGCCCCCACTGCTCAGGCTACCGAATGGGTGGTAACAGCCACTGAGTGGTCCTGAGCTGTTACACAAATTCTTAACAGGACGGAAATAAGGTTGATGGAAAATAAACATTTTCTAAAAGTCAAAAAAGAAAAAAAAAGAAAAATACTAACCTCGGTCAGCAAGTTTCAAACGTTTTCATCTCATGGCACATATAAAAGCAATTACTAAAACTCTACGACACCAAAAATTATATTAATTTTTGCATATCTGACAAAAATATATGTAATGTCGATTCCTTCACATCAGGTGGCTGTTGTTGTGTTGGCTGTTGTCTTTTTTTATTTGACAATCTAAGAGTAAAGGGGTCAGTGCTCCTAACTGAATAGTCAGGTATTGCGTATTTTAAAAATTCTTGTGGCACACTGGTTGAAAATCGCTGGCTTAGGTGTCTAGTCACAGAAAAGAAAGGGGGTGCTTTTAAGTGGAGTAAAAAGAGAACTCCACTAAGTAATGCAGGTTAGGAGAACAGAATTGAGGATATAGCTAAGAGCACTGACAAGCAGTTAGTGTTGAGGGGAAAATGGCAGTAGCAGAAACAGACAACGAAAAGTAGTTCGAAGTCCTAGTTTGAAACAGAAACACAAACACACACACACAGATTGTATAGGTCCTGCCCTGAGTGGGCAGAAGAAGGAGTGAGCTTTTTTATTAAATGTTCCTATAAAACATTTCACTATTTCCCCAGTTTGAAATCTCCATCCAACTCCCCACTCAAAGAGTAAGGCAGTCACATCATATGGCATCTTTTGTTCCTTGATTCCAATGCCAAATTCTCTGGTGTTATATGTATAAAATGGATTTCATTAAATTATTAATATCCTTATTTTGAAAGCTTAAAATCAAGGGAAGTAAGAATATTTAATGAACCCCTTTATGTGCCAGACATTGTTCAGGACATTTTATACATTTTATTTCACTTGATGAGCCATTTGACTTTATATATCAAATTATATAAAAAGCTGTACCTTCTTCACTCACCTCTGAAATTAATTCAGTGTATGTTATGGCACCTAGCTAATATGCATATAATGACTATGTTTTGCTCAATATAAAAACTAATTTGTCTAAGAGATTAGTATTGATTCATGTAGAACTATGATCAATATTGAAATCTGTGGGTCAGTTACTTTTAAGATGTGTAACATTACTGACCATGCAGGTTATAACTTATGAAATATTCAATGTATTAGAAAAAGATACATTTGAGAAGTCATTTGGCATTTTAAAGTTGTATTAATATCAGAAAAATAACTCAGCTTTGTCACTGAAGAGATGTTTTAAACCATCTCTAGGTCACACTTTGAATTTTTATCCCGAGAGTTTTCTGTATAGTGTGGGATCAGGTCAGCATGAGGTCTCCAGGCGCTGGTTCAGGAGAGAACTGGGAAAACACACTCCACTTTCCCCTCACTGTGATACACCCTTCCTGTGGTCTGCATGTCTAGGTTCTGAAGAATCGCAGGTGGAAGGCAGGGGTGGGAGGAATAAGGAGAGATTAATCCAAAAACTTCTATGCATATATGCCTAACCCAAGGACACAGAAAATAGTGTGGTGAAGGCCCAGTAGGGAACGGGGAGGTGTGGGGAGAAGGGAGTCAACGGGGAGAAGGGGAGGACATGTGTAGCATTTTCAACAATAAAGATAAATTTTTAAGAGTAATCATATGTAAAAATAAAAAGATATTAAATTTTAAAAAACACTAGAAGAACAAACAAGAAAAAAAGAAAACATGTAAATAGAAAAGTAGACAGGACATGTGAGTAGTTCTTCAGAATCATTTTCTCTGAAATTGAAGAAGATCGTTTAAGCTAGCATCAGACCCAGGGCACCAACCCCAGCCATAGATTCTGTAATGCACAGGCCCTCAGATGTTAGAGGTCTCTCTCTGAGAGGCGAGTGAGGGAACCACAAACTCCAGAACCCAACCCGAAAGCTGGCATGTTATTGCTTTGGAATGGAGTTCTTTTTAGAATGGGTCTGTGTTTACTGAGAATTATTGTGGGGTTTCCCTACATTATAGGATCAAACATCCTAAACAGCAAACAACATTTCTGAACCTCTTTTCCATACGGTTTGAATGGTGGCCAATACCTCTTAAAATAAAACATCTTGTTAGTTTAAATGCTCCTGTCTTGGGTTTGGTTAATTTTTTTTAAGATTCTCAGGACAATATGCTAAGGCTGGTACGAAGGACAATCACAGAAAAAAAGTTCAGTTAATTAATTTCCATCTATTATGTAGGTGAAAAATATTGAAAATGGTTTAGGATTCCTGTTACTGCTAGACAAAGGGTTAAAGATAATTTTGTAGCTATTTGTATTTTGCAGATACTAAAACAGATATATGTACTGTGTACTTTCCACATCCCAGACACTGAGAGTCCTTTTATGTATATTAGCTCATTTCTGCCCCATGAGATGGGTGCCATTATTTGTTTCCACAGAAAACAAAGTCACATTTAAGAAACCTACCCAACTAAAAAATGACAAAAAAGGATTCCAATCTCCTCAGTTTGGCTTTATGGTTTCTATGTTCTTAGACACTATGTCGCATGACGTTTATTGAAATTCCTTCTGTTAGCTGGTGTTTACCTAAGTTTTTCCGGGTTCAGTGGTTAGAAGGTAAACAATTTACTTTATTGATTGATTTTAGAGAGAGAAAGTGGGGGAGAGAGAGATAAGTTTCTTGTTCCACTTATTTATGCATTTGCTACTTGATTCTTTTTTAAAAATATATTTATTTATTTTAATATAGTTTATTGATTTTTCACAGACAGGAAGGGAGAGGGATAGAAAGTCAGAAATATCAATGGGAGAGAAACATCGATCAGCTGCCTCTTGCACACCTCCAACTGCGGATGTGCCCGCAGCCAAGGTACATGCCCTTGACCAGAATCGAACCTGGGACCTTTCAGTCCGCAAGCCAACGCTCTATCCACTGAGCCAAACCAGTTCAGCTGCTACTTGATTCTTGTATGTGCCCTGACCAGAGATTGAACCCACATCCTTGGCATATTTAATGCTCTAACCTAGTGGTTGGCAAACCTCGGCTCACAAGGCACATGCGGCTCTTTGGCCCCTTGAGTGTGGCTCTTCCGCAAAATACCACGTCCTGGGCGAGTTTATTTTGAAGAAATGGCATGAGAAGAAGTGTAAGTTTAAAAAATTTGGCTCTCAAAAGAAATTTTGATCATTGTACTATTGATATTTGACTCTGTTGACAAATGAGTTTGCCGACCACTGCTCTAACCAATTGAGCTACCCAATCAGAGCTAGAAGGCAAACAATTTAAAACAAAAATAGAGTCCGTGAAAATAGAGGGAAAGAGTGAGGTAATTTATGAGATTTTTAATGTTCTGGCGTAAATCAGTAATTTTCCAGAAATCAGGTATCTAGGCCAGCTTCCCAAAATGCCAATTTAATTTTTCAGAGCCATTCTGTTAATGTCCACAAGGCTAGTAGCAATAGGAGATATTATTAGATACTGCCAATTAGAGAACATTTAAAATGTATTCATTTTATGTAAATAATTCAACAAAAATTGGCAATTCAAAGAGTTGTGAACCAGATGAATATAAACTATGAATCTTTGATTAAGATTCACAGAACTGTCTGTTTTTAATGAGTCAATTTTGGAAGTGCTTTCTGTAGAACACTAACTCAGGGAGAAAATAGCAGTTCACAAAATAGAGCAAATACGCACTATGAAGCACAAGTTAGAGATAAGTAGGTCATGCTTTCAATACTTAACAATTTAAGGAACACGATACAGAAATCTAAAAAGTTCTCTGTAGACATGTAATTTACAAACAAATTTCTTTGGCTATTTCATAGAAGACCACTTTCTTGAGAAGTCAACTAGCTCTCTCCTATTTTCCTATTTTTTAAAAGAATCCATGACTCCTCTCATAGATTAAATATTTGAAATTGTTAAGCATAAATTATTTCATTTGACTTTCATATACATGCCACAAATATGTGTCTTCTGTTGTTTTAGCATTTCAATTGGTCTGGCTATTGTATGTGCTTGCCACATATTTAAAGACTCATCAATTAGATGGTATCCAGATGAGAACAGGACAGATAACATTGAGGGGTTTGGAGATATCACTCTTTGAGTGGTATTTTGGCATAAAAAGAAGACAGGGGCATTCTTGATATATCTATAATATCTTAAAAAAATAAGTTTTGAGTTCTTAAGAAAAATAAGTTCTGAGTTGCTTCTGCTAGAAATTGGGCTTCCAAAGGGAGGTGCATCCTGGAGAAAATGATTTATTGTGGGACCAAGAATAAGTGAGATAATCCAAACCCTTCAGTCACATTCAAGAATGGGAAGCGCTAACCCCAAAAATATTCATAAGTGTGTTAATGACCTATGAAACCATTAACGCTAATCTGCATCCTATCTAATAAGAGTAATATGCAAATTTACCATACCTTTGCCATAGCCACAAGCCACGCCCACAGCCATGCCCACCAGCCAATCAGGAGCACATTATGCAAATAAACCCCAACCAAGACGGCTGCTGCCACTGAGAGCAGGAAGAAGGCTTGGGTTTCCCTGGCAACAGAGGAAGCCAAGCTGCCTGCCATTGCCTGCCTAGGCCTCCACTCAATGTTACAAAGTTTCAATTATAAAAGATACAGAAATGGCGGCAGCCACTGAGCTGGAGAGAACAGAGGCTTGGGTTTCTCTGGCAACGGAGGAAGCCAAGGCTTCAGCCATTGCAGGCCTAGGCCTCCACTATAGGCTACAAAGTTTCAAACAGAAATGGCTGCTGTGGAGCGAGGAGAAGGCTTGACTCCGCTCCAGGCTACAAAATTTCAATTGTAGACATAAATTAACCCCAGATCCCAGGGCCTCCGCTTGGGTTGCTGGAGGGTGTGGCTGGCCTGCAAACCTCCATAGGACCCTCGCTCAGGCCACCCCTCATCCCAATGGAATCCCCACCCTGATCTGGGACACTCTTCAGGGCAAAACAACTGGCCCCCACTCATGCACCAGGCCTCTATCGTATCTAATAAAAGAGTAATTTGCAGATTGACCATCACTCCAACACACAAGATGGCTGCCCCCATGTGGACACAAGATGGCCATCACAAGATGGCCAGCAGGGGAGGGCCGTTGGGAGGTTCCAGGCCCTGCAAGGAAGGGCATTTGTGGGTGATCAGGCCAGCAGGGGAGGGCAGTTGGGAGGGACCAGGCCTGCAAGGGAGGGCAGTTGGGGGCAATCAATCCTGCAGAGGAGGGCAGTTAGGGGTGACCAGGCCAGCAGAGGAGGGAAGTTGGGGGCAAACAGGCTGGCAGGGGAGCAGTTAGACATCAATTAGGCTGGCAAGGTAGTGATTAGGGAGTGATTAGGCTGGCAGGCAGAAATGGTTAGGGGCAATCAGGGAGGCAGGCAGGTAGGTGAGCAGTTTGGAGCCAGCAGTACTGCATTGTGAGAAGGATGTCTGATTGCTGTTTAGGCCCAATCCTACCAGTCAGACATCCCTTGAGAGGACCCAGATTGGAGAGAGTGCAGACTGGGCTAAGAGACATCCCTCGCCCCCCTGTGCACGAATTTTGTGCACCGGGTCTCTAGTATTTAATATTAGTTATTGTTCAGTCCCTCACTGATTGTCAACTGAAGCACTGACCATAGTACTGCATAAAATAAATTTTAAATCAATTACAGAGTAAAACTAGCAAATTACTGAACATCAAGGTGGAAAATAGAATTAGATGGAAAGTCATGAACAAATGATGATACACCAGTTAAACAATTACAAGTTGAAGAAAACTACAATCTACCAAACTAAACTTCAGGAACAGATGATTTGAATATCAAAGCATTAATAATGATTTTTTAATTGTCTGATATCAGATGCTTTTAAAAGGGATTCTATGATCAACATAAACTAATGAACAAAAATAGATCCAGAGACAAACGGTAGACGGGGGGCGGGGGCAGGCAGTTAGAGATCAACCAAAGAACTTGTATGCATGCATATTATCATAGCCAATGGACACAGATACTGAGGCAGTGGTGGCTTGCCCTCCAGGGTGGGAATGGCTAGGGGGAGTCAATAGAGGGGAAAAGGAGACATGTAAATCTTTAGATAATAACATTTTTTAAAAAAAATAAAAGGGATTCTTGTGCACTGGATGGTGTGGGTCAGTGGTTAGAGCATCAGCCCAAGAACCATAGGGTCTCAGATTTGATTATAGTCAAAGGCACATATCTGGGTTGCAGGTTTCCCACACTGGTTGCAGCAGTATGGGAGGCAATCAATTGATGTGGCTCTCTTACATTAATATTTCTCTCTCCTCACTCCCTCATTCTCCTCATCTCCACTCTAAAATCAATGGAAAAAATATCCTCTAGTGAGGATTAAGCAAAATAAAAAAAAAAAACGATTCTTGCATTTACTGTGCTTTAGGACAAACATTAAGAGAAAGGATTAGGTCATACTGTCCCATTATTTGTTTAGAAAAATTATAGTAAGAAAATATCCTAAATTATTATTAACTAGAGGCCGGGGCACAAAATTGGTGCACAGGGGTGGGGAGGGGTCCCTTCAGCCCAGCCTGCACCCTCTCCAATCTGGGCCTAAACCGACAGTCGGACATCCCTCTCACAATCATGCACTGCTGGCTCCTAATTGCGCACCCACCTGCTTGCCTGGTCACCCCTAACTGCTCCCCTCTGCCAATCTAGTTGCCCCTAACTGTCCCCCTTCCTGGCCTGGTAGCCCCCAACTGCCTCCCCCACCAACCCCAAACAGTCTGCTTGTTCAGTCGTTTGGTTGTCCCTCTCTAAACCCCCTGCCGGCCTAGTCATAAGCAGCCATCTTGTGAGGGCATGAGGGTTAACTGTGGCCAGGAAATGGTGAATCCAAGATTTGCATGCTGTCTGGTTCCAATGTCCACACTTTTCATTATTAATGGACTAGTTTTTCTATTTGTTTGCTTTTTTAATTCAAGAGTGCAACATCTTTCCAACATGTCCTATATAATAAAAGGCTAAGGTAAATAGACTGAACCGTGGAATGACTGGTTGCTATTACACACACTGATAACCAGGGGGCAGATGCTTAATGCTCTCCACCATTTTCTTGGTGGTCAGGGCGCTACCTCAGGGGAAGTGCTGCTCAGCCAGAAGCTGTGCTCATGGCTGGCGAGTGTAATCGCAGAGGCTGGAGCACTAAGGATGTCCAACTGCAGGCCTAAGCCATTAGTCAGACATCCTCTGAGGGCTCCTGGACTGTGAGAGGGAGCAAGCTGGGCTTAAGGACTCCCCCAACCCCCGAGTGCATGAATTTCATGCACAGGGCCTCTAGTAGCAATATAAAATTGCTAGGGTGTGGGATTAAAGCACTATTATGTTGATAACAATTGATACATGCTCATTGAACATGTCTTTGTTTTATGATAAACCAACAGTTATGATTACAAGCTCATGATCATGTAATTTTAGAACCAAGTGTAACTCTGGATTCTTTAACTGTTATGAAAGATTAGGGGCCTGGTGCACAAAATTTGTGCACTGGGGGTGGGTGATCCCTCAGCCCAACCTGCCCCGTCTCACATACTGGGAGCCTGCTGGCCGAGGCTTTAGGCCTTGGGCACCCAGCCATCACCCTGCAATGGGGCAGATGGCTGGCT
This sequence comes from Antrozous pallidus, assembly GCA_027563665.1. Taxonomy (NCBI): domain Eukaryota; kingdom Metazoa; phylum Chordata; class Mammalia; order Chiroptera; family Vespertilionidae; genus Antrozous; species Antrozous pallidus. Next base: position 65,761,433 of record CM050521.1, read on the forward strand.
CCATCCCAGCCCCACTCCCCCCACCCCTTCAGCCAGAGCCTTAGCCCCAGCCAGCTCGCCTCCAGCTAGCACGGGCCTTGGCCCCGCCTGCCCAGGCCTGGGCCAACTCAGACATGCACACCCCATGGCCCAGGCCACCTCAGTCACACCCCCTGCAGCCTGGGCTGCCTCGGCCACACCCCCAAGGCCCCTAGGCCCCAGCTGCCTTGGCCACGCCCCTACAGCTGCCTCTGACATGCCCCCCACAGCCTGGGCCGCCTTAGACACGCCCCTGCAGGCCCTGGTCTCCTCGGCCATTCCTCCCCATGGCCACCTCAGCCACACACCCCAGGCCAGGGCCACCTCAGACACACCCCCACGTTCCTGATTGGCTGGTGGGTGTGGCTGGTAGGCATGGCTTGTGGGTGTAGCGAAGGTACTGTCAAATTTACATATTACTCTTTTATTAGATAGGATAACCCAGTTTCAATCATTCCTTAAATATATTATGATATATTAAATCACAATGTTTAAAATATTCACAGATGTCCCAGACTCCTATACTTAATGTATCTGATTTGAATCACCCAATTAAATGCTTAAGTCACACAATTTCAGTCTGGTAATCTAATGCACAATATCAAATATACCTAAAGACACAATAGCAAATAGGATAAGTTTACTTCATGATACATTTTATAACCAATTTCAGGAATTGACATGAATGAACCACCATCCACCTTTTACTTAATGACCCAAATCCTCCCTGAAGTTTTCCCAATGATATTAAAATCACTATACATTAAACTGATGAAAATCCATGTGAAGTTATTTAATGTGTTTTATATTTTTCTCTAATAGCAGCTTTCATTGTTACTTACCTACTTTCAAATCAAGTCTGTCACATGCCTGGTAAATTAAGGACATCATTTTTTTACCCAGTGCAAAAGTTGTTTTACCTTAAATCATGGTGACTGAAGAAAAGAAAATTTTAATTAAAGATTGATGAGTAGACAAATGCTTGTAAAATTATGGCAACTCACAAAAGCTTCTGAGGAAAACTGAATGCTAAGTTTATTCACTGTTATGTAAAAATGTATTGATTTTAATAACACTATTAACACAGTCATTTCTCTTATAAATCAGAAGGCTTAATTTTGTAGATTAACAAGTTTAACATCCTCTTTAAGTAATTAGTTTAAGTATAGCCTAATCTGACTTTAAAGTATCTTCTTACTAAATATACAGGGTATCCCCCAAAAATATACACGCACGGATAGCTGATAGCTCAATTTAAAAAATGAAATATATTTTAATAAACACTGCCTTTATCATTATTCAAAATGTGTATATATATTTTTGGCACACCATGTATTTTAACTCACCCACAATCAATTCAATTCCCTCCAAATGTATTGCCAATTTTTCCTTAACATTTATTAAACAACAGTCCCTGCACAGTTGGTGTGGCTCAGTGGTTGACTGTTGACTTATGAAACAGGGGGTCACAGTTCAATTTCCACTCAGGGCACATGCCTGGGTTGCAATTAATGGTGAATCTTGATATTTCCATCTCTCTCTTTTCCTCTCCCTTCCTCTCTGAAATCAATAAAAATATATTCTTTTTGAAAAAGAGTTTTACAAGACTGCCATATTCTACTGAAGAAGGAAAGGACTATTAATAGAGATCATAGTTATTTTTTTCACATAACTTTTAGATGTTCTCTCTCACAAATTATAAAGCTCTAAGTAAACTAAGAAGATAATTTACATAAATAATTTTAAGATATTATTTCCCATTCACTCATTAAATAAGATTAATATTACATCAAAAGAGCAATTCCACAAGTCTACTGAAGCAGAATTTTAAAAAAATCAATCCTATCTAAAAAAAAACAAAAAACACCAAGGAGCAATATGCAAATTGACCATACTCCTCTACAACCACAAGCCATGCCCACCAGCCAATTAGGAGTGAATATGCAAATAAACCCAACCAAGATGGCTTCCGGCCACAGAAAGCAGGAGAGAGGCTTGGGTTTCCCTGGCAATGGAGGAAGCCAAGGATTCCACCTTCCTTGGCTGGCCCAGACCTGCACTTAAGGCTACAAAGTTTCAATTATGGAAGAAAAATAAATCCCAGCAGAAATGGCTGCTGCCACAGAGTGAGCAGAAGGCTTGACTCTGCTCCAGGCTACAAAGTTTCAATTGTAGAAAATAAATAAATTCCAGATACCAGGGCCTCAGCTTGGGTTGCCAGGGGGTGTGACCAGCCTGCAAACCACCATAGGCCCCTTGCCCCAGACCACCCCATGTCCCAAGGGAACCTCCACCTTGATCTGGGACACCCTTCAGGGCAAACCAGCTATTGCCCACCCATGCACCAAGCCTCCATCCTATCTAATAAAAGAGTAATATTCAAACTGACCATCACTCCAACACACAAGATAGCTGCCCCCATGTGATCAAAGACCCTTCCTCCATGTGGACACAAGATGGCCACCACAAGATGGCTAGAAGGGGATGGCAGTTGGGAGTGATCAGGCCTACAAGGGAGGGCAGTTGTGGGTGATCAGGCCAGCAGGGAAGGGCAGTTGGGAGGGACCAGGCCTGCAAGGGAGGGCAGTTGTGGGTGATCAAGCCTGCAGGGGAAGGCAGTTTGGAGTGACCAGGCCAGTAGAGGAGAGAAATTGGGGGTGATCAGGCCTGCAGGAAAGGGCAGTTGGGGAGACCCAGGACTGCAACTCAAGCCTCCTGCTCTCTACAGCTCTGGCTGCCGTCATTAGGGGCAAACAGGCTGGCAGGAGAGCAATTAGGCATCAATCAGGCTGGCAGGGGAGTGGTTAGGGGCGATCAAGCTGGCAGGCAGAAGCAGTTAGGGGCAATCAGGAAGGCAGGCAGGCAAGCAATTGGGAGCCAGCAGTCCTGGATTGTGAGAGGGATGTTCGGCTGCCCATCCTACTGGGATCAGGCCTAAATGGGCAGTCAGACTCCTCAAGGGGTTTCAGATTGGAGGGGGTGCAGGCTGAGCTGAGGGACATTCCCCCCATGCACGAATTTCGTGCATCAGGCCTCTAGTAGTTTAAATAAAACAAGATATTGTCACAGTTTAACTTTCCTAGGTTACTTTTTATCATGAAGAATAAAGATGTATACTTTAGTTTTTAGCCTTCAGTCTTGGCTATATTTCAGTATTTCAGTAACTTGACCTAAGATTCAGCTATAAAATTAGGGACTGTATGGCCTATGAGTATAATTTTAATTCAAAATTCTATTCCAAGTTTAGAACATTTACTTTCAGAAGACAAGATGGGCACAGGAAAGAAGTTCTTAAAAATATAAAACTGTTAATATTTATGACAACTTTTTCACTAAAAATATATTATTTACTGCTCTTCAAACAAATAGCTTACATTATGAAAAGATAATGATACTATATATCTCTACATGAAAACTTAAACATGTAAAATGATGCTTCCAAGTTCAGATGGATCTGCACCATCCTTTGTCTCCCACACTTGGATTTTTTTTAAATCTCTGCAATTTAAGAGCTATAGAGCAAAAATGAACAAGGAGTTGCACAAAGTTATTTTGTCAGGTCCTAGTGATTACATATTTAAGGAGAAATAAGTGTCCTTGAAACCACATTTAGAAGTCAAGAGAACAGAGACAGAAAGATAAAAGTGCTATATTTTTTCTTTTAAAGATAGAAAAATGCACCATGAATATTCAACATTTTTATACTATAGTTCAATTTGTGTGCTTGAACAAGTCATAATGAGTACTTTTCATAGAATTGGATGCCTTCTCCCTTCAGGTGTTTTAATAATGAGGATATTTTCCCTAATATGCAGATACTTGCTTGTGTAAATTCACTAAAAGTTAATAAAAAAGGTTAGAACCAAAACCTTTATGTTTATGAGGCTATTGAAGACCCCCTACCCATTTTTAGTGCCTCCCTAAACATACATATGATTCCCATGAAATGTACATCTTTCATTTCATAACACATTGATTTATTTTTCTCATCAGACAATCAAAGGTTAAAGACAAGGAAAGCAAAGGTGATGCTACTTCTTAGATGGTCACCATTTGAGCATGAACCTTCCTGGTGCTTAAAGCCATAGTAGTGGTTCTGAGATTTCAAATGTTTACATATTGCCCACAGTCACATGTGCCTTTGATGTCGGGTTATGTGAAAATAATTTACTGGCACTTTCATTTAAACTTCTATATAATCTGACCTAGAAGTATTAGCTTTGCCTTCAACCACTGAGCTCCAATTTTGAACTTAATCTGATTCTTTTATTCTAAAACTATTTTATAAAAATGGCCACAGTTACATATTTAGTTATATCTTTAAGAAGCTGTTTTACTGTGATTACGACTGAAGACGTTGAAAAAGACTGATTAGGGAGGTTGCAGCTTCCTTCTTCACATCTGGAAGCAACAGCTAGTATCAAATAACTAGACAAGTGTATGCTTCTGAGACCACTTTCTTCTAGTCCACACTCAGAAATCTGTTAGTTTCTATTGCCTTAGTCAAGTCATTCTGATAATTCAACTAATAAGATAAATTAGTACCTAACTGAGCCCAACACTCAATTGGGAGCTATGACATTTGTGTAAAAATCACTGGTAATAATATGTGTAATATTTGCTTTCGTGTAAGGCACTATCTTAATAATGAGCTAATTCTCACAATATGATTTGAGATAGGCACTGATATTATGCTCATGTTCTAATATAAAAACCGAAGCTTTGTCCAGATTAAGCTCAATGGCCGAGATCCCACAAGCTGAGCCTAAGTCCAAAGAATTATTATGGAACAATCACTTCGTTAAAAAGCTAGACTCCTCAGTGAGCATGAAGCCCTTTCTCCCACTGTCTTTAAACCTCTTCTTTGGGCTTGTTCTTTCTCTGCTCCTGCATAAAACCTCAGGAAGCATCCACAGCTTTCTAATTCCCTTTAGTTAAAAAAATTAATTTCATTTCACTAGTTAGAATGTCTACTCAATGGAAAAATCCAAACCTCTATGTTCATTGAAAGATAAAACAGCTGCTTTGCCTATCTTGACCCATTTCAGGCTCAGAAACCTGTCGTGGTGTCAGGGTCAGGTGCTTCTTTCTCCTCCTCCATCCCCACTGCCTAGACTGTGTGATTCCACAGAGGTCAGATGGGGGAAGGGACGGGGCAGGTACTATTGTCATATGGAATCACGGTCCTCTGGATGACAGGACAGCTCCTGACAGAAGGAACACATCTGCCTGTTTCTTAAAGATTCAACCCCTGTGAACACTGACCTTCTGCTGCCATGGAATATTCCTCTGTCTGCCCATGGCTTCCACTCACTTCCTCGAGCTTCCAGAGGCTCTAACTTTGGTCATCTTAGGTAGAGAAACTTTCAATGGCTTCAGGCCAACTCCTTTCCAAGAATCAGTCAAATGAGTACATCATTGCCCACCACATGTCATTGCTGTTTACTCCTGAGGCAGCTTCTGAGCTTTCTGTGCTCAGGCAGGGAGGCCTCACTCTCTCATCTTTTAGGGCACATGTATTAATCTCCTACATGCCAAGAACATGATCATGCCCTATGCATGGACACTCTGAAACCACTCCAATCTGACCTCAGTTGAGGGGAAAATATTCCCCCTATGCTTAAAGCATCTCCTTTCACTCCTCCAGGGGAAAGGAGTAAAAGTACTGACAACTTGGCCCACACATGCCTTCTACAGGTTTCAAAAGCCATATCAAAACTCTACTCAGACCTCTTACTATCTGATAAGCTCAGAATTGAAAACTAGATTTTCATTCTCTCCAAGTTCTGTGAGAGTGGTGTGGCTGTGACTTAAAATGTGTCTAACACACTGGCAAAATTCTTGTATTCCTTAGTTCAGTGGTAAACTCATTAGTCAACAGAGCCAAATATCAACAGTACAATGATTGAAATTTCTTTTGAGAGCCAAATTTTTTAAACTTAAACTTCTTCTAATGCCAATTCTTCAAAATATACTCACTCAGGCGGTGGTATTTTGTAGAAGAGCCACTCTCATGGGGCCAAAGAGCCACATGTGGCTAGAGAGCTGCAGTTTACCGACCACTACCTTAGTTGAAGTTCTTTAATTTTAATACCCTGCTATGTTATTTTAGAACTTGAAGAGAAAAAGGAGAGTTTTCTGAATTGTAACCTTGGAAATAGCTCATAAGCTTATAGAATCAAATCTGCACAGAATATCCATCCAACCTAAGCAATCCCAAATAACAGCTCATCAAGGCAGAGAACTTGGCTCAAATTATTAAAATCAACTATAAAAAGGAGTATCAAATCCCCAATCCTTCAACATCCCATGAACATGTGCATATTCATAATCTAATCAGAGAAAATTTAATGTTTTACTGAACTTTAGATGTATTTACATGTGTATATTATGGCAATTATAAACAAAATGCAAGATAATTTCTAACTGTGGCCTACTAATGATAAAATAGCATAAATATTCAACAAAATGATAAAAATTCATTACAGGTACTAGTGATTCAAGGCAAATTTCAGTGAAATTGCAATGACAGGGCACATTATAAGGCTGAAAAGTGGTTCAGGTGAGCCCAATTTAAATGGAGGAACTTATTCAGGCAGCCTGAGACGCAATGAACCAAGTTAGAAATTACAAAGCTATTTTCTCATACTTCAATAAGACTTTGAAGTATTCATTCTTTAAAAATCTAAGCCTGGCCTGGCGGCATGGTTCAGTGGTTGAACATCAATCTATGAACTAGGAGGCCACAGTTCAATTCCCAGTCAGGGTACATGCCTGGGTTGCGGGCATGATCCCCAGTTTGTGGGGCATGCAGGAAGCAGCTGATTCTCTCTCATCATTGATGTTTCTATCTCTCTCTCCCTTCCTAAAATAAAAAATAAATAAAGTCTAAGCCTGCATAAGCACACAGTGAATGTTGCATGTGTGGTATGACATACTCATGTTAAGACAAAAAAAATATTTAAATTAAATAATATTCCAAATACAACTCCAGATAAAGTAATCATCACCCCATCCTGTATAAACTTAAGTTTTACTACTTTTATGCCTCAGATCAAAAACAAAAGACTGAAGAAAAACTTTGTCAGCAAAATAAAATACTCAGGAGTTTATAAATTCAAATGACTACTTGCCCAGCGTCTAGTCCAGAAAGTTTCAAGGTGTACCTAATGGAGAGGGAAGAAGATCATAATCAGAATCACCTGGGAAACACCCTGCCCCACCTCCACCTGATCTACCTAAAGCTGTTGGGTGGCAATGCTAATTATGCTTGTACAGTGTGGAAAATACCTCTACAGCATATTCCCAACAATAAAAAAAACGGACTGTTTTTTGAAACTGAGGAAAATGACTCCAAAGTGATTTGTTTTAGATCATACCATCAGTCAGCAAAGCTCCAACAGTCTTCAGACTCCTTTTACCCTATTGCACATGAAACCAAGGTTGTGTCAAAGTGGCTTGCTTGACAAGTTTAGCATTAAATTAGTTTTATATTCCTGAAAAGCTTCTTTATCTCCAACCAACACACACCTCCCTCCTGATGATCTTCTTCCAAATAGGTTACATTCACAAAACTGCAAAAGTAGGGTGTGTTTTCAATAAAATATACACAGAGCCAGGGTTTTGTATGACCCAGTTAGTGAACTTAACCTTAACTTTCTTTTCATATAAAATAAATGTTACCTCTAGGGGTAGACAAGAAAGAGATGATGGGAACTTACTTTTAAAGTGTTGAAACGACTTATCCTTCCATTTTGTTAACAGCCCTGTCTCAGCGGAATAGAATGAATGCATTAACTAGGTCTCTCTTGAGAACTCTCTACATTTTATTCAAGACATGAACTTCAGTTTTTCACTAAGTCTAACTTGAGGTCATATTTGTTCAAGGCGATAAAAGTTGACAGCTTGGAATGATGAAACTAAACCATAAATGCGCTAATTTAAGGTATTTACCATTTCCATCCAGTGCAATTGCCCCATTCTACATACACACACACACACACACACACACACACACACACACACAGAGAGAGAGAGAGAGAGAGAGAGAGAGAGAGAGAGAGAGAGAGAGAGAGAGAGAGTAAATTAGGGAGAAGGAGGACTATTTTGGAAGTTCGGTTCTTGGGAAGTTGCCTAGCTAAGCAGACAATACTTACAGGCAGCAGCGACTATGGGTTCTTGCCTAGAAGACCTGGGCACAGAGCTGAGGTCCTGCAGGGGAGGGGACCCTCTCTGGCGTGACATCCGGACCAGGCATTGGTGGGGCTGTGCGCAAGACGCACCCTAGGGCTCCGTGCGGTGCCCTCCAGGAAAGGACACGTGGGGCTGGGGGGGGGGGGTCCAGAGGGGCAGAAACTTGGGATGCGCCTGGTTCCTGGAGCCAGGCTGGCCCTGCAATCTCCGCGAGGGCCCTTGCTGTTGTGCCTCCAGCCTAAGGCTGTATAGTCTCAGGCATCCCGCCTAACAGAGAAACGCAGGGACTCGCCTAGGCTGCTCCACCCGCTGGTTCCAGCCCCTATGCACCAGGCCCAGTGCCCTGAGGCCTCGCCCTGGTGGAAGCAAGCGGGATGGCACCCCCTGTCTCAGCGCATCTCACCCTTCTCGAACCTCGTCAGAGCACCAAGAGTCACTCCCCCTGGCAAGGAAGGATCCACCAAAGACCAGAGGTGAAGCTCGAACACCAAATCGGAGGTGCCAGCACCCTAGCCGGTCCCAGGGCCAGGACCACCATGCCTCCTAAAGCTGAATGGAGAAACTGGCACATAGTTTTCCACTCAAACATTCCACATCATCCCCAAGCCCTTTCTGTAGCGGCCCCTTCTTCCCTCCCTCCCCCAAATACACTGAAGAGAACAAAGGATGCCACTATGTTCTATTCCCTTCCTCCACTTTCCTCTTTGTATTTTGTTCTTAGTCTAATTTCCCCTCCATTTCTTTTTCTTCCTAGCCGTCCTTCATGATATGCAAAGGCCAAAGCAGGCATGGATCTGATCCCCCAAGACCCTTAATCGGACGGCTTTCAGATCTAATTTATTAAAGTTCTACTTGGCTTGTTTCTCTAACTTCTCACAATGCCCAGTGAACCTGGGGTGGCCAGCACAGCACTGCACTGCTGGACACTGAAACCATAGCTTTCTTTTTCTTATTTCAATCTGTTTCTATGAAAGCTCTGCTTTTCCTTCCACAATCCTCAATGAATAGGCTCTTTTCAAGTAATCATGGAATTTGATCACCCACTGAAACTAAGCCAAGGTTTCTCAATGTCAGCACTACTGACTGTGGAGAGCAGCTACAGGGTTTGGACAGGTTCAAGCCTGGGACCAATGAGAGGGGACAGTGGCCACCTGCAAGTTCCAGCTTGGAGGGCAGGGCCCTTCCAGCACAATTATAGCCAACAGCTGTAGTTGTAAGCTTGAACCTATGGTCCCACATGCCTGAGTGATGTGGGCTTGATAGAGTTCAGGTGCATATACTTGAGTAGGAGCAAAACCCACCAGAATGTTGTAAACATCTTGACCACACCCTTACTTTGCCTCATGGCATCTGATTATAAAATAAAGACACAGCTGGTAGTCCATGGTGCTGTCTCTCTCCACCTGAGAGGGCAGCATCCCACTGAGACCCAGCTTTCATTCTCTTGTCTATATTTTCTAATCCTTCACGGCCCTTACTCAGGGTCACTGAACCTGGCTGAGCTGGCATGGCACATAAGGCACTCTGGGGCTGCGTATGCCATGGCCATGCCAGCCCACCACAGCTGACATTTTGGGAAGGATAATTGTTTAGGGGGGACTTTCGTTGTAGGATGTTTATCCTCTTTAGCATCTACTAACTAGAGAGAAGTAGCACCTAAAACTTGTTACAATCCAAAATATCTCCAGATATCACCAAAGTTTCCTTGGAGCAAAGCCACCTCCCCATCCCCTTTAGGAACCACAGATCTACTCACTCACATGAGGAATCTGAGTAACAAGCTGAACAGAGTGGATCCAAAGACATGGAAGCATGGAGCAGAGTGCAGAATCTTGGAGGGAAGGTGGGGGAGGGTGGGGGAGTGGGAGGTAATCAACCAAGAACCTTGAATGCATATATGCATGGCCCATGGACAGACACTGGGGCAGTGAGGGTCTGGGGTATGAGGGTAGAGGGGCTAGAGGGTTCAATGCAGGGCAAATGGGGCCATATGTAATACTTTCAACACTAAATAATTATTTAAAAAGAAAAAAAGAACCACAGATCTAAAGCTTTCAAGTACTGAATTCTACAAGTAACTTGGACAAATCTACCTCTTTGTAAGTTATTTCTAGTGTGTTTTAAGTGATAAGGAGACAACATTTAGGGTTTTCCTGGGGCTATTATATATATTTTATCTATATTATTCAAAATTGAAAGCAAATGGAGTGCATGGTAATTTCTTTACTGGCATGTTATGTTTTATTTCCTTTCCTTGACTAATAAGCCCCCCCACACACACAAAAATAGACTGTATCTGAGGAAATGGATGGGTACACTACAAGAGAATTACAGATCACCTGAACAGAAAATGTATAAAAAATTTACATGTTAAATCTGAAAACAATAGGGAAAATACAACATACTGTGATAGGCAAGGTTTCAGATCTTCATCTATAAAACCAATTTAATGAAAATGTGTTATACATTAAATTAAAATACATATAATTTATGTATTTTAAAGGTCTAATGGCAGTCCTCATTTTCCTTAACATGGAGGAAAAACTGCTCTAAAATTATTATGTTAAATGTATTCATATACCTTTTAAGAGATTAATTCTGTCTATGGAAATGAATTATGTGAAAGTTTTTAAGTAGCTAAAATAAAGGCAGTCAATAAAGATTATGGAATTATCGCTATTAACTAGACTCTGTTTAGAGCTCTTGCTTTGCCTCACCTCCACGGACATCCCATAAAACTTGTTCTCTCTCCTGGCAATGACTTTACCATACGTAAATTCTCCATGTGTCTTCAACTTTTCAAATCTCAAAGAACTTTCAGATCTATTGCCTCATTTATTACTCATAGGTATCTGAAATAAGTAGGGAAAATTCATCTTCCACTTTACAGAAGCTCTAAAAATGTAACCCCTTCCTCAAAAACAGTCAGTAAATAAGACCAAGAACGCATGTCTATGTTTTACATTATATTCTTTCATACTGTCCCAGATGACCCACACCTGTTCTTGATCCTTTATTCTTTCCACTCTTCCAAATTGACTTAATGCCTTTCTTTACTTCACTGACCTGGCTGATGCCAGACAGCTGTTTAAGAACTCAACAAAATGCACAGTAAGACTCAACGTATTCAATAAAGAAACTCTCTATTCCTTGTTGAGATTTGAAGACCCAGAAATTTCTAAACCTGAATTTAAGTCTGAGGACTAGAGCCAACTTATTATGTGACTTTGGATAACTCTGGAGTCTCAGTTGTCTAATAACAATCCATAATTTCAAGATCAAAAAAAGATACATGGAAAGGCTCTTCTCTTGATGAACTTGAAAACTACCTCATCAAGTATACACAAGATCATCTTAAAAATATAGAAAATTTCATTTTGCTAATGAGAATCTATGAAATTTTGAAAATAGTTCTTTTAATATGCCTTTTCTGAAAGCAGGTAGTTAGTAAACATAAAGAAGAATGAATAAATAAGAACAAGAAAGGAAGAGAGAATGAAGTTGAAAATCTTGGGTTTCTCCTAATAGAAAAATCAAAAAGACTTATTGAGACTATGAACACTCGGAACTTTTTCTGTATTTCTCTTCATAACATAAAAGAAAAGGAGATATGGGGACAAAAAAAATGAAGGAAAAAATGTTTCACCCCAAAAGGACTGCATAGCTGTTTGGTAAGCTTCAAAACTAATTAAGAGAGCTAAATAAGAAAATGATATCTTCTAGGAATCACAGAACTTCATAGCCACAGTCCAACTAGAAGCCTTTTAATCTAACCCTCCCTTCAATCATATTTTGACAAATTGCAGTCAGCAAATGAAGATTATTATTAACGATGGTGAAAAGGTGGAACAGGTAAAAGCAAAGAGTGTCCTTAGATACTAAGGCAGCATGAACAACAGTCCTAACTAATAAAAGAGAAACATGCAAATTGACCGTACCTCTGCTACATCCACAAGCCGTGCCCACAAGCCAATCAGGAGTGAGTATGCAAATTAACCCAAGGTGGAAGTCAATTTGCATATCCAGGTGCAGAGCAAAGACTGAAGACAGCATAGAAGGAAGCCAAGTGCTGCAGAAGAGAGCAAAATTCTGGAGAAGCAAGCAAGCAGGATGGCTGAGAAGGTAGGGAAGCAGGCGGGGCAGCAGAGACCGTTGCAGGAAGCCCTATTCTTGCAGGAATCTTCCTGCAACGGGCCTATAGTGTTTTAATAATGAACATCTAATATAAGGATGACCAATAGCATTAAGGTTTGTGGTTATGTGTGCTGTGCACAGGTGTATTTCATAATCACCTAGACTCCTCCAGTACAGATCCTGTGTGAGCAGAGGGTGACCCTTGTGATTCTCACAGCCATTCTGAATATTCACAACACCTACTCCATACTCCAGCATCTTTCAGAATAGTGAATCTCAACCCTGGCTGTATACAGAGCTTTAAAAATAACAGTGTCTGGGTACAAAGATTCTGATTTGTATGGACCTGCAATTGTTGTAAAAGCTCCTCAGTCAGGATTGTATTGCCAGGATTGGAAACAATGGTTTTTAAATGATCTTGAAGAATTAGGAAAGTAAAATGAATAAATAAATAAATTAATTAAGAAAATCAGGTTAAACATAAGCAATAATAAAAAATTGAGGGAACTTACGTGCTTTAATTTATATACCTTAAATTTATATCTTAATCTAAAAATTAATATATATTAATATACAGTATAGTGATACTGTATATTAACTGACATCATAACTTAAAAAAAATGCAGGAAAATATCTTTGTGACCTCAACATGAAAAAAACCCATGTTATTGATGAAAACTATGGAACTAAAGTCATACACCAAAAAATTCTGTGTTTTAATAGATCAAAAGTGAAGATGTCTGTTGAATGAAAAAGACTACAGGAAAAGGTAGCAGACAGATAAAATCCAGGAAGGAGCTGATTGTGATATATAACACTGCTAAGGGACCCATGTCTAGAATTGGACTCTTTAGCACGTAGCCTAAATACTGAAATATAAATTACTTGGAATTAAGTAAAATAAAAAATTCACTTCTTCAATGCAACTAGACATATTCCAAGAGCTCACTAGTCACATGTGGCTAGTGCTATTATATTAGCACAGACATAGACCATTTCCATCACTTCATAAAACTCTTGGAGCTTCTACAAATGAACTGGAAAAGAATAGCCAACATGATAGAAAAATTAATAAAAATTAAAACGCAATAAAAGACAAGTCAGAGAAACCCATTTAGTTAAATGAGTTTCTCAAATTTAGTAGTAACAAAGAAAAGCAAATTAAAAGGCTCTACTTCCATACCTATTGATGTTGATGTGGTATATCAAGTATCATCAGCGACATAAAGAACTAGGAATCCTCATGCACAACTAGAAGGAACGTAAATTGTTTTAGTTTTACTGGGAAGCAGTGTATAGTCAAATTGAATATGTGTATAAATTCTTCCCTCATGGTTCTACCTCAGAGAAAGTCACTCAGTTTCATAAAGGTATTTATACAAGGATATTCACTGTAGTGCTCTATGTAGTTCCAGAAAGTTGAAGGCATATGCATACTGGCAATCCATTCTCCTAGGAACAGATAAGCAATATGTAGAAAATATGCACTGTCAGATACTATGGAACATTTATATGTAATTCTTTAGGTAAATTTATGTAGAGAAATATGAATAAATATCTAAACTTATATTAAACATATTAAATATATTATATATTATAAACAGTACCAAACAAAATAAAAATATTAAAATATTTATATAAGTTAAATTTGCATATACAAAATAACTATATATTGTGGAGAGTAGCTACAGCATTTGGACAGGTTCAAGCCTTGGATTAATGACAGGGCATGATCCTCTCATGGCAAAGCCACATGCAAGTCCCAGACAATTATAGCCAAAGGCTATAGTTGTAAGCTTGACCTTATGGTCTGAACCTATGTGATGTGGGTTTGATAGAGTTCAGCTGCATGTAACTGAGTAAGATTCAAGACCTGTGAGAACATTGTAAACACCTTGACTATGCTCTTACTTTGCCTCATGAAATCTGGCTATAAAATAAAGTCTCGGCTTACAGACTGCAGCACTGCTCTCTAGTCAGGAGTCAGCATCCCACCTAGCCCCAGCTTTATTCTCTTGTCTATCTTTTCTAATTCTTCACCACCCCCTTTCAGGTTCACCCATGGCTATGCTGGCATGGAACAATATATTTTGTAATATATGGACAAATATGTATATGCCTATATAAATATGTATGTTATATGCACACACACACATACATACATATAATAACAAACCTATACTGGGGGGAGAAAATAGGAGTAGTGATAAGAGAAAAGGGAAACCAAACAAAAAAAGATTGAAAAAGTAAATAACATAGAGCAATGGAATAGAAGAGAAAGTCCAGGGCTCAGAAATTCATCCATAAATAAACCTGCAATTGATATTGAACAAAGATTCAAAGTCAGCTCAATGGAAAATAATGGTCTTTCAACAAATGGTGCTGAAACAAATGGGCATCTATGTTCGAGAGAGAGATAAAGAGAAAGAAACAGAGAGAGAGAGAAGAAGAAGAAGAAAAACTTAACCCATACCTTGTACCACATATAAAAATTAAAACTAGACTATAAACCTAAATGTAAAAACTAAAACTATAAAACATTTAGAGCATAAAACTTTTGTGATCTGAGTTAAACAAAGGTTTCTTAAATATAACACCAAAAGCATGATCTATAAAAGGAAAAAAAGGTAAGTTAAACATTAAATTAAGAAATTTTGCTTTTCTAAGACACTATGCCATAAAGAAAAAAGTATACATCAGAGTGGGAGAAAGATTTCCAAAATATAAATCTGATGAAGGACTTGTATCTAGAATCTATAAAGAACTGTTAAAACTCAAAAATAGGAAAACACAATAGTAAATGGGCAAGTGGCTTAAACAGACACTTTGACCCTCGCTAGTTTGGCTCTGTGGATAGAGCATGGGCTTACGGACCAAAGGGTCCCAGGTTTGATTCCGAGAGCCCTGCTGGGACCCTGGTTGGGGCACGTGCAGAAGGCAACCAATTGATGTGTTTCTCTCACATTGATATTTATCTCTGTCTTTCCCTCTCTCTTCCACTCTCTCTGAAAATCAGTGGAAAAATATCCTCGAGTGAAGATTAAAAACAAACAAAATAAATAAATAGACACCTTGCCAAAGAAGGAACACAGATAGTAAATAAACACATGAAAAGATGCTCAAAATTATTAGTAATTAGGGAAATAAAAATTACTAAACATGTATTTGAATGGTGGCAATTAAAAGACTGGCAAGGGCCAAGTATTGGTGAGGATGTGGGATGCTTGCACAATGCTAGTGAGATTGTAAAATAGTACATCCATTTTGTAAAACAATTTGACACTTCCTTAAAAAAGTAAAAATTCATCTATATAACCCAGCTATTCCATACCTAATTAATTACACAAGATAAATTAAACATAAGTCTACACAAAGACATACATGGTTGCTTATAACAACTTTATCTATAATATACAAAACTACAAAGGCCTAAATGTCCATTAACAGGTAAATTGATAAATTCCATACAATGCAATACTACTCAGCAATAAAAGGAAGGAGTTACTGATACACTCTACTACATGGATGGTTCTCCAAATAATTACAATGCATGAAAGAAGCCAGACAAAACTAATGCATACTGTATGATTCAGTTTGTAGAAAATTATAGAAATTGCAAGCTAATTTATACTGACTTAAAGAAGAAATAGATCCATGGTTGGGAGACTATAGGGAAGGAGAGATTACAAAGAGACAAAACAAATTTTTTTAGACTGATGGATGTGCTCATTATCTTGATTACAGTAATGGTTTCACAGGTATATTCATATGTCCAAAAGCATCAGATCATACAGTTTTAAGTACATGTAGTTTGTCTTATGTAAATTATGCCACAATAAAGTTGTAAAAAACAAAGAATGAAAACAAGAAAGGAGCTTTGCATAGAACAATATTGACTGACAATATTCCATGAACAGAGAAAGATGTGTTTAGGTGCATCCCTCTGCACTTAAAGTCCTATAAAAATATTCTAAATTTAAAAATCATGCTTGACTAGAAGATCTGCAATGCTCTCAATTATGGAGTCTGAGCACCAGAGAGATTCTACTCCACTAGTCATTCAGTGCTAGTTAACCTTACTATAATTATAGGAGAAATGGTCTGCCTTGGGATGCAAGCATTAACACTATAACCTAAAAATAAAAATCAAAGCAATTATTGGTGTCATATATAGCTAAAGGTTGGAGAGACTTTAATAGTGTTTTAAGAACAAGACATAGATTCAACAAATTGAGATTTTAATAGTTTATTTACCATCACCAAGCTGAATGACACTGCCAAAGTTAGTCTGGCACCAGCCTGTCCCCTTATGATCTACTTCAAAGGATTTTTATACCAATAAATAAGATATCAAGCTACTTTTAATCCTTTTTGGAGTTAAATATATATATAATCTCTTACTTCAGGCCCCTATTGAATTATCCATTTTAAATGCATGTCGAAAGGAACTATATTGCTCTGAGGATATTCTCTCTCTCTCTCTCTCTCTCTCTCTCTCTCTCTCTCTCTCTCTCTCTCTCTCTCTCTCTGTCACACACACACACACACACACACACACACACACACACACGATATTCAGGCACAGACATCCCAAATGAGTGCACTGTATTTGAAGATCCTCCTAATACTCTTATGATGGGGACAACTTTAGAAAATAGAAAATTCATGAATAATGATCATCTGTTTCCATCATTTTAATCAAATTCTAAGCTAAAATATGTCATAGTAAGGATATTCAAGCCTAGGAAGAAACACTGTAAAAGAAAATAGCAACTAAATTGCCCTGCACATATTGAAGCATGCTCAGCTAGTGTCCTTAAGGAATGCAAGGGGGAAAGAGAGTTCAATTTATGGTCCTACTCAAAATTACTCAGAAAAAGCTCTTCAGAGACCCTTTCTTAGAAAGAGAAGGTTGTTAATTTCAGGGTAACACTGAGTCTGGGTCAAACAGAAAAATGTCACTATTGCACAGTAGAATATCCTACTAGAATATTATCAGTGATCACAGAATACCTGAACTCTTTCCTAAGAAGCAAAAAATATCTTGCAGACTATGGTGCATACACGATGGTAGTTTTCTGCCTGGGGTGAAAATATTGATCTATCATTCTCACTCATAAACACTGGAGTTTCAAAGAGAATTGCTTTCCATTTCAGCTTTGCTATTAGCTTTACATACAACTTTACACAAATTTCAGGCTTTTCATACCTCTTGCTTTTTATAAAATTGTAACAATCTATCTTTAAAGATTAGCACAAATTGTTAGCTCTTTACCACCAATATATGTTAAAGGTATTTTAAGCTTATAAAAAAGTAATTATGTCACTTGCTTTAAAAAGACATAGCTAAAGAGATAGAACTCTACGGATGAAAAATATTAAATCTAAATATTTTCAATAGTTGATTGGAGGCTATTTGAAATGTATAGCTTGAAGTAGTAAAGTAATTTTGAGTCACTGCAATCTTACGCAGATTGACATGTCAAAAGCTTCATTAATAAAAGCCTTGTATAGATGTCATCAGAAGATTGCAAAGTGACATGCTTTCCAAAGATCAGATCAAGCAATCACACTTGGTATTATATTGTGTGCATAATACACTGTGTGCTCTGTTATGTGACATTATAGTATCATTTTTTGAAATTCAATATAAAAAATACCTTGACTTTAGGCAAGAGTAACCCAATTTTTCCTACAGTACTAAATATAAGTGGATTTTACAGAACACCAATCCTAATTATCTATTTTTCATTCTGCAAGGCAGAAAAAGGGTTTATTCTCCAATAGGCCTTTTTAATTTACAGTTAGCTGACTGAAATGCATGCAAATGGAAAGAAAACTGCAGCCCTGGGACATTCTAAAACATGACACATGAGGTTGCTAAGGTAACCCACCAGGAGGCTGTCTTGGCATCTCCTGGAATAAAATGGGAAGAAAACATTATAGTGAGCAGATGGGGGATGGGGATCTTCTGGGCCCGGTTATATAATAAAAGTGTTGCAAAAAACTACAGCACCATGGAATTGGTTCCAAACAAAAAGAAAAAGAAACAAAGTCTATCTCTTACGTTTTCGATGTTTAAATTGGGCTAGATTTACAACTCACAAAAAGGGTTTAAAGTATTTTAAATATTAGTTATGTGGAAGAATTTATTTAAAGGCACTATGTGATAATATTTATCACTTTTTATACTTAAAAAATGCAACAAGGGGTGCTAGCCAGTTTGGCTCAGTGGATAGAGCATGGGCCAGGGGACGAAGGTCCCAGGTTTGATTCCAGTCAAGGGCCCATGCCTGGGCTGCGGGCTCCATCCCCAGTAGGGTGTGTGCAGAAGGCGGCCAATCGATGATTCTCTCTCATCATTGATGTGTCTATCTCTCCCTCTGCCTTACTCTCTGAAATCAATAAAAATAAAAGTATATTTTAAAAATTCAACAAGGTTATACAACTAAATCATAAGGTGTAAGAGTGAAGCAAACTTTGTAATATTTTGCTATTTTGGCTGGTCTTGGGGCAGCAGCAGAGTTGGCCTAAGAAAATATTCTCAAAATACACCATCCCCGAGGTAACAATGAAAGAAAGAAAAGCGGACACGAACAGTCATTCCACTTTAGCTCACTGTTAATGTTACATTTATCCCTGTATTATTTTAGAATTACAAAGTGTTCCTTTGATAGAGGAGTTGTTTCCTTGCATTTCACAATGTGGCTGTTTCTATTAAACACACACAAAACGCTTTAGTTTCCTCTCTTTGAAGAGCTGATTCTCACATAAGGCTGTTCTATAAATAGTCTGAGTCTCCTTGGCCTGTCCTTAGGCTTTTTTTTTTCATTTCTCCTCTGTCCCTGGAGAATGAATAAGGACTCTGAGCTGATGAAGGACAAACATGAATCAGGCCACTTTGGTGTGCTGTGTGATAGCGCTGTGGCTGTCACCGCTGACTCACATTCAAGAATTCCACATGCAAGCAAAAAACTTCCATAGCAAAGAGGAGAATTAAAAAACAACACCAACACCATTTTATTTGAGATGTTTATAAACTTAATTGCTATTTTTTTCATTACATAAAAATACAGAATTTGCTTCATTGGGAACACTGCCTACAATAAGATAGTGAAATCTTTGATTCTGTGTCCTAGATGGCAGTAATCCAATCACTTAAATTTAAATGATCAGGACTGATTATTTTATGCTGTGTGTTTATTCATAATAAAGTCATTTTGCTGTTTCGATGCAGTGAAGACCTTAAAGCACAACCTTCCTTTTAAGAGATTACTTTCATTTCAATACTTAGGCAACTACAGACCTCCATTCAGTCATGTGACTTTTTCTTAAACTCTTTCAATGTTTCTCATCACCTATAGAGTGGGAGTCTCATTACTATAATTCCTAGAGCCCTTCTCAGCTAAGCTCCTTGGTTTCTGTTTATGCACATTAGGCTTCAGCCTCAAGACCTTTTCATTGTCTCTGAACATATGGGGGGGTATCTACTTTTCTCTTTCTGGGCATATCTGCTTCTCTGAAAACTTGCTCTGACCGAGCTCACAGGTCACATCTTCTGTGAAATAGTGCATGCTCTTCTTCTCTCCTAAGGCAGGTGGCTTTTGTTTTCTTGTCTCCTGTGGCATTTTGCATTTATCTAATGCAGTGTGGATCACATTGTGCTGCGTTTTAGAACTCCATGGAGAAGGTGGTGCTCCTCTTGAAAACATCCTTTTGGATCGCGGGTACCTACAAAGTCTCCAGCACACAGTAGGCAAACAAATGTTTTATAAATATTGAACAAACCGTTTCAATGACAGTGTGAAGAATGGGCTCACAACTAGTTGATTTCTAAACTTTGAATTCGATCAGTCACCAAGTGAAGTAGGTCTAGGGCTGAAGCAGGCATTGCAGGTGTTTGTGACATCTGAGTCTGGAAACTGAGATACAGACTACTGAAGAGTATTTCACAGGCACCACAAAAGCTTTCTAACATAAAAAAATGTTTAAATGGAAGGGTAACCTGAAAATGGAGCTAGTGTCCATCAAATGGCTGATCTAATTCATTTTAAGAATACACAGCATAATGCAGTCTAGATCCTTACCATTAAGTTTAAAATGTAATCTGCCTTCAATTTTATTTTTAAAAGGTGATGTCTCTAACATTTAGAAGAGCAAGTTATAAGGCCATAAGCTTACAATCTTCAATAGATAGTAGCTCCATCTTTTCAAGGTCATAATACCATCCTTGTAACATTTAAACATGTCAGACCAAGGAACCTTAGAGTTCCTGCAGTGAGAATTTTAGAATTCTTTGTATTTGAGAAAAATGAGAGAGAGAAAAATTTTAAAACGAATGTCAGGTATATAAAAACAACAACAACACTGCAGTGCTCATAACATAGAATGAGGTTTTTGCTGATTGGGAAAGAAACACTGGCTATATTAGAAATTGTGAAATAATTTCATTAAACCAAGCTTGTTTAAAGACTTAGATAGTAGATGCTTATATACTTCAGCTTATCTATTCCTAAAATTACTTTTTGTTAATGTGTCCCAAGGGTCCCTAAGGATCCCATGGAAGAGGAGAATGAGTGAAAGAAGGAGGTGGAAGCTGAGTGGGCTTCTCTCCAGGCTCCTCTGCCTATCAGCCTTTGGGGATAACCTCTCGCTATCCACATAGTATATGGTGTCAGGCCTGTATAGTCACAGACTACACCAACTTCTCAGCAGGATGAGCTCATACGTACCAGCCTGTGATTCTCACTCCATTTCACATGTCACTACCAGCTCTCAAATAGGGAAGGGCCATCTCCTGAGTCACATGTTCTTTGCTTGGTTCTGATGTTGTCTTGCCTTAACTCTTGCTATCACCTCAAGGCGCAGTACACTCCCATCCCAGTCCCAATCACTGACCAGAATTATTTCATGGTGGACAGATCACCTGGACCACAATGTCACCAACTTTACATTGTGCCAGTTAGACTTCTGCTTCTCATAGGGCTCTATCACCACATCCATAATTTCTCTCCAAGCCATTCTGATGACATGCAGGTAGTTAGTTACTGCAAGATCCAGCTCTGCAGCTGTATTCATATTCACGTTAGATCTCTACTTCCTCTTTTTTTGTCAGTCTGAAATGCTAGGACCTCAGCACATATTATTATTAAGTCTGCATGTGCTAGGACATGATTAAGTTCTGACTGACTCATGAACGCATTTGGGAAAGTAATGAATTATCTGTTACTGAGTTCTAAGTCTTGCTGGGAAATAAACATCATTTAAGCATGAAATCTTTGAAGATAGAGAGTTGCCTGTTGATCTCCTGGGCACTTCCATTCAGACAGTCTTTGCCTGCATAGTAAAAATAGTCCTTCTACCCACCTTTAGAAATTCAGATTATTTATCCCCCAAAAAAGTAGCATAGAGAAGGGATTCTCCTCAGACAGAAAGAAGCATCCTTTCTAAGAGAAAACACACCCTGAATATAAAAGAATTGTGCCAATTTTGGTTGGTTATTGTTTTGTACTTTTAAAATGTTTATACCTTTCTTACATGTTTTTGTTTTTTAATTCAGCTGGTTGGTTGAAGTAATTATGATATTATTAGACTAAATTGGAAACAAGGAGAATAGAGAAAGAGAAATGGCAAAAAGAGAAACAAGAATATAATTTAAAAATAAACTTTCCCTAATTATTTGCTCAAAAAACTTTAAAATCTGAAAAATAAGAGAGCCTTGGGTCAGAGGACACCCAGATACTTAGAAGTGTGATATTTTTCTATGTTACAGTTTCAGGAAAGTCATGGGAGAAAAATAGCCGTGAAAACATCTGAAGAGTTATTTTATTTGTTTTCCTTTCTTGCTCTGTTTCTATGGTCCTCGGAAGACTAATGTTGTAACCTCCTGCCTACTTTGCTTTCAGAGCTATAACGCTAAACGATAAGTGTGCACGTAAATTAATCCTGTGGAACATCAATTTCTATTTGTAAACTTCACTAGAATTTGGTAATTATCCCAGTAATTTGTTGAAGATAGGAAAAAATCCTTTAGCAACTTTGCTTGAGTGAAAACTAAGAACTTAAAAAGCCAATGCTATAAAATAAACATAGTTTTAATATCACAACCAATTATTTCTCCATAATAGCTACATAAATATATATATATGTGTTCATTTAATGATGACATTATAAAAATTAAGTATCTTCAATTCTTGATTAAAAAGCAATGTAAACATTGCTTCCAAATGAACTGAAAAATATAGAGGTGTGTATGCTCAGAGGAGGAGGAGGAGGAGGAGGAGGAGGAGTAATAGTTACAAAACAGTGACCACAGCTACGGATATCATGCCCTAAATAGAATCTGGTCAGAAAAATACTCAAAAACCCAATATCAATCTTATAATTTGAAACTTTTTAATAAGGATAATAGTTAACTAATATTTGTTAAGTATCATGGGTCATTCACTGTGCTTAATGTTCATTGCAATATAGTATTTCGTTCAATCCTCATAAATTCCTATGAGGTAGACAGTGAAAGGGAAAAATTAATAGCTGTACCTGTGCTTTTTTTCTCAAGATTTAGGGACGCCTGAATCAACCCTTAGTCAACTCTCCTTTGAATAATTATTAATTCCAATGGGTTAAATCTGAAAAGACAGACACGTCAATTGAGCCATCAGCTGTTAAAATGTTTATGCATGGTTGAGGGACATCCTGTATTTCACAAAATTTATGGTAAAATGGGTTACTAGATAGAAGAAGATAAGTGAGAATCTAGCCAAGAACTATTTACTGGACCAGACACTTGATTTATTGTCCAGAGCAAGTAATGAATAATCTACCTTTGATGAGTGGCAACTTTTCTGAAGATTGGGGTTAATTATGAGTACCTGAGGTGACTGTGTGTCTAAATAAAGAAAACAGCTAAAGATATTGCAGCACTGAATACTCATCTAAGCCTGGGTTGTTCAGCATCTTATCTCATGATCTCATTGTCCCAAGTATGGAATGACTGGGACATCTAAAGCAGTGCACATTAATCAGGGAGAATACATTGCCTCTGCGGTGATGTTGCTTTATATCCTGTGTTCTTCCCCCTGCACACCCCCAACTTCCTTAAAGCTGAACAATTTGGCTTTGGTCAAAAGATACCATCTCATGAGTTTGATGATCAGTCCAAAACATAGACCATTGCTGCTAATATGGCAGAGAGGGTTTGTAGGAACTATTTACTATCTCTATGTTGCAGATAAGAAAATGTAGTTTTAGAGATTAAGTTATGATAAATAGCCAAGCCCATATTGAAACTGTCTAACATCACAGAATGTGGTTTTAAATAATACTAGATATTTTGTCCATATTGCTTCCTGCTGTCTTATCATGTCCTGCTATGGGACTCTCAATTGTTGGTTCATAATGGCTTCATCGTATAACTGCATTTGATAGTTGATATGTAATCTAATTATATTCTCAGTGGATGAAACTCATCACTATACTGTGGGAAATCTGATATCAAGAACATCTACCCCTCAGCTCTCTCTCTGATTTATTTCCTTTACCATTCAAACTATCAGTAAAATTCCATATTTTTCTTTGAATTTCTCCCCAAGAACATAGGAGAGAATAATAATTTTTTTCTGAAATTATTTACATTTTTATCTATAACTATTTTGTTGATTTCTTCCAAAATGCAGCAATACCCAGGCTTATTATTTTTAAATTTCTTATTTTTATAACATGAGATTATCAACACGATTGTAAAATAGGTTTTATGTTAGATTATTTTGCCCAACTGTAATGTAAGTGTTCAAAGCATGCTTAGGTAGGCTAAGCTATAATGTTTGGTAAGTTCAGTGTATTAATTGCATTTTCAACTTAACCCCATCATAAGTTGAGGAGCATCTGTAATTTCAAAATATTATTTAATGTTGGCATTATTTATTTGCCCAAATACTTTTTTATTGTCTTAAGTTTTACATATGTCTCCCTTTTCCCCAAATGACACCCCCCCACACATACAGCCATTCTACCCAGGGCAAGCCCCCACCGCCCCAGTGTCTATGTGCCCAAATACTCTTTAATATGATGGTTCTTACTCATGTTATTATAGACTACAACTACCTTAAAGGTAGGAGCTGTGTCTGCCAATATCTTCACTTGTGTGCTCAGATATCATAGTTGTTTAACAATGATAAATATTATAAGACATCATTAATGCACATATGTGGTATGCAGAGCTTTTTTATATAAATAAATAGACACCTACTGAATTCACCTTAGAATACCATTTTTATAGGACGTCCAAATAAAAAGCTAAACTTTATGAACCTAGATTTATGTTAGAGAATGCATGAAAGAGAAATTTCATCTGAGTTGCAATTCTGTATTAGCCTTAGGTGTAGAAAACTGTATTCCCTTTTGCTATTACTTTTAAAGAAGGGATAAATTTTACTACAAAACCTATACAAACTTAATAATGAGAAGAAAAGGAGTTAGTTTATCTTCTATAAAATTTTTATAATTTTTCTAGTGTTTTATGTCTTGAATACTTCATTCAGAGACTAAGCACAAGCTGTTCTTAAAAAAAATGTCTAAGCTTAAAATAAAAATAACTAAATGACCTGGCTCTGCTTTTTATAAAATCGTAGAGGAAAATATCCACTTTTCCTTTATGTGAGGCAATTTATAACTAGTCTTTGCATTTTATTATGTTAAGTTTTTAGAGGTCACTTGCTCTCCAATGTCCAGAAGCACAGTTATCCCTTTAACATCTCAAAGGATCACATTGGGTTCCTAGCTATATATATAAAAGCTTAAGCGACCGTTACAGCCAGTTGACTGAATGATCAGTCAACCATCACTCTGATGCACACTGACAACCAAGGGACAGATGCTCAATGCAGGAGCTGCCTCCTAGTGGTCAGGACACTCCCACAGCCAACTTTCTGGTCCCAATCACCTTGATCAGGACTAGGTGAGACAGGTCCCCATGGAACCCGATCGCTGGCCAGGCCAAGAGACCCCATCCATGCATGAATTCATGCACAGGGCCTCTAGTAAAGTATATAAATGCATAAACAAGAATAACAGGATATTTTATGGAGACACTTACAAATACAGAAAATTTTCAAGGATGATATTAAAGAGGATACAGATTTTTTCCTAACAAAAATTACTATTTTCATTCTAAAAAATAAGGCAATACAGACTCACTAATGTTACATAATGTATTCCCTAGCTTAATCAAGAATTCTGTTAGGTTACTTAAAATTCTGTTCCCCCTAGTTTATCTCACCGTTGTTCTTTCTATATATCTAACTGAAGATTTTTATAATTTTTCTAGTGTTTTATGTCTTGAATACTTCATTCAGAGACTAAGCACAAGCTGTTCTTAAAAAAAAACACAATTTATTTATTAGGTGGAAAACACCAATATGCAAGAAACTTTTCTATTTTACTTAGCAATGTAAACCTCTTATACATCACAATGCTGAATAGTGAATGAAACTTTCCTATGTGTACTATGCTGAATAGTGAATGAAACTTCCCTTAACTCATTTCTCATGGGGGAGAAAGCCTTTCTTTGAAACTTTATCACTGAAGGGCATACAAGTACTGTTGGACTCAAAGAAATGCTGTAAGCTTTGTATAATTCATGAAAAGATTTTTTTAAAGGTGGTAGCATCAAAAGAAGAAGAAGAAGAAGGAGGAGGAGGAGGAGGAGGAGGAGGAGGAGGAGGAGGAGGAGGAGGAGGAGGAGAAGAGGAGGAGGAGGAGAAGAAGGAGGAGGAGGAGGAGGAGAAGAAGTAGTAGTAGTAGAAGAATGCTTCTCCTGTAGGAAAAGAAGTCATCCCTTCTTGCACCATGAAGTCCTTGTGGATGAAACCCATTAAAACTCTGTCACCGGCTATGATCATGAGCTATTTAGTCAACATGCCCTGGAGAGATTATCATCAGGAATTACAGGCATCTCACCTAGATTAACGGTTTGAGACTCTTCATTAAAAAATAAGAGTGAGGCTAAGGAAATGTCCTAACTTCATATATTAATTGTTTTCACCTTTAAAAGTAGATGATTCCATGGTTCTTGAAAATTCAATTATATATCTCAAATAAGACAATGGCTATTACAACACTTTCACTCTTGAAGATTAATTACCTTCTTTCAGCTTTGCTCCTTCAGTAGAGTTTCCTGTAACAGATATTTGCTGGTGGCTCCATTGTCAGCATTCTTAAACATTGATCTTAATGATATATAATTTTTTTCATATTTCTTTTCAAACTATTGTGTTACAAGGTATTAACTGGATGCTCTAAAACCCCTGCATATTTAAAAGTGCTTCTGTAAGTCCAGGTTTTAGTCTTATATCCTGATTTTAAAAAATGTTTAATTTTTTATAGTTAATTTCTTGGTTTAAAATTTTTTCTAGAATTATATATATATATATATATATATATATATATATATATATGTTAATATTGAATAGCCCTGACATAGAAAATAAATACAAGTTCTGTGCAATCCAACATTCATTCAGTTCCTCTCCAGATCTCTATTTTCCCTAGTCTTTGATGCCAGTAACACAGATCGTACTCCAAACACTAGCCAATCTCTGTATCAAACTCATCACCCAATAATACCTGCAACACTGCACAAGCTAGAAGCAGTTTACTTAAGGATACATTCACTTAAGCAAAATTCTTTTTTTTAATGGAGGTATCATGTCTTTTTCAAAGACAGTAGTATACTTTAAAATCACTAAAATTCCTGAGTTATTTGCATTAAACCACATATCAATAGACTTAATCTTAAACATGGTGTTGTCATATTTGTGTTTAAGAAGATAGATTGCAGCTGCAATGGGTTTCTTCATTATTTTTTATTGGAATAGATAATACATTTACATTGACAAAAATATATTTAGTTAATAACAATATAATTTATAAAAAATCTTATAAATAGGGCAAATAGTTAATCTAAAATCACATCTCAATTAAAGAGTCAATATGGCCCTAGCCATTTAGCTCAGTGGATAGAATGTTGGCCTGCAGATTGAAGGGTCCTAGACTTGATTCTGGTCAAGGGCACTTGTCCAGGTTGCATACTAGATCCCCAGATGGGGGGTGCAATATGCACCCGATCAATTATTCTCTCTCATTATTGATACTTCTATCTCTCTCTCCCTCTCCCTTCCTCTCTGAAATCAATAAAATATATTTATAAAAAATAAAATAGCACACTTACTTTTTTTTAAAGAGTTGTTGTGTCCTAACAAGGGACCAGCACATATTCAGCATTAGGAATTATGTCCTCAGAGCCTGAGGTTTGTGGTGATTACTGAAGGATTACAAGCCACAGTGCTTACTAAGATTTTGATAATTTATTTAAAGTCAAACCAAAAACACGTTAGGTAAAATAAGCATTTTTAAGAGTGTGAATCTGCTTTTCTTAGAAATAGTAAAAGCTGCTTCCAATGGAGATTTATGGTAAACATAGATTCATTCAACAAATATATGCTGAGCCCACTAATGAGTCAAACTGTTCTGGGTGCTGGGAATATGCATATGGATCTCGTATGCCACTGCAGTGGAGGTGGGGACTAACCAGCAATAACCAATATAAACCAAAAGAATATATCACCAAAGACCAGTTCCAAAAAGATGAAAGAAACTAGGATATGGTAAAATTCTAGACTGAGTAGTCAGAGAAATTCTTCTGGGAAGATGAGATTTACTTTGAGAATAAGAAAAGCAGGAAGAGGGAATAACTACTTAAAGGCCTACATTGAGAACAAATTTAGAGTATGGCTGGGGCACAGGGGCAAAGGAGAAAATCATAGGAAATTATTAACTGGCTAACTCATTTTGGTTTATAGATCTCGGTAAAAAATTTGTCCTTTATCCGTGTTGGGAAATTATCAGTGTCATAAGCAGCAAGAATAGAGATATGGTTGAAAATTATTAACTCAATTGTATTTTAAAAACATCACTCTTGCCTGGCTGATGTTGCTCAGTGGTTGCGTGTCAACCTACTAGGTATGAACCAGGAGGTCAACAATTCGAATTCCAGTCAGGTCACATGACCAGGTTGTAGGGTATGCAGGAGGCAGCTGATCAATGATTCTCTCTCATCACTGATGTTTCTATTTCTCTCTTCCTCTCCCTTCCTCTCTAAAATCAGTAAAAATATTTTAATAAAAGACATCACTCTTTAAAACATAATTGATTATTCAATTTCAACAGAATTAGTTACTAGATTCTTACTTTTGATCAAGAACATCATGAATGTATATGTAGAGGACATAGTCTAAGGTGGCTTCCTGACGCATATTCTTATATAACCCCTCCTCCTCAGTTTAAGCAGAACCTGTGGCCTGCTTCCAACCAATACAAACCAGCAGAATATGGCAAAGGTGATGGGATGTCACTCCAATTATTACACTGTTCCCTCTTCAGTTAAGTAAAACAATGACTCTAGATGAGTTCTTGTTATTTTATTGTTATAACTCTGCATCTGTAAGTCTAAGTATTATTTGCTCTGATGCAGCACACAGTGGTAGGTGCTTGGGGAAGTACAAAGGGAAATAACATCACATTTCTCACCCAGTAAGGACTTAAAATGCAATTGTGGGAAAGAGATATAGATCCACAAAACCACTGAATAACAACAAAACTAAAGACAGTACAGTATTAAGTGGCAAAATGAAGACATGAGTTCACAGAAGAGGCTGATTAATATAGACTGGATTATTCTGGTAAAATTCCATTGACAGTGTGGTTACCTAGGGACTGGCTCCCTCCTTTGTGTCCCATAATAATCTGTTCTTAGCCCTAAAACAGCACTTGTCATTTAGGTTAGTCCTTTCTGCAAGTATGTCTGCTTTCTCACATATTGTGAGCCCTTCAAGATAAGACACTGTGTATTATTCATTTCTGCATCAACAGCGTACAACATACATCATTATACACAGAAGATGCTCATTTGTATTTTTAAAACTGAGTCAATAGATGGGATATTAATATTAAGTAGGTTATATCATGAAAAGGACAGAGAAGTGAATGAGTGTGTCATGTTTATAGGAGGCAGGGTTGGCTAGAAGGAGAGAATTATTAGTAGGTTGCAGGTAACAAAAACCCAACTCAAATAAACTTAAGCAAAAAGAGACAATGCACTGGAAGACTTCCCAGAAATGGTGGAAGAATTAAATAACCAAGCCTTGGAGTACACAAAGTAACATAGTTTCAGGAATCACAGTAAGTGAAATAAAAAACTTTCCCTTTTTTTCTGTTCCTTTTCTCAACTTCTGTCTACTGATTTAAATAATTTTTAATGAAGGTCAGTTTTTTCTGCCTCGTTGGGGAAAGATGGCCACCCTCTAGGCTCCTCTTCATATCCTCACCACCAGAGTTTGTTATAGAGTGTTTTTTAATTAAAAATATTCAGTAGATCTAGTCCCAAGTTCCATGTGCTTCATGCCAATCCCCTGGACTATGCAGGGGCAGGAGAAATTCAGTTTTATGGGGATGATGCCTGACCTAATATTGGAGGTCTAAAAACTGGTCAGATAAGCATTGAAAATTTTTCAATAGGAATGTCACATATATACTGGTAAGTTAATGTTTCAGAAGGATCACAAGAACATATTTTGCAAGATGACAGCAGAGAAATTCTTCAGTTTTCTGTGATAAGGTAATGTATTTCAAAATATTTCTCTACTAGAGGCCTGGTGTACAAAGTCATGCGGAGGGGCTGGGGGATACTTAGCCTGGCCTCTACCCTCTAGCAATCCAGAACCCCCCGGGGGTGGAGGGGATGTCTGACTGCTGGGTTAGGCCCGAGCCCAGTCTAATTAGCATGTTATGCTTTTATTATTATAGATTATGTTTGCAATTTCCATTTTCAAGTGCTTATTAAGTTTCTAAATCTTTTTTCCCTCCAGATACACTCTCTAATCCGTTTCCCACATTACAACCAGAGGAACCTTCCTAAAGTCTTTCTATTGCTGCCCTGGCTGGTTTGGTTCAGCAGATAGAACATCAGCCTGCAGACTGAAGGGTCCAGGGTTTGAAATTGGTCAAGGGCACATGCCCAGAGTGCAGGTTTGATCCCCAGTAGAGGGCATGCAGGAGGCAGATGATCAATGATTCTCTCTTATATTTTGATGCCTCTCTCTCTCTCTCTCTCTCCCTCCTTCCCTCCCTCTCTGAAATCAATAAAAATAGATAAAAAGTATTTTTAAATACAGAAATCTTTCCATTGCCTTTTCTCCTTCAATTGCCTTCTGTGGGCTGAACAATAAATTTCTTTACCTTAGCATATGTCCTTCCACAATATGCCCCTGCCCAACATTGTAACTCCATCCCTAATTCTCTTACATTTCTTGCCATGCATCGTTATTTTTAATATTTAGCATGTGAAACATCCCTTCACACCTCCAGACTTTTTTGCACAATCTGATCTCTCTGTCTGCAATATCCTGGCCTCACCTACAATCCTTATCTCTATACACATAGGCCCACAAACCCTCCCCAAACAGATGAAATCCAGTTTGCCCATCCAGCTCCCACTGAAGTATTTATCTTCTTTGTGCAGCTCCCTCTGATTCCCTAGTCCCTAATGGTCATCAAATTGTGGCTCATGAGCCACATGCAGCTCTTTAGCCCCTTGAGTGTGGCTCTTCCATAAAATACCATGGCCTGAGAGAGTCTATTTTGAAGAAGTGGCATTAGAAGAAGTTTAAGTTTAAAAACATTGGCTCTCAGACAGAGGAGGAACTAAGATGGCGGCAAAGGTAAAACACCTATCTTGCCGTCATAATCAGCGATTTTAATACTACAACTTAACGAAAGAACAAGCACCTTCCAGAATCACCAGAAAGCTCGCCAAGTGAAAATTCCACAAATAAAAGTGAAGATAGACACGGTGACTCGGAGGAGCGGCGGCGAACAGCGTTGAAAGATTCGCACAGAGAGAGGTTTGGAGTGCGCGATGCGGAGAGGGCGGGCGGCTGAAAACCGGCCAGTTTTCGAGAACGGGGAGACAAAGGCGTCCCACTGGACTGATTCTCCAGCTCTGGGCGAAGTCCAGAGAACCCACTATCACACGGGGTGAAAACTGGACAGTGAAAGGGCACGCCGAAGCTCGGGTGCTGCCGGGTCTCCTGGCTTGTGGAGAAGGCAGCTTGTGTGAACAGCTCGGCTGTTTGACAGCGCAGAGAGCGCACCACGACTTGCCTCTCATTTGGAAAACCCTCAGAATGCTTTGTTTTACGACCCTGGGTGAGAAATTGCGCATGCAGACTCATTTTGGGAAAGTCTGAATTCCCCGGCAACCGGCAGCCGGTGGAGCTCCGCAGCAGCTCTCTCTCAGAGGTGCTGGCGGCCATTGCCCTCGGCACAGTGTCCCTGGGGCTGCATAGGGCGGAGCTAACTCTGTCTGCTTGGCCCGGAGACTCCGCCCACCCAACCTGAGCACAGCTGAGCTTCACAGATAATAGGCCTGGAGGTCAACCCTCCAAGGGCTAACGACGATTAACTGAGCTTAACTTCAGCAAGACTGTGCAGCCCATATCCACCTCAGGTAACCGGGGAGGCTGAGCCACTATCCCTAGTAGGAAGTCTACCACACAAAGCTAATTGACCAACTCAGGGAAGCAGCCACCATGCAGCAACATGGAAAGAAATCAGATGTGAAAGAAATGGAGGAAAAAAAACGACTGGACATGGAATTCAGAACCACGGTTATAGGGTTTTTTAAGAGGCTCCAACAAAAGATCGAGGCCTATAATGAAATAAGCAAGACCACAAAGGAAATGAATGAGTCCTACAAGAAAATGAACAAGACCCTCAAGGATATTAACGAGACCTGCAAAGAAATGATCAAGACCAACGTGGAAATGATCAAGACCAACGTAGAAATGAATGAGTCCTACAAGGAAATGAAAGAAACCCTCAAGGATATAAAGCAGACTCTCAAGGATATGAAAAAGGACCAACCAGAAATTAAGCATACACTGACTGAAACAAAAAATATTATACAAAGACCTAAAAGTGCCCTGGAGCACCCCAAGAACCAAGTTAAAGATTTGAAATACAAAGAGGTAAAATCCACTCAGCTGAAAAAGCAAGAAACCAAAAGAATCCAAAAAATTGAAGATAGTATAAGGGGCCTCTGGGACAACCTCAAGCATACCAACATCCGAATTATAGGGGTGCCAGAAAAAGCGAGAGGCCAAGACAATGGAAACCTATTTGAAGAAATAGTGACTGAAAACTTCCCACACCTGGTAAAAGAAATTGACTTAGGGGTCCAAGAAGTGCACCGAACCCCAATATACAGGAACCCTAAGAGGACCACACCGAGGCACATCATAATTAAAATGCCAAGAGCAAAAGACAAAGAGAGAATATTAAAAGCAGCAAGAGAGAAACAGTTGGTTACCTATAAGGGAGCACCCATACGACTGTCAGCGGATTTCTCAACAGAAACGATGCAGGCCAGACGGGAGTGGCAAGAAATATTCAAAGTGATGAATAGCAAGAATCTACAACCAAGATTACTCTATCCAGCAAAGATATCATTCAGAATTGAAGGTCGATGAAGTGCTTCGCAGATAAGAAAAAGCTAAAGGAGTTCATCACCACCAAACCAACATTATATGAAATGCTGAAAGATATTCTTTAAGAAGAGGAAGAAGAAAAAGGTAAAATATAAATTATGAACAACAAATACACATCCATCAACAAATGAACATAAAAATCAAGTGAATTGATAGGCTGTTGAACAGGATAGACTGGTGAATATAACAGAGACATGGACATAGAGAGGGAATGGACTGACAATTCTTGGGGAGAAAAAGGGTTGTGGGAAGTGCAGCAAGAGACTGGACAAAAATCTAGCAACAATGGGAGAGGACAGTGGGGAGGGGGAGGTGAGGGTGGAGGGTGGGATAGGTACAGGGTGGAGGGGAGCTATAGGGGGATAAAAAGGGGAAACAATGTAATTAATAAACTGAACAATAAAGATAAAAAAAATTTTTAAAAAAGATTAAAAAAAAAAACATTAGCTCTCAAAAGAAATTTCAGTTGTTGTACTGTCGATATTAGGCTCTGTTGACTAATGAGTTTGCTGACCACTACCCTAGTCTGATGAAAACAGTCCTAAGCTTCATACATTTTGGTGGCTTCATAGACACCTTATCTCCTTATCTGTCTATGCTTCTAGAATCTAGGTGGTAATCTCCTTGACAGTAGAAATTATTTATTTTATGAATAATGGCTTAAAAAGCATGGTGATCACTATGAGTCCTATATTTGCATAGGCCTAAATTTTATTCAGACCCCCATCTGAATGTGAGGACATTTTGCTTTGCCAGAAACTTCCACCTATTTCTAATCACCAAAACTCTTGTATAAATTCTGAATAGTTGTCAACAATAGAAATAAGTGGTAAAGCAAAATCTCTCCTCATCTCTGTTTGTTTAATATTTGGCCCTTCCCTCAACTTCATTTAAATGTGAGTAATCACACCTTAGATTGGTAAGGGGAAATAAAGGTATCAACAACTAAGTTTAAGTTATTTAACAAAGTTAAATATGAATTTGACCAAGGTTTAATTGGATCACATCCAGGTATTATAATTCACCATCAATGAATGTTTTGCCTTTTTAATGTTTTTATCCTGTCATCTAGCAGCAGTTCTAATTGTTTGTTAGCCTCTTGTTATTACTTTTATAATAAAATCCTCCACAAAATGTTTTCCATATAAGATTTGGCATCATAGCTAATTTACTGCAGCACATATCTTTACTCACTTTTATAGTAGGTAGATTTTTATACTGTCTTTAAGTAAGGTTTCCACAATGTGATAATAAAGGTAACTTGAATATCTATAATTTAAAATCTCAAGTTACTTAATATACATATAAAATGAAAAACTGGTTAATAGTGTGATATTTTCTTTTACAGTAGTTTAGTGCTTCATATGCTCTCATTCAAACTGTGCTTAATCAGTACATTGCAAAAAAAATGAACACTATAATTATCTCAGTGAAAGAGACTCTAAAAACTAATATTAAAGTAAACATAATGTCTTATCATTTAAAGGCACTTTCTTTTACTATACTCGTTTCCTAACATGTCATAGCCATTGTCCCTCTATTTTTATTTAGCATTAGTAATCATTTTAAAGCATAATAATTTCACATTTTTATAAATCAAAGGAGTTAGATAATAGCACACAGCAAATTATCATATTCTTAGTGAGCTAAAAAAAAGGCACTAGAAAATTTATTGAGTATTTACTCTATAAAAGACTTTGGACTGCACACTCTGAGTATAAACACCAGATTTTTATTATCTTGCTTTAATTGTTCCCCCTCTCAATGCTCTAAAACATATTTAAATGGCCCCAACATCTACATCTTTCCTGCTTGGTGGCATCATCTTACTTTACTGTCCTCCTTATCTAGCTCAGATCCCATTGCCTATTGTTTCAAACACTCTCATCAGCATCTGCCCGTGACATCTCTTTTGGCTTTTCCTCCCACCCATCTGCTAAAATCCACAGCACCCACCATCTGTGAAGTTGATTCTAGGTTGCTAAGGTACCCTTAAACAATAACCAACAATAGTGAAGCAGAATAAGACTTTCCAATTTCCCTGATTCCTGATTTCGGTAATGGCTAACAAATTTCTGAATGCATCACGAGTAAAAAAAAGAAAATTGAGGGTATGGAGAGGCATAGGAAAAGAAAGAAAACTAAGCCCCTATGAAGTTATCAGATTGTCAAATCTTAGAAAATTAAATTAAATTTATCATGAAAAGCTGATGTGCTTACTGAAGCTGTACAAATCAAGTGGCAAGTTAATGATAAGCACAGATAAACTTTGTGATGACTCACCTTCTGTTTGAAGTGGCAACCATTTGCAAAGATTGTTCTTAAGCAACACTCAATGTATTTGTTTAATATAAATTGAATGTGTTTTTTCTTTCTGAGTCCAATCCTCCAAAAACCAAATCTATGATTCCTCTTGCTTTTTTTTTTATTTAATCCAAGGATTTCTAATGCTATTACCTGGTATTCTGGCCCTAAACATACATAATATGATTGAAGATATGAATCTGCCATTGTCCTCTCATTAATCACAAATTGTTCATTCACTATAGCTTTAACTGTAAAGCAGTGGTAAGCTTTATTCATCATTCTGCTCCTGTGTAATAATTTTAACTACCCCTATGTAAAAAATTTGGAGTTTTAAAAATTTACCCCTTGGAACTCATAAAACTGAACAAACGGAAGATAAATAATATAACCAAAAAATGGGCAAAGGACCTAAATAGACACCTTTTGAAAAAGGACATACAGCAGGCCAAGAAACATATGAAAACATGCTCAAAGTCACTAACCATCTGAGAGATGCAAATCAAAACAACGAGATACCATCTCACACCTGTCAGAATGGCTATCATCAACGAATCAACAAATGACAAGTGATGGGAAGGATGTGGAGGAAAAAAAGAACCCCCCTGCACTGCTGGTGCAGCCACTGTGAAAAGCAGTATAGAATTTCCTCAAAAAGTTAAAAGTGGAACTTCCATTTGACCCAGTAATCCCACTTCTAGGAATATATCTCAAGAAACTGGAACACCAACCAGAAAGGATATATGTACCCCTATGTTCACAGCAGCACAATTTCACCATAGCTAAGATCTGGAAACAGCCTAAGTGCCTATCAGAAGATGAGTGGATTAAAAACTGTGGTACATATACACAACGGAATACTATGCTGCTATAAAAAAGAAGGAATTTTTACCATTTGCAACAGCATGGATGGAACTGGAGAGCATTATGCTAAGTGAAATAAGACAGTTGGAGAAAGATAGATATCACATGACCTCACTCATTTGTGGAATATAATGAACAACATCAATGATGAACAAAAATAGATCCAAAGATAGGGAAACACCTAATAGATTGTCAAATCTCAGAGGTAAGGCAGAGGCTGGGGAGATGTAAGAGATCA
This sequence comes from Antrozous pallidus, assembly GCA_027563665.1. Lineage (NCBI taxonomy): Eukaryota > Metazoa > Chordata > Mammalia > Chiroptera > Vespertilionidae > Antrozous > Antrozous pallidus. The sequence continues at coordinate 65,797,784 of CM050521.1, forward strand.
ACCAAAGGACTTATATGCATACATATTAGCATAACCAATGGACACAGACACTGGGGCAGTTGGGGCTTGTCTTGGGGGTGGGAGTGGCTGGGTAGAGGTTGATGGGGCGGGGAGGAGACATATGAAATACTTTAAACAACAGCAACAACAAATTTACCCCTTCAGTAAGCAGGGGAAGGGGTAGTAACCCAAGAACTAGATTGTATATATGCATAACCCATGGACGCAGACAATAGTGTGGTGAAGGCCTGGGGGTGGGAGAGGCAGGGTGGACTGGAGGGTGTCAATGGGGATAATAAAAGGGACATCTGTAATTGTTCCAACAATAAAGATAAATTTTAAAAAAATAGTTCTACAAAATACTGAAAAACTTATCCCTTCATAATTATTATGAATTCTTAAGTTCTTCCAACAGTTGTGTCTAAATATAAACTTTTAAGTACATATTTTTATCATTTGAAATAATTATTTTCTTAAAATCTATGGTTAAAAGATCTTCTATTTTTAGTACATATTTTAAATATTATTTAATGTGTAAAGCACCAAGCAGAAAATAAAAAGATATATTTCTAGAACAAATAACTAGATGACAATTAGTCTTCTACCTGTCATAACCAGTGAATACTTAAGAAAAACACATAAAGAGCCAGAACTTACTATTGGCTTTTCTTTCTGATCAACTGTAACACAGATTATTTGGAAATTCAGTTCCAGCTCTCTAAAGTGAGGTTTAAAAGCTTAACTTAAGGATCTCTTCCATTGCTCATTCCCGTTGATCGTTTTCCTTTGAATCATATTTTCATTCTCCCCATCATTCATCCTTTAATATTCCCTCCTAACACACATTCAGTCAGTTTTAACACCTCTTATTTCACCCACAAACATCTCTACCATCACTCTTTTTTCCACTTCAGCTGCCATAAACATGGCTCGGGTGTTCAATAATTGTTAAGTGGCAAAGTGTAATAACCCTAATTCAGTTGTTTCTAGCCTTTTGAAACTTTTCAGATTCCTTTGAAAACCTAATGATAGCTTTAGGTCCTCTTGCCAAAAATATCCTGTACACAGGGAATTCACCACACAGTTTCAGATGATTAGCAGGGTTACAGAAGCCAGACTGCAGGGAATAGCTTGAATACTTGCTCTTATTTCCCCCCACTTCCAATCTACCCCTACCACACTGCCATGTTAATCCTTCTAATGTATTAATGAATCATATTCATTTTCTCAAAAGCCGTGCTCAACCCCCACTATTTGTTGAATTAAACTAAATCCTTATTCAGGACTCAAAATTCTCCAAACCACAGCTTTAATTCTGATTTGATGTGACTCACAATTACATCAGTCTCTGGAGCCTAGAGTCTAGCCCAAACCGATATTCATCAAATTTGCCTCCATGCTGTCTTTTTTTTCTTTTTCTTTCTTTCTTTTTTGGGGGGGGGGGGGGCTGATGTTCTCTACTTAAATGCTCTCTCTACACCAATTAAAATATACCAATGCCTGAGCTTCAAATCGAGAGATTCTGAATCAGTCACTTTAGAGTGCAGGAGAGGCAATGGGTTTTTTAATTTTCCAGGTTTCTTCCAATGTATAGAAAAGTTTGAAAACCACTGATGAGATACTCTAACACCATAATCCCTCCATTCTTTCTCCATTTTAATAATCTTTACATTGAGCACCAACTCAGAAGATTCTAGTAACATTAGAAAAATATGCTATAACCAAGTGAAAGTCAATGCTCTCTTAAACAGAAGACAAAAACTGTTCATCAGAAGACACAAAACTGAAAGAAGACATTTATGATATATTAGAGACCCGGTGCCTCCTCTCAGAGTCCAGGAGCCCTCAGGGGATGTCCTCCTCTGCGGGAGGCAACCAGGCTGATCAGGGGAAGGTGCTGCCCCCCATCACCCCGCTATGCTGCCACTGCCAGCCACCGCAGCCACCGGCCTTTGGCCCTCACTTCTTAGTGCTGGCTCTGCCCCCACCCAGCAGTCTGGGGCCAAGTCGGCTGGGGGAGGTGTGGTGGGAGGCTCAGGCATAACAGTTGCATCCTATCCAGCCTCTGCAGAAGCGCGGCGCCTGGACCGGGCCCACACTGCTGTCTCTGTGGCTGCCTCTGTGGAAGGGGCAGCACGGGGACCAGGCCACGCCATGCCATGGCCTTTTCTGAACCGCCTCTGTGGAAGGGAGCAAGGCACCACCTTCTCGAAGCTTCTGCAAAAGGGGCCATGGCACTGGCCCGCCCCCCTACAGGAGCTTTGGACCCGCCCGCCTCTTCTGCGTGGTGCCAGCCCCAAGCCCTCACACCACTGTGGCTCTGTCCCAATGGACGCTTGGATGAATGTCTGGAAGACGTCTGCCATAATCAGCATATTTCCCTTTTATTAGTATAGTTTTATCTGGCAAATACTCATATCTATATTTTTTAATCTGCAAATTAGTAAAACAATGGCAAGAAAATACTTTAATGTGCAAAATACTCCAGCAGTATTTCACTAATGAGGCTACACTTATCTAAGTCACCAGTGATAAAATAAAGATGTACTCATAGTCTTAGGGGCACGCAAGTACAAACTACATACAATAAGTGAGGGCTACATAAGAAGACTGAATACATGGTTTGACCACAAAAAGTGGCGGTGAGCAAGCTCAGAACTGAAATTATCTTATGCTGCTCAAAACATAAAAACCACTTGGGAAAACTACTTGGCAGTACCTATTAAAGCTGACCATAGCTGAATACATATTTCCTTGTGACATGTCAGCAATTCTACCCTTAAGTATCATCACCAAAATGATATTTACGCACACAAGACAGGTAAGTACCTCAGTATTCAAAATAGGCCCCAAATAGTTAACATATCAAATTTTATTGTATAGTAATTAGGCAAAGTGTCAGTTTATTAATAAAAACAGCATTGAAATCTTGTCATAATCTTAGGGGAGATTTCTAGTACATAAAAATTTTCTTTCTCTTGCTGATTTCAAGATATTGTCATTGTTTTTTACTTTTGATGACTTAATTATAATGTGTCTTTTGGTGTTGGCCTCTTTGAGTTCATTCTACTTGAACTTCTTTAACGCTTCCTAAATTTTGGTGTCCATTTTCTTCCTCAAATTTGGGAAATTTTCAATCATTATTTCTTCAAATATGCTGTTTCTCTCTCTCTCTCTCTCTTTTTCTCTCCCTCTCTCTCTCTTCCTTCTAGAACTCCTATCAATATATATAAAAGCCTAAGTGACCATCACAACCTAGTGAATCACCAAACAGCCTGCCTGGGGCGACTAGGTTGACTGGGGGGTTAGTGATGGGCAACCAAATGACTGAGCAGCAGGCTGCGTGGGGCGATCAGGCCAGCGGGTGAGGGGTGCAGTTAGAGGCAAATAGGCAGGCAGGCAAATGAACAGTTAGGAGCCAGTGGTCCCGGATTATGAGAAGAGATGCCCCGGATTGCAGGCTGGACGGAGGGGACCCTTCCCCACTCCATGCGTCAGTTTCATGCACTGGGCCTCTAGTAATGTATATATTGGCTGTTTAATGGTATCCCTAAGTCCTTTAAGTTTTATTCCTTTTATATATTCTTTCTTTATTTTTTGCTCCTCTGACTCATTAATTTCAAATAACCTGTCATTGAGCTCATTGATTTGTTTTTTGTTTAATAAAATCTTCTGATAAACCCTTCTACTGAGTTTTTCATTTCATTTATTGTATTCTTCAGCTCCAGAATTTGTTTGTTTATTTTTTATACATTCTCTTTGTTGATATTCTCATTTCATTCATGCATTTTCCTGATTTTGTTTAGTTGTGTTCTCTAGTAGATCATTGACATCTTTTAAGATCTCTGTTCCTTTAGTTTTATTTTTTTCTTTTGTTTGACCATGTTTTTTTGTGTCCCTGTGATTTGTTGTTGTTGTTGTTGGTTGAGTTTTTGCATTTGAAAACACAGCACTTCTTCCAATTTTTATGGGTTGGCTTTGCACAGGGAAAGACTTTCACCCAGTTAACACAACTAAACGTTCTGGGGGTGTCAAAAACTTTTTTTTCAATGGGAGGCAGCTTCTCTGGATTTACACATGCAACTTCCCAATTAGAAAGCTTTTCCCTGGTTCCTTTTCAGGAGCTCTTATTCTCTTGCTCCACCTGGTGTCTGTTTGCAACACTGCAGGTTCTGTGGTACTGCCGCAGCAAGTTGTCCAGCTCCATTTTATTCTCATTGGCTGCCAGGCATCCAAAGTATCCTGGTTCCCTGACAGGGCTCCAAGTCAAGCCAGAAAGAAACCAGTGACTCAGGCAGCTCTCCATAAAGCTGTCTGGATGCTCCACTTCTCTCCCTTCATCCCCAGAATCCATGACTTGGGTGCATTCTCCTGGTGATACCCAGCTATACTGGCCGGGGTCTGTAGCACTGCGGGTCTCCTGGTACCAGAGCAAACCACCCCATTCTCTGTTACTCTCATTGCGTCCTCCCCTCACCCTCCTCTGTTCCAACTGTGCCAGTGCTCCAAGTCAGTCTAAAGAGAAACAAGTCCCTCAGAAAATCTTACACATTGGACACATGTTCTACTCTTCTCTCCCCACCCCCAACCCCGGGGGGAGAAGTCGTGAGCTGAAATTCTTCCCAAAGGTACTGAGCTGTGCTGGTTTGGGTTTGGGGCAACGGGAGAGAAAGTAAAATAGTTCTCATTCATTTCAGCGCAGCTGTCCTCAACTTTTCACCTGCCTGGTGCACTGCATAGTTCTTGACTGGTTTCAAGAGTTCTCCCACAGACACTTTGTCCCATATATTATTAAGTCAGTGTCTCTGCAGGGGAACAGGGGTTGGATCTTCCTGTTCGGCCACCTTGCTCTTATTCTCATTGATTTTTGCTCTGGTATATTTCCTTTTCCCGCTTACAGTAGTTTGGTTTTATTTTACCATTCTTTTTCTTGTTTATTGTGATGGATACTGAAGTCATTCATTTTAGACCTTTCTTTTTCCTAATATAGGCATTTAGTGCTATAAATGTCCTTCAAATACTCCTTTTATAGCATCACTCAAATTCTGCTGTGCTGCATTTTCATTTCCATTCAATTCAAAATACTAATTTCTCCTTTGATTTTTTTTCTTTGACCCATATGTTATTTATAAGTATATTATTTAATTTCTAAATTTTGAATTTTTCCAGATAGCATTGTTAGTGATTTCTTAACCTAATTCCCTTGTGTTCAATACTTATATTGAACAACCTCAATGCCTTTAAATTTATTTAACATTTTTATAGTCTAATGCAATCTATCTTAGTAAATATTTTGTGTGTACTTGAAAAGAATGTTTGTTTTTGGTAGAGTGTTTTATAAATGACAATTAGGTCAAGTCAATTGATAGTGTTATTCAAATATTTTCTTTCCTTGCTCATTTTTCTTTCTCCTATTCTATTCATTGCTAGGATCCAACTAAATTACTTGGAAACATTGCTCTCTTTCTTGGTTTTGTCTGCAATATTTGTTATATGGAACAATGTAGTGTCCACTCCAGGATCAACTGATCTCTGTGACTGAGGAAATACTCTTCTCTGTACTCTACCCAGTGTCCCATGACAAGTTAAGATCTTCCAGTGTGTTTGCTGGGCACTACTCCTGGCCTTCTGTGAGCATTGACCATTGTTACACTTTGGAAGGTTATTTCCCTGGCCCTTCATCCTCACACACATGTAGTGATCATAATCACCTGAATACTCAATGGAGGATCCTCTTAAGATCTCTGGATTCTTCTGTAGCTCCCCTCTCTCTAGTAATTTGTTCTGTGAACTCTACCTGCCTTGATTTGCTAGATTCTCAGTTCCATATCCTCAACTTACTGTGTCTGCTAACTCCACCTAAGTTCCTCTTCCCTGTGTTGTGGTTTGAAAACTCTCTCAAAGGATCTCTATCTTAATTGCCTAATGTCCAGCTTCTTGAAAACTGATGCTACATATATTTGGTTTTTTTTCTTACGTGTGCATGTGTTTGTATGTGTGTGTGTGTGTGTGTGTGCGTGTTATATGATTTGGATTTTTAAGTGCATATTAAAGAATTGCCTTTATTACATTTAAAAATGGCTTACAGGAAAAGAGACTATATGACTGCAGACATTAGCCTTATTTATTTATGAGATTCCAAATGGATTGTCAGATAATAATAATGTCACCTGTAATGAACAAGCCTAACATAAAAGTTTATCATCATTATCTTTATTTTTTTTCAGTAATGTTTAGGTAAGAAAAATAATTAACATTTTCTTCTATTTTTTTCCAGTTTAATGTACTAAAAAAAACCCACACATTTATATGGGCTTAATATTTAACCAAAGTTGTTTGACTCAATATGAGTCTAATTAGGCCACAAAATTTTTGGTAGCAATAGAAATCTTTATGGTCTGTAAATTAAATAACTTTTTCGAGGATATAATAGAGGAAATGGAAAGAGAGAACACAGTAGCATAAATGAGGCCTGAAATCAAATACAAAATTTAAAAGAGACCCTGGGAGATCTGTTTAATCCTGGATTTAATACTCTATCAGGAGCTTAATATATCTTTATAAAGTAAAACCAGGTTTTTACAATTTTAATTTTTTCTTCTCTAGGATAATCAGTAATTACTATGGTAGGTAGTATCTAGTCCACATTTTTATTATTTTCTCTCATAATATAATCATAGTCTTTCTGTGAGTAAATGGAAAGGAAGTCAAGCTATTGATTTTAACACACTTTGTAGGGTATTGCAGGCCACATTGTTCAAACTGGTGATTTCAACATTCTTCAATGCTTCCTTTTAATGTGTTTATATTATAAATGATATAACAGACATTTTATAAACTCTAGTTGGCATAATTTTATTAAATTTTAACACATTAGTTAGAAGGAAGTGTAGAGAATTGGGGGGGGGGGGGAGACGACTCCTATTCTCAAAAAAGCCCACAATTTCCACCTCCAAATAGTTCCCATATATGAAACCCTTTAAATTAAATTGTAACCCTTTCCTCTTGAGTCTTGACCTTAAGTTTGAGAAATACTGGCATTGATATATGAAATACAGAGATAATGCAAAAAAAAAAAAAAAACTCATTTTGCCAGAGAGTTTCACCTCTGTCCCCATCAATCATATTACAAAATCTGTCAACAGGAAGTAAATTGGCTGGCTTTAATTTCATACTCACTCCTTCACATGGTCACTTAGAGGAAGTGTTAATGGCCAATATAAATGTCAAAACTGAATAAGAATAAAGATATGAGACACTGGTCTAGTTAATTAGCTTCTAAGTAGCAATATTAAACTATATTGCAAAGCTTGTGTTGAAAGAAAAAAAATGGAGAAGCCTTCTGGATCTTGTATTATGTTGTATTATGTTCTGAGGAAGATTATTACTTTTCAATATCACTGTTTCTCCTTTACCTTCTCTTTGCTTTCCTACTCTGCAGCTCTACAGTCAATCTATTCATCCAACTTCCTCTTTTTTAATTTAATTGCACGTATTATTTTGACAAATCTTAGCATGGTAAGGGACAAAATAAACTTGGAAGAAAATTTAGGTACATAATAAATTCTAAATTACAGTATTTGTTGACTAAAGAATGTATTTATTATGTGCCTACTGTCTACCAGATATCATTCATTCAGATGATAGGCATGGTTAATAAAATAGTTCCTTTTCAGTTTACACTCAACAACTGGTAGAGAAGGAAAAATATTGTGCTAGTATTCACTAGCTACGTTGAATACTGCTAAGAAAATGTATAATTTGGGAACTTACCTTATTCACCGGCATTAGAAAAATTTACCTGCATAGCAACATTCATTCTGTGCTTTGAAGGACCACCAATAAGCTAAGGCAAAGATAAAGGGTAGAACATTCTTGGAAGAGAGAACAATATACACAAATGCTGTGAGGCAGGAGAAACCACAGGACACTCAAATAGAAATCCAGAGTGGTAAGCATGAAATGAGCGAATAGTAGGGTTGTGTATATGAGACTAGAAAGGCAACTAAAGGTCCGGTTGTTGGGATTTGGGGGCATTGTTTGGAGGACCACTGGAAGCTGTTGAAAGACTTTAAGAAAAATGACCTAAGCACATCTGTGTCTCCCACACTCACTGAGTTCGGCCCATCTGTGGATATTATCCAGAAATCTGTAAGAAGATGCCATTTTATGCACAGGTAACCCCAAAGTGGAGGGGGAGCTGAGGCAGCAATGAAGAAGTCGCAAATCATAGAAAGTTATGTTAGCTATCACAGGCCATGAAATCGCACTGGCTGCTGCATGAAGAATAGAAAGGATAGGCCAGGGTGTATGGCTGTGATGACGGCAGCCTAGTTGACAGTGAACATAGAAGTGGATGGACTCAAGAGTGACTTTTTTGGTATAGTTTCGCTAACTAATGTCATTCCAATAAATTCAATGAAAAGGAAAAAAAGAATGGTTTTGGGGGGATGGTAGAATGTACTGAATTGGGGAGTAGGATGAGTGATCATTCTACAATTATGCTTATTTCTGGATTATATATATGAAATATAATAGAATTTTACTGAACTAGGGAAAGGCAAACTTCTCAGAAGGAAAAAATGTCTCTTAGGATCACAAAGGTGACTTCAAACTAGACTGCTAGCAGAATATTAAATATTTAATTGTCAAACTTTTTAATTGCCCTTATTAAGGAGAAATGGGTAGGTAATTTAAATGGCTTATTGCTTATTAAAACATTTTTAATTTTGTATGAACATCTAAGGCATCTAAAACAAAATATCAGAAATTACTTTCAAATCTAAATGTGCTCATTAATTTATTTCTCATGAAGAAAAAAAACAACTATGACTAGAGGAAGGGCTGAGCAAGTATGTCACTTCTTGCTGTATTCATAATTATAAGAGGACTTTCTAGCGGTGGAAATAATACCATCAGGAAACCATAATAGCTAGAGAAAAAGAATACCTTACTATAGAGAGCAAAAGAGAGTGGTATAATATTTTTCAAGTGTAAAAAACTGTCCACCTATACTCCTAAATACAATGAAAATATCCTTCCACATAAAAGGGAATTCAATATTATAAAATGAAGGAAAACTAAGAAAATTTGTTGTTCAAGAACACAGTAGGCAAAATTATGGGTAAATAAAATAGACTTTCCTTTTCTTGAGTTTTTCAATTATGATATGTAGTTAAAGCAAAAATTCTAAGACTGGTTGATGTGGTTTTAAATATATGTAGATAAAATATTTTTTTAATTACAAATGAGGGATAATGTAAGAAAAGGGGAGACAACATTTCTATATTTCACTCAAACCACTGAAGAGATACCAGTAGATTGTGCTATATATTAATACAAACTAGACACGCATATATACACATATATATAATAGAGCAACTACTAAAAATGTCATGTAAAAAGATATAGTTCTAAACAATACATATAAATCTAAATAATAGTTTAAAAATACAAATTAAAACATATCAAAATTTGAAGAAGATAGCTAAAGCAGTGGCCAAGAGGAAAATTTCTAGCACTAAATGTGTGTGTGTGTGTGTGTGTGTGTGTGTGTGTGTGTGTGAAATTTCTTCAAGCTACTTACCATATTTTTTTCTTTAAGCAGAGATTATACTTCCTTTCAGGAAAAAAAAATCACAAGGTCAGGAAAGCAAGCATAAGTTCTTTGTACTGATGTTTTCTTACAAAGCACAAAAAAAGTGAAATGATTGGTAACTATCCAACCACTGTTGATAAATCTATTTTCATTTCTGTGTCTCTATTACATTATTACAAAGTATATACGCACTGATTCACATGTTAGAAAATCTGAGAGTGTGGTACAGTAGTATTTAGTGTCAGTCTAAATACTAATCTGGGGGGATTAGAAAGTAAGCAAAATTAGTATCAAACTGCAACATCCTTGCCCAAATACAGTGTAAATCTGTGGAGGTTATTTCCAGTTTATTTTGAGGAGTTAGGTCTCAAATGCATAGTTCTGACAACTGAGTTAACTTCTTTTTATCAATCAGAAGTAGAAATAATAAGAAAAGAATGACTTATAATATAAAAAACAGAACTGGTATTCAATCCCTTTTTCTTCTTAGAATACATGATAACGTGAAAAACAAAACAAAACAACAACAAAACACACACACACACACAAACAACTCAGTAAATGCAGTAAAATATTAGATTTAATTACATTAGGCAAATGTTATGCAAATTGAGATCATTTGTATTTAGAGACTACAATTATTCCCTTAATTATAGCAAATCCTGCTTCATAAAGAATGAGTAAAATAAACCATTGGTCTTGGTGGAATTCATTCAATCAATAACACTTGTTGGTATTATGCTTGCTATTTTTAAGAGCCTTCTTAGGAACAATCAATCCTACTGATTATACCCTGTTTCCCCGAAAATAAGACAGTGTCTTATATTAATTTTTGCTCCCAAAGATGCGCTAGGTCTTATTTTCAGGGGATGTCTTATTTTTCCATGAAGAAGAATACAGTACACATTTATTGTTGAACAACAAAAAAGGAAATTTATTACCTATATACGGTACAGTAGTAGTTGTCATCACAAACCAGCATAACCAAACTGTGAACCCTATGGTATCAAGAATTTTTGGTTACTACAATTATTTCCATGTACAACAATCTATGATACATTTACTGATACTGATATTTACCGGTATGAACACAAAGTAATATTTATTCAATGACAGTCATGTCATCATCTTTTGGAACATCATCATAACAATCCAAACCCTGAATTTCCTGGTGAATTTCTTGTGACTCCATTTCTTTCAAAATCAGTGGACCAAATCTCTCATGTTTAGCAATAGCACTGTCCTTACATGAGTACTTCTTGTCAAAGTAGCCTGCTCATAGTGCATTTGCAATGCAACTGTCAGTGATTTTCTCAAGTCACAATTCTTCACTCAAGTCACAACCTCTTGCAATTTAGGTTTCACAAAGTTTCCACGCTGATTTCTCTCCATTCTATTTTCTTTATTCTTTTTTTTTTAAATGTATTTTATTGATTTTTTACAGAGTGGAAGGGAGAGGGATAGAAAGTCAGAAACATCGATGAGAGAGAGACATCGATCAGCTGCCTCTTGCACGCCCCCTACTGGGGATGTGCCCGCAGCCAAGGTACATGCCCTTTGGCTGCATCCCAGACTAGCAGACCTCTTTGGCTCCCTTGCATAACAAGCAGCAGCATTAAATTGACCCACTTCCTTATAATTGCTTGTGTGGTCCAGGCTTTTTCAGTTTTAAGAATAAAAAATATTATCGGGGAGGTCTTATTTTCAGGGGGATGCCTTATATTACAGCGAGAGGCAAAACTGGCAGTAGGTCTTATTTTCAGGGGATGTCTTACTTTCAGGGAAACAGGGTGTTTACGTTTTTAGTTCTGGTTACTACAATGAAAGAATTCAAGGAAGGTCAACATTGACTTTATATGCAACTTATTCTGTAAAGAAAGTAAACATTACTCATGCAATTTACTTACATAGGCATATACTATATAACTCTGCTATGAAAGTGATTTGCATATATCTAGAATCATCCAAAGTTGTATTCTTTATTTTTCAAAAGATTTGAAAAATGAGGGCAATGAATTTGAATTTGCTGTGTAAAATAAATTTTTAGTCCATTTCTACTTAGACACAAATCTAAGTGACCTTTAAATTTTTGAACCCATAATTTTGGGTGAAAACGGCAAAATAGCCAAGTGATTTAAAAAATGTAGGAGTAATGTGCTGATAAAAATGCATACCATGGGAAAAAAATGAGTTTTACAGGTTTAAGAGGCTGGTGCACTCTTCCCCTCAATAGGATGTGACCATTACCTGGTCAGGGAATCTTCACTGATTTCATTCGCTCCTGAATTCCAAGATCCAAGACAGAACTACAAAATGCACACTTTAATTTCCATTTCATGACTAAAATCTAAAAATCAAATGAAGTAAACATTGATTAAAAAAAGTTAAATAATGTTTTAAGTAAGCCTTCCAATTCTACTTCTTTTGTAAATACAAATTGTATTAGATTTCAAATAATTATTATTGCTGAAACTGGTTTGGCTCAGTGGATAGAGCATCGGCCTGGAGACTGAAAGGTCCCAGGTTCGATTCCGGTCAAGGGCATGTACCTTGGTTGCGGGCACATCCCCAGAAGGGGGTGTGCAAGAGGCAGCTGATTGATGTTTCTCTCTCATTGATGTTTCTGACTTTCTATCCCTCTCCCTTCCTCTCTGTAAAAAATCAATAAAATATATTTTTTTTAAAAATTAAAAAATTATTAGGGAAAGTGATAAAAGCATGACATGTTATAATTTCATGTGGATTTCTTGTAATACTTTTTGATAATAGTAATAATTAGATTACTCTTAAGTTAAACTATCTGGTTTCTAATCCCAGATCTGATTGATAACTTGTTGTGTGAGCTTGGGCAATTCACTTAACCTTTGTGTGCCTCCTTTTCTTCATCTCTATTTTGTAGATAATAATAGTATATACCTACTTTTTTTTCTCATTTGTCATTTCTCATGACAAATGAGAAATAAAAACTGCTATTTAATGTTAGCTAGTAGCAGTAGTAGTACCAGTAGCAGCAGCAGTGTATCTTAACAAGGGTACTGAATCATATAAAAGGAATAAAAAAACCTCTAACAAAGGCAAAAATGTAACAAGAAAAAATTTCACTATACAGATGAAATATATACATAATAGTATTTCATTGAACTTCTAATGGCTTGACAGTTATAAACATTAATAATTTGTCTCTAAACAGTACTATGTGGATATAATCAGAACATAAAGTAGACTCAGAGACTGGGACTACCTTTTCAAAGTCATGCCTATAGCTAAAATTACATGTATATTATCTTAACCACAGGTAATTTATTTAACATGAATTTAAATATAAATTGATGTCTAATGTTGCTCATAATTATGTATCTTAATTTTAATGTTACACGTAAGTTCTGTGATAACTATTTGTTGCTTACTGCTTTTAGAGTTTCTCTAGATTATTGTTGTGATAATACTATTAATTTCTCCTTGAGTCTATGTTCTGTCATGTTGAATCATATAAAAGGGATAAAAAATGTTCAATAATGTATAGGAATCTGAACAAGTTTAATTAAAAATAAGTTAAATAACAATTTGATTAGTCTGTATGAAGTGGTAAACCTGAGGGCATCAATTTCAATTATGTAATCTGAATTCAATATTTCAGCACAAATGTTTTAAAATGTGATTTTAAATGTGTAGCTTTTTATACATGTTATGAGGTGAATTGTGTATCCCCCAAAAAGATATGTTGAAATCCTAACCCTCAGTACCTCCAAATGTAAGCTTATTTGGAAACAAGGTCTTTACAAGGTAATCAAGTTTAAATGAGGTCATTATACTGGCCTTACTCCCATATGACTAGTGTCCCCGCAAAAAGGAAAATTTGGACAGAGAGACAGACACAAATAGAGGGAAGGTGGTGTAAAGACACACAGGAAGTCTGTCATGTGAAGAATGTCAAATAAGATTGGAGCGATACATCTATAAGCCCTGGTCTTTGATTTCAGACTTCTGGCCTCCAGAACTGTGAGTCAAGAAAGTGTTTATTGTTTAAGCCATCATGCTTGTGGCTCTTTGCTACAGTAAGGATGTCACATCACTATAGAAATACTACTGAATCTGAAAGTGTGATGCCATAGACATGTCAAATTTTTTCAGTAGATTTTACTGTGTTTTCTTATATTCTATAAAGTGTGTATTTTATTTATGCAGAAAAACTAGATTAAGGATTTCCATTAAAATGTTAATGTAAATTGTAGATTTTTTTCATTAGAATGATTTATCTTGAACTGTTTTTCAGTAAGAAATAGGATTTTCTATGTTCTTGCACACCTTGATTTGAATATGCAATAAACACACAACTTACTGTTAACATTGGGTCAAGGATAACAACCCTAAGAATAAAAGAGAAATAAACCTCATTCTCTATATATTTTGAACCACAGTAAATACATGCCTTGCATAATATGTATTAGTATAACCATTCATCATAAGCTGAGTACAAAATAACAAAAGAAACCAACTAAAATTTCTACTATAAAGCATTTCATTATAATGAGAAAGATATTTTGTATCATCCTTTTTTTAATATTTAAGAAAGTAAATGTAAGTTATGGCTTCATTCTTCAAGTCATAATTTCTAGGTATTCTTATGTTTAATTCATAGAACCTACCACATAATAATTATAAAAATGATGAATGTTTACTTCTTTTTCTCCTACTCAAAAATATTTTTCTTTCTTTAAAAAAAAATATATATAGAAAGGAAAGGAAAGAGAGATAGAAACATCAATGATAATAGAATCACTGATCAGCTGCCTCCTGCACTCTCCCTACTCGGGATCGAGCCTATAACCCAGGCATGTGCCCTTCACCAGAATCAAACTGAGGATCCTTCAGTCTGTAGGCTGACACTCTATCCACTGAGCCAAACCAGCTAAGACTCAAAAATATTTTCCATCTTTCCTCTTGGACTTCCTCTTTCTTTAGGTTCAAACTAATAGATTCTTTTCTGATTCCATCCTGTGCACTAGCTTAACTCACTTTTTAATTTTGCAGGTATTTTAGTCTTTAGTGAACAAACTGAAGTTAGTAAAATATTGTCTATTATACAGTGTTAAAGCTATCGTGGCCTGCAAAGACACAAGGGAAGGAGGAAATAAGTTGCTACGATTTGGATGGAAGCAAGAGAAAATAAATCAAGAAGAATAAAATTGTACTATTTTTTTCAACCTTTCTATAAGTCTAAAATTATTTTAAAATAAAAAGTTGTAAGACAAAAAAAAGAATAAAAAACCATACAGGCATGAAGAATACCAATCAATTATCAAAAGTGGAAACTTGAAATCAAAGATCTAAGCAAGCCACAAAGGGAGGCCTATGAAGGATGCAGTTAAGTGTGTAGATTTTTTAGTCACACTACATGGATTGTATCGCTTAGTAGCTGGGTGATCTTGAGCATCAGTTTTCTCAACAATAAAATTAGCTCTCATAAGGTCATTATAGGAATAAACTAAGATGACCTTTACAAAGTTCTTAGCACAGTATTTGTGTGGCACATTCTATGCATCTGATATCAGCAAACCAGTAGTATAGAGTTGTAGTCATGCTAAGGCAGACAAGAATTGACCTATTAAGTACAAAAACTGACCCTACCATTATTTTCTGCAGTATATTTTTTAACCCTTACACAATGGTGTGTTTTTATTGATTTTAGAGAGAGAGGAAGGGATAGAAAGGGGGAGGGAATGTGGACAGGCTGTAGGGCTTGAATATGATGGATGTCACTCTTGTGATTATGTTACATTATATATGACTCCAACTTGCTAGTTGGCTTGCTCTAGTCTTGCTCTCCTTGCTGATATTAAAGAAGTAACCTTTCATAAATCCTAAAAACGGTCGGAAAGGAAGTCAGTCTACAGCCTGAGTAAGCTTGGATGTGGATCGTTTCCTAATGAAGCCACCAGATGAGAACCCAGCTAGCTGATACCTATTTTCTGCAAGCTTGCAGAAAATCCACTAAGTTATGCCCAGAATCCAGGCTCATAGAAACTGTGAGATAATAAATGTGTGTTAAGTTACTGAGTTTGTTGTAATTTATTACTCAGTACAGAAAACAAATACAAGTATCTAATAGGCATCTTGTCACAAATTAAACCTGTCTAAAATACAGTATTGGTCCTCCTACCATTCAAATCTGTATTTCTTTCATGTTTCCTAAGTTAATGGCCCACTATCCATCCAGCTGATCAGGTAAAACATCCTAATGGTTCTGTTCTTCCGAGACTCAAAAATCCCATCAATCTTACACATTACATCCCAAATAAGAACACCTCTTAGAGTCATCTGGTTCCATACACCCTCAGTTCTTCAAGGGTTGACCCTCTCGAGTCTACGCCCTCACAGCAGCTAGAGATACCATTCAAAAAGTAAATAATTTATTAAGTCCCTGCTCTCAAGCCTTCCCAATACCCACACGACACTTGAAGCAAAATCCGAAGTATTTTATACGACTTGGGATTCCAAATAATCTGGCCCACCAGTAACTCTCTTCTCTCATACCTTCTTTCCTCCCCTCATTCATTTTCCTTCAGCCACATGGATCCTCTCACCAGTTCTTAAATACCCCGAGCAACTTCCCTACTGTGGGTCTTTAAATTATTGTCCTTCCTCTCTGAAATATTTTCACAACCTACTTTCTTTTTCATTCAAACTTATGCTCACATGCTAGCTCCTCATACAGGCCCTTCATAAATGACCTTTCAAAAGTAGAAAACTGCAATACTCCCATTTCACTTTCTTGCCCTAGGTTTCATTTTTTATAGGACTTATTAAAGCTATCTTTAGTATTGTTTATCCATTTATATTCTGTCTTTGCAGTAGAAAATAAATTACATAATGCTAAGTAACTTCTTAATTTTGTTTATTTCTATATTCTAGAACACTAATGGCACAAAGTAAGAAGTTGATCAATTTGGCATATAATTGCAGTTGAAATCATTTGGAATCTTTCCAGAAAAGATATTATGCCTCAGTGCTTTTAGAAGTTATCTCAGAGAAAAGCACGAGAGTGTATTTTAAACATTTGTTGACTAATGCCAACTAAGCATGAGACTGAATTCTGTCTTCATCTTTTTGTATTCTGTTTTGATAAGTTATTTAGATGAATTATCTTCATAAAGTAATAAATATCGCAAAGTGCAGCTCTTGATTTCTTTGCCAGCTACAGCTCAATGATCATTTTATACTCTCTATTGTGTATTTATGGCAAAGCAATAAAAAATTGTGTAGCAGAAAAGTAAAATAACTTATTCCCCCAAGTATGTGAGCAGCTGAGTGCTCAAGTCAGGTCAGTAATGTTATCCAACGGATGCCAGAGACTGTGTTCACGGAGATCTGCATGGGGGGACTCAATCTATTACTCTGCCATCGTTTGACAGTTACAGACAAGAAGAAAAACGTAGGAACCGCAAATGAATTTTCTCACAATCAGTTCATAGCAATTTTCAGAACATTGTATATTGCACATTTTCTTCACATGTTCCACGTGTTAAATAAAAGAAAGCTGCTCTATCTGATGTTCATAATTTATACAAGATGATACGTGCTAACAGAGTTGTAAAATGTGTCAATAAATGAAATCGCATAATTCTCCCCTCTCTTGTCTGAGCCAGTGCTTTGCTGATGGAGCAATGGGTAGCTTAGATGATTGATAACAGAATCCACAACCTTTCACCTCTGAGTCACCAGTTTGAACCCAAACTAGTTGAGCAAGGAGAGATATTTGTTTCCAGAGGCAGCTCGTCAGAGGCCTGCATGAAATGAATGGGTAGTGTCTATTTGCTTACTGGAGCTGAAATGATAGTTACTTTGCAGTGAGGGGGAAAAAATTCTCCTGTGAGTAAAGGCCAGAATTATCATTATACTAATATTCTTCTTCAAAATCCTAAAGTAAACATGAAATATTGGTTGTCTGACTAGCATTTTTATTCTCTGAGGTAATTTATAGACAGAGTTTTCAATTTTCTCAACATGAAATAATTTTAGGTTTTTAATAATTAAAACTTAAATGCAGTGTAGTAACAGACCAAATATGCACATAATAATTAAGTTTGGCCTTAGATTTATTTTCATTTCTCAGCAGTTCGAATGTCAAATAGATATCTGTAACTGACAATCAGGAAATACCAGTATGCCTGTTATTTAGAAATATGGACTAAAGCACTAGAATAAACCATTAACTGAGTTGAAAGTGGCTCGCTCTGAGTAATAGAACTTGGGAATGAGGTATTTGTATTTATTACTTTATGTAAAATAATGTAAAAGTAAAATAAAAAAAATGCATTCACACATTCTCCTTTTCAATCATCTTAATTTCTGTTTTGATGTCTTTAATGTGTTGTTGTTGTTAATCCTCACCCAAGGATTTTTTTCAATTCATTTTTTAGAGAGAGTGGAAGGGAGAGAAACATTGACTGGTTGCCATCCACACAGTGCCCTGCCTGGGGCTGACAATCAAGCCTGCAACTGAGTTATGTGCCTTTATCTGGATTCAAACCCCTGACCCTCAGTCCATAGGCCGATACTCTAATCACTGAGTAAAACCAGCTAGGGCTTATGTCTTTATTTTTTCTTTTAATATTTAATATTATTGTGACTAACAAAAAATATGTGCTCATTTTACAAAACCAGAAAATTATCCTTCTACCTTTATTATACTTCCTTAGCCAATGTCCAGAGCTGTTCTCACACAGGAAATGATTATTTTAGATGCAATAAGAAACTACTCATCTTGACATCAGGGTTTGGCTGGCATACTGAGACTATCTTCTATTTCAGTATTCACAGAATATAACAAAATGCCAGCTTAATAAATAATATGAGTTGAAATTTCCCCATTGACAATTGAATGTGAGAAGTCGATGCAGATTATCAGAGCACAGAGCAAAGCATACTATTAAGAAAAGACTTGAAATAACCAAGAAAATCATTAATTGTGGTGTATTACACAATTATATTATTGTAAAGAACATGAGAATGCTCAACTAATCTATTTCGTTGAGGATTTTTTGATCAATCAATCAAGTAAAGAAAATAATCAAGAGAGAAAATCAATAAATCTAGAAAGAAAGCAGACAATAAGGGACATTTTCCTCCTTTTTTCCCCCTCTTCTTTCACTCGGTTCCTCCCTTCCTTCTTTCTTCTTTCCTCCCTTCCTTTTCTGTAAAAAGTAAAGGAAGGGTAATTCTTAGTAAGTAAAATGGTTTCCCCTCAAGAAACAGTTGTTTCAGGCTCAGGATTCAGCCTAGAATCAATCTTAGCTGAGAAGCAGGAGGAGAGAATCAGGATTTACCAGGCCCTTTCTCGGTGGCTGTGGCCTCCAGGGCTTACCGTTCTTGTTGACGCTGTTTTTGACTTGTAGTTTTCTAATGTTTCCCACCAAATCGATTATTGCCTTTAGAAGTAATTTCATGGCTTTTGGAGTACTAGAGCTTTATCTTTCTAACCTTCACCGGGCTGTAAAAGATTGGTCTCATTTCTTGTTAGTTCTGATTCTTCTTTGAGGTTATTCGTTCACTCTCCAAGGGAATCATCAGGTATCATTTTATTAGTCTTACACATCATGTCCCCTCGGGGGGATTCGTGCTGACTAATTCATCTCTCCTGACAATTGCCAAATAAGTGGTAGCCAGAGCACTTGTTTTATTTTCTGTAAACTTATTTTATTGCTCGCCACTTTTCATAGCAGCGAACAGTTATAAAGACCAAATAAACCAGGATTTCTTTACCAATATTATATATAACGGCCAGTTTTAAATCATTTTAGTTGCAAAACTTTTTAAAGAATAGTTTAACCCTACATTTTTAAAATATGATATATTTCTTCCTATATGTGGCAGGAAAGGGTAATCAAAGAAAAAACTTACTAGTATTAGAGTCTAGATTCTGGTCCCAGCTCTACATGCTGATCTGCCCAGACATCACACAATTTACCTAGCCATCCAAGCATTGGTTTTGCCATTTGTAAAATAAAGAAACCAGCCTTTGAATCACTGAGGCTCCCCCCCCCCTTTCTTCTTTCTTTCTTTCTTTCTTTCTTTCTTTCTTTCTTTCTTTCTTTCTTTCTTTCTTTCTTTCTTTCAGGGAGAGTAAGGTAGAGGGAGAGAGACAGAAACATCGATGATGAGAGATAATCATGGATTGGCTGCTTCCTGCATGCCCCCTACTGGGTATAGAGCCTGCAACCCAGGCATGTGCCCCAACTGGGAATCTAACCGAGACCTCCTGGTTCATAGGTCGCTGCTCAACCACTGAGACACACCAGCCTGGCAGCTGAAGCTTTAAGAGATTGTGTTTCAGTGAGGGGGTGTGGGGGAGGCGAATCTCCCAATTGTCAAATCTTTAAATATCAACCAGTTCATCCAAGAGTACATTTCACTTTCCGTTCGTTAAAATGTATCCAGAAAGTAATGTCGTAATGTCTCAATTTTAAAAAACATGTCCTATGATGAAATGTTTGTTTACACATACCCAATTAACAGTAGACTAAATAGATGTCAGAATCATTAAAGGTTACAAAGTTTGGAACATGTCTTTCTTAGAGCAAGTTAGTAGAATAACAGATACTTTTGATTTTTTTTTCCCTCTCAAATCCAGCATTCAGTCTAAAATATTTACTATTTAGTCTGTATCAGAAAAAGTTTTCCAACTCCTGGAATTAAATTTAAAAATGGGAAAGAAAGGACATATCTCCTTACAAAAGAACTCTAAAAGTTAAATATAGAAGAAATGTGAGAAGTAGAAAGCCACTAGAACAGAACAGTCATAATTGCTGCAGACAAGATTCACAGATGAATGGTAAAATTAGTGGACAAAACTTTAAGGAGAAACTAGATAGATGCATAGTTTCAAAGTAGCCCTCCCCCCCACCCCCCAAAAAAGTATTAATTATTATGGTCATTTTAATATATATATATATGTGTGTGTGTGTGTATATACGTGTGCGTGTGTGTGCGTGTATGTGTGTCTGTGTGTGTGTGTATATATATAGAGAGAGACTTTTTATATTCTTCCCTTCAGAAAATTAAGCCAAATTATCTTACTCTTTATATTGGGCTGGGTTTAATGACTCACGTGTAAACAGAATTATGCAAAGGGAGAATAATGACTTTACAACAAAGAAACCTGGCATATATAATCTGAAACAGGTAATCAAGTTTACACTCACTGATGATAACGGGTGTTGGTACTTGCCTCTGGTAAGATGCTATGAGAAGGGCATTTCATCTCTATGGTCTTCTCCCCAAGACCTAGAACCTCATTGTAACTATGAGAAAACACCAGTTATGCCCAAATTATGGCACATCTAACCAGTAATCTTCAAAAGTCTTAAGATATTAGAAGATAGGAAATGCACACCAGTTGGTCTGGCTCAGTGACTGAGCATGGACCTGTCTGTGAACTAGGACAATGGTCGGCCAACTCGTTAGTCAACAGAGCCAAATATCAACAGTATAACGATTGAAATTTCTTTTGAGAGCCAAATTTTTTAAACTTAAACTTCTAACGCCACCTCTTCAAAATAGACTGGCCCAGGCCGTGCTATTTTGTGGAAAAGTCACATTCAAGTGGCTCGCGAGCCACAGTTTGCCGGCCACTGAACTAGGAGGTCAAGGTTGGATTCTCAGTCAGGGCACATGTCCAGGGTTGTGGACTAGATTCCCCAGTAGCGGGTTTACATGAAGCAGCCAATCAATGATTCTCATCATTGTTGTTTCTATCTCCCTCTCCCCTCCTCTCTGAAATCAACAAAAGTATTAAAAACAAAACAGGAAATGCTGAGAAAATGCCAGAGGAATTTAAGAAACGTAAGGCCTAAACACATTACAATAGTCTGAACTGGATCTAGAAATAGAAAAAGGACACTCGTAGAAAAATATATATCTGATAAATGACTGTTTTTGCAGAATATATAGAGAATACTTGAAATTCTGTAAGTTAAACAATCCCTTAAAATTGGCTGAGGCATGCTGATCTGCCCAGATTGAAAGTAGAAATGGAGAAAGAGGTCTTTGAGGTCTGAGGGCACTCCTTTCACTGACCCTCTCCATTCTCAAAATTCTATCCTGTTATTGAAGCCAAATTACATATAATACATAAGAAATGCAGTTTTCAAAAGTTTAAATAAAAGTTTTTTTAAGTTTTAATAGTTTATTACTTAAATAAATAAATCATAATCGCCCTCAAATGATGCTAGAAAAGAACAGAGATGTGAAACTCACTGTCAACAAAATAACAGATTAAAGAACTGCCCAAAGTAGCTCAGGTAGAATGGAATGCAGGAAACTGGGGAAAGGATGCCCCCAGCTGTACACCCCTGATACTGCTAACAGAACACATTCTCCAAATAGGTGTTTCATGCTGAGATACAAAACCAAGAATTGTTTGGTTTCAATGGGAAGAAGGGTGGGTGGGCAGGTGGAGAGAGCATTCCTGTATCTCATTTGGTGGAAGTGAAGCCATTGTAATTAATCTGGTTATCCATAACAGGAAAGGAACAAAGGGAAGGCCAAGTATTCTAGGCATGCCATCTGTGCAGCTTTGCCAGGAAGCTGCCGTTTAATGCTCCCCTGGAAGCCACCAGTCAATTCTTCAGAGATCACAGTGGGGAGGGGCGAGGAGACAGCACAGGGGAGAATAGATGCATTCCCAGTCAAGTCTGGGTGAAGTAGGGAAGGTACTTGCCTACCAATCACACACCTGAGAACAGGTCATTGGCCAGAGTAGGTGTGGCCACTGCAAGCAGATTTGTGATATTTAATCCCATAAACATCGAAGTTCACTCTCTTAGCATGCTCTTGGCTCCTGGCGCTCTTGGCTCCCTTGGGATTCTTGTTGCAGGTGGCATGTGCTCTTGGCTTCCCTGCCTTCACCCACATGGCCCACGTCTTGTGGACCCCACATGGTGGACTAATGGACTGCAAGTAGATGGATGCTACACCGGACCCAACTCCAAAAGAAGTGGAAACTCTGGACACTGTCTTTACTCCTCACTGAAGCCCCAGTTACATTTCTTCTAGGACTGGGTTAAGGAAATGGGACTTTGGAAACCCATGCAAGTAAAGATCACTCATTCTCCTGTGCAGATCTCAGGAAATTATTTTCCCCGATATATTTCAAGAATCTCATCCCCAGCACCAAGCAGGGAATGGGATACCCCATTTCCACTGATAACAGATGGATGCATGGGAGAAACAAAACACAGAGAAGTCATTTCTGAACATGGCTTTTTTTTTCCTGGGTGTTGGTTACTCAAGTATTTATTTGTGATTATTCATTATCTGGATATTTATTTTTGGTGTTTGCCTTATGTTATGCTTAAATAAAATGTATTGGTCAGGGGACCCCAACTTCTACTTATTGACTGCTATAACCTGAAGAGAGAGGATACATCTTCAGTTCTACCTACACTATGTGATAAATTAATCCAAACAACTATTTATTATCTTCATAGCTTCTGTGGGTTAGAAGTTCAGACAGAGCATAGCAGGATGGACGTTCTCTGCCCTACAGTGTCTTCAGTGTTTCTGTTTTGACTGTTGTAAATAATGCTGCAGTGAACCTGGAAGTGAAGGTATCTATCTGGTCAACATCCGAGAGCTGGCAGGTGCTGGGGTAGGCCAGGGGCCAGGAATACCTCACCAGGTATCCTTAGCTCTTGTGAGGATTCTTCTGTGCATGGATAGGTATTCAAACTGATGCTTCTAGAAGAAGGTGCTAGAAACTCCTACACTGCCATATTCCTGATAGCCCTTCCTGGTTCAGAAAAATTTCAAACTAGAGATTATTTCATATTTGGGATTATAAGTCTTCATTTTTTTATTTCAACAATTTTCAAAACTATGACAAAGTAAAATAAAGACTTTTAGAAACACCAGAAATCTCACCACCTAGAAACAAAAACAGAAAACATTCAACTTCAAGATTCATTACCACATGCTTTTTTTAGTATTTTAAAATGAACCCTTAAGTTAATTAAACACACACACACACACACACACACAAAGAAAACTATTTACAAAAATGAATTAATGTAGTTCTGGCCAGGAAGATCAGTTGGTTAGAGCATTGTCCTGATACTGCAAGGTTACGAGTTCAATCCCTGATCAGGGCACATACAATACATGCATAAATAAGTGGAACAGCATCTCTCTCTCTCTCTCTCTCTCTCTCTCTCTCAAGTCAATTGATAAACTTAAATTAACTTGGTTTCCCCGCTTTAAGTAAATGAATGCCCTGCTTTCACTTTCAATAATTTCCAGGTGGCCCAAATTTGAGACAATACTCCTAGTTCATTATATATAACATCTTATTGTAAAATATTTTCGACCAATTAGTTGAGGTATATTGACAGTTTAGCCCTAGCCAGTTTGGCTCAGTGGATATAGCACTGGCCCAAGGACTGAAGGGTACTGGGTTGGATGCCAATCAAGGGCTTGTACCTCAGTTGCAGGCTCCATTCTAGGCCCTGGTCAGGGTGTGTGCGGGAGACAATCAGCTGATATGTCTCTCTTACATAGATGTTTCTCTTTCTGTCTCTCCCGCTCTCTTCCATTTTCTCTAAAAATAAAAATAAAAGATACAAACCTTTAGCTAGCGGTGCTATTGTCCAGGATAGCGGGTGTGTGTGTGTGTGTGTGTGTGTGTGTGTGTGTGTGTGTGTGTGTGTTTCAAAGGGTATATGACAGTTTATAGTAAGTGAAATCTCATTTCATTTTCTTTTTTAGGTCTTTCTGTTTCATAAGATGAAGAATGCCTGGATAACCAATCCATACATCCTCGGCGGCGGTCTCTCCTTGGTCAAGAGCTGCTCAAGAGACAAGAATTATTTGGAAATCACAAGAAAGGAACCCAGACTTTATTTTTAAAAAGTGATGTCACTACATACACAAGGTAAATTTTATGGCAATTTCTTAGGGAAAAGCTATATGTACACCTATTGTCTATAGTACATAATTATGTTCCCAGTCGATTGCACAGTACAGTTTATATAGTTATCATTCCATTGTTAGCTAAGTGGTTTTAAACATAAACATAAAGTCTTTTTAGAGTCCGAATAAAACAATCCTCCCAGGAACACATGCAACAATGACCTCTACATTATTACTCTAGCCAAGTTCTAGTGCCAGGAGCAGGAAAAACAAATTATGCAGAACCTTCTCACAGATGATTGTTGTTAACTGAGTCTTATTTTTGTTTGGGTGCTCCATTTATTATCTATGCATGCCTGACCTCTTGTGAAACTAAAACCTTTTAGGAATGTCAAGGTTAGAAGTGAGGCTCTGTAATTTTCCATTCGGCATCAGGTACTAGATTCAAGCATCAGATTGTCTTTCAATTCGTTCATTTGGCTGGTGCCAAAGTCTGTTCAAATGTTCCATGTGTTGTTTGTGACTCAAAGTGTTGCTTCCAAGTATTCTATGAGCTTTCTAAATTATTTCAATGAAAATGGGTTGGCAAATGTCATAGAAATGATTATATTGAAAAAAATGTTCAAGTACAAGCAAGTGGGGAAGGGAAGCACTTCCATGTAGATCATTAACTATTTTTTTAAATATATTTTATTGATTTTTTACAGAGAAGAAGGGAAAGGAATAGAAAGTCAGAAACATCGATGAGAGAGAGACATCGATCAGCTGCCTCCTGCACACTGGGGATGTGCCCGCAACCAAGGTACATGCCCTTGACCAGAATCGAACCCGGGACCTCTCAGTCCATAGGCTGACGCTCCATCCACTGAGCCAAACCAGTTTCGCCTATTTTTTAATCTAATTTTAATTGGCACTTCTTTTTTAATTTTTTAAAATTGATTAGAGCCCTCAACCTAGGCATCTGCCCTTGACAAGAATTGGACCTGGGACCCTTCAGTCTGCAGGCTGAAGTTCTATCCACTGAGCAAAACCAGCTAGAACTCCTTTAAAAAAAAAATACGCACACACACACACACACACACACACACACACACACACACACACACCCTAGTGGCCTGGTGCACAGATTTGTACACATTAAAATAAAATTAATTAGAAGAAATCTTTTAATATTGCAGCAAGTTAACCCATGGCCAATTATGTGAGGAATCAGGCTCCCTCTTCCCTCCTCTCTGGGTTGAGGGTGCCGTTGAACCAGATGCAGGACTGACAGGGCTCCAGCAGCAAGCTAAGCCATGGCCAGCAACTTAACCTACCAGCCAGAGTGTCTGCCCCCTGGTAGTCAGGGCACATCATAGCTACTGGTTAAAGAATCAAACAGCTGAATGGTGACTTAGGCTTTTATATAAATTTTTATTGATTTCAGAGAGGAAGGGTAAGGGAGAGAGAAATAGCAATGCTGAGAGAGAATCATTGATCGACTGCCTCCTACACGCCCACAATGGGGATAAAGCCTTGACCAGGAATCAAACTATGAACTTCTGGTTCATAGGTTGATGTTCAATCACTGAGCCGTGCCAGCTGGGCTAGGTCATTAACTCTATCAATAAGGATAATAAAAGGAAGATACTGATGATGTACTGAGTACTTACCATTAGCAGGGAAATAATGATTAAGAAGTAAGAACATGTAAAACTAAGATTGGAAGCACATCCCAAGCAGAAAGCCGAACAGGACTGAAACCACAGTGGCAGGAAGGACAAGACAGGAAATGCAGAAGAGTAAGGACTGGAGTGTCCTGGCAGAGTGTTGGCCCAATTCCATTGAAGTATTAGTATCCTGATAAATAACCAGCATCCTAGTAAACACTCAAGCCCATATGTCCAGGGTCAGAACCTGAGGGGATAAAAGCTACAACAAATGTGACCAGATGAACAAAAGGGCACTCTTGTATGGAATTAACCAGCCAGCTCTGCAGGACATAATTTTAATTTCTTTTTTTTTCTAGTACTTGACAATATTCTCTAACTCCTTCTCTAGAATAAAGTGCAAATAGCATGGTGCTAACATCACCTCATATCAGCTCTTTAAAGCCACTGTCAACTGTTGGTTTATAGGACTCAATATCTATAGTCTGTTTCAAAATTCTGGATATTACATATGCCTATTTTCTTTCTCTTCTTAGTCTCTGTCCAATAAGATCCTACAAATAAATCAGAAAATAACTAATGGTAAATATGACAGTTTAAAATACGTAATACACAGTGATTTTGGATTAAATTTAAATGTTTCATCCAAATTGTTTAGGATAAGCTCAGACCAGGTGTACAAGAGAAAATGCATCTATTCAAATACAGTCAGGCTACTATCAACAACTCAACAAATGGCAAGTGCTGGTAAGGATGTGAAGAAAAGGGAACCCTAGTACACTGCTGGTGGGAATGCAGACTGGTTGCAGCCATTATGAAAAACAGCATGGAATTTCCTCAAAAAATTAAATATGGCTGGCCAAGACTGGTTTGGCTCAGTGGTAGAGCCTTTGGACTAAAGGGTCCCGGGTTCAATTCCGGTCAGGGGCATGTACCTTGGCTGTGGGCACATCCCCAGTGGGGGGCGTGCAGGAGGCAGCTGATCAATGTCTCTCTCTCATTGATGTTTCTGACTTTCTATCCCTTTCCCTTCCGCTCTGTAAAAAAATCAATAAAATATATTTAAAATATATTTAAATTAAATATGGAGCTGCCATTTGACCCAGTGATCCCACTTCTAGGAATATATCCTAAGAAACCTGAAACACCAATCAGAAAGAATGTGTACACCCCTTTATTGACAGCAGCACAATTTATAATAGCTAAGATCTGGAAACAGCCCAAATGCCCATCAGTATGTGAGTGGATAAAAAATCTTTAGAACAGTTATACCATGGAATACTATGTAGCACTAAAAAGGATCTCTTTTTTAGATTATTTCTTTTTCTTTAAATTTATTTATTAAGGTATTACATATGTGTCCTTATTCTTCCATTACCCACCACCTCCCATTCATGCCCCTACCCCCTGTTGTTTGTGTCCATTAAGAAGGCTTATATGCCTGCATATAAGTCCTTTGGTTCATCTCTCCCCTTTACCTCCACTGTCCCCTACCTTCCCTGAGGTTTGGTGTTCTGATTGATGTTTCTTTGTCACTGGATCTATTTTTGTTCATCAGTTTATGTTGTTCATTATATTCCACAAATGAGTGAGATCATGTGATATTTATCTTTCTCTGCCTGGATTATTTCACTTAGCATAATGCTATCTCCATCCTTGTTGTTACAAATGGTAAGAACTCCTTCTTTTTACCACAGCGTAGTATTCCATTGTGTAGATGTACCACAGTTTTTTAATCCACTCATCTGCTGATGGGCACTTAGGCTGTTTCCAAATCTTAGCTATGGTGAATTGTGCTGCTATGAATATAGGGGTGCATAAATTCTTTCTGATTCATGTTTCTAGTTAAAGAAGGATCTCTTACTCTTTGAGACAGCATGAAGGGACCTGGAGAGGACGATGTTAAGTGAAATAAGTCATTCAAGGCAAGACAAGTGTCACATGATCTCACTCATATGTGGAATCTGAGTTACAAAATAAACTGATGAATGGAGTGGATCCAGAGACATGGAAGCATGGAAAGAGTGCTGATCTCAGAGGGGGACAGTGGGTGGGTGGAGGTTATCAACCAAAAAAGACCTGTTATGCACATATGTATAACCCATGGACACAGACAATAGGGTGCTGAAGGCCTGGGATGGGGGCAGGCTAGTGGGGGGAAAGGGGACATATGCAATACTTTCAACAATGAAGAATTATTACAAAATAATAAATACAAAGTGTCAACTTCTATTTATTATTCACCCTCATTATTTTAACTTACTTTTCATGAAAGTAATTTCTTTCAAATGTATAGTATTCAAATCCAACATGTTCCTCTATCTCATGGAGCAGCATTACAGAGATAGTGCAATGAAGGATAAGGATACACAGGCTCAAGAGGGGGCTCTAACATTCATGCAGGTACTGATGGTCAGAAGTGGCAACGGGTTCTAAATCCAGGAAAACAGTTTGGGCAACAGAAGTAAGAAAATGGAGCAGAGACTGGGCAACACAGGCCAGAGAAAGGCAAATTCTATATAATCTATATATATAAAAGCCTAAGCAACCAAACAATCAAATGATTGACCAGTTGCTGATTTGCACTGACCACCAGGGGGCAGACGCTCAATGCAGGAGTTGCTCCCTGGTGGTCAGTGCATTCCCACAATGGGAGGGCCACTCAGCTGACTGATGGGCGCCAGACGCTGGGCAAGTGTAGCCTGAAATTATATCCCAGAGAATAGCTGCAGAGGCGCAAGCCTCTTCCACCTCCTCAGCAGTGTGCTACCAAGTGGGGGTGGTGGCAGGTACAGGGGGGCTGGGATGAGTGGGAGCAGCACAGTGCCCCACCCCATTACTACACCCTTCCAGGCAGTCCCAAGGGGTCTCAGATTACAAGAGGGAGCAGGCCAGGCTGAGGAACCCCATCAGTGCACATATTCGTGCACCAGGCCTCTAGTAAGGATATAATATGCAAATGGTTGTTATAATTGTGCTTAACGACAGGATCACAGATCAGCAGGAGAGTGGAGCAGTGAGATTCAAGCAGTGGAGAGGTACAGGAGGGGGCAGGGTAGCAAGCTATGAGGGAGGAGCAGAGGGGCAGAGGGAGCAACAGGAGGGCAGTGCAGGGCAGTGGGCAGAGAGCTACTGGAGGGTGGCAGCAAGCTACTGGTGCACGGGTGCCTGTGCAGGGCTACTAGTCTTCTATGTAATAGGAATTTAGAGCCCAACTCTGAATATTAATGGCAATTATAGAATATCATCAAATAGGATCTCAAACTAATGAACTGAATGTATGACCTATTGTTGAAGTATAAACGTATGAAGTATTGAGTGTCGGTAATTAATGAAAATCCAAGATAAATAGGAACCTCCAGTCTGAACGATGAAGCAATGTGATGAGAAAGAGATTTCATCTAATACTTTTTCTAAGTTGGAATTTTTGATTTTTTATTGAAGCATTGTTACATATAATAAATTGAAATTCCTAACTGTTCAGTTAAATGAGTTTGGGCAACTTGTTAACTATTGTCAAAAACCAGACAAAAAAACATTTATGTAACCCCAGAAAGTTCCTTTTCCCCCTTTTCTGTCCATTTCTACCTCTATCTGAGACAATTACTGTCCAATTTCTTTAACCACATATGTTTTGCCTTTTCTTAGAATTCATGTAAATGGAAACACATTGTGATTGTATACATTTATTTTTTGCATTCAGACTGTTTTGTACAAAATGTGCTTGAGATTCATCATGTAGTTTGTTCTTGTTTATTGCTGACTAGTATCTCATACGAACTGCATAGTCTTTGTTGGATATTTGTTGGGTGTTTTGCAGTCTTATCCCTCTTTCTGTGCCTCAGTAGAATTCTCTCCATCCTATTGCCCTGCTCCAGCCTCCCGAGGGTTGCTCAGGACAGCTAACAAAAGCCTGGAATCCTCAAAGGGATTGTTCCATCCTGACTCTCACGTTAACTTGGGGGCACTTACGGCCTTTGGGACAGTTAGAGGGGGAGTGCAGAAGACTCACTCTGGACTGGAGCTCAAAGAGCACGTAATCTAGCATTCCAGCCCACACACAGCCATTCAGCATTTGGATGGTCTCCTATTACCTGTTTATGGTGCATCCATGGAGAAAAAGTTACTTGATGTACTATAAACTGCTCTGTAGGAAATGAAAGAAACTGTCATTCTTCTCTTAGCTCTTACTACCTTCTGGATTTAAATTTATGGGTTTATTTGTGCCTTCAGTCCTGATCATTTTTAACTGATTTTAACAAATCTTTTCTGGTTTGTGCTTGTTGTGAAGTGGAGCAAGTCTCTTTTAACTTTATAAATCCTGATTGGTCTCTTTATTTTTATTTTATAACCGTTTCAGAATACTTAGACCAAATTCTCCTCTATTAGGTAGTAGTGACAATCACTTACTAAAAGACTGAAAGTACTCCTTTTCTCCCCTTCCCACTTAACTTTACTGTTCTTTGCATTGGCAGAGGAAAAAGCCACTGGTCTCCACTGTGACTTTTCTATCCGGCCTTGTTTCTTATTCCCAGAGTCTCTCATTCCGGTCATGCTTTCCTTTTTCTCTACCTATGCTTAAGGTTGTGGGCTCCATCCCCACTGTGGAGGCAGTCAGTCAATGATTCTCTTGGGCCTCCCTGTACTTGACAACAATTTTTGACCTTTCGTAGGAAACATGTAAGTAGAACTTACTTTAAAGGTCCTTGGTTTATTAAGCTGCACTCTTGGATAAGTACCTACCGTGCATGTATCGTTCAAACATTTTGCTGAGATCCTTAACTTGCATTATGTTGGCTGTTTGTTCAGGGTTTTTCAAACTGTTTTAAGGACAGCCCCGCCAGCATGGCTCAGGGGTTGAGGATCAGTCAATGAGCCAGGAGGTCACAGTTAAGATTCCTGGACAGGGGCCGAGACCGGTTTGGCTCCGTGGATAGAGCGTCGGACTGCGGAATGAAGGGTCCCGAGTTCGATTCCGATCAAGGGCATGTACCTTGGCTGCGGGCACATCCCCAGTAGGGGGCGTGCAAGAGGCAGCTGATAGATGTCTCTCTCTCATCCATGTTTCTGACTTTCTATCCCTCTCCCTTCTGCTCTGTAAAAAATCAATAAAAATATATTTAAAAAAATAAATAAATAAAATAAAATAAAATATATTTTAAAAAAAAAGATTCCTGGACAGGGCACATGCCCGGGTTGCGGCTGGATCCCCAGTAGAGGGTGTGCAGGAAGCAGCTGATCAATGATTCTTCTCGTGATTGATGTTTCTATCTCTTCTTCTCCCTTCCTCTCTGATATCTATATCTATATCTATATCTATAACTATATCTATATCTAAAAGAATGGCCTCTTCCTGAAACCTTTTTCTTTAATTCTAACCATCTAGTCTAACCCTGGAATCTGGAAGTATGACATACATCTCAGCTGGGCTGACCTTTTGGATTTGGCAAACTGCCCCGCTGAACACACAAAACTTTCCTGTAATTCTCTAACTTCAGCTCCAGTTATGGCCTCTAAAGAAAAATATTTCTGTGATTTCCCCTTCCTTCTTACTAGAACTCCAACTTGCACAGCCCCACTGTCTCCCACGTCACCTGAGATTGCTGTTCTCATTGTATTAATTCGTAACCTTAAACTATTCATACAGGAGCTACTAGTGAAGATACAAATACTAGGAGACTATGTTCCTTAAACTCATGAAACGTTAAACTCTCTGCAAGCCATGAACCCCGTCTGTGCCGAACAGGTATGCCCTGCGTTTCATGTAACCCTCAGGACAACCGTGCCCTGTTGTCGGTCTCATTTTCCAAATGAAGGAACCTCACCTCGGAGGCGTTAAGGAGAGTAGCCTAAGGTGCGGCGATGGCCTCTCCCACTCCTGCTCACCAGCCACTGAGGAGGGAGGGGCGGGGGACGCCGTGTGCAAAAACAAACCACACCAAAACCAAAAACAGCCGGAGTCCCTCCTGCTTATATTTCCCTTCTACTGAACAAGAGGCTCTAAGTTAGAATGAGTGCGTCTTGATTAAATTAAAAGAGCCCTGAGTCTATCATCCGGGTCCCAGCGCCGCGATGGTCCGGGTCCACTCGCAGAGCCAGGACTGGAAGCCGGCTCGGCGGAGGGCTGAGGCCGCTAGGGCACGCTTGTCCCCTTTGCAAAGGGACATGGCTTCAAAGGGGGGGTGGGAGGATGGAGTCATACTATTATTTTTAAATTTCCTAGGGCCAGGCGGCCAGTTTTTACCTTTCAGTCTCGGGAGACCAAGGTAACCAACGCAAGCGCGCACATTCACCGCAGCTGCGCATAGGCTTCGGGACGGCGGAGGAAGGGCGCAGGCGCGGGGCCGGTGCTGGCCGCTCACAGCCTAGGGGAGCGCTCTGCGCAGGCGCGGGCGCTGGTTGCAACAGGGCCGGCATCAGCTGATCCCGTCCTCCCGCCCCCTGACTCCGCGGCGACCCTGCTGCAGGCCAGTCGCTCCAGCCCCGGCAGCCTGACCGCGGACCCCGCGACCCTGTCCTCGGGCCTGTCCGCGCCGGAGCAGTTCGGGACCGCACCGCGCCGGTGAGCGACCCCCGCAGCGCGGCCCCCTGTCCCCTTCCGGAGCGGAAAGAGGGGAGCTCGCTCGCCGGGGAGCTGGGCCCGCCAGGCGGCAGGGGAGGAGCGCTGGGCTGTGTGGATGGAGGTGTTGTGCCACCTCCGCCTCCGGCCCGGACCCGGGCTCCTGCGGAGGGGCTGGGCTGCGGCCCGGGCCTCGGACGCGCCGGGTTGATTGCACGCCCCCACGTCCTGTGAGGCCGCCGGTTCTGCTGTTTTTGAGTTTTCCTGCACGGTTGACTGGGTCTTCGTTTTACCCTTTCCGGAGCAGACTGGAGGCTGGGTTTTGTTTTCATTTGTGTAGCTTAGGGAAGGGACTGGCTTCCTTCGTTACCGCAGGAAGTTACGATCCATTTAAATTGGATGGACTGCTGTACTTGTTTTCTCTCTCTTCAGACCGAGTCTGGGTTCCATATTGGTGTTGAGTAAATTAAAAGGCTGCGATAGGACAAGCAAAAAACACTTTGAGCACACCGACCGGAAGGGAGCTTAGAACCTCTCTGTACACCAACCAGCCTCCTGTAACAAAAGTGCTTAAGTCCATAAGGGTCCTAGGGAAATTTAGTAAGAAGTGGGGGGGTGCCCAGTGCCTGACAAGGTGTGGTGTTTGTCCGTTAGCCTTGAAACAAACACCTTTATTTTTTTTTAATTTTATTGATTTCAGAGAGGAAGGGGGAAGGGGGGAGAGAGAGAGAGAAACATCAACATCAGTGATGAGAGAGAATCACTGATCACCTGCCTCCTGCATGCCCCACACTGGCACAGAGCCTGCAATTGGACTGTGAGCTCCCGGTTCAGAGGCTGAGCTGAGCCATGTGTGAGGCATGCAGGCAGGGCAAACAGACACACCTTTCTGAGCCAGACTGTCAAGCCAATTGTTAGATGAGGTCCAGACAGAGCCCCCGGCTTCGCCTTCTGTGTCTTTCCCTCCTGAGACAGACCTGTGCCTGGCAAGTATTGGTGTGGCTGGGATTTAATGTCATTGAAACAAATCAAGAGAAGATAATGCATTTGTAGAAGTCATAAGTTATGTTTTTGAACTTATACGTATCAAAGTGGCTTTAAATTTATATTTCATTTTCCCCCACGTTATTTTTGACACTTATGCTAAAATTTTGAAATTGGTGTTTTGTGTGGGTAAGTTGTCCTATATAAGAAAGAGGTACTATGCAAATGAACCCTCATGCCCTCACAAGATGGCTGCCTACAGCCAGGCTTGCAGGGGAGTTAGTGAGGGATGACTAAATGACTGAACAAGCAGGCTGCGTGGGGTGACCAGACCGGCAGAGAAGGGTAGTTGGGAGCAGCCTGGCAGTTAGGGGCAGCCAGGCAGGTAGGTGCGTGATTAGGATCCAGTGGTCCAGGATTGTGAGAGGGATGTCCAGGGATCGGGCCTAAGCCGGCAGTCAGCCATCTGCCGAGGGGTCCCAGATTGGCGAGGGTGTAGGCTGGGCTGAGGGCACCCCCCCATGCATGAATTTCGTGCACTGAAATATTTTGGAATGTTCCTTTCATAATTTTAACTCTGCCACCTGCTGAATGAGAGGAAAACATGTAGAATTTGTTTTTTAAGTCATTTTTGTTGCAAGTGTTTAAATGTTTAAAACAAAGAAATGTGTGGGTGAGAGGGATTGTAAATTTTGTTTATCACGAAGAAGCGTGAATTTTAAAAGATTGAAAAATGCTACTTTGAATTTTCTTGGTGATACCTGATTTTTATCTGCCCAAGGAAACATTTGCCTTCAGTGCTGATTGGTTTAAAGGCAATATGTGTTTGTGTTTTATTCTAAGAAATGTGAAGCCCACATTACTTTTCAGAGGACTCAGAGAAAAGTATGTTAAATCATAATGTTGTTTGAAAGCCCATTCTCATCACAAGTCTGATATGTTGTTATTTCATAGCCAGGCGGCCCTGTGCATGAATTCATGCACCTTCAAAGGAACTGTGGACCCTGAGGCTGCAGTGGGCATAGGAGCAGGTCTTGGCCCATCCTTTGTACCCCTGCCCAGCCTCTCCTCCGTGGCCCCTGGTTCCCTGTCTGCCAGTAACCCTGCCGCCGCTCTCACATGCTGATGGTGCTGGCCCCACTTGCACCTGCTGATGGCACGGAGTAACTGGGGCCGATGCCAGCAGTGGGTTCGAGTGGGGCCAGCACCATCAGCAGGTGCAAGCAAAGGCTACTGCCCCAATTGCCCCTCAGGGTAAGGGAGAGGTAGAGAAGCCCTGAGGGGTGATTGGGGCCAGCAGCTACCGATAACACGCACAGATAGAGCAAAGAATTTTTAGTAACCACCAAAGACTTGCCCCAATGACAACGACCGGTGCCCTGCCTTGGTCTGGCTCCCCCACTCACCTGCTCCACCACCCCGCCACGGCTGATGTCTACCATGTTCCCCGCATGTCCCCTGGTGGTCAGCGCACATCATAGCAACCGGTTGTTGCGCCATTTGGTCTATTTGCATATTAGAATTTTATATAGAGAGATATTTTGATAGATAAACACTTTTGGACTCAAGTAAGTAGATACGTTGTTTCAGACATTACTTTGATTGAATATAATTCTAATTCCCAAAGTAGTCTGTCTGAATGTTTGAACATTCCCCTGAAGTTTTCTAAATTAATTAGATTGGTATAAATGTTTCATAAGGTTCTTGTGTATACATGTTTTGTGTGAAGTTTACTATAGATTATTCTTTTTCTTTAGACATGGGAAAGTCTTTTTCTCATTTGCCTTTACATTCAACTAAAGAAGATGCTTACGGTGGAGTCGCATCAACTGAAAACGTGAGGAACGGACTGGTTAATAATGAAGTCCATAATGAAGATGGAAGAAGTGGCGATGTCTCTCAGTTTCCATATGTGGAATTTACAGGAAGAGATAGTGTCACCTGCCCCACCTGTCAAGGAACAGGAAGAATTCCTAGGGGTATGTGCATTGTTTTCCCTTTAAAGAATGATTTCAGGCATTGGCACAAGAGGAACTGCATGAAGGGAGATGGTATGTGATGATGAGTCAAGTAGGAAAAAAATATATCAATTTGTGGAATATCCTAGAAACCAGAGGGAAATGATTCCCATGTGCTGTTTTCAGGCTATTTTAGGAGCAATGGCAACAATAGAAACTACGTTTGTGTTCTTGCTATCTACTTAGAGTTGATAATGTGACTCTGGAGAAGCCCCAAGGAAAGGACAGAGTGGCAGGAGGAGGTCTAGCAGAGTCTCTGTTGGGTTGGGAAAGTTTATATTTGAGTAGGCCTTTAAATGTGATGATTTTTATCTTTGCGGTGATGACTGAGAATAAAAGGATTATTTTTGTTGAAGGGATTAATGTATCAGACTAGGGGAGGGGAAGATTACCTGGATATGTTTTTGAAGTATGGTCAATGGACTTTTTTGGCAACTGGAAGGTGGATAGTGGGAAATCGAGGATGACTCCCAAGGTGTTTTTTGTCTAAGCAACTGGAAGAATGAACTAGTTAGTAAGGTGGAGAAAAGGCTTGAAGGTGTATGTCAGGAGAGAGCTTAGGAGCTCGGTTTTAGTTATGTACGTTTGGAGGTGCATATTTGACACCCACGTGGATATGTGCAATAGGCAGTTATAATGAGGGCCTGGAATTCAAGTGCAACGTGTAGGCTGGAGTCATCAGTATACAGGTGATACTTAAAGCTGAGATGGACGAGAGCGCTATTAGATAGTAAGAAGGTATGAAAATTCTAGGACAAGTGAAATAGGGAAACTAAACAGATAGTTAAACAGCAGTTTGCAGCCACCTAGTAAATCCTGTCTTCCCTAAACAAGGACACTTAAGAGTAAATGGTTTGTAGTTCTCCCCAACCAGAGGGTAATAGCTTAAATCACCCTACCCAAAGTCAGGTAACAGAAATCCAATTAGTGCCTCTTGCCAACCACACCCAACAACAGACAGATTAAGAAAATAAATCTCATTTTGGTACGCCTGCATAAAGCTAAAGGATATTCTAACTGATCCTCCCTTAAGACCTCTCCTAAAAGTCCAGCGTTTAAAACCCCATGAAAAGAAAGGTCCCAGCAGGCCATACCATTCTCTTCCCCCACAGACATGAGTCTCCAAACTCTAAAGGACCCCAGGAGACTTGCAACCAGGGGAGCAATGGGCTGCAGCAATTTGTCCCAGGATAACCCCTAAA
Organism: Antrozous pallidus; assembly: GCA_027563665.1. Lineage (NCBI taxonomy): Eukaryota > Metazoa > Chordata > Mammalia > Chiroptera > Vespertilionidae > Antrozous > Antrozous pallidus. The sequence continues at coordinate 65,834,698 of CM050521.1, forward strand.
TGTGTCTCCAAGGCCTCCTTTTCTCTTACTTGCCAGTGAGCCAAGGCAGCCTAGCCTAGGTTCTCCAGTTGCTGCTTCTTTGCCCTTCCTGTTCCTGAGTGCATTTTTGCTACTATCAGTAAATTCTTGCTTGCTCTTCTGCATTTTGTCTCTTGATGAAAACATTTCCTTTAACACGTTAAGTGCCATGTCAGTCACCGGTGAAATCGGATATCTGGGGCTAAACGGAAAGGAAGACAAAACAAAAACAGTCTTGGCGCTTAATGTGTTAAGATGATAAGAGCCAAGGTCTTGTAGTCTCACAGGCAACAAGAGCACCAAGTTCAGTGTGGAAAAAAAGCCCTAGCACTGAACCCTTGAGCATTACATTTTGAGGTCAGTTACATGAGAAAGAATTAGCAGATACTGACAGAGCAGCTAGTATAGGAGGAAATCTGCATTTGGTGTCCTAGAAGGTAAATATAGAACATTACAAAGGAGAAAAATTGATCAATTGTGTTAAATATTACGGTTAGATCAATTAATGTGAGGACTAAGAACTGACCATTGGATTTGATAATGTAAAGACCACTGGGGACCTGTAAAGTGTTGATAGCCTGCAAAAGTATGTATATCCGGTGTACAGTGGAATCAGGTACATAGGAGTTATATAGTGGGAAGACAGTTTTTGCATTGAGTTTTACTGTGTAAAAAAAGAGTGAAGTAGTATAGCTGGAGGGGCCTGTCAAGTCAGGAGAGGGATTTTTATAAGACAAAGTGAACAATACTTGTAGAGAATGGTCCACAGAGAAAGCATTGACAATGCAGGAGCCGGGAGAATTTTTGGACCTAGTGCAGAGGGCTACTCTTAGTAACAAGAGAGAAGGTAGAATGTGTGGACACAGCAGTAGATAATTTAGTTGCATGTGGCAGTAAGAGCTTGGAAAAGCCCTCTTCTGATTGGTACATCCTGAGCTCAGAGTGAGTATGGGGAAGAAGATACTGGATGTTTCAAAAAAGTTGACGTTATGCAATGGTGGTCTTGGTAAGTCAAGTTGAGAGTGTAAACTAAGGAAATTAGTATGATTGTTGGCATCATTAAGGACTACTTGGAATTAGTGATCTAAAATCAGACCAGTGAGTACAGTTGGATGTTTTTCTCTCTCACAGTTAACTGTGGATATAGTTTAGCTAAATGAATACCAAGATGCTATATATATATATATACACACACACACACACACACACACACACACACATATATATGTGTGTGTGTGTGTATATATATATATAATGTATATATACACGAAGAGACATATTCATGATATATATGTGTGTGTGTGTGTATATATGTGTGTGTATGTATATATATATATGTGTATATATATATATATATATGTGGGTGTGTTGGGAGTAGTATAAATGAGGGGAGAGTTATGGAGGGGTCTGGAAGGAATAATTGAAGCATTATGGAAAGCTTTAAAAGAGAATTTAACTTTTTAACTTTGGTGCTTTCATGGTTAATACAAAGATCCAAGTTAGATAATTTCTGAAGATTTTTAGAGCAGTTTACTAAGGGAATGTGATGAGAACCACATGGTATTTTGGTCTCTCCAAACCAGACTTTTTTGAGCAGTTATTACATTTTTAATTAAACATGTTAATAAATTTTTAAACTTCTTCAACTCTTAGGGCAAGAAAACCAGCTGGTGGCATTGATTCCATATAGTGATCAGAGATTAAGGCCAAGAAGAACGTAAGTGATTATACTCATAAAAAAAAGTGGCAAATTGTTTTGCTGTGTGGTTTTTGTTTTGTTTTATTTTTGCTTTTCAAGTTATCTGTATTAATAAAAGGGTAATATGCTAATCAGACCAGGTCGACCAGACATCTTCCGGTAGTCCTGCCTTCCTTCCAGACAAAGCCATAGTGGCAGGGGCCGAGGCAGAGGTGGTTAGGGGCGATCAGGCTGCCAGTAGGGAGCAGTTAGGGAGCTGATCAGTTTGGCAGAGTAGGGCAGTTAGGGGTGATCAGGCTGGCGAGGGGAGCAGTTAGGGGTGATCAGGCCGACAGGCAGGCAAGCATTTAGGAGCCAGTCAGTGGCCCTGGATTGGAGGGGGTGCAGACTGGGCTGAGGGACCCCACCCCCACCTCGCCTCCCGGTGCATAAATTTCATGCACCGGGCCTTTAGTATATAATAATTAGTCTAGTTAACACTATTAAAAGGGGAAAATGCTATCAGATTAAGTAATGTTCTCACATGCTTTTGTGTCATAAAAAAAAAAAACGATTCCTAGTTGAGGTAAGATCTTAAAAGCAGCATAGTCTCTGAATATTCTCAAATCTATTTATTAAAACAAACAAACGTAAATTAATAGTAGGGAACACACATCGAGAAAACATGTTTATTTGTTAAAAATGGGTGTTCCCACTAGCCACAGGATAAAAATTGGTATTCGAATCTTGATGACAGCAAGGACTTAACATGTTGAGTCGCTGCGTGGAAATTGTGAATGGAAGCAAATAGAGAGTTCCTAAGAGTCCCAGCGCCACTGATAGCCAAAGCAAATACCTTACCTATTAGAAGAGGATCCTACTCAGAGGACTTTCAGCAAATACCTCTGATAATAACCTGTTAAAATGGGAGTACTCCTCATGTTCCAGCATCGAGAGCGCGAAAAAGGCCACAGAGACCCAGTAAGGGACCGTGGGAAGATCAGAGTGAACTGGGCCATCCTAAGCCCTCAAAGACCTGAGGGAAACTGGGTAAAAACTCTTACAAAAAAGACAGGCACATCCTGAGAAGAACCTGCTGGGGGTAGGATCCAGTTTGCAAAGGGGAGAACAGGTTCAGCCACTAGAGAAATAATCTCAAGACTATAGACTTGGATGTTCATACTGGTCATTTTTTAATACCTTTTATAACAACAGAGAATGGCTATAAACTTGAGGTGAAATTGATAAGCCATGTTGATATCTCATTGTTTTAAGAGCTTCAGAGGTGGTTATTGATGAGTAGTCACTCTAGGGAATCACAGTGGCAGAATTCACATGTGAAAATCCTGCTTTAGGGAAATCAAGAGGAAGTCTTGAAATCTATATATTTTTAAAGCTCCCTGTCTTGATTTTAATGTGCAGCCCAGTTTGGGAGTCACTGCAGTGATGTTATATCTATAATAAGCCTGAAATCCTAGTCTCTGATAAGGTAAATACATCTTTGAAGGAGAACATGTGCGTACTTAGTAGACTCAGACCCAAGCCTACTCAATACTTTTATAACGTAAAAAGTTGATAAAATACATCTTATGCAGCTAGCATAATAGGGGGGAAATTTAAGTTGAAAATATCCTCTCAATGTTTCATTGTGTAATTTTTGGTGCACACATATTTAAATACTCTCATTTTCTTTTTCAGAAAACTGTATGTGATGGCTTCTGTGTTTGTCTGTCTGCTGATTTCTGGATTGGCTGTGTTTTTCCTTTTCCCTCGCTCTATTGATGTGAAATACATTGGTGTCAAATCAGCATACGTCAGTTATGATGATGAAAAGCGTACAATATATTTAAATATCACAGTAAGTAAACATTTATATTAAAAATAGTTTACTTCATTCCTTTATGATGTTAAGCAGCACCTTTGTCCTTATTGAGAGAAGATTAAATGTGATGCTGGTCAGCTTGCTTTCTGTGTGTCTACAGTATTAACCTCTGTCATTTCTGGTTCTGCTGAAAGTAGTGAATAATAAATACGGTCAGTTGGTCAGTTGTATATGCAGAATCATTTAGCATTTAAAGATGCCTTTAGGAGGATAAATGAATTAAACCATTGCTACCCAAAAATCCTATATAATAGAGAGCTAATATCCAAATGGCTGTCACGCCCTCACACCAGAACGGCTCACACACTCAACACTGGGGAGAGAGGAATGGGGACAGCCAGGCTGCAGCCTGGGAGAGGGACAAGCCGCAAGCCCTGTGGTCCTGAGTGCCAGCAGCTGTGCCTATGGCCCGGGAGAGGGACAAGCCGCCTGCCCCGTAATCCCAGGCGCCAACACCTGTGGCTGCGGCCTGGGAGAGGGACAAGCCTGCTTTGTGGTCCCGGGTGCCTGCAGCTGTGGCCCAAGCAAAGCCACCCACCTTCAGTTCCCTGTGGCTGTGGCCGGCTCAGGCAAAACTAGCCTGGGTCCTGGGAGCCTGTGGCCCGCCAGAGGGAGGGAAGCCTGGGTCCCAGGTGCCTGTGACTCGCCAGAGGAGGGAATTCTGGGTCCTGGGGGCGGGGCGAGGCAAAGGTGGTTATGGGCAATCAGGCCAGCAAGGGAGCAGTTATGGGCAATCAGGCTGGTAGGGGAGCAGTTAGGGGCGATCAGGCAGGCAGGCAGAAGTGTTTAGGGGTGATCAGGCATGCATGCAGGCAGGAAGGTTAGGAGCGATCAGGCAGGCAGGCAGGTGAGCCGTTAGGAGCCAGTTGGACATCCCCTAGGGGTCCCAGATTGGAGAGGGTGCAGGCCAGGTTGAGGCTCCCTTCCCCGTGAATTTTGTGCACCTGGCCTCTACTCTATGTATAATCAGTTTACTTTTCAACATTTGTTTCTGAATTTGAAACAGTTGTGAATTAGATTAGAAAAAGTTGGGCCTAGTGTTTCCTAAGTATAGAAGTGATGCACCTTTATCTTTTTCCAACCAGACTTAAAACTTTTCCATTTTTTCTCCAGGGTGACCTGGTAGAAATTTCTATTTGTGTATAATCTAAAATACAATTTCTTTTAAACCAAATTTATTTAAAGTGCTGCTATATGGCCATATTTGTATTTATTAAAATAAGAAATAACTTTATTAACATTTAGTAAACATTTAAACATTTAAAAATTATTTTTATCGAATTTTTGCTAACACCACAAATACCTTTTCTAACATTCTTGGCCTTTACCATTTCTGGGCTTTTTATTTTTTATTTTTTTTACACTATTGTAGTATATTCAATACATTGTACTCATACATAAAACCAAAGAATTGGTTCATTTGATATTCTTTGACATTTTTGTTAAAACTTTTATTCTAATAATGAAGCATGGCCACCACTGAAGTCATTTTTATTAGTTTGAATACATCTTCCTTTTGCTTATCTTCAGATAACTTACACATTTTCTGCCTCCTTTCTTTTGCAGAACACGCTAAATATAACAAACAATAACTATTATGCTGTTGAAGTTGAAAACATCACTGCACAAGTTCAGTTTTCAAAAACGGTTATTGGAAAGTCACGCTTAAACAACATAACAAACATTGGTCCACTGGATATGAGACAGGTAACCTCAGTTATGAAATACTTCGAGGAAGTTAAATGAGTCTCAACTTCATCGTACTACCTTGAGGGTGGTGGGGATTTCCTCACAAACTTGAATTTAAAATCTGTAATAATAAAAGCATAATATACTAATTAGACCGGACAGCTGAACAACCTTCCAGATGTCCTTCTGGATGAAGCTGGGTCTGATAGAGCTGAGGCAAGCCACCGGGCTGCAAAGGCTGAGCCCCTTGCACGAATTTCGTGCATCGGGCCTCTAGTGAACATCCTGTATAATAAAAGGGTAATATGCAAATTGACCCTAACAGCAGAACGACTGCTGGACCAGTCACTAGGAGGCACACTGACCACCTCTTGGTCCCCGTCCCTTGTCAGTAGGCTCCCATCGCCATAAGGCCATCCTGGGCAGGAGCAGGGCCCCCGAGCAGGCGGGAACAGCCTTCCTCTCCGTTCTTTCCCCTGGCCATCAGGCACCAATCACCTGATGGCAAACGGGGCTGGGTTGAGGGGTGAGCCAGCTGTGGGCAGCTGGAAAAGATGGCCCTGATTGCAGGCCAGGCCTAAGGACTGTACCCATGTATGAATTTCGTACATCGGGCCTCTAGTATAAGAGTAAGTCTTAGCATCAATCGCATAAAGGGAGAGATTTCTGAACTCTGAAGTTATGAAATGTATCTGAAATGTTTGATTATTGAGCCAGTTCTCTCAGTTTATTTTTATTTTTTTACGTTTCAGATTGATTACACAGTACCTACTATCATAGCAGAGGAAATGAGTTATATGTAGTAAGTTCTAATTTTTATTTTCTCTCATTAAATTATAAAGTATGAATTAAATATGTATGTATTTTATTCCCATAATCTTAGCAGTCACAAGACTACATTTTGGAATATTTCTTCTTTTGCTCATCTCTGTTTGCCTCTTCTCACTTTTCAACTTACATGACATTTATATGCAACATCTGATTTATTTTTTTTTTTCAGAATTAAGATCATATATACAGTGTCACTTTATGTTTACTATTTTAAAATCATATACTCATATATTCTATTATTTGTTGATGTTTTATTATAGGAAGATTAATAATGCTAATACAGTCAAGCCTCATTTCTTAAACGTCTCTCATCTCAAATAATTCTGTTCTCAACCCAGTTCACAGAAGGAAAAAAAAAAAAAATCTGGGTAAAGTAAACCAAACTTTGGTTTTCAATGTTCATGCTGAGGTATCATAAAAGTCTCTCTCAGGCAACTGGGAGAGAATGTTTTTGTTGCAAGCTAATCAACCATTAGCACAATTTTAAAACATAAAGAGGTCCTCAAGAGTGCCAGTGGCTCTAGCTGATTTGACTCAGTGGATGGAACTTCGACCTGTAGACTGAAGAGTCCCTGGTTCCATTCCAGTCAAGAGCACCTGCCTGGGAGATGGGCTTGACCTCCAGTAGGGAGCATGAAAATCAATGATGTTTTCATCCATCTCCCTTTCTATCTCTCTAAAAATAAAACATTGGGAAAAGGTCAGAGCGGGCAGGAAAGGCTAATAGGGGACAAAGGAGACATATATAATACTTTCAACAACAAAGAATTTTTAAAAATTTAAAAAAATATTAATAATAAAATATATAATGACATTTGTATTTTAGGACAAGAAAGTAAAGAAGTTCTTAAAAAAAAAAAATTGGGGGTGGGGGAAGAGTGCTAGTGTTGCTGAGGGTGTGAAAGAAACAATGATTACAGGAAATCGAAGAGGTAGAAAAATTGCTGTTGATTTGGATAAATAGAAAGCCATTAGCCAGTGATGGCATTTCAGAGGTAGTGTTATATGAACAAGCAAAGATACTGCATGCTGACCTGAAAGATACCCCTGGAACAAGTGCTGAAAGTGATTCCTTTAAGGATAGTAAGGGGTGGCTTGATAAATTTAAGAAGTAAAGTGTTTTGGTTTTTTTAGATTAAACAGTACATTAGACATGTACTCTATGTAAGAAAGGTTAAAACGGAATCTTTTGGGGGTCTGGAATGGATTCATTCAATTTATATTATTTCTAATGGGGAAAATGATTTGGGTTTTCAAACAAATCACTTTTGAAACAAATTAAGTTTAAACCAATGTTCCACTGTAATGTGTAATACTCTGTTATTTTGATGTTCTAAAGCTTATAAATTGTTTCTAAATGATTATTTACTTTTAAGTAAAACAGTGATAAATTTTTATTGTCTATCAGCCTGCTATAAAATTTCTGAACAACAAACTGATTAGTGAAATTTCAAAAGTTGAAAAGTAAAAGTAGGGGGAGAGACAAAATGGCGGCGATATAGGCAGATCCTGTGACAAGGCTCATCCTGAGCCTTGTCACAGAGCAGACAGAGGGAGCAACTAAATCAAATAACATCCCCCCAGAATTGGCAAAGTGGACACAGTTGGTGAGACAGTCCACAGCTGGAAAGGGCAGAGGTCACCTGGAAAACAGTAAAATCAGGAGAGAGAGAGAGACCTCCAAGCCCAGAGGGTTGGAAGGAAGCCACACAGCACCAAGACTACATCCCTTGGGACAAGTGTCACATCTTTCTTATTATATACTCATCCTCTTTCTACTTCTTCTGTACTGAACTGAGGTCCTCCCCATATTCATCCAATTCCTTAACCTTAATTCCTGTATATAAGCCCAGCCTCTACAGATTCTGCCCCCAACCCCTTTCTGGGTGTTTGGTGTTTGGTGTTTTTTGGTTTATCTGTTTGTTCAGTGGTGTTTTCTCCCCATATATATATATGTATTTTTTTTTCTTTTCTTTCTAACCATTTTTTCTCTCCTCAATATCATTTGTGCTCTCTTTTCTCCTCTATAGAAGGCCCCGTGGGAAGGCACACGGGCATTCCTTAATTATTGTCAGCTGAACTCAATGGCGTCAGCAAAGCCACACCCTGAGAACACACCTTGCCAAAAGGGCAAGGGTGTTGTCAGCTTGACCTTCATTTCAGTCCATGACCAAATGCAGCCTAGTATCAGGATTACTCAGGGCCTACTCAAGAATGCAAATAATCTCCTTTGTCTTGACCTTTTAGTGAAATTTCCTGATATTTGGGATATAAAATAAACTCACTGGATTGGCTCTGGGTCCCTGTCCCTGTCTCTCCATCAGAAGAGGACAGTGATCCCACCCAGTCCCAGCTTTTTCCTTCTATCTCTGTGTCTTGTCTCTTTTATTTCTCAATCCCTAGCCACCCCTACTCAGGAACTGGACCTGCTCTCTAGCCATGCTGGATGTGGAAACAAAGAAATACCTATACTCCTCCACCATTCTCTTTTCTCTGGTGGTCACTTATATTGGGGTTAGCAGTATCATGAGTACATTTGTGTTTTGTTCCCTTTGGGTCGTGTCTTGTCAACTTGCATTTTTGGTCATTGTAGTAGAGAGTGAGCCACATAACCAGACACCCAGAGAGGAGACTCTATCCATTAACGGGTCAGTACCACCTCAGACCCAATTACAGAGAGAGGAAGATGGCGGCAGTGAGGGAGCGTTTGAGAGAAGGAACTAAAGGGGAGTGTGTGGATGTGTGGTATGTGTGTCTGTGAGTGTGTATGTGAGTGAGGGACAATTGGATCCCACAGGACCTTCGGGGGCAGGTAGACTGGGCTCGCTTAGCTGGGAAGCCTCTGCTGCCATTGCAAACGTTCCTGGGGCAGCTGACTCTACTGCAGAGGCCATGCCTTCTTGAAGGGGAGAGCTGCTGTGACTGGAAGCCCAGCTTCACCTCTACCCAGGGTGCCCTCAGACACCACCTGGTACTCTACAACCACCCCCGCCAGGGACCTGCTGCCTCAGCTGCAGTCCAACAGTCACTAAGACTCCAGCCACCCTGGCCACGGGCCCCTGTGAGTTCCAAGGTGCATTCCCCTCTGGCCAGCCCAACAGTTTGGCCTAGGGCACCACGACTACATGAGTAGCAGCTATGCAAGCAGGAGCAGCAGCTGTGCGAGCAGCCCGCCGTTGTCCAAGGAGCATCAACCTCATGAGCAGCCCTCCCCCGTCTGAGGAGCAGCAGTCCACCCCTGTCCAAAGAGCAGCAGCCTCACAAGTTTCCCACACCCATCCAAGGAGCAGCAGCTACATGAACAGCCCGACCCCGCCAGCTAGAGGAGCCACCTCTACTGCGAGTAGCTGCTGCCATGACTGCCTGAGGAGAAGCTGCCACCCAAGGAGCAGCCCCCACATGACTCAACACCTAGATCTTTGGTGAGAGAAAAAATGGGGAAACAAATGCCCAAAGGAAAGAAAAGGAGGAATTGCCCAAAAAGAGCTAAGTGAAACAGAGGCATGCGGTATGTCAGAAAAAGAATTCAGAGTAAGGGTCATATAGTTCATAAACCAGATGGTTGAAAAAAATCAACACTTGTTTAAGAATCAAGAGTAATATAGCTGCAACAAAAACACTGGAAAGTTTCAACAGTAGACTAGGAGAAGCAGAGGACCAAATTAGAGAATTCGAGAAGACCAGGAAGCAAAAAACACCCAAACTGAACTGCAATTGGAGAAAAAAATGAAAAGACAAGAGGAGAACCTAAGGGAGCTTTGGGATAAAATAAAATGAATGAACATATGAATAATAGGAGTGCCAGAATAATAGGAAGAGGAACAAGGATTAGAAAACCTATTTGAAGAAATAATGCCAGAAAATTTCCCTGATTTGGGGAAGAAAAAAGTCACAGAAGCACAGAGTCCAAGCAAGATGAACTTAAAAAGACCGACACCAACACACATCATAATTATGATGGCAAACGGTCAGGACAAAGAATCTTAAAGGCTGCAAGAGAGAAACAGAGAGTTACGTAAAAGGATCTCCCATTAGATTATCAAATGATTTCTCAACAGAAACACATCAGGTCAGAAAGGAATGAAAGGAAGTTTATAAAGTGATGCAGAGCAAGAGACTGAACCCAAGAATATTCTATCCAGCAAGACTATCTTCAAAATTCAAGGGGAAATCAGGAGCTTCACATACAAAAAAAGGCTAAGGGAGTTTATCACCACCAAGCCAGCAATGCAAGAAATGCTAAAGAGATAGGTGAAAAAAAGAAATAAAAAAGGAAGAAGGAACATAGGCACAAAAAATAAAAATGGCTGCAAGCAAGTGCTTATCAATAATAACTTTAAACGTAAACAGACTAAATGCTCCAATCAAAAGATTCTGAGTGGCTGAATGGATCAGAAAACATGACCCATAAATATCCTGTCTATAAGAGACCAACCTCAGAAGAAGGGACTCACACAGACTGAAAGTGAAGGGATGGAAAAATACCTTCCAGGTAAATGGACATGAAAAAAAAAAGAAGCTGGAGTAGCAATACTTACATCTGACAAAATAGACCTCAAAGTCAAGACCATAATGAGATAAAGAAGGCCACTTAATAATACTAAAGGGATCCATACTACAAGAGGATGTAACCCTGGTAAACATATTTGCTCCTATTGCAAGAGCACCAAATACATAAAACTCTTGAAAGATATCCAGGGAGAGATCAATAATAAGACAATTATAGTAGGGGACTTGAATATCCCATTGATACCACTGGATAAATCTTCTAGACCAGTGGTTCTCAACCTTTCTAATGCCTCCACCTATTAATACAGTTCCTCATGTTGTGGTGACCCCCAGCCATAAAATTATTTTTCTTGCTACTTCATAACTATAATTTTGCTACTGTTAATGAATCGTAATGTAAATATCTGTGTTTTCCGATGGTTTTAGGCGACCCTGCTAGTGGATCTCAACCTGTGGGTTGCGGTTGAGAACCGCTGCTATAGAGCTTAAGATTATCAGAAAACACACAGATATTTACATTAGGATTCATAACAATAGCAAAATTACAGTTATGAAATAGCAACAAAAATAATTTTATGGTTGGGTGTCACCACAACATGAGGAACTGTATTAAAGGGTCGCAGAATTAGATAAGCATTAGAACCACTGCTTTAATCTATAGAAAAAAAATAATTTTTTAAAAACTAAAAGTAAATTGCCCTGGCCCATGTGATTCACTTGGTTGAGTGTCGTCCATGTATTGAAAGGTCACCTGTTAGTGAAAATATTAATCATTATATAAGATAGAGGAAATGATCAACCTAATACTGCTCACTTATAACTTAATAGTATCACTTAGCTTTAACATAGGAAGAATTGTAATTAAACTTTTACATTTATGTCACAGGTATCATGTGTTCACATTGTTTTCTCTTTAACAGTGACTTCTGTACACTGCCATCCATCAAAGTGCATAACATAGTTCTCATGATGCAGTGAGTATGAATTTTTTGAAAAAGACATTTCTTTGTTTAAATTTCAGATTCGTAACATTGGCTTAGAGTAGCAATTTTCAACTGGTGTGCTCTGAGAATTTTTTAAAGTATGCAATACCTGACTAGTCAGGGACACTGACCTCTTTTCCCTTAGATTGTCAAATAAAAATTTTAAAAAATGACAACAAACCATAAGTATATAGGTTACATAATATAGTTGCATCTTATTGGTTATGTTGCATAATAAGTTTGCATCTGACATACTTTGAAGGAAAAAGGGTAGGTAATCACTATTATTTTACTTTTTGTAAATCAAAATTATACCCCCTTTTTTTTTTTTTTTTATCAGCAAATAAGGTTTTGGTGTGCTATAGAATTTTAGTAATTACATTATGTGTGCCATGAGCTGAAAAGGTTGAAAATCACTGACTTGGAGCATACACAGCATTTTTACAATGCCATCTCAATTGGGTTTTATGTCTTACAAGAGTGCTCTGATGTCAAATAACTATTATCCCATGTTACAAATGAGGAGATGGGAGCTCAAGAAGTATTAGTACAGGATCACATGCTGCTGAATAGTGAACCTGGATCTTTCAAGGCCTCAGGAAAATGTCAGGGGTTGGGACAGAGGGGAGGACTGAATTTAGCATCCAATTCCTTACTCCCTTTGGTAAATGATTATTAGCATTAGTGAGGAGAAATAATGTTACTGGTTTGTATATTGGATGTTACCCTAAGCTGTTAAAACATTGTATGTTATATGTTTGGAATTTGGGCCATGAGCCTAACATTTGATGAACCCTTTTTCTATAACTATGATTTTTAATAGCATGATGAACTTATGCTATATCTTTAACTAAAGATAGATGTTTTGAAAAAAATTACAATTGTATATAATTATTTGGATAGGGCTTGCTCAGCCAGCATTCCTGTTGTCTGTTGGGAAAATATTTCCTAAGAGACCCATGCCCAGAATATGAAGCTATCATCAATCAAATAATCTCTCTGAAGAGAATTTTAATGTATAAAAGTATTGTCAATTGAGAACGCTTTTATATATGTAACTATTCAATGTTTCTCCACATTTATTTTATTTTTAGAGTCACTGTGACAACGACATACTTTGGACACTCTGAACAGATATCCCAGGAGAGGTACCAGTACGTCGACTGTGGAAGGAACACGACTTATCAGCTGGGGCAGTCTGAGTACCTAAATGTCATTCAGCCACAACAGTGAGAGCTGGACCAGATGCAGCTAGAGAAGAAGAAACAGTATTGATTTTTTTTTTTTTTAATCCTCACCTGAGGGTATATTTCTATTGATTTTTGAGAAACATTGATGTTTAGAGAGACATGGGGTCAGGGATTGAGCCTGCAACTGAGGTATGTGCCCTTGACTGACACTCTGTCTACTGAGCCAAACTGGCTAGGGCTCTATTGATATTTTTTAAACTCTGAAGGATGATAGGGGATCTTACATTGAACAACCTAAATTTTATACTACTCTATATTTACAGTGTTCTATACAGCTGAAAGTATATGAACTTGCAAGTCTCTGCAGCTCTCTACTCCCAAGTACATGATATTGGTACCAGGATCTTTACTTAAATCTAAGGTTACTGATTGGTTTTCTTCTCTCCTACCCCTTAACCCCCACTTCCCAAAGGTGGAAACTGAGAACTTTCCCTACAGGGAAATAAATATTTAAGGTTCACAGCTTCAATTACTACTGAAAACATAAGTTTAGTAAAGAATATAATTCAAAAAACTTTATTTCTGAAAGTTTTTATAGACTTATTACTGATGGCTTATTCATTATGAAAGACTTGAGGACTAACCTTTTTTCCTATTTTATAATTCCCATTGTTACAAAGAAGTATTTCATCTATATAGTTTTTCATTTGTTGAAATTCTCATTTGCATTTTTGTCCCATCTTATTTCAAGCTTGTGCTTGAATAACACTTATAAATAAACCAAAATAATCTTTGCAAAATTCTATACCTAAAATTTTTTAAGTCTCTGAATATTTCACTTGTCTTTCATTTTAGTTACAGTTTTGTGAAATTTTGGTATAACCTTCAAACATAATTAATGTATAATATTGTAAATAACTTGCATGACTTTTATACAGCTTTAATGTAAAGTGATACAGATTCAAAAGAAAGTAAGATATATCCACAAAAATAAAATAAGAAATGAAGTTCAGAAACCTATGGAATGTTAATATATTTCATTTACATATTAGATTAGCCATAAATTAATTTTAAATAAAATATTTTGATGCTCCATTTTTTTAATATTGTTTTTCATACAAAAAATTGTGAAGACACTTTTCATAACTAGTAGGTACCTAAATTATCAATTTTATGAATGTTTTGAGGTAGAAATTCCTTTGGTTGAAATTATCCAAGAAATCCTGTCAATGAAAGAGGCTATATCATGGTTTTAAATAATTATCACTTTGCACATCAAATGGATATCATGCCTCTAGCAGTTACATTTTTAAGGTTTTCTACTTTGGGTTTGAATTGTATTTAAAATTGTTTTCAAGTGTAAATTATTGACTTATTCACTTTATTGTTTTATACTTTCAATACCACTTACCAACTGGGCTTTTTGCCTTTTTACTTACTAAGGTCTAAGTACCTTTTAGATACATACCACTGAGTCTCAAGGACTGACTATGCTATTCAAAAAAGAGGGAAGGGATGACTTGATTAATATCCATCTTTCTGTTGCCTTGTAACAAGAATAAGGCTCCCCTGGCCACGTGTCCCGAAGTGTCTAACTTAAGTCTAAAACATTTTTATTAATCAGTCTGACTCAATTCTGAAACATGTATTAAATTATTTATATTAATAACTAATTATTGAATTATTTACTTAATAATTATTATGAAGTCCTCCTTTCTAACTGTTTGTCTTCCCTTAATTTATTGCTAACTTAATCCAGTGTTACTGCTAAACTAAAATCAGCTCTTCATATTTATTATGGACTTCTAGTCAAACCCAATCTTTAAGTATTTTCCTTAGTTTTTGACCACTCCCATTCTTAAAATCCCACACTTCTCTAGTGTACTGATTCTATTTGTATTTTTCAAATCATTGTCATTTCATTTTCCCTCATTCTCTTCTGACATCTTTTAGTGAATATTACCTAGACCCTCTTTCGCCTCTTAATTTCTACTCCCGTAACTCCAACAGTGCGTTCATCTATATCACATCTTCTAAATCTGTTTCCACGTGCCTGACTGATTACCCGTCTAGTTTCCCATATAGCTAGTGACCTAGTGATACTAATATTTCAGTGACGGTGTGTAAAACCAAACAATGTTTTACAAAATCTTATTTTTTGTTTTGTTCTCATCTTGTCGTCATGTCCTGTTTCCTTCAAAATCACATCCATTTCTTCAGAATCATCCTTCAAATATGTCTTCTACAAAAATCAATCCTAATTTATTTTCTTGCTTTGTATCTTTTAACCTTGGACAATTACATAGTGTAAATTAAATGGATTTTTTTGTTCTTGTTGATTTGTAGTTCTAAAATTCTTTTGGATTCATAGTATCTAATGAAGAAGCGGGAAAGTGAAGGACATTTGCTTTTTAGTAAAAAACTTACTATACCTACTTTCTGTGAGTTTAAGCCAGAAAAAAAAAAACACCCCAAAAACTAGAATTTAAAATAAGTATTAAAAAAAAAAAAAAGGTAGTAGAGAAATAAAGATCACCTATGACTACTTTCAGAGTGGGTTAAGTAACTACCAGAATAAGCCTAAAACAGCAGGTTATAAATTAATAACACTACAGAAACACATTCTGGTAAGACTGAATTATAGCCATTTTTAAAGAATTTGGGAAGAATAAATGAAGCTTATCTTTTCTTAGTTCATTGTCTGATGTAATTTCTTACATGTTAATAGGATAGGTATCAGTGCATTTTTTAAAAACTGCTCAAACGTTAGCCAAAGGACATGGTACAGATAATACTTTTTTTTTTCTGATAATTTCAAGGATAACTCTCTCTAAATTACACCTTTAATAGCCTGGTCATTCTAACAAGGTATAACACTATAACAAGCCCGGGTGTGTTGATATCACATGTATATTGCACTGTGTCCTTTTCAGAGCACTTTCACGTTTTTCTTATGTGATTTACCGTAGGCGGATGAGTTAGACAGAAGAGGGCAGGGTCCTCCTCTGCAACAGGAAGGAGAGGCATGGAGAAGTTGAGGGACATGCTAAACTTCACATATTTAGTAAATACTTTGACTGGGCCAGACCTAGTTTTTCTGTCTCCTATATCTGTGCTCTGTCATTTAAAATAGCCATTGGAAATGTCATTGATTCAGGTCAGTATGATCAAAAACTAGAACTGTTCACATGCTTAATAGTCACACTCAAAATAATGTTGAGGTACTGTGGTTTGAGTAACTAAGTTAGTACCTCGACTATTTTAACTGGGAAATTAACACCAAGAAAATATTTTGGACCATAATCTATAGCTTAATGTTTTTGTAAAATTTAGTACTTGATGATTCCAGTAAAGATATGACATGTCATCAGAGTAGACTACTTATAAATAATAGAGATTTTTTGAGATTTGAAATATGAACAGTATGAAAACATTAGATACCAGACAAATTACTTGAAATTGCTAAAATAGTTACTCTGTAATACATAACATGTAAATGACTTTATTTGTGTACGGTTTTTCTATGCCTTTTTTGTTTAGGACAATGAGTTTAATTATTTTTTCTAAAATTTCAAGACAAAATAAAACTCAAAAAAGAAAATAAAATTTACTTCAAGTCTTCTGAATTGTAGTTTGGAAATGACACCATGCAGTGTTAAAATGTATAGGAAATGACTGCCAAATCACCATAAAAGTAACCTAGGAGACTTCAAATGTTAGTCTAATGAGTCCATTGTGGTTCTTAGCCTTATTATTGCGATATAATTCTGGATATTTCATTGGAGGGCATGTCCCCAACTGTCTCCCACACTATATCTGAGAAAATTGAGTTAAGAAATATAGTTAAGATTTTAAGTGGTAGATTCAAGATTTACAAGTCTGTAACTTAAGCATTATTGCTCTTACAGTTAGCATATTTTCTTTCCAGTCTTTGAAAATGATTGCAAAAATATATTGGTTGTTGCACTTAACATATAAAACTTTGATGTGTTTGATAATACAGTTGATCCTTGAACAATGAAGGGAAAGTTAGGGATGGAGACCTACCACACAGTTTATAATCAGCATATGCTAGTAAATATAGTCATCTTCATATGTGGATTTTCTTTTTTTTAAACATATTTTATTAATTTTACTGAGGCAGGGAGAGGAGGAGAGAGATAGAAACATCAATGATGAGGTAATCATTGATCGGCTGCCTACTGCAAGCCCCCAACTGAGGATCAAGCTCTCAACTGAAGCATGTGCCCTTGACTAAAATTGAACCCAGGGCCCTTCAGTCCACAGGCTGACACTATCCACTGAGCCAAACCAGCTAGGGCAATATATGGATTCTCAACCACAGAGCTGACCCTTGTATAAGATGGGTTTAAATTACACTGTTCAATCCTATATAATAAAAGGCTAATATGCAAAACCACAAAATGGCAGATTGGCTGGTCGCTGTGACCCACACTGACCACCAGAGGGCAGACGCTCAATGCAGGAGCTGCCTCTTGGTGGTCAGTGTACTCCCACAGGAGCAGCACTGCTCAGCCAGAAGCTAGCACTAGGATGTCCAACTGATGGTTTAGGCCCGCTCCCTCCAGGCCTAACCCATTAGTTGGATATTCCCCGAGCTTTCCTGGACCGTGAGAGGGCACAGGCTGAGGGACCACCCCACCCCAAGTGCACAAATTTCATGCACCGGGCCTCCAGTTTGGATATAAATTGGCCTCTGCAGTCCAAACCAGTATTGTTCAATGATCAACTGTTTTCAAAAATAATATTAGGAGACTTTATTATTTTGTAGATCTTTGGTATAATAATGTTTATCATTGATTTTAAAATATATTTTTTGTTGGGGTTTATTTTAAAAGATGAAAAATTTTTGATTTTCAAATACATATCAACCTTCTTGATTAGCAGTATAAATTGACTTTCAAGCTATTAAGTTGCAAGCCAAAGGTTGTTACATTCGGTCATAACATCCTGAAATAGCAAATATTTGGCTCACACTTATATAGGGTTAATTAATTTGATTTATCTTGTAAAATATTTGAAATGAGATGTTTATCTTAAACTTTTATTTTAAGGGAAAAATGTGTTTGAGAAGGTAGGGTTAAAAGACTGTTAAACATTATTTCTTTAAAAAATGTATTTTTACATGAAAACAATATATTTACAATGTTCTTGAAACAAAAATTTCACTTCTATATCCCAGATCGTCTTATTTTCAAAATAAACATTTTCATTTGTCAGCTGAAATTTCTGATTAGAACTAGTATTTGTGTATTTTTGTGTTTAGACAGAATGTAAATTTCACAGTGGATTTTTAAAATTATCCTTAATTTGGAAGAAAGTAAATAATATGTTTATAAAGTTACTACTGGGGGAAAATGGTAATTTTAATTTTTTTAAACTAATGATATGATTGGTTATGTTTGTAGTTCATTTTACATATGTTTAGCACAAATCGTAAGTTTAAAAATATACTATGGTCTGTATTGATCCAAAAAATATTTCATAAATTAATATAACAAATGTCAAGTTTTTCACTAGAAGGAAATTGTTGCCTTCTGTTTAATTACATTAAGTGAAATGTGTTTAAATGCTTTCAGCATATTTTGTATAGTAAAAAAAACAAAAGGGATTAGTATTGAGCCAATGGCCAAGAGGTAATATTACTACCATGTAGACTGTTACAGTGTAAATTGTTTCAGTTCCCCCAGAATTTTAGAAACTAGAAGTCTGGGAGATGCAGCATCAGCTGTAGTTGGGTGATTCATCTTAAAATTACTGTGTGACATGGAGCATATGCCAACTTGCAAAACATGCATAAGTTCATTATGTAATGGTTTGTTTTAGGCATGAGATATCAGCAAGCCACATCTTGTGTGTTTTGTCTCAGATTTCTTTGTAGAACTAAATTACATGAGATTTTGGAAAATAATTTGAAATGCTTGCTGACTTGACCTCTCTGGTCAAATATTTGAATGATGGCATTACTGGGTAGATTCTAACCCATGATTCTAATTATGGAATAAAGAGTAATATAGATATGAGACTGTGTATAGGGTACTTACTCTTTGTATTATACATTAGCCTCCATCATAATACTTATTAAATTTCCAAGTAGAGCAGTTAACTATTGTTGCTGTTCATGTAACAAAACATGCTTATGATAGCAAAATGAGAAGTACTCCCAAATGCTATTATTTTTAATTCACTTGTAACTGTTAACTCTTGTAATTGTGTATAACAATAAAATTTGTAACAATTTTAGCATGAAAAATAAAAGTTGTATTAGTCAAGTATGTTGGTTATGCTTTTGAAATTATCTTTACATAAATAAATCAGTTTCAATATTGAAAGTCCTTTAGCTTAAAGCTCTTAAGTCCTTACAACCTTTACTCAAATTTCACATTAATATCATCCTGGATTTCTTTTTCCCTTCAGATTCTGATTCACTGCTGAATTCTATCCGTTCAATCTCCAATATCTTTGGAGTCTGTGTCATACTTGAAATCCTTTTTCCTATAATATTATTTGGCCATATTTTTAATCTTATTTCTTTCAATACCCAGCTGCAGTTTTCCACCCCTCTCTCCTTCCAAACATACTAAAACATTTGGTGACATTTCTCCCCACTCCTAATGTACTTTTAAAAGAATTGCTCAATCACAAAAATTGTCTTGTCTTTTTTTTTTTTTTTTTTTAGCTCATAACTTTTTTTTTTTTAAACTGAAGAACATAGTACCAGCTTGGAGTTAGTGTCTTAATTATGGTTTAAAAAATGGTATGTTCTGCAGTTGTGACCAAAAAAGATTATCTGTCTGTCTGTCTATCTATCTATCTATCTATCATCTATCTATCTAATCATCTATCTATCTTTCTCCTGGCAGAATAATGGGGAAAATGAGATTACCTGGGTATACTCTACCTAGCCAATTAATCAAGGGAGAAAGAAGATCATAACAAGTTCATGAGGGTTGTGGTGGGTTTTTTTGTGTGCGTGTTTTTTTGAAAATTAAAAGGTGCAGCCCTAGCCGATCTGCTCAGTGAATAGAGCATCAGCCTGCAGACCAAAGGGTCTCGGGTTTGATTCCGGACAAGAGCCTGTACCATGGTTGCAGGCTCCTCCCTGGCTCGGGCTCTGGTCGGAGCCTGTGTAGGAGGTAACCAATCAGTGTGTTTCTCTCACATGGATATTTCTCTCTGTTTTTCCTTCCCTCTTCCACTCTATGAAAATCAGTAGAAAAATATCCCGGAGTGAGGATTTAAAAAAAAAAAAAAAAGGTGTAAAACACAAGGCAAATAGAAAATAAGATTGAAAGTATTTAAGACTGAACTGAGAGCATTACATTTTTAAATGTTTCCAATATATCCAAAGTGACAGGAAAAAATATCTTAATATACATATATTAGAAAATAAAAAAGACTGAAATAACCTATTTCCAACTCACAATTAGTTTAATCACCAGTTGATGATTGGATCAATCATGCCTTAGTAATAAGGCCTCCATAAAAATCCTATATAATAAAACGTAATATGCTAAGTTTCTGATCCATTGGTCGCTATGATATGCACTGACCACCAGGGGACAGACTCTCCAAAACTGGTAGGTTAGCTTGCTGCTGGAGTCCAGGCTATCAGGACAAGGTAAGAGGGCTGGACACACCCTGGGGCCCTCCCCAGTTGGCCAGATGGGCCCCGATCCATCAGCCTGATCAGGCCAAGGGATCCCCACCTGTGCACAAATTCGTGCACAGGGCCTCTAGTAAGTAAATACGTAAACAAACACAAAAAGACAGGGCTTGAAGAGCTCCCAGGTGGATGAATGTATCCAGATGCTGGGAGGCAGTAAAACTCTGTTCCATGAGCACAGATGTTCAGGATC
Source organism: Antrozous pallidus (assembly GCA_027563665.1). Classification (NCBI taxonomy): domain Eukaryota; kingdom Metazoa; phylum Chordata; class Mammalia; order Chiroptera; family Vespertilionidae; genus Antrozous; species Antrozous pallidus. The sequence continues at coordinate 65,855,358 of CM050521.1, forward strand.
CTGTGGCCCTACATTCTTCTGTGTCCTTTATGATATCCTGATAACTCTAAGTAAATGAGCTCTGTGAGCCATTATTGAATCCAAGGAAGGGGTCATGGAAACCGCAGATTTTAGTCAGTGGGTCAGAAACCTGGACTTGCAATTGGTGTCTGAAGCAGGGGCAGCCTCATGGGCCTGAGCCCTTAACCTGCCATTAATCTGTGGGGTCTGACACTATCTCTAGGTAGATGATGTCAGAAGTGAGTTAAATCTGTAGCATTCCTAGGCAGTGGCCTTTGAGAACTGTAGCATTGTTTGAGTGTTGGAAAGCAAACCATCCACTGACCACTTTTTATTCCCTCAAGTATTTTGTGTTGTCGTCTCCATATCTCTTGAAGGAAACAAAATGGCCTTCAAACTTGAGGGATTTCTAAAAGCTGGGTGAGCACTATTTCTACTATGCTACCTGGAGTGGATGATGGCTGGTAAACTCACAAGGGACAATCCTAGGGAAAATGAGCTAATTTTATAAACGTGAAATGTGATTCTCAGATGCAGAAGATTGAAAAGCCAACACTTTCTGCAAGAGCCACTCAGCACTCCAGGGGAAATTCGGTCTGTCTGAATTGCAGTAAGTTACAATGATAACAGCCAAGTGCACTCGCAGGGTTACTAAGATTTGATGATTCAGCAGTTGTGGAACCTCTGAAGTTCTGTAAGCATAAATGAATGACAAATATACCACTGTTATTTCTGTATTGAATTTCTCCTCATAATTTCTTCTTATAGTCTCTCCTAAGGTAGGCACTGTGTGAGACTAAAGTTATAGAAGAAATAAAATGTAAAATAAAATATAGTAGTGATTTCTCATGATTCTCATCAATGATGTTTCCCTCTCTGAAATCAATAACAATTATATTTAATAATATTAATAAAATGAAAAATCTCCTGAGAGGATTATATTGAGGAAACTGCTCTTCTCATCCTTTGTGGGTTTTTTTTTCCCTTTTCGCCTACCTGACATCACTTTGCTCATAACAAAGGAAGTTTGAGTAAGAAGGAATAGAAAAATGTCACATTTTTATGAGTAGAGTAATTGCAAGTGGCTCAACTCCATACCAAACTTAGAGCAGGTTCCTCATCCTGACAGAGGGCAGAGGGGACACCCAGACACTTAGGACTAGATGTGATTGCCAATAAGCATCAGAGTCCTATGCTTATGATGATATTTTCCACCCACTGAATATTCTTGCCCAGCATTTTATTTACAGCATTGTTTGCATACAGTTAACCATATTTTGTGTGTTGAACATCCTAAATTTTGTCACTCCAGTAGCATTATTTATATATATAAAAGTCTAAGCCACCATTATGACTGATCGCTATGATGCACACTGACCACCAAGGGGCAGATGCTCAACGCAAAAGCTGCCCCTGGTGGTCAGTGCACTCCCACAGCCCACCTCCTCTAGTCTACCCCCCGCCTGGCCTGCTGGCCCCAATTGGCCTGATCAGGACTGGGTAAAATCTCCCCGTTGCCAGCCAGACTGAGGGACCCCGCCTATGCGTGAATTCATTCCCTGGGTCTCTAGTGATCTTTATAATTCTAGAACTTGGACCACAGAGACCACTACTCCAGCAGGTGCTGGAGTTCTCCTTCACCATGTCACTCCCCACAGGGCCAGGGCATGTAGCCACCAAGAGACTGTGTTCCACCTTCCATGGGTACCTGGGACTCAGCACTGTCTGTTCCACAAGTTCCATGCCCACTTTCCAGCCCTCTGGGGTCCTTCCCTAGAACCTTTCTTCACACAGGCCTGCTGCCAGTGGGGTCAGCACTTCTAGACCATGCCGTGTCTTGTGGATCTTTGGCTTTGAAGATGTCCTCTGGACCTTGAAGATCCCTCGGGCAAGAGAGATGTTGGGGTAGGGAGGGACAGGGAAGAGGAGTGGGAACTGGAATGAAAAAAAGCTAGAGGCAGGGGACCAAATCCTGCCTTCCCCACATTCAGTTCCGGAACCAAGAAAATTCTAAGAAGTTCAGTTAGAATCTGGCCTTCCAGGCTCAAAGTTCTTTCAAGACTTTTTAAAGACAAACCCGGAGAAGGAGTCTGGGGTTCCAGGTACAGACCAGGCTGGATAAAGAGAAACATTAAAGCCTTCAAGACAGATTCCCTTTTCTTGCATAGACTGCCTTGCCTCAGTGTTTTTGGCAAATAACTAAATTAATTTTGAAATCGTGTTATCTCACTGTCTTTTTTTTACCCACATTTAAAGTTTTTGTTTGTTTGTTTTAAAGCTGTATTTGTTTTTTAAAAGTAGACACGACTTCATTCAGCAGTTTGTTCTCTTGTGTGCTATATCTTTTGTGAATGAGAAAGGGGTGCTCTAACCAAGAGGAAACTCGCAGGGTGATCTGATCCTAAATTCCTAACTGGACAGGCTATTGTGGGTAGCCACACCTCAGGCATATCACTTTTTTAGTAAAAGTTGTATCTCTGCCTAAGTAAATCCTGTCCATTGTTTCTGTGCAGCTAGATGAACACCTTTGAAAAGTCTTCTTTCAGACCCTCCCCAGAAGCTAACCTCAAGAGAGCGCATAATCTTATTAATGATCCTGTACTCCAATCCCCTCCTTACATTCTCTCACCTTTTTTGGAGTTTTCCAGGAGAAGAAAGCTTTCTAGAGAAGGTGTTCTGTCAGCAGACCAGAGGCAACCAGAGGTGATGCTGCAGAGGGCAATATGAAAGACTGACTCTCCTCACTTGCTCTAAACTCCTAGCTTTGTCCCATTGGCTGGAGCCAAAGCCCGTGGGCAAGGGAACCACTGATGCCTCCTGGTTCAGCATCCTGCAGTACAGACGGAGGGGAAAGATGGAGAAGGTATTTGCATGCAGAGAAGGTAGTCAGCCAGCAATGGAAACAAAACATAAACGAGTATCTCACACACACAAAAAAAAATTCCCTCACAGGAGCAAATTAGTTTAATGTGCGTATTAAAATCCTATATAATAAAAGATTAATATGCAAATTGTCCCCTCGGAAGTTATACTGACTGGGAGTTCGACCCCTCGCTTTGATGTGCGCTGACCCCCAGGGGGGCAGCATGGAACGAAGGAAGGCCCCAGCCAGCAGTTGGCAGCTGGGGGAAGGAAGGCCCTCAGCGGCAGCCAGAAGGCTCCCATCTGCCCTGATGGCTGGACAGGCCTAGGAACTCTATCCATGCTTGAATTTTGTGCACCAGGCTTCTAGTAAAATATAAACTATTGCTTTATTTTTTTTACTTTTTATTTTATTTTTGTTGTTAGAACAACTCAGCAAAATAAAATTCCCATTTATTGTGAACAACATTGTTTCACACATACATCAAACAGGCCAAAATAAATAAATAAATAAATAAATAAATAAATAAATAAACAAACAGCAATTTCATGGACAAAAAAAAGGGGAAAAAGAAACCTTTTTATCTTTGGCCTTTTTTTTTTTTTTTTGGCCTTTTTAACCATCTCAACAAACCAACTACTTATAGTACAGCTAAGTACATTATACACAAAGTTACTGGAATGCTCAGAATAAGATTTTTTGTTGTTGTTTTTGCTTTTTTTTTTTTTTTAACAAGGTTTTCTTTCTCCTTTGAGATCATAATGAACATGGTCACACCACAAGTAAAGTCAGAAGTAGAACAGAATGCTCCAAAGGCTGGTTTGTAGTCATCCTAAGATCATTAAAAATGGCTGACCCCCCTAACAGTGTGTACAAAAATATAAAATGTAAATTAAAAATACGAACAAATTTTTCTTTTTAAAGTACTTGTAAGAGAAAAAAACAAGGTCTTGGGAGTTTTGGTTCTTTTTCTCTCCCCTGTTGCAGATTCACCTTGTGGTTTTGGTTGGGTGGTGAAGAGTGCGTGTCACCTGCAGGGGGGGCTGCCCCAGGTGGGTGGGTGGTGGGCAGGCAGGTGGGGGTCTCTACTTGAAGGTGACCACGCTTACATTCAGAGAGGAGAGTGGAAGGTGAATAGGTCACAGAGGCCTTTAACTTTTCCTTTTTTTGCTGTCTAGTCATCCTCATCAGTCTTCTGCTTCTTGGTGTCAACATGGTCATCCTCATCATCTCCAGCTGCCCGTTTGTCTGTAGCTGCCTCAGCCTCCTCATCTTCAACTCCATCCTCTTCCTCACCATCACCTTCCTCCTCCCCCTCCCCCCTCCTCCTCCTCCCCCTCCTCCTCCCCCCCCCACCCCCCCACCCCCGCTCCTTCTTCCTCCTCTTCATCTACCTCATTGTCAGCCTCCTGCTCCCCATCCTCCTCATTAGCATTTCCATTGGCAGGTGCATCTCTTCCATTCTCTGCCTCCTCCACAACTTCCTTCTTCTCCTGTAAGTCCTTGGTGGTGCTCTCAGAGCTGGTGTCCACAGCCCTGTCTGACATGGTGGGGCACGCCCGTGATCCCATGCAGAGGATTTTTTTTTTTTTAAGCGAGAGTTGGAGGACTCTGGCGAAGAAGCTGCCCGAGTCCTCATAGATGGAGGAGGCAACAGAGGTGGTAGCTGGGAGCGGAGAGGAAGCCACAGGAACAATGCAAAGATGGCTTTTCAGGGCAGCCAGTGGGGCTAAACTATGGCTTTAAATGAGGTCTCAACTTGGGCTTACTTTACTATGGCATACATCTCTGATGTGTTCCACAACTTTATAAATAAATCCAGGGAAAGGTTTAATCAGAAATAGGAAAATGACTCTAGAAAAAAAATCAGTCTTCTCAATGACTACATTATGTGCCAACAGACTTTAAAATGATAACCGAGTTGGTGTGTTTTTTTTCTAGCCCTGTGGGGTTTGATATGCGTGCTGTGAAGTGGAATGGAAGGATATGGCAAAACAGACTTTTTAAATTGATTTTAATAACCTTTGAAATTTGAAATAGGTGTTCTCTGACAAATAGGTTAACCTCAGTTTTCAGTTGAAGTTTTGTTACATAGCAGTTTTTCAAACAAATTTTAGTGTTAAAAAAAGTGGACTTTGTATATACAACTTTATCTTTTTAATTGTGCATTATCCATTATTTTCTAGTTAAAATCATAGTCCATATGATAAAGGATACTGAAAAATAATAATAACAATTAAGTTTCTTTAAATTCCAACCAAATTTAGAAACTGCCTTTGTTCTAGGTATCTTAAAAATTCTCTATATCAATCCAGCATCACAATGCTGAGTTTTTTCCTTACCAATGTGATAATTGATTGTAGTTTATTGTCTATCACTGAGAGTAACTAAGTAGCAAGAGGCAACTAATAGAACCATTTAAATTTCAGACACGCTTTCCTAACTCTGTTACTAGCAGCAACCTTATCTCTTCATGATAATCAGGTCCCATTACCCTCCCGAGTATAGTAACTTTTTTATGGGCCCTTTTGTCTTTTGGGAGCAGGAATCCAAAATGTCCAGGTGGCAACCACCGCTGTAGGTTTAGTTGCAAATGCTTACTGTGTCCCTGATGGGGAGCATTTCATCCCATCCCTCTCTCCAGACCCATGCCTCTAGTTCAGCAGAGCCTTAACTGTGAGAGAGGTAAGCACCCAGTCCCCAGGTGGGCCAGTAGGAGTGATGATGAGAGTCTATTGTACCCAGACCCATGCATTCTAGCTTGTAAGAAAATATCACTGTATAATGGCTTCTGGTTTAAGTATATATTTATGGATGAAAAAAGGTTCTGTGGCAAGTAATCTTATACAGTGATCTGATCATAATTGGAGAGAGCCAGTGGGTAGTCATGCCCCAGATATATACCTTCAGGGTGTGTTAAGTCCTGTACCAGGAAGAGGGAGATGACATATCCAGAAACTCATCACTGGAGAAGGCAAGGACTTAAATCTGCATAGCAACTATTCTCTTATTTACTGGGCTTTTCCGGGTAACCTCCCACCACTGACTCTCCCTCTCCCCGACATCTGCTATTGTCTTTACTGAGGATGTTATTTAAGGTGGTCGCCTTAGTAATTCTGGTGAGTTACTCAGTCTCTCACATGTACACAGGAGGTACATATGCTATTAAACTTCAGTTTGTTTTTCTCCTGCTAATCTGTCACATGCCAATTTGATTATTAGATCTAAGTTTATATATACCTTAATTAAGCCCTGTCCATTGTTTTTCTGGATCTAGGGCAGCGATTTGCAATTGGGGTGCCACACAATTTTTTTTTTATTGATTTCAGAGAGAGAGAGAGAGAGGCAGAGAGAGATAAAAACATCACTGATGAGAATCATTGATCTTGATTGGCAGCCTCCTGCACGCCCCCTACTGGGGATCAAGCCTGCATCCTAGGCATGTGCCCTCAATCAGGGTCTAACTCTTCAGTTCACAGGCCGATGCTCTATCCACTTAGCCAACTCTGCTAGGGCAAAAAAAAATTTTTTTATTTGAAATACCTGACTGTTTAGTTAGGGACACTTGCCTCTTTTCCTAGATTGTCAAATTTAAAAATAACAACAGCCAACACAACCAAAGCTATCTGGTGTGAATGCCATCTTGAACCATAAATATATGGGTCATATAATAGAGTTGCTTCTTATTGGTCACATGACATAATAAGGTTGCATTTGATTGGTTAGTTCGTGCTACCAGAAACCCTTATATACAAGTCTATGCAACCGACTTTTTAAAAAATCACTTGGGCCTGGCTAGTATAGCTCAGTGGATTGAGGATTATCCCATGGACCAGGAAGTCCCAGGTTTGATTCCCAAAAATGTTTCAAAAGACTTTCACTGCCTGTGAATCCATTGTGTGCCATCTCTTTCATCTGGGCACTGGGAAAGCTACAAGAGTTCCAAGGAATAACCACACTAAAACAAAAGTTGTGATGATGATATGCACATGTCAGCATAAAGAAAAAATAACATAGACAAATATGGCCGGGATAACACCCTGAACTCTACATAATCTAGCTTGAAGATATAAAGTAATTATTTTCTCTCCAATATAGACTCAGCTTTGTACACATGAAAAGCTTGGTATTGTCACTTCACAATTGTCCACTCCTGGTAACTCAGAACCTAGAAACAAAGATCACTTTCCTCTGATTTATAGTTAACATTTTGTATCTAAAAAATGTTGGAGTTTAAACAATGTCCCCTCTAAGAAGTATTTCCAAGTCACAGTAAGAGCATAATTCTTGTAAAGTGACATGTAATTTGGCCTCAGAGTCTCTTAATGACAAAAAATTCTACAGTTTTACTAAATTTCAGTGTGGTGAAAACTGTTGACCCAACAATTTGCACTAGGTAACTGAGGATCCTGCCTTTTTAAAAATGTATAACAGCATTTCAATCAGCGAAAACTTAATATTGGAATCACTTATACTCTTTCTTGTAATAATTACACCTAGTTTTTATAAGTTAGAAGATAAGTTTTCTAAAAGAAACATGATCAATTCCCTTAAGATAAGCATCAATTTGCTATTATTAACTGTGTTAATTTAACTTTTAAAAATCTTGTGTCAATCTATAGTTTAAATAGAATTAAATTGCTCTGTTGATCCCTTCATGAATCCTCAGACATTTTTTGATCACCTACTATACACATAAGGTGTGGTTATGGTGCTAGGAGTATATAATTTACACTAATAAAAGAGTAAGATGCAAATTGACCATACCTTCATGACACCCACCAGCCAATCAGGAGTGATGCAAATTAACCCAACAAAGATAGCAGGTTAATTTGCATACACAGGCACCAAGCGGCCAGGGGCGGGGTATAATGCTTGCGCCATTGCCATGGTGATGATGCAGGCATTCTGTACTGCCCCCCAGCTGCTCTGGGCCTCTGGGCAGTGTGGGAAGGCGGAAAGGTGGCTCCAGGCCAGAGCGAAAGTGGTGCTGGCAGCCAGGGGAAGGAAGGCCCATTCTTGCACGAATCTTAGTGCATCAGGCCTCTAGTGGAGTATAAGAGACAGTTAAAATATGCACAGGTCTGGACATGGAGGTGCTCAGCTGCCTGGGAAAGGAGAGAGAAGCCTGGAGAGGAAAGAAGCCACTCTAGCTGGTGGGACATGATGTGGAGGAATACAGACCAGGCAGGGTGGCTGAGCTGTTGGGGAGTTTCCACTCTTCTCTTCTTCTTGCTGTCATAACCTGGAGACTGCTTCCTGCCATGACAGGAGTCTGGACGTTAGCCTCCTGTCAGTGGCTAGAGTTACCTGAAGGTGTTTCCTTGCCCTCCTATGGGAATATTGAGACATATTCAGAGCTGAACATGTAGGTTACATTTCTCAAAAACATGAAGTGCTGCTTTGAAATGCCAAACTTAACTGATTAGACATATGAGAGAAAACATTCCAAGCTTAACAAAACCAAAAGGTCAACGAAAGTTTTGTTCAAATTAAAAAGCAAAATACAGATTCAAAGAAAAAAAGTTGTAAGCTTCTAAGAACTTTCCTGGAACTTTGAAACCTAGGTCATCAGATGTGGCCTAAAAATACAGAACTTTGTATGTGAAATAGGAATTTTTCCTGTAACTGGAAGGAACATCTGGGTAGATTCAGATGGAAACAGAATGCCACAATCAGCTTATAATACAAGCCAATTCAAATGGAAAGAGACGATTCTCTAAAAAGAAAACCCATTTTGAGAATAAAGCAATGTACTGGAAACCTACAATTTATTCTTAATGATGCTTCATTTTTCATTTGTTTCATAGCAGCCTTCTACCCAAGGGGCAAAGATTGACAGACTGTTTCTTAGTCCCTTAATTTTAGCTGTCCCCTTAACTCTGACTCTGGGGCTAGAATGCACAAACAGGACAATTAATCAGAAGGCACAAGGAGCTTTTAAAATTATAAGGTAGAGGAGGGAAGAAAAGTGTGCTGAAAAATTCCCTTTACATGCATCCTTAATAATTAATTAAAAGTACCTATTTGTTGAGCCCAGTTATATATTTTTCAAGACAGATACATTTGTTCATGGTTTTCCCTGTCTAACTTTAAGCAACATAGAGAGTGCTTTTCACATTTTCTCATTGACATTATACTACAGGCAATTTATTTAAAACTAGAGGCCCAGCCGAGACCCGTTTGGCTCAGTGGATAGAGCGTCGAACTGCAGACTGAAGGGTCCCAGGTTAGATTCTGGCAAGGGCATGTACTTTGGCTGCGGGCACATCCCCAGTAGGGGGCGTGCAAGAGGCAGCTGATTGATGTCTTTCATTGATGTTTCTGACTTTCTATCCCTCTCCCTTCTACTCTGTAAAAAATCAATAAAATATATTTTTAAAAAAGAAAATAAATTTAAAAATAAAATAAAATAAAACTAGAGGCCCAGTGCACAAAATTCGTGCACCGGTAGGATCCCCATTGGCTTCCATCAGCCGTCTGAGGCCTCCCTCCCTTCCCTGGGTGGCTGCTGTTGGCTAGGGCCTCCCTAGTCAGCCTGATAGCCCGAACTGCTCTCCCCTCCTGGCCTGATCCCCCTAACTGCCTATCTGCTCCCTCTTACTCTCTGCACTCTCCAGACGCAGGCACAAATGTGCTGAGAGCGCTCTGCTGAGGCCCCACCTCTCATTCTGATTGGTCATTAGGTGATGATGTCCTGGACAATTTGCATATTTCTCTATTATTAGTATAGATAGTTGAACTATATTTTATCTGTGCTGAAATATTGCAAATAATTTCCTTTATGTAAGCATTAAAATATTTTTGATCTAACAACTAGAAGCATGCATATCAAGGTAAAAAGTAGTCATAGTAGCATTTATTACTATTTTATTTCTGTCATTGTTAGATAGTTAAAAGCACAGTCAGGTCAGAATGAAAGCCCAAGAAAGAGGGACTGGTTAGAGATGCTTTGGAGTGAACAAACAGACCTAGTTATTTATCTCAAGGATCTGGGTGAGACTATGACAGGTTATGTTTGTTGAAATAATCATTGGGTAGATCAGGGTAGTTGGTTAAACTTTCCTACTAATAACTAAAAGTAGGCATGTTGAGAGTGAAGAAACAAGCCCTGGAAATGGTGTATACATGCTTCAGTTTCATTGCACTTTCCAGGGAACCTAAAAATGAACCTGGACTACAGCAGTGCCCATTCTCATATGTATTAAAAGTAGGTGGTCAGGGAGTGTTTATAAAATACCAGTGGCCTGGTGCACAACATTCATGCACCTGAAAAGGGAATTAATTAGAGGAAATATTTTCATATAGCTATTTGCTTTTTCTCTATAATATCAGTCAGAAATGAAATAAAATTTAAAAAATGTATATGAAAATCTCCCTCCTGTCAGAGTCCGGGCTGCACTGAGGAACCTAGAATCAAGTCCCTGCTCACCACCCGCACACACTTCCCAAATGCAGGAGACCTAGACCCAGCCAGTCCCACACCCATGGGAAGAGACCCAGACCCAGCCGACCCCACCCCTGCCAAGTCCCTCCAGGTTGGGGTCACAGCCTCATGGCACCGGGCAGGGAGCGCAGCCACAGGTTCCTGTCAAGCCCTGCTGGGTGAAAGGTGTGGCCTGAGATCCATTGTCAAGCCCAGCCAGGCAGAGGGCATGGCCTGAGGTCTCCCAGTCTGGTGCTGGGTTGAGGTGTGCAGCCTGAGGTCCTTTACCCCAGCCAGGTGCCATACAGCCTCAGTTTGGTTGTGACATTATAGTGTCCTGGCTAATTTGCATATTCCTCTATTATTATATAGACAGGGGTGAAGAAATTTTGTGCTAATGTGACAGCTTTTCTTCATGGTGTGTAATTAGTTTCTTCCAATTATTTTTGTTCTGTTCTTCTTTCTTAACTTACAATGATTTTTTTAATGTTATGTATGTCATTAATATGAAGTAATTGCCTATAAATAAGAAATAAAACTGTATAAAAATTAGCAAAGCATTTTTATGATTGGCATCTATCTTTTACAGCAGTAAGAAAAAACATTTTGGATTATTAATTTACTTTTTAATAGACTTTATTTTTCTTTTTCTGAAAGCTTTTTTTGATGGGGAATATAGACATTTTTAGGAGGCTAGCAATATGAATCTGTGCCAGTAACCTGTCCTCTAACGCATACTCTTGCTATCTGATAGTTAACTCCATTGATGCCTGTCCTGTCTTGCAGAACCTGTTTCCCAGAATACTCTCATTTTACAGAGACTATAAACCATGAACCACATACCCTGGATGGGGTTATCGGCTCTGGTACCAGGCTAGGCCTTTGGGTGTGGCCTCATGTCCCCCATTCCAACACACAGGGCTTTTCTCAAAGCCCAAGAAAGGTCTGGAAGTCTAATCAATATTTGGAGACAAAGAAACCAAAGAGTATAAAGAAAAGCTTCCACCATATTCCCTCAGGGATTTGGAGAACTGAACCCCTGAGTCACTGAACTAGTAACATCTAAAAATAAATTAGTCTGAAAATAAATGGGTTTTTCCTGGATTTCTGAGTACTACCTGTGTACTTTTCGGTTGCCTGGTAAATTCTGTAACATGATCACATTAGGCCAAATCTCTAAACTTTTTTTTTCTTTTTTATGAGATTCTTCATTTCCATTCAACAATGCCCATTCTGTTACCAATGGTGCTACATTTGGAGAAGTGCTCTGCCCCTTTTATTTAGAGTGGAAAAGGGTTTGCTTATTTATCTTTAATATTCTTAAAGCAATTTCACATAAAATACTCGTGATGATTAGCATGGCAATATTAAGGTGAAGCAAAAATGATTTGTTTTTCCTGGCTTATTTGGGAATTGCTCATGATTCTGAAGAATTCAATTCAGTCTTGTTTTGTTAGGGACAAAAATAGAATATTGGGGACTAGCTATCGTTATAAGAAATATTAATGATGCTCTGTTAATCGTGATTGCCTTGTTCTGGTTAAAGAAAGGACATTCTAACTTGGATGGGAGTGTACACCCCTAGGACCTGGGAGTCAACCTTGGGCCTAGGAGTCAACTTTGGAATGTGTTCCATTTTCATTCAAGAACGGCCAATTAAGATGGAAAGAAAGATTAACACCTTTGTTGCCCTAACAGTGGAGTCCAGTCCCAATGCCCGTTGCCTACTTCCCCATGCCTGTAATTCCTGCTTCCCCACATAATCTTTGTCCTTTGCAGAGCAGATTTTTGTGGATGACCTGCTGCTCTCCCATTCTGCTCACATTACTGGAATAAATGCTAATATACGATTCGACCCTGTCTCTGCTTAATTGGCTCAAGTAAGGACAGGCAGCCCAGACCCATTGGCTGTCCCACTGCAGTCTGTGCTTTTGTGTCTTTCATAAATTAAAGAATAAAGTCCAGTTTCACAAAGAAGTAAAAACTTAACACTATTCAGATAGAGAGAGGGATTAGGTGCCCTGACAACTCCCTTATCCTGGACTTAGATCTCTAAGATGCAGTTCCTCCTAGGCTGTTGGACTGAGAGCCTCTGTCCTCCCTGGTTTGGCTGGAGACCTTCCTCAGCTCTTGGCAATATATAGATCTTTCTGTAGATAAACTGACCTCTTGGCAAAAGACTTTCTTCAGAGCAAGCAGGATAGAGCAAGAGGAGAGTGGGGAAAGAGAGAGAGAGAGAGAGAGAGAGAGAGAGAGAGAGAGAGAGAGAGAGAGAGAGAGAGAGAGAGAGAGAGACTCCAGTAATTTTATTACCTAATTTCCAAACTGACAGTCACTACTTCTGCCACATTCTATTTGTTAGAAATGAATCACTAAATTCAGCCCCCTTCAAAGCATTGGGATTACTTAAGGGTGTGAATAAACCAAAAGTGGTAGTCTTTGGGGGCTATCTGAGAGGTTGCCTAACACAGACAACAAAAACAAAATACTGGACAGTAGTTTAGGGTGGAGAGAAGCAGGATTATAAAAAGAGCCTAGAGGTTGGCATTGGCATATTTCTGAATTGGATGATTGAATTGTAGGTATTCATTTTGGTATGCTTTTTAACTTCAGAAATACAACATTATTTTCCTTCGTATATATAAAATATACATGTTTCTAAATGAAAGAAAGAGTTCATCTTCTGAAACAAAAATGTCTTATATTCTCCAACAAAATAAATCTGTACATATTCAAGACTAACTCTTAATAACTTTAGTTCCTACTGAAAATTAGCCATTGCATTTCATCTGATTTATGAATTCTGGGGAAGGTCACTTCATTCCTTCACACCTCGAATTATATATGTCAAATGAATAGTGTGCTTTAATTCTATCTCTAAAGTAAAATGTTAATGAATTCATTTTAAAGTATGTTTAATTCAATTTTTTAAAGCTTCCAAAATTTTCACATTAAAAGCACTCCACAAACTTATAAGAAGAAACATTATTTTGTGGTGTCTTTGCTTTCATAAATTTAGGCAAATGTGAGCTTTGTATTTGAATTACTCAATAAACCTAATTCTTTGCTGTAAATGTGACCTCTAAATATTAAAATTAATGCAAACAAAAGAACTTGGTTCTATCATTTTGTTATGTAATATTTCTCTCTCATCTATCCCATTGCCTGGTATTATCAGAAATACAGTTTGATAACATGAATCAAGCTAATAACATTAGCCTATGACTGATTACCTGTCCAGTTTGGCCTCATGAAAATTCTGAGCAATTAATTTTAATCTTACGATAACACTCATGGGACTATAAACATTCTCATTAACTTAAATTCACTGGTTTCCAACTTAAATATACTGTATATGCAGTACTGAATTAGCAAAATCATTTACTCTAAAAGGAGTATAATTGTAAGTTTCACAACAAAAATTTTATGAAAATGCACAAATTTTTAAATTAATTTCATTGCCCCTTTTTAGTTAAGAAAAACTATGCAGTGGTTCTTTGATTTTTAATTTATATTATTCTGAATTTCTCTTAATTGGTATTTTAAGAAAGCTTCATTGTTGGAGGCAAATGGGAGAGTTTACAAAAACATAAATTACAAAATAACTTATGACTATTATACAATTTTAAGCAGTACAATATATGTGAAGTATTAATGTAAATTTATTTAAATCAGTCCTCAGTTTCTAATTCCACTTACCTAAGGTAACAAATTTTAAAAACTTGATGTTTGTCTTTTTTAGAAATGTTCTGTTATTAAAAACATATCTGTTTTTACACATATGCAAACACATACACATTTTAAAACGAGAGAGTAACATAACTGTGGTCTGGAAATTTGCCTTTTCAACTGTAAATAGCCATATTTATAAGATACAACTCTACATGAATCATAATTTTATTGACTGTATTAAAATTACATAGCTGGATCTATAATAATTTAACTATTTTTCTGTTGATATTATTTAAATATTTTATGTATTATTTTATACTTTCTAGCATTAAAAAAAATGCCCAAATAAACTCTTGGCTCTGAAATTATTATTCTAATAATTAAGATGAAGTATTAGAAGAGTAATATATTAGAGAGGTTTTTTTAAAATTTTTAATGGCCTCCCTTAAATTGCTGTATTTTTCAAAATTCCTACTTACAGGTAGGAATTTCATAGTACTGCTCTTAACAGTAGATAACACTTTATATTTGGGCCTCAATAGGAGATTACAAATCTTGACTTTAATTTTCATTGTTAATTCTATTGTTATTACAGATTAGCTAAAGAATTCATAACACTATGCCAATTTCAACTCAAATGAACAGCTTTTTTAAATATTTTATTTATTTTAGCATAAAAACCATAATATGGTAGTGTACGAGTGTTTATTTTTCTCTGGCAGTTTTGTACATATAAACAAGAATTGGCTTTTTTGAAAAATAATGAGCAGCAATCACCTTAATTAATTGCAATGCGGCTTTTACAAAGAGCTTGGGGCCTAATTAGTTAAAAATATCATCTGTGATATTTTCAACATGAGTAGTCCATCAGAAGTTACGAACTGATTATTCATTTTAGTGTCAACCATGCTTGTCATTTTAGTTTTCCCCGAGGGTAGGGAACCTAACTCTCTTTCTAGAAAGTTGTCTCAGTTGTACTTTGTTATATGCACTGGCTGAACCTGGAATCCGTCTGCTTCCATGGATTGGTAAAGGGTTTTTGTGTTTTAGCGGAAACTCGGTATTTTCCCTCCTTGAAGTCTATCATGGAGCTAAAACAATTAGAATAGGTTTCCTCTTAATAGTTTGGTTTCACAGTGATTGGAAGGTAGGTCATCTAAGGAGAGCTGACAGGTAGTGCTCTGCCTGGCATCTTTGTTTTCTCCTTGCAGGAGAAAAACAACATCTGGGTATTTCTTGGCTGCCTCCTCTTCAATGTGCATCTAAGATTGGCAGCTTTTTCAAATATATTATGCATCAGGACTTTATCATTAACTGTAAACTGCCTCCAGGCTGCTCTAGCCCGCTGCCCTTCTTGATTCAACCATATGGCTCTAGAGAAATCTCTCTGCTGAGCCAGGCACACAGCCATATGCCAACCCTCAAAACGAGCAATTCAGGTTTTATGCTCTGGCGATGCCAATTTCCATTTCCTACAGTTATTTCTTCTGTTATGGGCAGAAAAAGAGAATGAAAACATTTCCTTTTAAAATATTTGTTCGACCCATGTGAATCATGATGCATTTTCTCCGGGAAGGTGCTCATAGTTTTGACCAAGCTTTGCTGCTGCCTTGTAACGTTTTTCCTGGATTGAACTATTCTACTCTTCCATGTAGGCCGCTGTGTAGGAATTGAGGTCAGACTATACTGTTATTTTCATGTCTAATGCTTTACTTATTTCAGTTGTAATGCTGTAGCAAGGTATGCTTATGGCATTGCACTAAAAATGGCTGAATTCTTTGAAATGGAGATAGCTTTCAAGTCAACTCCAAAGAAAGAACTTCTTGTTATCACAAGAAGGGATTTAAAAAGACACTGTCCATTTCCACAGACCTCAGAAAGTGTCAATCATCAGTGAGAAAGCATCAGCAGAGAACACTGGCATCGCAGAGAGTAGTCAGAGTAAGGGTGAGCCATTGGCAGCTGCCATCTCCATTAGCTAATATAGGAGACATCATCAAAGTCTTCCCTAGAAATAAAGGGCAGGTCTTGGTGGCTAAAATCACAATGTGGGGCCATGGAAATAGGCAAACCCTAAGAAGTTCCTAATCAGAGCCCTCAACGAGAGAGGAACATCTCAGCTCAAGAAGCAGTAAAGGAAATGCTGATGGAGATCCTGAGATCCTAGAATGAGAATCCGAACTAGACCATAGGCTACTGCTAGGCTACACTAGCCCGGATACCCATGGACGCCTTGGGGAAGAAGATTGAAGCTGAACAGCAGAATTCACTCTGTAAATGTTTGATATTTATACTTACAATTAGCTATTGTAAATTGGGATTATTCTCACTATAATGTTTGTGTTCGGGAAGTCTTAGTATTTTTTTTTCAAGTTCATAATGTCTCAGGGCAAAGGTTCTCCAGGCCTTGCCATGCACAGACAAAATCATGGTGCCAAGAAGGAACATGTTCAGGAAAGCATCATCCTTTATAAAGGATCCTTTGTTCTTGCCCTACCTGGTCTGGCTCAATGGGTAGTGTTGGCCTTGAGACTGAAGAATCCAAGGTTTGATTCTGGTCAAGAGCACATGATCCCCAGTAAGGGGCATGTAGGAGGCAAACAATCAATGATTCTCTTTCATCATTGATGTTTGTATCTCTCTCTCCCTCTCTGAAATCAATAAAAATAAATATTTTTTAAAGACTTTTTTTTTCTCTTAGGGTATGCTGCCTATTGATTTATGATTATTTGTCAGTGATAAGGAAAGAAAGATACCATTTTGAAGTACTTGAAAGTATTGGCTGTTTTAATTGCTAGAATTTTCCAAATCCAATGTATATATGAAAAACAAAATGTTTCTGCTTATCCTAATACCACTCACAACAATTTTAATCTCATCTATATCGAGGAAGGCACCAGATCTTCAAATGAAAGTAACATCCCTTGATTAGCACAAATAGGGATTGTTAACTGCACTCAGTCAACTGGCTACTGTTTTTGATTAATCACTAGGAGTAACAAAGATATCTAGGCTCACAGAAAAGATCCATGTTGTGTCAATGAAGAATTTTATTTTTCAGAAGCTGTCATGTTTGCACTAAATGTTTAATGTGCTCCATTTCCAAAGTTGGATTTTTCATTTCAGGCCCGTTACCCGGGAACTGAGTATCTAGCACCACCTGCAGGCAAAGATCTGCTAATTTCAAAGAGCTTTACAACTGAGGTTAAGATTAGTTCTATATGAAGGCGAGGGCCTTGCTTACAATAAAAATATAAACGGAAATGCTATCTAGTTTGTCTTCCTTTCATTATCTCAGAGCGTTCACAGTGGCCACCTTTCTGGTTGGTCCAGGGGGCACAGCGTCTAGGGTTCACAATACTTTTAAAGGCTCATGGGAACGTTTTCATGTCTTTTAAACACAGAAGTGAAAATGAACTTCTAGGTCAAAGACAATGTTTTAACATATGATGTGAATATACCA
The DNA here is from genome assembly GCA_027563665.1 of Antrozous pallidus. Lineage (NCBI taxonomy): Eukaryota > Metazoa > Chordata > Mammalia > Chiroptera > Vespertilionidae > Antrozous > Antrozous pallidus. The sequence continues at coordinate 65,872,782 of CM050521.1, forward strand.
ATCGATCTTGTAGAATATAATTTTTAATGTTTTTAAGTGGAGAAAGGGATCCGGGGAGACACACGTGCCTAGAGCCCACAAAGGTCCTACTGGCAGGCTGATTGCTCGGTGCTGAAGGACCACCAAGAGTCAGGAGCCATAATCAACCTAATCCTTATAAATCCTTATAAATCCTCGCCAATTTAGAAAATTTGTCATTATATGTCAGCTGCTTTTAGCCTTTTTGTCTGGTTCTTACTAATGCTATGCCAGAGTTTATTTAAAATTTATGTTCACATCTCTTTCTCTTTTTTTCACATATTGTTTAATCAATGCTTTTAAAAAAATAAATTCTTTAATTAGGGAACAAGAAACACTAGTATACAGTAATCATTGGAAAACCTAAAACCCAAATGAGGAAGTTTGTTATCATTTCCTAGAGTGGTTCCAATGATTCATTTTTTAAAATTATATTTTTATTGATTTCGGAGAGGAAGACAGGGAGAAAGATAGAAACATCAATGATAAGAATTACTGACGGCTGCCTTCTGCACACCAGGGACGGAGTCCACAACCGGGGCATGTGCCCTGATCAGGAACTGAACTGTGACCTCCTGACTCATAGGTCGATGCTCACCCACTGAGCCACGCCAGTGAGGCCGCTGATTAATTTTTAACAACAACAACATGTACTAAAACCTGTATGTTGGGCATTTAAAAATATTTTTGTTGATTTCACAGAGGAAGGAAGGGGGAAAAAGAAATAGACACATCAATGATGAGAGAGAATCATGGATCGACTGCCTCCTGCACACCCCACACCGGGGATCATGCCCAGACGCAGGCATGTGCTCTGAACAGGGATCAAACTGTGACCTCCTAGTTCACAGGTCAGTACTCAACTACTGAGTCATGCTGGCCAGGCCGTATTGGGTACTTATTAAATGACATTCATTGTGAAAAAATGTATAATAATCTCATTTTAAATAAAAACATTCGTTCCTTCTTACAAGTGAAGGAATTCAATATAGAGGGAGGTGAAGCTCGTGAAAGTCCAGGCATAGCTTTGTCTGTCAACCCATGACATTGATGGAAAAAATAGGGGAAGCTATTCAGTAAGATCCCTTATCAAGTGGTCATGAGCCATTCAAGTTATTGAAAAGTCTTGGCTTTCTAAAAAAACTGGAGGTCTGGTGCACGAAATTCATACACAGGAGGCGGGGGATGTCTCTCAGCCCAGCCTGCATCCTCTCCAATCTGGGATCCCTCAAGGGATGTCCAACTGCCCATTTAGGCTCTATCCCAATAGGATCCAGGACTGCTGGCTGCCTGCCAGCCTGATCACCCACTAACCACTACCTTGCCAGCCTAATTGATGTCTAACTACACTCCTGCCAGCCTGTTTGTCCCCAACTTCCCTCCTCTGCCAGCTTGGTCACCCCTAACTGCCCTCCCCTGCAAGCTTTATTGCCCCCAACTGCCCTCCCCTGCTGGCCTGATCCCTCACAACTGCCCTCCCTTGCAGGGTCTGGAACCTCCAATGGCCCTCCCCTGCTGACCATCTTGTGTCCACATGGGGGCAGGATCTTTGACCACATGGGGGCAGCCCTCTTGTGTGTTGGAGTGATGGTCAATCTGCAAATTACTCTTTTATTAGATAGGATAGAGGCCTGGTGGGGCCAGCTGGTTTGCCCTGAAGAGTGTCCCAGATCAGGGTGGGAGTTCCCTTAGGGTGTGGGGGTGGCCTGGGCGAGGGGCCTGTGGAGATTTGCAGGCTGGCCATACCCCCCAGTGACCCAAGTGGAGGCCCTGGGATCTGGGATTAATCTATGTCTACAATTGAAACTTTGTAGCCCGGAGCAGAGCCTTCTGCTTGCTCTGGGTTGGCAGCCATTTCTGTTTGAAACTTTGTAGCCTAGAGTGGAGGCCTAGTCAGGCAACGGCAGTTGGAAAGCTTGGCTTCCTCTGTTGCCAGGGAAATTCAAGCCTCTGTTCTCTCCAGCTCAGTGGCTGCTGCCATTTCTTTATCTTTTATAATTGAAACTTTGTAACATTGAGTGGAGGACTAAGCAGGCAATGGTAGGTGGAAAGCTTGGTTTCCTCTGTTGCAGGGGAAACCCAAGCCTTCCTCTTGCTCTCAGTGGCAGAAGCCATCTTGGTTGGGGTTTATTTGCATAAACTGCTCCTGATTGGCTGGTGGGCCTTGGCTGTGGGCGTGCTTGTGGGTGTGGCAAAGGTACAGTCAAATTTGCATATTACTCTTTTATTAGATAAAATAGCCTATTGATTCATATTTTAATTAAAGTTTCGGATTTGTGGTATGGATTTAGGAAATATTTATGAAAAATTTAAAGTGCTGGTTTAGAGCCCTGGCCAGTTGGCCCCACCAGGCCTCTATCCTATCTAATAAAAGAGTAATTTGCAGATTGACCATCACTCCAACACACAAGAGGGCTGCCCCCATGTGGTCAAAGATCCTGCCCCCATGTGGACACAAGATGCTCAGTGGATAGAGCATTGGCCTAAGGCAGTGGTCAGCAAACTCATTAGTGAACAGAGCCAAATATCAACAGTATAATGACTGAAATTTCTTCTGAAAGCCAAAAACTGACTTCTGCGCATGGGCCACGAAGTTTCAGTCGCATTGTACATGCATGCCTGCACGTGGTCTTTCGTGGAAGAGACACACTCAAGGGGCCAATGAGCCGTATGTGGCTCAAGAGTCACAGTTTGCCAACCACTGGCCTAAGGACTGAAAGGTCGTAGGTTTGATTTCGGTCAAGGGCACATACCTTGGTTGCAGGCTTTATCCAGGTGCATGCAGGAAGCAACCAATAGATGCATCTCTCTCATCATTGATGTTTTTCTCTCTCCCTCTCCCTCTCTCTCTTAAATCAATAAAAATATATTTAAAAATAAAGTGCTGGTTTAGACATTTCAGAATCAATACCTGGGTAATGATAACATTTTAACCATAAAGAGTATATATTGAAAATCAATTAAATAAGGCTACTGATAAATTTGCTCTATTGTATATCAAGCAAAAGTGACAAAGAGACAGATATTTAAATTATCTCTATTTCCATAGTAGAAATTTCAGTTCCAATTATTAACTTAAAATTTTTTTTCATTTTTATCTAGAGTACTTTTCTTTCCAGTACCCATATTTTCCAAGAACTTAAAATTTTAAGTACACACTAATTGTTAAAGGTTTATTTTGCATTTATATGTTTGTATGTTTTATGACAAAATAAAACATCGTCAAATGTTATATTCTTAAAATAATTCCTTAAAACTTTTAGCAAATATGAAATGATAAATCAAAATCTTATTAATTCTGACATTGAATTTTATTACTTAAAAGATTCTTATCAAGTTAGCAATAATTTTATGCTGGTAATGTCTCACTTTATCTTATACTTATACATGGCTCTTAGGAATGCTTACTCTTTCTACTTAAACAAAGAGCTTTGTAAACGCACATGATTTAAAATAGGTATGTTCAAAGCGCCCAGCAGCAGAGGAGAGGAAAAAAGTTGTGGTACGTTTGCAACGTGGAATACTATGCAGCAGTACAAAAGAAGGATCTCTTTTCCTTCAAGACAGCATGGAGGGACATGGAGATGATGATATTAAGTGAAATAAGTCACTCAAAGCAAGACAAGTATCACATGATCACACTCATATGTGGAATCTGAGTAACAAAATAAACTGATGAATGGGGTGGATCCAGAGACATGGAAGCATGGAACGGAGTGCCGATCTCAGAGGTAAGGTGGGGGACAGTGGGTGGGTGGAGGTAATCAACCAAAGACCTTGTATGCACATGTGTATAACCCATGGACACAGACAATAGGATGCTGAAGGCCTGGAGTGGGGGCAGGCTAGTGGGGGAAAAGGGGACATATGTAATACTTTCAACAATGAAGATTTTTAAATAAAATAAAAGGATAAGTAAGAAAAAAAAAGATTTTCCTTCATCTGATGACATCTTTTTCACCCATGATCTCAGGGTGCTGCTTGAAGAGGGCTAGGCGATGATTCAGCCAGCCTGAACTTCCTCTGGGATAGTACATGAGAGAGGAGTCGGGAGGAAATTCAAAATGGCTCTAGGAATATCCATGGATGGTAATTGTGTTTTTTTTTCCTACTGAAGAGAAATTACCTTCCCCCCTCATATTTGAGGAGCCAAAGAAATATTAAAAACAAATGAAATTAATGACACCAATAAGCAATAGAATAAAGCTAAATAAAATGAAAATTGAAGTAAAGAACTTGGGAGAGTAGGTTATAGTAAAGCAGGACATGTGGTCCTTGAGCTAGTCTTCTTGTTTTTTGTTTTCTCTTTTCTTCCCCATGACCTCTATTCTCTCTTTTTTTGGATTCTTGGTTTTTAATATGGTTCCAGCTGTCATCTCAGGAGCAACATTAATGGTGATGAGGATGAGCTGTGATTTATCTTATGAGAAAGGATCAAGTTGGTAAAGAAATACATAAAATTAAAGTGTAGAGAAGTAAGCTAGTGTAATATGTTTCTATGGAATTGAAAACTTTTGAACACATAGGGCTTTCTGTGGCATGAAAATCTCAAATACAATAAGATAATACATATGTTTAGGTCGCCTTCAAAAGGAGAGAACTCAAGTTTTTATATTTACTTTCTCAACAACAGCTGATCAAATAAGAACTCAATAATTTTTGTTTCTAGTTTTCAACCCATGGTAGTATTATGATCTTGTGTTTTTCAAAATGGAGGTCATACACTTTCCGGCTGAGCACAGTGCTAGGAGAAAAAAAATACATATATGTGTCTACTTTGCCTCTAGACCAGCCTGATTCGGCATCGCATTTCAAAAAAAAAAAATCCTTATTATTTTTCAAGTTCTAGTACACCAGCGTACTACGGGACCTTTTGGCTTTTTGAAGTACTAAACAGCATATAATTGCTTTTTAAATTAAGATGATAATTAGAATTTTAAGCAATTTTTGAGAGCTCTGCAATTTTTGTTGTAATCATTAGAGCTACCCTGGTATGTGTAGCAATTAGGACTATAATATTGGCTTTTATACTTAGAATTTTAAGATTGGGGACCAAATAAAATTCAGTTTAATCTTTTGAGTACAGATATGATCACAGAAACTTTTAAAATATATGTTTATGTAGCACTGGCCTTACAAGTAAGTGTGGGGCAATTTCAGGAATTCTAGGCAACTAAGGAAGCTTCTAGTATTCTTTCTTTGCTTTCTTGATTTCTGAAATACAAGTAAATCCTAATTGTAATGATATAGTCTTTTTATTGCTTTCCATGAAAATTATTTTATTTAATTTTTTTACTTTTTTCTTTTGAAAATGATTTTAATAGAGAGCAAATAAAGAGAAAGCACTGTCAAGGAAAAGAATAAGGATTGACAAATCTTTAGTGACACATGACACACTGAAAATGTTTACTCAAAATAGTGACATTGATGTAAAAGTGATAGATTTTGTTTGTTTTTTCACTCTATTGGTGTAATACTGATTGATAAAATTATATGGGTTTTAGGTATATAGTTGTATAATACATCATCTGTATATTGTATTATGTGTTTACCACCCAAAGTCAAGTCCCTTCCATTACAATTTATCCCTTCTTTACCTTTTTCTACCTAGCCTCACTTCTTTTCCCCCTAATAATCATCATACTCAGCTCCCCACCCAACACCTGTGGGGTTGGTATTTATATCTAATATTTGTCCAAAATATAAATTAATGCTGTCTTAAATCTGTATTATAAATACTTGCTCTCTTTCAGATCCAGTGCCATAAAATACTCCATAACATTTGATGGTTGTATCTACACACTGAAATTCCTAAGTACACATCAAAATTTTTAATAATAAGGTAACTATAATTACATAAAACAGCATGATTTTTATATTTAAAGGCAAATAGTAAATCCTTGTATGTTTTTTTTATTTTGGAAATAAAATGAAATAAAACATTAACAGATAGGGATCAGTTACTAAGTAGAATATCTGAGTAGATAGCATAAGTCAATACCTAATATTTGTTTTTTGTTTAAAATTTAAATATCTGTATTTTCTTTTCACATTTAACTCCAGAATACCCAGTGTGGCAAGAGCACACATTGGGAAGTACACATCTGCTTCCATAAAGACACTTTAATTGCAAATTGCTGCAATACATACATTTTTATAATTTACCATCTTTGACACAATTGCTTGTGATATATTCTATTTTGATGGTTTAGCCATTCAATGAATCAGCTATAAAAATAGGCGTAAGAACCTCTGAGTGACCAACTGCACTCCTATCTTCCTGCAACCATAGTGCAACACACACACACACACACACACACACACACACACGCACGCAATCACACACACACACATGCAATCACACTCACACTCACACTCATGCGGCCACGCATAAAAAAAAATCATTCAAAACTCAGCACAACAACTCTACAATTCTATAAAGACATTACTAAAGCACACAAAATTTTTATTTGACTATATTTTCAAGTATTTAAAATATATCTTTTTGGCTGAAATCGGTTTGGCTCAGTGGATAGAGCGTTGGCCTACGGACTGAAAGGTCCCAGGTTCGATTCCAGTCAAGGGCATGTACCTTGGTTGCAGGCACAGCCCGGTGGGGGGAGAGGGGGTGTGTGCAGGAGGCAGCTGATCCATGTTTCTCTCTCATCGATGTTTCTAACTTTCTATCCCTCGCCCTTCCTCTCTGTAAAAAAATAAAAATCAATAAAAAATATTTTTAAAATATATATCTTTTTTGTTATCTTTATTTTTAAAAATATATTTTTTTATTGGTTTGAGAGAGGAAGGGAGATGGAGAGAGAGATAGAAACATCAATGATAAGAGAGGATCATCAGTCAACTGCCTCCTGAATGCCCCCCACTGAGGATGAAGCCTGCAACCCAGGCATGTGGCCTGGCCAGGAATCAAACTGTGACCTCCTGGTCCATAGATTGATGCTCAACCACTGAGCTGTGCTGGTTGAGCTTCTTTTGTTAGGTTTAGAGAGGAGATTCAAATCAATAACATAAGATGGAATTCACAATTTGCTTTTTATAACTTAGCAAATTTTAATTTTGAATGAAAAAATGTCTTGTTGTAGTTGAGACTTGATTGCTGTTGGTATCACTGGGAGGAATTAACCTCCTGGCCAATTGGCTGTGAGGGATAGCTGTGACTACAGTGGGAGAGCTGCTATGCAGTAGACACCCTTATGGGGCAGGACTTGCTTCAGTGGGGCTTTGGTGTTGAGTCTGCCTCTTGAGTGTGTAGAGTTGTAATCTGGTATGGTCTGACACTGACCACTGGGTACACTGGCTCTTGAGTCTCCAGGAAGGAGTAAAGGCAGATACTACCTAGGGTAACCCAGCAGGAGCTACAGAGAGATCTGTAGATTTCTCCTATTTATATAGGGTTTGGAAGTGCCCAGAGAAGGCGCAGCTGTGAAGCAAGGCATGCTGATGCTGGTTCTGGGTCTTGGGCCTTTTATTGATTGGTTTGGGGCTCTCTGACCCACCTGCAGCTTGTTTGACAGATTTTACCCTGAGCAAGGAGACGCCATTCAGATACAAAAGCTGCTGCTACAGCTTGGGTGGTGTTATAAATTGGATGGGGATGGGTTTTAGGGAATCATAGGAGTGGAACAAACAGAAATGGCTGCCAGTCAGCCGTGCAACCAGGGAAGTTCCAGCATAGGAACAATGATCCCTGAGAGCACCTCCATCTGAGAGAAAGCCACCTCCAAATTCCTGCCCTGATACTAGACAATCGAGTTCCTCTTTATATGTGTCTCTGTCCCCCAGAGCCTGAGCCTGGCATTGGAGCTTAGAGGAAGTGGGACGTTGTAAGTTCAGTTTGTGCACCGGCCTTTTAAGAGGAATAGCTGGGTCTACAGCAGTCTCTGAGTCATCGAGCCCCAATCTAAACTGGTTTTTACAGCTGCAGATACAAGGACTTCTTTTCCCAGCTCTAAGACCCTTGGCAGGGCATCTGGTGTGGGGCTGGGACCCCTTGCTTCTCTGGGTGGCCTCCGCAGAGATGATCTCTCTCCTGATTAAAAAAGTGGCACAGGTGGGTGCCAGACCAGTCTGTTCTGCACGTCCACATCTCCCGCCAGTCTCAGTGTGCTTTCCTCTTTACTTCTATGACAGTTGTTCCGTATTTTAGTTGTAATTTTGGTGTGGTTGTGGTGTTACAGAAAACGGGAGAAGAACCAAGCAACACTTAGAGAGATGGAGTCACATTTATTAGATGAGGGTCCAGAGGAAAATGTCTCTCAAATTCTAGGCCCCAACATGGAGAAACTTTCCTTATTTATATCTTTTTACCATCTTTATCTCCAAATATGGGGTTTTTCCAGCCCCCTTTGCAAGTTCTTAAAGAGCTCCTATGTGCTGGGGCTTTGAGACCTCAACCAAAGGCCTGGCCTGGTGCCAGCACTGATAATTTCATCCAGGGAAGGTTTAATGGCTTCTCTGAAGTGGGAATAGTCTTATTTTCCCTATTATTTAAGCAAGCAAGCATTTACAGAAGCCAAATACCAGGGTTAAAATTTCAAACAGCAGTTTTCTAATAAGATGGATGCTTCAGTTAGGGGCAGCAAGTATGGATGTTTGCCTACACTACCATCTTGGCCTCTGATAAAATTATTATAATAGTAATAACTTCTAAATAAATGTTCCACATAAGGGGGAAAGGTCAAGTGAATTATAGTGTCAGTATTATAGAACTTAATATATCATTTATTGTTTGTTTTTAAGGACATGGAAATGCTTTTTAATAATATTGAGTGAAAATAAACATAATATAAATTTATAATCACTACACTTACTTTTCATGAGAGAGGTATCTGTTTCAAAAGCTCATACTGCAAACTGGTATAATTCAAGATAATACACCCTTTGGAGTATAAATGGTATAAATGCAACATTTCAGGTTGTTTTCACCAGGACAGGTGTGAATGGTTGGGCAGGTTGTGTAAAGCACAAGCCACACAGCTAAGGAAGCACTGTTCACGTCACATACATCATGGATCGGAATACTTATTAACCAATCTTCCTGAAGGGGCAGCAGGGCATCTTGTTCAAATAACGTCATCCAGCCGGGCTGGCATGGCTCCGTGGTTGAACACTGACCTGTGAACCAAGAGGTCACGGTTCGAATCCCAGTCAAGGCACATGCCTGGGTTGTGGGCTTGATGTGGTGCAGGAAGCAGCCGATCAATGATTCTCTCTCATGATTGATATTTCTTTCTCTCACTCCATCTCCTTCCTCTCTGACATCAATAAAAACATATTTTTTTAAAAAGTGTTATCAATATTTAGACAGTTTCTGATAGTTGTAAATAAAGCATTTTGAGGAAGGGGATTTTTAAAAGATACACATAATGGAGGAACATTTGACATATCGCCACCCTCCCTCCTCCCACATGTCATCAGTTTGGCTCAGATAAGCTGTAAAAATCCTCTGCAGGTCTGGATGTTCCTTCTATCACGTGGCCTGCACCTTTTTTTTAGCCACGTGGCTTGGGTGGTTCTTATGTCACGTGGCCTGCGCGTTTCTTACACCACGTGGCCTGCGCGTTTCTTACACCACGTGGCCTGCGCGCAGCGTGTGGTGGATCCGGAGAAGCCCACCCTCTTCCTGCTTCCGATCCGGCGGACCTGGTGAGTTTCTCTCAGAATTGCCGGCCTCCTTGCTCTAAGCAGCAGGCCATGACTTCATTTAAGCGCTTCTTCAAAAACTCTCAAGAGGGTTTGAATAATAATAATAATAAAATTAATTATAAGATAAAAAATCCTTAGGGGGGGATAAGGGTTGAGATGGGGGGGGCGGGTGCCGCTTTTAATCCGGCTTTCTCATTGGCTTGCTCACTGCCAGTCTAAACAGAAGTTTGTCTGGGTCCCTGAGAGCCTCAACTCTCCCTTCCCAAGCAGAGAGGACACTTGTTGCCCCAACCCAGTGGTCGGCAAACTCATCAGTCAACAGAGCCAAATACCACCAGTACGACGACTGAAATTTCTTTTGAGAGCCCAATTTTTTAAACTTAAACTTCTTCTAACGCCACTTCTTCAAAATAGACTTGCCCAGGCCGTGGTCTTTTGTGGAAGAGCCACACTCAAGCGGCCAAAGAGTTGCCTGTGGCTCGCAAGCTGCGGTTTGCCGGCCGCGGCCCCAACCCAAATGGCCAAAAGGGCAACGACAGTTCAGACCTCCCCCCTCTGCACCTGCAGCCTGGGCGCCGCGGGGTGCAGTGAGCTCACAGCCAACCCGGAGCGGGGTGGCCCGGAGCCGGCACCCCTGGATGGTGCACGCCCGGGGAAGGGCCGGGAGGGGCCGAGCCTCGGGATGCGTGGTGGCTCGGGCGGCAGGTAAGCTCTGGCCGGCCCTGGCCCGGGTAGTCGCAGGTGAGTAAGAATTTCTGTGGAATTGCCTGAGGAAAAGCTCCCTCTAGGGCGTGAGGCAGGGCTGCAGGGGACTCACTGCATTCGGCTTGTTCAGAGCTATATATATATATATGGCTGGTTTTCCCCATAATTTCGCTAGACCTGCAGATCTCAAAATTATCCTGGAAACCATGTCTCAGAGGCTGATTCGGCATGTCACGGTCAGCCTCTCCTTCACCCTAACGTGGCTGGCCCCGATGGTGTGGCTCAGTGGCCGGGCACCGACCTATACGGACCAGGAGGTCCCCATTTGATTCCCCGTCAAGGCTGCAGGCTCATTCCCCAGTGTGGGCTATGCGAAGGCAGCCCATCAACGATTTTCTCTCATCGCCGATGTTTCTCTCTCTCTCTCCCTCACCCTTCCTCTCTAAAATAAAAACATATATATATATATATATATATATATATATATATATATTTGTTTTAAAAAAACCAAAAACAGCAACAGCACACACACACAAAAAAATCACTAACGTGGCTGAAATGAGAATCCATTGATGGTTCTAAAGTAACTTTCCTGAGCACAATTAGAAATAGCTGGCTATAATGTTAGGCAAAACGAATGGAAAATGTATTGGTCTCTCTAAGGTTCAAAAAGAGGATTTTAGATAAATACTTCAACTATGATGTCATTGAGGTATCAACCCAGTTCTCTGAGGATTAAAAATGCCCATCCTGCCCGGCCAGTGTAGGTCAGTGGTTGAGTGTCGATTCATGCACAAACTGATCGGGGCATGCGCCCGGGATGGGGCCTTGAAAGCCAGTAGGGAGCATATAGGAGGCAACTGATCGATATTTCTTTGTGGTTAATGTTTCTATCTTTCCTTTTCCCTTCTTCTCTCTAAAAATCAATAAAAACCTATTTTTAAAAATTTCTGTCCTAATTTCATTTTATTTTTTTAAATTCTCACCAACTTCAATGTGACATAGAAATATCAATTGGTTGAGACATGCATGTAATACTTCAGACAATAAAAACAAATCGATTGGTTGCTTCCCACATGTACCAAAATGGGAGTGGGTGGGGGAGCAGGGCAGGGATACGACCTGCAATCCAAGGTACATGCCCTTCACCAGGAATCAAACCCGGTGCGTAGGCTGGTGCTCTAACCACTGGACCATGCTGGCCAGGGCTGTCCTAGTTTTAAAAGGGGGATGGTCATTTGGAACTTGACCTGTCATGGAATTTACAATATAAATTGTGAATGCTTCCAGAGAAAATTTGGATTCAGCTGGCCTTTTATAAGCTAGTGAGTTTTTCTAATGGTCAAACGGTTTCTTCTTGTGTCTGTTCACGGTGTGAATGTGAAATAATTTTCTACCTTGGATGGTATTGTTAAAAGTTAATTCAAAGGTGAGGGCTTGTAAGATTTGGATATTCTAAAAGTCTCAGAAATATAGAAGCTAACTCAAATGCTTTTCAAGTTCATGTGATCTAAGATTAATCCTTAGTAAATAAAAGCTACTTTAAGTTTGTTGGTTCAAGTAAAACAGACATTTTTTGTTCAGTTTTTTAAAAAAATAATTCTATTTTAGTAATTGAATTTTAGGTCTATGAATAATGTTTCTAGAGGTTATAAAATGTTTACACCAAAAGATGCTAATTGCTTATTTAGTTTTTATTAGAAATTGAGTTTTTGTTGTTGTTGTTTTTTTTTTGGCTATAATTGCTTTTTTAATCATTCAAATTTCATGAACATGTAAGTGACCCCAAAATAAAGACCAGTTTGTAAAACTGGGCCATTTTAATGTCCTTTACAATAGAATAAATAATTATCTTGATGATGACAGACATGTAAGCTATTTGATAGCATTCAGAAGCATCACAGTAAAGAAGTTTTCCTAATTGGTGCAGTCTTTAACAATTAACAGAGTTACTTGAATGAAACTGCTGTCAAACCAGGGAGACTGCATTTATGCACCATCATTTTCAGGACTGTTGGTAACCTGGGCTTATTTTCCCCAAATAACCTTGCCTTCTAGTGTCACAAGACCCAACTCATTCACGCTCACCTCAATGACAGCAACCTTGATAATAACACCCAAAATTATATAAAGTGGGGAGTAGGGATTCTTCTTTAGACCATGTATTGGCAAGCAAAGGGTAGCTTTCAGATCAGGATGTGTTACATAGGCCTTCTTGAAACCTAAGTCCATTGACCTAATGAATCTTTCATATTTAGGTGGTTTTCGAGTAAAGTTATCTCCAACAAAGCAGACATTAGTAACCATCTTCTTCCATGCTTTTTTCTTTCTCTTTCCTATTTGAATAACTTTTTAAATATATATATATTTTATTGAGTTTTTACAGAAAGGAAGGGAGAAGGATAGAGAGTTAGAAACATTGATGAGAGAGAACCATAGATCAACTGCCTCCTGCACAGCCCCTTCTGAGGATATGCCCACAACCAAGGCACATGCCCTTGACTGGAATCGAACCTGGGACCTTTCAGTCCACAGGCCTACACTCTATCCACTGAGCCAAACCGGTTTCGGCTCAAATAACTTTTAATACCTCTCTTTCTCCCTGGGCATGAACTTTGGGCAGAAGGACTTCCCATTTTCCCACTTTCTCTTTTCATTTTTATTTAATCACTAGTGGCATGGTGCATGAAATTTGTGCATGGAAGGGGTTTCCCTCAGCCCAGCCTGCACCTGCTCCAATCAGGGACTCCTTCAGGGATGTGTGACTGTTGGCAGTAGGATATCCTTCTCGCAATCTAGGAACACTGGCTCCTAACTGCTCATGGCCTGCCTGACTGATCGCCCCTAACCCCTCTGCCTGCCTGGGTGATCATCCCTAACCACCTCTGCCTACCTGCCTGATCACCCCTAAGTACTCCCCTGCTGGCCTGATAGCTCCTAACTGCCTCTGCCTTGCTCCACACTTGGGACCCAGGCTTCCCACCCTCTGGCCAGCTATAGGCACCCAGGACCTGGGCCAGCTTCACTCATGCCAGCTGCAGCCACAGGCACCCACAGGCACCCAGGACCACAGGGCATGCTGCCTAACCCTAGGGTCAGAAAGCGCCCCAGCCCATCTATGTGCCTGCCTGGCCGAGTCCCACTACTCTGACTGCCGTGGCTTAAAGAACTTTGCCTTATATGTTCTCCTCAGCCTCCTGGCGTGAGCTGAGAAACTGGAGATGCTGCAGCCCTGCTGAGGGCGTGCCTTCCTCAGCATCTCCAGAAGCGGGGCGTGCCTTCCTCAGCATCTCCAGAAGCGGGGTTGGAAGGCTCCCGGCTCTGATCCTGGCCTGAGGAGGCGGGGAGCCGCGAAGTGTGCGTGGTGCTTGGGGAAAGCGTGACCTTACTAGACTCACACACACTGCCACTGACAATGGCATGAGGTCATGGAGACTGAGGAGCATAGAAATGCATCCAGAACTGGAGGGTCCCGCACCAACCCAGCAGGTGTGCTATTGGGCACCTCTCCAATAGCACACCTCGCAGACAGCATGCCCCGCAACCCCAGGCAGGCCTCCCGCAGCCGTCCCGCCCCTTCGCATGGCCCCCACCTGGAGAGCACACGCAGGCTGCGCCGCTGCCACAGCCGCCTCCTTCCGGCCCACGGTGCCTGCTCAGTCCCGCCCCTCCACGGGGCCCGGCCTGGGGAGTGCACGCTGCACCACGGCCAGGCCCCCCACAGGCCTCGCCGACCTCGCCTCCTGTCCTGCTGGCCATGCCACCGGCTCCTGATTGGCTGGTAGCATAGCCAACCAGGAGCCAAGGTACAGTCAAATTTGTATGTTACTCTTTTATTAGATAGGATATTGGAAATTACTTTAGCTCAGGACTGTCCCTCTCTGTCCAGCAGACACGCAGGTACTGCTCCTTGTGGAGACTTCTCATCATCCTTTTGTCTGGTGTTTTGTTTTTCATGCGTCTTGATAGTCTTTTTCATTCGGTGCTGTTTATGGCAGAGCTTAGCTGTCAGACCAGTGATCTTTTATTGCTTTCTTTGAACGTTCATGAGCCTCTGGATCCTCCTTCTTTCTCTTTTTCTCACGGTAATCCAAACAATATCCATAGAGCTTCCTTCCGGGGTAACTCAATATATTCATTTTGTGGCATGGTGATGGCTTACTAGGTCCCGTAAGAAGAAGCTCTCAATTCTCAGCGCTCAGAGTCTTGCTGGAAATTGAGTTTTAAGGGTTTAAAATCTCAGTATATGGAGGAATAACTTGGTGGTATTTCAGAAGGGTCCCTGGAATACCTCAGAATATTTGAAATTGCATGGGAAGCATCATAAAATTAGTGATAAAAACTTCTAGGGTATATTGTATGGATAAACAATGGTTGTAAGTTAACAAATAGTAGGGGCTATTGGAAACCCAAGGTGGCTATTTGGTTCTTCCCTGCTCTCTGGCTAACCAATATAACAAATTGAGATTCAGAATCTGTCATGGAAAACGAATGCTGTAGGCTTACGTATTTGACACTGCATTCCTTCCCAGGCGGCAGGACAATGGCATATATTGGGAGCAATGCATTCACCACCATTTATACATTTCTGAACACAGATTGCTGCAAATAGAAACATAAACAAGTCAAAAATATGACTTACTAAGAAAATCCTTTCATAAAATACAAAAATGTTCATTAGAGAAATAAAATGACAGTTAAAAGTCAGTGTTGAAAGGATCTTTTCCCTTAACATTTTATCCAAAATATCTCTGATGTCACTCTTATTCTTGATTTTAATGTTTGTATAATGTTCCATCGATAAAAGTGCAGTGATTTAACTTTCCTCCAATTATTAGACACCATATTGCTTCTCATTTTTCTCTTTGACAAGTATGTTATCATAGCTGCTCATTTTAACTAATAATTTATAAAAAGAAAAAAATAATATTTGAATGAGGAGAGCTGCTATCATTTAAAAAACTAATCCAGTTTGAAAGCAATGGCACCCCACCTTGGGAGGTTCTAAATTGGTTGGTTTGATATGAGACCAGGGAATTAGTAATTTTTTAAAACCTCCTCCTGACTCCTGTTTAGAACTAGAAGACCATGACTTAAAGACTGGCTATTTATCCTGGCAATTGTAGTGGACAGACTGGAAAATACAATATATCTGCTTCCTCTGCAGAATAAGTTGAAAGGATTTGGCATTGTACTCAGATTTCTATTTTTTTTTTAAAGATATCACTCAAAATAGAAACAAATAAAGCAAAAATAAAAACCAGGAAAATGTTCTTTGTCTTAAATTCGAATTCATATTCACAAGATAAAGGAGGTGTTAGCATTGAGTATTCCTCTTACGTGTGTTGCAGTGTCTCCCTCTCCAACCAGAAGGACAAGCGCACATGTTCGGCCCCACACATTTTCCTCCATTCATGCACATGGGATCACAGATGCCTTAAGGTTAAAAGTTGAAATGTCAGGTCTTAAAGAGCAATAACTTAGCTACTTAATGTGATTTACCTGTAGTTGGCAAATACATGTAGTAGTATCTTACTTTTTTGGCATCTCCTACCAGTGTATCCGTCGCGACAGGTGCACACATTATTTCTCACACAGTGGCCACCATTCTTACAGGGGGGGTGACAGATAGCTAAAAGAATACATGGCAGCAATCTGTGACTATTACACATTCAGTTGTTATATATTACATATTGCATCGTGTGGTTATTATCTGTGGGGCCATAAGGCAGAGAGATGTGCTATTAAAGTAAAAGATCACAACTGCGAGTACTAAAATCACCCCTTCTAAATCAAAATACAATTCTTAGAGCTATTAGCTGCTAGTGGGTTAGCACAGTTTGCAATATATTGAGGAATTGGTCATAAAAAATGGAGTTTTTGGTATTATAGTGCACATATTATGAACCTTATCTTTTGTTTTACCACACTTTAAGTAAAGAATGAAATGATCTGATCAAAACCAAGAAAATAAGTCAAAACCTAGCTCTGTGTAAGAATGTTCCTGTCCTGTGGAAATCAGAAAAATCTGAATAATCTGTCACATAATATTTGGAAAGTACTTGAACTTTTAAATACCTATAGAAGTAATGAATGCCAAGCTTTATATGTCACTTTTCTATGACTGTTGGGTAAAAATCTTTTAAACAACAAATCCTTGGCTTTGTTAGGAATATTTATTGGGTAGTCTTGAACATACTGTAGTATCTCTCTCTCTCTCTCTCTCTCTCTCTCTCTCTCTCTCTCTCTCTCTCTATATATATATATATATATATATATATATATATATATGATTCTGTTCTATGAAGTGCAGAATCTACTATTTATCATCTTTTATGAGAGGATTATTATATTGCTTCATGTTTCTTCCAGATATGACAATTAAATGTGGTTGTTTTAAAAATAATAATACACAGGCAATTTTAAATTTAATTTTTCCTAAATGATAAATAAATTTTAGTTTGTGTTTTAAAAATGAATGTCAAGTAATGGTAAGGGCTGTTGCTATTTTTTTATTGTGGAGAAATACTCTTATATTTTCTGCTTCTTAATCTTATATATAGGATTTAAGATTATTTCTATCCAGTTTTGATAATAGGGATGTTGCAGACTTACTTCCTATTTGAATTAGATCCATCTTAAATAGCTGCTTTATTTTCAAACACTGTAAGAAAAATTCACCTGATTTCTAATGGATTTGTAAGTAAAATTAATGTAGTGCTTTATGAATGAAACAATATAACTGAATTATTTTAACAAATGGATACTTTTCATTATTTTAGATGGAGCTTTTCCTGGTTAATGCTTGAGTCTGCTTGTTGTTGTTGTTGTTTTTAATCTTCACTTGAGGATATTCTTTCCATTGATTTTTAGAGAGAGTGGGAGGGAGGGGGAGAAATACATTGATTGTTTGCCTCTGCATGTGCCCCAGCTGGAGCCTTCACTGGCAGCCTAGGTACATGTCCTTGGCTGGAATCAAACCTGGGACACTTCAGTTCGCAGGACAACGCTCTATGCACTTAGCCAAACTGGCCAGGGCTGTTGCTATTTTTATTAGGGAAAAATAACCATATTTTCTGCTTCTTAATCTTCATACGATATAAGACTGTCTCTATTTACTGAGCCACATCAGCCGAGCTATATATAGTTTTTAGTTGTACTTCATAATTTAGAGATTTTCCTCTTTCTCAGTTAATGGTTGGCATATAAATTTTATTTTATTTTATTTTTTAAAATATTTTTTTTATTGATTTCAGAGAGAAAGGGAGAGGGAGAGAAATATAGAAACATGAATGATGAGAATCATTGATTGGCTGTCTCCTGCACGCCCCCTACTGGGAATCAAGAGCACAACCTTGGCATGTACCCTTGACTGGAATTGAACCTGGGTCCTTGCATTCTGCAGGCTGACGCTCTATCCACTGAGCAAAACCAGCTAGGGCATGCATATACATTTTAGAGAACTGCCCAGCCAGTGTGGCTCAGTGATTGAGCCTCTACCTATGAACCAGGAGGTAATGGTTCTATTCCCAGTCAGGGCACATGCCTAGGTTGTGGGTTCAATCCCCAGTAAGGGGCCTGCAGGAGGCAGTCAGTCAATGATATCTCTCATCATTGATGCTTCTTTCTCTCCCTCTCCTTACTCTCTGAAATCAATAAAAATATATTCTAAAAATTTTTAGAAAATAAAATTAAAGAGTAGTATAAGAGATGTAAGCTTTTCATTTCCTTTCTTACATTCTCCACTCAACATTATACCTATAACTCATAAACATGGGCTTCAACACAGTCTTCTAATTTTCAAGATTTGCCTTAACTTTGTCTTTACTTTCTTCTCTTTTGCTATTTGTTTTCTTATAGGAAATTTGAATTATAGGAACTCATTTCCAATGTGCACCTATCTAGTATTAAAATTATGCTCTTTTTCTCTGCTTAAATTGCCACCTAATACTTCTAGCCAACATCCAAATAAAAAACTTGAGTAAAATCAGTGTAACAGGACAAAAAAGTATACATTTTAGGAATTAAGTTATGACATGTTCTGACATGCTTTTACTAAAAAATCTACCCTACACTTTGCATTAGCTAAAAAAAAAATGAAGATCAGAAGATGCATTTTAAATTTCATTTATTGACATTAATTCATGTCTACACTGACTACTCCAGGCATGCCCACTATTCTGAAAAACCATCAGCATTAACATTATGAGAGAAAATATTAAAATAAAAGGCCATAAAGGGTAAATGATGCATATTTATGTTCACATATCACCTTGCATAGTGCTGTGCACATCTGGCTCTTCATAAATGTTTAATAAAACTAAAGTCAAGAGAGATCATGAGATAAAAGTGAACATTAAATTGAGCAAAAGTCAAACGTTTTTGCTGTGAAGGTAACAAAATAACACCATTTCATTATAATAGACTGCAAGAAAACTTTGCTTATTTGTTTTACACCTTGGTTCTGTAAAACTGCGCAGACAACTGCCATAGTTGTGAGCCTAAGATATGCTGAATAAATATAATCGTTGTTCATCATAACTCTGATACATTTCTATGAAGTGGTCCTTTGGTGTCCAAACTTACAATATCATAAGAAATAGAGAGAGGAAAAAAACGAAATAGCATCTTCCTTTGGAACTTGTCTCTTTGTATTTACTCAGATCTCTGTTTATGTCTTACTTCCCCTTAGCCTTTTTATTTATAAAGAAAGAATAATTACCATTCTGACACTGTGCACCAAAGAATCCACTTGGACAGCGGCAAGTGTTTGGCTTATTACAGGAACCACCATTGAGGCAAACAGGGTCACACAAAGCTAATGAACAGCAGGGAGGAGAGAGACCATAAAAGTTTTATTATTTTTTAAAAAATGGAAGCTGCATGGAAGTGAAAAATAGTGCATAATGAAATGTTTCATTTTTACTGCACATTAAACCCATAACTTATAATTAGTTATAATTTGCCAAATGTAAGAGGAATAAAATAACTGGGCAATAGTTTTAAAAGTCTGTTCATCAAGCTTGCAAATAGTACCAAGCTAAGACTGTGGAGACTGTGGTTAGAATTCAGAATGCCCTTGTTAAGCTGAAAGGATGACTGGAAGTTAGGAGAAGGCAATTCCAAAGCTCAAACAGGATAAATAGTTTGTAATTTTCTCAAGTACAAGAGACCATGTGGACCTCTAAATCTCCTCAATTGATAAGGAACACTGCACTCAAGTCCTAGCCCACTAAAAAACAATCTTCATTTTTGCTTCTTTACCTTTGCTTATTTTAAAAGGTACCCCCAATTACCTTTTTCTTTTAAAAAATTAATTTATTGGGTTCATAACATATTCGTATACATTTCAAGTGCATGATTTTGTAATACAACATCTGAATACTGCATTGTGTGCTCACCACCCAAAGTTTAGTCTCCTCCCATCACCATATACTGGACACCCTTTACTTCCTCATTCTTCCCCAACCTCCTTCGCCTCTGGTAACCACCATTCTGTTGTCTGTATCTGCAAGTTTGTTTATTTTGTTTGTTCATTTGTTGCTTTTTGTTTTATATCCCACATATGAGTGAAACCGTTTTCCCTCCAAACTGACTTGCCAAAATTAATATTCCTCTTTTCTGCTTCTAAGAAACTGTACATTAATCACATAATTTATTATAATTCAACTTGTTTCAGTTAATAATGCAATCTTGTTCTCCTTCACTAATGATATGCTCCTTAAAAGCAGGGCAAAATCAAATTAATCTTTGTTTTCCCTTTGCATTATGCTTCACACATAGTTGGCAAGCTACAAATGTTGAATTAAATCTATGTTGAAAAAAGTCATTAAAATACAATGTATTAGATTAAACATAGATAATTGCAAACACTGCTGCCAAGAAGTAAGCCTGATTTGGTGATAAATGAATTCATTTGATGGTGCCCACTTCACTCAAAATTGCTTGAATGTCTAATGAAATAGAATGTCTGTGATTTAAAAAAAATCCCACAACACGTTGAGGTCTAAAAGATGCAACACAGATACGTCTCTCCCCACCGTGAGGCAAGTAGATGGAAAAAATATAAAAGCAAAAATAAAAAAAAGTGTTGGTCAGGTTGGATGGCAATAAAGCTATTAAACAGTCTATGGTTTAATAGAAAAAGAAGGAAGATGATAGGTTTTTAAAATATCTCTGAAATAAAAACTTCATACCAATCTTGTTAGGTTAGTTTTATGTTTTGAGGTGCAAGTCTTTAGGATATTGAGGCATTTAAATTTTTTTAACTGACATTTATTGAAAATATTTTTCATTTCACCTGTATTGCAGGTGGGTCCATACCAGCCAGGCTTGCATTGGCAAACATCTGGTGTAAGGCATTCACCTCCATTTTCACAGTGCTTGTTACAGACCACTAAGATCATAGGACACACATAAAAAAAAAGTAGATTAGGCTTAGAATTGGTCATATTATTGATTATTACCTGGTTAGCTCATAACTGCCTATTACATCTTTAATGAATAAGATCAGAAAGAAAGATAAAAATAATTTTTCCTTTGGCTTCACAAGGTCTCCATTTCTCACATCAAGTTATGTTAATTTTACTTATTTTGCTAATAGATATGGGAAAAGAAGGAAACCATGGAGCTGAATGATAAACAAGAAATAGCCATTTGGAGAAATTATTACTTATTAATGATAGTAATCACAGGCATAAATTAAATGTGGTAAATTTATATGTAATTCAATAAACTGAATTCCTGTCATCTAAAAAAAAAAAAAAATGGAGAAACGGTCATAAATAAGGCCAAAAAAAGTTGCTTCTAAGAAACTTTTAATTTAGTTTTGGCACCCAACACTGTCAGTGGTATGCTAAATGGTAACTGTCATAATAAATCACAAATGTGTGATTATTCCATGGGGTTTGGGTTTATATCAATTAGCACTAAAACCATCAACTATTCAAAGGAGTAGTCCTATCTAATAAAAGGGTAATATGCAAATTAACCATTACTTCATCACAAAGATGGTGTCTCCCATAGTTACAAGATGGCAGCGCTCAGTCCTCTTAGCCCTGCCGGAGTCCCCCAGTTCTGGGGGTATGGGAGGGGGGACGGTGCGGTCGCTGAGAGTGGGCAATGTGAACAGCCTGGCAGATTGCTTGCTTTATCGCCACGGTGACAAGGCAAGCGTTCCGCACCCGGCTACAGATGGGCCTCTAGGCTGCGGGGAGCCTCTGGGCAGTCGCACGGAGCAGCCAGGCCCCGCAAAGAGCTACTGGTGCATGGATTCATGCGCATGACTACTAGTTTTGCTATACGAGTCCACAAGAGCTTCGCTTACTTGTTTTGCACCTTGGTCCCACAAAACCATAAGGACAAGTACAGAGGTTTCCAGCCAAGCAGGTGCCACCATGTTGACAAGGTGGGCTGCAATATTCTGCAGACACAGATTATGTTGTTAAGTCAGTTCGAGATTTTTAAAAAGTCAGTTTTTTGTTTATAAAGTACAGCTACAATAAAAGCTTTTTGTAAGAGCAAATTATAATAAGATTAGTTATCGTTTACTATGAAATGTGGTTCTGTGGGATTCACTATGAGTTTGCACTCTAAAAACACCCACAAATCCCTGGCATGTCTTGGTTTATAAAACTTATGATTAACTGGTATAACTAAGATTACATGATCTTAGCTTTCTTCTGGAAAGTGATACTTGGACATATGCATTCTAGCTTTCAAGTAGAACACTTTTATATTTCCATAATTATTTTCATATGCTATTGATCTTGACTCTTTCTGTTGCTTTATTCTAGATTTAGTTTAATTGGTTAATTTGTACCTTGTTATGAAAGCATTTAATATGGCTCTGTTTTATTAATAATTACATTGCCATCTATCAACATCTGTTATTTTTTAAATAACAAATTTGTTTTTTAAAATTATCCACATTAGGAATATCATTTTCTAAACTCTCTACTTAAGATTTCCATTAAGACAATAAAATTGGCTGAAACCAATTTGGCTCAGTGGATAGAGCATTGGCCTGTGGACTGAAAAGTCCCAGGTTCGATTCCTGTCAAGGGGATGTACCTTGGTTGCAGGCACATCCCCGGTGGGGACTGTGCAGGAGGCAGCTGTGGTCAATGTTTCTATCTCATCGATGTTTCTAACTTTCTATTACTCTCCTTTCTGCTCTGTAATAAATCAATAAAATATATTTTAAAAACGACAATAAAATTGTATGGCAATAAACATGCTTCTATTTCTTTATTTTTAAAAATATATTTGTATTGATTTCAGAGAGGAAGGAAAAGGGAGAGATAAAAACATCAATGATGAGAGGGGATCATTGATTGGCTACTTCCTATAGGTCCCACACTTGGAATTGAGCCCAGGGCCTACAACCTGGGCATGTACCCTGGTGGGAAATCGAACTGTGATCTTCTGGTTCATAAGTTGATGCTCAACCACTGAGCCATGTTGGCCAGTCTATGTAGACATGTTTCTAAAAATCACTGTTTTGATTTATTCTTACTACCGGATATCTTCTAATTATTTAGTATTTCACAGTTCTTTGAAACTATATTTGACAAGTCCTTCAATAATCAGATGGCCTGTGTTTGAAGGTAAAATATTTGTAGGGCTCTGATAACTTATCACTAAATCTCAAAAAATTATTTCTGAAGATAATTTTACCAAGGACAAATAAGCTCTTTAGTTTTCTTATTTTAGAAATTTAATTTTTAAAATCTTCAAATAAATGATTTTAAATAAATGTTAAAAACTTAGACTCCCTCACAAGCATTAATGAATATATTAATATGTATACAAAAAAACTATCCTTAAAAATTTGATTTATTATTCAATTTTTAATTTGAATGATTACCTTCTTCACAAGTTGCTCCACCATGTCCTGGAGTACAGACACAAATGTTAGGTCTAATACATTTTCCATGGTTTTTGCAATGAGGATGACATATAGCTGTATAAAATAAGGCTCATGCTTAGAAATATCAATTATAAATTAAATTAATTATGCAAACTAATAAGTGCTATACCTACCAGTTTGGCAGTTAGAGCCAGTGTAACCAGGTTTACATTTACATATGTTTGGGGCAACACACTCCCTCCCTTTTCCACATGGGTATCTACAAATGGCTGCAAAAAATGAAGGGTAAAATGTTGATACAGTATGTACATATTGCTTACAGACTTAGTCAGAAAACCAAAATTATCTGAAATTTGACTAATTTGATACTATTACTAAACAATAATCACTACATTTATTCATGAAATTTTTCCCCCCTTATATTTGTTTTACTACTGGAATACCTGAAGGTAAGAAAGAAAAACCATATGGGTAATCTCTCCCATAGTAAAATCTGTTAGAGATGGTGACTAACCATAAATGGGATTACAATCTTTTCCAGAGGGCAATGAAATGTCAAGTACTAATCAGGTAAATGTTGGTGAAACGCAAGGATAATTAGAATTTCAAAGAGCAAGATGCCAGGAACACATCATAAGGCTATAGGTTTGTATTCCTTAAGCTTCTATAACTACCTGCTATATTCTGATTAGAAATTTAACACTTTTGAGGACTGAATGCATGAGGTTGTTTTGTTTGATTTATCAACTAGAAGCCCGGTGCATGGGGGATAAGGGAGGGCTGCTGTCCCTCAGCCCAGCCTGAACCCTCTCCAATCTGGACCTCTTGAGAAATGTCCGACCACCTGTATAGGATCGGGCCTAAAACAGGCAGTCAGACATCCCTCTCACAATGCAGGCTCCCAACCACTTGCCTGCCTCTGCTTGATTGCCCTTAACTGTTTCTGCTGGCCAGCCTGATCACCCTCTAACCACTTCTCTGCCAACCTGATTGACACCTAACTGCTCCGTGGCCAGCCCGATTGCTCCTAACTGCCCTCCCATGCCAGCCTAGTTACCCCAACTGCCCTCCTCTGCCAGTCTGGTCACTCCTAACTGTCCTCCCCTGCAGGCCTGGTCACCCCCAATTGCCCTCCCCTGCTGCGCTGGTCACCCCTAACTGCCCTCCCCTGCAGACCTGGGTCCCCCCAACTGCCTTCCCTTTCTGGTCTGGTCTCCCCCAACTGCCCTCCTCTGCTGGCCCAGTAACCCCTAACTGTTCTCCCTGCTGGCCTAATCACCCACAACTGCCCTCCTCTGCAGACCTGGTCTCCTTCAACTGCCCTGGTCTCCAGCCGGTCACCCCTAATTGCCCTTCCTGCTGACCTGGTCCCTCCCAGCTGTCCTCCCCTGTAGGCCTGGTGCCCCCCCAACTGCCTTTCCCTGCATGCCTGGTCCGCCCTCCCTCAACTGTCCTCCTCTGCAGTCCTGGTCCCCCTAATTGCCTTCCCATGCAGGCCTGGTCACCCCTAACTGCCCTCCCTACTGGCCTGATTGCCCACAACTGCCCTCCCCTGCAGGCCTGTTCCCCCCCAACTACCCTCCCTTACTGGCCTGTTCTCTCCCAACTGCACTACTCTGCTGGCCTGGTCACCCCCAACTGCCCACAACTGCCCTCCCTTCCCAGTCATCTTGTGGCAGTCATCTTATGTCCACATTAGGGCAGCCATCTTATGTCTTGGAGTGATAGTCAATTTGCATATTACTCTTTCATTAGATAAGATAACAATTTTTATATAAACATTAAGTATTGAAGATTATTTTGTAAAATATATTTCTATTGATTTCAGAGAGGAAGGGAGACAGAGAGAGAGAAAAACATCAATGATGAAAGAGAATTATTGACCGGTTGCCTCCCGCATATCCCCCACTGGGGATCGAACCTGCAACCCAGGCATCTGCCCTTGACCGGAACTGAACCTTGGACCCTTCAATCCACAGACTGATGCTCTGTCTACTGAACCAAACCAGCCAAGGCTGAAGATTATTATTATCATTATTCTTGCAGAAAAAAAAAAAAAGAAATCCTCCAGGGAATACTGAGAACAAAGGAATACTCCAACATTGCTATTGTTTAAGTAGGTCTCAAATCAAAACTAAACAATAACAAAAAATAGCTTCTATGTTGTCAAAGCCAAAAATTTGATTTGCGTCAGAGAACAGAATGCTGATAATTGTGAAAAGAAGTAAACACTTACTTTTTTTTCAAAATTAATATGATGCCCAATTTGCTTTATTCTCAAGAGCTGTAGGAATTACAGAGAAACCTCATTTATGCAAATAAGCAAATATTTCAGAGGTAGTAAGTTAAAGGGCTAAATGTATACTGTGAGCTGAAAAGAACCTAGACCACAATGTTATTCACATCCTTATTTTACCTATTAGCTACTTAATTCCAGGAAAACCAGTTAGCCCTCTAAGGCTCTGCTTTCTCATCTGTATAATCCACAAAGACCCCCAATTTGTGGGGGGCCTTGTGGATTATATGACAAAATTGATACAGAATGTTTCCATAAACCACAGTAGGTACTCAATAAATACATTTATATTATATAGTTATAATTTTATTTAATATTAACTATTTAAAAAATAACTCAGAAATGCCCATGTTAATTTTTTGGAAAATGAAAAAGAATACAGTCAAATAAGTAAAATAAGTAGAAATTATTGAAGTAAATGGACTAAATAGAGATTAATAAATGGAAAGCATATCTTCTTAACTACTTGAATGTGAACTCGATGGTTTTCTTTGAAGAGTTTTCATACTACCTCTACAATTGATACCATCTCCATAATATCCCAGGGGGCAGCGTCCACATCGGAAGTGACCATCGGTGGTTGCCACACAGGAAACAACCCAGAAAGCAAGGTGATTCTGCACAAGCTGATATTTTGGTTGACTCGGGTTTCTCTGGCAAAATAGTGATGGCTCTACTAACTGATGCTGCAAACCCATCCTTGTGGCGTGCGTAACCTTGGGCAGAAGTGATAGCTTGATAGTTATAGCCTCCTGCCTCTGTTCGGACGGTGCCCTGGGTAATGTCCTTTACTTCGTCTTGGGAGCGGTTGAGGTTAATGCGTATAGAACTACGATTGTCCATAGGAACTTCTAGTTCCCCCAGACTGAGATTTGTATTCAGAGTCTGAGCCGCATGTTTAAAACCTGATACCTGATGAGAAATTGCCTTTGAACTATTCATTCGAGTTGTATCTGATTTTAATGAGAAGTACGAGATGTTGCTGGTTTTGGTAGTAACTGGACTATGGGTAAAACTTGCACCAGTTAGTAAATGCTCTGTTGATGGTGACTGAGAATTTGTATCTAAACAACCGGGGGAAAAAATGTTAGTCAATAATATTTATTAAGGCTCTACTCTACCCACAATATCATATATTAAGTAATTCATTTATTCATTTAATACCTATTGCATGGAAACACTGTATGAGGAGCCGTGCAGTAATGAGGAATCATCCCACAACTCCTGCTTTCAATAGACTTATAATCTTTTTTAATACATAGTATAACAATTAGAGGACAATAACTAATAATTTTATTAAGAGTAAGAAATAGTCAGCAAATATTTAGTTACCTAATACACAATGGGCTCAACGCAAAAGAAAGCCCAGCTCCATCCCTGAGAAACTCAGTGCTGTTAAGAATATAGGCATGTGAGTAACTCATTTTAATGATCTGTGGTCATTACTATAAAAGTGACAGCTATGGAACCTATAAGAGCATAGAAGAGTGGACAACTTATTTTGCCTGGAAAGTAAGGAAAGGAAATGAATGCTTATAGAAAAATCAATTGATAATTATATAAATGCTGTTTTGTATGAGAGGCAAAGAAGAACTGTGGCTCTAGTCATTTTATCAATGTGACAAAACAGGATTTTATATCCTCATCTTTATTGATTGCTCAAGTAGGAATTAAACAGTTTAGTGTGTGTGTTCTTTCTAAGGGTGGATCGTCATTTTTCTCTCTTCTAAGGTACTTTATTTTCCTTATCTAGTAACTCTTTTTAAAAGTTTCTTTGGTATGAAAAATATAACATTTTAGAATATGGGTAATTTTAAGCAGTGATTAGTCATGTTTCTCTTTTATCTTTTCTACTGTCTATTTAGGGTTGATTTTTGCAGTGTCTTTAGGCGCAGCAACTTCTCAAACCCCTTACAATATGAAAAAAGAGGGAATCAAATAAAAAACAGAAAAAGACATAAGAAAACAAATCATAAGCAGCAATAGAAAATAATTATAATATAATTGTTAAACAGAAACAAGGGCAATGAAATATTTTGGTAATTTTGAGGACTTCAGAAAACAGAAATTATAGGGTTTCAGACTAATACAAAAACAAGAGTGTACCAAATATAGCCCAAAACAAAAATAAGAATGAAGTAGTTATCACAATACAAAGAACAAGAGTACCCTGAATCAATCCTCAGGTGAACTGACAAAAAACCTAAGACAAGTTAGTGTCCTCTTATCCTGTCTATGCCCTGAAGTCTGCTTCTTCCCACCCCACACTGCTTCATATGAATCATCTTCTTAGGAGAGTTTCTGGTATTGAATTGAAGGAAGAAGTAGAGAAGAATTGGAATTAATTTCAGATTATAAAAAATATAGCAGAAGAAATGAAGGAAGGAGTATATATTAGCAAATTCACATGAATAAAATGTATTGTTTTCTTTTGAAATTTAATATAATAAAATCTTAGCATTCATGTTAAAGTATGCGTCAGAAATATTGAAAAATTACAAAATAGAATTGTGAGGGTCTATTTACTTTAACAATATTAAAGTGTATTATAAAGGCATACTAATCAAAATAATGCATTATTGGCATAGAAAAAGACCATGAGGTAATAAAAACATAATAGAAAGCTCAGAAATATATCTCAATGTATATTTGAATTTAATATAAAATGATATTAAAGTGCAGTGTGAAAGTATGGCTTATTTTAATAAATGATAACACATAACTGCTTATTTATTTGGAGGAAAAATATATAGGGCCTCTAACTCACACATAAATTCCAGATGGACTAAGAACTAAATGTAAAATAAAAAATAATATAAATAATGAATAGATATAAGAAAATCGAAGAGATTATATGCATAATTTAGAAGTTAGGATATCCTTGGAAATGGAAGCTATAAATAAAAACTGTAATAAAAGATACCTGCATTTGACACATAAAATTTTAATATTTCTGCATAAAAAGACAACATAGATAAAAGCAAGCCACTGAGATAAAGAAGATAATTTTAAGAACATATAAAGTACTATTAAAAATCAAAAAGTCTAACAGGAATTATGAACAGAACAGGTAACAGAGAAGCAAATCTAAATGATTATATGAAAAAAACAACAGATAGATAATCTTTGTCAAGTTCTGTCCAGATAAAAACAGTGGGAAGATACAACTAAACAACTGTGAACATAAGAAAAGAGAAAAAGCAATATAGATGAGAATAATTTTAAATTATACAAGAAGACTACATGTGATTTTAAATAAGAATTTGAAATCTTGATGAAATAATGATTTTTAAATAAAATATAAATGACTAAATTGACCCAATAAGTGATAGACTATAGTTAAAGTAATAATTACCATGAAAGAAGCAGAAAATAATCTAAAGTCACTTCCCAAAATGATGTCAGAACAGATGATTTATTGGGAAACTTTTACCAAATAATCAAGGAAATAATATTTTCCAAATTGTCGCAATGCACAGAAAGAGATGAAAAGTTTATAAACATTTAATCAAAGTGGCATAATCCTATAGTAAATATTATTTATAAATATGCATAAAAATTTAAATGAAATAGCAAATCAAATGTAGCTCTGTGGTTATATAGTACTGCATTGGGATTACATAGACTTGTATATCTATCAATGTTATTTGATTACATAATTACATTAAGATACTAATAAAAAGCCGAGACTGGTTTGGCTCAGTGGATAGAGCATCGGACTGCGGACTGAAGGGTCCCGGGTTCGATTCCAGCAAGGGCACGTACCTTGGCTGCGGGCACATCCCCAGTAGGGGGCATGCAAAAGGCAGCTGATTGATGTCTCTCTCTCATCGATGTTTCTGACTTTCTATCCCTCTCCCTTCTGCTCTGTAAAAGATCAATAAAATATTTTTTAAAAAAGATACTAATAAAAATAATATAAAATAATGCTCAAATGTAATGATACATTAAAACATTTTGAATAAGTTTGTCTAAGGAAATGTTAACAGAAATCATAGCAAGTTAATAAATGAAACTGAAAAAACATGATAAAATTAAAAACCCACTCTTCATTTTAATCATTGATCAAGTATTATAAATTTGCTTCATTAGTGTCTCTTTCCTTTGTTATCTCCTCACCTTAGGTCAGAATATCTTCATGTCTTTTCCTGTATATATTTGTGATATTGGTTCAACCCTTCTTTCCATCTTCAAACGTAAACAGTTCTTTACCTGCAAGTGGTCCATCCTCCATACTGCTCTTTAAAAAAGACTTTTTTCAAATGTAAACCTTATCCTATTTCTCATAGTGTTTTAGTGATCTGGACTCTGGCTACCTCTCTAGCTTCAACCCCTGTAGCAGTCCCTCTCCTTTTAGACTTCAGGCATACCAACAGTGCCCAAGGTGTGCTGTGATATTTGTGTGTGTGACACCTCTGTACCTTTGCTCCTGCTCTTTCTTCTCTTTCCGGATCAAATTTAGCTGTAGTGACGCTGACTTTTGAAAGCTTTTTATTATCCCTCCAGGTAGACATGATTCCTACTATTCTAAGCACTTCTATCAAAAGACATAGAACACAATACTGAACTATGTGATTATATGTCATATTTCCTGCCATTATACTTAAACCCATTAAGTCAGAGTATATATGCTATATACAAAGTGGAGCAAATGTAGGTTTACAGTTGTTTGTATGGAAAATAATACAATAATTAATAATATAAGAATAAACTTTTATATACTTAACAATTGTAAACTTTTTTTTTTCAGGGAGAGTGGAAGAGAGAGGAAAAGACAGAAATACTGATGTGAGAGAATCACATCGATTGGTTGCCTCCTGCATGAGCCCCTACCAGGGCATGTGCCCTTGACTGAGAATCAAACCATGACCTGCTGGTTCCAGGGTTGATGCCCAACCACAGAGCCACACTGACCATGCAAGATGCCTACAGATTTTTAATGTGAGCAATGAGAGGAATGAGTTTGCATTTACTGAGCTAGAGACATCTGCAGTTGGAAAAGGGAAGAATGGTGGTGATAGAAGGAAAATCAGGAGTTATTGGTTTACCTGTTAATGGAATCATATATATATATATGTAATTGATTTCAGAGAAGGGAGAGGGAGAGAGAGAGAGAAACATCAATGATGAGAGAGAAGCACACCCCACTCCTGGGATCGATCCTGCAATCCAGACATGTGCCCTTGGTCCACAGGCTACACTCTATCCACTGAGCCAAACCAGCTAGAGCTGTGCTTCAGCTTTTACTCCGAATAAGATGCAACACTTTTGGAAAATTATTAATACTAGTGGCCCAGTGCACAAATTTGTGCACGTGTGGTGTCTGGCCAGACTGCCCCAATTGGGGCCAATTGGATCTGGCTGGCTGGGGGGAGGGGCTGTGGGCAGTTGGCCAGCAGGCCCTGCCCTCTGGTTGAACTCCTGGTTGAACTCCCGGTCGAAGGGAAATTTTTCATATTTGCCTTTTATCATATAGGATTAGTTAATATAATTTGTTTTTCCCCCTATGTTATCTGTACAACCCTGCTAAAATACTGATGGTAAAAAGAACAAAGATATTTTCATAATTAAATGACATTCACAATATTGCAGTTGAATAGTATTTACTTACCACGTGGACCACTGCAGTCATAGGAACCAAAGCCTGGGAGACACATGCATCCCCATTGCATACACTGCCCATTGCCACTGCATAAGTTGGGGCATTTTAATACTAAGAGAATGTCTTCAATTGATTTGCCATATTCTTCTGTGTTATATTTACCCTCTTCCAAAATTCTCCTTTCACATTCATTTTCTAAAAGGGCCACACCTGCTTCTGCCCAGCTGAGACCATCCTTTAGGAGAACATCCTTAACACACATATCTATAACACTGTCTAATCTCTTGCCAAGAAAGGCAAGACAGTGCCTTCCTATGCTGGAGTTGGCTAGAGTCCGCTGACACAGTTCCAACGTGCTGTGTTCTGTGAGGCCAGAGGGTGTAGGCCACGTGGGGACAAACTCTTGCTGGACATCCTCAGTATGGTCCTCAGGGAAAAAATAAGTAAGCTTTTTTACATCATTCTGGCTGAGACTCTGGAAAGCAAGCAAAGGAAGAAACTCATAAAAGTTTTTCCGTTTCCATCTGCTTTGTCGATGCCGCCCCCTTTCTTGACTGTGTCTGTCCCGGTTCCGTGTGTATATCCCACTGTCCAAAGCTTTTGGTACATCTTGTTTCTCATTCTTAGGATATTTTCGTAAATTTAAGTCCAGTTTGGGTAGGTTCACATGCTTTTTGTCTTGAGGAAAGAAATTTGAATTCTTTTCTTCTCCAGAGGTATGCTGGTTTATCTCTCTGACAAGAGCTTCTGAATTAATATATTTAGAAGTGACATCCAGTTCTGGTATCAAGGAAGAGAATTTGACACGTGTGAGGACTTGGCAGCCGGAGGCAATGTCTGCTTGAGAAACACGGGTCAGACGTTTAGAAGACGAGTGCAGTGAAGTGGTGTCCAAGGAGCAGCTACAATAGGGTCGTTTTCCAGGTGATGGTAGAGATATTGGCATTGTGTCGAACATGCTTTGTCCTGGCAAAATCCTTCCAGATGGAAACAGAAAAGTAATTTGATCAAAAACATCTCCCCGCCACCTCCCCCCGCCCCCACACACGCCAGGAAGGTCTTGCAAAAAAAAAAAAAAAGTATTGAGTCATCACTCATTTTAAGTCAAACATTAATTTGCTTTCTTACCTCCATTCATGAATAAAAGCAAAACAATTATTAAAAGTTTTATCAATTTTGATCCCATTTTTGTCATGGAAATCATTTTCGGGGTTTTCATCAAAGGTGCCACAAAGCCCCAAAGTGTTTTTGTAATCTACACTAGGGGCTCTGATAGTTAGACTCATGCCCCATTCACTAAGATCGGCACGGATAAATGCTCCAGAAGAAAACCAGATCTGAAATACAGAAGGAAGTCATTTAAAATAACATGCAGTCTTTAAAAAAGGACATCTAATACTTTTAACAATAAAGTTGAAAAAATAATAAATAATATTCAATGCAGATTATGAAAAAATATGTAAAAATAAATTCATTGACTCAATACAAAAGGAAAATAAAATATTGATTTTCCTTAGACTACACCTTTCCTTTTAATGCTATCTGAAAATAATGGGTTTTTGCCTTTTGCTGATTTGAAATTTGATTTCTACATTGATCCTTTTATTGAAATATTTTGTTTAAACTCTTTTAAAATAATTTAAACTAAAACAAGACACTTTGTGCAATTAAAACAGCTATTAATATTGAGTATAATGTTTACCAAGTAATGTCTCTGATAGTAATTATTTGTTCTAGACTTAGACTGATGAGTAAATGATTTACACATATAAATGTAATTCCGGAAGGATACATATTCCTAATCAGTATTCTCTTATTGCCAGTAGGCAAATAGAATCACAAGCCAAATTATAACCAGAATTGTTGCGAGGGAAGTTGGAATGAGAGAAGAGGTTTGTTGAATCATCCTAATGGCCTGTCACCTGTGATCCTCTTCAGAGAAGTCTCACCCTCCCAGATCAGGGACTTGGATGTACACATTGAGAATTTCTCTCTTCTAAAAACCATTGGAGATACACCATGTATGTCTGTTCCTCTGACTCTACTATCCCATTTATTTATTTATTTATTTATTTATTTATTTATTTATTTATTTATCTATTTACTTATCTATTTATTTATTTATTTATTTATTTATTTATATTTAAAAATTTCCATCTGTTTTGTTGATGCCACCCTGTTTCTTGACTGTTTCTATTCTGGTCCCATGTATTTTTTAGATTTAAATTCTTTAGCTTTTCTTTTTAGAAAACATGGTATTATATTAAAAGCAAGGCAATTTCATATTGCTACTCAATCTGAGGTGGCTAATGTTAGGGTCTTGGTGCATATTCTTTGAAAACCTTTCATATTTTATTAATTTCTTTTCCTGTCAATAAATACACACCTATTCCAACATTTTCATGACTACAAAGTGGTCTATTATGTGACATTGCTATATTTGGGGTTTGGCTAAATGCTTTTATTCATCACTGATTGATTGTAACTTTTCCCTCTCAAAAGGAGAGATATTACATGGGTTCTACATATCCTTCTTTTATTATGGTAAATTTTCAGAAGTAAAATTTTTTGAAAAATGACGTGCATAAGTTCAATTTACATATACATGTTATGTATTATATATATGTGTGTATATATATATCATATGTTCTCTGAAATCTTGCCAATATTGTATGAAAAATATAGGAGCTTCATTTCTTTGATTAGTAATGAAATTGAAGTTTTGAAGTTTTTTACTTATATTGGTTATTTTCACTTTTGGACATATTTATCAATTTTATTTCTTTTATGAATTGCCTGTTTATATTATTTGCTCATTTTAATTGGTATGCTGATCATATATTAGTGATGCATATTAATGACTATATAATCTTTGATGTCTCTTGATTTTCTAATCTCTTCCATGTCTACCAGCCTATTTCTGAGGCAGGACCATCTGTATTCATTTCAAAAATTAACTAGCTATTCCAAATATTTATTCTTAATTATATATTTCAAGTATGGCTAATAAATATATCATCTATTAGGCATTGCCAAAAATATTTCTATGAATCATCAACCAAGTTATAATGAAATTTTAAATAAGTAAGTTCAGTTTGACAGTTTTAACTATTGTTTTGTTGATTTGCATGTGGTACATGAAAAAAGTTTTATTCCTTATAAGATCAGTGTTACTCTAAATGTTTTTTTTGAAAATAGCACACAAAATCCTAATGTTGAAAATGATAGTTTTTAAATTAATAGAAATGCAAATAGGTTCAGAATAAACCAGAGATTGGTTTCTACAACTTTGTATACTGGTTTGAACTTTTGGAGTATAATTCATTAGTGGAGGGAAACTGCGTCTATGCACTAATATTGAATAATCTTACTAACAGTAATCACATTACACTTTTTTTTTCACTGTACAGAAGACAAAACAATACCCTTTTTATTTTTAAAACTCTGGTGAAATAAGGTTTCCATATGACATCCCATTTTAAAAAATTAATGTAAACCAACCTGCCTGTGGGTTAGTCACACTGTAGAGACTTCACCTTAGTGTGTACCGATGCCTAGAGTATTTACAAACGTTGTCTGTTAGGTAGTAAAGTTTTGTTGCAATTTTTCCAGCACATATTAAAGGGGGGATATTGGTGTTCTTGTAAAAGAATTCTTAACAAATGAATAAAGGCAATTTTCCTGAGAGAAGATTTGTTCTTGAAATATTTTTCTTTTAACAATTGGAAATATAG
Organism: Antrozous pallidus; assembly: GCA_027563665.1. Taxonomy (NCBI): domain Eukaryota; kingdom Metazoa; phylum Chordata; class Mammalia; order Chiroptera; family Vespertilionidae; genus Antrozous; species Antrozous pallidus. The sequence goes on from CM050521.1 coordinate 65,907,671, forward strand.
AAATGGGATGTAGTTGTAAAAGAAGCATAAGAATGTCTAAGTTAACATTTTTCTTTTAAATTACTTAAGTACCATTAAGTTAAAATGTTTACATTCATTATAAAAAATGTTGTTAAATCTTATGCAAATGATTTAACACTGATTGCTGCAACGCAAATTGCACTTTTTAAAAAAAATTATTGTATACATGGAAGAAAAATATCTTGTTTGCTACCTGTTTACAGATTCTGACTGACTTCAGGTCAGTCACACAATAGGAACTTTGAGAAACGCCAGTCACAGTGTATGTTAGTTACAATGCAGTCCTGCAAACTGAGCAACATTTTTGACAAGTGACCTCATGAACCGACTCAGCCTCCAAAGGTGTGTACCAAATGGCCTCAAATAGTCTTCTCCATGAATGCATGTGAAATCTGGGTGCGGAAAGGTATTAAGAAATCAGAAGAAGCACATGATTTGAGGCAATACACATAAAACCTTTCTTTTAAAATCTCAATATTCCTTAGCAGGCAAGGCCCCGGGCCTAGTCCAGGTTCCTGGAAGTGGCACAGCGGGTGCCCTGGCAGCCCCGGAGGCAGGCTGGCTGGAAGTGGCCGCAGCCAGAGAGGAGGCAGCGTGCTGTGGGCTGCACCGGCCTTCCCAGGAAGCACTCCATCTTCTCCCTGGCTCTTCTTTGTCAGGGGCTGGCTGGTAAGGCAAAACAAGCCTCTTGGGAAATGCATCTCTTTCAAAATAAAGGCACGGAAATCACACACAGAGGAATGTTCTGGCAGCATACCCGACCCAGTTTGCACAGTGTGGCACAACCACTGCAGGTCCCGAGGGCCTTCCCGCTCCTGCAGCGGCAGCAGGCTCAGGCCAAGGTAAGTGCACACCACGAATCCTGTCTCACCGAGGAGGACGTGACTTCGGCCGGTGAGGCCAGGCTGACGCCTATGTACAGCCCATCTTGACCTGAGTACTTGAGCTCGCTGTTCTCGGGGTTAGTGCTTTCTCCCGTGCCAGACATCACCGGGGCACCCACATTACACTTTTTTAAAAAGAATAAATGTACCTTGCATTATGAAGAAAATTTTGACAACAATGAAATGTTCATATCATTTTTAGGGACTTACTAAAAATATGAATTCACCAGAATAGTATAACTGAATTTAAATTCTTCTATGCAGATGTTAGTAGCAGGATAGCTTACTTTTTTTTAGTCATTTTGTCCATTTTACAGAGACAGTATTCAGGTATTCATGATTACTACAATGGATTTTTCCCTGAATATCCTTGCCATGAATTAGAAGTGATATTTTAAAATAATTACATGTTATATTATTTTATTTCATTTTATTTTATTTTTTACTTTTAACATGTTTATTATCTGAGAAAGATTGTTTATTTTTCTTGCTTTAATGGAACATATTCCATCAAATTATCCAAGGAAATCCATATAATTGTCAATTTCTTCAAGATTTTAAATATATATTTTTAAATATGTTTTAAAAGACCATAAAAAGGTAAACATCATGTCACTTTAATAACTTTCTCCCTCTCTACATAAGGAATTCAAGTACAGAAATACTTTAGTGCTGAGTTAACATTGCAAACTTCTCCCAACACGACTACATAGGTGCTTAAGGTTAAGTGAATATTGATTGCTGTGAGGATTTAAACTACTTGATGAACCAATATGACGTCACATTTAGACCAAATGTATCTGAAAAGAATATTTTCAATATATGAATATGGTATATAAGTGCGTGTGTGCATGTGTGTGTGTGTGTGTGTGTAAGTGTGTGTGTGTAAGTGTGTGTGTAAGTGTGTGTGTAAGTGTGTGTGTAAGTGTGTGTGTAAAGGTTGACTGAACCACACGGTAACAGGAAGTTAGAAGTCAGCCGTTGTTGGAAATACAGAAACATACACAGTCTTCGTGTTCAAAGTCTTCAGGGGAATTTCTTCTGTAATTTCATCCATTTGAGACTCATTCAGAAAAGCTTTAGCTTCCTGCTGCGAAGGCCAAACATCTTGGCTGCTTCATACATAAGACCTTTGTAGGTGAGTCCATTCTGCCCAAGTGGGTTTTCTAGCAGGAGGGTGCCCACTGTTCCCATTAAACACTCTTGTGGGTTTGCGTTCAGGAGCTGTAGGTTGATGTACTGACAGAGAAGAGTACTAGGGCTGTCGATCACAGCGGGAGCTGGTCCTGCACTCATGCCCAGCATCTTTCCACTAAGACTCAGCAAGTTGGTTTGGTTTTATATTTCTGTTTCCCCAAGGAAAAGCACCAGCTCTGAATTCTTCACACCAAAAATGCTAGTAACAACACTCTTTAGCTTTAGGAGGTCTAACCGAAAATCACCTTTCGGATTTCCCAGAAGCAGTACTCCACCTTGCTCACTGCCATTTGCACAAATGTGAAGACTGACATATGCTCAAGCAGGGCCAGGTATGGAGAATCCCCTAGTGAGTGTAATTTCTAGGTCAGACCCCTTTAACTGAATTTTTTCTTGAATAAGGATTTTATCTGATGTAGGGACTGGATGTGGTTTCAAGGGAGCCTTTATGGTGACAAATATGAACTCCATGTGGCTTTCAATAATGGTGCTCAGATAATTTCCTTCCGACTTGGCTGTGCAATAAACTGTTATTTCGTCAGTGGGAACCAGATTGTACTTTTTGCTAAGTTTTTGGATGCGATTGATGACTTCCCGAGCCACCCCTTCATCCACCACCTCCTGGTCAGGGGTGACATCTAAGAGAACCAAAGCCTGAGCATCCGAGTGTGCTTCAAACTGCGCTGTCTCAACTGTTGCTTGATCAAAAGTGTACAAGAGGCGAATGTCATCTTCATGCAATTCATGGCCTTCCACAACAATGGTCCCACGCTTCTGGAACTGCTCCAGCTCCTCACTGCTCAGCTGTCTGATGGATGTCATCATTCACTGCCTTGAAGGCTCCCTTCAGCCGCTTCCTCAGGATCATGTGATCTGGCTCTGCCCTTAGGCGAATACCGTACTTGTTATCTGTAGACAGTGTAACCTTTCGAACATTCAACTCCTCAATAATATACTTCTCCAAAGATCTAATACTATCGAGAGCTTCTGGATCTTGATGGATAACGACAATTTCTTTCAAAGGATACATTACTGGAATAGTTTTGCAGTCACGAATCACCCACCCAAGTGCAATCACGGACTGCATTCTAGATACTGCACTCTCAGTTTTCTTGTCAATCAATGCCTCTTGAACACGGGGCAGCATGAGGTAGTGGATGCTGAGTGTGTCCTTGTCCAGGACAGAAACAGGGTCAATCAGCATCTTAAGATTCTGGTACATCAATTCAGTGAGAAAAGGTGTATACGGGGCCATCAGTCTGCACAGAGAAAGCAGAACACTGAACAAGGTTTCCAGAGCCTCAACACAATCCTCCATCCTGTTTTCACCCTTTAATCTTCGGCGGTTCATTCTGACATACCAATTGGTCAGAACATCAACAAACTTCACCAGGCAGGACACCACAGTATAGAGCCTATAAGCTGCCATCTTGGTCTCAAAGAAGGCAATGAGCGACTGCATGAAGGACAGGACCCACCAGTCTGTGATGTTGGCGCTTTCTTTAACCATATTCTCATTGTAGAGGAATTCCACTTTTTCCTCCTTCTGCAGCCTCAGGACATTCTGGATGAAGAAGCGACAGGCATTGTACCAAGGGAGTAATACATCCTTTAGAACATTGCGAACACCTTCCTCCTTAAAGCGGAGGTTTTCTGCTCTCACCACAGGGGTTAATCAGATACAATCTGAGGGCATCAGCACCATATTTATAGATGATGGAAAGTGGATCTGGATAATTCTTTTTTCATTTGCTCATTTTCTGGCCATCACTTACAAGGATGAGCCCATTCACAATCATATTCCTAAAAGGCGGTTGTCCAAAGAGAGCTGTGGCCAGCATCAGCAGAGTATAAAACCATTCTCTGGTTTGATCAATGCCTTCAGCAATGAAGTCTGCAGGATATGCATCATCAAACTCATTCTTATTTTCAAATGGGTAATGGACTTGGGCATAGGGCATGCTGCCACTCTCAAACCAACAGTCAAACACTTCAGAGATGCGACGCAGCAACCCCTTCCCACAGCGTGAAGGAACGGTCAGATGGCCAACGCTCTCTCTGTGAAGATCTGAGATCTTTGGTCCTGGCAGTTCAGGTTCTGCCGTTGACCCAATGCACACTAGCTCCTCGAAGTCCTCGCTGACCCACAGTGGGATGGGGGTGCCCCGGTATCCGTTTCTGGAAATTGCCCAGTCATGCGCATCTTTCAGCCAATTTCCAAACTGCTTTTCTCTCACAAACTCCAGGACCCAGTAACACAGGTCATTGCTCCTCATCAGTTGGTCCACCATGTGCTCAACCCGCACAAACCAACTGGACACCGTTTTGTAAATGAGGGGAGTATCTGACCTCCAGCAGAAATGGTTGCTATGAGTGAAGGTGCTGGCAAAAAGAAGTCGGCCTTGTTCCTTTAGCATACTGATGATATTTTTGTCAGCATCCTTCACATACTGTCCCATGAAATCCGTCACTTCTGCTGTGAAACAGCCTGAAGCATCCACAGGGCACACAGACACAGAATCTTTCTGAATGATGTTGAAGTCCATACAGACCCGATAGTCATCAGCACCAAAGTAAGGAGCTGGATGCACCACCCCAGTGCCTTCTTCCTCCCTCACGTGGTTGTCAACAAGCACTGTAAAAGCGCCATGCTCTTTCCGCTTCACAAAAGAGTCAAACAGAGGCCTGTGTTTCTTGCCTTGGGGAGAAGAACCTGGAAATCTTTCAAGGATCTCATAGTTACTCGCCAATTTGTAGAGTGCCGGTAATCTGGCTTCCATTAAAATGAATGGTTTTCCTCTGACAAGATCTTTAATCTTTACATACTGCATATCCGGATTAACACAGAGGGCAAGGTTACTAGGCAGAGTCCAGGGAGTAGTTGTCCAAGCAACCAAAGATATATTTTCATCTTCCTCCAAAGGAAAGGTAGGATCTTGAACATCCTTGTAATTCTGGTGAGATTCGAAGCTGGAAAGTGGAGTGTTACATGCAGTGGTAAAAGGCATGACTTTCACACCTTCATAAACAAGACCTTTATCATAAAGCTGTTTGAAGACCCACCAGACATATTCCATGAATTCTGGATAGAGTGTTTTATAGTCATTGTCAAAGTCAATCCATCGGCCAAGTCTGGTAACAGTAGACTCCCACTCAGTAGCATCTCTCATCACAATTGCTCGGCGCTGATTGTTGTACTCCACAATCCCCATTTTGGCTACATCCTCTGGTCCTCTGATTCCTAGTATCTTATCTATTTCATATTCCGCAGGTAAGCCGTGACAATCCCAAATCTTCTGTCAACATGAAACCCACTCTGGTGAGCATATCTGGTAACTGTATCTTTAATTGTCCCTGCGAGTATATGTCCATAGTGAGGCAGTCCAGTTGCAAAAGGAGGTCCATCACAGAAAGCTAATTTTGGCCTATGTTTTGACTGCTTTAAGCATTCTTGAAAACAATTAAATTCGGACCAGAACTGCAAGATTTTCTCTTCTTCAGCAGGAAAATTGATGTTTTCTGGAACTTGTTGAAACATTTTGTCTCCACTGGGAGACAGGGGGGAAACTCACACACGGTGCAAGGCATCCGAAATGATGCCTACAATGTTATTTTAATCATCTTGCCTTAAACCTTAAAGATTATTTCAGTATCACCTAGAAATGTAATACAGTATATATGTCTAGAGCAAAAAAATTAATCATTATTAAAAATAGTCAAGATAAAATGATTGTTTGTATTTGTAAGAATCTTCATTTTTACAAATTCAGTCTCAGAGCTAATTCATATATTTACTAAGAACTAGATTTTAAAGAAAAATCACCCCACACAAGTAAATTGGTATTTTGAAAAAGCCAGTGATGTCCATGCATGCTTTCCTTTTATAAAAATTTTTAAAAATTCTTTGTCTGTTAATCCTCACTGAAGGATATTTTTCCATTGATTTTTTTAGGGAGAGTGGAAGAGAGGAAAGACAGAAACATCCATGTGAGAGAAGCACATCCATTGGTTGCTCCCTGCATAGGGCCTGAGCTGGGGAGGAGCCTGCAACCAAGGACCAAAGTATGTGCCCTTGACCGGATTTGAACCTGGAACCCTTTGGTCTGCAGGCCTGTGCTCTATCCACTGAGCAAAACCGGCTAGGGCTATACCTTCCTTTTTAATCTTTCAGTGAATAGGACTTAAGAAATAATAAAATATGATTTTTAAAAATTCAAAGGAAACACAAACTATTAAAAAAATTAAGGAAATTACCTGCCATCAAGTGTAATTATATGTGGGTCAGTAAATGAATAGCAGTAAGCAGTTGGGACATCCTTTACTCTGACCTTGAAAGCAAAAATATTTTCAGTAAATAATATCATTAATGTCATTTATTGATATATAATAAGTTGCTTAGCAATCTGAAAATAGTTATTATTATCATATTGTTAAAAATAAAATTATTTTAAAATTAAAATAACATTTTTGAAATAAAAAGTTTTCAAGGTATGGTGATGAAATATACATATCATTTTTAAAACTTGAGTTTTGAAGGTATATTTGTGATTTTCCCACCTGGATGCTGTCTGGAGTGTAGCGGTTCCACAGGAAATTCTCGTTAACTATAGGTTCCACTATAATGTCTGTAACTCTGTTTCCATCGTGGGAGAAATCAGTTACAGCAGTGTAGTAAACAAGAGCGTGGCTACAGGCTCCATTAGCACAGGGCGACGTCTGGCGAAGGTCCACATGACAGGAAGACAGTGCCAAATTTAAACCTAGCAGGTCGTTACCTGTGTTATAAAGAAAAAATACATTACCTGTGTTATAAAGAAAAAATACATTGAGGCTTTTTCTAGGGAAATATACCAACCAAAGTATGTAATCAGTTGATTAACACAGAACATTAAAATGAGAGATTATTCTTAAATTACTTTTTCTTACTTAAAAAATATGGTTGTAGTTTTTGGCTAAATAAAACCAAGGTTGTAACTCTACCTGATCTTATAATTACCACGCACTAACCGATTGTGCCATTGGCGCTCCCTACCTGATCTTTACAAATACTTAGCCAACTTCAATATATATATACATATATGTACATGCATATTACTATTTCCAATAGTTTTTTTTTGGTGGGGGGGGGCGGGTAATCCTCACCTGAGGATATTTTTCCAATGATGTTTAGAAAGAGTGGAAGGAAGGGGGAGAGACAGAGGGAAACATCGATGTGAGAGAGACCTCAACTGCTTGCCTCCCCTACTCACCACTATGGGGGCAGGGGATTGAGCATGCAACTGAGGTTATGTGCCCTTGACCAGAATTGAACCTGGGACTCTCCAGTCAGCGATCCAATGCTCTATCTACTGAGCCAAACTGGCTAGGGTTCCAATAGGTTTTAAACCCATATGCATCTGGATAAAATTAAAAAACAATATATAAAATTCATCTTTGCTACTGTAAAAAAAATTATAATTCTAGCACCGAGTAGCACAATTTTACTTTTCTGTATAAAAACTGGGCCTCAAGTCTAGGTATGTCTTAACATTTTTTAAGGCTTGAACTGATGTTCTATCCATTGAGTGATAGCAATGATTATTAATACAAGGTTCACCAAACTTAAAAAAATAGGAAAAAAACCCAAAAGCAAATAAAGTAATTCTACATTAAATAATAAATTCTCTATCTCTTTTCGCTTCCCAAATTTTCCAATATATTCAGAACCTCAAGATGCTTCCTTATCTATGAGAAAAAAATAATGATCATTTGGAAAGAAAATGGTAGCAGAAGAGAAGGAACTCCAGGAATTTTTGTATAACTAAACACAAATGAGACATTCCTCCAGAAAATATCTGCAAAAAACGTTTGCTCACACATCTAATGATTTATTACAAATCCTTCTGAGAATCGAGGAGGAAAAAAGAAGTCATTAAAAACTCTGTTTTCTACATATTTCCAGATATGAATTATATCTGTCTAACAGGTAGGCTGCACTAGATTCAAAATTTCTGAAACAATTTTTGCCTTTATGCACTTTTTCTAGGAATATATGCTTTTTATAAACTTAACAAATAACAGAAACATCAAACTTTTAACTAGCTTCCTAAAGTGAATATGGAATATATCTGGCTTAGACATTGCCCATTTTCCTTGGTTTATGGTATAAGGGCCGAGTACTGTTCTCCTTAACCCTGTGTAAAAGCAGCATAGTCTTTGCAGAAACAAACTAGGACACTCAAACCTGTTCTTTTTTTTTTTCTTTCTGAAATTGTCTAGAATTTAAATTATTTGTTTATTTATTTATTTATTTATTTCCAATTTTTAAAAAAATCTTTATTGTTCAGTTTATCAATTACATTGTTTCCCCTTTTTATCCCCCTATAACTTCCCTCCACCCTGTACCTATCCTACCCTCCACCCTCACCTCCCCCTCCCCACTGTCCTCTCCCATTGTTGCAAGATTTTTGTCCAGTCTCTTGCTGCACTTCCCACAACCCTTTTCTCCCCAAGAATTGTCACTCCATTCCCTCTCTATGTCCATGTCTCTGTTATATTCACCAGTTTATCCTGTTCAACAGCCTATCAGTTCACTTGATTTTTATGTTCATTTGTTGATAGACATGTATTTGTTGTTCATAATTTATATTTTTACCTTTTTCTTCTTCCTCTTCTTAAAGAATATCTTTCAGCATTTCATATAATGTTGGTTTGGTGGTAATGAACTCCTTTAGCTTTTTCTTATCTGCAAAGCACTTCATCTGACCTTCAATTCTGAATGATAGCTTTGCTGGATAGAGTAATCTTGGTTGTAGATTCTTGCTGTTCATCACTTTGAATATTTCTTGCCACTCCCGTCTGGCCTGCATCGTTTCTGTTGAGAAATCCACTGACAATCGTATGGGTGCTCCCTTATAGGTAACCAACTGTTTCTCTCTTGCTGCTTTTATTATTCTCTCTTTGTCTTTTGCTCTTGGCATTTTAATTATGATGTGCCTTGGTGTGGTCCTCTTAGGGTTCCTATATATTGGGGTTCGGTGCACTTCTTGGACTCCTAAGTCAATTTCTTTCACCAGGTGTGGGAAGTTTTCAGTCACTATTTCTTCAAATAGCTTTTCATTGTCTTGCTCTCTCTCTTTTTCTGGCACCCCTATAATTTGGATGTTGGTATGCTTGACATTGTCCCAGAGGCCCCTTATACTATCTTCAATTTTTTGGATTCTTTTGGTTTCTTGCTTTTTCAGCTGAATGGATTTTACCTTTTTGTATTTCAAATCTTTAACTTGGTTCTTGGGGTGCTCCAGAGCACTTTTATGTCCTTGTATAATATTTTTTGTTTCAGTCAGTGTATGCTTAATTTCTGGTTGGTCCTTTTTCATATCCTTGAGAGTCTCCTTCATATCCTTGAGGGTCTCCTTCATTTCCTTGTAGGACTCATTCATTTCCACGTTGGTCTTGATAATTTCCTTGCAGGTCTCGTTTTTATCCTTGAGGGTCTTGTTCATTTCCTTGTAGGACTCATTCATTTCCTTTGTGGTCTTGCTTATTTCCTTATAGGCCTCAACCTTTTGTTGGAGCCTCTTGAAAAACCCTATAACCGTGGTTTTGAATTCCATGTCCAGTCGTTTTTTTTCCTCCATTTCTTTCACACCTGATTTCTTTCCATGTCTCTGCATGGTGGCTGCTTCCCTGAGTTGGTCAATTAGCTTTGTGTGGTAGACGTCCTACTAGGGACAGTGGCTCAGCCTCCCCGGTTACATGAGGTGGATATGGGCTGCACAGTCTTGCTGAAGTTAAGCTCAGTTAATCGTTGTTAGCACTTGGAGGGTTGACCTCCAGGCCAATTGTCTGTGAAGCTCAGCTGTGCTCAGGTTGGATGGGCGGAGTCTCTGGGCCAAGCAGACAGCGTTAGCTCCGCCCTATGCGGCCCTGGGGACTCTGTTCCAGGGGCAATGGCTGCCAGCACCTCTGAGAGAGAGCCGCTGCTGAGCTCCACCAGCTGCCGGGGAATTCAGACTCTTCCAAAATGAGTCTGCATGTGCAATGTCTCACCCAGGGTCGAAAACAAAGCAGTCTGACAGTTTTCCGAATGAGAGAGCGAGTCGCAGAGATCTCTCTGTGCCGTCATACAGCCGAGCTGTTTGCATGCAAGCTGCCTTCTCCACAAGCCAGCAGACCTGGCAGCACCCGAGCTTCGGCGTGCCCTCCCACTGTCCAGTTTTCACCCTGTATGATAGTGGGTTCTCTGGACTTCGCCCAGAGTTGGAGAATCAGTCCAGTGGGATGTCTTTGTCTCCCGGTTCAAGAAAACTGGCCGGTTTTCAGCCGCCCGCCCTCTCCGCGGCTCGCGCTCCAAACCTCTCTCCGTGTGAATCTTTCAACGCTGTTCACCGCCGCTCCTCCGAGTCACAGTGTCTTATTTTCACTTTTATTTGTGGAATTTTCACTCGGCGAGCTTTCTGGTTATTCTGGAAGGTATTTGTTCTTTCGTTAAGTTGTAGTATTAAAATTGTTGAGTATGACGGCAAGATAGGTGTTTTACCTATGCCGCCATCTTAGTTCTCTCCAACCTGTTCTTAATCAAAGTAGAAATGTAATGCAAACACACTTAAGGAAGTTCTTGTGAGATGCAGAATATATAGAATAAAACCCAGAAATTTTCCTCCAGGAAAAAAAAAAAGACATTTTTAATTGACAAAGAACAAGAACATGCACACTTCTAAAATGTAGGAGGACATCTAGGCTGTTTTATATCACTTCTAGCAATGCTTGACTTGTTGAAAGAACTGAGAACAGGAAAATGCAGCCTAAGGACTGTTTGTAACTGAAAGAAATCTTTGCTTAATGTAATTTTGGAAAATATCAATAACACCATCCTCTTATTATTTTGCCTCATAAACTATACCATAATTTGCACAATATGCTTTTCAGGGATACTTTGAAGTACAATTGTTTTAAGTCACCTGACACAGAGGGTTTAACCTCATAATTGCGGGATTTATTTCAAAACAGAGTGTTGCTCATGGTGCTCCTGAAATTCAAGTGAGTAACTGATTATTATCTACTAACTCCGTTTACTGTCAAGTATCTTGGGACAGGCTCCCTGACTCATTTATACCTTCACATCATCTCCTTTCCCGGGTGCACCACTCCATGAGACTCTTTCCCAGAGCATTTTTATCCTTTGTTTCTCTGGTTGAATTAGGAATAATATAGACATGAAGACAGATGCATTTTACTTGGTGTATTTACTAAATAAAATTGTATGTCTTATGGTGAAAATCTGTGCCAATAGAATTACAGTATCTCTTAAAAGTTATAGTTTAAATTGTGTATTTTTATGTGACAGTGTTATGTTTAAATTATACATTTGTTAATGTTATGGCTGTGACAGTGACATGTATGTAGTCGTGTATCGTACAATCTATATAAATAGTAATTTAAATAGAAGATGTTTTAAAAGTTCTTAAACTTAAGTAGAAGACATTTTTAAAAATCTTACACGTAAGCTTTGTTAGAGAGAGAAGTGCAAAGTGCACTATGAGATCCATGATGGACAAGCTTGAACTTTTAGCATAACATCACCCCTCGCTCATTAGATATGATTTGGAACACATTATGGAGCACTTTGTTTTCTCAATCTCTGAAAAGAAAAATACACAGGAAGATAAGGAGGAGAGGAAAAGGAAAAGGAAAAGGAAAAGGAAAAAGGAAAGGAAAAAGGAAGGGATAGAGGAGAAAGAGGGGAGGAGGAGGAGGAGGAGATTACTTCATTCCTGTTTTGTTGTTTTGTTTTGTTTTTTGAAATTTATACTTTGAGTCCAGGAAGGATAAATGTGGGTTGCAATGTGGACTTCTCTGGCAATCATAAACTTGACTCAGTGTTGTTAATATAATTTGATGTAAACATGCAACACAATGAATTATGAGCATACTTCAGTGACTTTTTCTAGAGGAAAAAAAGCATTTGTTATTACTTGAAATCTAAAATTGAATGGATTTAGTATATTACCTTGATCAACAGTCTTTAGTTTTAATGAGATTTTACATTCCTGGTCAAGCTCACTGAATTCAGGACAAACGACAGGAACTGTGCTTTCTATCCTCAACTGGTATTCTCTTCCATCTTCTGATATAGTACTCAATTCGGGTTGTAACTGGTACAAGAAAATATGTAAAGCAGTCATGTAAAAACAGGCTTTAGTTCTATGACACAATAATTTTGAAAGGTGTTTTTTCTAAACTAACAGGTAGTAATAACTTAAGCACTGGAATTTTTTAATTACACTAGATCAATTAAAACCAAACCCTTAAAAACATCAGCAACACTCAGAAAATTCCATGGAGTTGCTGTACTGCTCTGAGTCAAGTGTTTAGTTCTCCAACGCATTGTAGTCAGTTTGGAGCCTGCCTTAGTGATTCTGGTTCTGTGGTAGACACTGGAGAATGGAGGAAACAAAGATTCCTATATCCTTCCATTTGCTTGCTAATGTTTACTGACAGACTAATGGAAGAGTCTGCTTATCCTTAGGCATTAATGTTATCCCTAATATAAATTAGAAATCTAAGTATTTTTAACTCATAAAGCAAAACATCATTATCACCTGAAATATCTCAACCCTCAGCTTATTTCTCAGCTCCTGCTTTCCATGGTTGGTGCTGTTGAGTACTGAAATCTATCCTAGTTTATGGGTGAACCTTTTTTGAGGCAGGAAGTTTTCATGCTGTCTTGGTTCTTGGCTAGTTTTCATAACAGATGGTTCAGTATAGAATACTCTGTTAGCCTAGAAACAGTGTATGAGGGCCGACTGGTGTTCCTCACAATCTACTGAGTTCTCACCAAGGTAGATCCAAAGGTTCTGTGTTCCCAAGGTCTGAGCTCCACTTCCCCTTCCACTGTGACTATGTTACTCTGACAAGTTAGTTCACTCTTCTCACTCTTTTCCCTGTTGTGTATAAATTGTCTTTATTCAAGAATAGGCTTTGAACTGGTTCTGAATCCTATTCTTACAATCTATCACTTATCCGTCTTGTTCTTGAACTAGAGATGAGTCCAGCTCAAACTCCAGTACTATGGCTGAGACCTCAGAAGTTGCCCAGCACTTGCCTGTCTAGACCTCCTGGTACTGCCCACTCCTTCTACCTCTCTGGATTTCCCATAATCTGCTGGAATAGCTCATCAGTTCTTGAACCCCAGTGCTACCAGTAGTGAGCATAGACATTGCCTGCTTAGATGGTGCAATTTTTGCAGTCAATAAAGTCTAGATTTCTGGGCCAGTTCTACTCTAACCAGGCTCTAGTCACTTGATCCTGGTACCTGCCTTCCAAAATACATGCTAACTAAATACTGATATTCTAACTTTTACTTACACAATGGAATAAATTATGAGGGTAGAACTTGTGTTTATTTTAATTTGAGCTATTTCTGAAGAAAAAAGTAAGCATATTCCAACTTAGTTCATTAACAGGGGCCCTCAAAATTTGCTCTTCATTAGAATTATTGTGGTTATTATTAAAAAATACAGATTCTTGGGTCCCCACCATCAGAATATGATGAGGTCCTGTAACCAGCATCCCCAAATCACAGTATGGAAAACACAGTTCCAGAGGAATACTCTTTCTGATCCATCCCCATGGCCACATACCTTAATGCCTGCAAAAAATTCTTGACTTTCTGTAGCTAAACTTTTTACTTGTGGTTTCTCCAAGAAAAAGATAGAAGCCGTACAGAATATCTATAAATACAGTTAACAAATAATCATTTAGTAATAATATTATGGAGAAAATATGTGTAAATTATTGTTTTAAGTACTTAATTTCCATTTTTGCTAGCACATAAGAGATAATAATTTAAAAACTTGCTTAACCTTGGACATGAGCAGTAGGTAGGTATTGATGACCTGGGAGTTGGTTAGGGGCTGGGAGGAGGAGATAAAGGGGGAGAAATGGAAGATATCTATAATATTATCAACAATAAAAATATTTTTTAAAAACTTGCTTGACATTGAGAAATAATTTTATCTCTATAAAAGATTCAAACCTCAACAAATTAAAGTATTGCAGAATTTGTATATAATATATATTTAAAAGTGGATAATAAGTGATATAATCATCGAAAAAATGAAAACATTTCTAGAATAAAAGTATTATCAATTTAAGAAAAAGACATTAAGTTACAAGAGTTCATTGATAATCAGCAAATTGCTAGATTCAGATACTCATAGTTACTAAAATTTCTGACTCATCCAATTATCACTGGATTTGGCACAGGAAATTTTTTACAGAGGAAAAAAGAAAAAAAAAACAGTGCTTTATATTATGGGGCAAACACTATTTTTAGGATAGGATTTAAAAACTGAATTTTGTCGGTTAATACATTCATGCAAAGTAAGGAAAACCCAGTTACTTTTGAACATACCCTATCTCCAAGTCGAAGATTTACGCCATCCAGTTCTACAAGAGAGAACGCCTGAACGGTGGTCTCTTGTCTCAATTCCTCTTTGACATCTTGAGAAGAAAGCCTAGACCAAGCTATAATAAATCCCACAGAGTTGTTCATAGGGGAAACATCAAAAGCACACCTGCAGAAAACCCTGGACTCAATCAGCTCCACCACAATCTGGGGTCTTCCTGGAGGTGGTGGTGGCAATGAGGCAGAAAGTTGACCTGATGGGAAAAAATGCATAATTTGTAGTTGGACATCTTGAGAAAGAGAGACTGGCTTATGGGAAAAGCTCACAAAGACTGTAGCTCAGAGTTTTATATTAGAAAAGACATTTAAAAATATTCTCTAGCAATCAGCAAAATAGCACATTCTTATTTTGATCCATAATCACATAAATATTGATAGAGAAATTCTTCATCTTATCCAGCTTATATTAATGTATATTGAATATTTCTACCTAGAAAGATCAAGCTCTTGAACTGAAAAAGGTAATTTACCTTCTTTTCAGCTATTACCTTTTCTAAAAGATAGAACAAACAAAACGAGGTTTTCTATATTATAATTTTTTTAATATATTTGCTTTTTTTCTTTATTGATTAAGGTATTACATGTGTCCTTATCTCCCCATTGCTCCTCTCACTGCCCCCACTCATGCCCTCACCCCTCTGGTGTCCATGTCCATTGGTTAGGCTTATATGCATGCATACAAGTCCTTTGGTTGATCCTCTCCCCTTTACCCCCACCTCCCCTGCCTTCCCTATGAGGTTTGATGGTCTGATCAATGCCTCTGTGTCTCTAGATCTGTGTTTATTCATCAGTGTATGTTGTTCATTATATTCCACAAATGAGTGAGATCAAATGATATTTATCTTTCTCTGACTGGCTTACTTTGCTTAAGGTAACTCAAATATATATATATATATTTCAAGAAATTTGTTCACTTTATTAACATAATATAAATATATATTTTTAAAAAATCTCACATTCGGCCTACATGTTCCAGGAAAAGGTTAATATATAGCCCCGGATCAGACACAGGTGGGGGCCAGGGGATGCTGTGAGTCAGGTGCAGGTCCTGGTCCCCTGCAGGGTGCCTCAGTCATACTCTGGGCCTCTAGTGTTTTAATCATTTTTATTTCTGCACTTTTTTTTAGGAAGATGTCATACATTTAATTAGGCAATCTATTTAGAGTGTTTTGTTGTAAGGAATATTATAGCAGGAGGTTTCTTAATATTTGAAATAACTTAAAATTTTTAACTAAGGTAGAAAATAAAATTACAGATTTAAAGGTGAAGAAAAATTATGACAACCATTAACATTTTTGTTGTTTATCTTTTAAGACTTATTTCGTATAAATGCAATCATCCCTAGAAGAAAAAAAAATGAGATTTTGATGCATAATCTGATTTTAATATACCATGAATACTAATGTCAAAAATATATTCATGAATTTTAATATTTAAAATCATGAATTTATAGAATATTTTATCATTGTAAAAAATATTTAACCAACCTGCAGTTATTGGATAGTTTCAATTTTTTCAGATTATTAGAAAAATGCTTTTATAAAAATTGTGCCTGCACAATTCTTTGAATATTTCTCTAAACTAGATTTTTGGAAGTCAAATTGCTTAGGTACAAATGCATGTGGATGTTTATGATTATTGAGATAAATTGCCAGTTTTTCTCATAAAATGACTCTGCATATTATATATATATATATATATATATATATATATAGTAGGGCATGAATATCCCTGCTCTGCACCTTGCACCTTTATTAACTCAACTGCTATTTTTTAAAATCATGATAAAGTGATTTTTATTTTTGATATTCACTAAACTGAGATGTTGTCAAATATTAGCATAAATCAACATCCAAAGTAAATCACAAAACCTTAAAAGCCTGTTGAAATTATTAGTTTGTAAATAAATTATTAAAAATAAAATCTGATACTTACGAACACAGTCACCTTCAATTTCGATTTCGTCAAGGCCGCATGGCTTTAATTCTGCATCAGACACAGCTGCAAAGAGTTGAGGTTTTTATATTTATCTAATTGAGCATAAAGATATAAATATATTTGAAATGACAGATCTTCAGAGAAGTATGTTTTAATACAGACTAAAACTTATTTGTTTTATTCTTTCATAATAATTTTTTTCTCTTTTCAGGATGAGATCAAATGGAGATAATTTGGGATTATATTTTAAAGCAATTACAACTTTTATATCTTGTTTTCTAAATTTTAGCCTGGATTAAGTAATAAATCTTATTTATTTTATTATTTCATTTTTCTTTATTTTATTTTATTTTAATCTTCACCAGAGGATATTTTTCCATTGATTTTAGAAAGAATGGAAAAGAGAGGGAAAGACAAAGAGAAATGTCAATGTTAGAAAACCACATCAATTGGTTGCCTCCTGAAGGCACCCTGACCAGTGTCAGGGCCAGGGAGAAGCCTGCAGTAGGTATGTGCCCTTGACTGAAATCAAACCTGGGACCCCTTGTTTGCTGATGCTCTATCCACTGAGCCAAACTGGCTAGGGCTGGACACTCTCTTCTTTTCCATTGGTCTATTTGTGTATCTCGATGCAAACATAACACACTGTAGATTCCTGTAACTTTAGAATAAGTCTCAATCAGATAGTATAAATTAACCAACTTTTTTCTTGACAAAGTAGTTTGGGGATTATGGGTACTTTCTATTTCCATATAAATTTTGGTAGGAGCTTGTCAATTCCCACACACAAATCTTGCTGGGATATTGTTTAGGACTATTTTGGAGCTATAAATCATTTTGAAGAGAATTGAGTCTTTTAATTTCATGAACATGGTTCATTGCTCCATTATTTTAGGACTTTTATAATCTCTGTTAGCAAAATTTTATAGTTTTAACTTTATAATTCTTGTACATATTTTCCCATATTTATTGCTAAATATTTTATATGCAGGGTACCCCAAAAATGTATACACACTTTAACAGTTGATAGATTAATTGATGTTTCTTTCTTTTTAGATTTAACCCATTGGAAGTCATAATTATTCAAAGTGTGTATACATTTTTGGGGAGACATCCTGTGTTCAGTAATATTATTGATATTTTACATGACATTTCTGATTGTTTATTGCTAGTACAAAAATTATAAATTATTCTGTAGGTTGACATTTTTCTTTCAGCATTGAACTTTCAAAATAGATGATTAAATAATTTGCATTTATATTCTTTTTAATATATATATATATTATTGATTTTTTTATAGAGAGGAAGGGAGAGGGATAGAAAGCTAGACACATCGATAAGAGAGAAACGTCAATCAGCTCCCTCTTACACACCCTCTACTGGGAATGTGCCCTCAACCAAGGTACATGCCCTTGACCAGAATCGAACCTGGGACCTTTCAGTCCGCAGGCCAATGATCTATCCACAGAGCCAAACCAGTTTCAGCTGCATTTATATTCTTGAGGGATATTATTCTATACTTTTCTTCTCCTCTAATGCCTATATCTGGTTTTAGTTTCAGAATAATGTTAACCTGACAATAGTTTAGTAATTACTTCTCTTTATTTCTTTGAAAGAAATATATAAAAGTGGTATTATTTTTTTTTAATGTTTAGAAGATTTCCCAAGCCATCTATGAAAGCTTGGGGGGGGGGGTGGAATAGTAGGGTTTTATTGTTGTTTGTTTTAGTTTTAGTATTTTAGTGGGATAGATTTTAATTAGAAAAACAATTTCTTTAGTAAGTTATTACTTTTTGAGTGAGTTTTGCTTTTCTGTGTATTTCAAGAAATTTGTTCACTTTATTTAAGTTGTCAAATGTATTGGCAGAGTTCTTCACTATATTCTTTTTCATTTTAATATCTGTAGTTGTATCTCCCTTTTATTCCTGATATTGATCTTTTTTCCCCACAGATAAGATTGGCTAAAATATTAATTTTATTAAATTTCTCAAAGAACAAACTTTTGATTTTCTTTAATTTTCTGTTTTGTGTATTCTGTTTCATTGACTGTCACTCTGATCATTATTTCCTTTTGTCTGCTTACTCAGGGTCTTATGTGCTTCTTCTCCTAGTTCCTTTATGTATATAAGCTGAGTTTGTTTCTGTTTATGAACTTTCTTATTTTTCCAATATAGATGTTTGGTGGGTTTTCTTTAAATTCAATTCAAACTTTTGTGGTATTCTAACTTTTTAAAATTGGGGCCCGGATGTGATTTGTCTTGGTAAATGTTTCATGTGCACTTATAAAAATACTAGAGGCCCAGTGCACGGAATTCATGCACGGGGGCTAGGGGATGTCTCTTAGCCCAGCCTGCACCCTCTCCAATCTGGGACCCCTCGAAGTATGTCCGATTGCCCATTTAGGCCCGATCCTACTAGGACCATCAGACATCCTTTTCACAATCTAGGACTGCTGGCTCCAAACTGCTCACCTGCCTGCCTTCCTGATTGCCCCTAACCGCTTCTGCCTGCCAGCCTGATCACCTGCTAACCACTACTCTGCCAGCCTAACTGATGTTTGACTGCTCCCCTGACAGCCTATTTGCCCCCAGCTTCCCTACTCTGCCAGCCTGGTCACCCCTAACTGCCCTGCCCTGCAGGCTTGATTGCCCCAATTGCCTACTCTTGGAGGCCTGGTCCCTCCCAACTGCCCTCCCCTGATGGCCTGACCGCCCACAACTGCCCTCCCTTGCATGGCCTGGAACCTCCCAACGGCCTTCCCCTGCTGGTCATCTTGTGGTGGCCATTTTATGTCCACATGGGGACAGGATCTTTGACCACATTGGGGAAGCTCTCTTGTGTGTTGGAGTGATGGTCTATCTTCGTATTACTCTTTTATTAGATAGAATAGAGGCCTGGTGCATGGGTGGGGGCCGGCTGGTTTGCCCTGAAGAGTGTCCCAGATCAGGGTGAGGGTTCCCTTGGGGTGAGGGGCAGCCTGGGTGAGGGGCCTGTGGAGGTTTGCATGCCAGCCATGCCTCCCTGGCGACTCAAGTGGAGGCCCTGGTATCTAGGATTAATCTATGTCTACAATTGAAACTTTGTAGACTGGAGCAGAGCCAAGCCTTCTGCTCCTCTGGAGTGGCACCCATTTCTGTTTGAAACATTGTAGCCTAGAGTGGAGGCCTAGGCCGGCAATGGCAGACTGAAAGCTTGCCTTCCTCTGTTATCAGGGAAATCCAAGTCTCTGTTCTCTCCAGCTCAGTGGCTGCTGCCATTTCTGTATCTTCTATAACTGAAACTGTAACATTGAGTGGAGGCCTAGAGAGGCAGAAAGCTTGGCTTCCTCTGTTGTTGGGAAACCAAAGCCTTCCTCCTGCTCTCAGTGGCTGCAGCCATCTTGGTTGAGGTTTATTTGCATAATTTGCTCCTGATTGGCTGGTGGGCGTGGCTGTGGCAAAGGTACATTCAAATTTGAATATTAGTCTTTTATTAGATAAGATTGATGTGCTATTGTTTGTAGAATCTTCTCTAAATGTCATGTAAATCATGTTGGCTGATACTTTTTTTAGTCTCCTTTTTTGCTGTTTTTGTTTTTACATATTCAACTAGTTATTATCTGATGGGTATTGATCTCTGACACATTAACTGTAAATTTGTCTATTCTTAAACATCTATGTTTTGCTTCATGTATTTTAATTCTTTGTTTTTAGGCACATAAGAATTTATAATGGTGATGTCCTGTTGTTGAATTGACCCTTTTATCATTAGAAAATGACCCTTGATTTTCCATGTTTGTCTGGGCAGTCTGTAATTGAGCCTTATTTTTTTTTAATCCAATCTGACTTTCATTTGGGTTGTTTATCCTCAAACTCTCAGTATTAATGCCCTGTTCTCAGAGGAGGCTTTCTCTGGTAACACCTCCTTATAAATTTCATCCTTTTCTCATCTCAAGTATTCTCATTTACAGAAAATTTTAATCTGTATAGATATACCATTAATTGCAATTTGTAATTGTATGTATATTCTTTGCCACTGTTTTGCTGTGCCTGTGTTATTTGGGGTTTCCTAGTTTGAAAAATCCAACAACCACAGGATGAAAATGTTCATAAATGTTACTCATATAATTGTTATAACTTACAAGTGTTTGCCAGTTTAATAACACTGGTTTATACCAGTATGTTCCAGCATTTTCAGTTTTCTACATATGAATTTACTCTTGATTAGACCAGAGTTGTGGTCTTTGAGGAAAAATATTATTATTGTATGTTAACCTTAGTTATTGCTTGCTATTGTATGTTAATCTTTCATGCTTTCATATTGACAAACATTTTTTAGTATTTTAAGATCTTAGCAAAGAATCCTAAACAAATCTGGCCAGTTTAAACCAGAAATTTAGCTTCAGTGGAGCAATCATGGTAGATCAAATTTCTTGAGCATTGCATTAGCTCCATACAAACCATCCAGAGAATGGCATAAACACACCAACGCACACAGTGCCATGATTAGCGGTTCATGTGCATTGCCCACGTATTCTTACCTTCTGCACAATATCCCATACACCCCTGAGTGGGTTGTAGTAAGTACACAAAAAATTGTCCACAGTTTCTTACAGACACTGGGATGTGGAAAAGACAGCAGTCTTTAGTAGCGCTCAGCAAAAACTGCCACGTGGCACAAGCAGTCAGTTGCCTGAGCTCCCCCGGCGCAGGCATTGTTTCTGAATCTCTCAGAGACAGCCAGATGGGAGCCTGTGTTCCACAGTGGTTCATCTTTTGCATCAGAGAAAACAAAAGTTGAAAATTCATTTTATTATTATACATGGCAGATAAAGCAATTTTACATTTTCTTCTAAAGAACTTTTAAAATATTTAGCAATTATATTTTGAAAAAATCAAATAACTTGTACCTGTAGTATAAAAGAAAAAGTAACTTTAAGGAATAGTATACTTAAAGGCAGATTCCTCATAATTTATATAATTTTATTCAATTTAAATACCTTTATTCCTTTTGCTACATTTTTATTATGAACAAGAGAAATTCAAATAACTTAGTATATTCTAAGACAATATAAGTCAGTCTGAAATCATCTTAACATATAGCACAAAGATGAACTGACATTGGAGATTTTTTGAAAATTTGCTGGAAATAGTGTATGTAAGAAACATACAGTTTAGGAGGCATCAAAAAATCAGGGGCGAAGGAAGGGATTATTTGAAATCAGGTAAAAATAATTGGTTGGCAATTTGGGAAAAAATGAAGTTAGTGCCTCACTTGAAGCCAATTGTCAAAACCAGTTTCAGATGGAAAATAGAAAACTAACCCAGGAAAAATATGAACTGTATGATTTGGGGAAAACCGGGCACTTACTAAATGCATGACTGTGGACACCAAACACCTTTGCTTTTGTATTAGGTGAATTGTAGTACCCACCTCATACTGCTGTGAAGTATAAATAAAAAAATGTATATAGCACAACTTATACATAGTGATGTCTCAATAATTGTTAATATAATTATTTTCCCATGCTTAAAAGAAAAGACAATAAAAAAGGAAAATTTTGGTAGTTATATTAAATAATGATTTAGTAAATATAAGACAAATGAGTTGAAGAGAAAATTACTTAGTAGCATTATATTTAGTCTGCGTTATATTATTTATTTATTATTACCTTACTATATTTCTTATTGTATTTTAACCATTGAATATCCATTTAAAGATCCTAAAATCACAGATGGGAAAAATATACAAATATAATTTAAAGAATAAATACATATGTCTAGTTAATACATGAGAATATTTAGTATTAGAAAAATGTTTTTATCTATTGCTACTGGAATTAAAAATTAGCATTATATTTTTTAAAAACAATTTAATTATGTATTCAAAAAACTCAAAAAGACTGAAATCAAACAATGATTTATAGCCAAAGTCTCAAAGTACACACATATAATAATGGTTTAAATAAATATGGTGTACATATGACATGATATTATTTTCAAACTATATAATTTTAGTAACAGGAAAATGTTAATGCTGTAGCTGTAACTGGAAAATAATCATGTTATGTAACTGAACATATAGCATGAACTTTACAAAACAAGATAAATAAAAAGGAATAATAGCAAAATGTTATTGGTAGAATATGTAGTTGGATCATCAATGAATGCTATTCTATTACCTGTCCTTTATTTCCTAAGTTTTTATAAGGCACACGAGTTACTTAAAACACTATAAATAGAAATTTATTTACACAGATTTTTCTTATCCTGTAGACAAAAAGTAAATTACTTCTGTTCTCCAGCAGAATGGTCCAGAGACGAGGTTGGAGAGTGTGTGAAAGAATGGGAACAGGGAACACTTCCCCGGGGGCACAGCTGACATCCAAGAAAAGAGCCAGACCACCTTCACCTTTGTGTGAGGTTCTGGAATCAGTCATAGTTAATTTAGCCAAAGAACTAAAATATAGAACCAAAGAAACACAAATATTCAAGGATGTAGTGAATTTCCTCAAATTTTACTTTCAAATTCTGTTTTACTTTTTAGTTTATTGCAAGTGAAATGTCACAAGCAAATAAATGAAAAGGAGAAAATAAGACAGCTACAATGTCACAACCTAAAATTTGAATATCTTTCCTGAGTTTTCCTCACAGTTACATGCTTAAGAGGGAAAATAATTAATGTTTCTTCATTATTCACAAAAATGTATCAAGGAAAGTGAGCCTTCTATTGAAGACTGACAGGAACAGAAGCAGGTTTGGGATTACTTGTATTTAATTAAGTACATGAATACTGGAGAATGATGACTTGTGATCAAAACATGGCTGGCTGACCTGATAGCTGGATGACTCTAGGAGTGCTATATCTAAGAATATAGGTGTCCTGCACTGTATGATGCAAATAGTAATGATTGACTGTATTCTAGAATTGCTGTAAAAATTATGCAAGATGCTGTAGGTAAAATCACTTGGTGGACTGCATGAGCATAGCATAAACTATTACTATCTTTATTTCATAACTAGGGGCCTGGTGCATGAAATTTGTGCACTGAGGGGGGGTTCCCTCAGCCCACCCTGCCCCCTCTCACAGACTGGGAGCCCTCAGGGGATGTCCTACTGACGGGAGGCGACCAGGCTGATCAAGTGGAGACTCTGGGCTCCTCGGCAGCCACTGGGTCTCTGCACACCACCAAGGCCGGCAGCCAACCCCACATTGTTGGCACCAGGCAGGGGGCATGGACCCAGGCTGCTGCTTGGCACCTGTGCCCGTAGGCCCGGAGTTCTGGGACCCTGGCCGCTCAGGGCCTACACATGAGCCTACAGGCTAGGAGTGGCCTGGGTCCTGAGGATGTTCCCAGGACCCAAGCCACTCAGTACCTGTATATGCAAATTAACCCACCATCTTTGTCGGGTTAATTTGCATATTCACTCCTGATTGGCTGGTGAGCATAGCGGAGGTACAGTTGATGTACATGTGTCTCCTTTATTATGCTACTAGAGGCCTGGTGCCTGAAATTCATGCATTCAGTGGGGAGGGAGGTCTCTCAGCCCGGCTTCCACCCTCTCGCAGTCTGGGAGCCCACAGGGAGCAGGCCTAAGCCACCGGTGGGACATCCTTAGTGCTTCCACGGAGGCAGGAGAGGCTCCCACCACCCCCACTGTACTCGCCAGCCATGAATCTGGCTTCTGATTGAGTGGTGTTCTCCCTGTGGGAATGCACTGACCACCAGGGGACAACTCCAACATGAACATCTGCTCCCTGGTGGTCGGTGAACATCATAGCAACTGGTTTTTCCACCTTTCCGCCTGTATATTTGCATATTAGCCTTTTATTATATAGGATAAAATAAAAGCCTAATATGCAAATAGACTGAGTGGTGAAACAATCAGTCAGCAGGGGGCAGGGCTGGCAAGCAGGCAGCACCAGGCCAGCAAAGGTAGGTGCCAGTGAGCAGAAGGAGTGGATGGCGATCAGAGGGCGGTGGTGACTGGTGGTGGCAGGGTAATGGGGAGTCAGGGCCGGTCTCTCACTGGCCTGCGCCCTCTAGTCACCTCCTGCAGAGGCAAGCCACCAGCAGTGGTGGCGATTGGCCCTCCAGTCACCTCCCACAGAGGGAGGCTGCTGGTGGCAGTGGTGGAGCAATGGGAGGTAGGGTTGACCCCTCACCAGCAGATGCCACCTCCTGATTGGCTAGCTGGTCACCTCCTGCAGAGGGAGGCCAGGCTGTGGACATCCCCAGGCCATCAGTTGGACATCCCCCAAGCGCTTCTGGACTGCAAGAGGGCAAAGGCCTGACTGAGGGACCTTCTGAGTGCATGAATTTTCATGCACCAGGCCTCTAGTATAGGATATAATAAGGAATATATGGAGCAGCTATAGTGTTAATCCTCAGACTGAGCTATTGGCAAAGGCACAAACAAGTCCCAGCTTAGTGGGCATAACCCTCATAGCATAATTAAGCTTGACCTTATGATGCTCCCTAGATCCTATCTGGGTAGCTAATGGGCTACAGGAGATATAGCAAGTGCTGCCAAAACAAGTGAAACTCATAAGAACATTGTAACTATGGTGACCACTACCTTGTTTACCTCTGGCTATAAAATAAAGACTCAGTTTGTTGTCTGGATCTTTCTCTGTGGCCTTAGCCAGACACAGATCTCTGTGTATCTTTTCTAAATCATTCATGCCCTCAGGCTCACTGAGTCCTTGGCTATGCTGGCACGGCACAAAGGAACATGGAACACTTCAGATTAATTCAATCTTGACACAAAATTAAAATAATAATTCAGCATTGGAAGTAAATGGGTACAATAAGATTCAATCCTCCCGTGAAAAAAAAATACATAAGAACAAGCACATACAGTTCTCAGTGAGTTGGAATACCTCGACACATTTGGTTGGCATCTTGGCAGGTCTGTCAAAGATGACAAATCGATACCATCCAGCAGCAAGGGAATGGTCACATAGCAGGTCTTGAGGGGCTGACTGCTGGAGGAACGATGAGTCAAAATGGATACTTCTGTGGGGGCTCTGAAGTAACCGGTGTCCCCCTGGAGAGCATTCCTGAGCTAGGACGGAAAGGTAAGTGTCTTTATGTAAGTGTGTTCTTAGTTAAAGTAGTTTGATTAATAGTTGACTGTTGGAGCCCATTTTTTATTACTAAGCGCAGGAAAGAGTAGACAGGAACAGTTTTGAGGGAGGAGCCAGAGAAGACCAGGGAGAAAGTGAGAGTTCTGTAGTTGTGTTAGATAAATCACTTTCTGAGCAGCAGATGGCATGGAAAATACTTTTTCTCTCAAACCCTTAGAACAGAAAACTCCTCTTCCCAGCATAGAGGAGGCAGCGGAAACAGAATAAATTTGAGAAATGCAGATATTTGAGGCTCCTGATTCCCAAATAATAAGAAACACAGAAATTTTTCTTATTTGGATACCAGAGTATTTTGTGGACACCATAGGTAGAAAATCTAACATTAAATATTATATTTGTTGAAGGAAAACACTATAATAAAGACAATATCTATGAAATAGAAATGTGAAAGAAAAATTCAGTCATTTCATTATTAAAGTATTCACTATGAAAAAAATGATCTAACTGAATAAAACTCATTTATTATATAATCTCAAGCTACAGAAGTGTTTATAAAACAAAATCAATTTCTGAACTTAATAAGGAGCACAGCAAACTAGAGATACTTGCAAATAAATCTCACAAGTATAGATTATAAAGGTTATTATAACTTTCTTTTTACTGCTCATAGCTATACAAACTGTATGAAAGGCATTGTTTGGCAAGATAAAATTTCTCCCTAATTTCTTTAGTAAAATATTTTAGAAATGAATCCAAAAGTTCCTCTTCTTTTTGTATCTTGCTCCACCAGTTTTGAATTTCACAAGAGAATTTTGGTCTAAAAGGCTCTTGTGGCTTTGATAATCTCAATCTGCTAATGTACATAAATATTTTATAAAGTCTGTGTGGATAGAAGTCAGGGGATATGCTGTATATGTAACTTTGAATTAGTTTGAAGATCTTGTCAATACCAGAATATTGCCCCTGGTTAGAAACCAAGGAAGATGGTTAAACAGAGATTACTGGCAAGGTTTGCATGAATTATTGAAATATTTTCTCTGATCTCCTGGCAATAGAATTTTGTGTTGGTGAAAAAGTCAGTACCTCCATCTTTATTTTGTGTAGTATTTCTCCTTCTGAAGTGCTTCTGTAGTTCCCACATGTTCTCTGATTTTACAGTATTGAAGAATTATTTTCTAATGCAAAATTAAAAATGTGACGAATGTAGGAATGACAGTATGACACCAATAACACTAAAAATGCAAAGTATTTAAACAGGAATTTATATTTATTTATTCTTATTTAATATTTATTTAGAGGAGACTTCTTAATTTATATAATTAAGAATAGCTCATATTTTAAATTAGAGGCCTGGTGTATGGATTCACGCACTGGTGAGGTCCCTCACTCTGGCCTGTGGAGATTGGGCCAAAACCAGCTCTCCAACATTCCCTGAGGAGTCCCGGATTGCAAGAGGGTGCAGGCCAGGCTGAGGGACAACACTGGTGCGTGATCAGGGCTAAGGAGGGACCGCAGGGAGGACTCCAGGGTGTGTCCGGCCCTGTCTTGCCCAGTTTTGATTGGCCAGACTCCAGCAGTGAGCTAACCTACTGGTCGGAGCATCTTCCCCCTTGTAGTCAGTGTGTGTCATAACAACTGGTCAAGAGGTTAAAGCAGTGGTGGCAAACCGCAGCTTGCGAGCCACATGAGGCTCTTTGGCCCCTTGAGTGTGGCTCTTCCACAAAATACCATGACCTGGGCAAGTCCATTTTGAAGAAGTGGTGTTAGAAGAAGTTTAAGTTTAGAAAATTTGGCTCTCAAAAGAAATTTCAATTGTTGTACTATTGATATTTGGCTCTGTTGACTAATGAGTTTGCCAACCACTGGCGTTAGAGGTACAATTAACATATTAGGCTTTTATATATATATAGACTGGGTATGTCACAATCCATCCCTCCCCCCACCAAATCTCCTTTTAAAATTTTTAAATTTTACTTGCAATAGACAAGCCACACTCTTAAAAACTTCATCACAACTTTAACTTTAGAATGTAAGATATAGTTAACTAAATTATGAGGTTTGTTTAGGCTCCCATTTGAGTTTGAGGGCTTAGCTCAAGTACTGAAAGAACAGATGTATAAGCACATCTCATTTACCAGTTAATTTCATAACATGAATGATATGTAGAACTTTCTAGCAAGCTCTGAATATAACATTTCCCTCAAAACAAAAGTACACATAAAATAAAAATTGAAATTTACATTTCTATTTGTTCTGCCTTCTTCCTAAGATAATTTATTTTTTAATATGTTTTATTGATTTTTTACAGAGCGGAAGGGAGAGGGATAGAAAGTCAGAAACATTGATGAGAGAGAAACATCAATCAGCTGCCTCTTGCACGCCCCCTACTGGGGATGTGCCCGCAGCCAAGGTACATGCCCTTGACCAGAATTGAACCTGGGACCCTTCAGGCCACAATCCGATGCTCTAGCCACTGAGCGAAACTGGTTTCGGCTTCCTAAGATAATTTAAAGCAGCTAAGTATTATATAATAGAATCTGCAATACTTAGATTTTAAAAACTTTGGGAGAATGTGTCAAATTATAAAAAATAGATACATAGTAATACAATATGCACTTGATTTTCAAGTTTTGTTTGTAGATACGAGGTAACTTGTATTATATTGTTTTCTGGTTTAACACAATGGCCAAGACTAGCATTTTTTTTAAAGATTCATAATTGTTTGACAAATATGGTAAGAAAATAAGTACATTCTTTAAGAATATTTTCTTAACACCAGAAGAACTTTATAATATCTGAGATTGTAATTATAAAACCTTTGGCATATTGATTGCCCTGTGTTAATTTCAAATATTTGTGAATTTTTAAAAGTCTTACAACTTCCCCAAAGATGTGGAGAAAAAAAAACTACCTTAAAGCTCCAAATTCAAGGATAAATAAAAAATTATTAAGCTTCTGACTTTCAAAATAGGATTATGGCTTTTGCAACAACACGAAAGTTTGGAAAACAATGTCCAATAGAGAGGTATTGGTTTATTAAATCTATTTTGCTCTCTTACCACAGTTCTGAATCACAAACTCAGTATATTCCCCTAAGGGAATACGATGGTTAATTCTAGACTCTCATTCTCTTATTGCACCTCTACCCAAGACTGAAGGATTCCAAAGAAATGTCTCACCAATAACTCCCTTTTGCCTTTACATCTACAAACAGTGAGGGCTTATGGAGGCTGAAAAAAACAGGCTTATCCAGAGGGAGTTTGACACCCGCCTACTTTCCCATGCAAAGGCTGGCTGACCTTGAAAGTGACATTTAACTTCTCTGAACTTCAGGGATGATAATAATAATAATAATAATAATAATAATAATAATACTTAACAAACAGGATGCTGTAAGGTTCAATTGATTATTCACAACCCACAGCTCCCCACATCCTTAGGTGCGGCCAGAAAGACAACAATACCCAGCACTGGCATTGCTCGTGGCCAGAGGAGTTGGTTTCAGCGCTGTCCCAGATCTGCTCCTGGCTTCAGAGCACCGCTGTGGAGAAGGTTGACCTCAATTAAGATGCCAATGGGAACCCTCAGTTTGGGGTGTGTCGAAAAGGGAAAACTCATTTAGGTAACTGTTGGGACAAATGCTTTAGGGAAGTGTGGTAATCCTAGAAGTAGGACAGGTATGCCCTCCTCCTCCCAAGAGAGGGTCTTGGATGGCTCAGCTCCAGCCGGGAAGCGCTTCAGCCTTTGGACTTGGGGTTTTTGGTGGAAAGTCTATTCTGTTTTAACGTGACTGTATTTTAAACTTTTTCTTTGTCGTGGGTAAAGAAGCGGGAGGGCGCCACGCTCTCCATAACTATCTCTTTTACTGGTTCACAGTAGCAAAACGGATTTTAACAGCTATACAGAAATATCGTCACCGAACTTAAGTTCTTGATTTGGGGCAGGAATAAGGTGTTCGCCTATTCGTTACTGCCGGCCCGCGGGCTCGACGCGGCGCAGGTCAGAGCTGGACTCTCTTCTGAACATTCGCATCCGGTGCCGTTAGCACACCTGACCTGCCTGGGAGAAGGTTCTTACATTAAATTAAAGGGATCTTACGAGCAAGGTGTCAGCAGGAAACTAAGGAGCCAAAACCGAGCCGAGGATCTTAAAGCAGAAGAGAGGACACCCTCCCCGGGATTACTAAGGACCACCAAGGCTGTAAATGACCCGACAGTAGATGGATGGACAGAGCAAAGTCGGCGAGGGACAAATTCCGATGCAGCCACAAATGGGCACAGGATTTCCCCCGCCCCCCCCCCCCCCCGGGGAAGCCCCCTCCCCAAAGGTCCCGGTGACGCCCCTGCGCTCCCGTCCGCCAGCGCCCTACCTGGCCGACCCTTCCCGGAGTCCAGGAGCATCAGCGCCAGCGCCAGCGCCCCAACTCTTCCGCCAGGCATCGCTGCCGCCACGGGAGGGTCCAAAGCTCTGCAGAAGCCCCTATGAGGGTGCAGAGAGGATGGGCCCCCTCCGCAGGTCTTGCTTAGTCTGTTTCTCCTCCGCCTTCAGGGTCCCTGCTTGTCCTCGCTTTTGGAGTGCAGCAGACCTTTCCCGGGACTGGGGCGCGAGCCTGGTGACGCCTCTTCCAAGCCAACCTGCTCTTGCTATGTCGGTACGCCCACGGGTCCTTGTTGGGATAGTCCGCCCACGGGTCCTTGTTGGGATATGTCCGCCCAGGGGTCCTTGTTGGGAAATGTCCACCCACGGGTCCTTGTTGGGATGTCTGCCCATGGGTCCTTGTTGCGATATGTCCGCCCACGGGTCCTTGTTGGGATATGTCCGGTGCCTGCAGCAGCAAGCACAGACACCCCAGGGACTAGCAGCCAGGATATACTTTGCCACTTCATGTCTTGCTGTCGGAACAAATGCTTTAGGGAAATGTGGAAATCCTAGAAACTGCTCAGATGGACCCCCAATAAGAGAAGTCTTGCAATAGTCTGTTAAAAGGAGTAGTGCCCCACCATACCTGCAGGTGGATTTTTAACCTGTTAATCCGGTAACTTGCTTGCTGTTTGCTCCCCAAAGTCGAACATTCTCAGAAGTTACTTCGGAGATGAAGGATGGGGGGAGCCAGTAGAGAGTGCTGCAACAGAAGTCCTTCTCTTCCTTTACCTCTGTGCCAGGTTAGGAAGGGAGGTATTTGGATGTTTTCCAAACATATGCTGTGTGTGAGTTATCGTGTATTTACTGAGCAATTATATCCAGCGCTCCCTTAGTGGGCCAGTGGTGACCAGTGACTCATGATGCACAAAACTTGGGTGGATCTCTTACATGCAGAGGAGATATGTAGCCTTTTCAGCATTATCCTATTAGAGTATGCAGTGTAATGTAGAGTGCTCCTACCGAAACACACACATTTATGTGACATCTGAATTCCTTGGCCTGTGTATGTTTTACTACATGAGAGTCTTGCTCTCTCCTTATATACCTTTTTGAGAGGATTCAGAGAAATAGTATCAGGAAAGAAGATGATGTAAGGCTCAATACTTTTGTTGCAAAATGGATGTCTTGGTTCTGAATTTATATTGGGGAAGGCATTGCTCCCAGACCAAAACACTAAATGAAACAGCCATCTCATTGTCAACAACAGAGCATTCCTTTTTGTTAAAGAGGAGTGAAGTGGGAATTTTATAATGTTTATTGTCTTTAGAAAATAACATGGATAAGAAGGGAGAGGGACACTGCATGCCTGCCATGTATACTAGTTATGAGAATGAATCTTTCTGTACCCCCGTTCATAGCCGCATTATTCACAATAGCTACAATGTGGAAGAACCCCCCCCCAAAAAAGTTGATATATACATACAATGGAATATTATTCAGCTTTCAAAGGGAAGGAAATTCTGGTCCAAACTACTGATGTGAATAAACCTTGCAGACATGCTAAGTGAAATAAGCCAGACACACAAGGGCAAATACTGTGTGATTCTACTTAAACGAAGTATCTAGAGCAGTCAAGTTCATAGACAGAAAACAGAATGGTGGTTGCCAAGGGCTGGGGGGAGGAACATCAGTAAAGTTATGTTATGTATATTTTGCCACAATAGGAATTTTTTTTTTAAATCTTTCATCCATAAGCTAGAAAGCAAGCCCTTTATATAAACAGATCTCAACATCATTGACTCCAAAGAGACTTCTTGGAAATGTTCGGTTGAGTAGAAAGGCTTAACCCCTGATTAAATTTACTTTTGGACATAAATTCATAATCATAGAGGTTACTATCAATCAGCCATGCAAAACTACAAAGATTGCAACATAGTGACATAAGCTATCTCAGCTAAGCTATTTTCTTATCTTATAACTCAGAATATTTTACAGAAGACTGAGAAGTTACTTTTCAGAGATATTGTTTCTGTCATTTTTATACAATAAAAGCAACTTTAAAATGGGTATTTTAATAAATTGTTTCAACTTAATATTTTCACAATGTGATTTAAAATTAGATTGAAATACTAAAATTCATTTGAATGGAGTTGGAAAAAGTGTATATTTTTCCATTCAACTTCCATCCATAGACATATGGTAAGCAATACTGTTTGCATCTTAAATATATATCATAAAATACCTTTATAATTGAGATGGCTGGCTAGTAAGAGTCATGATTATACCTGAGTGTTATTTAAATTCTTCTAGAAGTCTTCAATAAAATATTATAGCAGGTGGTGAAGTTCTGTGACATTCCTATTTTTGTTTATATTATTTATGTTACCATCCTCTTTTAAACCATAAATCATTTTGAACCTTACTTTGTAATTATACCTTGTAATATGTAATTAGTTAAATTCTATAACTGTAGTAGGAATGTTTGATACTATTGGAGCAGTAATGTTATTATTTAGGACATGAATAGTTTAGATTTACAAAATAATCTAATAGATGTCAATAAATTTAGTTTTTGTTCAACTGTCTGAAGCACCTACCCTAATCCAATTTGAAATAAGTCTGAATTTTACTAGATGCAAACTCATTTTTAAAATATTTTATGTGATTTATATAACAAAATGTACCTGTTTACAGTGTATAATTCAATGAATAGTTGCGTATTTATAGAACTGTTAAAACATTACCATAACCTAATTTTAGAACATTTTCATCACTGTAAAGATAGACATCTCATGCCAACTTGCAGTCTGTTTTCATTCCAACTTCTAATATTAAGCAACCTATATTCCTTTATGCCTCTATATAGTTTGTAGATCCCTCACATATAATTAAAAGGTGGCATGTATTATTATTTACTTGCCTTACACATAGTGAATTTCTCTGTTCCTTAATGTTTAAATATATGGTCTTGCTTTTGTTTTATTGAAACATTTTAAACCTATCTTAAAATTTCAGTGGTGTCTTAACTGCATAACAAAAATAGTAAAAGAGGTACTCTAGTTATATCTGAATAAATGTATCTTAGAGCTGAAGAAGTCATCTAGATCAATGGTTTTTAAGCTTATTTAAGACAATTTATTCAAAGAAAATAGTATGTACCAAAGGCTTTGACTGAAGTGGGAGTGGAAGTTCTGGAGCCCTATCCACCAGTGAAATAAACTTTTCACGAACATATTGTCTTTGATTTGGGAAGAGAGCTGGGCTGATCATGTAGCAATTAAGAATGCAGACTTTGTGGTTGGGCAGATCTGTTCTAGAAACCCCACTTCTGGTCACCATTATGTCTAAGCGTTCTTTGTAACACAAGAAGGTAAATGCATCCACATAGGGCTGTGGTGAGGATTAAAAGGCATAGTGAATGGAAAGCATTTAGTCCATTCAGGCATATAAGTATTCACTTGATAAATGGAGCTATTATTAAATTTTAGATTGTAATGAAAGTTTTGGTATGTGGTATTAAGAAACTACAGGGGTGCCCTAGCTGGTTTGGCACAATGGCTAGAGCGTCAGCCTGCAGACTGAAGGGTCCCAGATTCAATTCCAGTCTCATGCCTGGGCACCTGCCCATGTGGGGCTTGGGGGAGTCAGCCGATCAGTGTTTCTCATCTGTCCCTTTACCTTCCTCTCTGAAATCTATTAAAGAAAAGAAGACGAAGAAAAGAAAATACAGGACTGATGAGCCGTCATTTGGTAAGCACGATTGTGCATTTTTGTCTCTCTGGATCTATAGAATAAATATCTTAAAAATATTACACAAATGTAACACATTAGAATTGTTTAGTTCCACAAGTTTTCAATCAAGAATAAAAACAACAACAATATGAACGCTTATGGTAGTTTGAAAGGAGGGATGGGATGAGACTGTAGCTCTCCACATGTGTAACTGACAATTTATATGCAACCAAGTCATAAAAGGGAGCCTACCTATTAGGTGACAGTGAAACATTATGTATCTCAGTTTTCATCTTAAAACTGTGACATTTAATCTGGATGAGAAAGAAACTACACCTCGAAAGAAGCAAACAGATGACTATAATTCACTGCAAAAGCAGATAGGAAAATGAACATGTTAAGAAAACATGGCTTATTGTAAATGGTCGTGTTGCACTATCATTTTAATGAGAGACTTCCAATATACTCTGGAAAGGCCTCTTTCTTCCCCTTTAACTACCAAAGTAAATCCCCAGTCTTGCTTCTGAATTTCCTGTTATTTTTTAGAGCCACAATTGTTTCTATGAGTGGCAGTTTCAACTTCAGGCAGTAATGAAATTGACATGTGCCACTAATACACTGTAATAAAGGGATTGTGCAGATGAAAGAGGACCAGGTCTGAATTAAATGAAAACGGTTCCAAAAAACAATCACTATGTTCAGTTTTCATTTCTTACAATCAAGTATATAGCAGGATAATATAAAACATGAAGATTCCTGCAAGTTCTTGGCAGAAACATCTTTTTTAAGGTCCTCTTTAAACCTGCTTACTTAAACAGTGGTCAGCTTATTTTAATGAATCAGCATGACTTATTCCTAATGATAATCTCTAAAAACAATAGAGTATGTATCAAATTGGCAGCACAGTTTAATTATAATCTATTTTTAAAATTATATTTTACTGTTTTTTTTACAGAGAGGAAGGGGGAGGGATAGTTAGAAACATTGATGAGAGGGAACCATTGATTAGCGGCCTCTTGCACACTCCCTACTGGGGCTGTGCCCGAAAGCAAGGTACATGCCCTGCACATTTCCGCCACGGGGACAGTGCTGTCGGCTTGTGTGCTGCTCCTCTCTGTGATGGAAATGTGCAGGCGTGGGAGCCGGGCTAGTCCACCCGCTCCTGCCTGCCCTGTGTCTCACACTGGCATTCTCACAGCTCCAATCCCTACCCATGGATTTCTTATAACCTCATCTGCCTGCCCCACCAAACTGAGGTCCTTGAAAGTAAAGATTGTGTGGATCAACTTGTTATCTCGTAGAGGGTGGCTCAGTGCCTGAGGCATTGATGGCACTTGGAACGTACTTGCCGGAATAAATTGAATACTGTAGAAGCATGCCTGGCCGCTGTAGCTCAGTGGCTGAGAGTTGACCCACGAACCAGGAGGTCGTGGTTGGGTTCCTGATCAGGGCACATGCCCCGGTTGTGAGCTCATCCCCAGGAGGGGGCGTGCAGGAGGCAGCTGATCAATGATTCTCTCTCAGCATTGATGTTTCTCTCTCTCCCTCTCCCTTCCTCTCTGAAATCAGTAAAAATAGACATTTTTAAAAATACAGTATGAGTATGAATTAGCTGAAAAGGAAGGGTAAGTCAAGGGTCTGAGTGGTCAGTGTTATTCAGCAGGTTCATAAGAGAGTTAGGAATTAGGCCCAGTATCGGTTTTAAAAGATAAGAGTTGCTTCTGCAATCCCAGCAGAGATCTGACTTCCATACATTAGGGCACCAAACAACCTACTTAAAAAAAAACAAAAAAAACTGCTTTGTCCTCTAATGTTTTCCCCTCAAATATTTAAAAAAACAAAGTTAAAACACAATCATTACCAATTGTATTTAGTTGCCTATCAGGTCAGTAAACTGCTCAGTTAATTATCCATAGTCTTATTAGTCACACCACTGACGCAACACTAGCATGACGCAGTATGAAAAACATGGAGGCATTTCACCTGGATTGGATATTAGGAAATAGAAACCATTCAAAGATTCTATAATTTCATTGTATTGTAACCATGACATCAAAATGTGTCACATATCCTTAGTCACTCTGTTCATTTTGCCTAAACTGCTCTTCCCATTCTTTCTTACTGGCGCAGTCCTCTGTGTTTCAGCTGCAAAACCTCCGGTGATAAAGGGCTTATAAATTCCGTGCCCAGAAAAGTAAGACATCTCCAGAGAGTCACATTCATTGCTCTCTCGGCCCCTTCATTGTTGCACCCATTAATCTTCATTTATACCTACATAGTAATTGTCAAGCTGTTCTAATAAACTTTATATGTATCTCCCCAATGTTAAATATGATATATTTCTTGTCAATAAGCAACATTGGCAAGCTGTGTTTGGCAAACAAAATGTTGCTGATCAGGCCATCTGAGAGCTGTAAATGTGCTATTTTTATAAGGATTAAATGTGCCATTTTTATGAGGATTAATCTCAGTTGCACTATGCTTTGTGAAAGTAGACAGACTTAAATGGCTACGTGTTGTATGATTCCACTTATATGACATTATTTCAAGGCAACAGTAACTGGTCAGAGAGAAGAGAAGTAGTTGCGGGGGGTGCATGTGAGACAGTTGTCGATTTCAGATGGACAAGGAGGTACATTTGGGGGGAGTATCTGTTGCTTATAGAGGTAGGTGGTTATGAAAACTCTCAGAACTACACACAAAGAGGGTATGCTAGTATTTAGTGAATGGAAATGATGTCATTTTAAAAGGAGAAAAAGGAATTAGGAAGCGGCCACATGCATGACTCCTACCCATCTACCAAAATCTTATCTGTGGTCAAGCTTTCCTGCTCTGCCGGGCTGAGGCGTTTGAGGACTGCTGCCAGTATCTTCCTCTTGACCGAGGTGCTGTGGCAGAAATCATTTTGTGTTCTTGTTGTCGCTGTCGACTTCTGGTTTATTTACTTTTGTAAACTGACATTAAAAATTCACGAAATTGAAAAAACCCTAACTCACAAATAACCTCATTCCTGGAAATCAACCTTCAAAACATACATCCCAAATTGAGTAAAGCACAGAACACATAAATGGCAAATTTTGAAATCATACTCATAACTGAATTTTGAACAGTACACAGAATTCAGTAAAAATAAACAGCAGCAACTGAAGGGTCAATATATTTATCCTCACCAAATTTCTAATAAGTCATGGAATGATGGTGTGTGTTGTAAGGCTGAATGAGAAAACATACCATCATTATAACAGAGTAGTTATTCAGATGTGTGTGTGTTTGACTAGGGGGGTTGGGGGAGACAGGAGAGTGTTTTCTGTGGGTACAATGCCTTGGTGGGATCAAGGTGGTGGGGGTCCTACAGAGTGGTGAGGCTTTGTCAGAGTGGGGTGCTCCTCTTCTGCTTTTCCCCGGCAGCAGACGTTGCCTGGGTCATGCTGGATCCTTAGGCTCCCTCAGCTTGCTGCCCCTTCACAGCCAGTTGGAAACTTCCTTTGGGGTGACCTGGTCTTTCTGCATAGACCTGCCCGGAGCCACTCTGTTAAAGATTCTGCCCCTTTCGACTCTCTTCCTTTTCCAAATCTGGAGGAGGCTACTTGGAATGTACCCATGTGTCTTTGTCATCTTTCTTCCAAAGGTATTTTATTTATTCTTCAGGTTCTCTACTCAACTTAAACCTTGAGAGACTAATTAAAAGATCAAAGCATTGCTTATTTAATTCTAAATGTCCAGTGCCTAATTCAGTGCTTAATATTGATAATAAATATTTGAACTGAATCAAACTGATCTAAACTGTATGAAACTCAAGCTATGTCTGGCATTCAACTACTCCCTAACTCACTGGTATATATTGGAGCCTTGATGCAAACTGTATGTAATACTCAATTATTACCCACAGGTGGCAGCAATACCCTAAAATTAGGGGGGGGTGGGGGAGATGGGCTGTACATAGCTATAATTAATCACAAAGATTAAAATGATACATTCCAATTGATATTTGAGGCTTTACCTGAAAAAAAAAAAACTACGTAAATTGTCATATCCCAGAAACACTCAGGGGGAATAGAACACAACCTGTTAAACTGGGAGCTCCTTGAAGTGAGTGCTTTTCTGTCTGGATAAGTTAGTATTTCCAGTCACCTACAAAGCCGTCTTGTCTCACTCCTCCCAGCCTGTTTTAGGTAGCCACTGTCTGTCATGCAGGCCTCCACATTTTTTTTAAAAAAAGACACATTTATTCAGCGTCATGATCAGACTATTACATTTAGCAATCAACAGCATGGGTGCAAAAAAAAAAAAAATCTACATTAAAACCCTTGTTTGGAATGCTTTCCACTTTCCACAGAACAGAAACTAAAATAACCTGTCATACAATTAGTCACAAATACAATCCTCGAGTTTTTTGGGGTTTTTTTTTTTTTTTGCCCATGCACATGAGTATTGTCTAACACATGTCTTCTTTGTAGCAGCTAGGCCGTGCCACCACTGTGTGTGGCTGAGTTCACAAATCTGTTGTAACCTGTAGCTTCCCTGTCACTTCTCTGGCTCTCCTCTCCTGCTAAGCTTTGTTTCTTGACAGTAATTAATTAAAACCTTCTGCCACTGCCATAGCTACTGCTGCTGCTGGAACCGCCACAGCACCTTGGTTTCGTGGTTTGGCAAAGTATTGACCTCCACCACCATAAGGGCCAGAGCTTCTGCCTCCAAAGTTTCCTCCTTTCATAGGCCCAAAATTTGAAGATTGATTGTTGTAATTGCCAAAATCATTGTAGCTTCCACCGCCTCCAAAATTGCTTCCACTACCCCCGCCAAAGCCGCCTCCCTGGTTATAGCTGTCACAGCTGCACTCCCGCCATAGCCAATGCCCTGGTTTCCCTAACCCTGTCCACCACTTCCACAGCCTCTGCTTCCTCCAGAGTAACCAGGGCCACCTCCTCCATAACCACCATCATTACCAAATCCATTACAGCCATCCCCCCTGCCACATCCACCGCCACCCCGGCTGCCACCAAAGCCACCTCGACCACTGAACTTCCCTCCACGACCAAAGTTGTCATTCCCACCAAAACCACCTGCACGACCACTTCCGAAGTTTCCAGAACCACTCCGACCTCCTTGGCTGGACAAGCACTGGCCATCTCTAGCTTAGACAGGGCTTTCCTTACTTCACAGCTGTGGCCATTCACAGGGTGCTATTTCTGAGTGACAATCTTGTCTACAGAGTCGTGGTCATTAAAGGTTACAAAAGCAAAGCCCCTCTTCTTGCCACTGCCTCGGTCAGTCATGATTTCAATCACTTCCATTTTCCCATACCGTTCGAAATAATCTCTTGGGTGATGCTCTTCAGTGTCTTCTTTAATGCCACCGACAAAAATCTTTTCCCCAGTTAAGCGGGCACCGGGTCTCTGAGAATCTTCTCTGGAGACAGACCTCTCTGGTTCTGCGACTCTCCCGTCCACCTTGTGTGGCCTCGCATTCATGGCTGCATCCACCTCCTCCCCAGTGGCACAGGTGACAAACCCAAACCTCTGGAGCGCTGGGTGTTTGGACCTCTCATCACCGCACAGTCCGTCAGCATTCCCCATGGCTCAGAATGGCTCCTCAGACTCTCATCGGATGCTTCAAAGCTCAACCCTCCGGTAACAAGCTCCCGCAGCTGCTCCGGCTCTTTGGGAGACTGAGACTCAGACATGATGACAGCAACAGGGGAGACTCCAACGATGCTGACTCCGCGGCGTTCACCCGCAGAAAGGGCCAGGCCTCCACATTTTTGTTTTTCCCCCTTGACAACCTTTCTCCAGCTAATCCACAAGTTTTTATCATTCTCTTCATATCGGTCTTATGAAATATTTATCAATTAATTTTAATAAAGTATTAATTAAATATGCTGAAGGATTTGTACCATACTACAAGATAATGTTTAACTTAGTAACAGAAATTATCATGTGTTTTTTAGCTTCTTATTTTCTAGGTCATTGGTCCGCAAACTCATTAGTCAACAGAGCCAAATATCAACAGTACAATGATTGGAATTTCTTTTCAGAGCCAAATTTTTAAAACTTAAACTATATAGGTAGGTACATTATTATTAACTTAATTAGTGTACTCCTAACCTGGCCTTTGTACAAACTCAAGGGGCCAAAGAGTCGCAGGCGGCTCACAAGCCGTGGTTTGCCGACCACTGTTCTAGGTAACTAATTATTACCACAGGATGTATCCTTTTCCATATTTGCACTCATAGGATGCACACACACACACACACACACACACACAAACTGGGAGTGGTTTTGTTTTTGTTTTTATAAAAATTAGCTTATGTTGTATTAATTTACTTAAAATATTTTTCCACTCTAAAATAGTCTACATTCCTCTAAATAGATATGTATAGACCTAACTTATTATTTTAAAATTATATTAAAATACCAAATATTCCACAATGGACATATCAATATCGATTCAATATTCTCTTCATGGATAACCACGTTGATATCAACTTTTAGTTGATAGTCCTTTCTCTTAAAGTACTGCCATGAAGATATTTGACAATTTAACCTTAGCAATAGTCCTGTCTTTGTGGAAATCATATACAAACAGGAGCTCCAAATTATTCTTATTGTTAGTTTTATTATTATAGCTGAAAAGCAATAATTTATTCCCACCAGCACAATAGAGGGCATTTAAAAAAAAAAAACTCACAGCTAACATTATCTTCAATGGTGAAAAACTTTTTCCCTGAGATTAGGAACAAGAAAAAATGTCTACTTTCACAACTGCTTCTCATCATTTTACTGGTAGCTCTAGCCAGAACAACTAGACAAAAAAAGCAAGTAAAAGATACAAATGAGATTTATTTATTTATTTATTTATTTATTTATTTATTTATTTGGTTGGTTGTTGTTAAGCCTTATCCAAGGATATTTTTCCATTAATTTTTTTTGTATGTATGTATGTATGTATGTATGTATTTATTTATTTTTAGTGAGAGTAGAAGAGAGGGAGAGATACACAGAGAGAGAAACATGGATGTGAGAGAGACATATCAATTGGCTGCCTTCTACCTGATCCCTGACCAGGGGTCAGGATCAAGCTTGCAACCCTTGATTGGAACCCTGGACCTTCAGTCCGCAGGCCGACACTATCCACTGAGCAAAACCGGCTTACTCATTCATTTATGTTTTGAAATTCAAACTTTTAAATATCAGAGGATATTTATTTGCTCCATATAGTTATAAATAGAAGTTAAGAATATTCTTAATACTAGTTTCACAAAAAGAAAATATTAGGTGGATAGATAGATGATAGATAGATAGATAGATAGATGATATGATATAGTGTAGTTTATATGTTATGGGTAGGTACAGGTACAGGTATATTTTCAGTGCAATGAAAAAGGAGGAGCTTGTGGTGTCAGCATCCCATTTCTCTAACCTTACACTCCTTTCCCTGAAGTTAATACATTTTTGTGGTCAATGCTGTCTTTTGGATTTGAAAGGTGACAAAAGCTTTATTATTGATCTCTCCTTGACCATGTCTTTTGAGTACTCTAGGGCATTCTACTATAGTTTATAGTTAGAGTGGAAAGCAGAATGTTTGAGTTAGGTCTTTATGTATAATACAGCTAAATGTCATGTTCAGTGCAACTGTCTCACTCAGTCCCTGAGGATCATTCTTTTCTCCATAGTCCCAAGATCTGTCCCCATCACCAAAAGCAAGATGCGACTCTTTATTGAGGCATATTCCACAGAATTGTTTTACCCAAAGTCAGGCGCTGTTTCTAATTAATTCAATAACATTGTTGCTGGCAAAGCTACTTGTTAATAATTTGTGGGATTAAATTTTTGTTTAATCAAGTCACAAAAGTGAGTATTATATTGTTACTTTTTAAATATATTTTTTTTATTGATTTCAGAGAATAAGGGAGATGAAGAAAGATATAGAAACATCAAAGATGAGAGAGAATCATTGATCGTCTGCCTTCTGCTTGCCCCACACTGGAGATTGTGTCCGCAACCTTGGCATGTGCCCTGACCAGGAATTGAACTGTGACTTTCTGGTTCATAGGTTCACACTCAGCCACTGAGCCACTGGGTGTGTCTTATTTACTTTTATTTCCATTATCGGGGTAGTGTAGAAAGAAATTTGATGTTCATTCTTTTTCACAAGACCCCAAAGAAATCACAAATAAAGAAAATGTACCCATAAATAACCTACACAAACTAGAGTGTGAAAATCTAGGTAGAAGAACAAATAGCTTACTAAAGATGAAAGTCAAAGATAATGCTGAAGTTTGAGGAGAACAATAATCAGATAGTGATGAGCATTATTTTCTTCTAAAATAAGAGAGAGACACAAAATTTTTTGTTGTTAAAATTTCACATACAGAGAGAACCAAGATGGCGGCATAGGTAAAATACCTATCTTGCTGTCATACTCAGCAATTTTAATACTACAACTTAACGAAAGAACAAACACCTTCCAGAATCACCAGAAAGCTCGCCGAGTGAAAATTCCACAAATAAAAGTGAAGATAAGACACTGTGACTCGGAGGAGCGGCGGCAGACAGCATTGAAAGATTCGCGTGGAGAGAGGTTTGGAGCGCTCGCCAGCGGAGAGGGCGGGCGGCTGAAAACTGGCCAGTTTTCTCGAACGGGAAGACAAAGACGTCACACTGGACTGATTATCCAGCTTTGGGCAAAGTCCAGGGAACCAACCCACTATCATACGGGGTGAAAACTGGACAGTGGGAGGGCACGCCGAAACTTGGGCACTGCCGGGTCTGCCGGCTTGTGGAGAAGGCAGCTTGCGGGAACAGCTCAGCTGCGTGACCACGCAGAGAGTGCTCTGCGACTCGCTCTCTCATTCGGAAAACTGTCAGACTGCTTTGATTTACGACCCTGGGTGAGACATTGCGCTTGCAGGCTCATTTGGGGAGAGTCTGAATTCCCAGTAGCCAGTGGAGCTCGGCAGCGGCTCTCTCTCAGAGGTGCTGGCGGCCATTGCCCCTGGCGCAGGGTCCCTGGGGCCTCATA
Organism: Antrozous pallidus; assembly: GCA_027563665.1. Classification (NCBI taxonomy): domain Eukaryota; kingdom Metazoa; phylum Chordata; class Mammalia; order Chiroptera; family Vespertilionidae; genus Antrozous; species Antrozous pallidus. Next base: position 65,950,346 of record CM050521.1, read on the forward strand.
GGGCGGAGCTAACGCTGTCTGCTTGGCCCAGAGACTCCGCCCATCCAACCTGAGCACAGCTGAGCTTCACAGACAATTGGCCTGGAGGTCAACCCTCCAAGTGCTAACAACGATTAACCTGAGCTTAATTTCAGCAAGACTGTGCAATCCATATCCACCTCAGGTAACTGGGGAGGCTGAGCCACTGTCCCTAGTAGGAAGTCTACCACACAAAGCTAATTGACCAACTCAGGGAAGCAGCCACCATGCAGCGACATGGAAAGAAATCAGATGTGAAAGAAATGGAGGAAAAAAAACGACTGGACATGGAATTCAAAACCACGGTTATAGGGTTTTTCAAGAGGCTCCAACAAAAGGTCGAGGCCTATAAGAAAATAAGCAAGACCACAAAGGAAATTATCAAGACCAACGTGGAAATGAATGAGTCCTACAAGGAAATGAATAAGACCCTCAAGGATATGAACGAGACCTGCAAGGAAATTATCAAAACCAACGTGGAAATGAATGAGTCCTACAAGGAAATGAAGGAGACCCTCAAGGATATAAAGGAGAATCTCAAGGATATGAAAAAGGACCAACCAGAAATTAAGCATATACTGACTGAAATAAAAAATATTATACAAAGACCTAAAAGTGCTCTGGAGCACCCCAAGAACCAAGTTAAAGATTTGAAATACAAAGAGGTAAAATCCACTCAGCTGAAAAAGCAAGAAACCAAAAGAATCCAAAAAATTGAAGATAGTGTAAGGGACCTCTGGAACAACCTCAAGCATTCCAACATCCGAATTATAGGGGTGCCAGAAAAAGAGAGAGAGCAAGACAATGAAAACCTATTTGAAGAAACTGTGACTGAAAACTTCCCACACATGGTGAAAGAACTAGACTTAGGAGTCCAAGAAGCGCACCGAACCCCAATATATAGGAACCCTAAGAGGACCACACCAAGGCACATCATAATTAAAATGCCAAGAGCAAAAGACAAAGAGAGAATATTAAAAGCAGCAAGAGAGAAACAGTTGGTTACCTATAAGGGAGCACCCATACGATTGTCAGCGGATTTCTCAACAGAAACGATGCAGGCCTGATGGGAGTGGCAAGAAATATTCAAAGTGATGAACAGCAAGAACCTACAACCAAGATTACTCTATCCAGCAAAGCTATCATTCAGAATTGAAGGTCAGATGAAGTGCTTCGCAGATAAGAAAAAGCTAAAGGAGTTCATCACCACCAAACCAACATTATATAAAATGCTGAAAGATATTCTTTAAGAAGAGGAAGAAGAAAAAGGTAAAAGTATAAATTATGAACAACAAATACACATCTATCAACAAATGAACATAAAAATCAAGTGAATTGATAGGCTGATGAACAGGATAAACTGGTGAATATAACAGAGACATGGACATAGAGAGGGAATGGACTGACAATTCTTGGGGAGAAAAGGGTTGTGGGAAGTACAGCAAGGGACTGGACAAAAATCTTGCAACAATGGGAGAGGACAGTGGGGAGGGGGAGGTGAGGGTGGAGGGTGGGATAGGTACATGGTGGAGGGGAGCAATAGGGGGATAAAAAGGGGAAACAATGTAATTAATAAACTGAACAATAAAGTTAAAAAAAAGAAATAAATAAAAAAATAAAATCACTCAAAAAAATTTCACATACAGTATTTGTTTGGTTTAAATAGGAACTGTTTATATCTGTTATAGTGTCTACATTCATAGTGAATACATCCTGGATACTTATACAAGTGTCCCCAAAAATCGTATACACAACTTTTTTATAGCTCAATTGATGTATCTTTCTTTTCATATTTAACCAATTGGAATTAATAATCATTCAAAGTATGCATATATTTTTGGGACACCTTATATTTGTCAAAATACTAGTTTTAATTATTTCTTTTATAAATAAACTGAAGTTGGCCAGCTTTCTTACTCCTAAGGTTTTTTCTCAAATATCAACATACTACATGAATTTTGGGAATTTTATTATCCATAAAATTATTTCCTAAGTTTCTTCTAGTTTCTTTTACATGTGAAGCAGTTACGAGGCCCGGTAATGACTTAGTACAACATAAGCAACAGCAACGTAGCAGTAATAATAGCAAAATAATTATTACCAAGGACTTTTTCCTTTTTTTAATGCTGTTGGGAAGAAGAAATAGTAACATTATTTTAGTTGTTTAAATCAGCATTAGATTTTTAAAAATTTCCTTAAAATGTATTTTTATTGATTTCAGAGAGGAAGGGAGAGGGAGAAAGAGATAGAAACATCAATGATGAGAGAGAATTATTGATCAGCTGCCTCCTGCATTGCCCCCTGCCCTCAACTGGGGATGGAGCCTGCAACCTGGGCACATGCCTTGTCTGGAATCGAACTTGACTTCCTGAGTCACAGGTCCATGCCAGCATTAGACTCTTGTTTGTGAAATATTAGTGAGTTAACATTGTCAATCATGCTTTTTAGGTATTATGACATACCTAATGCAGTAATATCATCTTTCACTGGTTTGCATTTACAGTTTGAATAGTCATAATTTTATTTTTTTATTTTATGACATGATTGCATTATTATTGCTTAAACTATAAAATAAAAGTAAATTATTTCTGAAGAAAAGAATATAGTGAAGTCCTAACCAGTTTAGCTGAGAGAGTCGGCCTGCGGATTCGAAGGTCTCAGGTTCTATTCTGGTTTCGGGCACATCCCCAGTAAAGGGTGTGCAGGAGGCAGCTGATTGATGTTTCTATCTCATCAATGTTTCTGACTCTCTCTCCCTCTCCCTTACTCTCTGTAAAAAATCAATAAAATACATTTTAAAAAAATACAGTGAAGTCCAAGAACATTTCAGTTAGATGGAACGAAGTAAAAAGAAAGTAAGTTTATGTTTGTGTGTGCAGGTGTCAGTACATACTTCATGAAAAGATAAAGCATGTTAACTTACAGGCCTGGTATCTGGCCCCTCTCCCCCCACGACCTACACTGATTCATTTTATGTCATATGGCTTATTCTACCATGCTTTCTATTTTGACATGCTATAAATCTCCTTTGTTTATTATATTACTTGCAGATCAGCAGTCCCTCTTTATTTAAACATATTCCAGAAACTTATATAATGTTATTAACCAATGCAACCCAATAAATTTAATTTTTAAAAGAAAAAGAAATTTTATTTCTTTTTGTTGTTTTTGTTAATCCTTATCTGAGGATATTTTCCCATCGATTTTTAGAGAGAGTGGAAGAGAGAGGGAAAGACAGAGAGAAACAGTGATGTGAAAGAAACACATCAATTGGTTGCCTCCTGTGCACTCCCTGATCGAGGCCCGGGCCAGAGAGGATCCTGCAGCCAAAGTATGAGCCCTGGACCAGAACCAGACCCAGGACCCTTTGGTCCACAGGCTGATGCTCTATTTACTGAGCCAAACTGGCTAGGGCAGAAAAAAGAATTTTAAAAAATTCAGTTTAGTCAATAGGCCACACAAACATGCCATCGTTCCAACTAGTAATTTTAATCTGTTCATTCTTTAGATAGATGAACATGCTTTTACTTTTACACATCTCACAAAAGTATACACTCACAACCATTGTTAGGGCCCTTACAAGGCCTTGAAAGTAAATGGCCATCGATAGTAAGAGGCTCTGAAGCTTGTGCTCGATTCACTTCCTGGTAAATTCAACTCATCCTGGAGGTATTTTGTATTTTGTCTTACCATATACTAGTTTTCTGGAATTTCTCCCTCACTCAAAGTTGACGACTCTTCATAGACATAGACAGAGCTGTGTGGCACACGGCATCCAGATAGCTTCATGAATATTTACTCAGCTAAGTAGCTCTCCTTCAGGACCAAAGATTATTTCAGTATTTTGGTGTATTGGACTAATAAGTTTAATAATGCATTTAAATTATGATCATGTTTATAATATGAGAGCAACCTAATGATAATAAAGGGTTAACTTACCTATAATAATATTTTCCTCTGTTTATATGTTATTTTTAACTTTTTGATGTACATTTCCATAAAGTACTATAGCTATTAACTGTAGACTCACTGTCCACCAGTAAAAATCCAGATAGTGCATGTAAATATGGATTAGTAAAAACACCCCTAATCTCACTTATTTACATAGAAAAAAACCTGCATTTACCTACAGTATTATGACCTTAAGTATAAGCAGACACAACAGGAACTACAATCTTCCTCATGTAAATATGTGTCATCCTGTATATACAAAGTACCTCTAAATAAAATGAGTAGATAAACAGGATTAAATATGCCACTTCGCAATTTCAATTATTTTGCGATGTAAAAATTTACTAATCTCTTTTATTGTATCACAGTTAGTTATTTTATTAACCAGTTACTAAAAATTAAAATTAAAATGCTATTTTTGTAATAGTTATAGAAGAAGAAAAACACAATAATTAATTATAAAAATATCAGTATTTTATGATAGTGGTAAGAAAATGTATATTTTGCTTTTCTATCTGTTCTAAAAATTATTACAATTAGAGAGTTCTCTTTCAAGTAAAATATAGAAACAAATGACAATGAGAACTTGCATAAACTAAGACACATAATAAGCATTCTGACTTTTGTTTATGTTTAATTCATTGGAACAGATCAATAACGTATTAATTGACAACCACCAAAAACCCCCACCACAACAACAGTCAGCATACCACTTTAACGGTGTCATAGTGCTTGTTGACCATGATGACACCATAAAGTTGTTTTTCATAATCCATGTGACCTCCTGGTTCATAGATTGATGCTCAGACACTGAGCCATGCTGGCGGGGCACTAAGAGCATTTTATAACTTTTTTGTAACTTATACATACATCCATGGTTTGGAACAGGCAGAGGATATTGAGATGGCTTCATTCAATACGTTCCTACTGTGAGATGTTTAAAGGAACAGCCTTCTTATTAATAGCATCCACAGAAAAACAAAAGCATATTTGCAAATTTTAAAAATGTTATTTTAAAAACTCTATTAAATGTATTGGGGTGACATTGGTTAATAAAATTATATAGGTTTCAATTTTATAGTACATCAACTGAATATTGTATTGTGTATTTGTCACCCCAAGTCAATTCTCCTTCCATTTTGACATCAGTTTTATTGTGTCCATTCAGTTTCTAGTCATATCCTATATAATAAAGAGATAATATGCAAATTGACCATCACTCCAACACATGGCCAACACATGGCAGTGTGGGTGATCAGGCCAGCAGGGGAGGACAGTTAGGGGTGACCAGGTCAGCAGGGGAGAGCAGCTGGGGAGGAAGCGAGGGCAGTTGGATGTGATCAGGCCAGCAGGGATGGGCAGTTAGGAGTGACCAGGACTGCAGGAGAACACAGTTGAGAGGGACCAGGCCTGCAGGGGAGGACGGTTAGGGGCAATCGGGCCAGCAAGGTAGTAGTTAGGCATCAATCAGGCTGTTAGGGGAGTGGTTAAGGGATGACCAGGCTGTCTGGCAGAAGTAGTTAGGGAAAATCAGCATGCAGGCAGGTGAGCAGTTGGGAGCTAGCAGTCCTGGATTGTGAGAGGGATGCTCCAGTATGGAGAGGGTACAGGCTGGGCTGAGGGATTAATTTAATGCACCGGGCTTCTAGTACTAGTATATCGATGGGTTCACTGCTCCTCTCAATATTTTAATTTGATCTTCAATCTGACTGACCTTCAGCAAGCTTTTCTGAAAAGCAAATTAGTCTTTGGAAGGAAATCCGCTCCACTACCCACATCAGAAAAGCATCTTCCCTTGGGATCCAGGTTCTCAGCTCTGCAGTTCAACAGGAGTCGTCCAATCTCTCACCCACCATAAACACATTCTACACAGGCACCTAGTCCACTGACCCTCTGTGAACACATACTGAACATCACCAGGCACCTTGAACCTGTTGTGGAGCAGATGCGAATGAAAGACCACTGGAGCCCAGACCAAATTAAAATTTAGGGAGCCTTCATTAGCTGGCCCGGGGACTGCTCTGCCATCCTCCATGCAGGGAGATCAGAGAGCAGCCCTGACCCTTTGTGAGAGACCACTTTTAAGCATATTAACCACATTCTATTTTTGCACAACAAGCAACCCAAGATAAAACAGTTTTTTTCCAAGCAATGTCAGTCATGCCATTGATGACCATGTTACTTACAGGGTCATCCTGTTCTTCAGAAAGCTGACAATGTTCTATCTTTCAAGGCTTACATGCTGGGAAGAGGCTATGAGACCATATATCAAGGCCTGGCCTGGTGTCAGCACTGACAACTCTATCTGGGCACAGTCTACCGTCTCAGTAGTGCTCAAAAATTCCCACTCTACAACATTCCCCACTGGTTTTATGTACATGAGTCAAATCATTGACTCTTTTGGGTCATTGTTGGTGAGGTAGTTATATTGACCCATGAGGACTATAAGCTTTATAGAATTAATTCTCTGCTGAATAGAGTCAGTGGCCTGTTTAAGATAAGGGCTTAAGTCAGGTGTGATGAAGCCACGTCAGGATCCCGTTGACCTTGACTTCTGTGAAGGTGGTCCTTTCCAGGTAGGAGTCAGTCCTTGTGTGGCAAATTTTTTTATCCAAACAGAATCACTAGAACGGAAGGATGGACCGTATCAGAAGTTGGAACTGCTTTCTGAGTGGACTGTAAAGCCTGTAAGAACTTGAGTAAAAATTGGTTATGGATTTCAGCTTTTCTAGATTGGGTTTCTACGTAAGCTGGTGAGGTGGGTAGGTCAGGGTTTCGAAGAGTCACTAGAATCTGTAGATAGCTTTTGAGCTTGAGGAAACTGGATAAAGCACTGCTCATACCATCAGACTATAATATTCTATATAAATATGGCCCAAAGAAGCAAGAGGAGATGAAAGTGTTGGCAGAATGTGTTGTCAACTTTCAGTGCCTCTCTCATATTTATCAGATTTCCTGTGTACTCTGAGCTTTATCTGTAGACAGTGTATTTAAAGCTATTGAAACAGATTTTTAAAATTCAAGTATAATAGCTAAATTAAAGAGTTCCCATTAGAACTGCTTTTACAAATGATGCAATAAGTTCATATTCTGCCAAATAAATAATAACTTTTAGTTATAAATATAGAATTAAGTTTGCCTTTCTGATAAAGAAACTGTTTAAAGTAGAAAGATGAAAGGAACTGGCTGGGCTGTTTCATTTAACATTACTTATATTGTTAAAAATGGGGAACAACTTAAACATCTAACAAATTAAGAATAATTAATTATTGCATAACTATTATGAAATTGTATTTGTCTATTAGAGATAATGTTTTGGGAGAAAATGCTCACAATATAATGGGCAGAGTATTAAGTTGCCAATTGCTAATGTGCTATCAGGGAATCTTTTTATAGTAAACGTATATAGAATGATTATAACAACTTCATTCTTTTCAAAAGAAAAACAATGCAAAATTATTGAAAGTTTGTGTAGTTGTGTGTCAGAACTTAGATTATTCACTAATCTATAATGACAAGATATTTAATAAAATTACAGCTTATAATCTTAGCACTGTGACTCACCTTGGCTAAAAAAATTAGTTTTCATTTGGGATACTGTCAGAAAAAATGGATAAGCTCAATCAAAATATGAAGATCTATTCATAAGTAACTTGTCAATGCCAATGATCACTGAAGAGAGAGCAGAGCATTAAAAAATCTAATTTGAGCACAGAAAACAGTAGAACATGCTGATACCAGTTCACATGCTGGTACCTGCTGACCTGCATAAAGGCTATAAGCAGGTTTAGATGTTTATTTCCCAAACTAACATGGTGCTAAATTCAAAATGTGATGAAAAAGAAGTGATTGGATTCAGACCTTTGCAAAGCTATGATTGACCACGGGAATGACATTTAAAATACCAATGACCATATTATTAATAGAAGTGACAGCGATAAAGAGACACTAGCCATAAACTTTGCTTCCACTTTTGTGTAATAGAATCCATAGTTACACTGAGTTACCTTTTTAACCTGTGTTCTTAAACTTCCTAGAAAAAGGAGGGTCACTTTGAAATTTTAGTCATATTTATTTGACTGATCACTGGTAACTATTGAGTGATTTGATACATCGGTTATAAGTATGTTAATTTGCAAGTTTTACAGTAGATGAACATATACTCTTCACTTGGAGACAGACTGCTGTCGCATAAATATATAAAGGGAAGTCAAGAATTGTTCCCATTTTGCTCTATCACCAGTAATCCCGAAATGTTAGAGAGTAAGAACATATCCATTTCACATAAGCAACCTGCATCTAACCCAAATTTAAAATTCAATTCCAAATATCCAGTCTTTAAAATTTAAAACCAACCAGAGTTGCCTGGCTGGTGTAGCTCAGTGATTGAGCATTGACCTATGAACCAGGAGGTCATGGTTCAATTCCCAGTCAGAGCACATGTTCAGGTTGCAGGCTCAATCCCCAATGTAGCTGATCAATGATTCTCTTTCATCATTGATGTTTCAGTATCGCTCTCCATCTTCCTTCCTCTCTGAAATCAATAAAAAATATTTTTAAAAGATCAACCAGAGTTTACTTAGTTCCCAGAATCCATATACTATTTCCAAGGGCAGAATCAACAGAATAGTATTCAGTATGCATATTGCTGCACACACACAAAAATGTAATCTTGGAAGAGGAAAATTTTTGTTACTCACTTGTTTTTAGATGTCACAGTCTTAAATATACCAGCTTGATATCTCAGGTTCAGAAGAAATATGTCTCCTAGAAGTGTTGGCATTTTTATATGTGGGTACCTTTTGAGAAAAGGCTCAATTTTCACATTGCTGTGAACATAATCTTTTTTTCTGAGGTAATGCAGCAGGCCTACCTGACTACCTCCATATGTAAATCAAGGAAGGGTTGTTCTATTTTTTTTTCTTTGCTTGTAGATGACTTGCTTCATCTGACTTTCTGAAAGGTTCACATACTGCCACTTTGACTCATCAGCATTTCTTTTGAAATGTCAGTATCACTGAAACTGGGCACAAAGGTTTTTCTTTTCTATAAATATTGTCTCATGGTAACATTAGCTAGATCTCAGACAAGGAAAAATATCATTTAATTAAGCTTTTGAAATCTCTCGAAAACAAAGGATATGGAAAGAACCCCAAAGAATAAAAATTGATCTTGAATTATCAACAGCCTAAACTATGATCGTAAAGCTAAAGAAGATAAGTGACGGTGTTGGAGTTTTTGTGCTTGCTGATTGGTCTCTAGCTGCTACAGATCTTATCTTTTAAGAATTTATCTTTGAACTGATTAGGAAAATAGTACAAATATATCATTTTCCATCAAATTGTACTCTTCATTTTGAGTCCAGAGCACTACTAGAAATATAAAGGGTCTTATTTTGGAATTCAGTCACTTCATATATGGGATAGATATTGATGTAAAAAGCACACTGAAGAAGGGACAGATCACTGTCAAAATATGCAAACATTGTATGTTTATTCAAATTTATTAAAACAATTTGGACTTGGGCTAAATTATAGCAGCCTTTTCTGTTTTGTTTTATTTTTTCCTTTTTTATGTGTATTCTAAACCATGATTTGGAGTTCCTTTCATTTTATATTTCAGCACATTCAATAGATCAACTATGGAGAGACTGACTTAGTGTACATAAAAAGTACCAGTTTGTATATATAGATTTCAAAACCTATTTCTACATTTTTTATGGATTGTTTGGTTAAGTTTAGGTAAATTATCTAACATCTCAAAGATACAGTTGTCTATCTTGACAATAGAGATAACCCTTCTACAAATGCTAGAAAATTTTAAAAAGCTAAATGAGCTTTCTACACTCACTATTTTGGTAAAGAATGTATAGTTTCGTTATATCCCATTTATTTATTATCTTATAAATTATTTTATAGAAGAAGAACCAAGATGGCGACAAAGATAAAACACCTATCTTGCCGTCATGCTCAGCAATTTTAATACTACAACTTAACGAAAGAACAAACAGCTTCCAAACTCACCAGAAAGCTGGCCGAGTGAAAATTCCACAAATAAAAGTGAAGATAAGACACTGTGACTCAGAGGAGGGGCGGCGGAGAGCATTGAAAGATTCGCACGGAGAGAGGTTTGGAGCACGCGCCACGGAAAGGGCGGGCGGCTGAAAACTGGCCAGTTTTCTCGAACGGGGAGACAAAGACATCCCACTGGACTGATTCTCCAGCTTTGGGCGAAGTCCAGAGAACCCACTATCACATGGGGTGAAAACTGGACAGTGGGAGGACACGCCGAAGCTCGGGTGCTGCCGGGTCTCCCGGCTTCTGGAGAAGGCAGCTTGCGCAAACAGCTCAGCTGCACGAGGACATAGAGAGCGCTCTGCGACTTGTCTCTCATTCAGAAAACCATCAGTCTGCTTTGTTTTACGACCTTGGGTGAGACATTGTGTGTGCAGAATCATTTGGGGAGAGTCTGAATTCCCCGGCAGCCAGTGGAGCTCAGCAGTGACTCTCTCTCAGAGGTGCTGGCGGCCATTGCCCCGGCGCAGGGTCCCTGGGGCCGCATAGGGCAGAGCTAACGCTGTCTGCTTGGCCCGGAGACTCCGCCCATCCAACCTGAGCACAACCTGAGCTTCAGAGACAGTTGGCCTGGAGGTCAACCCCTCCAAGTGCTAACAAGGATTAAACTGATCTTAACTTCAGCAAGACTGTGCAACCCATATCCACCTCAGGTAACTGGGGAGGCTGAGCCACTGTCCCTAGCAGGATGTCTACCACACAAAGCTAATTGACCAACTCAGGGAAGCAGCCATCATGCAGAGACATGGAAAGAAATCAGATGTGAAAGAAATGGAGGAAAAAAAACGACTGGACATGGAATTCAAAACCACGGTTACAGGGTTTTTCAAGAGGCTCCAACAAAAGATCGAGGCCTATAAGGAAATAAGCAAGACCACAAAGGAAATTATCAAGACCAACGTGGAAATGAATGAGTCCTACAAGGAAATGAAGGAGAGCCTCAAGGATATGAACGAGACTCTCAAGGATATGAAAAGGACCAACCAGAAATTAAGCATACACTGACTGAAATTAAAAATATTATACAAAGACCTAAAAGTGCTCTGGAGCACCCCAAGAACCAAGTTAAAGATTTGAAATACAAAGAGGTAAAATCCACTCAGCTGAAAAAGCAAGAAACCAAAAGAATCCAAAAAATTGAAGATAGTGTAAGGGGCCTCTGGGACAACCTCAAGCATACCAACATCCGAATTATAGGGGTGCCAGAAAAAGAGAGATAGCAAGACAATGAAAACCTATTTGAAGAAATAGTGACCGAAAACTTCCCACACCTGGTGAAAGAAATTGACTTAGGAGTCCAAGAAGCGCACCGAATCCCAATATATAGGAACCCTAAGAGGACCACACCAAGGCACATCATAATTAAAATGCCAAGAGCAAAAGACAAAGAGAGAATATTAAAAGCGGCAAGAGAGAAACAGTTAATTACCTATAAGGGAGCACCCATACGATTGTCAGCGGATTTCTCAACAGAAACGATGCAGGCCAGACGGGAGTGGCAAGAAATATTCAAAGTGATGAATAACAAGAATCTACAACCAAAATTACTCTATCCAGCAAAGCTATCATGCAGAATTGAAGATCAGATAAAGTGCTTCACAGATAAGAAAAAGCTAAAGGAGTTCATCACCACCAAACCAACATTATATAAAATGCTGAAAGATATTCTTTAAGAAGAGGAAGAAGAAAAAGGTAAAGATGAAAATTATGAACAACAAATACACATCTATCAACAAATGAACATAAAAATCAAGTGAATTGATAGGCTGATGAACAGGATAAACTGGTGAATATAACAGAGACATGGACATAGAGAGGGAATGGACTGACAATTCTTGGGAGAAAAGGGTTGTGGGAAGTGCAGCAAGAGACTGGACAAAAATCTTGCAACAATGGGAGAGGACAGTAGGGAGGGGGAGGTGAGGGTGGAGGGTGGGATAGGTACAGGGTGGAGGGGAGCTATAGGGGGATAAAAAGGGGAAACAATGTAATTAATAAACTGAACAATAAAGATAAAAATAAAAAAAATTTTAAAAAGCAAGTTCCCTAAAATAAATAAATAAATAAATAATTTTATAGAGTCTCAATTGGAGGAGCACATCTATGCTATTACCTTATTTTCTGCTGTCAGCTACTTTTTCTGATTATATGCATGTTATTAAGGAATGCTAGACATCTGAAGGTGGCTACAGTCCATTTCAGTATGGAGGGATAATAGAATGTATGTTTGTGTGTGTGCTTGTGGGGTTTATTTTTCTGCAAAAAGCTTTATTGTTTTATTTGGCCCAATGCATTAGAGAAGCCTTCAGGACGGTTAAAAGAATGGCTAGTAATTTCAGGAAGAGGCTCAGATAGAAGCCAGACACTAGGGATGCAGAGGGGCCTCTCAACGGCCTCTGGGCTCCAAAGGCTCCTAATTGTGTTTGAGGGTGAGCCTTTCAAAGAGATAGGTGCCCAGCCCAGCCTGGAGGTCAGTCAGGTGTCCTCAGTCTTCTTGATGAGTTTCACCTCCTGACCCAGGAAGTGGTTCTCCTGGAAGTTAGAGCTGAGGGTCTGCGCTGGGAGAACCCAGGGCTGGCGGCTCCTCAAGGGCCTAGTTCATGTTCCTCTCCAAGGCCATGGCGGCTTCCCTGGGCTCCGGAGTTTTGCCCGCTCCCCGTGGGAATGCTTCAGCACGTGCTTGTTTTGCAACTTCAGGAGATGCTCAGCGCCCCCCAAAAGGCGAGAAGGCGGAAGAAATGGCCCACGCCCTGGAGAGCCACATCATCGCAGTTAAAATAGAAGCCCAGAGAGAGGTAGGTGTGGGAGGCCCGCAGATGCAGGTTGGCCAGGCGGTGACCACAGCCTCCACCTCAGTAGAATAGCTCTGACAAATTTGGGAGTTCATGGTTTTTTGGCAATGAGTTAAGGTAGAAAAAAAGAAGAAAGAGAAAAACCCGGTATGTTGGCTGGTCTCAGGGGTGGTTCTGAAGGTGGTGACTGGATAAGACACAGGACAGTGGCAGGAGCTGGAAGAAGGGGCATCCCTGGGTCTGTTCTATCCAAACACTTAAAGCAAGAGACAGATCCGGGACTGCTGGGAGCACTGCCAATAGAATGTATGTGTTTTGTTGCTGCACCTTTCTAAATACTTCTCTCTGACTTTTGGACTAAGCCTTTCTTTTGTCTGCTTTTATTAATGTTGTTTAATAGTTTCTCAATTGCAATGAAAGAATTAAAACATTCTCTCCCCAAATTTGTCTCCCTTCTATTATCTTAGATACATGTTTGTCATAGCTAGGCAGTTCATAGCAACTAATTTACATTTTGCATTTATGCAATTTTCAAAAGTATTGCATCTTTCATTTCCTGTTTGTTTAAACTGTCCCATGGACTAATGAAAGTTGATGTTTAGTGATGGTAAAGGAGATAATGAATTTCTTAATTAAAGTCTCTGAGAAATTGAGCTCTTCTCTGCTCCCTCATTCACTGGTTGTCTGAGATACAAATTAAAATTTGCACATAGAAAGGCCTTGAAAGTAGAATTATAATAAACATGATGACAGCTGGCATGGGGCGGGGGGCTGAGAAGAGCTGGCTCATAGTGCATTCACCCATTATATTAATTAATGGGTCATGAAATGATGGGACATAGCTCATAAAAAGGCAGCTCAACTGCTTCAAGGTTTTAGCAGAATATGAGTCTGAAAATGTTGACAAAATCAAAATTATAAATATTCGTATTTTCCTCTAGATTCTTGTTTTGTCTTGGCGAAATGTAAGCCCAGAAAAGTGAAATGACCTACACAGGTTGATACTCATTTAAACCTTGAATAAGTCGTTTAATCTTTAAGATTCCAAAGTACATTTCTCTCTAAAATTGGGATGATTGAAGTGGAATCTGATTCCTTGCTTCTGCCAATAAGTTTTTTATGAATCCTAAGTGCTCTATAACTTTCCATTGAACTGAATTGTGTCTCATTTTCCACAGGAAGGGCAATAACAATAGTTATTGAATATTTACTATTAAGTTCCATTTGCTGCCTTGGTTCCATGGCACCTGATGCATACAGATCTTCTGATAATATAGGGTCTCCATGGCTTTATCACTTCACTAAACAAAAGAATTATAATTAATATTTTAATTAATGTCATAGAGAAGAAAAGAATTATGGTTACTAAAATGTGATGCTCCAGTTTATTTTACATGTGCAGGAGGGAGTCTTGGGTTTCCCCAGCAATAGAGGAAGCCAAGCTTTCTGCCTGCTCTTGCCAGCCTAGGCCTCCATTTAATGCTACAAAGTTTCAATTATAGAAGATACATATATCCCCACAGAAATGGCAGCAGCCATGGAGCTGGAGAGAGGAGGAGGCTAGGGTTGCCCCTGGCGATGAAGGAAGCCAAGCTTTCCACAGCTCTGGCCTGCCTTGGCCTCTGCTTAAGGCTACAATATTTTAATTATAGAAAATACATAAATCCCAAGAGAAATGGCTCCAGCCATGGAGTGAGAAGGAGGCTTGGCTCTGCTCCAGGCTACAAAGTTTCAATTGTAGAACATAAATAAATTCCAGATCCCAGGGCCTCCACTTGGGTACCTGGGGGCATGGCAGGCCTGCAAACCACCAAGGGCCCCTCTCCCAGGACACCCCAAGTCCCAAGGGAACCCTCACCTGATCCGGGACACCCTTCAGGGCAAACCATCTGGCCCCCACCCATGCACCAGGCCTCTATCCTCCTATCTAATAAAAGACTAATATGCAGACTGACCATCACTCCAACACACAAGAAAGCTGCCCCCATGTAGTCAAATATCCTGCCCCCATGTAGACACAAGAAGGCCACCACAAGATGGCCAGCAGAAGAAGACAGTTGGGAGGGACCAGGCCTGCAAGGGAGGGCAGTTAGGGGTGACCAGGCTGGCATAGGAGGGAAGTTGGGGGCAACCGAGCCTGCAAGGAAGGGCATTTGGGGGGCACCCAGGCCTGCAGGAGAGAGCAGTTTTGGGGGAGCAGGCCTGCAGGGGAGGGCAGTTAGGGGCAAACAGGTTGGCAGGGGAGCAGTTAGGCATCAATCAGGCTGGCAGGGGTGTGGTTAGTGGGTAATCAGGCTGGCAGGGGAGTGGTTAGGGGGTAATCAGGCTGGCAGGCAGAAGTAGTTAGGGGCAATAAGGAAGGCAGGCAGGTGAGCAGTTGGGAGTCAGCAGTCCTGGATTGTGAGAGGAATATCTGACTGCCTGTTTAGGCCCGATCCCTCAAGGGGTCCCAGATTGGAGAGAGTGAAGGCTGGGCGGAGGGACACCCCCTGCCCATTGTGCATGAATTTCATGCACCGGGCCTCTAGTATAACATATGTGGCAATAGTTTTGACCTTTAGGATTATGAACCTGATGCTCACTTTATTTGGATTTTCCACCACCCACCTCTTACTTAATATTCTAAACACTTGGGGAGGAAACTCAGAGACTAAATTTAAAAATTATCTTCAAGCTCAAAATTCACACAAATAACCTATTCAAATACTAAAATCAACCCAACATAAAAAAAAACTACATTGCACATACTAGTAAAGACATGAATACATATTGCATGAACTTTAAACATTGTTTCTCCAGTGATGGGAGTCTGGTTTCAGCAAGGAAGGAGTGGTCTAAATACTGCCAATGCTTGAAAAGGGATCTTTTAAAGCTACATAGACGTCTTACATCTCCAATGACCATATAACGACAACAAGACAGATTGTAAGTGAAATGTTGAGTCCTTTACAGAAGACCAAGTCATTTTGTGTTTTTCACAGAAATAAGCCAATCCAATTAATTAACTTGGACCAATAATGGATTCAGTCTTCAGGGCCAATGCTCTCTGTAAAAATTTCAGTACTGAAGAAAGGGTAGCCCTAACTGGTTTGGCTCAGTGGATGAAGCATTGGCCTGCAGACTGAAGGGTCCCAGGTTCGATTCTGGTCAAGGGCATGTACCTTGGTTGCAGGCACATTCCCAATAAAGAGTGTGCAAAAGGCAGCTGATAAATGTTTCTCTCTCATTGATGTTTCTCACTCTCTCTCCCTCTCTCTTCCTCTCTATAAAAAATAAAATATATTTTTTTAAAAATAAAGAATAGTGGGAAAATTAAAAATAAAAATATCTATACTAATAAAAGGGAAATATGCTAATTAGACTGGATAGACTGGACATCTTCCAGACATCACTCTGGACTTCCTTCCTGACAAAGCTGGGGTCCAGGAAAAGCTGCCCAGGATCCTGGATGCCTGTGGCTAGCCAGAGGGAGGGAAGCCTAGGTTCTGGGTGCCTGTAGCTGGCCAGATGGAGGGAAGCCTGTATCCTGGGTGCAGAGTCTGAGGCAGAGGTGTTTAGGGGCAATCAAGCAGGCAGGTGAGCAGTTAGGGATGATTAGGCCAGCAGGCAAGTGGTTAGGGGCAATCAGGCAGGCAGGCAGATGAGTGGTTAGGAGCCAGTGGTCCTAGATTGTGAGAGGATGCAGGCTGGGCTGAGGGACCCCCCATAAATGAATTTCATGCACCAGGCCTTTATCTATATATATAAAAGCCTAAGCAACTGTTCGACTGGTGGCTATGACATGCACTGACCACCAGGGGGCAGACACATTGGCATGAAAACATGGAACAGACTAATGAATCTCGGAGGGAAGTGGGGAGAGAGGGGGCAGGAAGAGATTAACCAAAGATCTTACATGCATACTTGAGGCCCGGGTCCATGCACCAGTGGGGTTCCCAGGCCTGGCCTGCATGAATCGACCTGAAACCAACCCGGTGCACAAATTGGTGCACCTGTGGGGTCCCTTGGCGGAGCCTGTGCCCTCTCACAATCCAGGACCCCTTAGGAGATGTTGGAGAGCCGGTTTGTAGTATTTAACTAAAAAAGTGAAAACAAGCTTCAGTCATCTTTGTGGTTCATGACGTACTAAAGCACTGGAAAGCAGTAGCAATTAAATATGCTTGTTTTAAAAATTCAGACATTTGTACAGTTATAACCAATGAGAACTAAATAAGCTGATCTTTGTGTGTGGGAAACACCTGGTCATAATATCAAGATTTAAAGTTCATCCTAATTTTGGAGCAATTTATGAACATCATCTTAGAATCAGGTGACTCTTACCATTTATTCAAAGCAAAAGCAAAACAAACAAACTCCACTGGAGGAATGCCTATTTTCAAGGTTCATGTGAGCATGTAGAATATATACTAACTAAAAGATGTCTAAACTGAAATTTGCTACATAGGTTATAAATACCCAATGTCTCTTGGTAGATGATATTATTTCTTCTTTTTTTTAAAGAAGAAATTTTAAAGAAAAGCTTTCAAAGATTGTTTAATTTGAAAATCACCTCTCTATTTGGTCAGTGCCTTTCCCAGATCTAAGAGAAAGCTATTCAGTAAAATTCTCTTTCCAAAGTGTGATCCAATAAGGGCAAATGCAAAACAGTTCCCATATGACAGGAAAATCACAAATGCAAATATAAACCAGCTAAATTGTAGCTGAACATCCATTACATCTTTACAATAGTTTTTGGAAAATTCAAGTTTTCTCTTCAATTAACTGATGTGTTTAAGAGGCAAGTGAGAGCTGTAATGCAGGATTTCAGAATGAAACCAGTTCTGGAAAACTGCACATCTCATTGCAGAATTATATAATCCACAGACCGTGCTGCCAGCTTTAGCTGTATGAGTGTAAACAAACATAAGGTTGTTTGAAACTCAGCAAAAAAAATTTAAAGCATTTGAACACTTAGTGGGAATAGATTTCATCATTTTTTTCATCTTTATTGTTCAGTTTATTAATTACATTGTTCCCTTTTTTGCCCCCTATAATTCCCCTCCACCTGGCACCCATCCCACCCTCTGCCCTCCCCTCCCCCTCCCCACTGTCCTCTCCCATAGTTGCATGATTTTTGTCCAATCTCTTGCTGCACTTCCCACACCCCCTTTCTCCCCAAGAATTGTCAGTCCATTCCCTCTCTATGTCCGTGATTCTGTTACATACTCCAGTTTATCCTGTTCATCAGCTTATTAATTCACTTAATTTTTATATTCATTTGTTGATAGATGTGTATTTGTTGTTCATAATTTATACTTTTATCTTTTTCTTCTTCCTCTTCTTAAAGAATATCTTTCAGCATTTCATATAATATTGGTTTGGTGGTGATGAACTCCTTTAGTTTTTTCTTATCTGCGAAGCACTTTATCTGACCCTCAATTCTGCATGATAGCTTTGCTGGATAGAGTAATCTTGGTTGTAGATTCTTGCTATTCATCACTTTGAATATTTCTTGCCACTCCCATCTGGCCTGCATCGTTTCTGTTGAGAAATCCGCTGACAGTCGAATGGGTGCTCCCTTATAGGTAATTAACTGTTTTTCTCTTGCTGCTTTTAATATTCTCTCTTTGTCTTTTGCTCTTGGCATTTTAATTATGATGTGCCTTGGTGTGGTCCTCTTAGGGTTCCTATATATTGGGGTTCGGTGCGCTTCTTGGACACCTAAGTCTAGTTCTTTCACCATGTGTGGGAAGTTTTCAGTCACAGTTTCTTCAAATAGGTTTCCATTGTCTTGGTCTCTCTCTTTTTCTGGCACCCCTATAATTCGGATGTTGGCATGCCTGAGGTTGTCCCAGAGGCCCCTTACACCATCTTTAATTTTTTGGATTCTTTTGGTTTCTTGCTTTTTCAGCTGAGTGGATTTTACCTCTTTGTATTTCAAATCTTTAACTTGGTTCTTGGGGTGCTCCAGAGCACTTTTAGGTCTTTGTATAATATTTTTTGTTTCAGTCAGTGTATGCTTAATTTCTGGTTGGTCCTTTTTCATATCCTTGAGAGTCTCCTTTATATCCTTGAGGGTCTCCTTCATTTCCTTGTAGGACTCATTCATTTCCACGTTGGTCTTGATCATTTCCTTTGTGGTCTTGCTTATTTCCTTATAGGCCTCGACCTTTTGTTGGAGCCTCTTGAAAAACCCTATAACCGGGGTTTTGAATTCCATGTCCAGTCGTTTTTTTTCCTCCATTTCTTTCACATCTGATTTCTTTCCATGTCTCTGCATGGTGGCTGCTTCCCTGAGTTGGTCAATTAGCTTTGTGTGGTAGACGTCCTACTAGGGACAGTGGCTCAGCCTCCCCAGTTACCTGAGGTGGATATGGGATGCACAGTCTTGCTGAAGTTAAGCTCAGGTTAATCGTTGTTAGCACTTGGAGGGGTTGACATCCAGGCCAATTGTCTGTGAAGTTCAGCTGTGCTCAGGTTGGATGGGCGGGGTCTCCGGGCCAACCAGACAGCGTTAGCTCCACCTTATGCTGCCCTAGGGACCCTGCGCCAGGGGCAATGGCCACCAGCACCTCTGAGAGAGAGCCGCTGCCAAGCTCCACTAGCTACCGAGGAATTCAGACTCTCCCCAAATGACTCTGCACACGTAATGTCTCACCCAGGGTCGTAAAACAAAGCAGTCTGACGGTTTCCCGAATGAGGGAGCAAGTTGAGAGCGCTCTCCACACAGTCACGCAGCTGCGCTGTTCCCAAGGTCACACGCAAGCTCGCCTTCTCCACAAGCCGGGAGAGCCCTGCCGCACCCGAACTTCGGCGTGCCCTCCCTCTGTCCAGTTTTCACCCCGTATGATAGTGGGTTCCCTGGACTTCGCCCAAAGCTGGAGAATCAGTCCAGTGGGACGTCTTTGTCTCCCCGTTCGAGAAAACTGGCCAGTTTTCAGCCGCCCGCCCTATCCGTTGGTGCGCTCGCTCCAAACCTCTCTCTGCACGAATCTTCAATGCTGTCCTCAGCCACTCCTCCAAGTCACAGTGTCTTATCTTCACTTTTATTTGCGGAATTTTCACTCGGCCAGCTTTCTGGTGATTCTGGAAGGTGTTTGTTCTTTCGTTAAGTTGCAGTTTCAAAATTGCTGTGCATGACGGCAAGATAGGTGTTTTACCTATGCCGCCATCTTGGTTCCTCCGATAGATTTTGTCTTAAAAATTAATTTCTAAGCCCTAACCCATTTGGCACAGTGCATACAGCATTGGCCTGTGGACTGAAAGGTCAAGGTTCAGTTCTGGTCAAGGGCATGTACCTTGATTGTGGGCACATCCCCAGTGGGGTTTGTGCAGGAGACAGCTGCTTGATG
The DNA here is from genome assembly GCA_027563665.1 of Antrozous pallidus. Classification (NCBI taxonomy): domain Eukaryota; kingdom Metazoa; phylum Chordata; class Mammalia; order Chiroptera; family Vespertilionidae; genus Antrozous; species Antrozous pallidus. The sequence continues at coordinate 65,970,512 of CM050521.1, forward strand.
TTTCTCTCTCATCGATGTTTCTAACTCTCTATCCTTCTCCCTTCCTCTTTGTAAAAAGTCAATAAACTATATTTTTAAAAATTAATTTTTAATCTAAGAAATTATATTAACTGTTTATAAAATGTGTTGTGTGATTTCATATTTTTTAAGGATTTACATATCACAGAATAGGTGCATCCTGAGGTAGCTGTTATAAATATTCAATTTTTAAAAAAGAATTGCTTTTAATAAAACATAATTGTCAGGGAAATTAATCTTGATTATAATCAATTTGTTAATTTTTAGGCTATCAAGAGCTTTCATATGTTCATCCCTCTTTTATTGCCCTAGCTTACTGTGGAAAATTGAGAGAAAGGCCCATAGGAAAGGAATAATAGGGAATAAAAAATCTAATATGGTTATTATCTCCCCAATACTGGTTATCATGATAATATTTTTAAATATTTAATCTTTGAAATATTTAAAAATCCATATTATTATACTGGAATAGGATATAAATGTTTTGGACATATTCATGTCCTCTACAATAGTATATCGGCAAATTGTCCTAATAGTCAGTATACATTCCAAGATTTTTAGTCTAACATTACACAATTAATGTGTCATCTATAATAATCCTATCTAATAAAAGAGTATGCCCACAGCCACACCTATTGGCTAATCAGGAACAAATTATGCAGATAATCCCCAACAAGATGGCTGTAGCCACTGAGAGCAGGAGGAAGGCTTGGGTTTTCCCAGCAATGGAGGAAGCCAAGCTTTCCTCCTGCAGTTGCTGGCTAAGGCCTCCACTCAATGCTACAAAGTTTCAGTTATAGAATATATATCCCAACAGAAATGGTGGCAACCACGAAACTGGAGAGAGCAGAGGCTAGGGTTGCCCGGGCGATGGAGGAAGCCAAGCTTCTGTAGCCCTAGCGCCAGGCCGCACTCTAGGCCATAAAGTTTCAATTATAGAAGGTAAATAAACCCAGATAGAAATGGCTGTCACCAAGGAGTGAGCAGAAGGCTTGGCTCTGCTCCAGGCTACAAAGTTTCAATTGTAGAACATAAATTAATCCCAGATCGCAGGGCCTCTGCTTGGGTCACTGGGGGGCGTGGCTGGCTTGCAAACCACCATAGGCCCCTCACCCAGGCTGCCCCTCACCCCAAGAGAACCCCACCCTGATCCGGGACACCCTTCAGAGCAAACCAGATGGCCCCCACCCATGCACCAGGCCTCTATTCTATCTAATAAGAGTATGAAGATTGACTATCACTCCAACACACAAGAGGGCTGCCCCCATGTGGTCAAAGATCCTGCCACCATGTGGACACAAGATGGCCACCACAAGATGGCCAGCAGGGGAGGGCCATTGGGAGGTTCCAGGCCTTAAAAAGGAGGGCAGTTGTGGGTAATCAGGCCAACAGGGGAGGGCAATTGGGGACTATCAAGCCTCCAGGGGAAGGCAGTTAGGGATGATGAAGCTGGCAGAGGAGAGAAATTGGGGCAAACAGGCTGGCAGGGGAGCAGTTAGATATCAATTAGGCTGGCAGGGTAGTGGTTAGCAGGTGATCAGACTGGCAGGCAGAAGTAGTTAGGAGCAATCAGGGAGGCAGACAGGTGAGCAGTTTGGAGCCAGCAGTCCTGGATTGTGAGAAAGATGTCCGACTGCCCATTTAGGCCCGATCCTAAGATCGGGCCTAAATGGGCAGTCGGACATCCCTTAAGGGGTCCCAGATTGGAGGGGTGCAGGCTGGGCTGAGGGACATCCCCGCCCCCCCCCATGCATGAATTTTTTCCACCGGACCTCTAGTAAGAGCATAATATGCTAATTAGACCAGGCAGCTGAACAACCTTCCGAACATCATTCTGGATATCCTTCTGGACGAAACTGCAGCAGCGAGGGCTGAGGCAGAGGCAGTTAGGGGTGATCAGGTAAGCAGGCAGGCAGAGGGGTTAGGGGTGATCAGGCAGCAGGCAGAGACAGGGGTGATCAGGCAGGCAGGCAGGCGAGCCGTTAGGAGCCAGAGATCCCCAATTGAAAGAGGGTGCAGGCTGGGCTGAGGGACCCCCTGTGCATGAATTTTGTGCACCAGGTCTCTAGCATAAATATAAATAAAAACTGATGGGAGGCCCTGGTTGGGCAGTTCAGTTGGTTAGAGCTTTATTCCAGTATGCCAAAGTATATATCTTGCTGCATGTTGGTAGCTGTGCTGTGTAGCAGGAAGGGTGATAAAGCTGGCAGGGGAATATCATATAGGTACCACTGACACTGGCTCTCATGGATGGCTGAATATGCATTCTATGTACGGCTCTTGAAGGCTTTAAAAGCCATAACTGGTGTAGACAGTGAGTGGCAAGTCTAGACCTTTGCTTTTTTCTAATTTCAATATTCTTACCATCTCATTTCTTATTGAAAATATTTAAGCTGTCGAAAATACTTCTAAGTAGAGTCATTATTTTCTTGGTTAGACAAACATGGTTTGAAAACAGGTATGTAATAATATTAATATTATTAATAGTTAGCACTTGTTGAGTGCTTAGCATGGCCTAGCTACTGAGCTAAGTACTTTGAGCACCATATCTCATTTATGAAGTAGTGATGATTTATTTACGTTTTACCTGTGATGTGACTAAAGTTTAGCAAGGTTATGTGAAGTAGAATAAGCTAATTTTTTCGCATAGGTAACTATGCCCTCTGCTGGTGGCTAGAAGTTTCTGTGCCATCTACTTTTTGACATGATGCTCTTCAGATGAGCACTAGATGCCGTCAGCAGGTGGATTAATTATAGACTACTTTCACCACTGGTTTGCTGATCCTCAGATCAGAATTCTACCAAGAAGACTTTAAAAATATGAAAGTTCGGTTAGGGGAAAAAAGGAGTCTTATACAAAGTTAGTTCCCAGAAAATGATTTTCAAGTGTGGAGAAGAAATTGTCTTTGCTGGGGCTTGGAGGGGAGGAAGGGGAAATTGTATTAATGTATCTTAGAATTATTATCAGGAAAAAAGTGCACTGAGTTTAGATATTTGTGGCAATAATAGAAAATAGTTGTCTGTCCCAAGGATGTGGTAATTGTCATTAGGAAAAAACAAAAGGGAAAAAAGAAATAATAATAACCTAAGTAAACATTATAATTACATTTTTGGCAAAACTGAGTATGAGTGAGAATTAAATAATGTCAATATGGCAAGTGGAAGGATGTAATTGGAAGGCCTAACCATCATTCAAATCTTTGGATTTGCATTCCCACAGTTCCATTTGAAGGGTATCAGATTTAAAAAGTCTCCCTCTGATTTTCTACCTTTCAGAAAAGTCTAGTGCAGGACTACCTTACGGAAAAGTCTACTCCAGGACTTGGCAGAAGATCAGATTTCTCAGTAATTGTGCCTATCTGCAAGATTATCTAGAGGAGGTATTGAACACCATCCACAAGGAAAAGCTAAGATTTGTGGTAGGAGACATGACCTCTTCATCAGTTATTCCTCATGCGATCATCATGTTAGCAGAATTTATTACAGGGATTACAGTCAATGGATTTCTGATAATCATCAGCTGTAACGAATTGATCAAAAGCAGAAAGCTAACGCCAATGCAGCTCATTTTAATATGTACAGGGATGTCTAGAATTGGGCTGCTGGTGACGCTAATGATACAAAGTTTTTTCTCTATGTTCTTTCCACTCATTTATCGGACAAAAATTTATGGTGCAGCGTTGGTGTTCCTTTGGATGTTTTTTAGCTCTGTCAATCTCTGGTTTGCCACCTGCCTTTCTGTATTTTACTGCCTCAAGTTAATAGGCTTCACTCATCCCTGTTTTCTTTGGCTGAAATTCAGGATCTCAAAGTTAATGCCTGGGCTGCTTCTGGGAAGCTTGCTGGCCTCGGTGAGCACTGCAACTCTGTGTATCAAGGTAGATTACCCTAAAAACGCGGTGGAGGATGTCCTCAGAAACGCCACACACACCACCTCTAAATTCAAGCTAAGGGATATTAATGAAGTGCTTCTTGTCAATTTTTCACTCCTATTTCCTCTAGCCATATTCCTGGTGTGCACTTTTATGTTACTCTTGTCTCTCTACAAGCACACTCATCGGATGCAAAACGGATCTCGTGGTTTTAGAAGTGTCAGCACAGAAGTCCATATAAACGCCTTAAGAACAGTGCTAACGTTCATTGTTTTCTTTATTTCTTATTTTGCCGCCTTCATAACAAACATGACATTCGTTGTTCCTCACGGAACTCACCGCTACTTCGTGCTGAAGGACATAATGGCAGCATATCCCTCTGGCCACTCAGTTATAATAATCTGGAGTAATTCTAAGTTCCAACAACCACTCAAGAGACTTTTCTGCCTCAAAAAGAGTCAGTGAAAAGAAGGACCAATGTAAAACATGTTGTTATTTTCTTAACATGGAGCCAATGGGCTTGTGCTTTGTTTCGTTTAGTTTATATGAATTGTGTGTTTTCTCTATCTGGCAATTTCCTCTCCATCTCCCAAGACATGGGAAGCACTAATTTTGATGGTGGGTGGAGAGGATATCTCTTTTTCTAGGGCTCATGTACTTAAAAATATCACGATAGTAGCACATTTAAATAACTAGTACTTGCATTGGCGTGGTAGAAATCAGAATAAAACACTAAGACTTCTTTCAGCTGACCAATGTAGTTCTGTTACGTCTTCCCAGGTCATTGAGAATCTTCTGATTTAGATGAGGAAAATCACATAGATTTAGTCTGACTTGGAACAATATAATAAATTGGCTATTTGGTTACACATAACTATTTTTCAAAGACAGTCATGAATGTAAATATTGTTAAAATTCAAATTATGTGTTAAAAGGGCCTAAGGCAATGCACCCAGATACCCAAGTTACTGCCTTATTTTGCTTTTGATTTGCTACCAAGTTTAAGTTGGTAAATGCTAAGAGCTATGTATATGCATGTATACACACATAATCCAGGGGTCTCCATTTTTTACAACATGAAGAAATATTTTTCAACCCCCTGCGTTGTTAAACTCATGCCCGAAGAGAATTGAGGGAGTTTGCTGACAATGAATTCCAAGCAGGAAAACATTCACTTGGTGCCTTAACCCTTTGGTGTCTTAATTCCTTCCAACTGAGAATGTCATCTAGAGTATGGCAGCAGCAAATGACTTAAAGACCCAGGGGAAGATTTTGAAATGTTACTAAATTTGAATGGATTCTGCTAATTTTTAAGGATCTTGAAGTGTCTTGCTTTAGAGAAGAAAAATTTTTTTACAGTATCTTACATATCAGGATATCTATCTGTTTGCATCTGTGAAATTCTCATTGGCTATAACAAAAACAACAGATGTGTACTTACTTTAATTATGAATAAATTGTAAGTAAAATGGATTAGAAGTTACCAGAATGAAAAAAATAAAATGTGTGTGTGCACATGTATATGTGTTGTTGTTTTTTAACTTTACCAAATATTTTCACACATAATTTTTTAGTTTATTCTCAGAATACTCTGTAAAGTAGGTAGTGGAATTATCTCAGTTTTATACTTGGAAAAGTAAGATTTGCCTAAGGTCACTCCATGGAGTAAAGAGAAAAAGTCAATTTCAATAAGAGTGTGGATGCTGGAAAACTAGCTCTCTGTGTGTTAGACTTAGAAGGGATGAAAGCTGTTAGGGGTGGGATAAGAAAGTGGACAGTGGGAAACAAAGGAATAATGTATCAGGTTTGCAAGCTTTGTCTGTGGCTCTGCTCTGTGTCACAGATTCCTCAGTGCAGAGGCTGCCTGACACATGAAAAGTGCTCCCCAGATTCTGTGCTTAGAGTTGAGGGGAATGAGCCATTAATGGGTTTCTTATGAGGCTGTACTATAACCCCATCCTATCTAATAAAAGAGTAATATGCAAATTGACTGTGCCTCCTATCACAAGCCATGCCCACAAGCCAATCAGAAGCAAAAAAACCCCAACCAAGATGGCTGCAGCCACTGAGAGCAAGAGGGAGGCTTGGGTTTCCCTGGCAATGGAGGAAACCAAGCTTTCCACCTGCCCTAGCCGGCTTAGGCCTCCACTCAATGCTACAAAGTTTCAATTGCCCTATTTAATAAAAGAATAATATGGGAATTAACCATCACTCTGCTACAAAAATGGCAGCACCCAGTCCTCTTAGCCCCACCGGAGTCCCCCAGTCTGCCCAGCATGTCCGGCTGGGAGGCATCAGCGCTTAGCATGATTCCTGGCCAGCAGCGGCAGCCTGGGCTGGGGTCTCAGGCAAGCAGGGCCACACACCCCCACCACACCATCTTCTGGCCAGTGGTGACAGCCTGGCCTGGGGCTGCGCACCCAACCACATGAGCACCTGGTCAGGGCAGCAGCTTGAGCTGGGGACTCATGCTGCCAGGGCCACACACCCCTGCAGCACAATCCTTGGCCTGGCTGCCATCTCAGCCTGGCCAGGGTAGGGTGTGCACCCCCCTGTGGCGGCGTGATCTCTGGCCAGGATGAAACGGCAGCCCGGGCTGGGGTCTCAGCCTGGCCTGGGAGGGCACCTTCCTCAGCACCCTCCCTGGCCAGGGATGTCAGCCTGGGCTCGGGTCTCAGCCTGGCTGGGGTGCGCACCTTCACAGAACAATCTCTGACCAGGCTGGGTCTCAGCCTGGCTGAGATGTGATACCTTTCCAGTGGTGGCAGCCTGGGGTTTCAACCACTGAGTCACACCAGACAGGCAGATATGGAGAAATCTTAAATGTTCCCTTTTATTAAACATACTAGGGGCCTGGTGCATGAAATTTGTGCACTGGGGGTGGGTGATCCCTCAGTCCAACCTGCCCTCTCACACATACTGGGAGCCCTCAGGGGATGTCCTACTAACCACTCATACCCAGCCTGCCCAACCATCACCCTGCAATGGGGCCGATGGCTGGCTCCGTCCCAGCCATGACCCCCCAAACCCCCCTCCCCCGCCCAGGCCCTCACTCCAGCCATCTTGCACCCAGCTAGCATGGGCCTTGCCCTACCCCCCAGCCCAGGCTTTCTCCCTGGCCAGTGCATGCTGGCCACCTTGACTCTGCCACCCCAGGGCCCTGGCCGCCTTGGCCCCGCCCCCCTCAGCCTGGGCTGATTCAGCCCCGCCCCCCCATGGCCCACACCACTTCAGCCCCACCCTCTGCAGCCCTGGCCACCTCAGCCTTGCGCGCCTCCCCCCCGCCACAGTGGCCCTGGCAGCCTCGGCCCCACCCCAGCTTCTGATTGGCTGGTGGGCGTGGCTGGTGGACATAGCAAAGGCATGGTTAATTTGCATATGACTCTTTTATTATATAGGATATTTTATTGATTTTTACAGAGAGGAAGGGAAAGGGATAGAGAGCTGGGAACATCTATGAGAGAGAAACATTGATCAGGTGCCTCCTGCACACTCCCCACTGGGTATGTGCCCCCAATCAAGGTATATGCCCTTTACCGGAATTGAACCTGGGACCCTTGAGTCTGCAGGCTGACACTCCATCCACTGAACCAAACAGTTAGGGCTGTCCAATATGCTAAAGAAAAAACCCTATCTAATAAAGAGGTAATATGCAGGGGAGGGCATTTGGGGGTGACTGGGTTGTCAGGGGAGGGCAGTTGGGGATGATCAGACTGGCAGGGGAGCAATTAGGCGTCGATCAAGCTGGCAGGGGAATGGTTAGGGGATGATCAGCCTGGCAGGCTGGAAGCAGTTAGGGGCAATGAGGCAGGCAGGCAAGCATTTGGGAGCCAGCAGACCTAGGTTGTGAAAGGAACAGGCAGTCAGACATCCCCTGAGGTGTCCCAGATTGGAGAGGGTTCAGGTTGGGCTGAGGGACCCCCCCCCCAATGCACGAATTTTGTGCACTGGGCCCCTAGTGTTATATATAAGTGACAAATCAAAGAAGATATTTAAATGTCATAAGTCAGGAAATAGCACAGAGGTGATAAAGACTGGGACTCCATGAAAACTTATGAGAATTAGAATAGATTTTATAAATTCAGTTTTCTATGTTATGATTTTTAACTTTAAATTTAGGTTTGCATTTTTGGAGACCCTAAGTTGTTGGGCTATGTTATGCTAATTAATTTAAAAATTGCTGAGTCTATAGTTATGTCCTTTTCAAAACTCTTTGCTTCCCCATTATGGTCTATTATAGGTTTTTCGATACCTACTTTCACAAATGTGTAATAAAAATTATCTTAAAATCATTAATGGATTTTGTTTTTGGTTTTCAAATATATAAAGTTTTCTTAGAAATTCCTGAAGCTCTGCCAGTATTCCTGAGTACGTAACTTATGCAGTATGTGTGAAACTTCTGTAATGACTTTACTCATAAAATTACATAAAGAAAAAAATCAATAAGGTGTTACCAGGTAAAACAACCGTCTCCTCTCAACAGGTTTTCAGAAAGTACCACCTCATTGCCTACTGCCTCTTCTTCTCATTGAAATGTAACTCATGTGGTTTTATGGTCTGAATTCATGTAAATAACTCTGTTGTTGTGTGTTTGTTTTTTTCATTTATCTTAATCTTCAAATCGTTCCAATTCATTTTGGTTCTTTTCACTTTGGTAATTGTTCCCTTTCATAAAAGAGATAAAATAGAAGTTAAACTGTTTAGCTACATTATGGCATCTGCTAATATTACTCCTTCTGCCTAAGTAAAGAAACATCTTTATTCTGACATATCTTAAAACCAATTTTACTTCATGATTAATTTATAGAGTATTTCAAACTGCAGTTACCGGTTATATAATGAAATTATTACTACAATGAATTTTAAGTTAACTTGTCCGTATAAACATATGTTATTGAAATAGCTTTTCAAACGTATGAATATTCTTAAGTAACTGGAAACATAAAAGTCAGAGGGTTGAGGTTTTTATTTTCCTCAGCATGTTATCTTCCCAAATTTGTGGATAGTGAGTGGCACATCTCTGCACATCCCCTAGATATTCATGTGCAATAAAATTTTATTATGCACTCAAAATTATCTACCAGAGAGTAGATTTTTGGATGGCTATATATAACTTGAACTACTTAACCATGAAATAGTATATTTCTATTAGAAAATTCTGGAAAGATATTCATGAGAGCATTAAAGAGAATTCCGGTCGTTTTTATGCTATTCACCCATTCAAACCACCATCTCCCTCTCCTTTTTAGTAAGAATGCTATCCTCAAGGATCAGAATTGAGCTTAATTGCTCTGGGAAAGCTGCAGCGATATTCTCAAACTTCAGGGATCTTTAATTTCCCATGGAAGTAACTGTTAGGACTGATCTTGGCATTTAGTACCATACTCTTATAGGTCGATATCTTTTCTAGCCAATTATTATTTTCTAAAAATACAGGGCTACATGTATTTTGACATCCAAAACAACTAATATTAGTGAACTTAACATAAATAGACACTTGAACATGAGGTTTTTAGAAAGAAAAATGTACATCTCTTTGGAGAGAAAAAAGAGAAAGAGGGGTTATCAGGTTAATTTTATTTCCAAAATTGTAAGAAATTGAGTAAGCTAAACTCTACTGTCATTTCCATGAGGAAAAAACACGGTGAAATTGAACACTGAGGAAACCAGCACCCACAAATTTCTTTGTGTCTCAGTTTATAAACTGGGATAAAATCCCAAGTAACGCACTGCCACCCAGTGGCAAACCTTCACTTTAAATGAAATAATAGAGTGGCCAAAAGACTACAGCCAGCCCTAGCCGGTTTGGCTGAGGATACAGCTTCAGCTTGAAGACTGGAAGGTCCTGGGTTCAATTCCAGTCACGAGCATATGTTCAGGTTATAGGCTCAATCCCTAGTAGGCTGCCGATCAATGGTTCTCTCTTATCATTCATGTTTCTATCTCTCCTCTTCCTTTCCTCTCTGAAATCAATAAAAATATATTAAAAAATAAAACTACAGCCATTAGGAATCTTGCTTTATGAACTGTTATATCCTGTGAGGGGGAATAAAAGAAGTTAATACTCAGGTCATAGGAAAGTTTGGACCAAGTGAGAATAAATAGCCCGAATCAAACAAACAAACAAACAAACAAACAAACTGTAAAGCAAAAAATATATATTTATGACTTTAGGAGATAATTGAAAAACTTGAATTTTGTCTGGATATTCAATATCAAATAATTAATGTTCTTTTTTTTTTTAAATGTCACAGTGGAGCTGTGCTTATGCTTGAAAAATAAAAGCATTTTTATCTTTTAGGGAAAATCTAAAATAATTACTGATAAACTTATGTGCTATATCAAAATATGAGGAAGGAAGGAGATATGTTGGAGGTATATTTGAAAAATTTGGGCTAGAAATTGATCACTTTTATCCTAGGTGATGATTATATGGGGACTCATTACATGATTCTGAATGAAAATATCCTATACTTAGATTTACAATTCAACACATAAATATAACTCAATAAAAAAGAGAAAAGCAACAGTACTGATAACACACACACACACAAAAGAATAAATTTATTCCAGTGGGGAAATATAGGAAAGCAGTTAAGAGTGTGGTCTCTGGAATAAGATTACCTCTGTTCTCTTACTCTCTAATAATTTTGGACAACTTATTAAGCCTCTTTCCTTTACAACATGGAATAGAAATACCACATATGTTATATGGTTATTTTAAGTATTGAAAGAGGCAATTATATACAAAGTGCTTACAACAGAGTCTGGAATATCAAGGTGTTCAATGAATGTTAACCCTTACGAGCTATTAGGATAAAAACTGCAAAATCCAGAAAGCCTCATCCATAACCCTGTTATTCAGGGAATTTAATCACTTTTACTCATAATAAAAGAAAGTGTTACCTTTGAAGGTGTCGCCAAATGTCAGTTTAGTTAAATATTTCACTCATTCTAGTTAGAATTACAGACTTGAGTTGAATTAATTTTCTTGGAGGCAACATAATATAAATTATACAACCACCAGGGGTCAGTGTTGTTACAAATGGAATTTAAACTGAAGAATTTTTTTTTGAAATATATTTTTAATGATTTAATAGAGGACGGGAGAGGGAAAGAGAGATAGGAACATCAATGATGAGAGAGAATCATTGATCAGCTGCCTCCTGCAAGGCCCTCGGAGGGGGGTACAACCTGGGCATGTGGCCCTTGACTGGAATTGAACCCCAGACCCTTCTGTCCTCAGGCTGAAGCTCCACCCACTGAGCAAAACCAGCTAGGGCTGAAGACTTTTTCGCAACTTACTTGACCTCACATTTTATTTAGTTACAGAGAGAAAACCCTTATGTGGAGAGTTTCCTTCTTTGTGACTTTTAACATTCCCCATTGTCTTGTGGCAGGATTTGGAGCCAGTCACTGAGAAGAGAACCCTGTTAAAATGCAGCTTGAAAAGGCCAAGGAACCCTTGCAAGCAGAGACATTTGTGAGGTTTTCTTTAATTAGCTTCTGGAAATGTACAAATCCTCTTTCAGTTCAAGCTAGTGCATTTAAACTATCTAAGAAAAACTACTTTCTTTTATAACTTACTAAAAGTTAATCACAGCTCATGCTATTCCAGGCTCAGCAAATATTTTAGTTTTCTTTAATATTTTTTTATGTTCCTGAAATAAGTTCAGCTCTAGAAATGGAATACGCAACTCTATGTGCATTTAAGATTAAGTTGCCAAATTTTGAATAGATTCCCTTATTTTTATCCAGTTTAAAATACCATTTCTGATTTACTTACACAAGAATAAATGAAGTATTGGTCTTCATCATGAAATGAATAGTTTTTACAGTATCTTGAATCTTAGATTACTTTCTTTCTAATTTTCATATACAAGTTTTAAATACTATAACAAAGTCCTCAAAGTTGCATTTTGCCAATGGAATATTTGTTATTTGGGAAAATCAAATTCCAAATACAATGAGCTACAGTATTTATTAGTAACAGTACAATCTTTTCCATACACACACACACACACACACACACACACACACACACACACACACACTAGAGGCCAGGTGCATGAAATTTGTGCAAGGATGTCCCTTAGCCCAGCCTGCACCCTTTCCAATCTGGGACCCCTCAAGGGATGTCCGACAGCCCATTTAGGCTCGGACATCCTTCTCACAATCTAGGACTGCTGGCTCCAAACTGCTCACCTGCCTGTCTCCCTGACTGCCCCTAACTGCTTCTGCCTGCCAGCCTGATCACCCACTAACTACTACCCTGCCAGCCTAATTGATGTCTAACTACCCTGCCAGCCTGTTTGCCCCCAATTTCCCTCATCTGCCGGCCTGGTCACCCCTAACTGCCCTCCCCTGCAGGATTGATCACCCCTAACTGCCCTCCCTTGCAGGCCTGGTTCCTCCCAGTTGCCCTCCCATGCTGGCCTGACTGCCCACAACTGCCCTCCCTTGCAGGGCCTGGAACCTCCCAACAGCCCTCCCCTGCTGGCCATCTTGTGGTGGCTTTCTTCTGTCCACATGGGGGCAGGATCTTTGACCACATGGAGGTAGCCCTCTTGTGTGTTGGAGTGATGGGCAATATGCAAATTCCTCTTTTATTAGATAGGATAGAGGCCTGGTGCATGGGTGGAGGCCAGCTGGTTTGTCCTGAAGAATGTCCCAGATCAGGGTGGGGGTTCTTTTGGGGTGAGGGGCCTGTGGAAGTTTGCAGACCGGCCACGCCCCCCAGCAACCCAAGTGGAGGCCCTGGGATCTGGGATTAATCTATGTCTACAATTGAAACTTTATAGCCTGGAGTGGAGTCAAGCCTTCTGCTCGCTCCTGGGCGGCAGCCATTTCTGTTTGAAACTTTGTAACCTAGAGCAGAGGCCTAGGCCAGCAATGGCAGGCTGAAAGTTGGGCTTCTTCTCTTGCCAGGAAAACCTAATCCTCTGTTCTCTCCAGCTCAGTAGCTGTCACCATTTCTGTATCTTTTATAATTGAAACGTTATAACATTGAGTGGAGGCCTAGGCCCACAACAGCAGGTGGAAAGCTTGGCTTTCTCTATTGCTAGGGAAATCCAAGCCTTCCTCCTGCTCTCAGTGGCGGTAGCCATCTTGGTTGGGATTTATTTGCATAATATGCTCCTGATTGGCTGGCGGGCGTGGCTGGTGGGTGTGGTGAAGGTACAGTCAAATTTGCATATTACTCTTTTATTAGATAGGACTAAAGGCCCAGTGCATGAAATTCGTGCATGGGGGCAGGGGGTGTCCCTCAGCCCAGCCTGCACCCTTTCCAATCTGGGAACCGAGGAATGTCCTACTGCCCTACTGGGATCAGGCCTAAACAGGCAGTCAAACATCCTTCTCACAATCCAGGACTGCTGGCTCCTAACTGCTCACCTGCTTGCCTTTCTGATTGCCCCTAATCGCTTCTGTCTGCCAGCCTGATCACCCCCTAACCACTCCTCTCCCAGCCTAACTGATGTCTAACTGCTCCCCTGCCAGCCTGTTTGCACCCAACTTCCCTCCTCTGCTGGCCTGGTCACCCCTAACTGCCCTCCCCTGCAGTTTTAATCACCCCCAACTGCCTTCTCTTGCGGCCTGGTCCCTCCCAACTGCCCTCCCCTGCAGGCTTAATCATCCCCAACTACCCTCCCTTGCAGGTCTGGTTCCTCCCAACTGCCTTCCCCTGCTGGCCATCTTGTGGTGGCCATCTTGTGTCCACATGGGGCAGGATCTTTGACCACATGGGGGTAGCCATCTTGTGTGTTGGAGTGATGGTCAGTCTGCATATTACTCTTTTATTTGATAGGATAGTGGCCTGGTATATGGGTGGGGGCCAGCTGGTTTGCCCTGAAGGGTGTCCTGGATCAGGGTGGGGGTTCCCTTGGGGCAGCCTGGGCGAGGGACCTGTGGTAGTTTGCAGGCTGGCCATGCCCCCCAGCAACCCAAGTGGAAGCCCTGGGATCTGGGATTAATTTATGTTCTACAATTGAAACTTTGTAGCCTGGAGTGGAGCCAAGCCTTCTACAGGCTTCGTGGTGACAGCCATTTCTGTTTGGATTTATTTAAATTCTATAATTGAAACTTTGTAGCCTGGCGTGGAGGCCACCAGGGCTGCAGAAGCTTGGCTTCCTCCATTGCTGAGGCAACCCTTGCCTCAGCTCTCTCCAACTCTGTGGCTGCCACCATTTCTGTATCTTCTATAATTGAAACTTTGTAGCATTGACTGGAGGCTTAGGCTGGCAAGGGCAGGTGGAAAGCTTGTCTTCCTTCACTGCTGAGGAAACCCAAGCCTCCCTCCTGCTCTCAGCAGCCACAGCCATCTTGGTTGGAGTTTATTTGTATATTTGCTCCTGATTGGCTGGTGGGTGTGCCTGATGGGCATGGCTGGTGGGTGTGGCAGATGTGTGGTCAATTTGCATATTATTCTTTTATTAGCTAGGATAGTACCAATGTAATTTATCAAACTTTGTGACAACTTATGAAAGAGTCATTCTGGATTAAAATTTAACCATTACACTAAGCACAGGTAATTAATAAGGTAGAAAATAAACTTACAGCAATATATTTTAATAGTAATATTTATAATAGCATAATACTAAAAAGGTGGATTTTTACTTATCAACTTTTAATGAGATGGTAATATATAGAAGCTCTATAATCATAGAAATTATAAAATATTTTCATGGTGCTTAAACCATTTTTCGTGGAGCCAGAAAGAATCCAGTCCCTTGATCAAGTGATTATTATTTTTTTCCTGGGTTTCAGTGGAATGCTGGAAAATTACCAGTGACGTGTCAAAATTCCAGATGGTAGACACTGTTGGTGCCGCCTATATCCTGTCTGTCTATCCTGCCAGAGCATTTCTAACTTCCTCTCCTTGCTGAAGGTTCTCTGGCTGCTGGAGTGCTACACGTCAGAAGCGCCGAGATTTAGCATCAACCAGCAGCAGTCCTGACGCAGAACTTAGGTGCCTGTTCTACAGTGTTCCTCCAGGCTCCCCAAGACGGTTAAGCTCCGGTCAACCCACTTCCTTGGCTTCTTTCCTGTCTTCCTTTCTCCCATTCTTACCTCCGTTTTGGGGATCATCTCTGGTTCCCTTAGAATCCTTGTGTCTGCTTTTAGAGAAACCGAAATGGAGACTACAGGAGACAGTACAGTGATCTTAGAAGGCAGAAAGCCTGGCTTTGTATCCCAACCCTGCCACGTGATCTTGGGCAAAGTCCTTGCCCACTCTCCCTCAATTCTTAGCCTGTAAGAAGGGATGATGGGTACTATCCTAGGCGAAGCCCAGGGGTTGGGGTGGGTGAGGTTGGGGAGTCTGAGACAACATACCTTATAACTTTCCTTACCTGTCTTTATTCACTTGTCAATGTTATCTATGGGAAGGGGAGGAAGGGTAGATTAATACAGCGGATAGAGTTTGGGCTTTGGGTTTGGTCGAAATGGATTCAAATTATAATCAAAGTACCTATATCTGTGTAATCTTGGATGATTTGCTTAAGTTTTCTGAATCAATCTTTCTCAGGTTTTAAGATAATTAAATGCAAGGTATATATAAATTGCTGTAAACTCCTTTATATCATCTAGATTCACTTATTATTGTTACTAATGATAACAACATGGCTTTGCATGACTATGGAAAAGTTGCTAAATTTTCTATGGCTCAGTTTTCTCACCTGTAAAATGACAATAATTAGAGTAACAATTCACAAAGTTGTTATTATAAGTCAGGAGTTTAGCCGAGACCAGTTTGGCTCAGTGGATGGAGCATCAGACTGCGGACTGAAGGGTCCTGGGTTCGATTCCGGTCAAGGGCATGAGCCTTGGCTGCAGGCACATCCTCAGTAGGGAGTGAGACTGGGGCAGCTGATCGATGTTTCTGATTTCCTGTTCCTCTCCCTTCCTTTCTGTAAAAAATAAATAAGATACATTAAAAAAAAAAGTCAGGAGTTTATATTTGTAAAACACTTGGAACATAGCACATGACACTTAGTAAGTGCTACATTTTATGAATAAAATTTCAAAAGCTATGCGTTTTCTTGTACAAAGTAAAACATATACAATGTCCAAGTTAAGAGTTGACTGAAAGGTGTGTGTGTGTGTGTGTGTGCGTGCGTGTGTGTGTGTGTGTGTGTGTGTGTGTGTGTGTGAAAGAGAGAGAGAAAGAGAGAGAGAGGTGGGAGGTTAGTTCAGTAAGATTAACCTATGGATTTGTATAAATGAAGGGAATCCAGAGGATGAATTTTCAGCAGACAGCTCTCAAAGAGGACTGGAGCACAAATAAATACATAAAGAGGAAATGGATGGCCAGAAAACTGTTTTCAAATGGGCAGAAATTCATTTTCTATTTATAAGTGGTCGATATGAAGTCAACCCACCAGTGACTTAGGGTGCAGGCTTAGCCATTCAAAGTTTATTTCAAATTGCATGGTTATTTCATGCATTGGTTATTTCAAATTCCCAAGGTCCCAATGTGCATATGAGAGCATCTTGATTACTACAGTAATAGCAGGGGCTTCTCTATAGGCAATGTTGTGCTTAAGCTCACTACTGTCTGGTAGCCTAATACAACGTCTAAGCACAAAGGAAATGACATTGCTTTCCATTACCAAGTGACTTAAAATTATAAACGATTGCTAACTACAGCACAAAATGTTTACTGTATGCAACAACATGGATTAGAGAGACAGAGGTAGAGATGAAAGACAGAGGTGAGAGAGAGAAAGAAGAAAAAAAGAAGTCTCACTTATTCCAAAACTTAAAACTTCTTTGCTTTCCTCAACAAAGATCTGCCTGAAGCTCAGGCAAAGGGAACATAATTTTCCTTTTTTCTCTTTCTGCACAACTGGACAGAAAATAGTCCTTTGTATTTTTATTGATTTCAGAGAGAAAAGGAGAGGGAGAGAGATAGAAACATCATCGATGAGAGATGGAGAACCATCGATTGGCTGCCTCTCTCACTCCACACTGGAGAGAGAGTGCAAAACTCAGGCATGTGCCCTTGATTGGAATCGAACCTAGGACCCTTCAATCTATAGGCTGAAGCTCTATCACTAAGCCAGACGGCCGGATAGGGCAGAAGTTCTTGATTTTTGCACCCTTCAGTTGCCTTTTACCAATCAAACTAAGCAATATGCAATCACTTTCAAAGGCATAACTCCATTCTGTCCTGAGCACACGATGTTCAGTTAGGTATTATTATTATCATCATGATTATTATTATTACAATTTTATAAACTAGGAAACTAACATTCTCATTAGAAATTTATTGTTTAAGAGGAGAACCAAAATGGTGGCATAGGTAAACACCTATTGTTCTGCCCCGCGCAACGATTCAAAAACTACAACATAACAACAAAACAAACATCACCCAGAATCACCAGAAAGCTGGCTGAGTGAAAACTCCACAAATAAAAGTAAAGGTCGGACACTGAGACTCAGAAGAGCAGCGGGAGTGCAGCCTTGAAGACGGAAACAGGTTAGGAGCCGCCCTGGTCGCGTGCGCGCGGGATGTGGGGCTGGAGCAGCAACCCCGGCTGGATTTCACCAACGGGGAGGGTGGAGATGTCCCACTACACGGATTCCCCAGTGCCAGGCGAGGTCCGAGATCTGGGGTTCGTGGAGATGTCCCACTGCACAGATTCCCCAGTGCCAGGTGAGGTCTGAGGTCTGGGGGATGCACCCTGGAAGCCGGGCATGGCAGAGGTCTCCTAGTCTGTGGAGAAACCGGGTAGCTGGGAAAAGAAGTTTGCGTGCAAGTGTCGCACAAACGCACGACTTGCTCCCTGGAAACTTGTCTCCTGGTCCTGGAAACCACCTATTTTACAACCCTGGGCTAGACTTTGGGTGTGCAGACTCATTTGGGGAGAGGCAGAGTTGTCTGGTAAGGGGAAAAGACTAGCGGCTTTCTCTTGGAGGTGCCTGCAGCCATCCCCATCCAATAGAGACCCGCACGTGCGCCAGCGCCACATAGGACGTAGCTGACACTGAGGCTGTTTGCGCAGCTCAGAGACTCCACCCATCCAACCTGAACACAGTCTCCCTTCACAGCCAATTGGCCTGGAGATCAAACCATCCTAGGGCTAACAACAACAAGCTGGGTTTAAATTCAAAAATACTGTACAACCCATAAAGGATTATACTAAGAGTACCCATCTCAAATAACTGGGGAGGCTGTGCCACTGACCCTTAGAGGATATCTACCACATAAAGCAGCCACCATGCAGAGATATGGAAAGAAATCAGGTGTGAAAGAAATGGAGGAGAAAAGACGACAAGACATAGAGTTCAAAACCACGGTTATAAGGCTTTTCAAGAGGCTCCTAGAAAAGGCCGATGAACTTAATGAGAACTACGAGGAAATAAAAAGACCAACCAGGAAATGAATGAGACCCTCAAGGAAATGAACAAGACCTCTGAGGATACGAACCAGACCCTCACGGATATGAAAAAGGACCAACTAGAAATCAAGCATACACAGACTGAAATAAAAAATATTACACAAAGTCCTAAAAGCAGTCCAGAGGGCCACAAGAATCAAGTCAAAGATTTAACATACAAAGAAGCAAAATCCACTCGGCTGGAAAAGCAAGAAACAAAAAAAGAATTCAGAAAATTGAAGATAGTGTAAGGGGCCTCTGGGACAACCTCAGGCATACCAACATCCGAATTATAGGGGTGCCAGAAAAAGAGAGAGAGCAAGTTAATGAAAACCTACTTGAAGAAATAGTGACTGAAAACTTCCCTTACCTGGTGAAAAAAACTGACTTAAAAGCCCAAGAAGTACACAGAACCCCAAAATATAGGAATCTAAAGAGGACCACACCAAGACATATCATAATTAAAATGCCAAGAGCAAAAGATAAAGAGAGAATATTAAAAGCAGCAAGAGAAAAACAGTTGGTTACCTACAGGGGAGCACCCATACGATTGTCAGCCGATTTCTCAACAGAAACGATGCAGGCCAGATGGGAGTGGCAAGAAATATTCAAAACAATGAATAGCAAGAATCTACAACCAAGATTACTCTATCCAGCAAAGCTATCATTCAGAATTGAAGATCAGATAAAGTGCTTCGCAGATAAGAAAAAGCTAAAGGAGTTCATCACCACCAAACCAATATTATATGAAATGCTGAAAGATATTCTTTAAGAAGAGGAAGAAGAAAAAGGTAAAAATATAAATTATGAACAACAAATACACATCTATCAACAAATGAACATAAAAATCAAGTGAACTGATAGGCTAATGAACAGGATAAACTGGTGAATATAACAGAGACATGGACATAGGGAATGGACGGACAATTCTTGGGGAGAAAAGGGTTGTGGGAAGTGCAGCAAGAGACTGGACAAAAATCTTGCAACAATGGGAGAGGACAATGGGGAGGGGGAGGTGAGGGTGGAGGGTGGGATAGGTACAGGGTGGAGGGAGATATAGGGGGATAAAAAAGGGGAAACAATGTAATTAATAAACTGAACAATAAAGATTTAAAAAATAAATAAATAAGAAATTTATTGTTTAAGCACTTATTCAAGATGATGGCCCAAAACAAAATATGCATCTATCACCATGACAGGCACATGCATAATTTCTGATAAGAGAAAAAAAGTGGTTGGCTAAGGTGATATAGTTCTCATTTCATGTCAGTTGTAGTCCTGCTCCACTATCCCTTTCTGTTTTCATGCAGTTGTCACTATAATGAGATAAGAGGACTGAACAGGTAACATCTAGCATTTGCAGTCAAATTCCTGGTTCTGGGAGTGACAGGTCAGGTAAGCCTCACCCTTTATAGAAGTTGATTCAGGAAATTCTGATCTCACACTTTTTTGTTCCTTTAGATAGCTGAGGGACCAGAACAACATACGGCTTCCTGAAATCTCTCTTGAACTTTTATCTTCTGTGCATTTCCTTATGAAAACACTAGGAGCCAAGTGTTCGATTTGAAATCACACAGCGTCACCCATCCTTGAGTCCCTGGTCCGGCCCTACCTCGCTTCTTGGGTGCTGCTAATCAGGCCCTCGCCCTGCTGCCCTGCCCTTGACACTGAGCTTGCAACCTTCTCCTGACCAGACAACCTGTTATAGTGTGCTGGTTAATTAGGATACTTCTCTATTTTGATAGATAGATAAATAGATAGATAGATAGATAGATAGATAGATAGATAGATAGATAGACAGACAGACAGACGGGCAGACAGACGGGCAGGCAGGCAAGTGAATTTGGGCATTGTCCTGGATTCTAAGAAAATATGCACTCTCCCAGAAGCACAAAAAGGTTCTAAAACAAAAAATAACTTTTCGAACTAAAGTTGCCTACATTGAAATTCCCTTGTAACGGTGATAAGAATACTGACATCAGGATGTTGATTTAGTGAAAGTCAGATCTCTCAACCATACCTGGAAATGCTGACAAAACTTGTCCTTTCTGTTAACGCCCAGAGTCAAAGTGATGTTCTAGCCTCATGTTAAGCTAAGAAGCAGATAAGCAAGAATAATGCTTACTCATTACCAAGTTTTCCGAGGCAGGCATTGAAAATTCTATTTGTTTGCATCCTTCACCCTAACAAGAATAATTCTTTATATGTAGCCAAATATTTTCTTAGAGGATGAATATCATACTATTAGAGGAAGATATAATTGGTAAAAGATAAAAATATAGAGAACAATGTAACAGAGTTGAAATATAAAAATAGGGCATTTTTCCAGGGGGGAAAGACAAAAAAGAGAAATTCCTTGGAATTTTAACAGTTGAGCCATGAACAGGAAATGCATTTGTGGCTCAGCACCATTTCTTAAGGTTTAAATTGTTCCCAGCAGAGCTCTAGCTGGTTTGGCTCAGTACATAGAACACTGGCCTACAGACTGAAGGATTCCAGGTTCGATTCCAGACAAAGGCACATGCCTGGGTTGTGGACTCGATTCCCAATAGGGAACATGCAGGAGGCAGCCGATCAATAATTCTCTCTCATCAGCTCTCTCCCTCCCTCTCTGAAATCAATAAAGAAATTTATTTTAAATAAATAAATAAATAAATAAATAAATAAATAAAATTTTCCCAGGAGAAATCTTAGCGTACTATCTGTTTCTCAAAAAAAATTCAAGAGTTAGAGAGGAACCAAGATGGCGGCATAGGTAAACACCTATACTGCTGCCCTGCACAACAATTTCAAAACTATAACTAAAGGACAAAACGGACATCATCCAGAAATCCCAGAAGGCTGGCTGAGTGGAAATTCTGAAAATAGAAGGAAAGATAAAGGAACACTGTGACTCAGAGGAGCTGTGGAGGGCAGAGTTACAGAGACGCACAGAGAAAGAAGTGCAGAGCTGCTCGTGGAAAGGGCGGGCAGCTGAATATCCAGCTGGTTTTCTTGAATGGGGAGGGAGACAAAGGCATCCCACTGCACTGATTCTCTAGTTCTGGGTGAGTCTCAGGGAACCCAAACTCATATGGGGTAAAATTGGACTGTAAGGAGGAAGCACACTGGAGCTTGGGAGCTGCATAGGTGTGCGAGCTGACAGAGAGGATGTGGCTGGCTCTCTCTTTCAGGAGGAAAAACAAAAACAAAAAAACACAGGACTGCATTGTTTTCCAGCTCAGGGTGAGACGTTGGGTGTACACACTCGTTTGGGAAGAAACTGAACTGTCTGGCAGTGGGCAGAGCTTGGAGGCAGCTTTCTCTCAGAGGTGCGTATAGCTGTTGCCATGGGGCAGAGACCCAGGCGCCATGTAGGGCAGAGCTGAAAGGAAACCAAAGCTGTCTGCTCACCCCAGAGACTCCACCGCATCCAAGCTGAGCACAGTGGCTCTCACGGCATAAACACAGCTGATTCTCACAGCCAATTGGTATGACTAGAGGTCAACCCCTCCCAGTGATACCAACAACAATCTAGACTTAAATACAAGATTGTGCAACCCATAAAAGGGCGCACCAAAAGTGTCCACCTTAGGTAAGTGGGGAGGCTGAGTCACTGACCCCTAGAGGACATCTACCACACAAAGCTATGACACCAATTCAGGAAAGCAGCCAAAATGCAGGGACAAGGAAAAAAATCACATTTGAAAGAAATGGAGGGGAAAAAAACGATTGGACGTAGAGTTCAAAACCACGGTTATAATGTTTTCCAAGAGGTTCCTAGAAAAAGCCAATAAATTTAACAAGACCCTAGAGGATATGAAAAAGGACCAACTAGAAATTAAGCATACACCGACTGAAATAAAAAATATTATACAGAGACCTAAAAGCAGTCTAGAGGACCACAAGAATCAAGTCAGGGATTTGGGATACAAAGAAGCAGAATCCATTCAGCAGAAAAGCAAGAAGCAAAAAGAATCCAAAAAATTGAAGATAGTGTAAGGCAGTGATGGGAGACCTTTTGGGCTTGGTGTATCAAAATTCACCAAAAAAACGAGCATAACTCAGGTGGTGTGTCACCTTGAGGAAAAAAAAACATAATTTTGCAACATTTATAGTTTAAATAACAAAAATGTATAATTGTAATATATAACTGTATTTAATAAACCAAAAACTAATTATTCAACTTACATACTTAGTGACTTGTTTGTTCATCTGTCAATCGGTTTCTTTTGTTGGTCTTGATATCATTTAACTTGTGTGGGGTGCCGTGAACTAAGATAAGTGAGGGGAGGGGGGATTCTTTAACTAACCTGCCTATTAGTGACTTTTTTGTTGCTGAATTTCATTGGCTAAACCTTCAATTGAAGGTTGGTATTTTGTACACTTCAAGCCCAAGCAAGCACAGTCTACTAACTTCATCTGTCAATCTGTTTCTTTTGTTGGTTTTGATATTATTTAATGCTGAGAATAAGGTCTCACAAAAATACATAGAGGGAAAAATTGTGAGTAAAGCCATTGCTATATTTTTCAGGGTGCTAAAAGTGTCAGGTAATCCAAATTTCCTGTTTGTAGTAGCACTCTTCTTGATTCTCCAAGTGGCACCTTTCCAGATTCTCAAGCTTTGACCTCAAGTTGACAAACACCTGAACCCAGATGCTGTCTTGAAATTCTGCAAGTTGCACCTCCAAATCATCAATTTGCATCCATTGGAAACCATTTAATTCCAAACTACTGTAGAGTACTACATCTGGATACTTAATTATTTTTATGTCTATTTTAGGATTTTAAATTGATTAAATCTATTACTGAACTGGTCAAGTAACAAGTCTAAAACATTCTGGTACTTTACATGCAAGGGTTCCATTTCATTTTGTACAGCTGCACTGGCCTTCTCAAAGTATTTTGTTACTCGAGGAAAATACTTATAAGTTTTATTTTCTACATCTTGCTTGAAAATTTTAAGTTTACTTTCAAAAGCTTTTATGTAACCAAACATAACATCAATACTTTTCCCAAACCTTGTAAATTTAAGTTCAGTTCATTAATATGAACAGCAATATCTGCAAAAAATATCAGGGTGTTGACTCACTTATCATCATTGAGCTGGGAAAAGTTTCCCAGATCCTTATCCTCAAGAAATACTTCAATTTCTTCAAAGCACTCCACAAAGCACTCAAGAACTTTGCCTCAGCTCAGCCATCTTACATTATTATACATCAGCAGTCCACTGTAGGTGCAATCAACCTCCAGTAAAAGTGCAGAAAATTCTTGCTTGTGAAGGGGGAGAACAGCTATTAAATTAACTATTTTTGTAAAAGCTGATATTAAGTCGTTTAAGTTGGTGAATCCTGCCTTGGCACATAAAATCTCCTGATGGGTAATATAATGAAAAGGCACAATCAGATGTCCAATAGCTTCCATAAACAATTTGACAAAATCTGACTTTCCCCCCCCACCATGTTTGGTGCCCCATCTGTCGTCACTGACACAACTTTGGAGATATCAATGCTTAGGTCACGGAATGTTTGTATAACAACCTTACATATTTCACTTACTGATGTACTTGTTGGCACTGATACTAACTTTATCAACTCTTCTCTCCTTGTGAGGCCATCAGAATATTGACCAATAATGGCCAACTGGACATGTGATGTGACATGAGTAGTTTCATCAAGAGAGATGGAAAAATATTTACAATTACTTATGTCTCTCTTTAATTGATGTATGTTTGTGTTCAGTCTCATTATTCAGTCTTTTATGACATTTGTACTAAGTGATAACTCAGATATTCTCTTAATAGTTGCATCTTTATTATGCATATCATGAAATAGAACTGGTGCACATCTCAGGAGAGTTTCTTTAATAAATTCTCCCTCACTGAGTGCTTTTCCATGCTGAGCTATGGAGTGAGCAATGATCCAACTTGCAGATGTTAAATTTGTAGAGCCTTTTATAAATTTAAGAAAATGTATTTCTTTCTTTCATCCTCACTTTTTTTTAAGAGCTGGGAATGATTAGTAATGTCTATGTATATTCCACATTCTGATTACTACTGTTTCAGTACATAAAATGCAAAATGATCTGCCATTTTTTTCTATAATGTCATACATCTCGGTCCATATCTCTTGGAAGGGTCTGCTACTGCTACTACTACTTCCTTTACTTAACTTTGATTTTTTTATTTTTTGGGTTCTCCATCAAGGGGGCAGTGACAGAAGATAGAATTATAGGTAGCCTGTTAGCCCTGCAGGCAATTGGGGGTTAACTAGCCTAACTGACCACAAGATGGCACATGTAACTGCTTTTAGGAAAGGGCATGGTTAATAAGCAGAAATAGGGGTTAATAAGAATGCACAACAGTAATAGTGGTAAAATGGAGTCTGCACTATGCTGCAAAATGACGTTCCTTATATAAATGAAGATGGCTGCCACTATTTCTAATGGTGGGAAATGACACCCATAGCACAGGCCTTCACCTCTCCCAGCCTCCCCCTCTCTTATCTCAGTAATGATGGTCAATTAGAAATCCACGACACCCCAGAACAGTAGATTGGATGATGGTTGCTGTGGTTATGTGGTTGCTGGTAATGGCGATCACAGGGCCCCCAGAGATGCATCTCCTGCTCCGCTGGCTGGAAGTGAAGTCAAAGATCCCCTAACAGCCTGACCAGTAGTCCCAGAACTAGATGCTCTGTGCCCGAGTTCTGTTGTTTTGGCCTACAGACCTCTAGCACAGACTGTTTACACTACAGCAAATGTTTCATCCTTGACAACTGCATCTGGCCGTGCAGTAGCCGAGGATGAAACGTCCTTCTCGGCATTTTGGCCTCATACTTCTCTGTATGTGACCACATGTGGCCGCATGTCATCGAAAATGGCTACACGTGTCCGTGCTGACACGCGTGTCATAGGTTTACCATCACGGGTATAAGGAGTCTCTGGGACAACCTCAAGCATACCAATATCCGAATTATGGGGGTGCCAGAATAAGAGAAAGAGCAAGATACTGAGAACCTATTTGAAGAAATAGTGACCAAAAACTTCCCCCACCTGGTGAAAGAAATAGACTTAAAAGTCCAGGAAGCGCACAGAACCCCAAACAGTAGGAATCCAAAGAGGACCACACCAAGACACATTATAATTAAAATGCCCAGAGCAAAAGACAAAGAGAGAATATTAAAAGCAGCAAGAAAAAAATAGTTAGTTACCTACAAGGGAGCACCCATATGATTGTCAGCGGATTTCTCAACCGAAACTATGCAGGCCGGGAATGGCAAGAAATATTTAAAGTGATGAATAACAAAAACCTACAACCAAGATTACCCAGCAATGCTATCATTCAGAATTGAAGGTCAGATAAAGAGCTTCACAGATACGAAAAAACTAAACGAGTTCATCACCGCCAAACCAGTATTATATGAAATGCTGAAAGGTATTCTTTAAGAAGAGGAAGAAGAAGAAAAAAGTAAAAAGAAAAATTATGAACAATAAATACACGTCTATCAAAAAGTGTATCTAAAAATCAAGTGAATTAAAAAACTGATGAACAGGATAAACTGGTGAATATAATAGAATCAGGGGCATAGTGAGGGAATGGACTGACAATTCTTGGGGGGAAAGGGGTGTGGGAGGTGCAGGAAGAGACTGGACAAAAATCATACACCTATGGATGAGGACAGTGGGGGGAAGGTAAGGGCAGAGGGTGGGATGGGTACCGGGTGGAGTGGAGCTATGGGGGGGTGGTAAAAATAGGAACATTGAAATTAATAATCTGAACAATAAAGATTTATTAAATTAAAAAAAATAAAGAGTTATACATATGAACTTTATGTTCATATGTATAAGGTGACATAGACTAAGACAACCAACCTTTATTTTGTAGGATTATGGCACATTGAATCACAGCCTGAATCTTTATTTTTCTTTTTTTCCCCAATATATGTTTTTAAGGTTACTTCAGACACTCAAATGTATTAAAAGAGAGAAGATCTGTGAGACAAAAACTGTCCTTGGTCCTAGCAAGTTTGGCTCAGTGGATAGAGTGTTGGCCTGAGGAATGTATGGATCCTGGGTTTGATTCTGGTCAAGGGCAGGTACCTTGTAGATTGGTTGCAGGCTGATGCACAGTGCCCCAAAGGGCTCCATGCAGGAGGCAACCAATCCATGTGCCTCTCCCACATGAATGTTTCTCTCTCTCTCTCCCCTCCCTTCCACTCCCTAAAAATCAATGCAACAGAGTCCTTGCAGAGGATTAACAAAAGCAACAACAAATGTCCTTGAAGATCAGGCATGGAGAATTTATAATTCCAGAGGGGAAAAGTCTTTCCTTTAACATATTAACATCATATTCTAAATTTTTTTTTTAAATCTTGAGGGAAAATAAACAAATGACTTGAAATTTCTTTGTTTTTGATAAATATTTGCTAGTTGTCATTTTAATTAAAAAGTAAAAAGGGGTAGATACTGATACCACTGACATTTTTATCATATGAATTATCCTATGTTTTTTTTTCCAATTTAACTATGAAAACTAAATGGAATAAAGTCAAATAAGGATTTAATAGCTCTGTTTGCATAAGCAACATTAAGTGGAAAGATGAGGCAATGAGTGATATCATTTCCCAAAGAATGTTCTACATAATAAAAATTCCTTGGAATTTTAACAGTTGAGCCATGAACAGGAAATGCATTCTTTAGAAAAACAAATGTAGCAAATACTGGATTGAATACATTATACAGGTGAATTTACTCTTGTCCTTTTTACTTCACATTATTCCATAACCCAACTACTTTTAATCAGTTCTAGTAAATACACTGGTGCGAATCCCCTTCATCTCTTTCCTGAATTATTGCATAGCCTCCTATCAAGAGGTCCCCCACCTCAGTCTATGCTCAATAAACAGCACAGTGTTTTGGCTTTTGTAAAATGCAGTACCCGCCCAGCAGGTGTGGCTCAGGAGTTGAGCATGGACCTCTGAACTAGAAGATTCCTGGTCAGGACACATGCCTGGGTTGCAGGCTTGATCCCCAGTGTGGGTCATACAAGAGGCAGCCCGTCATTGATTCTTTCTCAACAGTGGTTTCTCTCTCTCTCTCCCTCTTCCTTCCTCTCTGAAATATATATATATATAACAAAAATGAAAATTCAAAATAAAAGACATTTCCCATCATGCCATTCCTCTGCTCAAAACTCTCCAATGTCTTTACATCTTAAATCAAAATTCTTTCAATATCTTACATGGTCCTCTTTATAAGAATTAAAATCCAGGCTTCTTAACAGCGAAACCTGGCCCATTAATCATTGTTACATGCAGTGATAACTTCAAAATTAACTTTTCTAATCCTTATCAATGAAATAGCTAAACATTTGTTATACAGATTAAAATTAAGGATTTATCATTCTTAACATACACTGGAAGAATAATTTGTTTTCCACGAAAGGCAGGAAGAAACAGTACCCCTAAAAATGTTTTTTGATGAGTAACTGTAGGAACATATTATTTTTTTATTACATCAAAATTATGGAAGGGAGAGAAGTTTCTCATAGTAAAAATTTTTTTTGTAGTGGAATAAAATTCAACACTTTTGTGCTATCTTAGTCTTACTATATAGTGTTGGCTTATAAACTGCTCTTATTTGATAGGTAGAAAGCAGAAGATATTAATTCTGATTCTCACTGTCACAAAATACAATTTTAAAGGTTTTTGAAATGGAAATTGTTGATTAAAATTGAAATGGATCTAGGCAAAACCATTGCTTAATGATTTTGAAAGTCAGAAGTCTCATTGAGGAAATATACCCAAGGGAAATAAAAGGTGGCTTCATAATAAGAGTTTGGAGATTTTCCCTCTTTTTTTATTAAATTTAATTTATATAACTATAAATGTTCTAGTTACTTAAATTATGTGCCTTGTGTACACAATCTAATTTAACCTTTATAACAATGTGCATATGTTTTCATATATGTGTGTTCAGTATATACTCATCACCACCATTTTACAGATGGGGAAGCCGAACAGGTTACTAGTTGGTCAGAGGCCACACTGCTTATGAATGGAGAATCTGGAAATCAAACCCAGGTAATTTTAGTTTTCATAAATGGGAAGTCCACATCCCCAACTACACAAACAAAGGTCAGGAAACAGTTTTTAAGTGTCTTTTCATCTTGGATTTTGTCACTGGAAAACCAACTTTGCTCAACTACATCTCCTGAACTATGAAGTATTAAGACATTTTCATTTGTCTACAAAATTTGATGTGCGAAAAAAAGGGGTCGCTATTCTCTTTAAGTTGAAGAATGCCTTCTCCATATTTTCTAGGAGAATAGAAAAAAAACTTAAAAGCAAAGATAACTGCCATATTTTTTTAATGACTGTAGAGAAACATTCCATTTTTTTTCACTTGTTGAAACACAAAGTTGAAATATTTAAATGTCAAACTATTTTTTATTACCTTTTATTTATTTTAAAGTATTTGCATTGATTTCAGAGAAGGGAGAGGGAAAGAGAGAGATACACCAATGATGAGAGAGAATCATTGATTGGCTGTCTCCTGAACATCTCCTGCAACCCAGGCATGTGCCCTTGCCTGGAATGGAACCTGGGACCCTTCTATCTACAGGCCAACACTCCATCCACTGAGCCAAAACAGGAAGGACTCTCTTCTTAACTTTTAAACTTCTGTTAGCTAATAGGCAGAGCACTTTAAATCTCATAATCCTGAGAGAAAAGTTGAAGATTATGTAAATTTAAAATTTCAATCATCCAGATGACAAAAAACAGTTAAACTCTCGATGACCTTTTGAATGATGTCACCCTTCTCTAAAGAAATGAGCTTAATTTACTCAATATGAGAAGAGAAAGAAGCCAGGTTGTTACATTGTTAGAGGGAAAGCCTGCTTGGCAAAGACTTCTAATTATTCTTATCTGCCTGTGAACATTCTCCTTTAGACTTCAGTGCTCACAATTTAAAATGTTAAAACGATCATGAACTTTCAAAATAAATGCACTAATTTTCAACTACTTTATAGAAAATTCTCCCTGAAACAAATTATCCACTAGTTTAAACTGTGTCAATAACATTAACCAATTTCACTCACTGATCTCCATTTGGACAATTATTCTTTAAATTGTCTTTTGGAAATTGCAACCCCCCCCCAAAAAAAAAAAAAAACGCTTTCTTTTCTTCCACAAATTACTTGATTATCATAAATATGCAATAACCGATGGTTTAATTTTGCTCAAGAGGAAAAGCAATGTTTGTAGACAGGAGCTGCCAGTAAACGTGGGGAGGAAAAGGACTCTCCGAGCATTGCCACATGATTGTCACACGTGTAGAAAAGCAAGCCCGCCTACCAGTTGTTTTGGAAATGGGGCACATCCTGACCTTGGTTGGCCTTTTGAACTGGTATCATAAACTCTTCTAAATATATTCAGCCATACAGCTCTGAAAGCTTTATTCATTCATAAATATATCAGAAAGCAATTATAGTAAAATAATTTTTAAAACCACACCAAACCCCTGTTTATAATTTCTTTAAGAAAGAACTTTTGATAATAGAGAATTTTAATCTTATACAAATGTTGGCCTAAGAAAATGGTAAAACCCTAATGCCCATCACTTAGAATCAACTATTACTATCACTTTACCAACTTCATTTTGCTCTTTCCTCCCCAACTTTCTTCCTGGAGTATTTCAAAGTAAATCACAGACATTGTGCCAATTTGTTCATAAATATTTAACTATATATCTAAATTCGAACAAGATGCTTTTATATTTTTTACTTCTATATTTTAAAGAAACATTGCATTTTTGTCATTATTTAAATAATTATTGCAATCGCATAATAAAGATCGTAAATGCACGAGGATAGTAATTATGACCATTGGAAAGAATATAGTTTAAAAGGAAGAAACATTTTCCTGCCTTGTCTTACATTAAGTACTGTCCACATTGTTTCCTCCTTGCTGTTTCTTTCATTCAATAAATAAATAATTAAATGGGTCATTCTAAGTATTAAAACTAGCCCACCCCCTCAAAAAAAAGGCATGCGTAAATGCAGTATAACCCATATAATCCTCAATAACTATTTGAATGTTTTTATAATAATAGTTTGTTTGCAAGGCTGCAAGATTTCAGGTTATAGAAATAAGTATTTCTGTCCACATTCTTAAACCAGATGCTAATAAGATAGCAAATCAGTCACACAGGTTTCACAATTAATGCGAAACACTTCCTGAGTTAAAGGTTTCCTTTAGCTCAGAGAGTATACTACTAAAACAAAAATGGAATTAGATCCACTATGTTATGCTCCAGTACTTCTCTTTGGGCTGTTCTCTAACCTCACCTTGCCCCTCAATTTATTTAAATCCCTACACAATGTTTATTAAAATAGGTTTAAATTTTATATATTGATATGCCAACATAAAAAAATCTCAAATATAGGTAGATGATAGATAGGTAGGTAACTAGATAGATGAAAGATAGAATTTAAATTTTATTGTTATTTTTACTTTGTTTTGCTTTGGGGTTTTGGATCTCACAATTGATTATATCCCTTAGCTCATGGTAAAGAATTTAATTGCTCATTCTCCTTGGTTCGTGGCAAATGTTTATTGTCCGCCAATGCACCTTCCCTCTTTTGTTATCTTTCATGATTTTTCCCCTTCTTTTCTCCATCATCAATTCCCTTCCCACCCCTACTTGGCAGCTAATGTTCGTTTTTCTAATTCACATTCTACGTGGCTCATGGCCTTTTCCAAATACATGAAATTTATTTTTATTAATATAGGTATGGTTTGAATGGCATCATGTCCTGTTTCTAACTATTTTACTCAACTTCATAGTTTTAATATGCCCACACTGCTATCCTTTCCATGCTGTTTATTGGCTCTGATATCACACAGTATACATGTCATGCATGTCCATATGCCATATTTTACTCATATATTTACCTATTTTTTAACACCTCGGGTGCCTTTTGTCCTTGTGCATCTGTGAAGGGCATTTCTGGAGTGGAACTTTAGGGCACAAAGTATGTGGCTGCAGTTTTCACGTCCTGCTGCCAGACTGCTCTCCAAATGGCCACATCATGTGAGAGCTGCCCTCTTGTGTTATTACATGAGATTTCTCATTTACTCACCTCCTTGCCAGCCTTTGATGTTACCTTTCTAATTTATAACAATATGATGGCTACAGAATAGTGTAACAAAACCAATGGAGTCACAGCGCGTAGTGGTTAGGTGCAGGGACTCAGAGCTATTCCGCCTGGATTCAGATTCAAACTCTATCACTTAATACTTGTATAACTTTTATCTGCCTAACTTGTTAAGTGAGATAATAATAATACATAGTTTATAGACTTGCTAAGAAGATCAGAACAATTGTATTTTAAAAGTACTTGCTGCCTAGCGGGTGTGCTCACTGGTTGAGCATCGACCTATGAACCAAGACGTCGCAGTTCGGTTCCTGGTCAGGGCACAAGCCCCGGTTACTGGCTCCATCCTCAGTAGGAAGTGTGCAGGAGGCAGCCAATCAATTATTATTATTATTATTATTATTGTCATTGTTATCCCTCTCTCCCTCTCCCTTCCTTTCTGAAACAAATAAAAATACTTTTTTTTAAGTGCTTTAGTGCCAAACCATAGAAAGCACGCAAATGCTGTTTACGTAGTTCCTCCAATTGACAGAGGCCTACATCAATGAGCACTCTTCATAGTTTCAGTGGCCAGATTACCCCATATGTTCACATAACTTTTCCGTAAAGTTCCTTTTGGTGCACCCTTTTAGTTTCTATATATTCCTAATATTCTTAGCCATTTACAGAAAGGGAAAAGATTTTCAGTCTACCACACATCATTTAATTTTGTCTTTTTTTGTCTTGTTTTGAGGCTACATCTTTAGTTGAATGTAGTCAAAGTGAAAAAATTTTCCTTTATATTTATATTTCATGATATTTGGGGTATTGTTTAAGAAATCATTTTTTTACTCAGAAATCAAATACACATACAATTTTTAGTATTTAATTTTTTTAATTTGTATCTCATTTTATAACACATTCTAACCATTTAATAATCTTGTTTGACTTTCGTATTTTACTAGTTTGTTAGGAGATTTCTTAGCCTTTTTATTCTCAGAGTAGAGGCCTGGTGTATGAAATTTGTGCACTGCAGGAAGGAGGGTCATCCCTCCCCCCAGCCTGCACCCTCTCCAATCTAGGACCCCTCGGGGGATGTCCAACTGCTGGTTTAGGACCGATTACCGGTCCTAAACCAGCAGTAGGACATCCCTCTCACAATCCAGAACTGCTGGTTCCCAACCATTCATCTGCCTGCCTGCCTGATTGCCCCTAACCGCTTCTGCCTGCTAGCCTGATCGCCCCCTAACCACTCCCCTGCCAGCCTGATCAATGCCTAACTGTTCCTCTCCCATCCTGATCTCCCCCAACTGCCCTTCCCCACTGGCCATTTTGTGGGCCATCTTGTGACCACGTAGGGGTGGCCATCTTTTGGCCAGATGGGGGTAGCCATCTTGTGTGAGGGTGTGATGATGGTCAATTTGCATATTATCTATTTATTATATAAGATTACTATCTTAAATTAATGAGTTTTTATTTTTTCCTAGTAATTACTAATATCTTTTATTATTTTTTCTGGTCTTATTGTATTGTCTAAGACTTTTAGTACCTTGTTGAACAGTAATTAGACATCAGGGCTCTATTATTTTTCCCTATATTTTTCCAAAAAGATAAAATTCTTCTAAATCAAGCATGTCAAACTCAAAGGCTAACATGGGCCAAATAAGGCATGCGGCCCACAGGCCGCAAGTTTGACATGCTTGTTCTAAATATTTTCCATTTGATATGTTATTGCTATAATTTACTATTGTGCCATTAGATAAAAAAGTGTTCTCTTTTTCTTAGTTTTGCATATGGAAAATACAGAGTTCTCTGAAATATATAAAGTAGAATATTTTCAACAATCCTTTCGATAAATTTAAATAGTCCATAGCAACCTATTATTTCAGGGAAGTCTCAAAATACCAAGATAAGGGGAAGCTAAGAGTGAAAGGAATGCCAGTCAAGTTGCTTAACTTACACTCATATTACGAGATGTTGGATCAAGAGGAGAATTAGCTGAAGGAAGTGATTTCTGGTCAGTGGGAAGGAAATCTTGACTTTTTTAAACAATCTGCTATTTTTGGTTTAGGTGAACTACTGAACTTTATTTTTGTAAGTAACGGCACAACAAAATGATGATCTGATCATGTCTATACTAAGTAATTTCTTGAAAATATGAAGTTATTTCTCACATGGTAAACTCAGGGCTACAAACAAAACTGAATAACATGTTAATTGTAATCCTATCTAATAAAAGAGTAATATGCAAATTTGACTGTACCTTTACCACACCCACAAACCATGCCCACAGCCATGCTCACCAGCCAACCAGGAGCAAATTATGCAAATAAACCCCAACCAAGATGGCTGCCACCACTGAGAGCAGGAGGAAAGCTTGGATTTCTCCAGCAACAGAGGAAGCCAAGCTTTCTGCCTGTGTAGGCCTCCACTCAATATTACAAAGTTACAGTTATAAAAGATACAGAAATGGCAGCAGCCACTGAGCTGGAGAGAACAAAGGCTTGGGTTTCCCTGGCAACAGAGGAAGCCAAGCTTCAGTCAGCCATTACTGGCTTAGGCCTCCATTCTAGGCTACAAAGTTTCAAACAGAAATGGCTGCAGTCCCGGAACGAGCAGAAGGCTTGGCTCTGCTCCAGGCTACAAAGTTTCAATTGTAGACATAGATTAACCCCAGATACCAGGGCCTTTGCTTGGGTAGCTGGGGTGCATGGCCAGCCTGCAAACCTCCACAGGCCCCTTGCCCAGGCTGCCCCTCACCCTAAGGGAACCCTCACCCAGATCTGGGACACTCTTCAGGGCAAACCAGCTGGCCCTCGCCCTATCTAATAAGAGTAATTTGCATATTGACCATCACTCTAACACACAAGAGGGCTGCCCCCATGTGGTCAAAGATCCTGCCCCCATGTGGACCCAAGATGGCTACCATAGATGGCCAACAGGGGAGGGCTGTTGGGAGGTTCCAGGCCCTGCAAGGGAGGGCAGTTGTGGGTGATCAGGCCAGCAGGGGAGGGCAGTTGGGAGAAACCAGGCCTGCAGGGGAGGGCAGTTATGGGTGACCAGGCCGGCAGAGGAGGGAAATTGGGAGCTAATAGATTGGCAGGGGAGCAGTTAGACATCAATTAGGCTGGCAGGGTAGTAGTTAGCAACAGAAATGTTTAGGGGCAATCAGGAATGCAGGCAGGTGAGCAGTTTAGAGCCAGCAGTCCTGGATTATAAGAAGGATGTCTGATTGCCCTTTTAGGCCCGATCCTAGATCGAGCCTAGATGGGCAGTCAGACATCCCTCGAGGAGTCTCAGATTGGAGAGGGTACAGGCTGGGCTAAGGGACATACCCTGGCCCCTGTGCATGAATTTTGTGCACTGGGCCTATAGTTATTAATAAATGGACACATTTATAAAAATCAGAGCAACAAAAGCTGTTATAATCTCAAGCAGCTTTAGCTCAATTTTATATCTTAAAACCACAATTATTTTCAGATTTCTACTCACATAAATATAAGCTTATAGCAAAAATTATCATTTTTAAAGTCATAAATCTTCATGAGACCTTGGATTCTCAATCTTTCTTTTATTCATAAGCATTTTCTAATATGTAATCTCCTAAATTGATGATGATGTCCTTCCTCTCTCAATAATCTTACAGGGGTTAGCTATTTCCTATATAATAATAATAACAAATGGTTTTATATATAATAAAATTATAAGAAGAAAGTGCTGAATTTATCTACTCTAGTAAGCAGGCTTACAAAATATAGATTATTAATCAAAATGGCAGACATTGAAGGTTAATAAAACTTTCACCTTAGTACTTACTGAGCATGACTGTGCCTGTATAGTTACAGCATGTGTAATTTTTAAGTAACTCATTAGTGAAAGGGAAAGTCCTAGATCCTGATTGATATATTTATTTTTAGAAAAAAAGGTGAATTAAAAAATAACTTTTAGTTTGTCTAGTATGGAGAGGAGGGATGAAATACCCTTCCTCAGAGTATATTTTCACTTTAATCATAACATATCTTTGATAAGTACTATGGCTAAGATCCTTGCTGATTTTTAATTAACCTTATGTGTATTGACTGTATTCTCAGGGCTTTGCCATACATACATGATCTCTTTTAATCCTCAAAGCACTCAAGTTTTCTAACTCCAGTTTCTATGCTTAAACCCTCAAATAATTTGGTTAATCAAATATAAATTACTAACAGCAGAATGTGGGAGCTAAAAAAATAATACTTTTCCTTCTACTTTCTAAGTCCTTTAGCTGGGCTAATAATCAAACTAATAGAAACAGACTAACAGGAGAAAATCAAATTTGTAATAAGTATGCACAGAATATTCATATAAGCATGAAAATCCCAAAGACAATGAGTCAAAATTGGGTTATATGACAATTTGGACAAAGGAGAGAAGGGGGGGGGGGATGTAGTTTTAGATCTTAGAAGTGAAAATGAGCAATTTGCAGGTAATTGATGTAGAGCCTGCAAGTAAACTTTTGCTAGGCAACCCCAAAACCATGAGATGTGTATTGTGGGTGGGTGGAGGGGGAGGTAACTTAGTAAACATGCCCCTGCTAGATGTCCTTCCACCACCTTACTCAATTTAAATTAGACTAAGGTGACTATGCTAAGATTTCTTTGCCGTTTTTTTCTAACAAGTCTCTTGGGGGAGGGGCAGGAAAGGGGAGAGGGTCAAACATTCTTTCAGAGACTTATGTTTCTTAATAACCAGCTTAAGATCAATATCCCCAAAGGCACAGATTTGGGGGTTGCAAAACTTTGGTTCCCTTTAAGAACTACCAGTAAACGAAATCTATTATCAATTATATTATTTTATTATTTGTAATCAAAGGAAAGCAAATAAGTAGCACTCTGGAAGCATTTTTTTTCTCCTTGGACAAAAGTCCACTTCCTGTCTTTGGCATATATTTAATTTCAACAACTCTGTGGTCACAATGCAGTGATGGAAATAAAATAAAAGCTTTTCAATTCTAAGAGTCTACAACTTGGGGAATAAAGATTATTTGAAGCCAAGTTTTGTGTGTGTGGGTGTGTGTGTGTGTGTGTGTTTGTTTAACAACTCACCTCAGTGAATTGCATGCACAATGAATCAATTATACTTTTTAATTTAGTTATTTATTTCCAGGATTAAACTATACAACATTTCTCCTTAGTCATTAACATTTTAGAAGATCACCTACCGTGAATTCAACCACAAGCTGATACCTTAAACCTCCTGACTCTTAGTAAAAGACTTACTCACCTTGGCTGTTTCTAACTAGACTGAGAGAAGATTGATAACTTGATTTTTTTAATGTAACTTAATCCAGAATCAACTATTCAATGACATCTTTTCAGCAGGTATTGCTGTTATTGTCGTAACTAGCTAGGTTATTAATATTAGTAATAGGAAGAGAGCAAAGGGGAGGCTACACATTATAAGCATAGTCATCTGGGCAGCTTCACCTGGAGGCTACAACTTCACTCCCCCAGGGAGCCACACTGGTCCATCCCGTACAGAACACGAGGGGAAGGGATTGGACGAAGGGGGAAGTGGGCACACTGGCAGTGAAGATGGGAATCGGAAGTGAGAGAAATAACAAGAGTGGGCAGCTGGGAAAAATTCTGGACACCCTAGTTGAACTTGGAGATAAAATGAGGGTGCTGAGTCAAAATGAAATCATGTTGTTAATGAAATTAGGAAGAATAGGAGAAGCATGTTTGGATGGAATAATGAGACTGTTTGAGCATGCTGAACTTGACCTTGACAGGATCAATTAGGTAGCTGTTGCAAGATTGAATCCAGAGATTGCCTGGCTCTAGCCAGGTAGAGCTAGTGTGATGGGAGTGAGGACTTGACTCAGGCACAAAATTTAAGGAAGATGGCAAAAAAAAAAAAAAATTATCAGTAATTAAGGTCAATAATATTTTAATGAAATATGTTTTAAAATATCAAAATTAATGTCAAAATGATAAACCAAATATCAAAAGTTTAAGTAAAGGGAGATCAGTATTTCCCTTAAGGCCTCAGCTTTCAACATGGTCCTGTGAAGCATTATTAACAATACTGCCTTTATTTAAAATTTGGCATTTTTATCATGATTTTTCACATTAATTTAAATTTTTTAAAATACTACCTCGACATAGTATTGATCTTGATGAATAAACATTTTGGTCCATTCTAGGCATTTGCTTCAGACCTGGTCTAAGTAAGAGGGAATTTCACTTACCTATACCAAAGTTTTCTTTTTATTTCTTCACTAAAAGGAAAGGAATTATCACTGGAACTGAAATAGAACTAAATTAATAACTCTATCTTAAATCTAGAGTTCCAGTTCTCATCATTTTTTTCTCTAGAGAAAGCAAGAAAAAAAAAATGATTTCCCCTTTACTGATAAGGAAATCAAGTCATAGAATGAATGACTCATAACGTTAGACACTCTAGATCAGAAGCCTCTCCAGGAACAAGCGGAAAGAAAATACAAATATCAGGTATACTTACGTGAACAAACCTTGGCCAAATAATTTGGATTGAAAGAGCAAGTTCTGGCAAGCAGCATGCACTTTTACGGTAGACACAGAGAGCTTGAGTTCCTCTTTGGCTACCCACCAGCCGAGTGACCGAAGACAAGTTCCAAAGCCTCAGTTTCCTCTTCTGTACAATGAGCCAGACACACCTGCCCTTCATTGTCCCTATCAGGAGCGGAAAGAATGTGGCTAGTGATTTTTATCAACAGATAACACACACCAGGCAGGAAAATCCCCGATTTTTTAAAGTGGCAGGTGAAATAGAGGTAAACATCATTACACATCTTGCACTTTGTGGGTTTTTTGTTTTGTTTTGTTTTTACTGTGAGCACATAGTATCTATTAAAAACTACTAAGGAAATAAGTGAATTATACATTGTTAGTGTCTTTCAGAGACTTGCAATATGGGAAATAATGACAGGAAATGGACATGCATAAAAATCATCTTTCTTTACATGGTGAGCGATTTGCCTTTTTCATAACAATCAGTAAACTCCTTTGCCATTTCAGCTTCAGTTAAATGATTGCAAAATACATAGTAAACTTCCATCTATATTTTACAGTGCGTTGTCTGTGCTGGAGAAGCACAAACTGTAGGGGGAAAAATACATTTCATTGATTTTTTACAGAGAGGAAAGGAGATGGATAGAAAGTTAGAAACACCGATCAGCCCCCACTGGGGATGTGCCTGCCACCAAGGCACATGCCCTTGACCGGAACCAAACCCACGACCCTTCAGGCCGCAGGCTGACGCTCTATCCACTGAGCCAAACAGGTTTGGGCAGAACATTTTTGAAGCCAGATAACAACAGATAACTGACAAGGCAGGCCAAGCACAAAGTCACAGCCACACCCAGCTCGTCTGGGAGCACCCCAGGAGCGCCGTACCTCTTATTTTCAGCAGCTGTCTTGACCAAAGGAGGCAGAGAGCTTAAGGGCAGCTCCTGAACCCCGCGGGGATCACAGAGCTCTGTCCCTGGGGGAAGACCCCCCCCTCCCCCAGCCTTCCAGGCTTTCATCCTGCGCTAACCTGGCGTGCTGGTTTCCAAGGCTTATTCCACCTGGAACGATCAGGACAGAGCGACTGCAGCCATTGAGAATGGAGCGAGTGGCCAAGGAAACGAGGGCGTCGGTTATTAGGACGGTTGCTACCTGCACAGCCACGTTCCCCAAAACGATGCGCCGTCTAGTTTTTACTGTCCATCTCCTCCATCCGCTGCCCAGCTCAGAGGAGGCATTTCTACAACTTCCCTTTGGGTTTCAAAATCCCCAAGACTCCGCTCTCCCTCCCGCCCCGGGAAGGGCGTTGGAATCCTGGAGAAGGCGCTGCTGGCTCCTCCCGGGAGGAGAGATCCTCTCCTTGGGAGCCACTGCCGCCGGGACACTGAGCCCCTCCCGTCTCGGGCCCCGCCCCCCCGCAGGGCGCACCCTATAAAGTTCTGGTGAACTGGGTCCCCTCCAGCCGCACTCGGTTCAGTCCACCTTCAAAGTCAACAGATTCCCCCGGGGGGGACCCCTCTCTGGAGAGGAGCGCGCTGGTCATGGCCCAGGAGCTATACCACCCCGAGTTCGCCCGGGCGGGGAAGAAGGCGGGGCTGCAGGTCTGGAGGATCGAGAAGCTGGAGCTGGTGCCGGTGCCCCGCAGCGCCTACGGCGACTTCTACGTGGGGGATGCGTACCTGGTGCTGCACACGAGCAAGGCGTGCCGCGGCTTCACCTACCGCCTGCACTTCTGGCTGGGTAAGGGGCGCGGGCGGGCGCCGGCCCGGACGCCCCGGGTTCGGGAGGGGCGAGGCCACGGGGAGCTGAGATTCCCCTGCTGCGGGGAAGGAGGGTGCACACGGCGCGAGCCCGGGAACCCCGCTTCAGTTGCACCCCCCGCGGGGCCGCGCCTTTGGGGCCGGCCACCTCCTCCCAGCTGCAGACCCTGGGCTCAGCCAAGTGGGGAGCACCCTTATCCCCCTGACTTTGACCTTTGCCGGGTCAGTCTCCCGGGTTTGGGGCTGGTTCCTCTGGTCCCGCCCGCTTTCAACTTCCAGCTCCTAACGCTGCTCGCTCGCCGGCGGAGCCGCTGCTCGGCACACCCACCCGGGCGCACCCACCTGGGCGCTGGCCAAGCCCCGCTCACCGGCGGGCGGGCAAGTTCCGTCCTGGTTTTCCTCTGGGGAGGAGATGGAGTCCAGCCACTCTGCTGGCGAGAGGTCTTGTTTTGTTTGTTAATTAACCGCCCCCTGGCGCGGCAGCTTCATTTCTCTATTAACCGCGGGGATTCCGGTCTGGCTGCTTTAAGGCAGGACCCCCACCACCCCGCCGCTGGCCAGGTGTGGCTCCCGCTCCCGTTTGCGGTGCTGGCCAAGTTGGACAGCGGCCGGAGACAAGTAACGAAACAAGTAAAGCAGATATTGCCCTGTACATGAATCGCTTCGTCTGGCCTACTTATGT
Organism: Antrozous pallidus; assembly: GCA_027563665.1. NCBI lineage: Eukaryota > Metazoa > Chordata > Mammalia > Chiroptera > Vespertilionidae > Antrozous > Antrozous pallidus. The sequence continues at coordinate 66,010,866 of CM050521.1, forward strand.
ATTTCCATGAGCTTCTTTATTCTAATTGCTGTAAAATGCATTAGTGATCTCCTTGAACAAGGACGCTCTGGAACGAATGGGCTCCTTCGGGCCGTAATTATTTTGGGCTGCACTCACGCCAGACGCTCCGGACACTGGGCCTTGTGTGTTCTCCTTTTTCCACCTTCTACTTTTACTCGTAAACATCCTGAATGTCCTGCCTCTCCCCGAGAGCCCGTGGGCACACCCCATCGGCTGGTAACAACGTGCCGATTATCTGGGCCTCACTGGCTCTTTTAAAACCAGCTTGCCCCCCCCCCCCCCTGCCCCCCGAGACTTGTGTTTCTTATTTTTAGTTTTATTCCTGAGCTTCTGGGAAAACCACACACACACACACACACACACACACACACACACACACACACGTTTTGAAACTCGCAGAGCCATTATTTTTACTCCTAGCCTTTGAAAGTTGTAAGAAAGAAAATGGTAGAAAACATTGAGAAGTGATATTCTCAATGTTACTCAACACGTGGAGCGGACACACAAGTGTCTGTGGGAGAAAGGACTGTTTTCACTACAGCATTCGATAGTAAAATGTGGTGCTTGGTTGAAGGTGCTGAAGCTAGGTCCCAAACTCATTTTGATTTCTCATTGTAATATTACGATTCTTTATAGGCAGTAGTCTATTGAATGTTGTGTACAAAAAAAAAAAAAGACACTGAAACCCTGATATATAACCGTGTTCGTGAATGAATAATGCTGATAGAATAATAATGTCCTCATCTTGAGCTGTCTATCCAGAACTTGTATTTGGAATGAATAAAAGTGTCTGACATGCTACATTTGCCACGTTGGTGAACTGAAATGTGAAACAACTTCATTTCTTGCTATAAGTAACAGTTAACTTGAACTTACATAGAGGGTTGCAAGAGCTCTTTGAATACAGTGTGTTTTCTTTTTAATTCTATAGGTTCCTTCTTACCCATATAAGGTCTTCAAATACTGTCTCTTCTAAGGTTTACATAGAATCACTGTTAATTACTAACTCTTAATTATTCACTTAGTGCTCATGCTCGCCAAGTTTAAAAAATGTAATAGCAAATGCTTTGGGCAGGAACATTTTATGATCTTAAAGATGTGCTCAAACTGAAGTTAGTAGTGTTTTAATTAGTAAGTTATTTCTTCAGTAATTATTTATTCATAGTGCCCAGCAATACACAAGACTTTTTGCATATGAATTACTTTTGAAACTTCCCTAAAAATGTATAATCTCAAAGGTGCTATAAGACAAACATGATGTAAGACAGGTAACATATGCTCAGCACTGTGAAGGACACACTCAGCGTCTGTGGTGAGCGGGAGGCAGGAAAGCCTTTGCAAAAAAAGGAAAATGAGGGTAACCGGGAGGGATCTTGTATCAAGAGATCATGGGGAACATGGAATAGTTTAGAGTGAAAGAGATGACAGGCCTTTAAATGGATCTGCTCATCAGCTCTTTCTGCTTCTGTTCTCTAAAGCAAGCTGGATTTCATCCAGAATATTTCCCTCTAACACCTAAATTTGGATGAATTCATGAGGATTAATAAAACAGATCGAGAGTAAGTTCTGAAAGGAAGCGCTGAAAGTTTAAGGAAAAAGAAAGTTTGACTGAAGGAAATCAGTTGGAAGGCAGGTGAAAGAGAGTGATTAAAATCAGACTGGGGTGGGTAAAGGTGCACAGGGTAGAAATGGAGAAACAGGCCAAGTAAGAGGGAAAAGGGGAAAGGAAGAAGTGGGACGTCAAAGAGGAGAATGGAGTCATCTTGCCTGGTCTCTCCCTCGGTGTCTTTCTGTAACGCCCTTGCCTGTCTCAGGTTATTTCATTTTATTATTTTTGTTTACAAAGTGTAAGCATTTGTGCAGATGACTGACAGTGTTGCACTGGTCCTTCCTACGCATTTCAGCTTTGTACCTAGTAGTTTAAATGCACCACCTTCTTCTGGTTACTTACAGCGTCGTGTCTGTGAACAGGGCTGGATGATCAAGCCACTGTCTGTCACATCCAGATCTGTGCCACCAACACCCGCCCTCACCATTTCTCCTTGCCAGCTTTAAACTTTACATACATATAGTTGGGAGCAATAAACATTTATGGCATACTTAGTCTGTGCTACGCTCTATGTCAAACTCAAAGGCTAACAGGCCAAATAAACAAGGTTTAAGTTGATGTGGCCACAAAAAAAAAAAAAGCTTCAATTTTCATAGAAATGTAGGTTTATTTCAATAGAGACATGCTGAATGCAAAGGGCTGGAATAAATGAGTAATCGTTAACATAAAATTAATAGAACATTTTAATAGAAATTAATACTTTTTATTGAACGTTAATTTACCAGACACTGAATAATTGCACAAATTAATAAGCGTAATGCAAATAAACCTATTTTTCTTGTTCTCCAAAAGCGAAATATTTCCTGTTGCACACACCAAACAAGTCAGTGTGAGACTAATGATGTGGCCATGGGCTGCTAAAATATTCGCTGCCAGTATTAGTGGAGAGAAATGGTGCACCTGCGTGTAAGGGAAATGAATGCAACAACATTAGAGTAATCAGTCATTATCAAATGTTGTAGTTCATTATTAATAATTATGTATAACAGGATATTGTAAAAATTAAGTTACACAATTTTTATTAAAATGTTTCTTGCAAACCATCATATCAGCTGGGTTGCAAAAATATTTGTTGTGGGCTGCGAGTTTGACATGCTTGCAAAACACTGAGTATCCAAAGAAGTGGGTTATAATATACAACTACAACACAAGTAAGTTACTTATAGAAGAGCCAGCAAGGGTGTGAGAAATTAGATTTTTGTTTATTGCTTGAAGGAGGGTGATAAGTGAGGGATATGATGCAACTACCATATGGCCCAGCAATTGCTTTCATGGACATTTATTCCAGAGAAATTAAATTTATATTCATGTAGAAACCTATACATGAATGTCCATAACAACTTTATTTAAATAGACAAAAATCTTGAATCAGCTCCGATATGCTTCAACAGGTGCCTGAATTAAAAAAAAAAATTGTGGCACATCAATAATTAGAAGTACTTTTCAGCAATAAAAAGGAAAAACTTTTGATACAGCAACTCCGGTAAAGCTCAGGCAATTATGTTAAGAGAAAAAAGCCAAAATGTTACATACTTGTACTGTATAATTTTATTTATATACCATTTTTGAAATGAAAATATTTAGAGGTTGGGGTTGGGGTGTGGTCAGGGTGATGCAGGAAGAAGGTGGCTATAGTTATAAAAGGACAACGTGCTGTAATTATTGGATACTTTCACTATGATGGTGGATGTGTATGTGTGATAAAATTATATAGCATTAAGGTACAAAGACAAGGTGTTTGGGGGGAATGTGGCCTGCTGATCTGTGTGTCTGTTTTTCTACCAATATAACACTATCTTGACTACTGTAGCTGTCTACTGGACACTATTATCAGATAGTTATTTTCCCTAACTTAGTTTTCTTTGTCAAAATTCTTTTAGCTATTCCAGGGCCTATGCCTTTTCATATAAATGTTATAATTAACTTGTTAATCTGTTCATAAACCCTCCTGGGATTTTGCTAGGAATAGCATTATGCCTACAGATCAATTTGGGGAAAACTGACATCTTTATTATATTGAGTCTTACAATGCATGACACTATGTCTTTATATTTATTAAGGTCTTTCATTCTTTTCATTATCATTTTGTAATTTTAGCATATAGATTATGTAATGTACACCTTAGTTTTTTTTATTGATTGTAAACAGCATGATGCTTTTAATTTCAGTTTTTCATGTTAGTGATTTCTATATAAAAATGATACTGCCTTTTGTTATCAATTAGTTTTATCTTGCTGAATGCACTTATTCTGGGAGTTTTCTAAATTTATTTTGTAGATAGCTTGAAATTTTCTGTGTAGATGTTCCTCTTAATTATAAATAGAAACATTTATTTCTTCTTTTTCAGTCTGTTTGCTTTTCTCTTTTTACCTTATTGCAGTGGTTAGAACTTCTTGTATAATGTTGAGTAAGAGTAATGAGAGTAGGCAACCTTGCCCTAGCTGGCTCAATGGATAGAGCATCAACCTGCAGGGTGGGGGGGTCCCAGGTTCGATTCCAGTCAAGGGCACATGCCTGGGTTGCGGGCTTGATCCCCATTAGGGGATGTGCAGGAGGCGGCCAATCAATGATTCTCTCTCATCATTGATATTTCTAGCTCTCCTCTCTCCCTTCCTCTCTGAAATCAATACAGATGTATATAAATACATATATTTTTTTTAAAGAGAGAGAGTAGGAAACCTTGCCTTGCTCCCAATCTCATGGGAAAGTATTCAGTCTTTCACCATTAAGAATTATGTTAGCTGTACACTTTTAATTGATGTTATTCGTCAAATTGAGAATGTTCTCTGGTATTCCTAATTTGGCAAGAGTTTTTTTGTTAATCATGAATGGTTATTTAATTAACTTAGTTATTAAGCCTCCTTTTAAAGCTGGTTTTACATATGAAGCCACATCCCCCCTTAAAGAAGCTTACAGCGCATACACAATACTGTAACATAATACAAAAGAACAATGCAAGAAAACATAAATCGTAAAATTAGCATAGGGAAAATAAAAGAAGTTCGTAAGTTTCTGAACACTTGCTGGGATTTCATCATGATACAGCTGCACTTGGTTTTGGTTTTCCCACTCAAAGACTGCTTTCGGCTTTTTTGAAGCTCTTTCAGCTTCTTTAGAGCAAGGACTCTGGCTCATTTATACTACTGTTCCCTGACTCATCACAACACTTAACATCAACAAGTGATAGTATAATTTAATTAACTTACTTCTAATCTATTTAATTAACTGCATTCCTGTCCATTTACATCTTCTTAAAGAGATTGGGTTTCAACTTGTACTCAAGTAAGAATGTTTAAGTCAAACACATCATCTTTAATGGCTTGGTATTAACCTTGATTTAAGTTTTCCTTTTAAATATCACTGTACAAATCTACATCTATGCCTCTATTAGTGTTCTCATGTATGGATGAGAAAGTGGCCTTAAGAATGACACTGAAGTCCTTTTGAACTGCAAACTTGTATGGATGTTTTCTCATGTGTTGCCTAATTTCCTTTGACCATACACATTCACAAAATTTATATCATGTCAAATACTCTTTTAGCTACTGATTTTTTTTACTGAGAAGATACTTGCTGCACAGCTCCCCTGTGAGAGTAAGAGGAATTTTAAAGAAATCCAATCCAGTTCTTTCTTCAATATGGCTGATAGATTTTATTTCTTCAACTTTGGTGAATATTCTCAACTGGGGTTTCAGGTGAACTATTTGGCTGGCAATTGGGGCCAATCAGGGCCATCTTGCAGTCACGATCAGGGCAGAATGCTGGGAGGTTGGCTGTGGGAATGCACTGACCACCAAGGGACAGCTCCCATGTTGAGCATCTACCTCTAGTGGTCACTGTGTGTCATAGCAACTGGTCAACCAGTTGTTCGGTTGACCAGGTGTAACAGTCACTTAGGCTTTTATATATATAGATTATTCATGAACGACAATGACATATCCCTATTACATAAAATTGTACTGCTAACGAGAGTCTAAGTATTAAAAAAATCTAGTAGTGTGGTTTCTAATAGCCTGTGCTTCAGAATCAGAATATGGGCTCTGGGTGCTGTTCTACCAAAGGTCAACTTTATGAGCACAGGGAAGGTGCTTGGTGTTTCTAGGCCTCCCATTCCACTGTTATAACTTGGCAGGACATAATTTCTGCTGCATGTGGTTGCTTAGAAATTAAATGAGACCATCCATATAAAACACTCACATGGTGTCTGGCCCATAGCCAAGGTATTATAAATGTATAAATGTTAGTTATTGCTATTTCTACAATCATTTATGATTCACAAAGCTCAGATGTAGTTAAGTCTTTTAGGAAACTTGAGTTCCCCTCAGGACTGCCTTGGCTCTGATTTTCATGTACACATGAAGACACTAGTTCTTAAAAATTGGTGTTTCTACTTCAGTGAAGTTGCCTGGATGGGATCTGTATTACAGTTGTAAAAATTAAATGTGTTGCCCTAACTGGTTTTGCTCAGTGGCCTATGGACTGAAGGGTCCCAGATTCAATTCTGGTCAAGGGCATATACCTTGGCTATGGTCAAATCCCCAGTTGCAGGCAGCTGATTGATGTTTTTAACACTCTATTCCTCTCCCTCTCTGTTAAAAATCAATAAAATATAATTTTAAAAAATTAAAGGTGTTATGTGTTACATTCCTGGGATGGTAATATAGACATTGGCATTCAATAGGTGTTAGCATGCTAGTTCCTTTACTCTCCCTTCTTCAGAGAATATTATACCATTGAGATAGTGAAGTGGGGACAATGGGACTAAAAAACAAGGGTAGGGCCAAGCTATGCTCATTTCCCATTTTAACCATTTTCTTTTCAGGCGCTGTTTAACTCTGGCCTATGATGTGCATATTCCTCACAAATACTAACATATTGACATGTTAGATGCCTAAAAATGGATGCTAATAAAGGCTAAAATAATTGCAAAATATTTTTGGAGCCTGATTTTATTGATCAAATGAATCTGAATCCTACTAAAATATATAGATATGTCTTCCTGAAATTATTCAGACAGTGGTGTTTTTTTATTTCTTTATTAATTAAAGTATTACATATGTGTCCTTATCCCTCTATTAACTCTCCTCCCCACTCTCCCCACACTCATGCCCTCACCCCCCTGGTGTTCATGTCCATTGGTTAGGCTTATTTCATGCATACAAGTCCTTTGGTTGATCTCTCCTCCTTCCCCACTCCCGCCCCTACCTTCCCCCTGAGGTCCAGCATTCTGGTAGATGCTTCTCTGCCTCTGAATCTGTCCCTGTTCATCAGTTTATGTTGTTCATTATATTCCACAAATGAGTGAGATCATGTGGTATTTGTCTTTCTCTGACTGACTTATTTCACTTAGCATAATGCTTTCCAGTTCCATCCATGCTGTTGCAAATGGTAAGAACTCCTTCTTTACTGCAGTGTAGTATTCCATTGTGTAGATATACCACAGTTATTTAATCCAATCATCTGCTGATGGGCACTTAGGCTGTTTCCAAATCTTAGCTATGGTGAATTGTGCTGCAATGAACATAGGGGTGCATAAATCCTTTCTGATTCGTGTTTATAGTTTCTTGGGGTATATTCCTAAAAGTGGGATCCCTGGGTCAAATGGGAGTTCCATTTTTAGTTTTTTGAGGAAACTCCATACTCCACAGTTCTCCACAGTGGCTGCGCCAGTCTGCATTCCCACCAGCAGCACAAAAGAGTTCCTTTTTCTCCGCATCCTCACCAACACTTGTCATTTGTTGATTTGTTGATGATTGCCATTCCGACAGGTGTGAAATGATACCCCATTGTTGTTTTGATTTGCATCTCTCAGATAATTAGTGACTTTGAGCCTGTTTTCATATATCTCTTAGCCTCCCTTCTTTCCTCCTTCAAAAAGTGTCTATTTAGGTCCGTTGCCCATTTTTTAATTGGATTGTTTATTTTCCTCTTGTTAAGTTGTATGAGTTCCCTGTAAATGTTGGAGATTAAACCCTTGCCTGTGGTGACATTGTGGTGTTTTGTTTTTTAATTTAAAAAAGAATTGGAAAGCAGAAATAAAACATTCTTTTAATTATTAACAATATAATATTTTTAAAATATTGTTCTGTTGAAGATGATTTGTTGTATTGATATTTAATTCAAAGAAAATATCTAAGGTGTTTTTTTTTAAATATCAGAAATTCTGCCATAATTCTTTCTCTTGCTTGGTAAGTGAGGCGCTATCATTTGCCATTTCAGGAAGGGAGTGTTCTCAGGATGAAAGCACAGCAGCTGCCATCTTTACTGTGCAGATGGATGACTATTTGGGTGGCAAACCAGTGCAGAATAGAGAACTTCAAGGTTATGAGTCTACTGATTTTGTTGGCTATTTCAAAGGCGGTCTAAAATATAAGGTAAGCTGCTCTCTCAAACAGTTTCTGTAAATGACCTCTTTCCTCTTCCTATTCATGCACACCTCTCGTCTTCATAGAATGAAAGTACATTGAGGGCAGACTTTTATGTTTTGGTTTTGTTTTTGTCTATTTTGTTTACTGATAGATCACCAGTGCCTGATGGACAAGGGCAGTATGTTAAACTACTCTGATTTTATTTTATTTAGTAGGTTGATTTTTGATAAAGTTACAAGCTTTTAGTTATGTTGGCACAAGGAATATTGAAATGAAAATTACTTCAATAAGTAAATATTGGTAAATTGGATATTAACAGTTTTTGTTTTTGATATTCTGACACATCTCTGAATTTGCTGCAAATAACCCATGATCTGGGAATTTCAGTTGTTCTAGAATATCTTATATAGTTAATAATTATAACTTAATACAAAAAAGTATACACACATTTCCTACATAGTATGGTTTGACCTTGGAAATAAAATCAATGAAGCCATTGAGTTGAACATGTTTGGTTCCAGTTCACAAATTCAAATGCATACACTGACACATGCATACATGTTCACACAGTTTATGTTTATTGGCCTGAAAATCATCAAATGGCTTTATTTTTTAAAACAAATGAACAATAAAACCTGTTAACTATATCTGTTTCTACAAGGCCATTTTCTTTTTGTTCTTACCTAATCAGAGACTTAGTTAAGTAGCTTTTGGATGGAAAGATAGCTTTTTGGGAGAAATCTCCCAGTGACCTTTCTTTGCAGACTGGCCATCCTTCACCATCCCCGCAGCTCTAGGAGTGTGCAAAGTGTGAGGAATACCCTCCCTAGACAAACATTTTAGAAACAGTCCTTTTCAAAATCAAACATGCTCTGATAGGTGTTCTGCAGGTACCTCACCTCCTCTCAAGCATATTAGCCTCGCGAAGACCTAGACCTCAGAGATAAACTGGAATCCTGAATATATACTAAACTTGATGCCAGGGTTTCTTTTTGCTCTTACCTAATCAGACCTAGTTAAATATTTTGTGATGTCATTTAGATCAGGACAAAACACAAGTTCCCATATCTCTCTTGAAATCATCTACCTTAGGATATCAGCCACCCTAAATATGGAACTATCACCTCTTATTTTATTTAATTCACATGAATTCCTAGCTTATGTCAAATGATCCTAAAACCTTTCCTTATGTGAGTGAACCCAACATTTTGAAAAAGCTGTTTCTTATAGTTACTAAAAGCATGCTGTGCCATTAAACTGGTCATGAACACATTTCTGCCGTATATTACCAGTCTGTCTCAGGGCAAGTCTGTAAGCTTTCTGGGCTCAGTTTTCTCATATGTGCAATGGGTATAACAACAGCTTTCACTATAAGTGTTGTGAGGATCAAGGATTTAATTCATAATACAATGCCTATATGGTACATACACAATCAGTGAGAACTTACCTTATTAGTAATTTTTCTGGCTATTTGCAGGACTTACGAAATCAAACTTCTGATACATATTTAAAAGTGGACATGATAAAAGTAACTGTACAGTTATTAGATAATTATATTCTAGTTGTCAGTATTAAAACCACTAGAATCAGCATTTTCTTAGAGGGAATTTGCAAATAGAGGTCAAATTTATCAGCAAAAAGAAATTAGTTCACTGTCTTATCAGAAGTGACATTGAGCAGATGATGTGTTGCAGTTGTAATAATGCTTGATAGGAAATGTAGAAGCAAAGATAATTTAATACCCAGAATAGCAAAAACCATTATGCTTTACTTAATTTTCATGAATGTTACCTCATTTAATTTAAATAACAGCCCTGTGGTGCAGTTCTATCATTATCATACTATTACGATAAGTAAACGGAAGTTTAGAGAGACTATGTAACTTGCCAAGGCCTAATAGCTAGTATGTGAGTGGTTGGCCATTTGACTTCAGTGCCCAAGCTGGTAATCATACTGGGATACTCTGAACATTCAGCTAGAAAATATGAAGACTATCTTCTCATGTCAATTCATTGACGAGGTTTTTCCTTTGTGAGGTGTTTTATGGGGTTAAATGGGTTATAGAAGATTATAACCACCATTCCCTCATATTAAATATCCCATTAATCACACCTTTCCCAAGAAGACCCAGCCCTTAGCCATAAATGTGAATTGCAACCATCTGACATCTGTCAGCCAGGAAAAGTGTCTTTATGGCACCACAGATTTAGAGGACTTGTTAAATGAAAACATCCACTTTGTTTTCATTCTGTGGCATAGGTAGAAAGAGGCAGGGAGTTTATAGAGTTGATTTAAGCAATATCCACAGAATTACTTGCTATCTGATACAGACATATATAAAACTTAGTTTTTCTTTTGTGCATTTTTGACATTAAATAGTAGAGATAAAATTAGTTTTGAAATACTGTTAAATGTTTATAGACTATGTATCATTCTGATGATTCATCATGTAACATTAGCCTAAATGTTGTATATGTATCCTCAGTCTAATCTATATATTTTAAGTTTATCTTTATTGTTGAAAACATTATAGATGTCTCCTTTTCCCCCCTCAGTGAACTCCCTCTATCCCCCTACCACCAGACCTTTATCACACTATTGTCTGTGTCCATGGGTTATGCATATAAGTTCTTTGGTCAATCTCTCCTCCCCCCACACCCCTCCCTCGTCCCTCTGATATCCATCAGTCTGTTCCATGCTTCTATGTCTCTGGATCTATTTTGTTCATCAGTTTATTTTCTTCATTAGATTTCACATGTGAGTGAGTTCATGTGATACTTGTCTTTGGCTGACTGGCTTATTTCCTTTAGCATAATACTCTCCAGGTCCCTCCATGCTGTCTCAAAGGGCAAGCGATTTTTTTGTCTTTATACCTGCATAGTATTCCATTGCATAAATATACCACAGCTTTTTTATCCATTTTTCTATTAAAGGACACTTGGACTGTTTCCAGATCTTAGCTATTGTAAATAGCGGTGCTATGAACATTAGGGTGCATATATCCTTCCTGATTGGTGTTTCTGGCGTCTTAGGATACATCCCTAGAAATGGGATCACTGGATCAAGTGGCAGTTTGAGAAAACTCCATACTGTTTTCCATTTTATAATTCTTTTTTTCAGATCACTGTGTTTCTATACTATTTTTTAGTGGATCGTAACATACTTATTGAGAAAAATAGGAGCAGCCCATAGCTGGCCAGCACTTAACTCCCCTTTTCTCTCCTAACGCCACGACAGTCAGCACTTTGGGGGTGCCACACTCCTGGGTGCTCCTCATCTGTTCTTGCGACCTCTGACTCTCCTCCAACCTCCTGTAGCTTTTCTCCTTTGAAATTCTTATCTACCTTCTCACTCCATGACTTGGGAATAATTAGTTTCCAAAGGACAAGCGCTACAGCTTCCTCCTCCTCCTCCTCCTCTCTCCTCCTCTCTCCTCCTCCTCCTCTCTCTCCTCTCTCTCCTCCTCCTCCTTCTTCTTCTTCTTCTTCTTCTTCTTCTTCTTCTTCTTCTTTTTCTGTAGCAGGTCTTATACTCTGAAGTTTCTCAGAAAATATTTGCACTGTTGATGTAGGAAGGACAGAGCCTAACTTAAAAAAAAATTGTTGATTTGCTAAAGAATTCTCTTCTTCCTATTTAATTTTTCACATGCTTCGCCCGAGGTGGCTACTTTCTCTTGGTGTGGCGGGATGTTTTGGCACAAACACTTGTGGTTTCATACATGACTGTGTCTAGTTCGAAGCCTCATCTGTTTTGTTTTGTTTTCTGCCCTCTTCTGCTGATCAGGCTGGAGGTGTGGCATCTGGACTAAATCACGTTCTCACCAATGACCTGACCGCCCGGAGGCTGCTGCACGTGAAGGGTCGAAGAGTGGTCAGGGCCACGGAAGTTCCCCTGAGCTGGCACAGTTTCAACCAGGGAGACTGCTTCATCATTGACCTTGGCACTGTAAGTTTTATATGCACCTGTTGACATCAAAAGTAAATTGCCTTCAGATCAAAGCCGATGGATGTGTCACAAAACGTACTCACTTTTTGTACACCCTGAAAGGAGGTCATATTTGTGTGAGATGCATTGGTATCGTATGAGTAACTGGCTAGTATTTAAATGACACAAAGTGGGACTTCAAAGTTTTTATTTTCTTTGATAGGTTTAGAATGGCATAGTGATTTAGTTCTTCCTACCATAGAATAGAAATTGAATAATTTTTAATACATTTTCCCCTCTCTCTGAACAGAACTTCCTCTAATTATTTTTGTCCTTAATTGTTTATAGGAAAACATTGCTTGAGGGGAAAAGTGATTCCCCCAGAGAGCAGAGGTTCTAGAGTTTTAAATAGACACAGGATGAGTCTAAGCAGTGTGCCTGAAGAGTTTTGGGCAATGTCCCTTAAACACACATATGCACACATGCACCATACTACTTCCACACTATATATATACATATATATTTCAGAGAGGAAGGGAGAGGGATGAGAGAGAATCGTTGATTGGTTGCCTCCTGCATGCCCACACTGGGGAATTTAGCCCAGGGCTTGTGCTCTGACTGGGAATCCAACCATGACCTCCTGGTTCATAGGTCGACCCTCCACCATTGAACCACATTCGCTGGGCTACCTCACACTTTTTAATTGCCTTAGGATTATTAGAAGAGCAGACATAGGTACAAATACCAAGTGTCATCTTATTTACTCTTTGACCTTGAGCAAGTCATTAACCTCTCTGAGCCTTAACTTCCTTACTTGTGTTTTCATCTTGACTCTGGTTTCCAATGTCATTTTTAACCTTAGTTGCCTATGATTCAGTCTCATCTGACACACAGTCACATCTGGAAATGGCAGTTATTTTCTCAGTTTCGCAAGAAAAAATCAGCCTTGGAGAGTGTGACAAAGTCACTTGGATTGATACAGGATTGAGTGACCTAGAATAGTATCTGGTGTTTTGTTTTGTTTTTTTACTCCTAGTGCACATCCTTTCCACTACACTAAGTGAACTTGGTAGTCTATAAAATGGTCTGGCCCTATAAAGTAGTATCTTGTGCCTTGGCCAGTTTGAATCAGTGAATAGAGAGCATTGGTCCGTGGGAGGAAGGATCCCAAGTTTGATTCTGGACAAGGGCATATACCTCAGTTGCAGGCTTGATCCCAGGGTGCATGTGGGAGGCAACCAATTGATGTGTCTCTCCCACAGTCACCCCTTCCTTTTCACTCACTTAAAAAAAAATCTAGTAAAAGTTTCAGAATCTGCTGAATTCAGAACTGATTATGTCTAATCTGGCTTAGAATTCACTGAAAGTAGTACGATTGGTGAAATCACTCATTTTGTTGAACAAGTATGAATTGAGTTTCCACATGGGCTAATAGTTGGCTGTGGTGATAGACTGGCATTCTAGTAACATATGCTCTCTTCCCCTAGGTCAGGCCTGCCCTTGAGAGTCTGTTCCACAAATCCAGGCTCATAAAAAAGGGACAAAGTCTCTAGTATAAAGATCAAGGCACTTCATCTGTTTAATAGTAAACCATCTTTACTTTATATAGTTAATTATCCTTAATAACTTTGGAGTTCTCACCTACCCTCATTCTTGGTTAGAGGCATTTGGAATTAATTTATTGCAGAGATACTTGAGTTTGATTATCCCTTTGGTGTGGAAGTTTCCCACACCCCAATAGGAATTGAGCCCTGGATCCCTAAGTACATTGGAACAAATACCCACATGATCTATTTTTATATTAACTAACCTTTAATCACTTGGTAAGTCGCTAAATGGTGATAAGATTTTGGAGTTTCCTTAATGACTTTATTTTTGGGTGTGCCAGCATAAAAAAAGAAGGTATGAAGTCATATCTTTCTCTACCATAACATTAGAATTTGAGTTAATTATTTTGTGACCACTTTCTTCATTGATAACTCTAAAGGAAGCCAATGTAGTTTCTTCACATTTGTTCTATTGCTCAGGTGTGAAAAGGTAGGCTAGACATCTAAAGCCATCTCCCAACGAAAGCCAGCTGGCCAACATAACCTAAATCCTTGACTAAGTTTGAGGGAATTCATTTTTTTAAAATAAATAATCACTATTATTAATATGATATGCCATATACCTTAAAGACATTTACTATGTTAGGATTTTAGACTATAGTAAATACCATCTACACAGGACAATGTAACCTCCTCATCCTAAAGCATGAGATTTTAAAATTATCAATTTAATCACTTTGAAAATTAATGCCATGGCCAGTTTGGTTCAGTGGATAGAGCGTCAGCCAGCAGACAAGGGTGCCGGGTTTGATTCCAGTCAAGGGTACATATCTGGGTTGCGGGTTTGATCCCCAGTAGGGGGCATACAGGAGGCAGCCAATTAATTCTCTCCATCATTGATGTTTCTATTTCTCTCTCCCTCTCCCTTTTTCTCTGAAATCAATAAAACTATATTAAAATAAAATGCATTATTTTTTTAAAAAAGGAAATTGTCAACATTTTAGAGGATGATTTTGATAAGTTGCCTTATATTTAGTGTGTTTTCAGAAAATAATATGGGACATGGTTAGAGCTCAGCAATTTGGAATTCACTGAATCTTTGGAAAATGCTTTTGAACCATATATTTTTATGTTGGGGAATGTATATGTCATTATTTTCCCACAATTTTTAAAGATTTGGGGTATTTGTAGACAGTGAATAATAAAATCACATGTAAGTATATTGCAACAAAACACCTGTAACTATAGAATGCGAATGAACAATAATGAAAAAACCCATATTCTCAAAGTTTGGCATCTGGAGATAACTCCTGGCCATTAATGGAGAATTAGATTTCACAGAGCAGTGACTTCTGTTTCCTTGTTAATTTGTTTGGTCAGGTGTGCAGCTTTGCCCCACTCCCCATGCTATTTATAATCCGTCACCCCCTCATTGTTCAGTCATGCTGCTTTGGAAAAGCAGTCTACACTTCCTCATTCACCAGCCGTCTTCACCCCACGTTTCCTGACTTCCCCCCACTCTTTGAAACCGGTCTTCCTGCAGGGATAATGCCTTCTGATAAACCCCGTGGACATTTTTGATCATTATCCACTTGCAGCAACTGACACACCTGATTACTCCCTTCTGCATCAGCCTCACCCTTCCCACCAGCCCCTCCCTTTCAGGCCACTCTTTCTCATTCTTCTGGATGTGGTCTGCTTACCCCCTCAAATTGTTTTGGTTGTTTACGTTGGTTTTTTAAGGCCTCCACTTTAAACCATTGCCTGTTTATACATGCTTCCTGAGCAACCTTATCTTAGCCCAAAACTTCAGCTACTCACCCACAGGTAAATCTCAAATGTATAGTCTGTGAAGACCTCTGGCCTGAGCTCTATGTCAGTATTTCTAACTGCCTCCCAGCTGTGTTAGCTTGTATGCATCATGAGAACCTCAAACATGACTCATCTAAACATGGAACTCATCAACTTCACTCTCATTCCCAAACCACTTCTCCTTATTGTATTTATCTTGTGAATAGTGCTACCACTCATTCACACCCTCAACTCCCAAATCTAAGAGTTATCCTGGCACCTTCTCCCAAATGCTGCGTATGTAGTCAATCACTATGCTTAGTCTGTGCCACCTCCTAACGTTTCCTCCGTCCTTCCTGTCCACTTCCTCGCCATGATACCCTATGCATGGCACTTTCCCTCACACTGTCCTGCTTTTGCTTTTGTGCACATTGTTCCTTTGGCTAGAATACTCTCTTCATGTGCATGCCCTTTCTCCAGCAAGCATCAAATGTCATCTCATCCGTAACTTTTCAATTCAGATATTGCCTTCTTTATAATGTGTTCCTTGACCTAGCCTCTTCTTCTTCCACTGTCCCATGTCACACCCCTGTAGAGTTGGGCACACCTTATCTTAACTTTCCTATCACTCAGGGACTTGCCTGTGGTACTTTGCACATTGCCTGTCCATTCACTTATTAACCTCACTTACTCACTTTGTTTCTAGTATATGGCCCAGAACTTAAAACCACTCAACAAGTGTTTCAACAGATGGATAGCTGTCCAACATAAAGCATACAGTCTTCATGCAGTCCTGAGTTACAAGGGTATAATTTTTCTTTTCATCTATAACTCAACCTAACTATATTGTCAAGCTTCAAATTCCAAAGATTACAATAAAGCAATCTTGGCTTATTAAGGTGAAGTCTGTTTACTATTAATGCAAGGCAAACTTATTTCACCCGTCTCCTTTCTATCCCTAAGGGTGGAATGCATGTGTCATATTACGATTTAGGCATGAGGATTGGGTTGAGAATGGAAGTGTGAGTCTGGTTTGCAGTCTTCAGGCCTCACTCCTCACTAACTTTCATTATGGCCTACCCATTTCATTCATTCCCTAGCTTTGCACTTTGGCCTCTGTTCCAAGACATTTGTTGGAAAATATCCATAGCCTCACTTTGGTCTTCTGATCTGCCCACACATCCACCACAAGATTCCTTCTGATTCTGTCAGCAACCTCCCTCCTGCCTCCCATTCCAGCTCAGAAACCCTACTTTGCTTTTCCCATGCCACACTGGACTTGTGGGGACACTGTACCGCATTACTTTTCCCATGCCACTCATGAATTGTGTTGACAATGTAGCCATATCGCTTTTCCCATGGCACAATTGCCTAGACCAGTGGTCAGCAAACTGCAGCTTGTGAGCCACCTGTGGTTATTTGGCCCTTTGAGTGTGGCTCTTCCACCTGTGGTTATTTGGCCCCTTGAGTGTGGCTCTACCAACAGCCTGGGCAAGTGTATTTTGAAGAAGTGGCATTAGAAGATGCTTAAGTTTTAAAAATTTGGCTCTCTAAAGAAATGTCAATCATTGCACTGTTTATATTTGGCTCTGTTGACTAATGAGTTTGCTGATCACTGGCCTAGACACTGCTCACGGTCATTTCTGTTTTTATGTTCAGGATCATGGATGAACATGTGACAAATAGGTTGAAAGGAAAGTGTACCAAGCTCTTTTCAAAGATCTGATCAAATTCTCTAGTTATCTTGTAATCTCCTACTGTTCTATTCTTGGGCCTGACAAACTGGTCTTACACCTTTTCACAGTCACCTACTCCTTGGTTTCTACAATACACTCTAGGCCCTAAGGCTAAGACTAGTTCTTTATTTTATTTATTTATTTTTTAATATATGTTTATTGATTTTTCGTAGAGAGGAAGGGAGAGGGATAGAAAGTCAGAAACATCAATGAGAGAGAAACATTGATCAGCTGCCTCCTGCACACCCCCTACTGGGGATGTGTCCATAACCAAGGTACATGCCCTTGACGGGAATCAAATGTGGGACCCTTCAGTGCGCAGGCTGACACTCTACCCACTGAGCCAAACCGTTTTCGGCAAGACTAGTTCTTGATATCCAAAACTAGCTATCTAGACTGAAAACTCACTCTTCCCCAAAAATCTTTAACAAAATCAAGGTTCTTTTCAATTAAAACAATGTTGTCTTTCAGGTTTTAATCTCTGCTATGACTTAAAAATGCTAATTTTAAAACTAAAAAACTGAGCAAAATCTTCTTTGTTCTGGATAAATTCATAACCTCAAAGTAATGCATTCCACTAGATTTTTGAGAGCCTTGAGGTAACAAGAAAAGATAATGGGGAAAATAAACCTAATATTAAATCTGTAAAATTTATGGTCAATGAGAGTAGGGATCCAATGGCATTTGCTGTGTGCTTAGTATATGCTGAGTATGAGTATAAAGTTGAACCCCAGGGAGCCTTTGACAGCTGTAGGTGCTGTCAAATAGTGAGAGAGGCCAGCGACACATACATAAGTCAGAGTATTTCATATTAGCATCATTTGGAAGAAGTTTTTAAAAAAATCTATACCTGTGATTTGATCTTTAGGATTCTGATTTTAAAGTTTTGGGGTGGGACTTTGGTATAAGTATTTATTAAGCCCCACTTCAATATGGGAAATGTCTGAAGTTGCTGGAACATTAAGGGATTATATTTTTGGTGAACCAATGAGTCAATTAAACATAGTTATGTCGATTTAAGTGGCTGGGAGCATTGGTTTTTGATAAGCTAATGATAAAACTTCTTCGGTGTGTCAAATACTTTGACTTGTAGAGAGAACATGATTTCATCTACTCTCACTGTCACTATAAAAAGAGCCCTCCAAAATTGTCCCTGGTTCCAATAGGTGGCATCACTAACAGCAACTAACCTAGAATTGTCCAAATCATTTCCCCCTTTCCCTGTCCTCTAGTACATGTCCAAAGGGCATGGTTGACCAGTTCTGCAAGGTTTACCCTATTAAATATCCCTGGATTCTTCTCTTCTCTCCATCACCACTGCTCTGCCCTAGTTCACATACCGTTATTTCCTTCTGGTCATCAAGCTATCTATGGCCCTGCATACTCACTCCATTCATCTTCCATCCCTCAGTCAGAGGCATTAAAGAAACACACATATACGCCATTGATGGGGACTGAGTTGGCCTGGCTTTGAACTACAAACATATATTGTTTATCTAAAAACAAAAACCAGGTTTTAAAGTTTTTAAATTAAAAAAATGTAGATTGGAGGCATAGCGTGAGCCATCATTGTATTTTAGGCTATGTTTAGAGAACTTCCAGCCCAGCAGGCTGTCTGAATGCATTTCTGTACTTGTTTAGCTAGGTCTAAGGGGAAACTCAACACAGTAAAAAATAAAGCCAATAGAAACAAGGAAGAGGACAAGGTATGGTCCCCTTTTACAACATTTTAAATGTATTTAGAATAAGTAACTTTAAAAGGATGAAAGGGTAGCTAGTCTATGCTGAATTCTTTGCGCATGTTATGAGTCAACATCACATGGCTATCAGGGGTGTTCCTTAAAGTCAGTTTCTGAAATCTTGCTTCCCTTCAAGGGCATCGCTGGGCATTGTTTTATTTCTGTTCTTATTTCCTGTCCCCCAAATGAGGTTTGGCTGCATTTTGGTATTTTACTAGTTAACCCTGACTACATAGTTTACAGGAAATTTTAGAAACTTCTAATTTACCCCCAATATGGTTATTTCTATAAATAGCACTCACTCAATTATCTTTTTTTCTGGTTACTAGTGGGCCAAATTAATTGCCAGTAACAGATACTGTCCTCACTCTCTATTTCTTCCTTTTCTAATAATCCAGAGCAATTTTGTTTCCATTAAGAGTTTGTATATTAAGAGTTAACTATATAGTTCAATAAACTTCTATTAGATAGTGTTCATTTGGCCAGAATTTAAGTGAACTTCATATTTAAGCTATGTCACTTACCCAAAGAAATAAAACATTTAATGTTGAGTTAAAGTCTTTGGGATCTTAGAAGGTAAATAGTTAGCTCTGAAACCATGTTTGAATTACATTTTCTCAGGTCTAGTACACTTAAATCAGGTTTATGAAAAAGGCATTTCTTCTAAATCCCAGCCAAATACTATATATAAAACAGTTTAAGTTATAATGAAAACATTTTTGTAATAATATAGACCCACCTATCTCATCAATTTAGATAGTTCTTAGCTCTACGCAGAGTTTTGTTTTGTTTTTTTTTCTTTTTGCAGCCCACTCCTGGAATTATAAAAAGAAAATTCTTCAAGCATGGGGCCAGTTCAGTACAAAGCTTCTTTGTGCACAGTGGTGAAGTAGTCTTAACCAACTACCTCTAAATAGAGTAGTGTTGAGCGGTACGGTTTATTAATAGTACTGTATTTCAGCACAGTAGTTCTCTGTTAAAATGAAATGTATAAACACATTATCCACACATAGTGAAATATAAATTACTGAATTGATAAAATTCTGTTTAAGATTTTAAAGCACATTTATAGGTGCTGCTGCCATAATCGAATGAACTATATTTGCATAAAAATTAATTAGCATTGATGAAAATGGTGTTTTAATTAATATGACTATTTAACCAGTTTGGGCTTTTAGCAGTATATAATTAAAATCCATTTTATTGCATTTCTTGTCAGAATTCACCATTGAAAATTAAGTCTAGTAAATAAGATGTCACATTTATAAAAATAGAAGCACAGAGTAAGGTGTGTAAGCATAATAGAACACATTCATTTTTGTGCTCAATAGGAAATGTTCTATAACACTTTTTTAATGATTCAGTCATCTTTGAGTTAAAGAGAAAACTTCACTCTTAAAGTTTTATTGATTTTATGGGTATTTCATAGGTCTGTTTTTACTTTTTAAAGGTTAAAACTGTAGTCTTGCCTTAACTGGTTTGGTTCAGTGGATAGAGCATCGGCCTGCAGACTGAAGGGTCCCAGGTTCGATTCCAGTTAAGGGCATGTACCTTGGTTGCCTACACATACCCAGTAGTGGGTGTGTAGGAGGTGGCTGATCAATGTTTCTCTCTCATCAATGTTTCTAGCTGTCTATCCCTCTCCCTTCCACTCTGTAAAAAAAATCAAATAAAATATATTTTAACACACACACACACACACACACACACACACACACACAACTGTAGTCTCTAAGAAATGACGAGGAATATTTACTACAGCTAAATTTATCTGTGAATCAGTACTGCACATAAAAACTCCCAACCCAAAGTAATACAATACAAAATATTTTTGGGGATCCATAGGATATTGTTCAACATTAAATGATAATTATGTTTATAAAATTATCATTATCTACAATTCACTTTTAAACACATTTACCAAGCTCCCATAATGCTTTGCAGTTGCTAATAAAATTTTGTATAATTTTATATAATCTCTCTGAAGTAGGGGAGAGGTCATTTTACGACTAACGTAGGAAGAACAAACATCTGTTAAATGATTATATAAACAAAGCAACTCAGTAATAAAAGTTGCTAGTAAGTCTGAGAAATTTAAAAAGCTAAATTCTGATCTACCTGCTGAATTTCACTGTAGTATAAATACTAAAAGTTTGCTTTCTCAGGCCTACTGAGAAGAGAATCATTTGCAAAATCACATGGAATGAGGCAGCAAAGGAATCAGAGCTCAGAGCACGTTCTCAGGAGAGGAGCTGGCATGGCTGCTTTAGACAAGTAGATGTTACAGGTTCCCTGTAATTTGTGCTCAGTGCAAGGTGTTCAGGGTGACCAGTAGGAGACCTCAGCCCTGGGTTAATGCTAGAATCACATGGGCAGGGTTCAGTAAACACACTTGAGATTACTTAAGGGTAGGGCTCAGGTATCTATATTTCCAAAAATCATCTTCCTTCCTAACCACAGCAATCAGACCAATAAATAAATAAAATGCACAAATAGAAAAGGAAGACACAAAACTGGGATTATTTGCAAATGAAATAATACTATTTAGAGAGAATTCCAAAGATTCCATCAAGAAAACTATTAGAACTGATCAATAAATTCAGTAAAGTAGCAGGATACAAAATAAATATTCAGGAATTGGACCCACTTTTATACACTAATGAAAAAGTAACAGAGGCTGTTGCAGCCAGCTGGCTTGATTGGAGCATCATCCTATACATCCAAAGGTTTCGGATTTAATTCCCAGTCAAGGCACATACCTGAATTGAGGTTTCAATCCTCGTTGGGGGTGAATATTTTCTCTCTCTCTCATTTCAGGCAAGCAGTAAACAAACTATTTTTGAATAAAGAAATGACTCTGGACTAGAAATGTCTTACAGCCAGAGAAAAGAGCCAATGCCTTTGAATCCTGGACTCTATATTATTTTGCTGTTACTAAATTACTAGAGGCCCAGTGCACACGGTTTCGTGTAAGGAGCTTGCTGCAGCAAGCCCCAGGAGCTCTGCCATGCCATGTGAGCCGTGAGTTCCCTTGCACCATGTGAGTTACAAGTGGCTCGTGGGCTTGGGGGAGGGCCCGAGAGGTGCTCCATGCACCTCCTGGTGACCAGTCATTTGGTCGTTATGGCATTATGGCCACTGGCTTTTTATATATATAGATTTTCTCTTTTAAAAATTGTGAACATGAAGTCACATAGCCAATAAGTGGCCACCAAGGTCTGTCTCCTTCACACTTATGGCTATGCTAACCCCCTCTCCAAGACTGACTAGATGAACTATGTGTGGAAGCTTTTGAAAACCAAATATAGTGCAAATATATTATTCGCACTAATTATCTACATGTCAGTTTCTCCTGCTCATTTTTTCACATTGATCTCTGTATCCCCAAAGTCTAGCTCATATTAGGCACCTAATAAATGTGACAGTTTTTTAGAAAGGAAAAAACACTGACTTAGCTACTGCAAAAATTGAGGGCTTTCTTTCTGCATATATATATATGATTCTCCCTTTGTATTAAAACTGTGTCTTTTATTTAAAAATCTTTTTCCGCAAACACAGAAACAAGAGATGATGTTTTTGTTACTACTTGACTGGAACTATATTATTCTAGGGCTTTATTTTATCCTTGATGATATACCTTGGATAATTTTCTACATCCTGAAAATTTTTGTGCACTGGGCCTCTAGTAATTTATTTATTTTTTAAAAATATATATTTTATTAAATATATAGTTATTATAATAGTACTGAAACATTTTCCTCAATGTTTGGCCACTAAAGTCTAGTCTCCAGTATCCATGTAACACATTTATATAGCCATCTTTCCATGGATGGGAAGTTTTATTTTGTATGTTTGTTTTCGTGTTTCATGTTTGACTACTATAGAACAGATTCTTAGGAGTGAAATTTTCTGATCTAAAAGCACATATTTTTTTATATGATGCCAAACTACTCTCAAAAAAAGCCTGTGTCAGTTAATATCACCCACATAGTATGTGATAATGCCCATTCCCACACCCCACCAGGCTGAGAGGTACTATTAAACTTCTCTTTCGTATTTTTTATAAAACATATTCAATGGAGAAAATAACACTTTATTTTTATTTCACACTTGTGTTTGTATGGCTTTTGAACACTGTATTCAAGTCTAAAAATACATTTTAATATAAATACCAGCTAATATAATATACTTAATTTATAGTATATCAACCTGTTTCTAAATAAATATTAAGTATTTTTTCTGTGTTATAATTTATATAACTATTATCATATTGAACATGCAATGTCTTTCTAATGCCTCACTAATACAATCACATAGCAGTGAAATCCTTTGTTTATGTGGGGTTTTTATCTCTTTATGAATAATTTATTAACATAAATTTTATATAGTGGTATTACTGGGCCAAAAGTTTTAACACTTTTATGAATCTTGATAAGAATTGTTCAATTGCTTTATAAAAGTGTTACATCAGTTTTTATAACCATCAAGAGCATATACTATAACAGATTCTTGACAACCATTCTGAAATATAGTACATTTATTATTTTAAATTTATGAAATCTATATAAGTTTACTTTCATAAATTGTACTTATGCAAAGAATGATGAGATGTATGTTTATATTTTCCATGTTTAAAAATGCTTAATTTGCCCTGGCTGAAGGCGCAGTGGATAGAGCATTGGCCTGCAGATTGAAGTGTCTCAGATTCAGTTCTGGTCAAGGGCACATGCCTGAGTTGTGGGCTCAATCCCCAGCGGGAGGTGTGCAGGAGGCAGCCAATAAGTCATTCCTCTCATCATTTATGTTTCTATCGCTCTCTCACTCTCTTCCTTTCTCTCTGAAATCAATAAAAATATATTTTAGCCGAGATCGGTTTGGCTCAGTGGATAGAGAGTCGGACTGTGGACTGAAAGGCCCCAGGTTCGATTCCGGTCAAGGGCATGTACCTTGGCTGTGGGCACATCCCCAGTAGGGGGCGTGCAAGAGGCAGCTGATCGATGTTTCTCTCTCATGGATGTTTCTGACTTTCTATCCCTCTCCCTTCCACTCTGTAAAAAATCAATAAAATATATTTAATAAATAAATAAATAAATAAATATTTAATAAATAAATAAATAAATAATGCTTAATTTATAATTATAAGAACAACAGAATACAGAATAAGGAATAAATTAAATATATGAAATCATGTATACCTCGACAACAATCATCATTTAAAAATATTTTTATTATTAAATTGCTGGAATAACATTGGTTAATAACATTATATAAATTTCAGGTGCACAACTTAATAATAAAACACCTGTATGTGCTCACTACCTGAGGTCTGGTCTCCTTCTGTGACCTAATATTTTTTAATTTTATTTTTTATACCTTTTTTGTAGTTAATCACTATGTGTGTTACAATAGGTCTGAATGTTCTCCACATGTTACTGAGATGAAAAGATCTATCTCTTTCCTTTAGGAAATTTACCAGTGGTGTGGTTCCTCATGCAACAAATATGAACGCCTGAAGGCCAGCCAGGTGGCCATTGGCATTCGGGACAATGAAAGGAACGGAAGATCTCAACTAATTGTGGTGGAAGAAGGGAATGAGCCACCAGAGCTTATAAAGGTATTGTGACTTAGGTTGTGTTTGCAAGGGCAAGCATGTGGGGCAAGATGTGTGTGTGTGTATTAGTTTTAACAAATTCTCTACTGCTTAGGCTCAGATTAGATAAGAGGAGATAAAAGTTAGCCATGCCATGCCACTAGGAAAGCAGAACATCAAGACTTTGCTCTCACCATTGATATGACTATCAAAGGAAGCCTTGACCCTGCCTTCTGTGATATTTAAGGACAAATAGATAGATAATACTTTTGAGTTTAACTATAAAAATATGTTTTAGAAGAAAAAATGATATGAGATAATTGTATTGATTATAATTATCAATAATAATTAATTATTTTGATAACCACCAAACACAGATTTTCACATTAATGATGTTTTAGAAATAATTTTGATTCAGTGAGAAGATGCTCATGGTCTAATGCTAAGAGAAATGGCAGGGTATAAAATTTTATATATAATACTAGGGGCCCCATGCATGAAATTTGTGCACTGGGGGTGGGTGATCCCTCAGCCCAACCTGCCTCCTCACACATACTGGGAGCCCTCAGGGGATGTCCTACTGACTACTCACCCCAGCCTGCCCAAGGCCTAAAGCCTCAGCACCAGCCATTGCCCTGCAATGGGGTCGATGGCTGGCTCTGTCCCAGCTACGCCCCCACCCGGGCCGAGGCCTTCGCCCCAGCCAGCTCGCGCCCTGATAGCATCAGCCTCTGCCCTGCCCCCCTGGCCCAGGCCTTCTCCCTGGCCAGCACATGCTGGCCGTCTCGATCCTGCCCCCCATGGCCCTGGCCACTTTGGCCCCACCCCCCAGGGCCCTGGATGCCCACTGCCTGGGCCACCTTGGCCTCACCCCAGCTCCTGATTGCCTGGTGGGTGTGGCTGGTGGGCGTGGCTGGTGGGTGTAGTGAAGGTATGGTCAATTTGCATATTACTCTTTTATTATATGGGATTATATTAATATGTAAGCTTATATTAAAGCTATATCTATTTAAAAGAAATATGCTGAAATATTACTAATAATGCCAATATTATCTTTGTTTTTTTTGGATAGGGATGTTTGATATTTTCTTCATTTGCCCTTGTATTTTCAAACTTATTGTAATAATTGTATATTCCTTTTATGATCAGGAAAAAAGGCCATCAAAAATAAAATTTGGGAAGGCTTTCTTGGATTTCCAGTAGTCAGAATAACATTGCTAATAAATTAGTCCTTGAAAGCTATTCAAAACAAATTGTTTATCTTTAATATTCTTTTAAGTCTTTGTTCTAGACATGTAATAACCATTTAAGTCTTCTAATCCTCATATTTGGAAGCAAAAATCTATATATAAAATGTATTTTAAATTGACAATAACCTCTTGTTTCAGTAGCTTCAGAGCTACTGTCTGATAGAGGATTTGTCCTTACTGAGTGGGCGCTGGACGCAGTGTTGCATTAACTCTCAGACTAAGCTTTTCCATGGCCATCTTAGTCTCCCGAGCAAGTCCCCCAACCTCTCATTGTCTTTGGTTCCTCTTTTGTAAAGTAGGGGATGACTAATAGATAGCAGAAACTGTTTGTCAGGAAAGCACGCTCTTTCTATGTGCTGTCCGAGTGACTTAGCTTTCTTATTTACCCTCCTTTAGTTTCCAGTGTCTTTTTGTAAACTCCTGGGGAATTTAGCAATGTGTTAAATATTTTGAAATTTCCTATTCATGCAGCATGATACAGGACACACTGGAAATTTTCATCAGTAGTTGTCATCTAACTGAAATAACGTTATGAGAGCCATTCAAAAAGAAGTCCATTTATAGGTTTACCAGTCAAATATTTTTAATAAGTTAAAGGGCTCCAAAAATTTTCCTTTCCTTCTCTCTGCTGTATTGTGTTTAAATTAGTTTCTTCGTTTTACTTTAAGGCAATGATCCTTAGCATGCACCCCAATCCAAAGAATCATAGTGACAAGTAGCAGATGCTACAAGGTTATATCCTTTATATCCTACTACTATGTAGTAGCTGTTTCTGTCTTCCATTTATTGATAGCTTATTATGTGCCCGGCATGGTTCAAGGCAGCATCCATTTGTTGTTTATTTTAATGAATCTCTTGTTTGGATTTCTAGTATTTAATTCAGATATCCATTTTATTCCTCATCAATTCATCCGGTGGGGAAAGTTGAAATATTATGAAGAACCCTAAGAAATATACTAACTGTGTAGTTAACCATATGCTGTAATAAAATAATAATATTTCAAATACTGTTTCACTTTGTCACAACAAAGTTCAACATGAAGACTGTGACTGTACTGATAAGATGTCACTTTTATATGATCGGTCCAAATTAACATCACTTGGTAATCATTTCTGAATGAGGTACATTTTCCCTTGGTTTGCAGCTGGAGTGAGGTAATAGTGATAGGACCTATAAACAGAATAATCCATTTATAAGATAGATGGACTGTAAGGAAGGGTGGATCTTTGCTCCTACACAGTCTATATCTGACTTGATAAACTAACATATTAAACCAGAATGCAGGTTTCTAATCTTTCCATTTCTATTGCCCCTCATGCTTGTTATAATATTAGTGATCATACATTATTTAAAACATCTAACATTAAGACTACATTTTCTTTCAGCAATTGAGGTCACTTCTTATCCCTTGTGCTAAGAATTAGCCAAACTCAGATATCAAAGCGCCGGATCTCTACAATTCAGTGATTCACAATTCTTTGACATTCCCTATGTAAGTTAATTTTACAACATGTAATAATAGTGAACAGTAATATTAACTTTATATCACTTTTCATGTACATCTTGTGCTAAGAAGGAGCCCAGCCCTGATATTGAAAGTTGACTCTTCAAGAGCCAACAACTCACAATTCCTTAGTATTGGTTTCGTAATTCATATTTGTTTCCTATCAGGAGGAAATGTGTTCATAGGCTGTAAAGAACTCCCTAAATCGAGGCCATCTGGATGCTGCTTCTGAGTCCTGTTCTGTGTGGTGGTTTTTTCCAGAGCAAGGAAGCGCACTGTTGTGGGTATGGGTTATATTGACAGTACTTGGGCAAATGAAAAAGTGGTATTATGTTTGTAAGCGTATAAATACAACGTTGTGGAGATAGAGATACGTATATGGATAATATTGAGTGAAATACATTGTTATACCGTTTTAAATGGGGGAACAAGATCAGAGAGGCCACCCAGCTTCAGATTGCCTGAGCCTATCAAACGAAGGGATTGTCAGAAAGAGGAGGGGGGATGCTTTGCTCATTGTGAAGCACAGACGTTAGGAATCCCAAAGGCAAATGGTGGAAGTGTCCATTCCAACACTGACCAGGTAGAAATGTTCAAATGGGTATGAGGTCTTACAGAAAAGGGTCTAATGAGCCCCAGAAAAGACAAATGGCCTCAAATCGTTACCTGAGATTTGCTGCAGGGCAGCTTCTGGACCCCCAGAGCCCATGGAAACAATCCAGGTGAGACGTTCCCTGAGAAGCGACAGGGACAGAGAAATGCTTGGCAGACCTGTCCTGTTGGTTACACCCCGTTAAAACAAAGCTGTTACCACCCAGCACTTGAATTTATCACCGAACCAGGGCTAGAGGGCTTTTTAAAAATACCATGCTGCGTTTCTATCTGAATATCGGGCTCACGTCCAGACCTTTGTAGGCTTTACTCCCCAGATGGCTCCAATGGGCAGCCAGGGACAACAACTGTTCTGGCAAAATTCGTTGGCATTCTAACTTATGTGTTTTAATAACTCGTGAGCTAGCTATCGATGCTATAATAACTTGTAGGTTATCTGTGAGAGCAACTTGTGAATTAGCTTCCCATATCATAATAATTTATGAATTAACTTTCTTGTGATTTGTACCCTCTAAGTCTAATCCCAGCTATATTGGTGTTACTCTAACACTGAGCTGGCTAATGGGGCCACAGCTCTCTCAAGAATCACCTGTGCTTTTATTTCCCTGTTAGTTTGGCAAACATTTTATCTACCCTATTAGCAAATATTTACTTGTCTTAAAGCAAGTAAAAACACCATGATAACAAGACTAGTCTTCCCTTTTACAATTGATTTCTATTTATTATATGGCTGCAAACTACTGATTTTTTTTTTTCATTTAGGGAAAGGAAATAAGAGATCACTTTTTTTTTTTAACTCTTGTGCTAAGAATTAGCCAAACTCAGATAGCAAATGGCCAAATCTCTACAATTCAGTGATTCACAATTCTTTGACATTCACTATGTAAGTTAGTTTTTACACACACACACACACGTAATAATTAGAGTAATTAAATGTTAGTTCCCAGAACCTGAGAACTTACTTTGTTTTTAGTGAAAAACAGAAGCAGAAGGCACACTAAAATGATAAAGATAAGAAGAAGGTGAGGTCTCGTTTTTCACAGAGAGGAGTGAGGCTGGGGGCTCTTACATGGATGAAATGACATGTGACAGAAGCTCTTGCTACAATGTGTGTGACTCAGTAGACATTCAGTAAGTGGTAACTAGGACTGTGCAGCTTGTAATTAGCTGGACCAACCAAAGAATTTATTGCTCAGTCACGCTTCAGCCACAGCCAGTCAGCCCAGGCTGAAGTTGCACACCACGTGGTGTTCGATAAGGCCCTGGGAAAGGAAAGTTCATGGCTCCCTTAAGCAACACCGAGAACATCAGCCTGGAGGGAGACAGTGCTTGGTAGAGACACTGAGAAGCAATGCAGGATGGGTAACATCCAGCTCTGGGAGGACTTACGAAGTCAGTTGCGGGCGTTAAGGTCTGTCAGGAAGCATTCTATTCAGACTGATCCAGAGTGCAGATTTCTTGGCCTCCACCCTGCCTGTTACTTAATTGCTGGCTGTTGGCAATCTGTATTTTATCAAGTTACCCAGATATTGCTTGAATACTGAACTTGAAGACTACTGTTCCAGATATAAATCTTTATTTAGAAGTCATAGTCTTGAAATACAGGAGTAAGTGAAATAAAGAGCCAGGATCCAGAATAGATGAGAAGATGAGGGGAGACTGAGGCAGGAGGGAGTTGACAGTGGTAGGTATAACCCATTACACGGGCGATGAGAGACTTCACTAGGGTGGGAATTAAGAAATCAATGACTCTAAACATTATCATGAAAAAGTGGAATTTAATGACAAGTGGGTAGGAGATTCAAAGTGGAGGCAGCAAGTAGTCATAACTGACCACATGATTTTCAGTTCAAGTGGGTGGGAGACTGGAGAGTCACTGGCACCAAGGGTGAGCTGAGAATGGTGTCTTGTGGAAGGATAGTTCTGTTTATGTTAGAAAGTGGTATTACTTCTTTTTTTTAATATATATTTTATTGATTTTTTATAGAGAGGAAAGGAGAGGGATACAGAGAAACATCGATGAGAGAGAAACATCGATCAGCTGCCTCTGCACACCTCCTACTGGGGATGTGCTTGCAACCAAGGTACATGCCCTTGACCGGAATCTAACCTGGGACCTTTCAGTCTTAAGGCCGACACTCTATCCACTGAGCCAAACTGGCCAGGGCAAGAATGTGGTGATACTTTTAAGTGGAAACTTACAGAATATCATTAACGGAAAGGAGGGCTCCGCACTTGAGTGATGGGTCTTGGCTAGAACAATAGATGAAATTTTTATGGAACATCCTCAGATAAGGCTTCTCTGTTTCCTTTCCTCTTTAAATTGTCAAAATATGTTATTTCCCTCACAAAGGATTGCATGAGTCAAATACTGGTCACTTGAGAAACCTTAAATGAGTGTTTTAAATATAGGCTTTACCCAATCTGGAATAAAAAAGGAAAGCTGTATTTGCAACTTATTTCAAAGATCACAATGTACAGGGTAGTTGATGAAATAGGGACATTCGAGTTTCCTCTTTCTAGGCAGGACCGTTCCCCACTGAGGTGTTTGGTTGAACAGGATCTTCTTTAGGGATACCTAACAATATCTCCCTACCCATGGAGTTAAACCTGTTTCTGGCACATCCATTGGGTTCAATTCCCAACTAAGCTAGAGTCCTTCGAGAGGCTAATTAAGATCCCTGGCTAATATGGGAATTACTGCTGAAAAGGAAAAGCTAGAGAATGCCCCAAGTCTCAGACTCGCTTGGCCTGCTGAGATACTTCCTGGTATCAGCTATGTCCTTAACACAGACTATTGATTCCAAATTCTTCTGTCTTGGCTGGAGAAGAGTTACAAGAGGGTGCCTGAGGAGACCTGTCACTACTCTTCAAAGATATATATACTTCTACCAAAGTAAAACTTTTAATTGCAAGTGCTTTAATTTTTGCCTTAATCTTACTTTTAGCAAAACAAAACAAAACAAAACAAAAACCAAAACACAAAAAACCTATGTTATAAAATTTAGTATATATAATAACTAAAGTATTTTATTTATTTATTTTTAAATATGTATATTTTTATTGATTTCAGAGAGGAAGGGAGGGGGAGAAAGAGAATCATTGATTGGCTATCTCCTGCACACCCCATATTGGGGATCAAGCACGCAACCCAGGCATGTACCCTGACCAGGAAATGAACTGTGACCTCACGGTTCCTGGGCTGATGCTCAACTACTGAGCTGCACTAGTTGGGCTAAAGAATTTTATTGATCAACTAGCGGCCGGATGCATGAAATTCGTGCACTGGGGGTGGGTGATCCCTCAGCCCAACCTGCCCCCTCACATATACTGGGAGCCCTCTGGCCAAGGCTTTAGGCCTTCGGCACCCAGCCATCGCCCTGCAATGGGACAGATGGCTGGCTCCATCCCAGTCCTGACCCCCCCACCCCTCTGGCCAGGGCCTCAGCCCCAGCCAGCTCGCCCCCCGCTAGCACGGGCCTCAGCCTCACCCACCCAGGGCGGGATGCCTCGGCTACACACCCCCAAGCCCAGGCCGCCTTAGCCACACCCCCAGTTCCCCCAGGCCTAGGCCACCTTGGCCACACCCTCCCAGGACACCCCGGGCCCCAGCCACCTTGGCCATGCCCCCCATGGGCTGGGCTGCCTTGGACATGCCCCCCCAGATCCCCCCAGGCCGGGCCACCTCAGCCACACATCCCCAGGCCTGGGCCACCTCAAACATTCTCCCCTAGGCCCCCCAGGCCCGGGCCACCTTGGCCACACTCCCATGCTCCTGATTGGCTGGTGGGCATAGCTGGTATGTGTTGCTTGTAGGTGTAGCAAAGGTATGGTCAAATTTGCATATTACTCTTTTA
This sequence comes from Antrozous pallidus, assembly GCA_027563665.1. Taxonomy (NCBI): domain Eukaryota; kingdom Metazoa; phylum Chordata; class Mammalia; order Chiroptera; family Vespertilionidae; genus Antrozous; species Antrozous pallidus. The sequence continues at coordinate 66,042,415 of CM050521.1, forward strand.
TTAGATAGGATTATAATAATGAAAGTGTAATATGCTAATTAGACCTTCAGGATGAAGCCAGGGCTGCTAGGGAAGCCAGGGTCCCAGTGCTAGAGGAAAGCAGATGCCTGCAGCTGGGGGAAGGAAGGCCTACTTTTGCATGAATTTTGTGCATCAGGCCTCTAGTTGTATAAATAAAAAGATGAGCTTGTTCCCAGAGGAAATAAGTTCTTTGATGCATTTCTAAGCTCAAGGTGGTACCTGTACTCTTGCAAGGATTAGGATTTGTATATATTTGTATTGTCGCCTGCTATTCAGCAGTTTGAATTTCACACAATATATTATAAGAAATATTGAATATAAAATACAATGGATTCTGTTGTACATTAAGTATTTGTTAAATCTAAATGAATACCTTTTGTGCATGTTCTAAACTTAAATTTATATCAGTGTTGTTATAAAAATCATATTTAGAACAAGTTTACATTTTATTCTTGTCCTTAACATTCTATATTTGTATAAATAAATTAATTCGGATTTCTTATAGAGATATTTTTGTGTGTGATTTGAGTGTACAGAAATTCAAAGCAGATTCAAGTATACTTTCTATGAGATGGATTGCTTGAACTCTTGGATTGCATCATATATGCAACAATAAATAAAATTATTCATTTGACAACTAAATTATTGAGCATCTACTATGCCCCAGGCACTATTTTAAGTGCCAAGGATAGATTAGAAAATGAAGCATGATGTGGTCATCAAGAACTTGCACTTTATGTAGCCAATAATATGTCAATAATGGTAATAGTACCTTACCCTCAAATAGTCTTTGTAATAATAGATTAATTAAACCTGTAGTTTGCTTTTTCAAGAAACAGTGGTCACAGAAGTAATTCTGTTGCAGAACTGAACTTAGAACTCATGTTTTAATCAATTTTTAAAACATCTTGATTGTTTAAAGTATTACTGATTTTTTTTCCCCATTGACCCCTTCTAGTCTACACCTACCTCCCACTCCATGCCTTAGCCATTCTACTGGCTGTGTCCATGGGCTATGCACATATGCATACATGTTCTTTGGTTAATCTCTCCCCACCTGTCCACCCACACCTGCCTTCCCTCTGAGATTCAACAGTCTAGTCCATGCTTCTGTTCCTACTAATGTTTAATAATATGGACACCTCAGCTTATAAACTTGGATTTTATTTTCTTGAAAGTTCCCATCAGTAGCAAACTCGGTGTTTGTTAATCCAGTTGGATTGGTTTGACCCAGGGGAAAGGGCCAGAGTAGTATGGTTGCTGAGAAATGATTGAGTCTGGTCATTTTAATTGCACATATTTTATAATCTATGTCTTTAGGAATGCTACATGATTTTCCTTTTTTAACTCTGCATTCTTTAATGAGAGGTCTTTATCTGTTTGCTTTTTCCCAGGTTTTAGGGAAAAAGCCGGTGCTTAGCTATGGAGATGATGACGATGACACCATAGCAGACATAACTAACAGGAAGATGGCTAAACTCTACATGGTAGGTTCACTGTTAAGATCTTGTTCTGGGTTTTTTGGGTTTTGTTCATCTCCACCCAAGGATATGGATTCTCTAGAGAGAGTGGCAGGGAAGGGAAAGACAAAGAGAGAATGACCAACACGAGAAGGGCAGGGACTGAGCCTACAACTAAGGTTCCTGCCCTTGACTGGAATTGAAGCCAAGACCCTTCATTTCTCAGGCCAATGCTCAAACCACTGAGCAGTCACCTTGGGCGAGTTCTCTTGTTTTTACCGGACTGGATTTAGGGGGGAGGGACACTGCCAAATTGATATTCAAAGATAAATGTGTAGATAAAATCCATTGTTTTCGCTAGTTAGTATATTCATTAACATTTCTCTTTTCATTACTTATTTTATTAAAAACAAATAAGGGAATTCATTGCTCTAAAAATAAAAAACTTATAGTTACTGTTCTAGTTTGCAGCAATGTGTTTTGATATATTACATTTAATAAAATGTATCTTTGATAGAGTAAAAATATTTTGCAAGCTTTTTCTTATAAACTCTTGATTAGCTATAAAATCTTCACTTGATTTCAAATATCCTGTTTAGCCATAGGGAAGCCTTTCCTTGTTGCAGGAGAGCAGAGCTATCAGATCAAGCAGCTGGAAGAAAGCAGGACAGAAACCAGCCCTGTCCTGGGGACTAGCAGACCCAGTTCCGAGTCACATCTGTGGTGAATGATGGGCTGAGTGACCTTGGGCAAGACGTGACCATTCTAGGTCTTTGTTTTCTTTTCTGGAAAAAAATGGAGAGAGATTAGATTAGATTACCCAGTTCCTTCGAACTCTATACTGTTATGATTTTATTACTGAGGAAGTAACAAAAGCCACGTGATATACCAGTTGAGGAGACTGCTCAAATGGGATTGCTCACGTGTCCCCTCCCCTTATAGCTCCCTAAGCACATGATTGGAGCAGACAGCCATCTCCTTACAGAACTGAATAGTGTTCTCAGCTGTTATAGGAAGGAGTTACATTTGTTGCTTTTAAGTGACTTTCCAGCCCACAACCACTGATTTTAAGTGAAGATCAAATTACTAACTTTTGTAGCACAGCTTCCTTTTCGTAAAGGGGAAGTGGATGGCTTTCTCTCTTGATGGCAAAGGAAAATGCGGTTACCTCTTCTAAGTACACTGATAATTTTAATATGTCACACTGAAATGTCTAAAGACTTCGTGGCTGCATTTTTTCCCATTAATATTTCTAAAACTTATTCTCAACAGCTGAACAAATCTCTTTTATATCGCTTCATCAAATAGAATGATTCTCCCTCTTGGACAGCATTACGGACTGAAGAAATATTTTGCAATGTGAACATGTTCATCCTGCATCATGGCTCCCTCTAGTGGGCCCATAATGTATTGCATACAGCTAAATTATAAAGTCCATTTGAAAATGCAGTACTTTATTTTGGGATTGCTGAATAAAGTGAGGAAGTAGAGTCAGCCAAGGGCGGTTTTTAAACTTGCAGAATTTAAGCCCCATCGTGGTGCTACAAAACTCTGCCTCTGAGCTAGGGGGGTCCCTGGAATCTGCATGTTTATCAAGTACCCAGGTGATCACATTGTAGCGGACAAGCTGACCTTTGAGAACCAGGGATGTCTAACCTGAGCATGAATATCACTTGCAATTTTGTAAGTCCACCTTCAACTTAAAAAATGATCTGCAGTCATGTCCAAACTTCAGAAATCTAGATTAATAATTAATTTGTGGCAGAGGAAATTCACTTTGATAATTTATACAAAAATTATAGTGCCAATATTGGCGGGGGGGGGGAATCTATAAGGATAAATGGTAATGTAGCAATGTCTTCCTTAAAACAATGCCTGGCATTTGGTAGGCACTCAGAAAATGTTAGCTGATTAAATATTTAAGCTTCTGCTTTTTGTGTGTGCGCAATGACTGTAAGATTATTTATCTGAAAAGTTTGCTGTAAAGATTAAGAGATAACCATGTAAAGTTCATAGCATGGTGCCTAGTATATGAAAAAATCTCAACAAGCCGTAGCCATTATTATTATTACCTTTATTTTTTGATGTTTCAGATACAGTGTCAAAACTTCACTTTTGATAAATAGTTCTTTTATCCCAGAGAACTTTTAAAAAGCCTTTGAGGGTTATAATCGGCCTCACAGATCTTATTTGTTTGTTTTCTTTAAACAATTTCTTTCATCCAAGTCTTCCGGCTTTCATTGCACAATTTTCTCATTTCCTTGATTCAATCTATTCCTAGCTATTTTAATGTTCTTAATACTATAGTGGACAGAACGATTTTCCTCAGATAAAAAACAAACAAATCCCCCAGCTTGGTGGAGGTATAATTACACACGGTAAAGCTCGCCCATGTAAAACGCACCGTTCGGTGGTTTTGTCACATTTGCCGTCGTGCCATCCTCGCCACAATCTGATGTTAGAACATTTTATCATCCCCAAGTGAGACCGCAGTTTGTCTGTTAGGTTTCAGATGCCAGTGGGGCCATGAGGGTGACCCTGGTGGCAGAGGAAAACCCCTTCTCCGTGGGCATGCTGCTTTCCGAGGAGTGCTTCATTTTGGACCACGGCGCTGCAAAGCAGATTTTCGTGTGGAAAGGTGAGAGGCGCCACTGACTTCGTGGCCGCACTTCTGATGTGTGGGTATTTCCTTAGCTGTGTAAAGAAAACGTCTTTTCTGGTTTTTAAAAAACAACAACAACCTACCTTCCCATCTATAAACAGCTCATGTAAATTGCAGACACCAGAGCCACATGTTCTTTTCTTTTTTAATATATTTTATCGATTTTTTAAAAATATGTATTTTATTGATTTTTCACAGAGAGGAAAGAAAAGGGATAGAAAGTCAGAAACATCGATCAGCTGCCTCTTGCACGCCCCCTACCGGGGATGTGCCCGCAGCCAAGGTACATGCCCTTGACGGAATCGAACCCCGGGACCCCTCAGTCCGCAGGCCGACGCTCTATCCACTGAGCCAAACCGGTTTCAGCTATTTTATTGATTTTTTTACAGAGAGAAAGGGAGAGAGGGATACAGAGCTCGAAACATCGATGGGAAAGAAACATTGACCAGCTGCCTCCTGCACACCTCCCAGGAGGGATGTGCCCGCAACCAAGGTACATGCCCTTGACTGGAACTGAACCTGGGACCTTTCAGTCCACAGGCTGACGCTCTATCTCCTGAGCCAAACCGGTTTCGGCCAGAGCCACATTTTCTTGTACTAGCAGCATTTGTCAGGGATGATGGTGGTAAAAAGGCACTTGGACAATATAAACAGAATCTTTTTTTATGTGCAGTGTTCATTACTACATTGTTGAATATATTTAATCTACTAAAAATTCTTGCCATTTTCTCAGTGTTATATTTAAATTAAATAATTATGTTTACTTTTGTATACCAACATTACTTGATCATATACTATCTTCCCTCACTAAAATTCTGTCTTTTTTTCCATTTGTCTTGTACTGTAGGTAAAGACGCTAATCCCCGGGAGAGAAAGGCTGCAATGAAGACAGCTGAACTATTCCTCCATCAAATGAACTATTCTACCAAAACCCAAGTATGTATGGAAAAGAACTGGCTACAAAAAAATTAAAACATGGGAGCTCATAACTTCTCCACTCATGAAAGAATTATATTTACAGTAATATGTAGGTGTGGAGGATGGGATTTTGCAAAAACTGGAGAAAATACTCCCACGGGGCTGTGTAGTGAAAATAATAGTTCATCTATTTCCTTCACAGTCTTCAAGTCAAAACAGTCAACCCCCGTTGAATTTACTAAGAGATCTTATCAGTTTTCCCTAGAACAAGCTGTGTAAGATTAATATGTGGTTTCATCAAGATCAGTTTAGATACTGGCTACTTATTTTTCCTTTCTGAATCTCTCAGACCAGTAGTCTTTTCTCTTCTTCTTCTTGTTCTTTTTTAAATCATTGTCTGAGGACATGTTTACTGTTTCTCTTAGAGAGAGAGAAAGGAACATCCTGTGAGAGAGAAACATCGATTGGTTGCCTCCTATACACACTCCACAACCTAGGCATGTGCCCTGACCAGGAATCAAACCCACAACCTTTTGGTATACGGGGCAATGCTCTAACCAACTGAGTCCTGGCACTAGTATCATCATGAGATCATTTCTTCTGGGTCACAGACTTCTTATGAACTTAATGTAGGGAAAAAAATTATTTGACTGCCATGATAACATAGGGAAGAACTGTAGACATCCAGACTCAGTGGCAGTAACTCCAATTATGAGAAAAAAAGGTTGGATTGTTTTAGCTTTATATTTAAATAGAGGCCCAGTGCATGGATTCGTGCACTGGTAGGGTCCCTTGACCTGGCTTGTGGACATCCCCCAAGGGGTCCCAGATTGTGAGAGGACACAGGCCAGGCCAAAGGACCCCATTGGTGCACTATTTGGACCAGGGAAGGACTGTGGGAGGGCTCCAGGGCCTGTTCAGCCCGTCTCACCCAATCCCAATCAGCTAGACCCCAGCAGCAAGCAACTTAACCCTGGTGGTCAGTGCGCATCATAGCGACTGGTCGAATGGTTGAATGAATGGCCACTTAGCATGTTAGGCTTTTTTATAGGACTAGAGGCCCAATGCACGAAGATTTGTGCAAGAATGGGCCTTCCTTTTGCTGATGTCAGCACCGCCTTCGCTCTGACCCAGAGCTGCCTTTCCACCTTCCCATGCTGCCCAGGGGCCCAGATTGGGTGGGGTGGTGCGGAACACCTGTGTCAATGCCATGTGGTGATGATGTAAGCATCCCGCCCTGCCCCCAGCCACTTGGCATCTGCATATGCAAATTAACCCACCATCTTTGTTGGGTTAATTGGCACACTAACTCCTGATTGGCTGGTGGGTGTCGCACAGGTATGGTCAATTTGCATCTTACTCTTTTATTAGTGTAGATTATATAGCATACCCTCCCCTTTTGCAGTCATTTAAGGATCCCAGCTCCCACGTTTGCTTCTGTCATCACCGAAACAAGGACAGTCTTTTCATTTCCTTACTTTTTTCTTCACTACACGATTAATGTTTTCTTTCAGTCTCTTATTTTTTTGTTATTATTATTATTATTATTTTAAATTTCAGATTCAAGTTCTTCCGGAAGGAGGTGAAACACCAATCTTCAAGCAGTTCTTTAAGGACTGGAGAGATAAAGACCAGAGTGATGGCTTCGGGAAAGTGTATGTCACAGAGAAAGTGGCTCAAGTTAAACAAATTCCATTTGATGCCTCAAAGTTACACAGTTCTCCACAAATGGCAGCCCAGCACAATATGGTGGATGATGGCTCTGGCCAAGTGCAGGTACTTACCTTCTGTTTATGGGCTTTTTTATATCGTCAAGCCCATTTATGCCAGTATATGTGGAAATATAAATTCAGGGGAATACAAACTTAGTAAAATGTGAATTTTACTTATGAATAAAGATGGCCCCAGACTGGAAATTAAACTGGGAACTGGAAGCTAGAAGAGATGTTATCTGACCTTCAGTTCCATTTTATAAAGCAGATGTTGGGATTCTAAGAAGTCAGGTGATTTGTGCAAGATCACATAATTGTCATCTTAGATCTAACAGGGAACCCCATCTTGTTTCTTGAATCAGAACTGCACTGGCTCTCAGAACCGGGGTTGTCTGCAGGGGGGTGTTGCCCCGCATGTACCAACGACTATCAGTTTGTCCTTCCCTCACACGTTAGAGGCACTCACAAAAACAAACTGGACATGTGTCATGTGATAAAATCAGATCTTTTTAGAGCATTGGGATTAATTCATTAATGATTCCTTGATTCTTTTTACAAAAATGCTAAAGAAAAATTCTAATAATTTTCCTGACTGAATCTCTTCACACTCAGTCCACTATTGAGTCATCTAACTTCATAACAACTGGGAGATGTCTGACCTCCTTGAGGGCATGAATTGAATATTTTCTCTCTATATCCCAGGGCTTACCACAGTGCTTGGACCAAAGTAGATAGTCAGGAGATTTAGCAAGTTGTTTTCTTCCTTTCAAAGACGTGGAGTCGGAATCTAAGCCACCGCACCACGTTGACGGAACCGCGAATGGAGCAGTGGCCCTCGTGGCTGTTGCCAGAGGCCTCCCAGCTTCTGGTCTGGCTCTGTCTCCTGCTCACATGCCCTTTTCTGGAGCTGAGCACAGCCGTGTAACCCTGTGGAAGATGTGTCCTGGCTACCATCCCTCGTCAGGACACAGCATCTCTGAGATGTCCTGGTGTGCCACCCAGGGCTACTGAACCCCAGCTTCTCCTAGGCCCTTGGGTTAGCCAGGCCTTGCTGCCATTTTTCAGCTCACTGGATAGCGTGGGAAGGCTTCTATTAGAAAACACATCTCTCCACCTGCTTGTCTCCAAATTCTTATTCTGCTCCTTTATAATACAATAACTTTTCAAATAAAAAATACTAACTTTTATTATTAAAAATTATTTGGTAATAGACTTAGGCCAACTTAAAAAAAAAAAACTTCTGAGAAGTATTATTAGATCAAGAACATGCTAATTTGGGCATGCATATTCCATCCTTTCAGATTTGGCGTGTGGAAAGCAATGGTAGGATCGAAATTAACCAAAATTCGTATGGTGAATTCTATGGCGGTGACTGCTACATTATACTCTACACATATCCCAGAGGACAGATTATCTACACATGGTAAGTTTCCCTCTGGTATGCAGTCTCAAGTTTCATAGAGACCGGATGTTGCTACCAAGTTAAATTTCATGAAATTCTATGCAACATAGAATTGTCCTACAATTATCCTAGTGAGATTTGTATAGCTTGCAGTATTTCCCTTCAATATGATTTTGACTATATTTTGTAGCTTCTGCCCACAAGCAGGAGGATTTAGATAAAAAGTCATTCTCTCTAGTCTAGGAAAAAGGTTTTGATATGCAAAGAGGAGTGTTCTCCTAGTAGATATGTAGCTGAATATCTCATCTCCTGTGGTCAGCCATTTGGTGCTATGCTCTCGGAATATTCATGAAACAATGAAGTGCCTCTGATATCCAGCCTAGTGGGACTGGCTCATGTTCTCCTGCTCGGATGGAGAATTTTCATTGTGGATATGGTTTCCCAAAATAGGCAGCTCCAACTTAAAGCCAGACAGAATGGATTACTCACCTAAGTTATAAGGAGCTGAGCCCCCGTGTCTTGACCTACACAGTGGAGATAAGGATACCTACCACATGCAGTCCTAGACAGTACACAGGACAAGTCACAGCAGAAAAAGGGTGGCTTCTACAGCCATATCCTGGCAAACCACAATAACTCAAGTCTCTACTCGAAATGCCTGTGTTAGAAGGTTTGAAAGCTTAAATACAAGCTAATTTGTCCTGCTTGGGTCCCCTCCAGGCAAGGAGCCAATGCCACGAGAGATGAGCTGACCACCTCTGCCTTCCTGACTGTTCAGTTGGACAGATCCCTGGGAGGACGTGCTGTGCAGGTTGGGATATTTTTACGAAGTTCAAATGCTACTAGGCCAATATGTAGTTTAAGCCACCAACACAACTTGGGATGGGAACTGGACCTTTTCTATATATTACCTTTTTTTTTCTTTTCATTTTGGAATTCAAATACCTCTACTCTTGTGCCATAGCAATTCTCTCAGACTTGAGAAGAGAGAAAGGAAACAAAATAAAAAACAACAAAACCCAAACATACTATTAATAGACTGAAGAGCCTGAAAAGATCTTTCCTTTAGAGTCTCATCATATGTCAATGTCAGCCCCTTGACATTAAAACTGTGCTGAGTTACCATGTCCAGCTGTTGTTAAACAGATGTGATAAGGTGGATTATCCCCCCACTCCCACCGCTGCAAAGATGTCAACATCTTAATCTCGTGGACTTGTGAACATGCTATGTTATAAGGCAAAGGGGAATTAAGAAGGGAGATAGGATTAAGGTGGCAAAGCAGCATTTCTTAAAATGGGAAGATTATCCAGGATGACAGGGTAGATTCAGTATAATCACAGCATCCTTTCGAGTGAAACAAGGCAGGCAGAGTTAGAAGGAGGCAACACGAGGGAGATTCAACCAGCAATTGCTAACTTTAAAGATGCAAGGGGTCCCCACCCCAGGAATACAGGCTGCCTCACAAAACTGAAAAAGACAAAGAAATGGATTCACTCCTGGAGCCTCCAAAGGCACGTAGACCAGGGACACTGGGAGGTCAGGCCAGGAAGACTCATTTAGGACTTCTGACCTCCAGAACTCTTTAAGATAAATTTGTGCTGATTTAAGTCACTAGAATTATAATAATCCTATTTAATAAAGAGGGAATATGCTAATTGACCCTCACACCGTTGCAAAGATAGCAGTGCCCACAACCAATAAGGAGGAATATGCTAATTGACTGCCCCACTCTTAAAGATGGTAGTGCCCATAGCCAATAAGGAATATGCTAATTGACTGCCCCACTCTTAAAGATGGCAGTGCCCATAGCCAATAAGGAGGGAATATGCTAATTGACTGTCACACCCTCAAAGATGGCAGTGCCCACAGTCCCCTCATCCCTGTAGGGGTAGCAGGCATGCACCAAGGCTGCACCTACCTTCAGAGTCCCCCAGTCCCTTCCGCCCCCCAGCTGCCCAGGGGTGGCTGAGGCTTGCGCTGCTAGCAGTGGTAGCAGCAGAGGTATGATGGAACCATTGCCTTCCCCTGATCGCTGGGTCGCCTCCCACCCCTTATGGTTCCTGGACTGTGAGAGGGGGGGCAGACTGGGCTAACGGGATCCCCAATCCAGTGCATGAATTTTCATGTACTGAGCCTCTAGTTTGTTATAAAAGCAATAGGAATTAAATACAGCAATATAAAACAAGCAGAGATGAAGATTTTAATTAATAGGACAATGTTTTACACTCTCCCAAGTCACAAAAGTATGTAAGGAATGTCTGATGAGAGCATAGACCTTTACTTTTCCCTCTAGGTTCCAGAATTTTGACTGACACAAAGTCTAGCAAACTGATGGGAATGGCGAGTGGAGGAGAGGGAGAAAGAGAAATAGGAAAGAAAGGAGAGGAGGGAAGAGAGAACAGGAGGGAATAGGAAAAGAAAGGGGAGGAGAGAGAGAAAAGAAGGAAGAGAAGGAAAGGAAAGGGATAGGAGAGAAGAACAGGAAGGAAAACATGGAGGAGGAAAGAAAGAAGAAAAAGGAGAAAGGAGAGAATAGTGTGAGGGGAGAAAGATGGATTCTTTATTTGGATGTTTCTAAACATAAATTTTTGGTTAAGAATGACTGAACCCAAATTCTAAATGATGTCTATATGAACGAGTCAACCGATATATCTGTACTTCTATGTATATCTATATAGTGTATGTATGTACCTATATCTAGATATCTAGCTATATCTATCTACCTATTTATCTAGAAAGAAGTAGACTGAGACACAGAGAGAGGGAGAGAGAGAAATATTGTACTGAATAATCATAAAAGGTTGAATGTCATGTAAGGGGACTCTAGCATCAGTGTCTGTCTTCATTGTGTCAAAGGGACTATTTCCATCCTGGTTTGGCCTTCTTTCCTCTTCTCTCAAGTTCATCTTCTCGTGTTTATGGTGGAATATGTGCAACTGGTTTCAGGACCCTTAGTGGTAATCACAGGAAATTTTTGGTCTCGGCTTATTTAATCCCTCAATGTGTAACTCAAATAAGACTTCAAGGAGGCTTTGTTACTCTTCAGCGTGCTCCAATCTGTCTGTCTACTCTTCTTACCCCGGAGTGGCACTGGCTTGTTCCTTGCCTATCCAGCTCTAGTCAGTGTATGTGTTTCTCTTTCCCTATCCCTTCCTTCCTCTCTCCCCCCCTCCTCATTTCCTAGCTGAATCAGCTCACACTACCTGGGTATTTTCTCTGGCTGGCTTTGGAAAAGGAGGCTGCTCCCATCAGTGGGAAAAGGCATCTTCCAGATGGGGGTTTAGACTGAGAGCAGGCACTGGTTTGGCCAGCATAGTAACATTCCTGGTACAGCAGCACTGGGCATTCCCTTCCCAGGAAAGTGTCTTACCAACTTCCTCATGCCTAATGTCAAGTGAGCAAGATTCTATGTGGTATATGAGTTTTTTATTTTGTTTGCAAAGCTTTAGAAATCTGTAACTGCTTCTTAATAATTAAGTTGGTAAGTCAGATACTTTAGTACTTACAATCTAAGATGTGGAGGCACAATTTGATCTTCCAGCTAGTTTCCCTTTTGCCTTGATAGTTATTGATAGATATACTATAAAACAAGTTAGTCTATATGTAAAGGTGTATATTAACTTTTTAAACAATGAAATTTGCTCATTTTTTATTAAATTAATAAAGTGATTGAGTTTTTAAATATACAGGACTCTTTCACCATGAAATATATTCATTCCTTGAATTAAATATTTCCAGCTAAAAACTGGCATCATCTCTGCTATTTATCTTTAACATATTCCTTACCAAATTATGTAAAAACTTTGAAGATGTTTATTATGCATTATAAATTCCACATTTCATGGTAAAATATTTGAGATGCCTAATACATTTATTTCTCGTTAGCCAGTTGAATTCCAACTTGACAAAGTAGTAATGTGTAGTTTAGTCACTAGATGGCAGTAGTTCACAAAAATGCATAAACTCACGTTCTTAATTGCTGTTTTTAAACATTCTGTAGAGTACATTAACAGTATTGAAAATTCTTCAACTTTTTCTTTCTCATTTCACAGGTAGAATGAGTCTTAATCAGTGGTCTTCTTCTTTTAATTTGGCAATTAAGGTTTTCTTAATGTGTGGGAAGTGCTAAGTCAGCGACAGTGTTAGGTACTCCTAGCTAAGCACACCCCAAGCTTTGGGGTTGTGACTCAAAAGACATTTTCATAATTTGCTCCTCACTTACTTGAATATCTGTTCACTGAAGGAAACCCATGAAATTAATTATTGTCAATGCTCTCGAGGCCTCCCTACAATGGTATATGCATCAGCATTCCTACCGCCCTGGCTTCTAGAAAAGGATGCAACAGAGGAGGCGAGAGAGCAATTAATTTTAGCCCAGAGCAGAATAATTGACAAAAATGGGGGACCAGCACAAAATCTGAGCAGTTTATATATTTTAAAAAGCATCCATAATTTATGCAAGAAATAGAAAGTTCATTTCTAATGCAATATCTAGTATTATTCTAGTAGGTGAAATTAAATAATTTTCCATTTATTTTCTTATCCTTAAAAGTCTTTATTATGTATTTTTAAATGCTTATGTTAAATTACTACCATTTCTGAGGTTAAGTTTAAAAATAGAAAGCATATTCTGGGGGGGACGGTGACTTCAGGTGTTCACCACGGTCCAGTGTTGGACATACCGTCGGAGGCTGTCCTACAATGCAGCCTCTAACAAAACCAGGCTGTCCCGAACCCCTGGTGATAGAATGGTTTACCTTTACACCAGGAAGGTTGGGAAAGCACCAAAATCTGCATGTGGTGTGTGCCCAGGCCGACTTCAAGGAGTGCGTGCTGTGAGGCCTAGAGTTCTGACGAGGTTGTCTAACACGAGAAAGCACGTCAGCAGGGCCTATGGTGGCTCCACGTGTGTTGACTGTGTCCGTGACAGGAGCAAGCGTGCTTTCCTCACTGAGGAGCAGCAGATCGCTGTGAAAGTGTTGACGGCACAAGCACAGAGTCAGAAAGCTAAATAAATTTAAAAATGAAGCTATTTTGAGTAATAAAAAAAAAAAGCATATTCTGTTTATTTTGATCTGTTTTTGATATTTGGGTAGAAATCATTTATCTGTCCCCAGATGGCTTTATAATTATTTTTTCATCTGCATTGTGGATGGCTTTACAATTATTTTTTCATCTGCATTGTAGGGATGTGGAAACTTTTAGTATGTTTTTGTGTTTTTTGCTTATAGAGGCATTTGAATGCACATCTCTTAACCTGAACAAGACCTAAAACATGTGAGAAACAACAAGTATATCCCCAAACATCTGCAAAGTTTTGGTCCTCTTGAAAAAAAGAGTCGTTTTCATGAAAGATGGCAGAATGCATCAGCACTTGGTTTTTTCTCTTCTGGAGGCAGATGGACATCTGACATCGTTATGCTTTCTGGAACAGAAAGTGGGTGCCGTATGGCATTGTTTCCCCTGCTGGCCAGGAGTGTGGGGTCTGGAGTAATAAATGTTTCTTAAGTCAGTGAGGGAACTGGGCGTGACCACCATGAATTCACATCTTCTGTCAATCACTGTTCCTTCTGTTCTTGACTTCTGGCTTATTTTTGTTTGTTTGATTGATTGATTGATTTTAAAAAGAATAGTAGGAGCACACTTGGAAATACAACCTTCTCTCATGGCACCCTTTATTTCATTTCATTTTTTTTAATCTCTCCTCCCCAGGTTCGAGTCTCCCAGGGCAAAGAACCTGCTCACCTGCTGAGTTTGTTCAAAGACAAACCACTCATTATTTACAAGAATGGAACATCCAAGAGCGGGGGGCAGGCCCCTGCTGCCCCCACGCGTCTCTTTCAAGTCCGGAGAAACCTGGCATCTGTCACCAGGATTGTGGAGGTAATATCACGCATTCAGTGACACCCCCTGGGTCCCCAGCAACTGTTAGCCTTTAAAAGTTGGCAAGAACACTCCCTTCACTTTTATAACGAAGCTGGTGTTCCCAGTAAAAATACTAAAGGCGGGAGAACTGAATAAATAGTTGACTCCAGACACTTGGCTGCCCACATGTGTTAACTGCATTATACCAAAGCAAATGGATTTTAAGAATAACATAACAAATCAAGCTGTCAAAGGCATGAGGGAGCTTACGCTCCACCGTGGAAGGCCGGGGGAAAGATGGATGGCGGGTGGTGATCAGATGACCACACTGGGGAATTCGGGAGGGAAGCCCCTTGTCCATACGCCTGTAATGAATGTGGGAAGCAGGCTTTGCCACATTGTGCCAGACCATTACTCAATCTGACAGCAGCTGTGAAAGAAATCAAACCCCATATCACAGTGTCATAGACAAGAAGGCCTCCAGATATGGGCAGGGCCAGCAGTACAGGCTTTTAGATGGCCGAGTGCTTTGACCTCTAGGATGATGTGTCACTCATATCCCACTCTCAGTCACTCTTGAAATCCAAGTCTCCCAGATCAACCTAAACTGCCCTTCACACCCTCTTCCTCAAACATGGACCCTCTGCCAACCTTTCCTCTCTGCACAAGCCATTCAGCTGATCCCTTAAAACCAGGTAGCTCATAGCATGTCTCCACCTGCAAGCTCTTCTCTAAGCCACCCTCTCCCTTCATGCTCTACTGCCCTCGGAGGATACAGACTCCCAAGCAGCCCACTCAAGTAGAAATGGCGTTTTTCTCCCGTGCCAGGTGCAGGGATGGCGTGGAGGCGCTTCCCTCCCTGCTTATCCTATGACTTCTCTCTGTGTCAGACTCTCCCTCCCCCAGCCCCTTACGCTGCCATCGACTGCGCAGCCAGTCCTTCCTCTCTTAGTCTTGGATGGCTTCAGCCTGGCCTCACCGTCCCCCTCACTCTGGCTTCTCTCATCCATGCTTGTCCTTGAGCCCATTTCATCTCACACTCACCTTGCCATTGGTGAGAAGTGTACTGTTTCCGAGTAATCTCTGGCACTGTCCTTCAGCTCCTTTCCTCCAGAAGGCATTTTCAGCAATTCTTCAGTCTCATGCCTGAATCCTCAAACCTTTTCTGTCCACCACACCCTTCAGGCCCTCCTCTCTCTCCAGATCTCCAATGTCTTGCTGTCTACAGATAACAGACTCAGAGTTCACAGAGAATGTAAATGTGATCACACAAAAATCACCCCTGTGCCCTCCAGTTTCACCAACTTGTCTGCATCTGGATATTCTTCCCAGCTGTTTTATGAAATGAATTTGAATAGCTAATTTATTTACATTCAATAATATTTTATAATATTTATTTACATATAAATACAAAATCATTTTTTAAATTAATACCAATCTATTCTTACCTATAAATTTAAAAAAATAGTAATGTTTGTGTAAAGGATATACTGGCAAATAATTCAATGCATATTTATTACATAAAAAAATAAAACATGTCCTAGCCAGTTTGGCTCAGGACTGAAAGGTCCCAGGTTCGATTCCGGTCAAGGCTAGATCCCCGGTAGGGCTGTGCAGGAGGCAGCCAATCAATGATTCTTTCTCATCATTGATGTTTCTCTCTCTCCCTCTCCCTTCCTCTCTGAAATCAATAAAAACGTGATTTTTTAAAAAGAAATAAAACATGACTCCTATTAAAATATGATACCTGGGCTTCCTAGGGACCTCTCTGCATTTTTCTCTGTCCTGTGTTATTGTCTCTCCTCCAGTTCATCATATGGCAGTCAACACACTTCTCTCTCTTCTGTATTATAAATTTATTCTTCTGTCCTGGGTCAGTTATTTCAGAATACAAACATGCCTCTCAGAGACTCTCATCCCCCTTTAAAGACTATCTCTGGACCTGGCCCATCTCAGTGACATCCTTTTTCTACCCTCCTTAAAACCACAAATCCTCCAAACCTATGTCTTCACTTATTTACACTTATTTACCTTCTCCACTCTTTACAGCCTATTCTAAGCCACTCCCCTCAGACGTCCATTCCTGCCCTCCCACCTGCCTTCTGCTTTCTCTGATTTTGGTTCCCGCCCCGCACGAGGCCTCTGAACCCCCACACTCACCAGGATTTCTTCCAAACCGCAGGTCTGCTCTTCTCTTCACAGGGCAGTCCTGCTGGATTCTCCTCCTCCCCTCGTCCCATGAGCACTTGCGTGCTCCATTCCCAGCCTTGGCTCTCTTTAGAGTGGTCTTATTCAGTTATGCAGCTAAAGGCTATCATCTATATTGATCTCTCCCAAAATAGTCTGTGCATGCCTTCTCCTGTTCAATCATGACTACCTTTTAAAAAATCTATCGCACTAAAAAATGGGTACCTCTCATCTATGGGCACCCTCAGTTGATTGCTGGTGGGAGAGTGGGCGAGAATCATTGCCTTCCTGTTTCTTTCCAGTGGACACTTCTTTCTGAGACAGGGTGGACTGCGGGGGATACAGCTCGTTCTTCCCCGGGGCCTCCCAAACTGGCCACCACGTTCCTAGCCTCTCGGAAATGCGCTAATGGAAATCATTGTCTCATCTCCTGGGAGACTAACACTTTGTAACATTCTATTTTGGAATGGCTTCCCTGACCCCTCACCATTCTGGACCTCGGTCTCTTGCCACCTGCCTCTCCATCAGCCACGTTCTTCTTTCTTTCTGTACCGATGAGGAGGCGTTTGGAGGAGAAATCAGAAGTCACGGTTTCTATAATTCTGTCATCATAACGGGCAGATTCCTTTGAGCTTGGCCCATGAGGTCTCGTTCCTACTGAAAGAGGACGGTAACCCCATCCTTGAATGTTCCCCACCCCAGACACATCTTTAATGTTCCCAGCAGCCTCGCCTTCCTCCTTCACTGCTCTCTGGGGACAGGGTCGTGACAAACCCCATGAAATCCTGCTCTGCACATAGTCCACGCCTTGGTATGGGACCTCAACCTAGTTGGCCAAACGGCACCATTGGGCACAGCTGATAACCAGCTCCCTCCTGAAATGCTTCCTTCACGCGGCCTCAAGAACAACACATGTTCTTCCTCCCTCATCGCTCCATCTCAGTCTTGCTCACTCATTCTTTTTAAAAAAATATATTTTATTGATTTTTCACAGAGAGGAAAGGAGAGGGATAGAAAGTCAGAAACATCCATAAGAGAGAAACATCGATCAGCTGCCACTTGCACACCCCCCACCGGGGATCTGCATGCCCTTGACCGGAATCAAACCTGGGACCTTTCAGTCCACAGGCCGACATTCTATTGCTGAGCCAAACCAGCTTCGGCTTCCTCACTCATTTTTCATGTTACCACACGTGACGCAGAGCCCCACAGTCATGCAGACAATGATGCACACACCGTCACAGTCACACCTTCACGGCCAGAGCTCCTCAGTCACTCACACCGAGTCCCAGCACCCTCAGGTCCTGGACACAGTGACACAAACCCACCCAGGCCAGTGGTCGGCAAACTCATTAGTCACCAGAGCCAAATATCAACAGTACAACGATTGAGTTTTCTTTTGAGAGCCACATTTTTTAAAACTTAAACTTCTTCTAACGCCACTTCTTCAAAATAGCTCGCCCAGGCCGTGGTATTTTGTGGGAGAGCCACACACAAGGGGCCAAAGAGCCGCATGTGGCTGTTGAGCCGCAGTTTGCCGACCACGGACATGGGCACTCCGGCTCAGTACCTGAGACTGCACATGCCAGTTCCTGCCCCGAGGGTCCCCGTCAGCCTCAGTCTCCAGCCGGAGTCGGGGTCCGCCGGGGTCCCTTCGCCCCTCTGTGGCCACACGGTACAGACGGTGTTCACCCACGGCCCCAACAGCGGCCACAGCGTCTCGGTTGAAAGGAAGGGGAGTGTCAGTGCTGTGTTTTTAGTCCCCTATAAATAGTCCTTTATAATTTGAGCAATAATTTATCTGAGCCTGGAGCACTTTTTTTCGTGAACCTGCAGTATTATCTCTTTGCCTACTTTGGACTCCAGTCCCTGTTTGGTGATTTTAAAGTGTCCCTTTGGTTACCTGATAAACCTCCTGTTCAGCAGGGCAGAGAAAACTGAATGGCTTTAAAAAAAAAAAAAAAGTATTTTATTTGGATTTTTTCACAGAGAGGAAGGGAGAGGAATAGAAAGTCAGGAACATGGATGAGAGAGAAACATCAGCCAGCTGCCTCCTGCACAGCCCCTACTGGGGATGTGCCTGCAGCCACGGTACATGCCCCTGAAGAAAATCAAACCCTGGACCTTTCAGTCCGACAAGGCTCTGTCCCTTGAGCCAAACCGGTTTTGGTTGAATGGATTTGCTTTATCTGTGTCATTTGTAAAGATTATGCCCTCCTCCTCCCCCCTCCCCCATTACAGCCTATCCTTTGTTCTCACGGTCCCTTCCAATGTGACCGTTGTCATTTGCCCCTGAGGGCTGGCTGATTTTGTTCTCTGAGCCCCTGCTCCTGTCTGTGGGTGGGGGAGTTGAGCTGGACTCACACAGACCACAGCGCTCCTGCTCCTGCTCCTGCTCCTGCTCAGCGCTCCAAAGCGGCCGAGCTTTGGGGGGGCAGGGAGGGGTGGTTGGTGCCCCTCACAGTTTCTCCCCCATGTTCATCCAGGGGGCGGCAATGCGTTTGACCCGTTGCATTGTTTCTTCTCCGCCCTGCAGGTAGATGTGGATGCCAACTCCTTGAATTCCAATGACGTCTTTGTCCTGAAGCTGCCGCACAACAGCGGCTACATGTGGGTGGGGAGAGGCGCCAGCCGGGCGGAGGAGCTGGGCGCGGAGCATGTGGCCCGAGTGCTGGGATGCAGGACCGCGAGGGTCCAGGAGGGCGAGGAGCCAGGTGTGTGCCGGGCCGGCCCCGACCAGAGCCGACGTTCGGCAGGATTGCAAACCCTGTCATTTGTCTTTCCCATAGCTGGTTACTTGGTAACGGTTATTGGGGCGAGAATGTTGCTAATAACTTTGCCATGCTAGCGAACAAATATAAATATTATGCTTAAAGAACAAATTCCTTATATAAATATTTTGCTTAAAGAACAAATTCCTTTACTATAGAAAATTTGATCTTAATTAGTGGATTGTGATAATATTTCCATTAGTTGCTAAAGTGGGTGATGCACCTGCAGTATTTCTTTCCTTTAAAAAAAAATTTTTTTTATTGTTTAAAGTATTACAGATTGTAGTACACATGTCTCCTTTTTCCCCCCCATTGACCTCCCCCCCCCCCGCCTCCCCTACCCCCCAGCACATGCCCTCACCTGCCCCCCCCCCAGTGTCTTGTATCCATTGGTTATGCTTATGTGCTTGCGTACAAGTCCTTTGGTTGATCTCTTTCAGCCCCTCTCCCCCCCCCCCCCCCTCACCCCCAACCTCCTCTGCCTTCTCGTTGTAGTTTATTTCTTAACATTCAAGTCCAGGTAAGATAGTATTTGCTAATGTTACGTGGTAGCAGCCAGATGCGCCGGGTAATCAATCCCCTGTGCCTCCCCCAGAGGAGTTTTGGGGCTCCCTCGGAGGGAGAAAGCGCTACCAGACCTCCCCGCTGCTGGAGACCCAGGCTGAAGACCACCCGCCGCGGCTGTTCGCCTGCTCCAACAAGACCGGGAGGTTCATGGTGAGTGTGGTGGGAGGCTTTTCGTGCTGGCTCTGATGCTGTTTCCGCTTCCCTGCAAGCCACAGGTGACCACACTCTTCACACAAGGCAGCTTTCCGAGTCAATGACGTCATGGATGTGATACGTCATAATTGCATCCATTCCTGAAGGCACTGGAGTATTGTTATATGCTCCATAAATCAAGGCACTCTGAAAAATACCAGCTAGCATGCACCGGTGTCGGCATGCATGTGGATGGATTTGCTAATTGAATAATTTGACACTTCTTGTAGGCAAAAAAAGAGTCGTTTCTGATCCAACTACGTAAATGTTACCTTTCAATTCCCTAGGGAAATATAACGTTTCACCAGGTTGAGCAAATAATGTATATTGCAGGAGGTTCTCCCTCGGCCGCAGGTTAGGTTCATGCCTGTATTTCCCATGACAGACTCCAGGGGCACAAGAGGACCCCCGCTGAGTCACAATGGCTAATATGACATAGCCAAGGCCACAGTCCACTCTGCCTACTCAACTGTATTTCAAAGTCACATGGCAGACGGAAGGAGTGAAGAGTTGGGAACTATGATACAATCTACCACACTTTCCTAAGGATTAGGGGGGTTTTATCCAGAATTCCTTAAACATATTGAACTTTTCACTAACAGACTGTAGCTCAGTCTGTTGGAGCATCATCCCATATACCAAGAGGTCATGGGTTTGATTCCCAGTCAGGGGACATACCCAGGTTGCAGGTTCCATGCCAGTCAGGGTGCAGTCCCTGTGCATAAAGAGGCAACTGCTCAATGTTTCTCTCTCATATCAATGTTTCTACCTCTCCCTTCCTCCTCTCTCTAAAAACAGTAAAAACATATTTGCTGGTACTGGATGTGTTAAACTAACCTGCTCAAACCCTTTAATGTTAACTGTAGAGAATACAATTTAACCCAACACTTTGCATATGGAATATTATGTTATAATTTCATCTTATTGAGAATTGTTGATTTGTAAAAACGACCAAACCTATTGATTTTATTAAAACAACCTTCACCTACGAAGGGAAAGAAGTTTACTACCCAGACCATAAACTCAAATGCGTCGACATAAGAAATGTCCAAACCTGTAGAGAATTTTTACAAGAGTTTGGGTCAAAACTGACATCATGTGCCAGGAGCAGCTCTCAAATGCTCCTGGGAATAGCAGTTGGGCAGCAGTTTTTATGCGTTTGAAGTTAAGGAGTAACCTTCCTGGAGGTGAGCAAAAGCAAGGAGACGACTGACTATATTACAGGATAGGTGACAAGGTTCTGTTACCTGTAGTCAATACCTTCTTTGAAGAGTATTTATTCTGGCATTTCCACGCTGTGCTAACTCAGAGGCACAGGACAGCGCTGGCTTAGACTTTTCCCTAAAGAAGTTGCAGGTCTGGAGTGTGGCTGTCCACCGTGATCTGCTCAGTTAGAAATTTATGATCCGATCACTCTGTGTGGTTACTACCTACGGAACCTTTTTCTTTTGTCCACAAATGCAAAAAAAAAATGTCTTTAGAGACGTTAGGAAAGCAGTATGAATCTGTGAAGCAACTCGTCTATATATTAGAAAAATTACTTCTTGATGGTTTGGTCATAAAGTGTGTTTACACATTTCAGATTGAAGAGGTGCCAGGAGAGTTCACCCAGGATGATTTAGCAGAAGATGATGTCATGTTGTTAGATGCTTGGGAACAGGTAAAACTATCTTTTGTTCACAACAAGAGAGTGTATGTGTGTAGCTGGGAGCCGCCAAAACCTGCTTTGAGAAGTGGCAAGTCTAATAACACATCGGCATGTGGATTTAGGCTGCATTGAAAGGGGACAACACATTTTGGCAAGTTGATATCTTAATGTGGAAATAATTCCACGGTTGTCATCTTTGGCTGTATAATTTTAGACAGAAAAGTTTATTTTTCATTTATTTGT
Organism: Antrozous pallidus; assembly: GCA_027563665.1. NCBI lineage: Eukaryota > Metazoa > Chordata > Mammalia > Chiroptera > Vespertilionidae > Antrozous > Antrozous pallidus. The sequence goes on from CM050521.1 coordinate 66,064,064, forward strand.
AAAATTCACTAACTTATTCATATATTTATTTAGCCAACTAATAAATGCATTAGTTGGTACACTAAGTGGGTATAACAGGAGTACAATGTCGTGGGGGAGGCTGAAATATATAGGATTTCTCTTGAAATTTGACAACTTACAGGAGACTCTTCCCCTGGGAAAGAAACAGACACAGAATAGTTTTGAATTTACAGAGTAAAGACTGCCACTGTTACATTTATTTTGGAGAAAATTAATGGTGATTTAACATGGCACACCGATAGTTTTCTTTTTAACCTCCATTTACTGTTGTAAGTTAACAATAATAATAAAATAAGTATATTAGGAACTAAATTATATGAACAGTTATGAGGTAATTGTCTGAATTTGGCCTACTCTTAGAGTCACCCAAACAGTATTATAGGTCTGCTCTTAATTGCTAAGTTATTCAGTTATGTTACCCCTTAGATTCTTGTTAATAGACTTACTGTTGTGGTGATCATTTCACAATGGATACAAATACTGACCATTCTGTTATACACCTGAAACTAATATAATGTTATATGTCAGTTATACCTCATACTTTTCATATACATTACCAGGCTGTCGTGGCTTGTTCTCCACCCGGCAAGCAAATGTTCTAGCCCTTTCAGTATGAACTAGAACACAATCAAAACTAATTTGACCAAAATTTTCCTGCCAACAAATGGCTTTAAAATGATTTCCATAGGTAATTCAGGAGAATTTTTCAGCATTGAAGGACACAACCTACATATTTAAGAAGGAGAAGGACATATACAGAATATATTATTACATCAGTTTAAATAAAACATCAGTATTTTATTATTCAAGCACTTTTACCAAATTGTTAGAGAATACAATACTATAGGAAAACACGAAGCTTCAATGAAAAGTTCCTCAAGGGAGTTTGGAGGGCCCATAGACATGCTGAGTGTCGCCCCCCGAATAACATGGGGATAATGACTATCTTACGCACCCCACAGAGAGTGCAGAAGAAAATTAATCAGTCCCTCAGTTGTTTTTGAGAGTGGTCATCTTATTAGTTGGAAAACACTATATAAACACAAATATCAGAATGTGAAATCTGGACTGAAACTTATCTAGATAGAAGTTGTAGGCGTCTCCTAATAAGTGTAGACACTGGGAAAGTAGTTGAATGTCTGTGCAATTGTGCCCACATTTCTCACTTGTGAGGCTATGAAGATTTAAAGAGCAATGTGTGAGGAAGACTTTGCATGGGGTCCAGCACTGAGTCAACAACACTCCTTCAACAGTATATATTGTTTCATTTTCAGATTTTTATTTGGATCGGCAAAGATGCCAATGAAGTTGAGAGGTCAGAATCTCTGAAGTCTGGTAAGCTAGATATCAATTATTCTGAAATTTTTAATTCACTTACTTTTTAAAATTATAGATATAGTAAAATCTATATAACTGTTATAACCTAGGTTTTTTTAAAAAATTCCTTTTGAATGATCCTGGGTATTTTCCTGGCACAATTTTTGTTATTGAAAACATACGCCTATGCCATAAGTATAATTCCCTAAAGTTTGGATTTTTTTTCAGGCAATAATGAAACTCTCATGGTACATTCTATAGTAGATGAGAGAAATCTATAAGTAATTGTTCATATGGAACAATATTTGACTACTTGGGGCAAGGATGATTTAATTTGTTATGTTTATTGAAAAATTTTTCTTTCTATAGCTACTTTAATTGAGACTAATTAAATGTATATATCTATTTCTCTTTAGCTAAAATGTACCTTGAGACAGACCCTTCTGGAAGAGACAGGAGGACGCCAATTATCATAGTAAAACAGGGCTATGAGCCACCCACATTCACAGGCTGGTTTCTGGGCTGGGATGCCAGCAGGTGGTAAACTGGTTTTGGGAGGAATAAACAAACGTTATGGCTGTCTCATTGCTGTTTGGTATTTTGGAGGGTGAAGGGGGGTGTTTATTTGACTTTAAAAAATTAACCTCAGCTATATGGCTATGTTTTAATGCCTAGGATTGGTTTGAGATTCTTTGTACACTGGAATTTTCTGATGTCAATAGATAACTATACTTTTGTTATGAACTGTTATTAGCTGTGCTTAAAACTGATTTATGTCTTTTTATATAATCTATAAAGGTGAAAAGCTAGGCATGACTAGGGGAGTTTGTCGGAAATTTTCAGTATTCAGGAGCCACTAGCCAAACTTGTTCTTTAAGGTGCCAGAGAAGACAGCCATAATGTTTCTTAGGTTCTTGTCCTTTCTATGTGTTCAAACAAGGAGTACATTTGCAGTAAAATTTATGTTAATGTGGCTTTAAAAGTTTTTCCTTTTTTACCAATGTGATTTTGATGCCATTAACTCCAAAGTGCCATTTTCTTGGAGAAATTTCACCTTTTTTGCGTTTTTAAAAGCCTTTGAAAGCACAACTCTTTCATGACAAAAACAATTTATATTCTGAGAGTACATGTTTATCATCCTCCAAAAATATGTACAGAAGCACTTCACTGATACAGTCTTACATCATTAAAATACATCTTTTTGAAAACGTATATTTGTTGTGACATTTTATTCAAATGTGATATGAGTTAATTACATTAATTTTAATGTTAAATCCTTTTATGCATAAATATGAACTTATCCTTTTTTAAATATATCTTATTGATTTTTTTACAGAGAGGAAGGGAGAGGGATAGAAAGTCAGAAACATGGATGAGAGAGAAACAACGATAAGCTGCCTCTTGCACACCCCTTACTGGGGATGTGCCTGCAACCAAGGTACATGCCCTTGACCAGAATCGAACCTGGGACCTTTCAGTCCACAGGCCGAGACTCTATCCACTGAGGCAAACAGGTTTTGGCTCTTTTTAAAATTTTTATTGATTTCAGAGAGGAAGGGACAGGGAGAGAGAGAGAGATACATTAATGATGAGAGAGAATCATTGATTGACTGCCTCCTCCATGCCCCAGTATAGGTGGGGATTGAACCTGCAACCCAGGCGTGTGACCAGGAATTGAACCATGACCTCCTGGTTCATAGTTTGACGCTCAACCATTGAGCCACTCTAGCTGGGCAGTTTAGCATTCCTTAAGTCATCCTCATTCAGTAATAGTCAAAATTAACCTTTTCATGCTTACATAATTAGGAAAGGGTGGTGTTGTTTTTTAATTGAGCCATTTTATTATTATTGTTATTATTAGAAAATAAAACATATATATTGCATCCTCAGCTATGAGTGCTTTATAGACCTTGCTGCAAACAATATCATTCACATATTTTTTAGTGAAACCATTAAAAAATTGACTTCAAAATAGCATATATTGGAAAGGGTTTTCAGAGGGATAAAATAAACATATATATTGGTTTTTTTTAAAGGCACTTAAAATATGTATGAAGAGAAAATATTTTGGGCCAAAAAACAAATTTCAGCACATTTAAAGTATTGAAGTTATACAAACTATGTTCTTAACCACAATGTATTAAAACTAGAAATCAATAACAGAGATACATGGCTAATCCTCAAATATTTAGATGAAAAGAGAAATCACAAGGGAAATTAAAAATATTTTGATCTCAATGAAAATTAAAAGCAGCCCACCAAAATATGTGTGAAACAGCCAGCACAGTGCTTAACAGGAAATTTATAGCATTAAATCCTAACACAGATAAATGGAAAGAACTCAAGTCAGTGATTTACATTTTCACCTCAAGAAACTGTAAGTGAGCAAATTAAACACAAAGAAAATAGTGACAAGGGAGTTTCTAATACACAAAAGAGGGAAAAAACGAATTGCTAATATCAGAAATAAAAGTATCACCACAGAACCTATGGACCCTAAAAAGAAAATATGAAACAATCTATGCCTATAAATTTGGCATTGATGAAATGGGCAAAGTTCTTGGGAGATAAACTACTAAACGTAATTCAGGAGGAAACAGATAAACATAACTGGCAAAGTACACAGAAAAATCGAGTTCACAGTAAAACACCTTCTGAAAGAAAAGTCTAGGCCTAATTGAGCTTTATGGGTGAATTCTAGCAAACATTTAAGCAATGAAACTAATTCTAGGCAAACTTCCTGATAATACAAGATGATGGTAGATGATAAGAGAACATTTCCAGACTCATGTGTGTGGCCAGAATTACTCTGACCAAAATGAAACAAAAAGATTGTAAGAACAGACAATTACATACCAGTACTCCTCAACACATTGATATAAAAATCTTCAAATTTTATCAAATTGAATCCAACAATACAAAAATTAAAGGGGTTCTATCCCAGGCCCTGGCCAGGTAACTCATCATCCCAATATGCCAAGGTTTTAGATTTGATCTGAGGTAAGGGCACATAAAAGAAGCAACCAATGAATGCATTAATAAGTGGAACAAATCTTTCCTCTCTCTTTCTCTCCTCCTCTAAAATCAATAAATTAAAAAAAAACTTTAAAAAGGCATTTTATCCCAGTAATTCATTTTAACGTTTAAAAATTTGCAAAGAATTCTCCATATTAACAGCCTAAAAGAGAAGACCAGGTGACCATCTGTATAGATGCAGAAAAATATTTGATAAAACTCAGCAACATCCATAAATTAGAAAACTAGGAGTAAAATGGAAATTTCTTGGTGTTAAAAGGGTATCTACAAAAAAAAATGTATAGCTGACATCATATTTAACAGTGGAAGAACAATTTTTTCCCACTAAAATCTGGAACAAGATAAGATGTTTGTCCTCATCTCTTCCATATTCTCTTGGAGGTCCTAGCCAGTCCATCGAGGCAGGGTTTCTCAGCCTTGACACCATTGGCCTTTGGGCAGTTCTTTGCCTGTGCAATACGGAGGAGTGGTTAGTAGCATTTCTGGCCTCTGCTTACAAGATAACAGTAGCATCCTCTCCCACTGTCTCTACCAGTAGCATCCTTCTCTCCCTATCCCCCCACATCCGGTTGTAACAAACCTTCAGACATTTCCGAATGTCCCTGAGGCAGAGGGGAGCAAAACTGCCCCCAATGGAGAACCCCTCAGTACAGTAAGAGAAAGCGCTGAAAGCCCCGAGAGCAGGAAAGGAAGAAATAAGTACTTTTAACGAAAGTGATTTATCTGGTCGTTAATGGTCTTTAAATGCTCCCGGTGATTATGATATGCAGCAAGGCTAGAGGCCTACTCCAGAAACAAATACAGTCACTCTGCTCTAGATCCTGCCCCCTCCCCTACCCCTATCCCTTGTTTGTTGTTGACCAAATGGTTTATTGATATCGCATTACAGTGAGTGACAAAATAGTGTTATCTGTATGTTTAGACTTTATGGCCACCCTATAGAATCTTTGGACTAGAAGAAAAATTAAGATTTTGTTCTCTCGTCATCCTAAAGTTGTCATCCTCAGTCAGGCACAGCTAGTACAACATGTTTCTGCAACCCCTCCGGCCCCATTCCCTTTATCAACTATTTACTCCCAGGAGAAAACAGCATCAACATTTAGCAGCATTTTCAAAACACATTAAAAAAAAAAAATCTTGAATAAAAAGGAAACAATTCTTTTAGTCCAGTAACTCCCTATGGTCTTATTACATCTAATACATAAGATAGGATCTTTTAACATTTACGTAGGTGAATATTTCTTATTTTGAGGATTTACAAAAGACAATGAGGATTTTATTTTTCCAAAAAAAAAAGAAGAAAAAAAAAAGGAGCAGTAACTTCCCATGAGAGTGAGACCAGCAGTGTAAGCAGCTTAGTTCCTGGTGCCTGAAGTGATCTGACATCCCCTCACTCTTAGCTCTTAGGAAGTTCAGAGAAAGAAAGGCTGAGGGAGCAGGGGAGAGGAGGACACAGATGTGGGGAAAAAAACAAAACAAACAAACAAACAAACAAGAAAACACTGTCCAGTAAAAACAGCAGAAGCCAAATCCTTTCATTCCAGGATGTCTGGAGAGGAAAGCTTTTGGATACAGAAAAGGAGAGGTCTCTCTTAACAACAAATAAATTGTGGCTACGGTCACTCCAAGTCAGAGGAGTGACCACGGCGAGCAGTTGGCTTCGACCTCATTGTCTCCAGGGGAGGACATACAGGGAATGTGGGACCAAGCCTGCCACCCTGGGCCTTCCCAGGACTCCTGTGCTGTGGTTGAGCAGCCTTCAGGGTGGGGAGGACCGGGCGCACCTCCGAACTGGGAACGAGGGCCACCACCACGGCAGCAGCATGATGGTCAAACATCAGTTATGCGCCACTGGAAACCCAGCCTGTACCCGCTTTCCTGGGTGTTGGAATCCTTTCACGTCCCGCGTGGTTCAGGGTTCCGGTTCGGGGTTCGGGTTCTGGAGAAGGCCGCACGCAAACAAATAAAGAGTCAGAAAAATACTACCTTGGAAAAATGGGGGGCCAGGAGGCAGTCCATCTCTAGTGGAAGGACTACTTCCTGCTTTGGCCTGGCCATTCCTTTTATTTAGGTTTTGGGGATACACCCATTGCCCTTAGGCAGGAAATAAGCCAATTATCTTGTCAGGAAGGATTTACACGGTTATCTGGTGGGGAAGTTGCCCTTGCCACCCTGATCTCAATTAGAGAGGGAGTGGTTGGCTCTGACCTTTCAGAGCTTCAAGGTTGACTAAGCCTTTGGGATTCCTTGTCCACACCTTTCTATTGGTGAGGTAATGGCTGGTTCCCGGCACTGTGAAGGGCCTGAGGCCTGTGCAGAGCACCTTCAACACCTGCAGGTGCCCCTGCTTCCAAAGGGCAGAGAACAGCCTCTTCATGAGCTCCCTGTGCTCATTAGTTTCCATATCAGTTCATCCTCGAAACTAGAAAAGACACTGCATGCTGTCTCTGCTGGCTTCTCATTGGCCACAAGCTACACGCACAGCTCAGAGAAGGGCCGTATAGGCTTGGTTCTGTGAGAATAAACAAGTCATCTCTCAAAGAACAGTTTAGACAGCCGCCATTTCGGACCCTGTGACTTGGCAGCTCCCCCAGGGGCTGCCATCTTGAACCAGCAAAGGCCAATCTCTCCCTTTGAATTAGCCAATCACGAAAGAGTGTGCCCTTGAGCTCCAATCAAGAGCAAAGGACAGGTCAGTGCTAAGGGACTGTAAATCCCAGCAGGCTGCCTGCTTGGTGTACACGTGCTTCAGACCAGTGTGTGCACCCTTCTACAGAGAAGCAAATGTGTTTGCCTTGCTGCCTGGCTCGGAGGGTTTTGTATTCGATCAGAACCCCTGACTTGGGGGTGGGGGGGGGTGCCTTATTTCCTCCAAGGGGCGCTCACCTGGCTCCTGTGTATTCACAAGTGTGATCTTGTTTGAGAAAACCATGTAAATGCAGGAACGCATTTGGCAAGACCTCCGTGCTCCTGGGGTCTTGCATGGGGTCTTGCAGAGCTTTAACGACCGGGTTGGCGCCTCCTCGCGCTGGCTTAGCCTGACATTGACGCTTCCGGGGCAGCATCCTCCTGCGGGACCCACCGCTGGGTGACGTCATCACCCTGTAGGAGCGGAGGAGCGAGGACCAGGTTACACCCCCTTCGGCCGGGAGGGGCCTCCGACCTGGGCTGGACCCTCTCTGGGTGTTCCAAATGCAGTGTTCACAGGGATCACGTCCAGGGCTCACGTCCCGTCTGGGGCTCAGCCTGCACCGAGGTCCTGGGAAGCCGGCTGGTCCTGAGCCCCTCCCGCCGGTTCGGCCCCCCCCAGCTCCCGCCGCACCAGGCTGTGATCACAGAGTCCGGGACCCGCGGCCACGCTCTGCGCACCGCTCTGCGGTGTCACCAACCTCGGGGTTGGCTTTTTGATGTTTTCCCGCGGGAAGAGGCCGCTGGAGAGGTAGGTGCTGGAGGCCCAAGTCCTGGGCACCCTCCCCCCTCTGGCCCACGGCGCCCTGGCCCGAGGACACCCCCGCGGGAAATGGGAAGACCTGGCCTGCGCGAAGAGGAGGGGCGGCCACAGGGCTGGCAGGACCGTGACCTCGGCCTCGGGGGGGGCACCTGCAACTGGGACTCTTCTGCTCCCCATCCGTGCAGGTGGGGACTCGGCGCTCTGACAGGTGTGTGTGTGGGGGGGGTCTTATCCAGAGCGCCTTTGTTTATTGCACTTCGCTTTATTGAACGTCACAGGTGTTTCCGTTTCTGCAAATAAAAGCAAGACCTTCACCGGCAAAATGATTACAGCTGGCCTTGCCCGCTTTACTGCGCTGGAACCCAGGCTGCGACGGCTCCGAGGTATGTCTGCGTTAGGGGTGACCCTTGGGTAAAGCGAGGATTAGGGGTGCGGAAGCCACCACTACACACATCCTTTCCTCCTCTCCCCTCCTTTATCCGCACTCCACACACACACACACATACACACACACACACACACACACGCACACACACGCACACGTATTTTTGATACAAGGTTGGTAATTCGCGTTTGGGAATGTAGAAATACTGTTTTGGGTTTGCAGATGGTTGGATCTGCAGATGCGAAACCCATGGAGATAAACCCATGTATTTATGGGGGGAAAACATGCATAGTAAACCCACGCTGTTCGAGCCCGAATCGTTCAAAGGTCAAGTATATTGTTCATGTACAGGAGTAGAAAAACTCTCTTTCAGACACAGTAGTTGATAACTGGCAAAACATCCCTCTGACTTTGAATACTCTGTTAAAAGAATAAAAATCGGCACGTCAACAGCATAAGATTTACTTTCTGTTTATTCTAGAAATAGACATTTTATTTTAAAGCATTAAGGATGGAAGTTATCTGTTGTGTATCTCTTTAAATTCTTCAAAACAGTGTTCTGCCTGATTAAAATAAAAACTGAAACAAGCAACATAGAGACAGATTCGGTGCTAACCGCTGTGGGGTGGGGGCGGAGAAGACGGGGAGATGGAGGAGTTGAGCAAAAAAAGAAAAAAAATCATGGCCAGGGACAACAGTGTGGTGATTGTGGGGCTGGGGGAGGTGGAGGAGGGTATGGGGGATAAATGGTGATGGATGGACAAGTGAGTTGGAGGTGTGTATGAACACACAGTACCGTGTACAGAATTGTGCACCTGAAACTTGTATAATTTTGTTAACCTGTATAATTTTGTTAACCAGTGTCACACCAATAAATTCAACAAAAGGAAAAGAAATTAGTGTATGATATTTTATGCTGGTCAAATAAACCACAAAATGCTTTTGGATTTGGGGAGATGTATTCATGTAGTTAGCCCTTAAAAGAGAGAAAATACCTCCAGAGATGTGCACATCCAAACAGTAGAGGGCACTCTGTGTCCGTGTTAATGAAACACTGCCTGGCCAGTTCCTGAGTTTTCAGTTTTCCTGAGAACTCTCAGCAACAGCCATTTTTACGTTCGTTTTAAATTGAAGTGTTGGGTTTCTAGGGAGGTTAATGTGGCTGTAACCCTAGCCAGCAAGCATTTTAAACTGCGTTCCAATTCTGTAGTTTACACTGTTTCTCAATGCTGAGCTTCAACAGCATGAAGTCATCTTTATTGTATAATGTACTTGTTACATGACAGGCTCTCTGGTATCCTGACATCCTGGCATCCTCACACGTATGTTTGTAAATTTATATCCTGGTGTTTATCCTTGTGCTGGTGAAACAGCAGAGAGCGGATGGTTAGGGGGACCCTGCCTTCAGGGCACTATAGTCTGGTGGGTAGAGACAAAAAGGAAGCAAATATTCATACTCAAATTCTGCCGTATGAAGAAAAATAAAGCCAGAGAGGGATAGGAATTATGAGATGAGGGATTATATTTTAGATAGAGAAGGCTCCTCCAAAGTGACATTTGGACAGAAACCTGAAAAGAAAAAAAAAAATGAGGGACTGAGTCTGTGATGGTTAACTTTGTGTGTAACCTTGACTAGGCTAAAGGATGCCCAAGTATCTGGTTAAACATTATTTCTCCATAATCATGTAAGCCAACTTCTTGTAAGAAATGTCATTTTATATATACCACTAGGGGCCCAGTGCACAAAATTCGTGAACTGGGGATGGGTGATCCCTCAGCCCAACCTGCCCCCTCACACATACCGGGAGCCCTCAGGGGATGTCCTACTGACCACTCACCCCCAGCCTTCCCAAGGCCTAAAGCCTCTGGCCGAGGCTTTAGGCCTTGGGCACCCAGCCATAGCCCTGCAATGGCGCCGATGGCTGGTTCTGACCCCCCAGCCCTGGCCTTCGCCCTGGCCAGCTCACGCCCAGCTAGCACGCACCTTGGCCCCAGGCCTTCTCCCCGGCCAGCACATGTTGGCCACCTCGCCCCGACCCAACCCCTCACTGGGCCCTGGCCACCTTGGCCTCACGCCCCCAGCCATGGCTGCCTTGGCCCCTCCCCCCTGGCCCTGGCCGCCTCAGCCCCACCCTCCCAGCCCAGGCCTACTCCCTGGCCAGCACAAGCTGGCTGCCTCAGCCCCACAGCCCTGTCCCTGGCCAACTTGGCCCTGCCCCCTCTGGCCCAGGCCTTCTCCCGGGCCAGCAAACACTGGCCACCTTGGCCCCACCCCCTGGCCCTGGCTGCCTTGGCCCCACCTCCCTGGCTCTGGCCACCTCAGCCCCGCCCCCCTGGGCACTGGCCACCTTGGCCCTGCCCCTCAAGCCCTGGCTGCCTCGGCCCCACCCCTCTAGATCAGGCCGCCTCAGCCCTGGCCTCGCTTCCGGCCCTGGCCACCTCAGCCCCAGTCCCCTCAGCCTTGGCCACCACTGCCCTGCCCCCCTGGCCCAGGCCGTGAACTCACTGGTTGTCTTCACCCCAGCTCCTGATTGGCTGGTGGGCATGGCTTGTGGGCGTGGCTTGATTGGAAGTACAGTCAATTTGCATATTACTCATTTATTAGATAGGACTAGAGGCCTGGTGCATGAAATTTGTGCATGAACAGGGTACAGGGGGATTGTCCCTCAGCCCATCTTGCACCCTCTCCAATCTGGGATCTCTTGAGGGATGTCTAACTGACCGTTTAGGCCTGATCCTATTGGAGAACCATGACTAATGACTAATACAGAGCTGGGATCAGGCCTAAATGGTCAGTCAGACATCGTTCTCACAATCCAGGACTGCTAGCTCCAAACTGCTTGCCTGCCTGTCTCCCTGATTGCCCCTAACTGCTTCTGTCTGCCAGCCTGATCACCCCCTAACCACTACCCTGCCAGCCTACTTGATGTCTAACTGCTCTCCTGCCAGACTGTTTGCCCCCAACTTCCCTCCTCTGCTGGCCTGGTCACCCCTAACTACCCTCTCTTGCAAGCTTGGTCCCTCCCAACTGCCCTCCCCTGCTGGTCTGATGGCCCACAACTGCCCTCCCTTGCAGGCCTGGAACCTCCCACTGTCCTTCCCTGCTGGCCATCTTGTGGTGGTCATCTTGTGTCCACATGGGGGCAGGATCTTTGACCATATGGGGGCAGCCCTCTTGTGTGTTGGAGTGATGATCAACCTGTGTATTACTCTTTTATTAGATAGGATAGAGGCCTGGTGCATGGGTCGGGACCAGCTGGTTTGCTCTAAAGGGTGTCCCGGATCAGAGTGGGGGTTCCCCTGGGACATTGGGTAGCCTGGGCGAGGGGCCTGTTGTGGTTTGCAGGTCAGCCATGCCCCCCAGCGACCCTAGCAGAGGCCCTGGGATCTGAGATTAATTTATGTTCTACAATTGAAACTTTGTAGCCTGAAGCAGAGTCAAGCCTTCTGCTCGCTCCGTGGCAACAGCCATTTCTGTTTGAAACTTCATAGCCTAGAGTGGAGGCCTAGGCTAGGGCTGCAGAAGTTTGGCTTCTTCCATCGCCCGGGCAACCCTAGCCTCTTCTCTCTCCAGCTCCGTGACTACCGCCATTTCTGTTGGGATTATGTATCTTCTATAATTGCAACTTTGTAGCATTGAGTGTTGGCCTAGGCCCAGCAATGACAGGTGGAAACTTGGCTTCCTCCATTGCCAGGGAGACCCAAGCCTCCCTCCTGCTCTCAGTGGTGGCAGCCATCTTGGTTGGGGTTTATTTGCATAATTTGCTCCTGATTGGCTGTGGGCATGGCTTGATCGAAGGTTTGGTCAATTTGCATATTACTCTTCTATTAGATAGGATAGCCTATTAGTGTCTTTCTCTGGAGAACCATGACTAATGACTAATACAGAGCTCTAGGTGTATCTCTGGGTTGGAACCTGCAGAGCCTTTCAATCAGAGGGGTAAGAAGCTGCTTGGCTTGTTCAAAGAATTGTGAGGAAGGGATGTGGCTAGAGTGACTGAGAGAGGTGGAGCAGGGAGAGAAGTGATGTCAGAAAGGTAGCAGAAGCATAGGTCAGTTGGATTTCCATTGTCCTCCCGGGCGGGTTAGGATGGAGTGACATGACTTGTCTCACATTTTGAAAGGCTTCGTCTCACTGCAGAGCAAAGGAGAGCCTGCAGGAAGGCAGCCCAGAAGGAGAGGCCAATTGAGAGGCTGTGATTCTTATCCAGAGCTGATGGTGATGGTAGTGAAGAGGGGCTGCATATAAAGCCAATAGCAGGAGGATGGATTTGATATGGGATGTGAGAAAATGAGATAAATTGAGTATTACAGGAGTTGCCATTTACTAATCTTGGAAACATTGTGTGAGGAAAAGGTATAACTGGGGAAACAGGAATTGATAATATCCATTTTTGACATGCTTATCCTCCTGGACAGTCAATTGAAGTTATTGAGTAGACCGTTCAAGTTCAATGGAGAATTCATGGCCAGGAACATATATTTCCTGTGAGTCAGTGTATACAGTAGATACATTTAAATACATAGAATGGATGTGATGACCTAGAGTGTGAATATAGATAAAGAAGACATCTGAGAGGACAACTGAGTCCTGGGATGTTCTATCATCTAGAGGTGCAAGAGGAGAGGAGGAGCTGGAGAAGATGTTGAGGAAAAGATCCCAGTGAGGCAAGAAGAAAATGGCCCAACAGCGTTGCTTGAATTTATTCAGGAGGCTCTAGGGGCAGAATCTCTTGCCTTGCATTTTCCAGCTTCTAGTGGCCTCCAGCATTCCTTGGCTTGTGGCCACTTCTCCCATCTTCAAAGATGTATTTTTCTATTTAAACTGCAGTGTGACCATCAGTAATATCTCCTTTTCTGATTTCCTTCTTTCCTTCTTCCTTCCTTCCTTCCTTCCTTCCTTCCTTCCTTCCTTCCTTCCTTCCTTCCTTCCTTCCCTTATAAGGACTCTTGTTATCATATTGGGCCTAGCTGGGTTATCTCTGCTTCGCAACATCCTTAATTTAATCACATCTGCAAAGTCCCATTGCCCTGTAAGGTAATATACTCTCAGGGTCCAGACAGGATATGGTCAAGGAGGCTGTTATCCTATCTACCACTCTGTGTGAAAGGGTATAAAATAAAACCAGTATTCTAGTGAGTTGGCATATTGGGTAAAAGCTGATAACCTGAGAAACAAGTAGATATTCCCACTCCCTTTCATTAGTTTCACCTTCATTAGTTCCACCCTCATTTCTAAAACAAAAAATATATGTAATTGTAGTGGGGGGAAAGTCCAGTCAGCACTTCATCGCTTTCTTAATCTTTGCAAAGTTGCTGGTTCTTGTTCCAATCTGACACATACGGAGGTAGAAAGAGCGTCCTCATACTGAGCTCAGATAAGGCAACCTCCTCTGCACAATTGCAATGACACTACTTGGAAGACAAAAGTATAGGTGGGACAGTTAAGGAGACAAGGAAGCAGGCAGGCTATCTCATTGGAGTTTAACCAAAACCCAAATATTTCGAGCTGGAGTTCTAATTTAATAAGATCATTTGGAGCTTTGGTGGTTGAGAGGGGCATTTTTCTGTTCTCCTCACAGGACGTCTGTGAATTTATGTATCTGAAGATCCACTAGGGACATTGCTAGAATGATAATATTCTCGGCGGGTCCTCAGTGAGGTTAAGCAATAGGCCTCTAATGGTGCACACTATTCAACCCAGGTTTGAATGAAAAGAAGCGTTATTTGAGATTTTGACTTCTGAATATTAAAATACTTACAAAAAAGGTCATATTTTTATAAGATCAAGTATTATTTGACATGAACTTCCATGGAGGGCACCAGAGATAATGTCTTTTTTGGAAACCTTGAATCTTCTGCTCATTTGAGTCTGCATTTTATTCTTTTTTATAATCTTTCTGGCCCCAAGAGGTCATCAGAGCCTGAAGACAGAGAGCGTTTGTACTGCCTCACTGTCTCCATGGAATCCACACAACCCCTTCCTCATGATTCCATGAGCATATTCCTTCAGAGGAGAGGTCACTGCCAAACATGGTATATTTCTCAAGAAACTTTGTAGATGGCCCATAGGAGCAAATTATTTCTTATCCCAGCACCCAAACTGCCACAAAGCTCAAAAGAACGTGTAGGCAAAAATAGTCACAGAATAATGAATACCCCATTTTTAATTTTAAAAAAAGAGCTAACAAAAAGTATGGAAATTATGTGCTATTTTCTTATAAGGATTGCAGGTACCCTGTAGTGCACAAAAACATTCTGATTCTAAAATTTCCAGCTCTATGGATTTTTAAAAATGTACTTTGTACTGGCTGTCTTTTAAGATGATTATTAAGTGAGAACAAAAAGAAAAGGGTGTAATTTTCTTCAATTTTCTAGGCATGTGTTTCCCCCCCTAGAAAGTGATCTACTCAGTCTTGGCAGAATCAGGTCCCCCCCCTGGGCATCTCCCTGATGAAACCTACTGATCACATATAAGGGACATATTTCTGATGCCGTTGGCTTTCTTTTACTTTGTCTGAAAGCAGTGCGGTTGATTACAGTAACAGTACAGTACAAAAGAACACTGTGTTGTCTAGGTAGGTCCTTAAATTAAAAGACCTTCCGAAGAATCCTGGCTCCACCATTACTAGTTGGGCCAGGTATGTTACTTACATCACTTAATTACTTTTCAACGTCCATTTCTCTGTCGGTTAAGAATGCATTTGCCTACCTACTCGCCGTACAGTCCAGGTACTAGGTAGTCTTCACTGGTTAGTGTGGGTGCTGGTGAAAAACCAACATCACTGTTGGCATCAAGAAGAGATCATTGAGCTTCTACCCCAGGTTAAGCTAAACGAGAAGAGGAGACTGAGGAGAGCACGACACAGTCTCTGGATATATAGAATATGACGACAGAAAACAAAACCAAAATAAACAGATATAGCAGAAGTAGATCTGCCGAGGAAGGAAGTTATAAACCTTTGAAACCTGGGGTTGGGGTGGAGGATAATTGAAAGAAGTTCAAGAATTGAGTAGGATAAATAAAATAACAGTGGTGAGGATGTGGTAATGGTGAAGAAAACTGAATGCCAGAAACTCTCACTAGCTTGAAGTACTTTGTGCTCGATGGGATTTGTCATATATGCAGAGGTGAGATGTAAAAAATGAAATGAACTCCTATGAAGAATATAGGGGAAAGTCTTCCATTTTGGAAGGAAAAATAAAACCCACCTCTTATAAGAATATTAATCATTTTATGTATTCATTCACCTTTTCCATTTACCACATACACTCTGCCACCATCAAACACATCAGTAAGAAATTTTGATTTTATTGAACATTTCAGAAAGTAAAATGTAGATGTTTAGAAAGGTATTCTGTTTAACTCTGATAAAAACTGAGTGTAACTTAGACTAAGAACAATAACAAAATTAGAATGCATTACAAATAAAAATATTTTTGTTGGTTAGTGACTTGGTGTTGATAAACAGCCTGAATATTCCAAAGATATGAAATCTGGCTTGAAAATGTGTAATTTTTGTATGTAATTTGGGAGCTAAAAATATTGTTTTTACATATGCATGCTATTCCTCCAAAGGGCTGTCAAAAAAAAAAAAAAGCAAGGGAGGAACAAATTATATTAATGCATTATCTATATGTGCTAATTGGTCTCCATTATCCAGTCTTTCCTTTTTCCTTTTAGGACTGTAATAAAAACCCACTTAGTAGGTCACATTCTCTGTGTCCCTGGCAGCACGGTGTGGTCATCTGACTGTATTCTAGCCATTGTCATGTGAGCAACAGGTCTTTGTCTCTTAAGGGCAGAGATTCAGATATCTAGTCTCTCATAAAAGGAAACTCTTTGTCCTTCCTGTTCCTAGTCCCTTTTCTCCTGGCTAGGACGGTGGTCAGCAAACTCATTAGTCAACAGAGCCAAATATCAACAGTACAACTATTGAAATTTTTTTTGAGAGCTAATTTTTTTAAACTTTATATAGGTAGGTACATTGTTGTTAACCTAATTAGGGTACTCCTAAGCTGACCTTTGCTAAAAACTTAAGGGGCCAAAGAGCCATGTGGCTCTCGAGCTGCAGTTTGCCGACCACTGTGCTAGGAAATGATGAGAACTCGAGTAGGCACCTTGGGCCCAGAGATGGAAGCCTCATGGAGCAATTGGCAGAGCTTCCCTACCATGACTGGATCTGTTTATTTAAAGGCTGATAGATAAAAAGAAAGAACTCCTTTCTTTTTTGAACCTCTGTATTTTGGAGTCTGTTTTTAGAGCAGTTACGCCTGTACCTTAATTTATAGAAAAGCTGGTTGACAGAAGTGGAGTTTTACAGAAAAAAATGTTCTAACACTTGTGGTCTTGCCTTAATGGTAGATATGTGAAGAGTGAATAGATTTGGCTGGCTGGGGAGCCAGTAATCCTTTTTATGGCAAAGCATTTAAATAAAGCTGTTACCAGTGGTAATTAAGAAGGCAGGGTAGACCAAGCTTGTCCCCTCCTAGAAAGGAGCTGGGAAAATTCAGAATATTAATGTGCACTGGCTGTTCCTGGCAGCTTTTAGCAATGTACTTACTGTAATAGAGATGAAGTCAGGCAAGAATTAATCAGTTTAAAGGAGAGATGAAAGGAGATATAATTCTGCTCTATTCTCAGCAGGTGGCCTTTAATCTAAGTTGACTCAGGGATTAGTAACTTGGAAAAGCCAACTGTTTTCTGTAAACAGAATAATAGTAGATAAAGTTGTCACTCAGAACATTGCACAAGAGCCTTCCCTTAAGTGTCCTCAACCAGACATGTGAGCCGATCTAAAATCAGATTAAGGGTGTTGTTTTCCCACCCAATGTGGCTGCCCCTAATTCAAGGGAGAGGGGCATGATAGCTCTGCCAGATTTATACCCAAAGCCTTTGGTTGTGGTTTCTTTCATATACAACTACCTGGAACCACATAGACAAAAATAATCAACATGTTTTTAGCAAATTATATTGCTAAAGAACTTAGAAGTCTAGTCTATACAAGTTTGTGGTTGCTTAACCATGAAGCACCTCCTGAGAACCTAGCCCAGCAGTAGCAGAGAGCTGAGAAACGCATGCTGTATTTGCTTAAAAGTAGAACTCCATGTCCATCACCCTGTTGTAAGCAGAAAAGAAGGGATGCTCTCTAACATGCACAGTAATGTGTCTCATGGGATCATGGACCCAGAAGAATTTTCCAAAGGACAAAGCCAGGGGACCAAAATGACAGTGGGACAAGGAAGTTCCCCAGAAAGCAGAGACAGGGTTTCATCAAGAAACTTAGCCCATCAGCAGATGAGTGGATTAAAAACTGTGGTACATCTACAAAATGGAATACTATGCTGCTAGAAAAAAGAAGGAACTTTTACCACTTGCAACAGCATGGATGGACCTGGAGAGCATTATGCTAAGCAAAATAAGCCAGTCAGAGAAAGATAGACATCACATGACCTCATTCACCTGTGGGATATAATGATCAACATAAACTGATTAACGAAAGTAGATCCAGGGACAAATGGCAGGGGAGTTGGAGGGGTTAGAGAGCAACCAAAGGACTTGTATGCATGCATATTAGCATAACCAATGGACACAGATACTGGGGCAGTGGGGGCTTTCCCAGGGTGGAAATGGCTGGCAAGGGGTAGGGTCGGGGGGAGAGTCAATTGGGGGAAAAGGAGACATATATAAAACTTTAGACAATAAAAAGAGTTGATACTGAAATATATAAGAGGAAATAATATCTTAAGAGAAAAAAATATATATAGTACGGCAATTCATAGATCAGACACCTTTAAACAAATCTCAAAAGAACAAGAAAAGAAAAGAAAAAAGAAACTTACTCCATTACTAGTGAGGATAATCTTTGTAATTTCTGCCCAGCAAGATTTCAGCATTCCTATCAAGTGCTTCTGTGTGTTTCCCATTTTTCTCTTCCTAAAGTATGATACTTCATTGCATGTATCCTGGTTCTATTCCACCACTGAATGTTAGTGTTTTGTGTGTTTGTGTGTGTAGAACTTGGGGGCTGAGGAAGTGACAGTGAAGTCATCTACTAGTTTATTGGTGACAGAACCAGAAAAAGCCACGTCAGGATTCATGGAAAGAACTTTGCATCACGTAGAGATCCTGAATTTTGAGCCAGACTGTATTAGACTCTACATTGTTCACCTTTGATAAGGAGATGTGTTCTTTATGGGAGAAATAAGAGATAATTGAGTTACCATGCAAACAGGTTATGGTAGAAACTGCTTAATGTCTTCTAATAATCAATATCCCTTAATTCCTTCCACTCATAGAAACTACCACTATTTTAGCCAATCTGTGGTTGTCCAAGAAGAGATAAAATTTTCCAGCCTTACTTGGAGCTGATTATGACCACATGACTCAGTATTGATTATTACCCAATGGCATATTTTCCTAAAAATGAAATCTTTTTGCTACAGCAGCTTAATTGTACACTAAGAAAGTATACACATGAGAAAGCATTGCTCCTACATTTAACAAGAATATAGAAAAGCATTTAACTATTTCTTGGAATAATAATGGAGACAAATTAAAAAAAAAATGTAAGTATCTTATGAGGCAAGTTTAATATTATACTTATTTAAGGCTAGAGAGAACGACATGTATAAAGAGTAGTTTTTCACAAAATTAGTGGGTTAATTTAAATTGTATTTGACTCTGTCTCCATAGTTTACCTCTGACTTTTTTCATCTCCAATTGCTAGGCATATAGTAAGACCTCAGTTAATACTTATTGAATGGCAATCCCCAAAATGGGATAGGTGGCTATCTTCCTAAGATAATAAGGAAGAATACAGTGAGAGACTAAAATACTTATTCAGTTTTGTTGCAGAATGTTTTAACCTGCTCCCCAAAGGAGAATACATAGCTATCTCCTTTCTGAGTGCAGCACAGCAAAAACATAAGCACTCACGAAAGAAAAACATGATACAATTAACTATGTGAAAAGATAAGAACCAAAAACCAATGAGAAACTTAGAAATTAACGCATAATATACATAGCCAACATTATAGTAATGCAAATACTATTTTTTATTGAAAAAGAACACTTACAAATCAATAGTCGACAGCCCGATTGAAAAATTGGCAAAAGGCAATTCACAGAAAAGAATAAAAATGGCCTTGGCCGGTGTGGCTCAGTAGGTTGGAGCATCATTCCATATACCAAAATGTGTGGGTGCAACCCCCAGTCTAGGTTGATCTGTAGGAGAGTGTGTGCAGGAGGCAACCTCTTGGTGTTTCTCTCTCTCTTCCTTTTTCTCTAAAATCAATAAGCATCTCCTCAGCTGAGGTTTAAAAAATAATAATAATAAATAAAAATTACCACAAATATTAAAAAGATATTCTAAGACACTTATAATTTAACACATTTAAAATATAACAGAAGAAGTGTATTTTGTCTTATCTACTAATTTGGCCAATGTTAAAATATCAAAGTGTTACTGGCCATCGGATTATGGAAAACAGGTTCACAGATATACTGCAAATGGGTGAATAAATTGGGCAAAACATTTTTAATCTATAACAAAGTATTATTTTAGTGAAGAAAAAATACACCCGAAACATTATCTGTTTACCAAATGTGCACTAATCTAAAATCAAAGACATTAGATGAGTACTTATGGAAGAGAGAAAGATATATGTGTTCTAAAGCAAGCTAATCCCTTCAAGCTGATATTTTGGCATATGTTTGTAACATTTAATCAAAGGCAAGAGAAAGCGGAGAATCTAGATCTATTAGCAGAGGCCAGTCTCATTTCTCCTCTCTGATCCTGCCTTGGAGAGACAATTAGAGATAACCTGTAAAATCATCTATTTAAGCTTCACGCTCGGCATTCTCATCTCTTGTCTCAAGCAGGTTATCACATAATTCTTTACACCACCTGTTTCCAATAGTCCTGGCAAGAAGAATTGCCTTCGCATTGTATTTTTGTAATGTTTGGCCTCCAGCAAGGTTTAGGAACCCACTATAGGTTTAAGCATTAGTCCTAGCTAGTTTGGCTCAGAGGATAGAGTGTTGGCCTGTGGACTGAAGGGTCCCAGATTCAATTCCCATCAAGGGCATGTACCTCAGTTGCAGGCTCCTTCCCTGTCCGGGATTTAGCAGGAGGCAACCAATCAATGTGTTTCTCTCATGTCAATATTGCTCTCTGTGTTTCCCCCTCTCTTCCACGCTCTCTAAAAATCAATGGAAAAATATCATCGGGTGAGGATTACAATTTTTTTTTAGATAAACATTAAGCTTTTGTCCACCTGGCTTACCATTCAGTCATGCCTACAGGTCATCTTCCAAAACTAAACATTGTAAATGTATACTGTTGTACAGAGAAACCAGCCCTTCTACCAAAATAAATAAGTTGAGATTTACTTTGAATTGAAATTTAAAAACTAGTATTTACTTTAAGCCTAATGCATTTGAACCGGGTCTGAACTTCAAAGCCTGCATATGTCCAGCATATGTAGAATGACCATTTGTTCCAGGCTGCTATCGTTTCTGGGTAAGACAAATAACCCAAGAGAAATAGAAAAAGAGGAGAGAGAGGGAGAGAGAGGGAGAGAGAGGGAGAGAGAGGGAGAGAGAGAGAGAGAGAGAGAGAGAGAGAGAGAGAGAGAAGGAGGAAGAGGAGGAGGAGGAGGAGGAGGAGAAGGAGGAGAAGAGAAGGAGGAGGAGGAGAAGTCTTATAAATGCACTTCACAAAGAATAATATAAAAAAGCCATTAAAACCTCCAAAACATGATTCAACCTAAGTATTCATTAGGGAATGGCTAATAACAAATATTTTACTTGGCCATACCAAGTAAAATTACTAGTGAGGATGTGGTGTGATTGGAACTTTCATCCACTGCTAACGAAAGTCTAAATTGATACGGTGGTTTGAAAACTTTCACCTTCTATTAAAATGAATATATATATATATATATATATATATATATATATATGCCCTATAACCCAGAAATCCCATTTTATGCTACATACCCAACAGAAATGCATGCAAAAGATTACTAAAGGATATGCTGGATTCTTTTTTTAATTTTTAAATATATTTTATTGATTTTTTACAGAGAAGAGGGGAGAGGGATAGAGAGTTAAAACATTGATGAGAGAGAAACATCGATCAGCTGCCTCCTACACACCCTGTATTGGGGATGTGCCAGCAACCAAGGTACATGCCCTTGATTAGAATCGAACCTGGGACCCTTGAGTCCACAGACCAATGCTCTATCCCCTGAGCCAAACCGGTTAGAGTGATATGCTGAATTCTTAAGTGACAAATTTCTTTTTTACCTTGGCAAAGAAATGAAGATACGGATTAGCAATTTCCTTGTATAATGCAATCAGCAGAGGACAAATCAGAGATTTTTTATCCCTTGTATTTTACAACTTGTGTTTCTCTTTTTCATTTCTCCTGATCTGAAAAGCAGCCTGTTATTTGACAACAGCAGTCCTCTCCCATGACAGCATTTTCAGGATACAATTGACTATGACATCTGTATGTGTTTTATCAAGTCTCCATCTCTTCAGAATAAAGATTTCTAATGTATTTGTTTCCTAACTCAAGAATAAGAATTCAATAGTCATAATGTTTTCTCTTCCCAGTAGAAAAAAATTTTTTTTTAAATTTAGTTAACATAAAAGTCCATCTTATTTAGAGGGATTATTTTTAATGTTATAATAACAATGGCACCTTTATTAAAAATGCTTGGATCAGAAAATGCTTTTCCATTATTTCTGCACTGACTGAAAACAGTAGTGAATTAAAATTGTATTTCTGACTTAGTCTAAGGCTTTATTAATTGATTAATTAAGATTAATGTTGCTGTTATCCAAATCATTCTGGCTAATGCCAGCACCTAGGTAAATAAGAACAAGCTCAATTCTGCTTTCCTAATCATCTGACATTGGCATTAGCTTGTGGTAGATCTAGAGATGAAACATATTTTGTCGGATCTTTCCTCCCACAGGACTAGCTGGAATGGAGTGAGAATGCAGGGATGGCCCTGAACTCCTTAGAGTGGTCAGAGGAAGAGATGGATGTGGACATGTTGTCATGGAACACTGGCCCACCAAAGATGCTGCGAAGGTGGAAATTTCTCCAGACCTGTTCCCTTTCACAGTCATACGTGTAAATCAGCATACAAATTTCCCTGTATCACTATGTACAGGGTAAAAGCTTCGATGGATATAGACTGAGTGGCCAGGTTGTTATGATCTCTGAACACATAATAATCTGGCCACTCAGATTAGTGTGTGTGTGTGTGTGTGTGTGTGTGTGTGTGTGTGTGTGTATTAGAGGCCCGGTGCATGAATTCGTGCATGGGTGGGGTCCGGCCAGCCTGGCCAGAGGAGGGGACATAGGCCTACCTGCTGGTCGAACTCCTGGTTGAGGGGACAATTTGCATAGGATACACACTGAGTGACCAGATTATTATGTGTTCAGAGATCATAATAATCTGGCCACTCAGTGTATATCTTCCCCTGTTATGGTCCGTGATGTAATCCAGACTGCAGACTAGTGAAATGGGCCGAGCTGCATGTGAACAGCCTGCACTCCTAACCTCTGTGCCCCATCAATAGTCAGTACTTCCACCTGGTAATAACCCCTGCTAACCAGACCTGCACTAGAACTTGGAGCAGCTTTTCCATAGAAGGAATTCAGAATGTGCATTAGAGGAGTTGAAAAATGGAAGGGTCTTCCTATGTCCAGAAAGCTACCATCTGTCAAATCTAAGTTTTTACCACCCCTCCTTTTGTCTTCGTCAGGAGAGGAGAGGAATTACTTTGGTACCTTGGAAACTGCTGAGCATGTCAACAGTAGACCATCTATGTGTTTATTTCTCAGACAATAGGAAGATTGTGACCTTGTAACAGTTTAACGTGAAAAATGCCCTTGAAGCCGTTTAAAGAAGGAGACTGTGGATAAAGTGAGAACTGAGAATGGCCCAGGATCTTCAGAGTTTACAAGTCCACGTCTCCCTGAACATGGAGCGTCATGCTTCTGGGAGGCCGAGGTGGTGTTGACCAGCGTTCAGCCTGCCTGAAAGGGACTGCTACTCATCCCTCCCTCCCTCCCTCCTTCCCTCCCTCCCTCCTTCCCTCCCTCCTTCCCTCCTTCCCGCCTTACTTCTCTCCCTCCTTTCCTCCCTCCCTTTCTTTCCCTTCCTTTCTCCCTTCCTTCCTCTTCCTATTTTCCTCCCTCCCTCCTTCCCTCCTTCCCTCCTTCCCTCCTTCTCTCCCATCTCTTTATTTCTTTGGACTGCTACATCAGACCAAAATGTTAGTGCCAACATTTTCTTGAAAGAAAATATGCGATGTCATCACTTCTCATTCTGACCTCAGTGAGGGCTGTGATTCCAGAACATCAGTGGCTAATGCAGAAAGTTCCATGGTCTCAGAGGAGTTCTCAAAGTTGCATTAGCAACTTTTATCTCAAAAATCTAAAAATGAACCAACAGTTTCTCCCCTCCATGTGTGAAATGATTTGTTGTCTGGGTTCCTTAGGATGGAAAAAAAATCTGTTAAGCAACTGAAAGCTATGCTCCAAGAAGAGGCACAAGGGAGACACAAGGCAAATTTACATTGTAGTATGCTGTGCATTTTGTTAAATTTGTTTAGGCTGTTTTTTAAGGGTTTTTGTTTAGGGCTAGCATCATGCAGGGAAATTATATGTGGTGAGACCTATTATAATAATGGTTCAACAACATGCTGTATTTCTTGTGCATGATTTTATAAATAGGCACCATAATGCATTGTATGTCCCCAGAGCCTAGAACAGTGCTGGCGGGGAGGCAGTCTATAAATATGATGCCTTGTACTGACATAGTCTGTCTTTGCATATATGCATGTTTAATTTCCAAAACATAAATACCAGGCTGCCAAAGAAATGCATACACAGAGCCCTGTCTGTGTTTACGCCCAAGTTTTACTAGTCTCATGGGTGTTTGGCTTTGCTGAGGGGTCCGAACGTTCAGCCTGGATTAGAATGTATGCAACACGCCTGCCAAAACTGTGATCCGTGCCTCTCTCCACTGGCACAGCAGAGTGCCAAATACCTGTGGTTAATCTTTGTTTAGTTCTCTTCTTTGATGTCGCAGCAATGTAGTTTTTATACTTGATTTGGAGTGGATGGTCGGTGAGATGAAAACACATAATGGACACAGTTCTAAACTGACCCCCTCGAAGGCATTCTGCTGTTTTAGGGAGTCTCCCATGTGTAACTGGACATAGCTCATATATGCTAATTATTTGCTTGTCAAATAGTAACTCTTCGGATGACCAGATATTTTGATACAAAAACTCAAGATCTATTCAAGCCTGATGATAGTTTCCCTTTGAAGTAAAAGAGCTATAACGAATTCAGTCAAAATGTTAGTTCTTCTGAACACCACACGAGTACGAGCTTACAGATCTACCTCTCTTGTGCTAGATTTAAATATCCTAGTGATGGGCAAGTGTGTAAATCTTTTCAAAAGTAACCTGATTTACTTGTATAAACTGATTAGTTTTGGAGGTATTGCTATTGTCCTCCCCTCTTTTTAAACCAATTTAATGATGTTTTTTGTATACTCAGTGTTGTATAATCATCATCAAAATCCACTTAGGCCCACCTGGTATGCTCAGTGGTTGAGTGTGGACCCATGAACCAAGAGGTAACTGTTTGATTCCTGGTCAGGTCACATGCCTGGGTTTCAGGCTCAATCCCTGGTGAGAGGCATGTAGGAGGCAACCCATCATTGATTCTCTCTCATCATCAATGTTTCTATCTCTCCCCTCTCTTCCTCTCTCTAAAATCAATATTTATTTTTTTTAAGAGGCTGTTTCCAGGGGAAACTATCTCCTGGAATTAAAAAAATTACAAAAACATTTTAGGCTGTTTTTTTAACCCTAAAAAAACAACAAAACAAGACAAAACAAAACCCATACCCATTAGCAGTCACTTCTCGTTTTTCCCCAACTTACCCCCTTCCCAGCTTTAGGCAACCGCCGATATACTTTCCGTCTCTATAGATGTCCTGTATTGGACATTTTATGTACCTAGAATCATACAATATTTGGTCCTTTGAGGCTCAGTTCTTTCACTTAGCTTAATGATTTCAAGGTTCATGCATGTTACAGCATTCATCAGTATTTCATTTATTCTTATTGCCAAATAGCATTTGTTTGTATGGATACACCTCATTTTGTTTATCCATTTATAATCTGATGGCCATTTGGGTTGTTTCCACTTCGATTATGAATAATGCTGCTATGAACAGTCGCATACAAAATTTTATATGAACATGTTCTCATTTCTCTTGGGTATGTACCACCCAATGGGATTGCTGTGTTATATGGAAATTCAGAGTTTAACCTTTTGAGGAACTGCCAGAGAGTTTTCCAAAGCAGCTGCACCATTTTGTATTCCCATCAGTGGTTGCATATAAATTTTCAGTATCAACATTTTTCTATATTCTTAGAATTTATTAACACTTCTAACTTTATATTCACTAAATACTCCTTAATTTTTGAATAAAATTTAAACAAATGAAAATGTTTAAGTTTTTGAAAATTATAGTTTCAATCCAAAATATTAAAAGGTGTTTGCTTTTTAGAAGGCTGATTTTAATATCCATTTCTCCAAAGAAGGGAACATATACTTTTGGCTTTATTACACATAATTATATTTTATAAGTTGAATGTGAGCTTCAAGTTATATATGAACTTCAGAAAATCCTATTACAGTCAGCCTTTCATTCCTGCATTACATGCTAATCCAATGTCTACCTCTAACCTCCAGCTAAAGAATTCAAAAGTTCACTTAGTGTCAGAAAGTAGAAAATGTTAACCATACCCATCATTTAAAATTCCCTTTTTTGTTTTTAAATATATTTTATTGATTTCAGAGGAATGTGGGGAATAGAAATATCAATGATGAGATAGAATCATTGATTGACTGTCTCCTAAACAACCCACTCTGGGGATCAAGCCCTTAATCCAGGCATATGCCCTTGACCAGAATTGAATTTGGGACTCTTCAATCTGCACACCAACACTCTATCTACTGAGCCAAACCAGCTAGGGCTAAAATTTCCTTTTTAAATAGAGGATACAAAACTCTTAATATTTTCCATATTTGGTTTTCTTTTCTTTTTTTTTTTTTTACCTTATGATCCCCTCCACTCATTTATCTCACCCTCACTCCCCACCTCTGGCAACCACCAGTCAGTTTTCTGAATTTATGACCTTGAGTTTTTTGCAGGGGTCAGTGAGAGGGATGAGTGGTTGTTTTTTTTTTGTTTTTTTTTTAGATTTTACATATAAATGAAATATTAAAATATTTGTCCTTCTCTGTCTGACTTATTTTACTTAGCACAATGCCTTTGAGACCCATCCATGTTGTTGCAAATGGCAAGATTTTCACCCTTCTTTATGATATGTATATGCACATCCCAATCTCTTTATTCATCTACTAGAGGCCTGAGGCACAAAATTTGTCCATGGGTAGGGTCTCTAGGCCTGGCTGGTGATCAGGGCCAATCTGTGGGGCGACTGGCAGGGCAATTGGGGGGGTCCCCACTGGCACCCGCCTTGGCTGGCCTGGGGCCTGCAGGCTGGGGGCAGCTCCTGCATTGAGTGTCTGCCCCCTGGTGGTCAGTGTGCATCATAGCGACCAGTAGTTCCACCATTTGGTTGATTTGCATTTTAGGCTTTTATTATATAGGATCAGTAGACACTTAGGATGTTTTCCTACCTTAACAATCCTATATAATAAAGAGGTAATATGCAAATTGACCATCACTCCAACACACAAGATGGATGCCCCCATGTGATCAAAGATGGCTGGTCCCATGTGGACACAAGATGGCCTGCAGGGGAGGGCAGTTGGGGAGGGGACCAGGCCATCAGGGGAGGGTAGTTAGGGGACATTGGGCTGGCAGGGGAACAGTTAGGCATTGATCAGGCTGGCAGGCAGAAGCAGTTAGGGGCAATCAGGCAGGCAGGTGAGCAGTTGGGAGCCAGCAGTCCGGGATTGTGAGAGGGATGTCCGACTGCCAGGATCGGGCCTAAACAGGCAGTTGGACATCCCTCAAAGGGTCCCAGATTGGAAAGAGTGAAGGCTGGGCTGAGGGACACCCCTCTCATGTACAAATTTCATCCACTGGGCCTCTAGTTATAAATAATGCTGCAATAAACATGAGAGTACATATACCTTTTAAAGTTAGTGTGTTTTTTTTTTCTTCAGATAAATACCCGAAGTGGAAATTCTGGATCATATGGCAATTCTATTTTTTATTTTTGAGGAACCTCCATACTGTTTCCCATAGTAGCTGTACTACTTTTAAGTTCCTACCAGCAGTGCAGAAGAATTCCCTTTTCTCTGAATTCTTGCCAACACTTGTTATGTTTACCAATCATAGCTATAAATAGATAGAACTAAGAAATAATTATAATTTTACTCTTAGATACAAAACATTGCATTTCTTTTAGATACAAAAATTACATTCTCAAGCTGATCTTTTGATATTCATAGGTTAGCAACTATTGTTCTTATAGTCAGATTTTCACACACACACACACACACACACACACACACACACCTATAGTTATCCCAAGATATTCTGGTAAATCATTTATACTTTTTTTATAGATCTGTTTTAGAATGGAATAAAATTTTGTTACAGAACGAGACTAAAATGGTGGGGTTGAGTTCCATTCTGTGTACTATATCACAAGCTATACTATCTAATAAAGAAGGAATATGCAAATTGACCATCACTCTGTGACAAAGATGGCGGTGCCCACAGCCAATAAGAAGGGAATATGCAAATTGTGTGACAAAGATGGCGGCAGCTAGGGCAGAGTGGGACACCTGCTATGAGGAGGGTGGGTAAAGGGTGGAGGGAGCTACCAGAGGGCAGCAGGCTGGAGCAAAGGTGGAAGGTATTGGCCAGAGTGAAGGCCTGGGTCCCAGATGCCAGAGGGAAGCCTGTGCCGGCAGCCAGAGGAAAAAAGGCCTATTCTTATACGAATCTTCATGTATCTGGCCTCTAGTTTTATATAGAACAGGATTTCAAAATGAATGCTACTTGTTTTTGTAATTATTCAACACACAGCTTTCTCATATTTCAGGTTTTTCCTGAAACACTGTTGTCTTAGAATATTTAGTGTTTAGGATACCTTGGAGACAAGTTTAATTTCAGAATTATAGAACCTCTTGAGACCCTGTCTTAGTACAACATTTCTATCTAATGTCTTAAGCTCTGATGTAAAACAGGGTGACTTCCTAATCTGAATATCTGATGGATTTAATTTTAGGTTCCTAAAGAAGAGTATTGCTTCTAAGTTTGATAAGCAATCCAGCATACTTTCAATTTATATCACAGCAAATTACTATTCTAAATAAAATAGAAAGACCTGTTGCTTTAATGTATGAAGGTCATTGGGGCACTAAGAAAACCTCCAATTTTTATTAAAAGGCAGTTTTATCTTTAAATAGAAAACAGCAGGGCAACTCCCCAGTACTAGTTATTTTTTTGTGTGAGGGTTAAACTTGAAACTCATTTCATTCCCTGATTTTAAACTACATCTGGCTATGTCTTAACCATAAAAATCCTTTGGGAATGAGAACATAAATTTGTTACCAGCTCTCAATAAATCCAGACTGATTGTTATTAATCCTTAAATATTATATCCTCATGATAAATGAAGCATACTGAGGGGTTGTTGTGCTAAAATCAGGAAATGTACTTTTAAACAAGGACATAGTGCTCTTCCGTGTATATATATATTTTTTTTTTAATTGCCTTAATCTATTATAGTGGAAACTTTATGAAAGAACCTCTTTCCTCCTCCACACTCCACATCGCAGAGTGAGTCAGCATGCGGCCACAGGCGGAGCTCTGACTTGGAGTCAGCCACGTGATAGCTCCAAAACACTTGTATGGTGACCCTCAGCAAACGAGCCATTTAACCTCTTGGAGCCTCGGTTTCTCCGTTTATAAAATCAGAATAAATCACACATCTTGCTTTCCTTATAAGGCAGTCGGAGGATAACTGATAAATAAGAAAAACTCCTTTTTAGGTAACTTTATAAAATGTAAGTGCTCTTTATTCATTTGTTTAATAAATACTTATATTTATAAAAATGCAAATTAATTATCAAATGTCAACTTTCTCATGTCATTAGTTGAGCTTAGACAGCAGTTTCACTCTCGTCTTCAGTGGAAGGTCAGGAATTATGAAGTCTCTCTGCTCAGTTTACCCGGTTCACACCGAAAATATTCAGTACCTTAAAATAATTTTTAAATCCTCACTTCTACATCTAAAATGCTGTTGTTTAAAAAATGTTGTAACCTTTAGGAAGCTAAAAAATAAAAATAATATATCGTTACAGTGTTGTGTTATCTAACAAATACTGAAGTTGTGCATAAAGTAATTTTATTCAATGCCCTCCCCCCCCCCCAAAGAAAACTCAAGGAGAAAATGATGCACAAAGATTCTAAGTACACTTAATTTATTTATTCCACAGATATTTTCTAACTTCCTGTCAGTTGCCAGGTGCTGGGTTCGTAGAAGAAAATAGAATTCAGGTTGTGTTTGAGTCTTCCTTTGACACTGTATCACCTACAGAGGGCGCCCTTCCCACTCCTGTGTCTGATGAACCTTGTCAGCTTGTTCTGCTTTCACAGCACACCCTTCTGGTGTTAAGAAGACCATGCATCAGCCACCGAGCAATACTGATTCCATTCAACTAACCAGTAGCAATTCCTCCCTCAGCCTCTGCCCAGCCCTCTGAGTTCTGAATACTAAGATCACGGTATTGATACACACTGAGTACACCTCTTCTGACCCCCTTCTGGCACTTGGGCAATTGTATAAAGTAACATAATTTTTTAAATTGCTATGTATGTGAAAATACAGGCTTTCCTCCAACTTTCTGTCCTCTCCTCTTCTCTAGTAATCACACCAACCCCGTGTCTGTGCCAGAAACCCTGGTAATTTATCCTGCACCTACTTTTATCCTCAGCTTCAATCAAGGATTTCCAACTACTTCTCCTTCCAGAAAGTTCTAAAGACCTTTTCCCTAAGTAGCCTGCTTCAGTAAATCTGTATCTGAAAACTGTAAAATCATTTGAGCATACATAGAGCTGTATTCCTAAAAGACCATACTGGTAAATTATCACCAAATATGCTATTATTAATGGCAAATTAAAGAGTAAGAAACTAAAAAAATTTAGTCACATGGAGAAATAATTTTTCCTGTACCATTTAAAAATGATAACAGTATGGCTATAAAATAGCCCTAGCCAGTTTGGCTCAGTGAATAACACATCGGCCTGTGGACTGAAGGGTTCTGGTTCGGTTCTGATCAAGGGCACCTTCCCGGATTGCTGGCTCGATCCCTCAGTAGGGGACATGCAGGAGGCAGCTGATCAACGATGCTCTCTCATCATTGATGTTTCTGTCCCTCTCTCCTCTCCCTTCCTCTTTGAAATCAATAAACATAAAATAGATACAATATCAAGCAAATTCATAGATGATTTCATACAAGTTTGCTATGATTGATCTCTCCCCATCAGAGTTGTTATGAGCACTGGGATTCTTATATACAACTTACCACTTTCATTTTTCATTTTATTTATTTTTATTGATTTCAGAGAGGAATGGAGAGGGAGACAGATAGAAACAGCAACGATGAAAGGGCATCATTGATCAGCTGCCTCCTGCATGCCCCACAGTGGGTATCAAGCTGGCAACCCTGGCATGTGCCCCAACAAGGAATCAAACCAGGACCTCCTGGTTCACAGGTTGATACTCAACCACTGAGCCACACCAGCTGGGCCTGCAACTTAGACCACTTTTGAGAACTGTTGACATAGGAGGCACAAAGCCACAGCAAGCAGCTGTTACCCATGAAAACAGCATTTACTGCCTGCTACTGGATCTCCAATCACTATTGCCCTGCTGTTTTCTGCTCATGATAGCATTAAGTCGGCGGCAGTTTGTAGCAGTGTGAGAGCATCAAAATGTGCTCCCTGCTTAATAATCAGTCCCGATGTATCAGCCTATAATCTAAAATTCCAAGTCTGACAGAAATCTCTGCATTAAACCAACAGACTTAGTGGTGATTCTAACCACAGGTTTAAAAACCACCGTATTAGCCTGTTCTTTATGTGTACCCTAAATCACCACTGCTTCAGACCCACGTGCTTACCTCAGACTTGCTATCTTGTCTACCACATTGATTTCAGGTCAACATTGTTGGTTAATAATTCCATTGTTTTTCTAGTTACTCTGGCTGAATGCATAAGAGCCAGATGACATCCTCCTTGCGAGGAAGTGCTAGGAAGAGTAAGAAAAGGTAAGGGGTGGAGAGTGATGGCAGGAAGGGAGAGCAGGACAGATACTGTATTTGAGATGTCCAGACAAGGCCTCCCTCAGGATAGAGCCCCCAGAAGCAGAGACTGCATGAGAGGACCAGGGGCACATGGACATGAACTGGAATGACAGCTGTGGGTGGTGAGAAGTGGTCAGGGTTGGATGTGTGTTCACAGGTCTTGCCGATGATTAGTGCGATGTCTGAGGACAATTGTAGATACAGGTTTTGAGTAAGAACAATTCTGGGCACATTTCCTTGAACCCTTGCATGCAGGGCTGTTCCTGGGAACATGGTCCGGGGTGTTCTGACTCAATCCTTTGACCTTTGTAAATTATCTCTCTTGACATTTCAGTGTATGTGAAGAATTGTTTATCTCCTCGTAAATTGTGGATCCTACGTGACCACACTCAGGACAAGCAGGAATGAGGAAGTTTTAGATTGAAAAGATTTGTCCTTATGATTCGATCAGCTTGCTTTACTCCAAGTGGCGATTGTGATTAGATAAACAGAATAAAAGACATGAGGTCGCAGAGTTTGGTGCCAGTTGTGGATTGCAGCTGGTCTTCCATTACCACTCTTCTTTATGCACCTTTCCTGACTCTGGCTGTGTCGTTCCCTGTCTTCGACATCAATCACCAACAGACAATTCTCAGGTTTTGCTGAGTAAGTGGTAAACCGGGTTGCCAATGCATAGGATAAGAAATGCTGAATCTGAGGGGTTGGTTTAGGAGTTGTCAGAGGTTCTTATATTCAATCGTGGAGTTCAGGGAAGAGGTCCAGGTTTAGAGACAAATTTGGGAGAATAAAGGATTTTTCAAACCTTGGTACTGGAGGTATTTACTTAGGGACAAAGTGAAAACCTAAACACTGAGTCTTGGAGAACTCCAACCACAAGACATGAAACCCTTGTCAGAGGAGATTAGAATGTTCATGGTGGAAGACAGGGATGCAAAAAGGATTGGACAGAAATGGATTGTGAAATAAAATATAACACAGAATGCCAGTTAAACTGAGAAGAATCAGGACTCAACTGTTGTGATGTAATAGCCTTACTGAGGCCCTGTTGGACTGGACAGTCTCACTATCATTCTAGAAGAGACAGGTCCCAGACAGGAACGGGGACATAGGAAGTAGGCCTTGAATGGAGGGTGGTGTCACCCCTCTCTGCCACCAAGCCTGTTGGCAGTGGTGCCCAGATGCCTATGAAGACGCTCACCTCCTAGATGAAGGGACAAACTGCCTGTGACTTGAACCTGAGTGGACCTCCTGGGGAGGGTTTCGGACACATGTTTCCAGTGGACTCTCACCTAGGAGTCACTCTAGGTGAAGTTTAGATCGCACTTCCCTTCTGACACCCTCTTTTCACAGACTTGTCAAAAATTGGACCCTGGCTTTGTGCTGCAGTGAATCAAAGCGAATTAACCCTGAATGTGGATTCCCAAGAGCGTAATGACTAAGAGAACAGACTCTGGTGCCAGACACAGGGGACAAATCCAAGCTCCACGGCCTATGAAGTAAGAAATCTGTCAGGAGGTGAATTAACTAGTTTAGAGGAGACATCATGAGTGCCAGACGTAAGAGGTGGAAATGGAATGTGAAGAAAGAAATGGATTAAAGAGATGGGGTGAGGGAGGCCATCATAAGTGGGGCATAGGATGATTTTTTAAATGACCCTGAGGCTTCTACTCGAGGCTATTAAACGAATTACCATCCACCAAAGCAGAGGCTAAAGAGGAGGCCGTGTTTTAGCAGGAGGGAAAATGAAGTGCTAATTAAGTTTTGAACATGCTGGGTATTTGGCAGATGAGTTCAAGAGGCAATTAGGAATGGAGTCCAGCTCAAGAACACTTTCTGATTATAAGGTAATGAAGCATGAATAAATTACCATGTGATGCTTGGTGAACGGTATTGATACACTTCAAAAACATAAACTGCATCCATTTTTCTCCTATCGTTCTATCAAAAGGCCCAGGAAAATGCCTTGTTCTAGCACATTTCCCCCCAGTTTTACTGACATATAATTGACATACAACATTGTGTAAGTTTAAAGTATACAACATGATGATTTGATAGACATGTATATTGTGAAGTGACTACCACAATGAGGTTAGTTCAAATATCCATTATCTCACATAGTTTCCGAGTGTGTGTGTGTGTGTGTGTGTGTGTGTGTGTGTGTGTGTGGTGTGTGGTGATAACATTTAATATCTACTCTCTTTGCTGCTTTCAAATAACAATGCAGTATGGTTACGCTATAGTCACCATGTCGTACATTAGATCTTCATATTTACCTTATAACTGGAAGTTTATACCCATATATGACTTGACCAATATCTCCCTATTACCCCTTGCCCCCTACCCTTGGCAACCACCATTCTGTTCTCTGATTCTATGAGTTCAACTTTTTAAGATTAAATATAGGTGATCTATGGTATTTGGCATTTGTCTTTATCTGACTTATTTAGCATAATGACCTCCAGGTTTATCCATATTTTTGCAAATAGCAGAGTTTTCTTCTTGCTTAAGGCTAAAAATTACATATATCACAACTTTTTTATCCAAACATCCATTGACACTTAGGTTGTTTCCATGTCTTACATATTGTGAATAATACTGCAAAAACGTGGTGGTGCATGTATCTCTTAAGATAATGATTTCCTTAAAAGGCATACCCAAAAGTGGGATTGCTGGTCATATAGTGTATTTACTCTAATTTTTTTAAGAACCTCCATATTGTATTCCATAGTGGAAAACCAGCAGTACAAAAGGGTTCTCCTATTCTATGCATCCTTGACAACGTATTATCTCTTGTCTTTTTATAACAACCATTTAAACAGGTGAAAGGTGATATCTCATTGTAGTTTTGATTTGCATTTCCCTGATGATTAGAGATGTTGAGCACCTTTCATGTAACTATTGGCTATTTTTATGTCTTCCTTGGAATATCTGTTCAGGCCCTTTGGCCATTTTAAAGTTGAATTATGTTTTTTTGAAGGGAGAAAACTTACCCATTTTCTCAGAATGTTGACTCATTAATTACCTGGGATATTTGTTGAAAATACAGATCACTAGTCCCTCCCCTGATTATTCTGATTTGGCATAATCTATAATTTTACAGACACTACC
The DNA here is from genome assembly GCA_027563665.1 of Antrozous pallidus. Classification (NCBI taxonomy): domain Eukaryota; kingdom Metazoa; phylum Chordata; class Mammalia; order Chiroptera; family Vespertilionidae; genus Antrozous; species Antrozous pallidus. Next base: position 66,098,784 of record CM050521.1, read on the forward strand.
AGGTGATTCTCATTAGTAGCCAATTTTGGAAAATCAGAAGTAAAGGCAGAGTTTCACAGAGTCCCTAGCATCTCAGTAATTTTCTCATGGTGGCTCACGCAAAAAGAAATAACCCAAGCTTCCGTTTATATAGACAGATCCAGAAGCCTTAATAGTTGTAGTTTTTAAAATGTCCAACAGCCCTATCTGGTTTGGCTTAGTGGATAGAGCGTTGGACTGCGGACTGGAAGGTCCTGGATTCGATTCCTTCCTGTCAAGGGCACATGGCTCATCTCTAGTAGGGGGCGTGCAGGAGGCAGCTGATCAATTATTGTGGGAACCCCTTTCATGTCCCATGTGGTCCAGGGTTCCAAATCAGGGTTCAGGATCTGGAAAAGGCCACACACAAATGAAGAGAGACTAGAAAAGCATTAATTTGGGAATGTTGGGGGCCAGGCGTGAGTCTACCTCTAAGGGGAGGACTGCCCAGCTCTGGCCTTGCTATCCCCTTTTATTAAGACTATGTGATGCACTCATATCCTTTACGTCAGGAAATCCAATAATCCAATAATTAGTCAATCAGCAAGAATTAACATAAGACTAACAAGTGGAAGCTGCTTCAACTACCAATGTCTCAACTAAACAATGAGTAAATAGCTCTGACCTTTCAGAGTGATTAAGGTTAACCAGGCTTCCTGATTATTCTATTTACATTCTATTGGTGAGGCAATGACTGGTTTCCTGCAAATGACATTCTCTCGTCAGTGGTGTTTCTCCCTCCCCCTTCTTCTCTGAAATCAATATTATATATATACACACACACACACACACACACACTAGGGGCCCGGTGCACGAAATTCGTGCACTTGGGGTGGGTGGTCCCTCAACCCAACCTTCCCTCTTTCACATACTGGGAGCCCTCAGGGGATGTCCAACTGATGGCTCACCCCCAGCCTGCCCAAGGTCTAAAGACTTTGGCAAGCCATTGACCTGCTCAGCTCAGCCCCGGCTGCCTGCCACCACCCACCCTGGGGGCTGGGCGCTCCCTGCCGCCGCCGCCACCACCACCACCACCACCACCACTGCTGCCACTGCTTCCCCATACAGCGCCCAGGGGCTGGGTGCTTGCTGCCACCGCTGTTTCATCTCCATCCCCAGGGCCCTGCCCCCACTCCTGATTGGCTGGTAGCATAGCCAATCAGGAGCAAAGGTACGATCAAATTTGCATGTTTCTCTTTTATTATGTAGGCGGATTATTATATAGGATATTTTTAAATGTCCAACAGATGGCAGTGTTTCCCTCAAAAAGTTAAGTATCCTATAGAATCCCCATGAGCTCCCTGAGCTCCTCAGCAGTTGAAATATAGCCTAAAAGGAGCATTTTCCTGGCATAGCCTCTACATATAATATCTGAATGGGCCTTCTGCAGGAACATTGTGCTACAATGTGGACAGTGTATTTCATAAATTTCATCACTTTTTATATCATTTGTTGCAGTTTTATATGATTGTTATTGCTCAGAAAGCAGGAGTATCACTTTCCTCTGCAAATATTTTTAGGTTTTGTGGGCCACAGATGGTCTCTAATGCACATTCTTATCTTTTCTGCTGCAGCCCTTTAAATATAAAAAAGACATTCTTATCTCCTGTATTTGGCCCGCAGGCCGTAATTTGCCACCCCTGTTCCAGTTATAAGCTTGCGTCTAATGTTAAGGTGCAGTTCAGTGAAGGTGATTCTGAAGGCTGGAAGCTCTCAGTAATCTCCTATCTCCTCCTTTCGCTTCAGGGAGTCTGCAGAAACGCACCACTGCAACTACTATGGGAAAGGCCTGCTTTATTTCAAAGCTTTTGCAACAGAAAGATGTCCTTGCATCCTGCTCTTAAGTCTTGATTTAATGAGAATCTGCAAATTTTCCAGTTTAATAATGAATCCTGTTAAATTAAAAAAAAAGAAGTCTAGACTAGTCATTGCATTAAGTCCTTTACCACTTGCTTATGGGTTATTCTATATGGCTAATGGAGTCCACAATTATAACTAACAAAGCAAGTCTTACCTTATATTGGATTCAGTAAATAACTTGGTAAAATATGCAATTGGAGGCTTTCAGCTTTATTTTCAAAATTAGTGTGACTGTTTTGGAAATAGCATTGAGCTTAGTTCTTAGGCTTTATGTCAGTTATTATTGGACAAGTACTGTTCCAATACTAGTCATAAAGGAGATAAGTGTCACTAGCAATAACGTTCTTGAGAAAAATCAGGACCTTTGAGGACATTTCAATCCATATTTTAAAAAGTGAAAACTTTTAAAAATAAGCTCCACCATATTAGATTCTTCCAAGTTCCAAACCTGCAACCTCACCGAAAGATGTTTGTTCATGAATGCCTTCCCAGAACTTTACCAGTTCCTCCTCTATGGTCACAAAGACCCTGACATTGTCAACTATCACATTTTGTTAAATTTATTCATATGGAAATCTGGTTACTTTCTTCTTCTCCCACAAGACTTCAGTATTCCAGGAGTGAGCAGAGACAATGTCCGCACTTGCTCACCATTCTATACCCAAGCACATAGAATTGTTCCTACTGCCCATTAGGTGTTCGAAACATATTTGCAAATTTATGGGTCGAATACATAATTGCATTTAGTCAGAGTTACCCAACAGAAGGCATTATGCATTTAATGACTAGCCGACTTTATTTGTTTTAATCCTTATTGTTTAGAGTATCACATATGTCTCCCTGGTCCCCAAAGATTTACCCGCCTCCAGCCTGCCCCCGCCCCTTGTCCCAGGCCTTCACCACCCCAAGTCCGTGTCTGTGGGTTATGCATATATTGCACTCTCCCTCCCTCCTTAGTAAACTTTAAAATCAAGTTCCAGACCACCACTGATTTAACTTGGGTCATTAGAGGCAGCCGTTTAATTTTCCTGTGCATGTCCTCATCTATATAACATCGGGCTGTTTCTATCCGTCGCCACCTCACAGAGATGCTGCTAGGATCAAGTGGAAAGAGGGAGTGTTTTATTTGGTTTGCAAAAGGAAGGCAAGTTTCACAGGCCACTCAGGGCAACTCCACGTCACCCGTTATTTACGGCCCCGCCCGTCGGGTGTCCCCTGGAACCCCTGACTGCGTCACGGATAGACGGCGCGGGTTGGGACACGGGTGGGTGTGGGGCGTAGGGTGTGGGGTGACCCTAGCCCCGGCCGTCGGCTGCAGAAAGCAGGGGCTCTCGGGGGCTGAGTCCTGAAGCCACACCCGAGCTGGTGCGCCCTGCCACCCGCCAGCTGCGGGAGGCCCGAACGTGACCTTGTTTTGTGGTTGCTAGGCGACCAGGCGCCCGCCCGCCCCCTACTGGCCCGCGCCGGAGAAGGGGCGGGGCCGCGGCAGCTCGGCAGCGGTCGGCGGAGCACCGTTAGGGCAGCCTGGCCCCGGCGCCCGCCCGGCACCTCTGGCAGCGCGGCGGCGTCTGGGCCCCTGCCACCGCCCAGGGCCTCGCCGGTGCCCTCCGGCCGGGTCCCAGCGCGCTCCCGAGCGGCTGCGAGCGAGGCGGGACGCGGACGGCTCATCAGGTGAGCGCGGCGGGGCGGGCGGCGGCGGTGGCCACGCCCTGTCGAGGCGGACTCGCTGGCGGGGTGCAGAGGGCCGGCCGAGGTGAAGGTTTCTAGCCGAGGGAACGGCGGGTGTCGCGGGTCGGCTTGTCTCGCCGGGGGAGCCGGCGCGGCCGCGGGGAGTTCCCTCCCGCCGGCAAAGGGTTAAGGCGCCGGCGGCGACGCGGGCCCCGGATGTGCGAGCCTGGGGAGCGGCACCGGCGGGCTCGCGCTGCAGGTGCACCCGGGCCGGCGGAGCGGCGGAGCGGCTGGCTGGCGACCTGACTTGGAGCCGCCGGGCCGCCGCTGCCCTGCAGGGGCCGCTCGGCTCCCTCCGCGAGCGCCTTGTTTTCTAACTTGAGGGCAACAGGTGGTGCCTGCGGACCTATGGGGAGCCCGGCCCCGCCGCGCCGGGAGCGGCAGTTACTCCCTCATCGGGGCGCGGGGGCGGGGCTAGCACGGACGAGCTGTCGCGGCGGCCAATGGCATCGGGACTCCTGGGTGGGGCCGCGAGGGGTGGGCGTGGCCGGAGCCTGAGACCGCGGCTTCAGTGCAGCCAGCGCCAGAGCTGCGTGGACAGCCGGGCTGAGCGGCCGAGCGGGGCTTCTCTCCTCCGCGCAGAGACGCCTACCAATGCTTTCTCATCGGCAGATTCCAGTTTGGGAGGTGAGCCCGGTGGGGTGTTTGGGGGGTGCGTAAAGTGCGAGGGTACCGGTGACCTTGGGCATGCATTTAAATACATGCAGTTAGCTCCCCAAGATAGGATGTGTGTTTTCAGCCAAAAAAAAAAAAAAAAAAAGGCACTTGTTTGGTTGCTGCAACCTGGACTGCTGGTGGTGGCTAGCTTGTCTCCGGGATGAAGTCTTTGAGGTTTGGGGACTCAAGAGGGTAGAGGAAAGTACGCGTTACATTGCAACTTCACTGAATGTTAATTTCAATCAGTGATTGTTGTCTCGTTTGCCTCGGGTTGCGTATGTTTCATATCTCATTTGGTTCGTTACTGAAGCGTGTTTTATTTACCAAGTACCTCGTGTTGCTTATTTTTGCACAAAAGAGAAATAAAACGTACATTTTTGTTTTCCCTCACAAGAATAACTTATTCATTTACCCCCCCCCCCCCCCCCCCAGCGGTCTTGTAGCTGGATCCCCTGGGAAGAAAAGTTGTAAAGCATTGAGAAGAAAGCATTTCAATTGGGAACACTTAACTTGCAACTGGAAATGGGGAATGGACTGTCAGACCAGACTTCTATCCTGTCCAGCCTGCCTTCGTTCCAGTCCTATCACATCGTTATTCTGGGCTTGGACTGTGCCGGGAAAACCACGGTGTTGTACAGGCTGCAGTTCAACGAATTTGTCAATACTGTGCCCACCAAAGGATTTAACACCGAAAAGATCAAGGTAACCCTGGGGAATTCTAAAACAGTCACGTTTCACTTCTGGGATGTAGGCGGCCAGGAGAAGCTAAGACCGCTGTGGAAGTCGTATACCAGATGCACAGATGGCATCGTGTTCGTGGTGGACTCTGTGGACGTGGAAAGGATGGAAGAAGCGAAAACCGAACTTCATAAAATCACTAGGATATCAGAAAACCAAGGAGTCCCCGTGCTTATAGTTGCTAACAAGCAAGACCTGAGGAACTCGTTGTCTCTGTCAGAAATTGAGAAACTGTTAGCCATGGGGGAGCTGAGCTCCTCCACCCCCTGGCATTTGCAGCCCACCTGTGCCATCATAGGCGATGGACTGAAGGAAGGACTGGAGAAACTACACGAGATGATAATTAAAAGGAGAAAAATGTTGCGGCAACAGAAAAAGAAAAGATGAATGGTGATCCCTTCCATATCTGTGTGGAGTGGATTTCCTCTGATTGTGACACATGGAAGCCTGGTTTGCCTGCCCGCCCTTCTGGATGCCGTTAAAGCTTTGTTTTGTTGAACAGTCAGATGCCCAACTCTGTTGCCTTGTGGAAGATGAGTAAATGCAGTGCTTCTTCAAATGGTCTCTCCTCCCTGCCCCGCAAATCCTTTTGGTACTGCCATTTTGGGAAGCCAAGCAAGGAGAGCAAATTGATCGGAAAACAGTTGTGGAAATTTGACCTGAAGTTAGAGAAATAAAACTTTGAAGAATGTCTGCCTAGTGTTCCGTGCATATGTTTTCTTGGGGGGATGCCTTTGCAAGGAAATTGCTTACAAGGCTTTTTATGTAAAGATAAATGCTAATGGATGGAAATGTTAAGGTAGATTAATATATATATACAGTGATATTGATTACATTGGTCTACCTAACTAAGGGACAAGAGAAAGTGTTAGTTTTTTTTAAGTTTTGGCCAAATGAATTTTGATAGTTCCTGCAGTCAAATAACGTAATGCTGTATCTTATTTCTAGACAATGTTTAAGTTGGTCTAACTTAAATTAATAAAGATGAGATACTTGAGGCATATTCAGATCAAGTGCATGATTTAGTTTTCCCAACACAGCATGTTCTGGTGTGTAGTCTACTTTTTAGAAATAGCTATAAATCTTTCTACACAGTCAGATTTAAAACACCTTTTGGTGGGGGTGGGAAATTTAGAAATAGTTGGTTATCAGAAGCACTTTCACTTGGAAAACCTAATTTACTTAACACTTTCGTATACTAAATTTGGGCATGTAGACTTGTTATAAATGCATACGCTTGGATGTATGTCTGGATTTATGAAAACGATGAATTCAGACAAGAGGATGTAATTGCAATACATGGTCTCTAAAGTATTCCCATTGTAAAATACTTTATTAATATTTGCTGGCTAAACACAGATGTGATTTTTCATATATTTTTGTAATGTTTTGAAAGGAGCAATAGCTTTAAAAACAGCACCTGATGCACTGTGGAGGGAAAATGTAAGAGATAATCTTATATTATACTCTGAGCTTTAATTTTTTGTTTACAAACTGAACAGTGTTACCCAGGCAGTCCAGCCCTGATTATAAGGTAGGAAGAAATGATGCAGTACTGCAGAAAAGAATTAACGATTATAGAAAATGAAGGGGAAAGTAGCAAAGCTATGTTTTGTGAAATTCACTGGTGCTGTTTACATTGGCATGCACAAACCCTATAAATTAAAAGGAGGAAAAACCTTTATCCAATTCTTATCTACAGGCAAAGACTTAACTTCCAGTGATCATATATGAGCAAGTCAACATCATTTCTACATGTAAAGCCAACACTTATTTGTCATGAAGATAACCAAAAGAAATTCACTTTGTGAGCAAGGTTTTTTTTGGCTGGTTTTGTTGTTTGTTTTGTTTTGTTCTTGTGGCACAGTTGAGTTTTGGAGCCTTGATTCTCATTACACACAAAATGAAGTAGATTCCTGAGGAGCTACTTTCATGTTAAATGTACCTGCACTAGTGACAGTCACTTAGAATGTTTATATTTATAGAAATGTGCATAACGACTACCAATAAACTACTTGAGGCACTAGGGGGAACAGTGTTTGAGTCTCAATGTATTTCCACTTTCACTGCAGCTTTTAATGAGGTGTGTGAAGTCTTTGACAAGCTGGGCTACTTAGTCTCGTGGTCGGCAAACTGCGGCTCTTTGGCCCCTTGAGTGTGGCTCTTCCACCAAATACCACTGCCTGGGCGAGTCTATTTTGAAGAAGTAGTGTTAGAAGAAGTTTAAGCTTAAAAAATTTGGCTCTCAAAAGAAATTTCAATTGTGTACTGTTGATATTTGGCTCTGTTGACTAATGAGTTTGCCCACCACTGGCTTCGTCCTGTAGTAGTTTGCTTCTGCTCAAGTGTGAGAGGGGCACAAAGTATTTTCTGGGAGGCCCTTTATTTTCCTTACCCCGGTACGGAATCATGGTATCACACTACAAACATCAGTAGGTCCATGGTGGGTTAACAAAGCTTTCTGAGAAGAAAAATGAAAGGTGTCCAGCCTTCCTGTATTTTCTATATTCTTGCTGTATAAAATAGTATTAACTGTCTCTTAAAAGTTTACCCCATGTTGTTGGTTTTTTTGCATTAACATTTATTTTGTAGCCTAAGAATTTGATAAACAGTCCCAGTATCTAAGTTTTTTAAGTTTAGTGAACAATGAAAAAAAGTAATGTGAACACCATACCAGCTTTTATTTATAAAGTACATTTTCAATTACAAAACTCATTGTAAGATCTTCCCGGGTTGTTAAATTCAAGTTCCTCAACACATATTTGTTAACATCATAGCTGTTAATACCATTAGGATAGTAGGATAATGAGTCAAATCCTGAAGAATTTAGACAATGTTTTTATACCTAGTTGTTGTTTTTTAAGTTATACTTTTTCTAAAGTGTATTTCTAAAATATTTTCTTACAGGCCCTGGCGGGGTAGCGCATTTGGTAGAGCTGTCTGTCCAAGGTTGTAGGTTTGATATACAGTAAAGAAGCAACCAGCATACAAATAAATGGAACCTTATATTTAAGGTTATTCAGTTTAATATCAAATAAAAATCAAGGACTGGAAAATATAATTTCTAGTTGCTATCAAAGGCAACATTAAATAATTTTTTTAATGAACCCTTTACCCAACCAGTATGGCTCAGTGGTTGAGCGTCGACCTATGAATCGGGATCACAATTCGATTCCCCATAAAGCACATAGCCTAGGTTGTGGGCTCGATCCCCAATAGGCCAATCAATGATTCTCCTCATTGAAGTTTCTATTTCTCCCTTTTCCTCTCTGAAGTCAATACAAATATACATTTTTAAAGAGCCTTTTGATACTTACAGAGACTTAAATGTTCAGAGTTGTTATAGGGGAAAAGAAGGTATCCTTTAGCCCACATAGGGTTCACTAAAAATCATAAAAACATGAATAATCATGGAAGTCAAAAAATGAAGTCACTAAGTATAAATATATGTATAGAGAGGATTACTAGTCTATAGAAGAAGGATGGCTATGAACAGAGGGAAAGGCATAGACTTAGAATGTTTTTGTTGTACAAGGCATTTGACACTTAAAGAATGTTTCATTAATTATACATGTTGACCTGGAAGGAGATATTTGGTGGAGTGTTTCAAGGTACTATTTAATACAATTTCATCAGTAATGCACACAGATGGTTTCATCAGCGATAACACACAAAGAATGTTTAAACTTTTCAGTGATATAGCACTTAACATTTAGCTAATACAACGAATCTTAAAGTTCAAATTTAGCAGAACATTCTACAAATGAATAGTGATGATGCTTATGCAACATTGTGAATGTACTTAATGCCACTGAATTATACATCTACAAGTAGTTAAAATTGTAAATTTTATGTATATGTTAGCACAGTAAAAAATGTAGCAGAATGTTAAATATACACTTAGTTTCAAAATCAGCTAAGAGTAGAGTGAGGGCAACCTGATGTAGAGATCAGATTTAATTACAAATTAAATGGAAGTCTGAAGTATTTACCTAAATTAAAGCTGAATATGAACTGATAGAGCATGCTAAACTAATAAAGTTAATCAAATGTTCAACATTCAGTCTCAAGTAACCACAGCTGAAATGTTATTCTGTGTATGAAAGTTAGAAATATACATATATGGGAGGCTAGTTTAGGGGAATAAGTGAACTAGCTTACAATAGTATGAGCTTTGGAGTCATATTAGGGTTCATATCCTGGCGCTCTTGCTACTATACATGCGATCTTTTGGTAAGTTCCTTGAAACTTGTCATCATATGAATGCCCTTCTGTTAAAATGAAAACTCACATAGAATTTTGAGGAGTTTGAAAGAAATACTGTAAACTATTTAGAGAACTAATTAGTTTGGTTAATTACCAAACTTTGGATAACTCAATAAATGGTAGATATAGATTCAATATATATTATATATGTTGAGATGCAGTGTAATATTCTATCTAATAAAAGTAATATGCAAATTGACCATCACTCCAACATAAGATGGCTGTCCCCATGTGATCAAAGATAGCTGCCCCCATGTGGACACAAAATGGCCACCAGGGGAAGGCAGTTGGGAGGGACTAGGCCTGCAAGGGAGGACAGCTGGAGTCAATCAATCCTGCAGGACAGGGCAGTTAGGGGTGACCAGACCTGCAGAGAAGGGAAGTTGGGGGCAACTGGGCCTGTAGGTAAGGGCATTTGGGAGGGACCCAGGCCTGCAGGGGAGAGCAGTTGGTGGGGGGTGGGGGCAGGAACCAGGCCTGCAGGGGAGGGCATTTAGGGGCAAACAGGCTGGCAGGGGAGCAGTTAGGCATCAATCAGAATGGTAGGGGAGTGGTTAGGCAGTGATCAGGCTGGCAGGCAGAAGCAGTTAGGGGCCATCTGGAAGGCAGGCAGGCGAGCATTTGGGAGCCAGCAATCCTGGATTGTGAGAGGGATGTCCAACTGCTTGTTTAGGCCCGATTTTACCAGGGGTCCCAGATTGGAGAGGGTGCAGGCTGGGCTGAGGGACACACACCCTCATGCATGAATTTTGTGCACTGGGCCTCTAGTAGTTTATAATAACCATTCAAGCCTAGGTTTGAATCCTAGATCACCACTCACTAGTTTTATCTTGGACAATTTATTTATTCTCAGCCTTTCCTCATTGGTAAACTGAGGCATATATATAACTACCATTTGGTTTAATTGGTTGAAAGGATGAAATGAAACATTGTATGATATTTAGCAAAGTCCCTGACACATAGTAGACTTTTAATTGATAGTTATTATTAATAGAATGTTTTCTGACATATACTTAAAGAATACTTTTAAGAGGACTATTTCAGAAAAAAAAGCTCTTTTTTATATCTTTTCAAATTTTTCAATTACAGTTAATATACATTATTATATTATGTTGAGGTGTATACCTCAGTGACTAGACATTACATAGCTAAGCAATCAACATGATAAATCTTGCAACCTACATAATTATTAGACTATTATTGATTATATTCCCTATGCTGTAGTTTACCTCCCCATGACTATTCTGTAACACCCAATTTGTACTTCTTAATCTCTTCACCTTTTTCACCCAACCTGCCAACCCCCCTCCCATCAGGCACGTGTCAAAATCTTCTTTGTATCTATGAATCCCTTTCTGTTCTACTTGTTCATTTATTTTATTTTAGATTCAATTGTTGATAGATATGTACTTATTGCCATTTTGTTCATATTTTTTATCTCTTTTTCTTTTTAAGTAAGATTCTTTAACATTTTATGTAATACTGAGTTGCTGGTGATGAAGTCCTTTAATTTTTTCTTGTCTGGGAAGCTCTTTATCTGCCCTTTGATTCTACTAGTAAATGATAGCTTTGTTGGGTAGAGTAATCTTTGTTGCAGGTCCTTGCTTTTCATCACTTTGAATATTTCTTGCCATTCCCTTCTGGCCTGCAAAATTTCTGTTGAGGAATCAGCTGAGAGTCTTATAGGAGTGCCCTTGTAGGTAGTGCTTTTCTCTTGCTGCTTTAAGATGCTCTCTCTGTTTCTAATCTTTGGCATTTTAATTAGGATGTGTCTTGGTGGGGGACTCTTTGGGTTCATCTTGTTTGGGACCCTGCACTCTCTGGGCTTTTGTATCTATTTCCTTCACCAGGTTAGGGAAGTTTGTCATTATTTTTCAAATAGGTTTCCGATTTTTTATTCTCTGTCTTCTTCTGACACTCCCATGATGCAAATGTTGGAATGTTTGAAGTTGTTCCAGAGGCTCCTTACACTATCCTCATTTTATTTTTGGATTCTTTTTCTTTTTGCTATTCTGATTGGGTGTGTTGTTTTTTCTTTTCTTCCATGTATTCCAAATCACTGATTTGATTATTGGATTCATCCATTTTACTGTTGATTTCCTATAAATTATTCTTTAATTCAGTTAGTGTCCTTCATTTCTGACTGTTCCTTTTTCATTCAGTTGATATTCTCACTAATTTCACTGAGCATCCTTATAACCAGTTTTTGTTAACATGGCATCAAGTACAGTGGTCGGCAAACTGCGGCTCTGTTGACTAATGGGTTTGTCAATCACTGATCTAGTAGATTACTTGTCTCCATTTTGTTTAGTTCTTTTTCTGAAGTTTTTTTCTGTCCTTTCATTTGGGACATGTTTCTTTGTCTCCTCATTTTGGCAGCCTCCCTGTGTTTGCTTCTATGTGCTATGTAGAGCTTCTCTGTCTTTGAGGCTTGGTAGAGTGGCCCAATGTATTAGGTGTACTATAGGGTCCAGTGGCACAGATTTTCCATTCACCAACTGGGTGCTCAAGGTGTGTCCTACTTATGTGCTGTGTACACTCACCTGTTGTAGTTGAGCCTTGATTATTGGTGGCATGTCAATGGGAGAGATTTACCCACAGACCCATCAGTTGCAAGGACTGACTGGACCACCAACCTCGGACTACAGTTGGAGGATCAGATCTGCAAGGGCCCACTTATGGAGATGATTGGGTGGTGGTGCTTTGATGTGGTTTTTATAGTCAGAAATTATGGGGAATTCTCTTCCTGCATTGGACACTTAGGCTGGTGGAGGGGGGGAGCTGGTGTGGGGCTGGGACCTCTTGCCCCTCAGGAGGTATCTCCACAGTTGAGATAATCTGTCCTGATTTATGTAGGTATGGGGCCAGCCCATTCAGCATCTCCACTTCTCTTCCCAGTCTTGATGGGGCTTTTTAAAAAAAATAAATCTTTATTATTCAGATTATTACAATTATTCCTCCCCTCCCATAACTCCCCTCCACCCAGTTCCCACCCCACCCTCTGCCCTTACCACCACCCCCCAACTGTCCTTATCCATGGGTGTACAACTTTTGTCCAGTCTCTTCCCGCACTCCCACACCCCTCCCCCTTGAGAATTGTCAGTCCATTCCCTTTCTATGCCCCTGATTCTATTATATTCACCAATTTGTTCTGTTCATCAGATTTTTTATTCACTTGACTTTTAGATTCACTTGTTGATAGATATGTATTTGTTGTTCATAATTTTTATCTTTACCTTTTTCTTCTTCCTCTTCTTAAAGAATACCTTTCAGCATTTCATATAATACTGGTTTGGTGGTGATGAACTCCTTTAGCTTTTTCTTATCTGTGAAGCTCTTTATCTGACCTTCAATTCTGAATGATAGCTTTGCTGGTTAGAGTAATCTTGGTTGTAGATTCTTGCTATTCATCACTTTGAATATTTCTTGCCACTCCCTGCATAGTTTCTGTTGAGAAATCAGCTGACAATCGTATGGGTGCTCCCTTGTAGGTAACTAACTGTTTTTCTCTTGCTGCTTTTAATATTCTCTCTTTGTCTTTTGCTCTTGGCATTTTAATTATGATGTGTCTTTGTGTGATCCTCTTTGTATTCCTTTTGTTTGGGGTTCTCTTTTCTTCCTGGACTTGTAAGTCTATTTCTTTCACCAGGTGGGGGAAGTTTTCAGTCACTATTTCTTCAAATAGGTTTTCAGTATCTTATTCTTTCTCTTCTTCTGGCACCCCCATAATTTGGATGTTGGTATGCTTGAAGTTGTCCCAGAGGCTCCTTACACTAGCTTCATATTTTTTAATTCTTTTTTCTTTTCTGGTTGGCTGTTTTTTGCTTCTTGTAGTTCAAATCTTTGACTTGATTCTTGTGATCCTCTAGTCTGCTATTGGATCTCTGTATATTATTTTTTATTTTAGTCAGTGTATGCTTAATTTCTAGTTGATCCTTTTTCATATCCTCGAGGGTCTCGCTAAATTTATAGGCCTTTTCTAGAAAATTCTTGAAAAACCTTATAATTGTGGTTTTGAACTCTATATCCAGTCAGTTGCTCTCCTCCATTTCTTTCATTTGTGACCTGTTTCTTTGTCTCTGCATTTTGGCTGTTTCCCTTAGTTGATAGAGTGGCTTTGTGTGCCAGGTGTCCTATAGGGCCCAGTGGATCAGCCTCCCCAGTTACCTGAGGTGGACACTCTTGGTGAACCCTTTTGCAGGCTCTGTGCACAGTCTTGTTGTAGCTAATTAAGCCTTGATTGTTGTTGGTATCACTGGGAGGAATTGACCTCCAGGCCAATTGGCTGTGAGGATCAGCTGTGTCTATGCTAGGAGAACTGTGGTGGAAACACCTTTCTGAGACAAGACTTGCAAAAGCCTCTGTGCTCAGCTTGGATGGGGCAGAGTCTCAGGGCGGAGCAGACAGCAATGATTTCCCATCAGTCCTGCCCTAAGAGGCCCCTGAGTCTCAGTGTCCTGCTGTAATCGCTGCAAGCACCTCTGAGAGAAAGCCATCCTTGAGTTTTGCCTGCTTCCAGACAGTCCATTTTTGCCCCAAATGAGTCTGTGTCCCCAGAGTCACTCCCAGAACTGGAGTTCAGAGCAGTCAGGAGCTTTTGTCTCTCTTCCAGTTGAGAAAGCCAATCGTGTACTCAGTTGCCAGCCCTCTCGGTGCATATGCTTCTGTACCTCTGCCTTCTGAAGCTCCTCTAGTCTCAGTGAGCTTTTTTCTCTGTCCTTCTAGTTGTAGAATTTCCACTCAGCCTTCCTGTGGTTCCAGATGATGTCCATTTTGTCTTTTATTTTTATTTTTATTTGTTTATATTTTTAATATATTTTATTGATTTTTTTACAGAGCGGAAGGGAGAGGGATAGAAAGTCAGAAACATCAATGAGAGAGAGACATCGATCAGCTGCCTCTTGCCCGCCCCCTACAGGGGATGTGCCTATAGCCAAGGTACATGCCTTTGCCGGAATCGAACCCGGGACCCTTTAGTCCGCAGGCCGACTGCTCTATCCGCTGAGCCAAACCGGTCTTGGCCCGTTTTGTCTTTTAGTTGTAGTTTTGAAACTGTTGTGCGAGGCAGCATTTTAGGTGTTTACCTATGCTGCCATCTTGGTTTCCCTTGGTGTGGCTTCTTATATTCATAGTTATAGGATATCCATTCAGCTAGTTTCAGACTGTTCTGAATGATGTTTGTTCTGTAGTTTAGTTGTAATTTTTTTAAAAATATATTTTATTGATTTTTTTACAGAGAGGAAGGGAGAGGGACAGAAAATCAGAAACATCAATCAGCCGCCTCCTGCACACCTTCCAGTGAGGATGTCCCCGCAGCCCATAGTACATGCCCTTGACTGGAATCACACCTGGGACCCTTCTGTCTGCAGGCTAATGCTCTATCCTCTGAGCCAAACTAATTAGGGCTAGTTGTAAGTTGGATGTTGTTGTGAGAGGAGGCAAGCGCTGCATTTACCTACATTGCCATCTTGACTGAAAGTCTCTAAAGAAAGCTCTTAATATGTTTTTCTTAGCACTCGTGTCATGGCACAAAATGGGAGCTTAGTAGAACTTGGGAAATACTAATACCAAATTTTCTTGAAATATGAGATCATATTTCAAGAAATTTAAGTTTCTTGACTTTTGAAAGCACCAGTCTATTTTAGCAAAAGCAATCTCACCTTCCTCTGTAAGAAACAAAATTTAAAGTCATGGTTCTTTTCTGGTATAGACCTAATTTACTTAGCAGAAATTTAAAATCTTGAACTGGCTATATATTATGCTTCTTAAAATTGTTTCAAGATTGATATTGGTCAAATCACAATTTTTATCTAATGATAAGTAGGGATCTGTGTTCTGTCCCTTCTATGGAAACTTGTGGGCACATCTGACAGATGATGGTGGTGGTTTGTGTTTGTGTGCCGTATTAGTTTTCAATTACTTTTAAAATTTTAGTCTTTTTTTTTAATCTTTCTACTTATGTTTTATTAGAGTTGAGATTACTCATCATAAGCACTAGGGCATAAACAAATTAAGTAGAAAACCCTGAGTTAATGGTCAAAAAGAAACCCATACTTTCTTGGGCCCTGTCTTCTCTACCTCTATAATAACGAAGGAATTAACAGTGCCCCAACAGAATTACCTGGAGTACTGTCGCTAACCCCCACTCCTCCTGTTTGAAGACTAACTCAGAATGCAGCTTCGACATATACTGTATTACCTATGTTCAGTGACTGGAATTGGTATGGGTTAACACAGTGTTTTTCAAAGCGTGGGGTCCCTGGACCAGAAGTATCATCATTACCAAAGAACTTGCCTAGAAATGCAAATTCTCATGCTCCACCCCAGACCTACAAATACAAATTTGAGGTTAGGCTCAGCAATCTGTTCTCATAAGCCCTCCAAGTGATGGATATTTACTAAACTTAACCATTAACAGAAAATCCATTTTTTAGTCATTTATCATACTTCAAAAAATTAATATTTTTAAGTGTGTGATTATGTCACCAAGTGCTACATGTTTAGATACATGTGTTTCACATTTTTAAAAATTTGCTTTATAGAAATGTTAACTCTGGCTTGTTTAATATATATAATTCCTCCAACATATTTAAAGTCTTCAGTTTAGAATAAAAAATTTGCACAATACATTTAGGAGTCTCTTTTATAAATTGAGCTACATGAATATTTTCTGCAATCAAGAAGAATTTTTCTCTAAGGATTCCCCCCTCCTCCCATTTTTAGTTTGAGACCCATACTTCGCAGTATAATTGTTTCATAAAAATTTAAGTTCATGTAGTTTGTGTTGGAAGATATCTGATAAAGAATAGTCTCTGGTTGAAAATGGACTCTTGCCATCCTATTGCAGCTATAAGTAATATCGGTAAGAATATGAATAGTCATTTTAAACATTTTAAATGCAGAAACTGAATAAGCAGCAAGTAATTAGAAGTCATGGCATCCAGTAGGCCAACATATTTTTTAAATATTAAAACAAGATGTACTTGTTTCTCCTAATCTTTCATCTCTGTAGATCCTCTGAAATGGGTCAATGACAAAATGGAGTTCCTTAGAACAACATTTTCCAAACTGGCTCTACTTCAAAATGTCCTAAGGCACTTTTTAAAATCCCTGGACTCTACCTTGGACATTCTGAATCAAATCTCTAAGAGCTGGAGCCAATGCTTTAAAATTCAAACTCTTCTTAGGTTTCCAGCACACTTAGATCAGCCAGAATTAGAAACCATTGCTTTGTTGGAAATGACGGAGGGGTGTACTTTTAGTGGCAGGAAAAAAAACTTCATAAATAGGACAGTCCTAGTGAAGATTTACCTAGCTCTCTTTGATTCCTTTTCTTCTGGATGGTGGAATTTTTTTCATCAGCTTGACATTGATGTCAGAGTAGCTAAGCTGAGAACGTTGATCCAGGGATGTCTCAGGAAAAATGGCTTAGAGCAGATTTGAGAGCATCCAGGGGAAAGGCAATGTGGAATGAATATTTTTCCTTCTGTAGGCCTTGAATATACTTGGTGCTAAGAAACATCAAGTGTCCTAGAAATTTACAAGCAACCCTGCTCATCTCGCAAAAGATAGAGATGAGTTAGAGATTTAGAAATAAAGGGCTAATTGGTGCCTACAGTGCTGCTTTTTCATAATACCCTTGGAAACTTTGAATGTCATAGATTTCAGGATCATGACAATTATCTGGAGACCAACAGGTATGAGAAAGAAATACCAAAGGTGTTTGATAGTAGAAATGAGCATTGTCAAATGGCCTAGGCTAGGCTAAATGCTGACACATTTGATTAATCAAATAAATTAAACACTTTCAGTCTCTCAGTTTGGCAGAGAAAGATGGTCTTTTTTTTATTATTATTTCAGAGAAGAAGGGAGAGAGATAGACAGAAACATCAATGATGAGAGAGAATCACCAACTGGCTGCCTCTTGCACATCTGCTACGGGGGGGGGGGGGGAGGGGGGTATTGAGCCCACAACACAGGCATGTGCACTTGGCTGGGCTCGAACCTGGGACCCCTTAGTCCACAGGCCAAAGCTCTACGCACTGAGCAAAACCAGCTAGGACAAAGATGGTTCTTCTGACTCGGTCTGTCAACAACTTCCCATGCTAAAAACTGGCTGTTTGCTTTAAATTTTACCGAGAGTTTAAATCATGATCTTGACATCCATTAGCTGTGTGACTAAATGTAAATTACTTAGTGTCTCTGAGCTTCACTCTTCTCACTTTAAAATGATGATGCTACTTCTCTTAAAGGGTTAGGCAATGAAAGGTTTATAAATCATTTGGCATGGTTTCTGGCACATGGATCATTCAATCAGGAAGTATTTGAATGACCTGCTCATGCTGCCAGGTATTTGGGATACAGCAGTAAGCAAAACAGAGATGGGTCCTGTGTCTATCTCCTATACTGAAAAAGTCAGCTCAAACAGGGCAGGGAATTTATCCATTGTTACATCTTTAGCTCTTAAAACATATATGGCACATGCATGCACATACTACACATCCACGTATGAGCATAATGAACAAATGAAGCTTGATTTTCATTGGGAAGCCAGTGGTGGTGATGATTTGTAAAGCTTGCTAAGAGAGAGATTGATATTATTAAGAGCTTGGGTTCTGTAAACTGCTTGGATTCAAATGCTGGCTTACCCATTTATCAACTGTGAAGCTTTGGATCAGTTACTTAACCTCTCTGGGCCACAACATTAAAGTGGGACAACAATAAAAGTCCCTTTTAGAGTTATTAGGAGGTTTACAAGAACCATTACTGCAAAAGAGAATGTTTAGGGAGCTCTGATTCAAAGGGCGGAGCAGCAGCCAGCCACAGGCTTGTCTAGGCCCTGCCTTCACTGGGTTCCTCTGACCCCATTTGTAAATGAAAGTCAGGTGGACAGAGGGCTGCTGCATCCTGGAAGTCAACAATAATGTGCGTAGTACGCGCTACTTCTTTAATTACACAGCCTTGCCAACATGTTGATGGCTCGGTTTCACAGGTGTACTGAAATACTAAATTGCCTATGACCACAACAGGATGTCATTGTCATTCCTTTCAAATTACAGAGCAGTGATGTGGTAATGTGCGAACACCTGGTTTTGTATCTCCTTTAACCTGAAATAAAAGGGAGAATAGCTGAGTCTAGTTTTGTCCTTGTTAGAGCTGACCCATGGCTCTCTGGCCCTTTGTAAACATTGTATTTGGATATGTACCCCTACATATATGTTTTTATATTTTTTAGAAGTGCTCCTTGAGGGGAACCATTGCTTTTGTCATATTATATATAACAATGCAGGTGCTAGGTAAATGTTAAGTATGAATAATAACAATAATAGTAATGCATAGGGGAGGCATTTGGTGAGTTACCACTTACTGAGTGTTTAGTGTTTACACTTGATTTTGCAAATGTATTCGATTATTTCTTATATGAACTTTACTATTGGGAAATTCAATCATTGAAGTCATGGTAGAAAAGAAGAGCACAGAATTTCGTTTTCACTTTTATTTTTTTTATTTTTATTTTTTTTAAATATATTTTATTGATTTTTTACAGAGCAGAAGGGAGAGGGATAGAAAGTCAGAAACATCAATGAGAGAGAGACATCGATCAGCTGCCTCTTGCACGCCCCCTACTGGGGATGTGCCCGCAGCCAAGGTACATGCCCTTGACCGGAATCGAACCCGGGACCCTTCAGTCCACAGTCCGACGCTCTATCCACTGAGCCAAACTGGTCTTGGCCGTTTTCACTTTTAAGTTGAAACAATTTCAAGCTTGGAAAAGAGTTTCAAGAAGAATAAATATTTTTGTATAATCTTTCCCCAGGAGACGTTATCCACGGTTGACCAGTTGTCTAAGTAACGTACTGTGTATATGAAACGCAATCCTAGATCCACTGTGGAACCTGGTTGTCTCATTTGTTCTGGACCAGTTCTTCCTTCTTTGCTTGGCTTTCTCAGCCATGCCATTTTGGGAGATTATAGGTCAGTTATTTTGAAAACTGTGCCTCAATTTGGGTTTATATAATGTCATTTCATAATTATATACAGGTCATACAATTTTTTGAACAAAATTTTACAGAAATGATGCTTTTTTTCCCCATTGCATCTAATCAGATGGCAGGCACACTGTGTCAATTTTTTTTCATTACTTGTGGTGTTAACTTTAATCACTTAAATAAGATGGTGTCTGTCTCTGAGGTTTCTCTACTGTAAATGTCTGATTTTTTTAAACTTTTGAAGTTAATAATTATTTTGTGGGTAGAAATTTTGAGACCATAAAATCCTCTTCCTCAGCTCTCATTCACCAAGTAGTTTTAGCACCCATTGCTATTTCTTGCTTGATTAATTATTATTATATTAGAGGCCTAAGTGCATGGATTTGTGCACTGGTGGGGTCCCTTGGCCTGGCCTGCAGGGATCAGTAGACCTCCATGCCCCCGCAGCCCAGGCTTACCCACCAACTCATCGGGCTCCAGCCTGCTGTCTGTATCGATCCCATACAGCACAAAGTAGTGCACCAAGTGGCAGGCGGCTGGGCAGGAGCCCGAGCCTGGGCTGGGCACCTTGCAGCTCCCGCTCATCCCAGCCCCGCTGCACCTGCCACTGCCTCTGCTCTGGCGCCCAGGGGGAGTATCCACGGGAGTGTTTGGTGCCCGCCTTGTCAGCTGAATGGTGCTCCAGCCAGAGGGAAGCTTCTGCATTGAGCGTCTGCCCCCTGGTGGTCAGTGTGCATCATAGCTACTATCTGGTAGTTTGGTTGTCTGATCATCTGGTTGCTTAGACTTTTATATATATATATATATATACACACACACACACACACACACACACACATATACACACACACACACACACACACACATACATACACACACTGGTTGAAAAATGTTGATTTTCTAATCCCTTCATTCCTGCTACATTATCAGGTATTAATCTGTAAGGAAGAGCTTTTTGTTCTTCCCATTTATTTATCTATAAAATTGAGGATTTATGAATTCCTATTTTATTCAATGAGTTATAATTTAGTGAAATCATGTCCTGTATAAGGACATTTCTGTCAACGATGAACTGCATATGTGACAGTGGCCCCATAAGATTGTAATAAAGATGAGAAATTCCTAATGCCTAGTGCAGTGGTCATCAAACTGTGGCTTGCGAGCCTCATGCGGCTCTTTGGCCCCTTGAGTGTGGCTCTTCCACAAAATACCACGGCCTGGGCGAGTCTATTTTGAAGAAGTGGCGTTAGAAGTTTAAGTTTAAAAAATTTGGCTCTCAAAAGAAATCTCAATCATTGTACTATTGATATTTAGCTCTGTTGACTGATGTGTTTGCCGACCACTGGCCTAGTGAAATGCATTGTTCGTGTATTTGGTGATGCTGGTGTAAACCTATTATGCTACCAGTCCTGTGAAAGTGTAGCACATACCATCGAGGTTGTTAACTCACTCTATTCTGTTTGCACAAGGGCAAAGTCACCAGTGAGGCATTTTCCAGAAAATATGCCTGTCATTAAACAGTGCATGGCTTACTCTTATTATTTATTTTGATGCTCAAGTTGTTCCAGATTTTTCTAGGAAGAGCCCCTTCATTGTATAAAGTGTCTTTAAAACATGCCTATTGGTTAAGCCCCTCAACAATGTGGAAATGTGGGTTGATTTTATTGCTCTCCAAATGAAAGTTATTGCTCCATGGCTTCCAAGAAAGGAAGTTAAGGTACTTGGAGAAATTGGTTCAGTTTTCCATGCTGCAAATAGAATGAATCAATCCAGATGAATGAACCTTGACCCGTTTTCTCCCTCAAGTCATCTGAGAGATAAACAGATGAAACTGTGTGTCAAATTCTACCTCAGAAAGCCATGTGCCTTGTCAGTGCAGGCCTTCAAAAATTTGAGGTGCTCAATTTTTAATTGAAATCCATTCACATTAAAAAATCTTCTTTGAGCTTACCGAACAAGGGCAATTGTAATGTAATAAAAAATCCACTGAAACTCTTTTCTCTCCGCGTTACAGAAATTGACAGCTCTTTAATGTTATATTAACCCTAGTACGCCACCATTATATATTTTAAAACATAAAGTTATTTCTTAAATGAAGGGCTAGTATTACTTAGAACTGCATTCATCTCTCTGTATTTGATATGGGGCATGGATACTGATCACAGCCTGACAAGGATCTGGGGCCTGTTGAAAGCTGATTGAAACTCAGGGTGGAGTCTGCAGGAGAGGCCCCTTGTAATTACACCTTGGCCACAGTACAGGGACACTGTCCTTACAGCTTACTAGTTCACGGAGTTCACAGGAATCCATGTAAAGAAAATGCCTGGGCAGGCACATAAAGGCAATTTGTATTTTGGGGATACCTAGGTTCCCATTTTTATTCATTTCTATGTATCTAGAAATTGCTAGTTATCATCTTGGAATCCTGTCTTGGTGCGGGCACAATGGACTCTCCTTACTTACTTTGGATTTGGATGATTTGAAAACCAGAAAGTCACTAAGTCCAGCACAATCACCTTGTTTATTCTTTTAGAACTTTCTCCCTATTTCCTTTGGTTTCGCTGATGAGTCTGTTTTTTTAAAAAAAAAAGTCATGTAAGTAGAAAAGAATTTTTGAAAATCTTCTTTCAAAGCTGTTAAAGGAAGATACTTTTCTGAGATTCCCCTCCTGGATCAATTTAGTTGGTAGAATGCTATGATACAATACTTTCACAATTATTTCATCAAGCCTAGTATTCAGCAAATTATAATACTAACCTTATCATACAGAGCCTCAGGAAATAGGTAATAAGCATTATTATTTTGTGCTTAGTGATAGAAACATAAGGCTGACGGTAATGAGTGATTTTAAAATAATGATTAGGTTCTAGCTAAACTAGTCTTTTGACAAGCGTTTACTGAAAATCCGCATTTGAGAAAACAGCAGTGGTGATGATAGCGATAATAAAACATAGCAGGATAGACTTGCCTCTTTCATGCCTACGACTCTTGCAATGTGTGTAATTAACAGCCATCGAAACCACTGAAGGCCAATCCTGTCACATGGTTCAGAGACCTTTGTCCTCAGATTTATTAGCTAATGACATTCTCTAATGACTTGGTAAATCATTGAATCCTATTGATTCTTAAATATGTGAGAATATAAAGTTTGACGGAGAACTTGGCCCCTTTCCTTTTAAGTTCTTCACAGTAACCTCTCAACATGTTCTCAGCTTTCATGGGATGCCTACAATGTTTGTCTCTCACTAAACGAAATGAAGTGTCAACAAGAGACTTTCATTTTGAAATCCAGCAATTTCATCAGCCCACTGACATTATGTTCATCATTACAAAACTCCCCTGGTATAAATATTACATAACAAAATCATGATTTATTGGTAAGTCAATTCCTTTGAACTTTTGTAACACAAAGATCAGGAAACAGCACATTCTGCATTTTTTTTCTGCCAACAATACCTAATGTGTTTTACATTATAATATCTAAAATTATAATAAATGTCACAGGTCTTTGCAAATATACCAAGTGGAGGGAGGCAAAGATGGGAGAGAATGGGGGAATATATGTAATATTGTCAACAACAAATTTAGAAACTACACACAAAAAAACAAGAAATATATATAATTTTAAGGAATAAGAGTTGTATGAGGTGTACCAGCTCACAGTGGCAGTGAATATTACTGTTAAACGGAAATAGAAAAGTCTGGCTGAGGATTTGTTTAAAATAAGTTTGTAAAATATGTTTTCAAGGAAAAAAAACATATAAAGATAGACTGAAAGTATTGTTTTAATGTGGTTTCAATTTAATTAAAAACAACAATAAACCACTTGTTAGTACCTTTTCCTGAGATATTATACTCACAGCCATGTTTAAAGATGTTCCTAGCACAGAGATTCTTAAACTTTTCCGGTTTATGGCATTCATAGTGTCTCAATATTTTTTTATGGCAAAAGAAATACCTAATATTGCACTTATTAAGTAATTCGGCCAAGATTCAATAGTAGTGGTATAGTAGTAGTTTGTGGAGTACCTGATAGATACTTCTGTGCTTCCCTCAAAATTTAAAAATATTCATAACACTTGTGTGATTTTTCAGCAGCCAGCACAGTTTGTGAAATGTGATCCTAGCATCATTAATGCCAAATCACTGGTAATGACCTATATGCTCATTAACTGAATGATGTTTAAATGATAGTGTATCTATATGATGTAAAACTATGTAGGAGTTAAAAAGAATGAAATCGATGAGTACATGCTAATTTAGAAAGGTGAAACTTGAAAATTTGCAAAGTAGTAGCTATAATATAATACCATTTAAAACACATACCCATATATGGAAAATAAAACTATGTGTGTATGTATGTATATCACAATTGTATATATGTATATGCACATGTGTATGTATATATACTATACACATGTAAACACACACATGTGGATGCATAGGAAAAGGCCTGGAAAATTTATCCCTGGCTGATAAAAAATACTCCTAAATGGGATATAAGATTGAAGGTAATTGTCAAAGTGCCTTTTAGCTTTATCTGTAATGTTTGCAAGTTTAGTTACATACGTAATTTATAATTTAATTAATTAATTTAGATTAATAATATAATTACTATACAATTTAGTCATGGTCCAACATTTTTTTAAACAACTAACAATGTAAGATAATAATATTACTTGAAGACCTGGATCTACCTAAAATATAAACAGAAATCAATAGAAATAAACATTGAAAAAAACTCATCCTAAAATTAAAGATATACAAGCATAAAAGCATTCATTTTTCTTTTACACAAGTTATGTTCTTTAAGAGTATTAGTAATGGCCCTAGCCAGTTTGGCTCAGTGGGTAGACTGTAGGCCTGCGACTGAAGAGTCCCATGTTTGATTCCAGTCAAGGGCATGTATGCTCAATCCCAGGCCTTGTTCGGGGCTTGTGTGGGAGGCAACCAATTGATGTGTCTCTTTCACATCAGTGTTTCTTTCTCTCTGACTCTCCCACTCCCTTCCACTCTCCCTAAAAATCAATGGAAAAATATCCTCGAGTGAGGATTAACCAATCCTCCTATATTATAAAAGAGTAATATGCAAATTGACCATCACTCCAACATGCAAGATGGCTGCCCCTATGTGGTCAAAGATGGCTGGCCCCATGTGGACACAGATTGCTGTCACAAGATGGCCAGCAGGGGAGGACAGTTGGGAGGGACCAGGCCTACAAGGCAGGGCAGTTGGGAGTGATCAAGCCTTCAGGAGAGGGCAGTTATGGGTGACCAGGCTGGCAGAGGAGGGAAGTTGGGGTCAACCAGGCCTTCAGAGAAGGGCAGTTGGATGGGGGTATCCAGGCCTGCAGGGGAGGGCAGCTAGTGGTGACCAGGCTGGAAGGGGAGCAGTTAGGGGCAATCAGGCTGGCAGGGAGAGTAGTTAGGGGGTGATCAGACTGGCAGGCAGAAGTGGTTAGGGGTAATCAGGAAGGCAGACAGGCAAGCAGTTGGGAGCCAGCAGTCCTGGATTGTGAGAGAGATTTCTTGAGGGGTCCCAGATTGGAGATGGTGCAGGCTGGGCTGAGGGACAGACACACACGCCCCAGTGCACAAATTTCATGCACCGGGCCTCTAGTAAATAATAAACAAGTGAGTAAACAAACAAACAAATAAAGTAATAATGTAAAACAAATAAAAATGGTGACAGTCTCAACTTCCTCTCTAATCCTAGTTTTTGAATGCAGATACATCTGCATCTAAATGTAGATACTTCTTGTTCTGTTTTCTAACAGTTCACATATGCCAACTTGCTTTTGTCACAGTGTTTTAGGAAATCTTTCTAGGTTGATCAACTGGTCCAGGTTTGTAGGGACTGACTATTCTTATTTTAACACTGAAAATCCTGAGTGCTGCCCCAATCCACAATACCAGACAAAAGCAAGAGGCTGGTTACTGCAGATCTCTGTCAGCATATGTATGGGCATCTCCAAAAATGGATACACATACTTCAAAATAATCATACTTTGAATAATCATACAGATTTTATTTTCAAAATTGAAATATCAGTTGTTAAAGTGTGTATACATTTTTTCAAGACACCCTGTAAATCTATTTATCTATCTTAGTTTTTTTTTTTAATATATTTTATTGATTTTTTACAGAGTGGAAGGGAGAGGGATAGAAAGTTAGAAACATCGATGAGAGAAACATCGATCAGCTGCCTCTTGCACGCCCCCTACTGGGGATGTGCCCGCAGCCAAGGTACATGCACTTGACCGGAATCGAACCCGGGACCCTTCAGTCCGCAGTCCGACGCTCTATCCACTGAGCCAAACCGGTCTCGGCTATCTATCTTAGTTTTAATAACTGCATAATAGTCCATAAAAAAAGAATACTCTATTAGTCACTGAAATAGTCTTTCAATTATTTTTACTATTATAAAAAGTTAGATTTTAATTTCTTTTATAAATTGTATTTGCTCTACATTAAGTATATGAATCATTCTTGCTGTAAGAGAGTAAATAATGATCTAATCAAGCCTCTTAATGGTTTTTAAAATACCTAGCTTTCTGATTCAGTGAATAATTTTATGAAATTTGATCAAGAATGTAAAGTATGCAGGGCCATCCCTAGATTACCTTCCAGTCACATCTTGAGGTGTTATGTGTTGTGGGTGGCACATGTATTTTGTGCTGGTTCCTGAAGAGTGTCCCCACCCCTACATGTTTTCTTCAGTGAAGCGTAGAGTGGAAAATCCAGGCTTCCCTAACATTAATTGTTTTCTCCCTTTCTCTCTCCCTTTCTCCAAAATTGTTGTGTTCAGCTCAGCATATTCCATTTCCTCCCACCCCCCCCGCCTTTATTATTGTTATTATTTTAATTAGGACAATTTGCAAAAGGAATTACATTGTGAATGGGGTAAGTTTAAGTTTAAAGGTATGTCCTGTATGACTTTCCTGATGTTAGAAAAAAATCAATTAAAATCTTAAAACTTTCCTAAGGAGCTCTCATTTATGGAGCCTCTCTTTCTAATGAGGTTCTTCTGACCTCAGGTTCACACAGTTCTCTCAAAGTGCCCCCTCCTCCTAGCCTTTGTGTGGAGGATCTCTACTGTGTTACCCAGGAACTCCGAACACTGCCCACTCTGCAGTTGCATTCACTACAGCATCTTGCCTCTCTCATCCATCTCCACCCTGGCTTACATGTTCCTCACACCAGGCCGTGTCTGGCACATGGTGAGAAAGGGTTCTCTTGGTCAATTCTGACCCTCACAATTTCTCAACACTGCAATTTGCACACACACTGTTTCTGCTCTAGGGCTTTTGCTATAGCTTATTTCTGGCATGTTGTCAGTATCACATTCTCCTGGAGGCCTTTCTCAACCTCCCAGTTTCAGAAGTCTCCCAGGCACAGGTATTCAGATACAGCACAGGACTTTCAAATAAGTAATAGATTTTTTTTTTGAAAGAATAAAAGTATGTTCCAGATATTGTATGGGACATAGTCACATGAAAAAAGTATTTATTGTTTAATTCAAATTGAACTCATCTTCCTGTATTTTTATTTGCTAAGTCTGGCAACCCTACCTCTATTTATTTTCTAGTACAACACTCTGTTGTAATTTCCTTTTTTGCAATCTCTACTCTTGTTAATTTAGTTGCGTGTGTTTAATGCCTGTCTTCCTCCACAGGCATATAGGGTTCATGAGAACAGCAATCTATCTGTCTTATTTTCTACTGTAGTCGCAGATCTAGGACACTTACCCAGTACACTTAGGTGTGCAATACACTCTCTTCAGGGGATAAATACACACCTTCCAAAGACAAATGTCATTTTAAAGGGTACTAAATTTTTTAATTTCAATTACAGTGAACTGTCAATATTAGTGGTTAGATATTTATATAACTTATGAGGTGATTTCTATATTTCCAATATCATTAATTGTATTCCCTATGCTGTACTTTATAGCCACAGGACTATTTTGTAACTACCAATTTGTACTGCTTAATCTCTTCACCATTCTCACCCAGTCCCCCAAGTTCCCTCCCACCTGGCAACCATCAGTTTGTTCTCTGTATCTATGAGTTTGTTTTATTCATTTATTTGTTTTTTAGATCCCACAGTATAAGTGAAATCATCTGGTATTTGTCTTTCTCTGTGTGACTTATTTCACTTAGCATAGTATTTCTCCAGATCCATCCATGTTGTTGTGAATGTTAAGATTTCTTTTTTATGGCCAAGTAATATTCCATTGTATATGTGTACCATTTCTTTATCCAATCATCTATCGATGGACACTTAGGTTGCTTCCAAAAATATTCTCAACCTGCCTTGCATTTTGTAAGGAACCTCCCTTTCATGGATTCCTATTGTTACATCATTATATAGACAGTGTAGTTTATCTTTTATTGCTCCCAGTTTTGTACTTCAGAACTTCTAGAATAATAAAAGAGTCATTTAATCAAGTCAGAGTAAGAAAAGCTTTAAAAAGATCAATTTAAAAACACTTACCCATACCCTATTACATTATTATATTTACTAATCTAGACAAAGGGAAATCCCATATTTTATCGATTATATATATATATATATATGTATATATATCAACTATTTTTTAAAACTTGAATGAAAAGACTTATAAATATATGTAATCCTAACCCATAGTATATTGTCAGCAGATTAGGTTGTTTTGGGGTTAACTTCAAATGTTTTTTTTTTGTTTTGTTTTGTTTTGGGCCAAAAACTCACACTAAAGCTTCTTTTAACTATCTATTCATATTTTGGAATTTTTGGGGTAAGTGTACCGTTATGTTTAGTTCATGGATTTTCAAACAAAAATCAATTTGGCCCTCGCAGGGTGGCTCATTGGTTGGATTGTCATCCCTTGTACCAGAAGGTTGCGGGTTTGATCCTGGGGGCACATACCTAGTTTGACTGTGGGGGCATATACCTAGGTTGCAGTTTTGATCCTGGGTTTGTGAAGAAACAAACAAATTTAAAAAAAAAACAACAACCTCACACAGACACACACACACACACACACACACAACAAAACAAAAAACCTGTGGAGGTTTCTCTCTCATATCTATGTTTCTCTCTCTCAAATCAATAAACACATTGATAAAAAAAATTAATTTGTTCTTAATCAGTTTTCTGGTACTTTAAGAAAAGGTAAATCAATAGTATTTCTTGTTCATCGTAGTACATTTTTTTCTAAATATATGTTTATTTGGACATAAGCTTCACAGAACATTAATCATCTTTAAAATTTTTATTTATTGACTTTAGAGGGATAGAGAGGGAGTTGATTTGTTGTGCCACTTATTTATGCATTCACTGATTATTTCCTGTAAATCCCTCACCTGGGAAAGAACCTGAAACCTAGCATATTGGGAGGAGCTCTAACCAACCAAGCTACCAGGCCAGGGCAGAACATTAATCTTATTAATAGAATACAAAGTTCTATATGGTATTTCTCCTGAAAAGTTTCCACATCTTTCTTTAGATGAAGCTAAGTGATATTAGACAAAATGATCTGAGTCATTAGATCTGAGCAATTATAAGGGAAATCTAATCACTACAGACTGATTTTGCATAATTTAGACCTTCTTTTTTAAAATTTCAGATACATGATCAGAGAATTGAAATTACCTAACGCTTTCTAAAAATGTGCCCTGTTTATTCATATGAAGCCGAAATTGGTGGTGGTAATGGTGAGTATGTGTGCAGAACCTTAAAAAGTACATGAGCAAAACCTTGATAGATTTTAACTCACCAGTTAATTTGTATGCAATGAATGTGTAACTACTCCATTTCCTTGAAAGTAAGACATCCCCTGAAAATAAGACCTTCTTTCAGTTTTGCCTCTCACTATAATATAAGACATCCTCCTGAAATAAAACCTCCCCAATAATATTTTTATTCTTGAAACTGAAAAAGCCTGGGCCACACAACCAGTTATAAGGAAGTAGGTCCATTTAATGCTGTCGCTTGTTGTGTGAGGGAGCCAAAGAGGTCTTTTAACTCACCGCGCTAAAGACATGAAGAAATTTCTTCAGGAAAGAAAAATAGATCAAATAATGATTCCTATAGGAATGATGGCCTATCTCCAGACCCTTGATATTGCAATAAACAATCCATTCAAGGACAATTTGCACGTGAAAATTAATGACTACATTGAAAATAGCATGGAGAGAAATCAGCGTGGAAGCTTTGTGAAACCTAAACTGCAAGACTTGGGTGAAGAATTCATGGGGGAAAATCACTGACAGTTGCATTGCAAATGCACCACGAGCAGGCTACCTTGACAAGAAGTACTCATTTAAGGACAGTGCTATTGCTAAACATGAGAGATTTGGTCCACTGATTCTGAAAGAAATGGAGTCACAAGAAATTCACCAGGAAATTCAGGGTTTGGATTGTTATGATGATTTCCAGAAGATGATGACATGAGTGTCATTGAATAAATCTTACTTTGTGTTCATACCGATAAATATCAGTATCAGTAAATGTACCATAGACTGTTGTACATGGAAATATGGTAGTAACAAGAAATTATTATTTTTTAAATATATTTCATTGATTTTTTACAGAGCGGAAGGGAGAGAGATAGAAGGTCAGAAACATCGATGAGAGAGAGACATCTATCAGCTGCCTCTTGCACGTCCCCTACTGGGGATGTGCCCGCAGCCACGGTACATGCCCTTGCCGGAATCGAACCCGGGACCCTTCAGTCCGCAGTCCAACGCTCTATCCTCTGAACCAAACCGGTCTTGGCAGTAACAAGAAATTCTTGATACCGTAGGGTTCACAGTTTGGTTATGCTGGTTTGTGATGACAACTACTACCATACCGTATTCACATAATAAATTTCCTTTTTTTTCTGTTCAACAATAAATGTATACCGTATTCTTCTTCATGGAAAAATAAGACATCCCCTGAAAATAAGACCTTGCACATCTTTGGGAGTAAAAAATATAAGACACTGTCTTATTTTGGGGGAAGCAGGGTATTAGTATTTTGCTTTCAAAACACAGGTCTCTTTTGGACGTTGATAATCGAAAGCATCTATTTCTAATGATATTCATTGTATGAAACATGCTTCCCACTCATCTTCATAGAAAAGAAGCAGCAAGTGGCCAGGCCCTTAGTGAATTTCCCTACCTGCCCCCTCCAGCAAACAGGATGTGGGGGGTGGGGAGAGGTATGAGACCTGGGGAGGTGGAGGCAGCTAGAAAGGTCTCAGCCAATATATTAATGGTCCAATGGGTGACAGCAAGGCCTAGGCGACCTATTGGGGGGGGGGGGGGGGAGATGACCTCATGGGGCTCAGCCAATGAGGAACTGGAGGAGGGACTAACTACAACCCCCCCCCCCCCCCCCCCCCGTGTTCCCTGCCCCAACTGTGTTCCTCCGCCATGGGCACCACTCTCCCGAGTGTTAATAAAAGTCTCACAGTCACCTTGCTTCTGTTTTCCAGTCCGTCAGAAATTCGGACAAGGGGAGCCATTTCTCACATTCATAAGCCCCCACCTCCCCCCATGTTCACTGGGGATGTTGGATGTGGGGGCCTCTTGCACCACAGCTGTGAATGGTGACTGAGCGCAGTGAAAGGGCCTCCCTTCCTCAGTCCCTGAAAGCAATGAGGTTTCCCTTGGAAGGAAGCAAGGGAGAAGCAGGAGGCTGGAGAGAGGCTGTCGGGAGCGGGGGTGGGGGCTCTGCCCGATTCCCCATGGGCCTGGCTCATCCTCTGCTGCTGAGTGTGGGGCACAGGGCTGAAGAGACCCTTGCGGCGGGGCTGGGGCAGAAGCCGGCGGGGAGGCGCGCTTGCAGGGCTCTGCAATCTAAGAACGAGCTTCCGTTCCCAGCACTTTCCGCTGAGTCAGTGGCTGCAGATCTCCAGGCCTTTGTGTTCGGCCGATTTCTCCTCCAGCGGCAGAAGCCACACCCCGGTGCTGCACAAACAGAACACTTTGTCCTTCCTGGAGGTCTGGGCTGCGGCCGCAGCCCTGGCGCTTCCCCCCGGCCTCGCGGCGGCCTGCCTATTGTGATGTAAAGGGAGGGTTAGGCCGGGGGATCCTCCCGGTCCTAGTGCGGAGTCTGACACCTGGGAACTCAGGGCTCACAGGCTGGGAGGCTTTGAAGGAAGATCCCCTCCTTCCCTTAAGGCAGGCTCAGAGATCCAGTCACATGCACACACACAGAGAAAGGTGCAGTGACAGGGAGGAAGAAGTGGGTTGAACTGTGTTTTGATTTAGAACTATCCATACTTTTATCAGTAAGAACACATTCATGTCTAGCAAACACCCATTTCTGTAGGGGAGGGTAGTAAATGGCCCACCGGTCTGCACAGGCAGCTCTAGGGAAATGAGTGAGCCCAGGAGGGCTGACCTTGGAGCCTGACCCGAAACTGGCAAACCACACCTGCTTCCCAATCACCCTTCATGAGATTTTAATCGTCTTCCCATTCTCCTCACACCCTGTTACAGGTTCAAGTGCATCTCCCGTGACATTCCATTCTGAACTCTCTTGTATAGGACAGACAGGTCAAAACTATCTTTCATTAAATGCTGCTGACGACAAAATTCAGCTACGTACATGTGAAGGTTTTGTTGGCTTTATTAAATGATTCATGAGTGAGGCAGCATTCCATGGAGCAACCTTCGGGGCACTCTGAATAGGGTACAAAATGAAAGGTTTTTCTGGAAAGAAGGGTGGGGGCAAGGGAGCTATTAACAAAAGAAAATGAAAGGTTATTTTTAGACCAGGATATCTTCCTTTGGAGGAAAGGAAGTGGCAAGGATTTTTACCAGGGCGGACTGCTTCTTCTTTCTATGGGGGACGTGGACGGACCAGGTGACAGCTTACGTCACTGGTCCTTGGCCAGAGAATTCCAGACTGGTTGACGGTAATTACATTTCTAGGGGAGGCTGAAACTGCAATTGAATCAGGTATTAAATCTAGGTTTGATATCATGGGCTTTCAGCACAAGTGACACCATTTTGGGTCTGAGGTCTGAGGTTCTTTTTTCAATGCTATATTCATTTTCTCATTTAATTTTCTGCCTGACCTGGTGGGGTAACTTCCATAATCCTCTCTTCACTAACAAGGAAAGAGAGGCTGAGAGGTGTTAAGTCTCTTGACATGGTCACTCAGTTAATAATGGGAAGGAGTGGAATTCTAATAAGGCCTGGTAGAATGCAGAGCTCAAGATCTCAGCCAGTAAGAAATTCAGCCCTTTAATTACACCAGCCTTTGCATTAGAAAGCGGGCTTGGGGAGTCCGCCTGGTCTAACTGGGGGCCAGAGGACTTCCCTTGAAGAAGAATGTTGTTTTTATTCTTACTGGATGCTTAGAGGAAGAGGGGATGATGTGGATAGATATTATTAGACAGTTAAGCACCTTCCCCCAGTGGCCCCTGGCAGAATCACCATTGTCTCTTCTACAGCTTTACAGACGTCATAAAACAAATGACCCATTAGTCTCCCACTTAGACTAATCCTGAGACCAATTTCAATCATTGTAAGAAATATTGTAAGGCAACTTACTCCTGCCTTTTTTTTTTCTTAACAACACCCAATTGAGTCTGGTCTGAGACACTGTAAAATAGTTTTGGTTTCTGTATGCTTATGTTTTTAAAATTTTTATTTTTATTTTAGATATGTGGCTTTAATCTAGCCTCATTTGCTGTTTCACCTTGTTTGTCTTTGCTAGTTTTTCCTTCCCTACTTAACTGCTAAATGCTGAAGGCCCTTGAATTTGGCTGTGGTCTCCTTCTCTATCTTTTTCTGACCTCATCTGACCCCACAAATTTCAAAACCGTCTCTGTGCCTAAGATTCTCTCTTCAGTCCTGACATCTTCCTTAGTGCCAGATGTCTAGTCCACACACCCTTCATCTTTATAATGACAATGTTTTTCACGTGCACCAAGGAAGACTTTTAATTTTCACTGTTTCACTAATTCATTAAAGCACCACCTACCCTATTGTTCAGGTTGTTTCATGGCCTCTTGTTTCTACACCTCTCCTCCACATCTCTTTCATTCTTTTCTTTCCCTAAAGACCAGCTTTTCTGCTGTATATTACTTCCCAGTGCTAGCATCTGGGAGAGGGACTAAAGTTTCTGAATCCCAACTCTATTCTGGCTTAGGAAAGAGACTCGTTTGGATGAACTCTTGTTACCTCTCTGCCCTGATTCACAATAGCCCGAATGGGACCAAGGTCTTGTTCTATATTCAGGCCTGGTAAGGGGAAGGGCGTTTTTCAGAAAGGGGGAATTGGTGGTGCATGGGTTAGACAGACATCCTAATAATATTTACTATACAACATTACCAAATTTCCAATGATTTTTATATTCATGACCCCCTTTACTTGAACATTCATGTAAAGAATCATAAAGGATACTATTTGGCCCTGGCCAGGTAGTAAAATTGGTTAGAACGTTCTCCCGACACGCCAACATTGCTGGTTCAATCCCCAGTCAGGGCACCTAAAGCATCAACCAAAGAATGCATAAATAAGTGGAAACAACAAACATTGGTCTCCCCCTCTCTCTTTTTAAACAAAAATAATCAATTATAAGAAATAAAGGATAATGTTTTTGTTGTTGTTATTATTAATGGTTGTTAATCCTCACCTGAGGCTATCTTTCCCATTAATTTTTAGAGAGAGTGGAAGGGACGAGCGGAGGGAGAGAAAAAGAGAGAGACAAGAAGAGAGAGAGAAAAAGAGGGAGAGAAAGGAGAGAGAGACATCAATGTGAAAGAGACACATTGATTGGCTGCCTCCCACATTTACCCCAACCAGGGCGAGGGATCAAACCTGCAACCTAGGCAAGTGTCTTTGACTTGGAATAGAACTTGTGAGCCTTCAGACATTCTAATCACTTAGAACACTGGCCCAAGATAGGATGATGTTTTTATCAATAACGATTGTAGACACAATACTTCTTTTTATGCTCTATCATTTCTTCTTTTTCCTTATTGATTAAGGAAGAACTTAGACTACGTTATTCCCCAACCCTCCTTGACATAATAAACTCTTTTTCTAACCTCAGTCTAGCAAATTTTATTTTTATTTCTTCTCTTGAATATGTATGCCTACCTTAGACTACCAACTTTTGCCTTTTGGGAGTATGTCTTTTGGGAGTAATCCTATCTAATAAAAGAAAAATATGCAAATTGACCGTACATCTGATCAAGCCACGCCCACAAGCCATACCCACCAGCCAATCAGGAGCAAATAAACCCCAACCAAGATGGTTGCGACCACTGAGAGCAGGAGGAAGGCTTGGGTTTCCCTGGCAATGAGGAAGCCAAGCTTTCCCCCCTGCTGTTGCTGGCCTAGGCCTCCACTCAATGCTACAAAGTTTCAATTATAGAAGATCTATCCCAACAGAAATAACAGCAGCCATGTAGCTGGAGAGAGCAGAGGCTAGGGTTGCCTGGGGGATGGAGGAAGTCAAGCTTCTGTAGCTCTGGTAGGCCTAGGCCTCCACTCCAGGCTACAATGTTTCAATTCTAAAAGTTAAATGTCCCAACAGAAATGGCTGCCTCCACCTGAGCGAGCAGAAGGCTTGGCTCAGCTTCAGGCTACAAAGTTTCAGTTGTAGAACATAAATTAATCCCAAATCTCAGGGCCTCCACTTGGGTCGCTGGGGAGTGTGATTGGCCTGCAAACCACCACAGGCCCCTCACCCAGACTGCCCCATGCCCCAAGGAAACCCCCACCCTGATCCGGGACACTCTTCAGGGCAAACCAGCTGGCACCCACCCATGCACCAGGCCTCTATCCTTTCTAATAAAAGAGTCATAATACACAGATTGACCATCACTCCAACACACAACAGGGCTGCTCCCATGTGGTCAAAGATCCTGCCCCCATGTGAACACAAAATGGCCACCACAAGATGGCCAGCAGGAGAGGGCCATTGGGAGGTTTCAGGCCTGCAAGGGATGGCCATTGTGGGCCATCAGGCCAGCAAAGGAGGGCAGTTGGGAAGGACCAGGCCTCCAAGGGAGGGCAGTTGGGGGTGATCAAGCCTGCAGGGGAGGGCAGTTAGGGGTGACCAGGCTGGCAGAGGAGGGAAGTTGGGGGCAAACAGGCTGGCAGAGAACAGTCAGACATCAATTAGAGTGGCAGGGTAGTGATTAGGGGATGATCAGGCTGGCAGACAGAAGCAGTTAGGGGCAATTAGGGAGGCAGCAGGTGAGCAGTTTGGAGCCAGCAGTCCTGGACCGTGAGAAGGATGTCCGTTGCCTGTTTAGGCCCGATCCCGGTAGGATCGGGCCTAAATGGGCAGTTGGACATTCCTCTAGGGGTTCCAGATTGGAGATGGTGCAGGGTGGGCTGAGGGACATCCCCTGCTTCCCATGCACAAATTTTGTATACCTGGCCTCTAGTCAAATATAATAGGAGTGGTTCTGTTTAAGTAGCCTGTAACTCAGTGGATTTGGCTAAGGTTAATTTAATTATGAATTTTATAATATGATCCTAAGTAATTGATAAAAAGTATACAACTGTAAGAATTCCCCAAAAGAGAATAAATCTAAAGAGAACAATAGAGCAAATACTCTGAATTTGGGCAATTCAGTGAAAGTCTATGTATGGTATTCACCTTTCCTTTGGCCAGGATTTTGATCCATGTCAAGTCAGTGTGCATCACAGAAGGAAAAGCTGGATTCTACGCTGTGATTCATCTTTCTGAAAGAAAGCGCATTCGTGCCAGCAAAGAAGGGGAAGGCCTCTCTTTTCATGAACTGGAATTATTCATCTTACTTCTTACCTCACCAATCTCTCAATAGTACTTTTTAATGGAAATCTACCAGTGGGTTTTTTTTCCCACTTGGGATGGGCCTTCCTGTCTAGCAATGCAGCTATTTTCATTTAATTATTACATAATTATTATGGAAATTCCCCTTTAAAGGCATTACGTTAGAAAATTATGCAATATTTCTGCCTAAAGTTCTTCTGTTTTATTATTTTTTTTATTTACTTATTTTTTTACAGAGAGGAATGGAGAGGGACAGAGAGTCAGAAACATCCGTGAGAGAGAAACATTGATCAGCTGCCTCCTGCACACCTCCCACTGGGAATGTGCCTGCAACCAAGGTACATGCCCTTGACTGGAATTCAACCTGGGACCTTTCAGTCCTCAGGCCGACGCTCCATCCACTGAGCCAAACCGGCCAGGGAAAGTTCTTCTTTTTTTAAAGTCTTCACCCGAGGATGTTTTTCCATTGATTTTTAGAGAGAGTGGAAGAGAGAGGGAAAGACAGGGAGCAATACCGATGTAAGAGAAAAACATTAATTGGTTTTCTCCTGCATGAGCCCTGACCAGGGCTGGGCTGGGTAGGAGCCTGCAACCAAGGTAGGTGCTCTTGACTAGAATCAAACCGGGGACCCGCAGACTGATGGTTTATCCACTGAGCCAAATCTTCCAGGGCCTGCCTAAACTTCCTAAAGAATATATTTATGTCACACCAAGAGTAAGGGAAGTGAAATTGCTTTTCTGTGACACTGTTGCCTTTAGAGAGAAATTAAAACAGAATAAACATCATCCTTGTCATTCTTTATGAATTGATTTTTGTCTTTTTGACAACAGAGTTTTTCACGTGACAGTTAAATTGTTTTGATTACTTAAAAATGTGACAGTTAAATTGTTTTGATTATTTAAAATGTCACATTGTTATCTAAGCCAGTGATTTTCAGCCTTTTCATCTCATGGCACACATAATTACTAAAATTCTGCAGCACACCAAAAAATATGTATTTTTGCCAATCTAACAAAAAGAGAAAGGTCTTTTGATTCATTCACATCGGACGGTTATTGTTGTGGTTTTTTAATTTGACAATCTAAGGGAAAAGAGATCAGTGCCCCTGTTGCGTGTTTTAAAGATTCTTGCAGCACACCAGTTGAAAATGGCTGACCTAATCCAAACTCTACACCAAAAACGGAGAAAAACAAGTCATTGGATATTGGAAATTCACAAACAAAGGAAGACTGGAGAATAATAATAATAAAAAGAATGAGTCAAAATGTATCTTGTGTAGATTAAATCTGTTGGTCCGGATGAAGGATATTTTTACAAGTTTTCAAGCAAATTGATAAAAAATAAATAGCAAAATGATAAAGACTATGGAGAAGATTCAGATAAGGCCCCTGCTACCTTTTTCCTTGCTTTCATTAACAACAATCTCATTGTTGAAATAAACGGGGAAGAACTACTGATAAACTTCAAACTTTTTCCAGAAGGACAAGAATGCTGAACTCTTTTCAGAACCCTTGCTTTGGTCAGATGAGTTTAGGGGTCACGTTGTGTACGTACTCCATAATTTCAGTGGTGGCCCAGCCCAGTAAGTGTCAGCCCATGCAGCCAGCTTTGTAACATGTCCTCCTGGAAGTCCCACAGGCAGTCCAAACCCCAGAACAGAACTCAGTTTTCCCCCATCTCTTTTCTCTGTTCATTTCCTGCCAGATATTCATTCCAAGTACCTTTCTCTTTGTTGCCTCCTCTCCCCATCCACCTTGGCTGAAGTCATCCAGCTCTTTAATTTTACGCCTGTCTGATATTTCTGACCAACTGCTTTTCTCGGCTGTCAATCAGGTCACTGTCCAGGCTCCGGCCTGTCCAGCCTGCATTCATCCTCTCCTAATTCATCCTTCACGCTGTCGACACAGATTTCCTACACAAATCTGTCCCAGCAGATCCTTTAATAAAATATTTAAATGGCCCAGCCCGTGTGGCCTAGTGGTTGAGTGTCCACCTATGAACCAGGAGGTCAGGGTTTGATTCCTGGTCAGGGCACATGTCCCGGTTGTGGGTTCAGTCCCCAGAGAAGGATGTGCAGGAGGCAGCCGATCAATGATTTCATCACTGATGTTTCTATCTCTCTCTTCCTCTCTGAAATCAATAAAAATATATTTGAAAAATATTTAAATGGTTTCTCGTCAGGATAAATGTCCTACCTCCACTTTCCCTCCAGATCCCCATCTCCGAGACATGAACCCAGTGCTTCACAAGTTCCCTAAAATTAATGCTTTTTTTCCCATCCTGACTGCACGTACTATTTACAGAAAACACCCTTCCCTTCCTTGTATGATTGGTCAATTTCTTCTCATTCCAGGCTCAGCTCTTGTGTAACTTTCCTGACACTTCTGTCTCCACCTTTCTGAATAATGTGCCCCTCCCTCCTTTAGACTTCTGAGACAGAGCTCTGAGGTAACCTTAAGAGGCTGCACGATTATTGCCACTGGAATCAGACAGATCTGGGTTTCAATTATGAGTCTTCCATTTATTATACAGAAACTCACACATATAGTTTAACCTCAATATGTATCACATTTTTATTTGTAATTAATTATATTAATAATACCTGCCATAAAAAAATCCATAAAGTATAGAAAGCATAAAAGAAATAGTATATGCTGTGATAGGCATATGTAGTTGGATCTCCCCTTAAACCTGCTTCTATGTGTCTCCTTCGGGTTTTTAAGATAGAACAGGATTGGCCCTCATATAATACTGATAAGATGTCAGCATTTGACACTGTTGCCAACTTTCTCTTAAAACATATTCTTCTGACTTGGATTTTCTCACACAATTCTCATCTATATTTCTCCTATCATTTGGCTGTTATGTTTCCATACATTTTGTTGGGAGTTCCTCACATATAAAAGGAGTGAAAACCTTTTCCTCTACCCTCTTAGGTTCAGTCTCAGAGGACTGCACATTAAACTGGCAAAAGAGCAATTCACAGGAGAAAAGCAAATAGTTTTATTTTTTATTTTGCTTGCATGGGGGCACCCCAGAAAAGAAGTGAAAACCCAAAGAAGCAGTTAGACTTAGAGGCTTATATACCATTTTAACAAAGGGCATTGAATGATGGGAAAGTGATACATTTCCTAGTCACCTTCCCATCATTCAATGCCCTTATACGGTTTGTTTATACGATTAAATGTATGGTAAATATTGTTTATATGGTTTGTTATTCAGACTTATCTCTTTGTTGTCTCTGGTCATATTGGTATAGAAGGAGAGAAACTTTACAAATGAAAATATATGTAATCTTTACAAAGGACATTTTATGCCCTGCTTTTGGGCTGTTAATGCAAAAACATTCAAACCTATAAAGAATTTTTGTGAGTTTATTTGAGCCACACTGTCGACAATTGTCAGGAAGCAGAATCTCAATGGATTGGGACAGTGGACTGCAAACTGTGGCTCTTTGGGCCTTTGAATGTGGCTCTTCCACAAAATACCATGGCCTGGGCGAGTCTATTTTGAGGAAGTGGCATTAGAAGAGGTTTAAGTTTAAAAAATTTGGCTCTCAAAAGAAATTTCAATCATTGTGCTGTTGATATTTGGCTCTGTTGACTAATGAGTTTGCCGATCACTGGATTGGGATAATGCTCCAGAGAATGGCTGTTTTTCGTCTATTTTTATACATTGCAATCAAAGGAGGAGATGTCGGTGGGTTACATGAAATCCATTGGTGATTAGAAAGGCAGGAGAAAGCAAATCGAGGAAACCTTGGGGATTGGATAGAGAGTAAAATGATGGACACATTCTTCTTTTACTTAGGTGGATACAGGACAGTTAACAGTCAACAATTAACATGATAACAATAACAATGAAGACATTTGTGGTAATCTGTCCTGGTGCACAGGGCATTTGGTTGTGCTCTGAGCTCTGAGGAATCCTTGGGCGGTGGGGGTGGGAAGTGTGGGAGGTGTAGGGGGGAGGGAGGGTGAAGGGAAGTTACAAGGTCCCCTGACATTTCAATGATATGTTTTAATAGATGCAAAAAGACTGTAAGTTTAGTTAAGGAAAAAATTGATCTTGTCAGGGAAGACACAGGCCTAGGAGGTGACTGACTACCCACCATAGCTGCTTAGTTAAAGTTTAATTTCAGACCTTTCTTCATGGTGACTTTAGCTCTTTGAGTTTGCAGGACTGCCATGCAGGCCTTCCCTGAGCTTGTCAGGATGGCATGGGGCCCCTTTTTTCCACAAGGTAGAAAGGGGGAGGGCAGAGAGAGCTTTTCTGTGTCTGCTCTTTCTCAATTGCCTTCAGCTCAAAAGCTTTATGCTAAGTGTTTTATTTTGTGGTGGCATATTCTTATCCCCTACATATATTTACCCTTTATTGTAATTTTTATTTATTATGTATATTACTATTATTTTAAATCCTCAAGTAAGGACATTCTTAGAGAGAGGAAGTGGGGAGGGGATAGAGAAAGAGAAACATCAATCAGTTGCCCTCCTGCCCTTCCCATATGTCCTTGACTGGGGATCAAACACAAACCCCGGCGTATGTGCCAATGGAGAATCAAACCAACACCTTTCGGTAGCGAGCATCTGCAATCTTGCGGCTGGCTACATGCCCTGTTTATGAGGCCCACCGGCTATGGTTTGACATGCTTGGGTACGGGATGATGTTCAACCAACTCAGCCACTTTGGCCAGGTCATATATGTAGCCTTTAATTATTAGAGTTCATCAGATCCTGTCCTAATCCTCCCTCTTGTTATTCATCCACTCCCTCTTGTTATTCATCCCCTCCCTCTTTCAGAGTTTTTTAGAGTTTAATTGGCCAAGTGTATAAAAGTCATTGTCATCCATTCCCTGGATGCACGCAGAGTAAGAATAGCCTGGGTTGGAGGGAGGTGGGAGCATAGATCTGCCTTTCTAGCAAGTTCTTTGAGTGAATCTGGGACAAATTGCACTAGAAAATTTTGGCCTTAGAAATTTTATTTTATCTTGTGGCTCTAATTACCACACATTTGCTCACGATTTTCAGATTTCTGACTTCATTCCACACCTTATATAACCAACAGCCTCTTGAGCTTTCCCTTTTGGAAGGTAACTTGTTCCAAAGTAAAATTTTTATACTCCTCTGCTAAGTGTTTATCTGAAAGGAAGCAACATCTACCCAAATGTTCAAACCTTGGGCCTGCTTTCTGCTTCCTCTTCTCCAGCCTCAGGACGAGTGCCATATCTCTTATATCTTTACACTTTTCTCCAACTCCATCGCCACACCCCCTAGTTCTAAGCCACAATTATCTTTTATCTGAATTTCTATAGCAGGCTCTTAACTAATCTGGTATCCAGGGTAAATAGTAATAAAGTGAGGGCTCTGAAGTCTGACTTCTAGGTTTCAAAATGCTTGCTTGTTGAAACCTTGCTTAGCCTGAGCGTCTTCTATGAAATGGGGATCAAATAGCATTTCCCTCAAAGGTTTTCATAAGGTAATGTGTGTAAAGTTCTTTGTATTGTGTGGGGCACTTAGGAAGCTTACAACAATTGTTAGTTGTTGCTAAGATCCAGATCCACTGCTACCCCCTTCAGCTCATCAACCACCCAACATTAGTGATCTTTTATTTTTATTCTTTTACAAAGTATATTTTATTGATTTTTTACAGAGAGGAAGGGAGAGGGAGAGTTAGAAACATTGATGAGAGAGAAACATCAATCAGCTGCCTCCTGCACACCCCTTACTGGGGTTGTGCCCGCAACCAAGGCACATGCCCTTGACCGAAATTGAACCTGGGACCCTTGAGTTCGCAGGCTGGTGCTCTACACACTGAGCCAAACCAGTTAGGGTGACATTAGTGATCTTTTAAAAATGCACATCAAATGGTCATATTTCTACTAAAAACTTTCCAGTGACTTTAAGATAGATTTAGAATATTGACCCATATAAGATTTACATGAATCTGTCTAACTATAATTTAAAGCCCAATGCTATCTCTCACTACTTTTCCTTTTGATTCTTCTACCCTTCCCCCTTGCCCCCAGCGATTTTGGATTTCTTTTCATTAAACATACCACCCTTTCTTTTGCATCCAAGCTTGTCTGGCATAGTCCTGCCACCTACCACTCCAAAGTCCCTCAGTCTTTAGTTGTTTAGAAAATTCTACTGTTCTGTCAGTTTTATTTTTCTTTGAACAAATCTTAAGGGGAAAAAATACATCTTTCTTGTCCCACTTGGATGATGGGGAACATATCTCTTTTCTTCAGACATGTTCCCCAGTGCATAGCATGTTGAAGGCACTCAGTGATATTCATTAAGTGAATGAATAATGCCATCAAGATATTGACAATTTCTCATTTCTCCTCTGTATGTTTCTTCTCTATTATGTATTAAATCAACATTTTATTTTCTTTAGAACCTCACTTTGATGATATTTGAATTAGTAGTAAGAAGCACTGAACAGTGTTCTAAAAACCCTGAGATTTTTTTTTCTCAAAATGTCTACATCTGCACAATTTTCCTTAGATAATAAGTTCCCAGGGATTAAATACTTTCGATGTTCAATAAAGAAATTATTCATTCAATAAAATTGAGTGTTCTTGATTATAAAAACATTTTAAATCATGTTCAGGGGACATTGCTATTCTATTTCATATGACAAAGCTGCCTTTAGACATATTTTACCCTCAAAAGAGGGATGTTGGGTTTCATTCAGATATGACTAAACATTTTATAAAATTCATTTTAATTATGGTTTGACCTTTTCTAGTCTTTAATATGAGAGTTTATATACAGAGAATTGTCAGTTCTGTATGTAACCTGATGACAAATCTGGGGTCTGTTGTATTGAAGGCAGTGGGACTCCTTAGCGTGTTTTATTATTATTTTAACAGCTAAGAGAACCTTTAGCTTTTTCTTCCTCCAGAGATGGTAGCAGGACATCAGATTTGTCCACAGTGGCACCTTTCATCATTCTGTTGTTTTCTCACCCTTTTAAAAAATCCCCTCCCTGGTCTCACACAGCTCATTAGAAACCAGCCTTTTAATCAGTCACACTCTCATGGACCCTGAGCTCCCAAGCCTGCATCCACATTGCCTCTAAGATTTATAGCCCAGGTTGGTAGCTATAAATAGTTCATTTCTATCTGCACGTAATTGTTTTTTATAGTGGTAGTTGTTTTTAAGGAGTGTTGCTATGGGTAAGGTCAGAAGTGAGGTTCAGGGAATTATGTAAGTCTGACAGGATTGCTAACCAGCTGCTAGGTAGAAAATAGTAATGAGGAGAGCCCAAGGTTTCCACTGTTGCTGCACTGTCGTAAGTCTTGGTTCCTATGGCTCGCATACCATTGATTTCATAGTCCCTCTGTGTGTCAGATATTAACTCTCTCCCAGGATGTACATAGGTATTTCTGAAATGAAGAAACCCCATACCAGATCAGCACGGCTGAGTAATAGGCCCAGATTCCCCTGTACAGTAAGTTGTGAGGTGTGGTGTTCAACCCCAGACATTCCTGACCGTAGAGGGTGCTCACTTTCCAGAGTACCTCGGTGCTTCCCCTCCGTACGTGGAGCCAGACAGCTCTGCATCCAAGTGGCTGACTTCATCAACGGTGCTTCCCTTTTCATGTCTCTGTCCCTCCCCTACCAGGTAGCATCCACTGGCTCCTCCTGGGTTAGCTTTCCCCTCTACTCAGCACCTCCCTTCCTCAAAAGCCTTGCATTATCAAGATACTATTTCTATTAAGGGATAAGTCCACAAAGAGCAGAGGTTGTTCATAATAAAATAGTCTATTTTTGAACAAAGTCTGAAATGAGGGAAAGCCTTAGTCAAAACATATTCGCAGAAATCTCATCGATGAATCTTCTTTCCTTTGACTTGACAAGTCACTTACAGCTCATGTAATTTCCTGGGAGGGTTAACACTTCTTGCCACTATTTAGCTTAAACTGAGTGTTTTCATCAATAGCTTTCCTTTTATCAATAAGTTGAGATGAGCTTTTCTGAGTAAAGAAAGTTGTTGTTGTTTTTTTTAATTTTTTATTATTGATTATCTTTAAGGGAGCGGTACCTCCTGCACACCCCCTACTGGGTTTGAACCCAGAACCTTTTGGTGCCTGGGACAAGGCCCAACCAACTGAACCAGACTGGCCAGGGCCTGATGAAGA
Organism: Antrozous pallidus; assembly: GCA_027563665.1. Taxonomy (NCBI): domain Eukaryota; kingdom Metazoa; phylum Chordata; class Mammalia; order Chiroptera; family Vespertilionidae; genus Antrozous; species Antrozous pallidus. The sequence goes on from CM050521.1 coordinate 66,142,942, forward strand.
TAGGAAGTTTTACTGTGGGGTGGGGTGGGGTGGTGAGAGTGGGAAGGAGGACGTAGGTAGGGATGAGTGTTCCTGTATTAGAAGTTCAATTTTGGAGTAGAAGCCCTTCCTGGGAGAGCAGTTCTGGAACAAGGCTATTTTCTTATGCTCATTTTGCCAGAGGTTAGCTAACTCTGATGTGCTTTGAGAGCAGGTAACATGAGACACAAGGAAGTGTCTCCTGTCTTGGAGATGAAATGTTGGGTTAAGGACAGTCCCTGACCTTGGAAAAATGTTTGCATCCCCATCTTCCCCCACTAGGTTTCCCATGGCAAAAGGCCTCCGTCTGAGCACACTTGGTTTCGGTCTAAGTCCTGTCTGTCTTGGTGTGAAATTACTAGGCTGCCGTGCTCCTCACTCAGCCTGGCTGAGGGATTTTCTGGGGAGCAGCATGGTGGTCTCATGAAAGAGAAGTGCAGAATATGTAGCAGGCTCCACAAACTGAATGTTGGTGAGGAACTGACCGACTCTGTTTTCATCCTTTCTTGGGCCACAGGGACTCTTGTCTCAGCTTCTCCCTGGGAGTCAGCTGTACTCTTTGGTCTTCGGAGACTAATCTCCTATAAACATTTCCATAATTTCTGTATAGGGGGGGTTAGAGACAACGTTCTTTGGTGGCTGTGGTGGGAGTGTAATGGACTTGTACAAAAGACTGGAGCAAACAGGTGTAAAGCAGGCTGTATGCTAATTCTGGATGAGATTATGGGAGTTTAAGCCGCCCACTTACTTGCACATCATCACGCACCCCCTGCACTTGGCTGTCTGTGAGGTCTGCGAGGATCCCGGCAGATGACTCAGTGTGCCCTATCAGTGTCCTGATTCCAAGTTCCTCGGCCAGAGAGTATTGTCCCCGCATCAGTTTCCATCTGGTAAAAACACACATTGCATCAGCGCTCAACCTGTTGTTCATTTTTCCTTCCTTTTCCTGCACGTTTCAGCCCAAATCAAGAAAAACCGGCAGTAGGTTGCACGGGAACAGCTTTCACTTGAAGAAACCTTGGGGGCTAATACCCTCCTAGATGTTATCGCCTTGGCATCTCTGTTTTGTACATGCGACAGACAAAGCACGTATCCTGACTTGGCATGGGAAGCCAAACAAAAGGACCCATTGGGAGAAGCCCTCCTTAGATTCCCTGAGCCAGACATCTCCCATTTCCTTTGCTTAAGCTCATTTCCTGACAGCCAGCCCGAGGCCTGTCTGAACTCCCTCGCTCTGCATCCACTTTGCATGCTGACATCATCGTTAGGAGGCCTTTTCTGAGTCTTCCCTCTGTGTGAATTCTTTGATGTGATTAAATTTTACATACATGTTAATTTTAGAGTATCTGTTCACTAATACTTCTGAAACTCTAGAAATATAATTGTTGGTAAAATTATATGCCTTTTTATTTTCAGATTTTCTTCTTAACCACCAAGAAAAACATTGAACTCTTGCATCCTTACCCCAAGGAAACTGTTTTCTTTCCTCTGTAGCTTCTGGCAGGAGAGCCAACTGATTTTTAATTTTTAAAATTTGTGTCAATGTGTGAAGTTAATATTGGTGATATTTTTGAGGATTTCTTCCAATAAGTTTGACATGCTTGACTTCTTTCTTTATTTCTTTCTCCTTTAGCCATGCTATTCTATGATAATCATTTACCTAAATGATTTCTTATAACCTTAGCCAATCATCTAGAACTCATTTTTTTTCTGGGGTTTCTCTTTTAAATAAATAAAATAAAACTTCTGTCTGTAGTGTAAGTCAAAAAGTGTGTGATCATTCAAAGCAAAACAAAACTAAACCACACACGCAGGCTACAGCTCTGGCTGGCTTCCAGGACGCCCTCAGCCACACAATGGTGGCACTGGCTGACAGGCAGGGGGTGGGCGGGTGGGGGGGGGGTGAGGGGGAGCCTTCTTACCCTCTTTGGGGTGTCAGGGCCCTGAGCAGGGTCAGCAGCAGGCTGAGGCTGGGAATGGGATAGACTAATTGTTTTATAAATGTTTGGTGATAAATATCTGCATGGCCTGTTTCACTTAAACTTGCATTAAAAATGAATTAAATTTAGTAGTGCATACTTAGAAATCCATTACACAAGTTTATTCCCCCCCCCCCTCTTAGAAATGTACAAACTAAACTGTGGCCAGTTTTGGAATAACTACAGCAAAGCAAGGAATGGCTTAGCAGAAAGCTAAAAATAGTTGTCTTCCGTTAGATTTTTTTGTCTTGTTTATTTAAAAAAAAAACAAAAAAAAAAAACTTGCCTGTGTATTTGGGATTATAGTCTAAAGACTAAGTCAAAGAAGATAATGAAAAACGCAAAGAATAACATTTTATTGCATAAAAAATAATTGCTGCTTTCTGTATTTGGATTTCTAAATTCTTATGAGGGGATATTTTAATTTTTATTAAAAATTACATGTAAAACTCAGTTTACCATATGTTATTTCAGTTACTCCTCCAGATAACCCCCACAGTTCTTACAATGTATAACCCACCAAGGTCATGGCATCCACAGACTGTGGGAGAAGGCAGGCTTCCCACCAATAATATGGAAACCTCCCAGAAAGGGGAAGGGAGAAGAAATCACTTCCTTAAGTAGGACCTGCCAAAGCTTTGTTGGTGTTTCACACACATAATCTCATCTCATAACACATGCAGCCACCCTCCACTACCTTCTTTTAGCCCAGAGTTAGGAATTTTTATCACATTTTACAGATGAGCAAACTGAGGCTGAGATAAGACTTGCCCATTCTTGTTGAACATTTCTTCCCTTTCATTCTAAGCCACAACACCACAAAAATTATATGCTGAAAGTTTCACAGCTTCTAATTGGCAGACCTAGTACATCTACTCACATGTTACATCTCCAAGTATAGTCCTCTTTCTCCCAAATGTCACCTGTTTACTGTATTTTTTTTTTAACCTGTCATTTTGTAGACATGGAAAAATAGAGAGACATTAAAACTGGGTTGAAATAGACAGAATTTAGGTTTCACCTTGGGAGAAAGGGTATGGAAGAATGATTGAGACTGGGAATGGGATAGAACAAACCTATAGAATAAAGGCCTAATATGCTAAGTGTCCGGTTGTCTAGTTGTCTGTTCAATCAATCAAAGTGTGATATGTTAATAATATGCTAAGGCCGCTCAACTGCTCGCTATGATGTGCACTGACCACAGGGGTAGAGTTGCTCAGCCACAAGCCAATCTTACGGCTGGCGAGCACATTGGCTGTGGCAGGAGCCTCTCCCGCCTCTGCGGCGCTAAGGATGTCAGACTGACGGCTCCCAGACTGCGAGAGAGCGCAGGCTGGGCTGAGAGAACACATCTGAGTACACAAATTTTGTGCATTGGGCCTCTAGTTGTTTTATAAATGGTTATAATCCCTCCCAGTAAGATTACAAAAGGTAGGAAAACAGCATATATTTCCCAAGTTGGGACAACTAGCAGCAAGATAGGAAAACAGAGTCCAGTCTTTCAGATTCCCTGTGTTCTTGCTCCTGCCTTACCCACCGCTCTTTCTCAGTTGTGAAATACTCATTGTTTGAGATCTACTCCTTTGTCGCCCTCCTCTTTTCTCTTCTCCACATCCTTTAATGAGTAGCTGTCTATCCCAACCTTTTAGAGAAAAGCTAGGGCCTTCTGGCCTGGGTTTGGAGCAAAGGGTGAGCATCTGGGGAGAAAAGGATTCACAGGTCTCATGCATCAACAATGTGTGTTGACTTGGATATCTGAGTTTCAATTTTAAGGGTATCCCAGTCACTTTACAAAACACTCATTCTAGATTATTTCTATCACATGAATGTGGCCCGGCAGGGGGCAGGCAGTCCTGATACAGGAGGAAAACACCACGCCCAGGGTAAGGCAGGCTGTTTTCTGAAAGTAAGCAGGGTCTACATGACCTAAGGAAAAACAAAAACAACAAAAATTTTAGGCACAGTTCACATAAGTTTCAAACTTACAAGGTCAGAAGTCGGCTTCTGCCTGTAACATTTTAGAACAAAAGGGAATATTCTAATTTTCTTTTGCACACTTGTTGTTTTTCTAATTTATTAAATCTATTGGGGTGACATTGGTTAACATGAGCATATAGGTTTCAGGTGTAGTGTACACTCTGTTTCTAAAGAAAATATTTTAAAAGCATAAAATCTTTACTGTGTACTCATTTTTCTTCATTCTATTTTTGTTCTATTCTTTCATAGTTTAACATGTTTTATTCTGAATATAACTTTGATCTAGTATATTGGTAAGTCTGGATTTCCTGTTTTGGATTTTAAGAGAAGCTAATACTAGTTGAATTCACAGAGATTTATTTTTCTTTTTAATAAACAGGTTTCTATGTTTGTTTTTTTGCCTTTACTTAGGACATGTTTGTGTGTGTTTTTAATCAAAGGATTACAGGTTCTTCAACCACACCCATGCCCAAGAAGTCTCTTGAAAATACTGATAAAGCTAAAGCTGTCACTCACTATAGGCACATTTTTAGGTAAACGGAAATCAACACATTACTGGTGTTGGAAATTTGTATTTTAGAACAAAAAAAAAGGATACTCTCTTTAACTTCAGGTCTAGCAAAATATTAGAAAATGTGTACATGTGGTTGCATTGATATACACTTTCTAAAATTGCCATCACACTTTAGATTCTGATTTTACTAAACTTCACTGGTTCTCCTCTGAGACATTCTGACTTCCACAAGTAAATCAACTGTGCACAGAAGTTTACAAAGTTCATTTTGGTGAAGTGAAGAGGTTAGTACAATGTACATAATGGTTCAAAGTCAGGTATTTTGAAGCATCTACTATGTCTAGACTATAAAACAAGTATAGATTAAAAACAAGTGTACCTCTAAATTCGCCAGCAGCTGCTATGGTAAAGGAGGTTTTGAAGAAAAAATTTGCATTCAGTGGAAAAAACTGGTTAATAGCCATTTATTAGCTTATTATCATCTTTTTATTTTAACATAAAAAGAAGGCATCAGTCTTGCCTGCATATTTTCCAGTTAGTTTATAGATCTACTTATACTCTTAAACTTCAATAAAGTTTTTTCTTCAGCCTTTTGACTTGGTTGGTGTATTGGTCAGAGTTCTCCAGAGAAACAGAACAAATAAAATGTACCCGTATGTAGCTGTCTGTCTATCTATAGATCTATTGTGAAGGAGGAAAGTAATTTCCCCTCTACTCTTCTAGGTTCTTGGCTGAGACCCTCCTGTAATAAAAGACAGGTTAACAGCAGGAAAACACACATATGTGCCTCCTTTTCCTGGAGATACCCAGAAAATTGAGTAACTCTCTGAAATGGCCCACATCACCATCCTAAAGCCCATCTCCAGCTAAAGACAAAGAAAGCTGTTGGGGGAAGGGAGGCCAGTTATGGGAAATTAACAGGAGAAGCCCGCTAAAGAAGGGTAGTTCTTTTGGGGATTTAAGTTGGTGCCTTTTCCACTCCTAAAAGTTTCTAGAGATTTGATAAACCTCCTCTTTGTACTGAGGGAGACACCTTTATAAATGGAGATGAACCCTGTAAATATAAGTGTCTCTTATAAAGGAGTAAATTTTACTTGGTTTTCAGAGCTGCTCCTGTGTCTGCAGGAGAGGTACACACTAAAAATAGCAAAGACTACACTTTCAGGGATTGTTTCTTTTTTTAAAAAAATATATATTTTATTGATTTTTTTTACAGAGAGGAAGGGAGAGAGATAGAATGTCAGAAACATAGATGAGAGAGAAACTTCAATCAGCTGCCTCCTGCACACCCCCTACTGGGGATGTGCCCGCAACCAAGGTACATGGCCTTGACGGGAATTGAACTTGGAAACTTTCAGAGCCCAACCGGTTACTTCAGGGATTGTTTCTATAGTTCGTTAAAAATGGCAGAGCAGCCCTCGCTGGTTGGCTCAGTGGATAGAATCTGCAGACTGAAGGGTCCTGGGTTGTTTCCCATCAAGGGCATGTGCCTAGGTTGCAGGCTAGATCCCCAGTAGGGGGCGTGCAGAAGGCAGCTAATCAATGATTCTTTCTCATCATTAATATTTCTCTCTCCCTCTCCCTTCCTCTCTGCAATCAATAAAAAATATATTTTAAAAAATGGCAGAGCAGAAGAGAAGGAGTCTGGTTTCTTGAGGGGGATCATCGAGTTAATACGCTGGCCCTAAATTACCCACTTTAGAATTTCCTGTTAGGTGAAAATGTACACTTTACTGGCTTAAGCCACCATTGTTATGTTTCTATTACATGAAGCTACACGGAAGCCTAAATATTGTAGATTTCTGTGAGCCTTTTGGAACCAAATTCAGGGAATACTTTGGTCCATTTCTGCAGGATACACATGCCTCTCTTCTTGTCTATGAAAAACAATCCTTTTTGCTTCCTGATTCCTGAGTGAGTTTGGAGATAGATAGAATTGTGGCCAAGCCAGTCTTGAGGAAATGGTAGCATTTTTTTTCTTCTTTCCTTTTTTTCCTGTATTTTTTTGTACTTATATACACACATATGTGCTTTAGCATATAGTGTGAGGGAGAGGGCAAATTCCCCTTTCCAGCTCTGGTTCTTTATGGCTGGTCAAATGGTCAAATCAACAGGAGACAGAATGACTAGAGAAAAATCAAATTTAATCTTTTGTCCACAGGAAGCCCACATACATGAGAGAGTCAGAGACCCTGCATCCATTGGAGGTTCAGAGATAGAAAGGGGGCTTGAGGTATAGAAGACATCCTGGGATAGGGATGAGGTGAGATGTCTTGGGGCTTTAAGAGGTCATTGGGGGATCAGAACAGTCGTTCTGTAATTAATTAATTAAATGGCTGGCGTGGCTCTGTGGTTGAACATCATCCTATGAACCTGAAGGTCAGGGTTCATTTCTTCATCAGGGCACATGCTAGCAGGGTTGCTGGCTTGATCCCTAGCAGGGGGTGTGCAGGAGGCAGCCAATCAATGATTCTCTTTCCCTTTCCCTTCCTCTCAATAAAATATATTAAAAAAAATAGTTTGTTCTGGCCTACAGAAAAGCCAAAAGAAGTTATTTCTCATAGTCTCTTGTAAGCAAGGCCTTTGATTCAAATTCTTCTGGATAGTTAGAGAGAAAGAAGTTTCTCTTAAGCTTGAAGCTAAAATCACCTCTAGCTCAAAGTAATCTGCAAACCACTGAGGTACATCTTGGAGTGGCTTGTTCTGGACCCCCAGAACAGTTAATTTTGTCAGCTACCAAAATAAAAGGATGGTTTACACTGATAACAATCATGGAAGCAAGAAGAAGGATTCTCTTTGAATCTGCCCCAAACCCCTATCTTTAAATTCTGTTCCAAATGCTGTTGCTCTTTATTAGACCAAATAAATTTAAGAAACAATATTGTAGTTAGTTACTTTTCCAAGAGATCTAGTGAAAAGCAGGCATTGCTGAAAAGTAATTCAATAGGGTTTAGTAGGCTGTGAAGCTGTACTTGGAGCAAATGGGGAAAAATGTACTCTTAGTTATTTCTAGTAAATCAAGTACTAGATACAAGTAAATTAGGTGCTTGGACAACATGGATAATTGTGGTAAACATAAATACAAGTATTTCTGTATCTAAAAAGTAATGCAGCTCTCTCATGAGAGCCAGCAGAGTTTATGTCTATCAGGTACAAAATTAGTTTCCTTCAAAGGTACATTAGGAATCATAATCCCATACAAAGCCTTTATCATACATCCATCCCTGGACCTCTGCTCACTTCAAAGTAATTTATGAGTTAAAAGGTTATTTGTGGCAAGTAGAGGATTATATCTAGTTCTTTTATTTTAATTAATTAAGTTTTAAAATACTTTTTATTGATTTCAGAGAGGAAGAGAGAGTGAGAGAGAGAGATAGAAACATCAGTGATAAGAGAATCATTGATCAGTTGCTCTCTACTGGGGATTGAGCCCACAAGCTGGGCATGTGCCCTTCACCAGAATCAAACCCTTAAGTACACAGGCAGTTGCTGAGCAAACCAGCAAGGTCCTATCTGGTTCTTTTAGATCACCTACAGGTAAAGGACATAGTGTTTGATTTAAATGAAATAAAACCACACCATCCAACCTTTCTGAACCCTCATTTCTCAGGATAAAAAAATTAAGATGGTCATAAATGTAACTCATTTCTGAGAGATGTTAAAATAATTTACAAGAAAACATTAATATTCTTTGTTCAAGAAAACAGATGTTCTCTCATATAAATTGTTTCATATTATCTTTCAGGACATAGGAAACATATTTCTTAAGTGAATAAAACCATATTTAACAATAGTGAGGAAGTAGGTATATGAGTTTTATCCCTGAAAGGAAATGCAAAAAATAAGAATGTTTTAAAAGCAATTTGTTTTTTAGACAATATATTGACACTTACAAATTATACTATTATATATAGCTTATGAAATTTTAGAGAACCCACTTAAAAGACATGATAATAATTGTATTTTTCACATGTTAATAGAATCACTTAATGTTTTAGATTATAATTGTATTTATACCACAGTAAATTTTATTTTATTTTTTAAAATATATTTTATTGATTTTTTTACAAAGAGGAAGGGAGAGGGATAGAGAGAAACATTCATCAGTTGCCTCTTGAACACCCTCTACTGGGGATATGCCTGCAACCAAGGTACATGCCCTTGACTGGAATCAAACCTGGGACCTTTCAGTCCGAAGGCTGACACTCTATCCACTGAGCCAAACCAGTCAGGGTAACAACACAGTACATTTTAAACTACATGGAAAATGACTGTACTTTCTGACTTAATATTATAGGGGTTCAGAATGAATGACCCTAATATGCGACTCTGTGGCCTGAGATTATTTTGAGCTAAAGGAAAGCTTTGCATTAGAGGAAAGCTTCTTCCTCCTCCACAACACAAGACATCAGCTATGCATTACTGATGTTATTTAAATAAAAACTGAAGTTTAGTTAAAATTAAAAAAAATAAAGTTTTATTTAAAAAATTTTTAAAAAATACCTAAGTTCTTTTTATGTAGAAAAAGATCCTAGTTCTTAGAATTTAATTGACTAACAGCCTGGATGCAGCTGTGCTATGTGCATAACTAGAATATATTTTTATACTCTACTTTAAGATAAAAGAAAAATGTTACAGTATTTGATGGGAAGCAGAGATTGGTATTCGCTGATTTCTTTTATAATTTTAGTATTTACTTATTTATAGATTTAAAAAATAAGGGACAATGATTTAAAAAAAAAAGCTCCTAGAAGGAGGGTTAAGGAATGAAAAAACCACCCTGGCACTGTTTTTGGTCAACTCACATTTAGTCTCGTTTCTGATTTTGGGGTTATTCCTTAGGGCTACAGCAGTGAATGACATCTGTATCTTTACCAAGTCCTTTGATCAGATCAAGCAGTTCCAGTTCGTGCTAAAAAGACCTGTGTAGATCAATCTTTTCTTACTGTGTTCTTCATATAGCAGATTTCAATCTATTTATAATTTAAATCTAGTCTCTTTAGTCTATTCATCATTACCTTTCAAAGAATTCCCATTGTATTTGGAGTAAAACCCAAAATATATTCAGTGACCTACAAGACCATACATGAGCAAGACCTTGCCTAATGTCCTGCTCTGGCCCATCTGGCTTTAGCTCATGTTGGGTTTCTTGCTGCCTTAATGCAGGGCAAAGTTTGCCCTTGTCTGAATCTTCACAGTGCTTTCCCCACTGCCTGGCACACTCTTCCAAAGCCTTTTCTTGTTATCTCCTTCACATCATTAGGTTGTTTCTCAAATGTCACTTTATTGAGAGGTTTTTCCTCTAAAATTTGTTCCCTTTCTACTCTGCTGAAATTATATGGTTTAAAAAAAAATATATATATATATATATATAAAATTTATTGATTGATTTTAGAGAGGAATGGAGAGGGAGAGAGAGATAGAAACATCAGTGACGAGAGGGTCATCAATCAGCTGCCTCCTGCACAACCCACACCGGGGGTTGGGGGTTGAGCCCCAAACCCAGGCATGTGCTCTGACCAGGTACGGGAAGCCATCCACTGCCCATACTATCATGAGAGTGCATCAAGGAACTCAGAAGGCTGAGAGACCTTGGGCATTAGCAGGGCTAATGCCAAGCACCATTGTTCTGTTGAGATAGTGGTGGCTTGAAGCAATTTCCTGACCTAATAGCCTCAAAGTGAATGTTTACTGAACCTTACTGCTCTTTACTGATCTTTATTGACCATAGAGACGGTCTTTTTGCTACCTGTTTGCCATGCTTTCCTGAGGGCAAGATGTGTATCTGAAATTGAATAAAAAGTGGACAAGGCTAGGTTTCAGTGTGCCTCTCCAAGAGGCCCCCATGCCTTCTAAATTCATATTTCTTGTCTAGGTTTTCATTTGTTCCTCGGCCCCTTCTTCAGATCCTGAACCCCCACCGCAAAAGGTTGCAGCAACTGGGAATCGAACTGTGACCGCTTGGTTCATAGTTTGACACTAAACCAGCCACACTGGCTGGGCTGAAATGTTTTTAAAAACATGTTAAGTGTCACTACCTGAAATTTTATGATTCATTTATTAAATAAGGGTGGCACTTATATCTTTTTCACATCTTATAGAGTTAGCACATGGTACATAATTGATACTCAATGAGTGTTTGTTGAATTAACAAAGAATCTATTTACACACACACCTGTGTGTGTGGTTTTGTAATTTTTAGTGCATGGCATTGGTAGGAATCTCTTCTCATAACTGTTTGACTCTCACTGCTAATATGAGTGGAATCATGCAGAAGTTAGAAGAAGTTGTTTCATCACAGACTTTTTGAAATTGTTTATTTAACTTGTATATTTCTTTATTCTTTCTTCAGAAAGGTAGTGAGAATTTATTCATGAGCTTTGTTGTTAAAAGGAGAAATTTAGGTCAGCGCCTAGCATGATCTGGTTTATTTACTTTCCTAAAAATATGTTATCTCATTTTGTTTTTTAAAATGGTATGGTAAATTTATTTAAACATTTTAAAATTGACTTTAGAGAGAGCAGAAAAGAGAGAAACATAGATTTGTTGTTATTTATGCATCGGTTGATGCTTGCATGTGCCCTGGTCAGAGATGGAACCTGCAACCTTGTTGTGTCGGGATGACACTCTAACCAACTGAGCTACATGCCGGGGCTGTTGTCTCATTTTTCATTTTAAAAGCAGGGGTAATACCTTCTACCTTGTTGAGATAAAACATTGACAAATAATATATTTAAATGCGTCTACTATAGAATTCTGCATGTCCTCAATACATGGCAGCCTTTCCTACCATTGCCCCACACCATATACAGCCTTCATACACATTGGATTTTTTAAAAAAAAAAATGTAACAACAAGGAATAAATCTGGGCATTTGAAGGGTATGTGCTAAAGTCAAAAATCCACTGGTTCAGGAATCAGACGCCTGGGCTCCAGGCCCAGCTGTCACTTACTAGCTTTCCTAAGAGGTTAAAAGCATATTAAGACCTTTGGTCCTTTGAATCTTCATATATAAATTGAAGTCTGTGGGGTGGTTATGGAAAGTGGAGAATAACTATATTATTCTTAGATTTCCTAGGTCTCATCACTCTCTACAAGTGCGGTGATTCTGTGTTTATGGAAAGCTGTTTCCCAGCCTCAAAAGAACTCCATGAGAGTTTCTGTGTCAAACTTCATATATTTCAAAATGGACATTTCTCAATGCAGTTTGCATTTCTTCATCATTTGTGGGGTGGTTGAGATAAGAGTGTGGGATTGAAGCCACTGGTGAAAGAAGCTGATGTTTCCAGAGATTACCTGCACGTATCTCAGGCTTTCACTCTAGTTTATCTAAGATGTTAACTACGAGCAGTGAAAGCAGGTGTGACTTGCTGGCCTCTTCAGGCTTGATTTTGGAAAATGCGACATTGGTACACAAAATCAGTCATTTTGGTCACTAATTGTGTGTGAACAGATAGGTTAGATCTGTGGTCGGCAAACTGCAGCTTGTGAGCCACATGTGGCTCTTTGGCCTCTTGAGGGTGGCTCTTCCACAAAATACCACGGTCTGGGCGAGTCTGTTTTGAAGAAGTGGTGTTAGAAGAAGTTTAAATTTAAAAAATTTGACTCTCAAAAGAAATTTCAATCGTTGTACTGTTAATATTTGGCTCTGTTGACTAATGAATTTGCCAACCACTGGGTCAGATGAATTTAAGCCTTCTTCATATGTGATACATCTGTCAGGGTATTTTCCATAGTTCAATTGAACTCTGACATGCTCCTAAAATATGTTGTAGAATACGAAATAATGGCTCCACAGAGTTGTCCATGTTCTAACCCCTGGAATCTGTAAATATGTTACCTTGCAGGGCAAAGGTATTGACAAATACCTGATGTGATTAAGTTAAAGATCTTGAGATAGATCCTGATGTAATCACTGGATCCTCATCAGAGGGAGGCAGGTTAGAGGAGAGAAGAGGCTTTGAAAGTGGAGGAAGGGATCACAAGACAAGGAATAGGGTTGGACCCTGGAAACCAGAAAAGGCAAGAAAACAGATGATCATCTAGAGCCTCCAAAAGGAGCACACTGCTGTGGACCTACTTTCTACATCTAATTTTTAGGATTATAAAATAATGATTGTTGTGTTAAGCCATTAAGTTTATGATAATTTGTTATAACAGCAGTAGGAAACTAGTACATTTGTATCATAAAAATGACAGTATGATGCAATTTTCATTAGAAAATCTTCCTACTAATTTTTATAATTAGAAAGTTCAGTGAATAACTTTAAGGAAAAACCTCAAAAAACTTTTTAATTATCTGGAAGTGCTAGCATATGCAACAAGTTACCTATAATTGTATTTAACCATCAGAAAACCACATGGAGTAACTCTTTATTATGAATCATACCCTTTAACAATTAATTATTTATGTTTGATAAGAACACAGCATAAGATCTATCTGCTTAACAAAATTCTGAGTGTACACTAGAGTATTGTTATTCATCTTACATAACTGAAAGTTTATACCCTTTGAACAACAGTTTTACATTCCCTCTGCCTTAGCCCCTGGCAACCACAATTCTACCTTCTGCTTCTGTGACTTTAACTGTTTGACTCTCACTGCTAATATGAGTGGAATCATGCAGTAATTGTCCTTCTGTGACTGGCTTATTTCACTGAGTATAACATTCTCAAGGTTCATCCATTATGGTTGGATCTGGTAGGATTTCCTTTTTTTAAAATGGAGAATTATTCATCTACTTTTTGACCTGTTTTATTTTTTTAACTGTTATTGATTTTAGAGAGGAAGGGAGAGGGAGAATCATTGATTGACTGCCTCCTGCAAGCCCCCTACTGGGAATCGAGCCCACAGTCTGGGCCTGTGCCCTTGACTGTAATCAAACCCAGGACTCTTCAGTCTGCAGGCTGATGCTCAAATCTGCTAGGGTTTCATCTACTTTTTGGATGGAGATTCCAGATATTGTATATGAGATTCTTGGATAAGTGACCTTCACATAGGTTTTCCCTGTGTGATAATTTTAAAATATGTCCACACATTCCAAAGGTTGAACACAAGATTCCCAGAAGTCAGAAAAGGCAAGACTTCAGTTAGTGGGTTGGCCTACCTAACTTGCTTCTAACAAAGAGAGAATATTGTACAAATGATGGTACGCAACTATCAGGACTATGTCCTAAAGGCATTGTCCATACTCCTGCTCTTATTCTAGGAGAAATCAGCTTCCCTGTCATGAGGACACTTGACTAGCCCTGTGGAGAGGTGCATGTGGTTAGTTGCTGTTCTAACATGATTGAGATGGCTGTTTCAACGAGCCACCTTGGAAATGGATTCTTCAGCCGCCGCCTTGGGGCCTTGAGATGACTGCAGCCTTGTTCTAGGTCTTGACTGACACCTCCTGACAGACCCTGAGCTGGAACCACTCAGCTGCACCACCTCCATCCTGACCCGTGGAAAATGTGTGAGGTGAATAAATGTTTATTGTTTTCGGTTGTTAAGATTTGGGGTAATTTGTTATATATTAATGGAGAAAAATACAGTCTCTCATGGTACTTTTCCAGAGCTAAGTAATACAGGGTGGGAAAAAGTAGGCATAGAGTTGTTTATATATAAAAAAAGACATGAAGGTTTTGATGATTATAATACTTGTAGCTTTATTCATTCTGTGCTTTATACATACTCACAGCTGTAACCTATTTTGCCCAACCATGTATTATTATACTACCAGAGGTCCGGTGCACAAAATTCGTGCATGGGGTTGGGGTCTCTCCAATCTGAGGCCCCTTGGGGAATGTCCGACTGCCAGACATCCCCCTAGGATCAGGTCTAAACCGGCAGTTAGACATCCCTCTCACAATCCGGGACCACTGGCTCTTAATTGCTCACATGCCTGCCTGCCTGATCTCCCCTAACTGTCGCCGCCCCCCTCCCCTACCCCGGCCTGATTGCCCCCAACTACCCCTTTTGCTGGTCTAATTGCTCCCAACTGCCCCTCCACTGGCCTGGTCATCCCTAACTGCCCCCCGCGCCGCCCCCCCACCCCCGCAGGCCTGGTTGCCCCACACAACCTGCTGTTTGGTCATTTGATGGCCCCTCACTAACCTCCCTGCCGGCCTGGTCACCCCACACAGCCTGTTCGGTCATCTGTTTGGTTGCAATGGTCTAACATGATTGAGATGGTTTACTTTTTTTTCTTGAAGAGTACAGAGAATGGGAATGAGCCAGCCTGGATTATGCTTACCATTTAGAAAAGTGGAAAAGTAAGAAATCACAAATTCCTTTTGAGAAGCAAACTATAGAATTCACAGGAAAGTGACTAATGGGGGATGAAAGGGTCAAAGGAAAAAAGGCTTTTCTTCTGCCTTCTTTATTCTGTCTGCCCAGCAATTAACATCATTTACCTTCACAGTTCACAGTGAGTTCGTATAATTAAAGAAGGATTAAGCTCTTCTCTCCGGGAGAGGATGGTTAATTTAAACTGTTTGAAAACTACCTAAAAAAAAAAAAAAAAAATCAGTGCTCTGAGGGATGGAATCTAGATTTCATGGCTACATGTGACCAAAGCCAGGATGATAACTCCACACCAGTACCAGTGCCACACTGTCTCAAGATTAAATCACAGCAGAAAATATTTGTTATTTGTAGTTTCTCCGAGTCTAGAAAGTTGCCTTTCATTGCTGCCAGTGTGTGGGACTGTCTTATCACTTATTGACAGGACATCATAATTTATGTCAGATAGTGTGATTAGAGTTGACATAACTAAGTTCTTTATATTTTTTTCTTAGATAGTCTCATTCTTTTTGTATTTATTTTGAGTACCTACAGGTGTCAAAATAAGGATCCTAGACATTTCCCACTTGGTGGGTGGAGTGACTTGAAATTTGTACTCTGGAGGAAGAGGCAGCAGTAGCCTCTGCCCTCTGAAACCCAACTGTGAAAACACTGAGCGAGAGAAGGACATGTGAAAACGCCATGTCTCATCCTCAGGGTTGGTGTCTAGCTGCAGAAATAGATGATGTTCAATCTTGTCAGTTGTTTTGTTGAATCCAAGTCCTCTAGTAAACTGAAAGATCACATGGTAAAAGTCTCCTTGATAAAAGCCTGAAATTGTGTGTCTGGCATAGAGGTCAGACTTTAAACAGAATGGAGATCACTCATTGTCCTTCATCTGGAATAATGTGATTCCACTTCTTGCTCATTCTCAATGAGAGCAGGCACACAGGATCTGGGGTTCCTGTTCAGCTTATAAATTAGTCTACAGCTACATTTGCAAGTGAATCTTCGAAGGGCCTTCTTTCAATCCCCGACCTGTCTGTGTGCCTCTTCAGTCATTTTATTATAGACTAGAGGCATGGTGCACAAAATTCGTGCAAGAGTAGGCCTTCCTTCCCCTGCCTGCTGGCACTGGCTTCCCTCTGGCACCCGGGTTTTCCTCCAGTTGTCAGCAGGCACCTGGGGCCTGGGCTTCCCTCTGGCTGCTGGCAGTTTGTCTGGGACCCAGGCTTCTCTCGCAGCCCCAGCTTCATGCAAAAGGACATTCAGTCTAATTAGCATATTACCCTTTTATTATTATAGATAACAGCATCATTGATGGCGTGAAAGAAAAGGCAGAAGGGGGCTCTGTTTTGGTGTCACCAGTTCGGGCAGCCACATCCCTGCACTCCTAAAGTGGAGAGATAGGTCTGGGATGACATTCCCAGAGTAGAAAGTGCATGAGAAACAAAGAAATCTGGCTGACCGTGGAGACACTGTGAATGCCAGGTCACACGGAATCCCTGCATCACTTTATTGAGAGATGTTAGGCTGCAGCTGTTTCCTCTAATTCACTCATATCGTGGCTGGGGGCCTAGGTCAAAGCTTAGTACTCCATCCCTTCCCCCATCCCCGTTCAAACCCCTGATGTTCAGTCTCCTCTCTGAATGTACTCCAGGAATGCAAGAAAATAAACATCACTTTATTGAAAGCGATTCACTGCGACTTATCAGACTATTTATCTAACTATACATACTTAAAAAAAAAAAGACTACAGTAAATGACCATGATTTTTCTAGGAAATAAATGGAAAGAACTGTGAACACGTCAAGCTTTGTTGGAATTTATACAATGATTATATTTGAGGCAAATATTAAGAACAAAATGCATATTTTTGTCAAGTTTACATGTATTTTCCTAACATCCTAACTCAGAGATATTTTTACTTATATATTTTTTTTACTTTCTCCAAATTTTGTTAAAAAATTTCTCCCCTTACATTTGACCTACTGACCACCATCAGTTCCTGTCTAGAGGACACATATTCAAAATGTAAATAAATGGTGTCAAAGTTGAATCAAGATGTTAGAAATATCCCATGTGACAGCAGGGTAACTTTAATTTAAAAAATAAGTAAAGAAAAGAACCAAAGTCAATAGATATGTATTTTTCTTTTTTACTGACCAAATTCATCATTGAGAATGATTGAGTCAGGCTATGTTGCCAATATTTATATTCCAGAAAACAAACTAACCTTCCATGGGAATAATTCACCTGCTATGTGAATTTTATTTGATTGCCCCCAGAAAACACAGCCCTGTTTATAAAACAGTATTTTCAACATTTCTCCTTGGATAGTACTTAACACAAATAAATTTCAGGATTCCTTACCAATATCCTACATTCCCACCTTTCCCTCTTCCTCCACCCCCCAAGTTCATGGCATTAATGGATTTGTCACTGTTTCTCAGCTGCATTGTTGTGAGAATATTTGTAAGACAAAGAATAAGCAGAATAACCAAAGAGCTTCTAAGATGGGATGGATGCAAGTAGAACTGGCAGAAAAATAAAGCACCATTTACAACCACTTCAGAATTCTTCTTTTGAGATAGGACAGCTGTGCGAGTTAAGGAAAAAATGATAACCACTAATAACTGTTAAGAAACAGGTGTGCTCATTTTCATCACATATATCAGTAGCCAATGGAATAAATAGTGGATGGTATGGGGATTAAAAAAACACACAAAAACTTTTCCTCCCAACTCCCAAATTCTTCTAGCTGGGCTAATCAAATTAATAGAGACAGATTAACTGGAGAAAATAAAATTTTAATATGTATGCATGGGAAATATAACATTAACATAAACACCCCCAAAGTGAGGTAACACTGGGTATATATGTTATTTTGGACAAAGGATAAAGGGGGTAGGAGAGACTGAGATGCCAAAAGTGATAATGGGCAATTTACAGGTAACTGGAAAAGAATGGAACACACACACAGCTCAGGTAAATGCTTCCTTCAGTAGAACACAGGGGGTGATCTAGTAAACAGCCCTCCCCCTTGCTCTCCCACTCACCATATGTAATTCAAATCAGGATCAGGGGAACATCCTAAGCTTTTCTTCCTGGAGTAGGCCTTTCAGATATTTTAGGCTGTAAAGAGGAAGCACCCAAACTTCTTTAAGAGTTTTTATTTCTTAATAACCAGCTTAAAAATCAATAAACCAAAAGGCAGTTTTATGGTTTTGTTCCCCCTCAATGGTTATAATGTTAGCCTTTGAGTGTGCAGTGTCATTGAAAAATTCAGCACTATATTTTATATGAAGGTACTTTTTTATATGTCTGGCCTTTTCAGCTGACCTGACCCACAAAACTTGTTTCTCCATCACAGGTTAGGTTCTCTGGATAGCAGATGCTAAAGCAAAGTTTAGGGTATGGGATGTTTATTAGGAAGTGTTTGGGGATTAACATCTATAGAAGAAAGAAGAAGGAAACAGGACTGGGGAGAGGAAGAGACTGAACTGCTATGCAGATCTCAACAGTCTTGGTTGACTCCATAGAAAGATATGTTACTAAAATGTCCTGTCAGAGTTGTCTTAGTTTGGAACAAAATAGCCTGGTCTTTTTTCTCCTGTGTCAGCTGTTGGATGTGGGACACCCTAGGAAGGGTGAGACCTTAACTGAGGTGTGAGGTGGCCCTACAGCAGAGACCACCCTGAAGGGGCTGATAGCTGAAGGTGTTGATGACAGCACTTTTGCAGCTGGACATCTGGGTGGCTAATCTACATGTCCATTACACCAAGTCAGTGATGTTCAACAGTTTTTTTTTATTAAAGTTCAAAATAAGAAACACCTTTTATATTACCACCCAGGCACACATGCATGCACACATACAAAAAGCTCCACAAACTAATATTTTAGTTCTCGTCTCTGTTGCATCTGATATACTCTGATGTTTTCTATTTCAAATTTGGTTTTATTCCGTCCCATATTATTCTATTTTCCTTTACTTTTAAAAAATGCTGTTCACAACACACTAATTTGATTTCCACGTGCAGTCTGAAAATACAGAATTGGATTGATTATAAAAGTAAACCAATTCATATTGAGTATGTACTCTAGTGCAGAATGGGCCAGCAGAGTGTTCCTGGATGTGGTTGGATTACTTGATTTCCAGGAAACACGAGAAGTGCCACAGAACTGCTTTGCAGATCTGTGGGCCCAGAGGGCGTGATTCCTCACAAATCTGCAAATCCCTGAATGCCTTGTTTCAGGTGGAGTGTCATTTGTGATTACTTGTTTTAACAGTATGAGCTCCAGGCAAGATTTTCAAAGAAAATATCAAAATTACTAAAGAATAAAATAATAACTGTCAGGGAGTACCATGATTTCCACTTACTTTTAGAGTTTTTGGATGAGGCAAGGTATAAATATCTTAGTTTTCCAGAAAGTGGATACCTATGATCTGTTTTGTATTATAACTTTCCTAGGAGAGGAAGTACTAAAAGAAATGTTTGTCGTCATGCTATAGAGCATATGGGTGCTGAAATATATAGGATAAATGCCTGAATGGAATCATATGGCTAAAAATTAAAGTTAAGAAAAAAGACTCAATTTTTAGACAAAGATATAAAAAAGATCAAATTCAGGAAGATGACAAGTCAATAAATGTTTTTTTCTCTGGGCCAACAACAATAACAAATGAAAAGAAGTCCTGTGTGCTTGGAAATAAAGCAATGCGTTTAGGGTACTTACTTGTACAACAATTATACAGAGCAAAGTAGAGATTTTGTTACATGCACTTAAAATTTAAGATATATAAGCAGAATAAATATGGTTCCACTGGAGAGGTATACAAAGATGTAGTAAGATATCTACTACTTTTCAGGTTTATTCTAGGTAGTGTACAATTTGTATCACATTTAATTCTTGCAGTGACCTTCCAGGTAGACTTGGCAGCTACCAATTTTATAAATGAGGAAACTGAGGCTAAACTGTAAGTGACGTAGCTAGCTTAGTGGAATTTGGATTGGAATTTAGATCTTGTGCCATTCTTTTTTGTACTTCAAAGTCACATATATATTTAAATTTCTAAGTTGTAAAAACTTGTAGAATAGCCCTAGCCAGTTTGGCTCAGTGGATAGAGCATTAGTCTATGGACCGAAGGGTCCTGGTTTCAATTCTGGCCAAGGGCACAAGCCCGGGGTTGTGGGCTCTATCCCCATTAGGGGTTGTGCAGGAAGCAGCCTATCAATGATTCTCTTTCATCATTGATGTTTTTATCTCTCTCTCCCTCTCCCTTCCTCTCTGAAATAAATGAAAATATCTTTAAAAATAACCCCCTGTAGAATAAATATATATTAGAATCAGAAGTATATTTATTTACATGTCAAAATAGAAATTGAAAATTGGTTAAGCAATTCTTTACCATATTTACATATTTTGCTTTATTGCTGTTTGTGAGGTGAGTGTATTGTATGTTTTTTTAAAAATTATTTATTACTACTGCAAGTTCTTGGAAATTTTTCTCACATTTTTAATCTGTATTATAGGTTAGTTAGCTGTTTAAATGTCCAGACGCTATCTGGCTTATACAGCTCAGGGTTTGTGCATTGACCCATGAGCTGGGGAGGAAGCGGGGTTTGTTTTAAGGTTTGATTCCTGATCAGAGCACATGCCTGGGTTGTAGGCTTAATCCCTACAGGGGGCATGCAGGAGGCAGCTGATTGATGATTCTCTCCTATCATTGATGATTCTGCCTCTTTCTACCTCTCCCTCTCTCTGAAATCAATAAAAATATATTTGAAAACAAAAATCCAGGAGCCAGGTTTTTATCAACTCAAAATAATAAGTATGCTTATAAACTGAAGAAAGGTTGAGATTGAAGTCAACCAACAATCTGAAAACCAGTGAAAAGAAAAAGTTTCATGGTATGGGAGTCCAGAATGTTCTACCCAGATATGTGCCTTAGTGGTACACAGATTACTTTGAGCCAAAGCCAGTTTCAGCTTCAGGCTTATAAGAAACTACTAGAATAATTTGAATTAGGGGCTTTGCTCTTAAGAGATTATCAATGTTGACTTCTTTTGACCTATCTATAGGACAGGGCAAACGTCTATTTTCTAAAGGTTTGCTCTACTCATCATCTTGCAATGACCTTTTGAAGGCCCTAAGGCACCTTACCTCATCCCTAGCTCAGGGTGCCTCATGTATCTCTTCCTTTCTATCTCTGAATCTCTCATGATGTGGGATCTCTGACTCTCTCATGTATCATGTATGTGGGATTCCCTGTATGCATGAGATTAAGTTTGATTTTCTCTTATCAATCTGCCTCCTATTGATTAGAGTATTTGGCTAGCTGAAAGAACTAGAGGAGGGAAAGGGGAATTTCCCCCTTTCTCACAAATATAAAGTCCATATCAATTATATGTATATAGTAATATCTAATATATATATTTAACCTGTATCTCTCTAATGCCTGACTGTCTTTAAGGACATTACATCTAAAACTTGTAGTATCATTTTTAAAGGCAATATCAGACTATGTTTGATTTGGCAGGGTATATCCACTCATGAACTTATGTTCACTTCAAATGTTACTGGTGTATTACTAACATTAGTTCTACAAAAGGCAAAAGAAGTTTATATAGGACAGACTTAAAAAGTCACTATTAGCCCAGTTTCCTCAAAATAGCACAAGAAATTAAATGATTGACCTCATTAAATTGCTCACCTCACATTTTTATTCTCTGAATTTAGCTCTGAGCCATTTTAGAGGACAAATTTAATGTCAACAATAGCGATGAAAAATGAACTAGAAAATGAGCTTAGATGTTGATGGAGACACTAGAAAGGCTGAAATATAATCACCTTTTCTGTTGTTTTTTTTTAATTTTAATTCTCCCCAGAAGATAATTTTTCCATTGATTTTTAGAGAGTAGAATGGAGGAAGAGAGAGAAACATCTGTGTGAAAGAGACACATGGACAGGTTGCCTCCTGCGCTTGCCCTGACTAGCCTGGGGGTCAAACCGGCAACTGAGGCACATGCCTCTATTCAGGAATCGAAACTGAGGCCCTTTGGTGTGCCGGCCAGTGCTTTAATAGCTGAGCCGCACTGGCTAGGGCATGACCACCTTATCTGTATTTCCATTATTCATGCAAGTGGAATGTCTTTTTTAAATATGTATTTTATTGATTTTTTCCAGAGAGGAAGGGAGAGGGATAGAAAGTCAGAAACATCGATGGGAGAGAGACATCGATCAGCTGCCTCCTGCACACCCCCTACTGGGGATGTGCCCTCAACCAAGTGACATGCCCTTGACCAGCATCGAACCTGGGACCCTTCAGTCTGCAGCTGACACTCTGTCCATGAGCTAAACCGATTAGGGTACAAGTAAAATTTCTGAGTTTGATTTGTTGTGCAGTGGCTTTCATATTTCTATGACCTTGATTATGCAACAGTTTTTATATTTCTCTTAACTTGGTCAAGTCGTAACACTTCTGGGTCTAACCTTTCCTTGTAAAATGGGCCAGTGTTTTTTTTTTTAAAGTATGTTTTGAGGTACAATATTGTTTTCTTCAACCATATTTTAAATCAGAAGAATGATTATAAGAGACTGTATCTTCGTACATTTTTAGAGTCTTATACTTGAGGAACAGAAGGGAGCAGTTTCTTGTTTGAATTTCATGGGGTTCTTCTATGTGATCTTGAGCAGGTCACTTAAACTTTTTGTGACCCAATATCCAAACAATAAAATGGGAATTCTAATTCTGGTTGAAACTGTTGTATGTAATTAAAGCATTATTATCCAATATTAGGAGAGTATTTTAACTTATTTATTTTTACTTTTTTTCAAATATATTTTATTGATTTTTTACAGAGATGAAGGGAGAGGGATAGAGAATTAGAAAGATCGATGAGAGAGAAACATTGATCAGCTTCCTCCTTCCTACACACCCCTACTGGAGATGTGCCCGCAACCAAGGTACACATGCCCTTGACTGGAATGGGACCTAGGACCCTTCAGTCCACAGGCTGATGCTCTATCCACTGAGCCAAACCGGTTAGGGCTTAACTTATTATTATTTTTTTATTTAACAATTGAATATCTACAGTGACTAAGTACTATGCTTTTCACTATGGTACCAGGATAATTAAGATGTGTCTTATATCTTCAAAGTTGTTTCTAGTTGAGTTAGAGTAACAGGAATGTGCCAGGATAATAAAAGGGGGTGAGAGGAGGCAGTGGCTGATCAGGGAGATGATGTGAACCTGGGCGGAGTGTGGAGCTCAGTATATTCCAAACTTAAATGCCAGTGTAATGATGTCAATGTGCTGACTTCCTCACTCAGCCCCTTGATTGGCATTGAGAACATTCATAAAGGAGGTGTCTGTGTCTTAGGTAGACAAACTCATGAACATTTATGTGAGAGTCATTATGATAGAATGACTGATTCAAAAGGCTTTCTTATAAGAGAATCTTTCAGGGCTTAATAACAAAATAATTCAGAACAATCTAGACATCACACAGATTCTAACATCTCCTGACAAATGTATTTTCTTTAGTCCTTAACTTCAACATTTATAATAAAATGAAGACAGGCACGTCACAAAATCATGTGACATAGGAAAATGATTATGAAACCATAAGAGACAGCCACTGGCTCAAATCCTGGCTCTGATATCTAGTTCCCAATTGACATTGGTGGGATTTTTTTCTTCTTCCTGCCTCTTTGAGAGCCTGTGAAACAGTCTTACAGCAGCTCACTCAAGGGATTATTGAAGGGCGGTAGCATGTGTAAGTCTAGCTTCCTACCTTACATTGTCCTGTGGAACCCTGAACCTCTCTTTGATAGCCCATTTTGCACTTTGTAATTTAGTAATTGTAAAATGTGATCTTTTATGAATGTCTCCTCTGCCTTCTGCTGGGAGATATACTTCCTGAGGGAAGGAACCATATCTCTCCTAGTCAGCAGGTGTCTAGCACATGCTTGAGTAAACGCTGACTGGACGAAACCAGAGCAATATATGGCATGTCTTACCCTGAAGGTAAACATTGCCTCCCTTCCTTCTCAGGCCCAGACACCTGAAAGTTGTCTTTTTCAGTTCTCTTCCTCTATGCATTTTGGGAGTTTCTGTGCTTCTCTTACAAAACATGGTATTTGGTATTTTTAGCATATTGCTTGCTTATGATGCTTCATAGGGGCTCCTCATATGTAGCGTGGGCCTTCTTCCTCAACATTAAACTCTTTCTGAACCAAAAACATAATCTCTATGACTTTTACCTGTCCTTAAAATGGGATTTTCCCTGAGTTGTTCCTAAAAATGATAAAGTGATTTCAGTATCCAGTTATATGATTTTGAAATTTAAAAAATTCTCATTTCATTTATGTTCATAGGATAAAGATTAGTCTGGTCATCGGTAGCTTTGGATCTCACTGCTATTATACTGTTTATTATTAAGTAAGAAACCTACACCTTATAGATTCCTATAGTATATTTAACCCAAAAGAGAAAACTAAAAGTGTCAATGAGCCACTGTGTGCTCATTTCACTCATTTTCATGTTGACTGACCTGTTTTTGAATATAACAAGTATTCCTTGATTTCATCAACTCATGGCAGCACTAAAATAGATCACAGCTCAGGTTGGGCTCCTGCTTGCATTCCTGATGAGAGCTCTGAAGAATTGCACATTCCAGGAGTGCAGTTTCCATGGCAACCCGGACAAATGCATAGCAAAATCATTCTTTGAGGCCCACAAGGAAAAAATAAATTCCACCTTGCTTTTTGTTTGCGGTTCTGTGCCCCCTGAGCAGTTCAGCCGCCTGGCACTGTCCTTGCTCTCTAGGAATCCTGTTTGAAATTTACATACAGCATTATGCATCTCTGGAATCTGCAAAATAGGATTTGGTGAGAATGACTAGAAAGTTATTTCTCAAGACGACTAGAACCCAGAGGTTTTTCACAATAAGATTTTTTTTTAAAGTATACATTTAAGCAGCTATTAAACTTATGAACATGGTGTTGCTCTTAAAATTATGAAATCTTTGAAACAGGTCTTGAAGAGCAGAGTTTTAGAGTAAATAAATAGAATAATTATTAGATGCAATTTGGTATTTCAAGATTATTATTATTTTTATTAGAAAACTAAGACGAGGTCAAACTATTTCTGATGAACTTGTAGGTCAGATGTCTTGAGTAAAAGGAAGTTTGAGAGTCTGTATGAATTTCTTTGGAAAATGATGTTTCTCCCATTGGTTTGCAAGGTTTCAAAGCAGGCTGACTCTCTTATTCATGTATCTTTCATTGTACTGTGCTCAGTGCTTTGAAGCTATTTTAGGGCCTGGATTGATGTAGTGAATAGTCCCACAATGCTCTTCTACAGAGGGTTCTTTAGCATCATAGTCAGAAACAGAATACTCTGTACTTCTGAGGCACAGCTATTGGCCCTACTTAATAAACTCTCTAGCACAATCCACACTTCACTTTCTTTTCTTTATTGAATTTAATTGCAATCTTGTTAAAAAAAATGTTCACTCTTTGAGTCATTCTTTCAACAAATAACTTCTGAAAAATGCTTGCACACCAGGTACTATGCTAGGAGCATGCCCTCAGGGAGTCCATCTAAGACTGCCAGATTAAAAAATAATAATAATAACAAAAAAGAAACACACAAAAAGCAAAGTGTGACCATTACTACACCCCCTAAAATGCCATGATATTGAGGCTTATTCTGAGTTTTATAGGGCAGAACAAGGGCATGTCTCTGCTTCAAGATGGTCGTTGTATTAAATGGGGGCTAGATCAGGTGAGGCTTCAAGCAAAGATGAAGTTTGTTCTGAGTCCTGAATCAGGCACAGTGGGGGAAATACTGAGGGAATAGATATAAAAACACAAGGATATAGGAGAATGACTTAGGCATTGGGCATACGTCCTCATGTAGGGAGGAAGGGAAGTAAGCATGAAGAAGAAGGCAGGAGCCAGGTCCTCAAGGGCTTTTCAGAGCTAAGGAGAGTGAATTTTACTCTAATGATCAGGAAGCCACTGAGCATATTCAGCAAAAGTGCGAAATCTGTACCATTGGTGCGGGAAAGTGTTAAGGAGGAAGAAAGTCACTTATAGCTGGGAGACCACTCAGAGGCCAAGGGCAATGTGCAAGAGAGATGAGGGCCAAAACTAAGGCTGTGGAGACAGAGATGGAGGGGAGAGCTAGAGTTGGAAGGAAAGATGGACTTGGTAACCAATTGTTTGGGTTAAAGTACAAAAAGGAAAGGAAGACTGAAGTGGATTTCAAATTTCTAGTGCAGTTGCTGGGAAAACAATATTATTAAGTAAAATTAGTATGAGAAGTAAAAAAAAATCCATAAAGATTAAGAGTAGGGCTTTAATCCTTGTGATACCCACCTCTCAAGTGACTTCAGGCAAGATTCTTAAGATATGTGAGCCTCAATTCCTTTGAAATGACCCCATGGGGATTATTTGGAGAATCCAATGAAATAACTTTAATAAAACATTCATACATTTGCTCAATCTACATTTTTGAGCATTTATTATGTGCCAGAGTAAGGGGTTCAGAGCAGTGGAAGACAAAGCCCTGCTGGGAATTCCACTGGATGAGTGAGGAGGCCAATACACACAAGTTAACAAATAAATAAATGTCAGTCAGTGATAGATTTGGAAGACACACTTGGGGTCTGTGCACACAGACTTGTTTGGAAAGGTCAAGAATAGTCAGGGGCACCGCCTTCAGCACTCCCCTAAGTAAGAAATCCCATAAACAGGGCAGGTGGCCTTCCGCACACTTCCCTTTTCTCAGAATGTCCTCCTTACAACTTTCCAACCAAGTCTTATGTGCTCCCCAACATGTTTCTGTTATGAATGTAAATAAAATTGTTAGTGGGAAGTGGGGGAGGAGCTCTTTAAAGCAGTATTGAGGTTTATTGGCCAGGAATTCCCATGGGCACTTTGTAATTAATAATACTTTTCTCAACAGCTCTAGAAATATATTTTCCTTTTATTTTTTCCAATGATTATTTTTGTTTTTTTAACCAAAGTGTTTTTTTTTATTTCAAGGAAAAAAATTTAAATATAATGATGTTAATGTAATCGACATTAATATTTCAAGGAAAATGATTTTAAATATAATAATATTATATGCAATATTTTTTAAAATTCCAATTATTTTAAAAATTTCTTTGAACCTGACTCAACCTTAAGACCAGTTTTTCTTTCAAAGATGGGAGACTGTTAGCTATGTTTTTGAAGTCTGAAATTCATACAATCATATGGGAAACTCTACTTTAACGTTCATGCTTTTAGTAGGACTCTCTATTATTCACTTCTACATTTTCTCTGTGCAGCAATAGAAGATGTATCATTTGCATGATCAAAATATGATTTTTCAATATAGATTTAGTGTTACACATTTTTAAAATTGTAAATGGAGAATGTTACATAAGAAAAACTTAAGTAACTACACCATCCCGTGGTTAAGCATCAATAAATGTCTAAGTATTTATTGTATTAGATGCCAAGAAAAGATTATAAAAAACTTCTGTAATACACCCATAGAACCATCTCAAGATGATATGAATCCTAGTTGAGATTTTCTACCACTTATCCCATTTATTTAAGAAAAATATTTTTATTGCTTTCAGAGAGGAAGGGAGAGGGAAAGAGAGACAGGAACATCCATGATGAGAGAGAATCATTGATCGGCTGCTTCCTGCACATCCCACACCGGGGAATGAGCCTGCAACCCAGAAACGTTACAATTTGATAAAGATTAATGCATGGCATGCATTAAAACATGGTGATAATATAAATTAAATATTTTAACATGAAAGGACTAGGTAGATACAGAACCATGTAAAACAGAGATAGTATTGCTCTCGAATTAGGTGAATGACAGCTTTCTCATCTATTCACAGTGAATTCTAACCAAGACCTAATGAAGATAAACAGTCTATTTAAGTGCTGCTGGAAAATTCCCCTTCAGCCAGCAGCTGGCGGGACTGTTGTCATTCAAAGGGCGTAAGTAAATATCACATAATTGGGTCATTTAGAAACTGAGATGACAAAGAGCTACATTCCCATTAACAGTGTTTAAAAGTTCTTTCTTGGACTATTAAATAGATAGTGTTTAATAGTGGTATTAAGTAAAGAAAAACTACAAGAAGTCAAAGTTTAAATAGGTCTCAGCTTTTTAACCCGAGGTTCCCAGAGGGTGGCTGTGGCTCTTGCATGCTAGGGAGAGTGTGTTTCTATGAAAGGACACTGATAAGTCCGAATCACCATCTTTTCTAGATGTAAGAAATACAAACCTCATATGAGACAAATAGAGGCCCAGTGCATGATATTCATGCAAGGGGCTCGGCACTTGCAGCCCTAGCTTCGTCCAGTCTATTTAGCACAGTATGCTTTTATTATTATAGACTAGAGACCTGGTGCACAAAACTTGTGCCCAGGAGGAGGGTCCCTCAGCCTGGCATGTACCCTCTCCAATCCGGGCCCTCTCAGACATCTCTCTCACAATCTGGGTCTGCTGGCTCCTAACTGCTTGCCTGCCTGTTGGCCTGATCACCCCTAACTATTCCCCTTCCAGCCTGATCACCCCTAATCGCCTCTGCCTTGGCCCCCGCACCTGGGACCCAGGCTTCCCTCCTCTGACCAGCCACAGGCACTTGGGACCTGGGCTGGCTTTGCCTGGGCCGGCCACAGGCACCCAGAACCTCAGGTGGCTTCGCCCGGCCCTTCTTTGTCAGGAAGGATATCCAGAAGGTGGTCTGGAAGATGTCTGGTCTTATTAGCATATTACTCTTTTATTAGTAGAGATGTGGTGTGTCAGTCAGGTATAAAGTTGCCATGTTCTTGCATAGGCAGTGTCTTCTAAATGCCCTTCCTGCCTCTGTAGATGAGAGGAAGAGTGCCCTCCCATTTTTAAAGAAATCCTAGGCCAGCACAGTGCTCTTTGCCAGAATTAAGTTGGATATTCTCCTTGTCCCCCAATTTCCTGCTTCCTCATTTACCTTTGGCTTTCATCCATAACTATTAACTCATATACTTATGCATTCATTAGTTGGTGTCTTCTAGCTTGATGTCATAATTGACCTTGGCTTTGCCTCTTGATTCTGCTTTGCTTCTGGGATGCAATTGAACACTGAGTCTTTGGAACTAGATCCACACTTTTTCCTGGCTTAGTCTTGCTACACTCTGCCTATAATACTCTAAAAACTGAGAGATGAAGTCTAATTTATATATATATATATATATATATATATATATATATATATATATAAATCTGAATATTTATAGAATGTATTTATATATATTATTTCAGAGAGGAAGGGAGAAATAGAGAAAGATAGAAACATCAACGATGAAAGAGAATCATTGATTGGCTGCCTCCTGCATGTCTCCTACTAGGGATCAAGCCTGCAACCCAGGCATGTGCCCTTGACTGGAATCAAACCCGGACCCTTCAGTCCACAGGCATTCTAGCCACTGAGCCAAACCAGCTAGGGCAAAGATGAAGTCTTATATCTCATCCCCAATTTAGCAATATTCCCCAGGTACTGAGTAGGCATATTCATTTAATGTCAAAATCCAGTCAAAGGTCTAGGTTTGGTTTTTAGAGTTAGCTTACTTTTATTTTCTTTGTTTTTGGTTTTAAGTTTTGAAAATTCAAAGACCATCAGACATGCCCATATTATATATACACAGGGGTTTTTTTTAAAAAGGGGAAAAAAAATCCCACTAATGTAGATAACAGAGTTTGTAAATACCCAAAATATCATGCACACATGCAGTTGCAAATAGTTTAATATATAAGGATAGGATAGAAAGTTTATAAAACCCATTTTAGAGAAACTTAAATAGTAGAGGCTTTAATTAATGTCAAATCCTATACATCCTTTAGTGACAAATATAAGTAGAGAATTTCTCCACCTTTCAAGTACAAAACTGTTCTTAGCAAATTCTCAGAATCTTAATGGCTACTTGTGTTTGAACTCAGTGACATAAACTATTTAGCTAATAGGTAGGAAGCAAGTTCTCCTCATTTATAACAAGCCGACTAAAGAGATTGTCCTGCTTATAATCTGAATATTTATAGACTGTTCACTGAGGATGTCCTTAGTTAAGAACCAAGAAAGTAAAATTAATTTGTAAACATCACTATAAGTTACATATAGTTGATGTGTTAAAAGAAACCACTAAAAGTTAAGTTCTAATAATTCCTAACATGATTATTGTTTTAAATCAAAATAGAGTCAAGGTTATCTTAGATATATGAAATGTGAGACATCTGAAATGGGAGACATCTGATTTCATGGCCCACACGTAAATAACAGTCTCTCTGAGTTAGTCAGATGTAAAATATGTCCAGTAGTGAATGTTGTTGCTGTATCCCCTTTACTGAGTCTGACCACCCATTCCCCACCTTCTTTGCTAACAGTTTCGGCTCTGACAGCTGTTACAGGCAGCCCTCTTCCCACAGGCTATCTTGGGGGCTGCTGAGCTGCTCTGCTCAGCAGCTGGGAGACTGGATTGCTGGAAGTGTCTGGGCGTTCCCACTTGCCCTGGTGAACCAGGTGGAAAGGACTGACTGTGCATGAGTCCACAGGCCAGTCCTGGGCAGGACACAGCCTGACGTTTTCTACCATAGACAGTCCTGCAGTGATTCTAAGAAGCGCACTTTTCACATTTTTACATGTTTGAAGTGGGATCTAAGTTACAATTGATTCGTTTGACTTCAATTGGCAATGTATTTTCTTTCTTGGTACATATGGATGTATCTGACGGTTGATAGTGAGTCAGAGTTAATGAAATCAAGGACTAGAAAAGTGAACAAAAACTTCTGTTTTGAAAAGAGTCCGGAGAGGATTTAGGGAAGAACGAGCATCGAAACTGACAGCCTGTGGAAATATTAGGCAGATCGCCCTATTGTTTTGAAGATGCGCTCATGTGGAAGTTAGGCCAATCATAGTTTAGGTGAGAAGTTAAAGGGAAGGAGCCACTTTTATTTGGGTTCCTACTATGTGTCTAGCACATAGGTTCTCTTCCTGGAGAAACTCTTTCACTTGCATAACAATCTTTTGGGCCAGGGGATAACATAATTAAGAAAGAAATGTCACATGGAAGACAGGAAACCCCAAGCACATGCTGGAGATCACTTCGACCATTGGCATCAAAGTGGTTTTGCAACCATCTGCTTTTGATGACTTCATTTCTCCCAGCAGCCCGGCTCTTATTCTAGGCAGAAAGACCTAGCTTTCAGAGCATGCAGATTTGGGTCAAGCCAAGTGCTTTGATGTAATCACCGCATGATGTTGAACAAATTACCATTTAAAAATAATTAGAAACAAATTATATCTACCTTTAGCCTGTAGTTCATACTTGCACATATGCATAATGAATATTAGTTCATCTTCCTTTCCCTCTACTCCATTTTTCTTATTTAAAATATATTTTCTTAAGTAATGAGAAGGCAACTGAGGCCAGGAAACAAACCCAGAGAATTTGGGGAGCAGCGGTCAAGTTCAGTGGCCACACCATGCCCTGGGCCACAAGGACATTCTCATCTGTCCTTGGGAAGCCAGTGGTCACAAAGAACTGGACTGTACAGGTTCAGCCTGTTGTATTCATCCTCTCCAAGGCTGGAATCGGTATGAAGTGGGAAAGAACCTCCAGTTTGGAATTAGAGTTAGAGAAATGAAAGAATTCACAATCAGGCAGTCCACCTCTGGAGTCATTTACACTCCGTTAGTCACATCGTAATTTACTCTTCACATGAGCTTGCCGTTATTGGAAAGATTTTTTTTTTTCTATCAAGTGGCATTTAATCATAATTTATGTTCCATTTTTATTCATCTATAACTTTCAAATGGAGCTACTGAGTAGTATAACATATGCAGGGTTGCCACTTTGAGTGCAAGGGTATAATCCATCCATCATCCTCTCCTCAGATATCTCTTGTTCCCTTTCTGTGTACAAGTAGCGAGCGGGTAGAGAGAATACAGTGTGGCCACTGCTGCTCTCCTGCCTTGTGGCATCTACCCAGCTACCCTTGGGTGGAGGTGAATAACAACATCGGAGTGTTTTGATCTTGGGATGGGATCAGGCACTGTGGGGCCTTAATGGAGGGATTGCCTTAATCTCTTTTGTGACATGAACCTATTCTGAGAAGAAATAAATACATGAAAGAAGGTGTAGATAGCATTACTAAGAAAATGGATTATAATGAAATAAAATCCTGCCCATGGAGGCCACAGGCCTCAGATTAAGAGTGCCTGGGAGGAAGTTTGTTCTCAGCTAAGGGAAAACGTCAGAGAGAAGTAGGCAGATGTTGGCAAGGAGGCAGAAAAGTGGACTGTAAGCGAGACAAGCGTGTTGTGAAAAGAGCTTCCGTAAGAGGACAGGGCGCAGAGTTTGCTTTCTGAGCTCAAAAGCTGAGGCTGGGGCAGGTCCAGAGACAAGCAAGAGCCTTTTTTGTTTGAATGTCTGTGCAGGTGCATTGCAGGCACCGGTACAGTTTGTATGAGGCTTCGTTACCTAAACAAGACATAAAAGTCTTCTATAAGCTGTTCTCTATGACTAATACTAGTGAGAGAAAATAGTTAAAGTATTTTAATATCTCAAACTACAAATTTTACTATGTCACCTTTGAAATGAAAATAATTTAAATAAATGGTATATACTGATCTGAAGCACTTTTCATTTAAATTATTATATAGAGAACCAAGCTATAGCTGGGGACCTATGTGTATGTGTATAAATCCTCTGATCCCAGAATATTCAATCTGAAACACATTTGGTAGAAAAACAAAGCATGCAATAGTAGGCTTCTGTTTTTTCTTCTAGTATGTTTCTGGAAATTAGGGCATTATACAGATTACTAAAAAAATTACATCTATCAGTTATTACGTGCCTAACACTTGGGCATTCAATAACTACCTGTTGAAGAAATACTTTTCTTTTAAAAAAATATTTTATTGCTTTTTTACAGAGAGGAAGGGAGAGGGAGAAAGAGTTAGAAACATTGATGAGAGAGAAGCATCGATCAGCTGCCTCCTGCACACCCCTACAAGGTACCTGCCCTTGACTGGAATTGAATCTGGGACCTTCAGTCCACAGGCCGACACTCTATCCACTGAGCCAAACCAGTTAGGGCAAGAAATGCTTTTCACTAATTAGGGGGAAAAAGCCATGCAATAATCATACAACAGTTCAGTTCCTCTGTGAGGTTATAGAGAGAGCCTCTTAGTCTTTAAAATAAGAGAAAAAAGATTCTGAATCGTGACCCTGTTGTTTACCAATGTGTGTCGCTAAAAATCTGTCAGACTCAATTTCCTTATTGGTAAAGCAAGGATATTAATAACTACACTTTTGGGTTCATTAAGATAATATATGCAGAGCACTTAATACACATGTGCTTTGTGCTAAGTGCCTTCTTTCTTTTACCTGGAATTTTCTGACTTTTCTCCGTTTACTTGCACAGAACTCAGTAATTTATAGAAATGAATGTAAGATGAAGTGAGCAGAAGGTTTGAATGGAGAACAGAGACTGCAGTTTTTA
This sequence comes from Antrozous pallidus, assembly GCA_027563665.1. Lineage (NCBI taxonomy): Eukaryota > Metazoa > Chordata > Mammalia > Chiroptera > Vespertilionidae > Antrozous > Antrozous pallidus. The sequence continues at coordinate 66,176,257 of CM050521.1, forward strand.
TGTTACATTCTGTAGGCTGTTGATTTAAATATAATGCTTCCCAGGTACTTTACAGATATTTGAGTTAAATATGTGTGAATTTTAATTATTTAGGGATCCCATGTATGGTTGCTGTTTTTATGAGACTGTACTAAAGGGACAGTAAGATCAGGCAGATTCAAATGTCTTCTGGAACATATTTTCTGAGACTGAATACATAAACTAAAAACTATGTATACATAGCAATTATTATTCAGATAGATTTTGAATCCTTAAGCTTTATTCAATTTGACACTGTATTCAGGAACTATTAGATGTCAGGCTGTGCATGCAGTACTTCAGATCCCAAAGTGGATAGAATATGCTTTCTGGCCTCAAGTAAGTCTCAATGGAATTAAGAATTGGGGTGAGGGTGAGGGGTGAGGGTGGGTGGGTAGGAGAATGGAGGGTGAGAGGCTGTGGGGGCATAGAAATCACAAAAACATTTAATGCCATGAATGTAAATATAGTTGCAGTATAGGGACACAGGTAAGTGGACTATTCAATTCTGCCTGGGCAGGAGGAGGAGCCTCTAGGGAGGTGACAGGCTCTGGGACTATAGGAAGAATTTCATCAACCCGGTGGGAAACACCCTAGTTTGGGGCTGAAGAGAGATGAAGATATTTTCTCCAAAAATTGTGACAGAATGCTGCATTATGACAGAAATGCATGCGTCCGCGCACACACACACACACACACACTTACATTCCGCAACACTTTGAAAACTCTGTTTCTGTGTTCCTTTGTACCTCAGGGAAAAGTGAAGAGTGACTGAATTCCAGTGTCTGTCACTCTGTTACAGAGAAGGAAGGAGTTCGGTTTGCACACAGGCAAACTGAAGCTCTACTCACCTTTAAGTGGGCCTCATTACTTATACAAGTAGGTTCCAGGAAACTATTGGTAATGGACGCCCTAGTCTTCATGTTTAAAAGAGGTCCAAGGACCCTGACCAGTTTGGCTCAGTGGATAGAGTATCAGCCCGCGGACTGAAGGGTCCCGGGTTCGATTCCTGGTCTGGGCACATGCCCAGGTTGTATCCCCAGTAGGGGGCATGCAGGAAGCAGTTGATCAATGATTCTCATCATTGATGTTTCTATCTCTCCCTTTCCCTTCCTCTCTGAAATCAATAATATATATATATATTTAAAAAAGGCCCATGGATGTGCTTTCTCCTGGCCACCTTCGAAGTATCTGCTTCCTAGATTTCTTCATGGTTCTTTACAGTGAACTTGCTTATTGATTCTGAATTCAAATGGACCAAAGCAAAAAACTACCTTAATTTTGAGGCACAAGGCAACCAAGGAAGGCAAAATCAGTTATGCCACACTAAACCAACAAAGACCCTTTGGAAAAGACCACTGCCATTTTAGCAATATTTATTGTTTAGTTTTCATTAGAAGCTATACCAAGGCTACAGCCCTCTTCAAAGTGAGGAATGTAAAGATACAAATGCAATCACCCCATTTTTGGCGTGTAGATTATTTATGTATTATTATTATTATTGTCATTTTTACCATCTATCCATTCCTCTTCCCATGATCATGCCTAATATTCCATTTCTGAAGAAGATCTCTTTTTGTTTATTTTGTTCATTTATTTGTTGCTTTCTGCTTTTTGTATCTCACATATCATATGATTCTTTTTCCTTCTGATTTATTTAATGTAGCATCATACTCTCAACTTCTATTCATGTTGCAAATAGCAGTAGTTCATCTTATGGCTGATTGATGGAAGGAACACACAATGCAATATACAGATGATGTATTATCATATTGTTCACTTGAAACTTATATAATCTTATTAACCAATGTCACCCCCATACATTTAATAAAAAACACATTAAAAGGTTGAGAAACCCTGAAAAGAAATGAAGACATCTTGTTGACTAAGCAGTTATTAGTTGTGACCCCCTAGAAGCTGCAGTCCCCGCGGATTTCTGGCTTTGGCTGCTAGGGGTAGGGAGGCGAAGGAGGGTGGTGAGTGAACAGAGAGTATTCCAGAGCAGTTGAGCCTGCTATGTCATTCTGCCATCCTTTCTATCACTTCTTTTGCTGGAATCCTCTGGCTTCCCTCCAGTCCCCCCACTCACTGCACTGACAGCTTGGCAAGTGATAGGCAGGGATAGAAGTGGGGTAGAATGGAAGATTCAGGCAGACAGATTCTAATGTCTACGTAAAATCTCTTAGGCTATTGATCTGAAGATCTCAGAATATACCTATTCATTTTCATTGCCAAAGTTACTTACACTTCTATGTAAAAGAGTCACATGCTAAGGGATGCAAAAAAAACATGTCACTTCTGCTATGAAAGGATAATTGCATACCATAATCACTGTGCCATCAATAGATGGTTATTTTTTTTAAGTGATCTAGGGCTTGCTAGATCATAACTAACTCCACTCCACGGGACACTCTTCCTCACTAACTTGTGCTTTAGTGTGGCATTTTCTCTGTTTAGCTTGTCAAATTCACCCTCCAAAGCGCATCTTCTTAGGGCACATTCAGCTTCTGATACTCCTTCTGTTGCAGAACTAGATTGAGATGTCAGTGGTCTTTCTAGAAACATCCGTTCTCTAGCATTTCTATCACACAGAAGTAGCATTATTTTTTCTCCTTTTGACTTTTCATAGACACAATTAACAAGCTGTTCTATTCGTTGGCTGGCTATTCTGTAACTTCTGTTCCACATGCCAAAATGTAATAGAGTTATCATAATAAAACATGAGCAAGGCAGCAAAGCAGGAAATATTGTAATATATTTTTTTGTAACCAAGGCTTTGCATGTGAAAAGTTCCCAGATCTCTTCATTACAGTACCAGCTGATGGTGTATTTCTCAGCTTGCATTAAACACACACACACACACACACACACACACACACACACACACACACACACATTGTGGATGTGTGATTCTGCTGAATAAAGCTCTATATAAATGAAATATCTGCCACACAATCATAGGAAGCATATTTTTTTTGTTTCACCAGTATTTGTTTGTGTTACTCATATGAATAATATGATTGATTTTTACTTTATCTCCAACTGGCAGCCTAGTCATAAATCCATCTGTGAGGTACCCGGCACTGAATAAAATGTTATTTTTCCTCACTGTGGTCTCATTTGATTACAATTGCAGCCTTGCCTGGCCGCATTCCATCCATAATTAATCGTCCCTCTGGTTTCCAGTTGCAGGGAGGCCAGGGGCTGTAGCTGCTCACATCTTTAGATAACGGTCTACTATGCCAGCTGGCAAGTGAATGGAGACCTTTCACGCTGAGTCTAATGGGCGCAAAAGCCTGAGCTTTTGTCAGGGGCAGCTCTCGAAATGATACTGGGCCAGAGAAGGTCCAACTTGCTGTGGCTGACAGTCTCTTTGGCACCTCACCCTTCTGAGTAAACACCATATGCAGAGAGGTTTCATTTTGCCAACTTATTTTAGTGCCTCTCATTCTATGACGACAGAAAGTATTCCCGGTCAGGGTGGGATAATGAATTCAGGTCACTCTCTCTCTAGTGATTACTGTTTTGTCATCACACAGTTATTTGTTTTCTATCATATTATTTACTTATGGGGCATAGTTTCACAGTCCTCCCAAGGGAAAAAGGTGAAGTGTTCTAAGCTAAAGAGTTAGGTAATTATCTCTCCACAACCAATGCTGACATTTGCTTTTGAGCAAGAGGGCATGCTACAATTATTAGTACAAAGATATATTAGATGCAATTTTAGATAGATGCATTTAGTTACTTGATTCACTCTGCAATGTTACCTCAAAACCACAACACACTGCATAGCTTAGCGTTATTTGCTATGAATTAGGGAAGAATCTCATAAATTATCAGACTTGTTTCATTTGTGATCATTCCAAAGAAAATGTAAGCCAGGTTTTTAAACCCAAATGTCTTCAAGAGCCACACAGGTAACTCTGAGTAAAATGGACCAAGTGTGAGATTCTGAGAGACCAGATTCAAAAAATTAAAAAAGGGACCTGATTGTTGACATGTGAGGGAAATGAAGAAATGAGGGAAAGTGAGTTTAGTCATGCCAGATCTTTTAGCAAAGAAGTCAGCTGTTTAGATTTTTATCTGACACCTCTTGCTTTTACATGATACAACTACAAATAGTTTAATTAAAAATAACAAAAACAAAAATTATCCCATTTGTGGAAATGGCTGGATCTGTAAACAGACTTTACATTGTACCAAAAGTCTTATAACAGAATAAGACATTTAAAATATGCTTCTTCCTTTAACAAATTTACAATCATATGCATTTCAAGCAGATGTATAAATGTAAAAAAAACTCAAATTCATAAAAATAAGTGATTCATTTAAATAAGTCAATATGTTTTGAATGTCTATAAAATCCTTCCAACACAGCTATCATCAGAGGGTGTGTCTTCTATGGTTTTAGGGTGAAGGAATGTTAGGCTGATCTGGAGAGGAGGTGGGTTGTATTGCTTTCATAAACTGTGCTGTTTTCTTCCCTAATCTTCCCACCCAACTTGCAGACATGGCTATATGATATGAAATTGCTGATCAAAAATGAATTTTTCTTGTTATAAGTTTTTGCCTCTGTATAACCTACTTTGCATATTACAATGCTAAAAATAATTAGAATTAAAGATTAGCAGAAAACCTGATGCTGTTAATGCAACAATATATTCTGTAGTGTAATCATAATAAAACCTAGAGTTGGAATCCAACAAATACTCTACTTTGCTCATGATTGTAAGGACAGTTTTAAGGAGACGGCAGGCTGGGCTGAGGGAGGGGCTGTCCTTCAGCCGGGCCTGTGTCGTCTAGCAATCTGGGACCCCTTGGGGGATGTCAGGCCTAAACCAGCAGTCAGACATCCCTCTCACAATCTGGGATGCTGCATGCACCAGTGACCATACTTCTCATACAGGTGAAAGGCATCTTGCTGTTGTATGGGCAGCTACATGTTTTTGCCCTGGTTATAAAAAGGAGTACATAATGTGATCCTTCTGAGGCAGTAGTGCCATTTCCCCATCTTATGGGTGAAAAAACTGAATCAGAAAGAAGTTAAACAACTGGCTTTGTTACACAGTTATAAGTGTCAGAATCAGGGCTGGCCACAAAATATGCAAGCCAGAGTCCATCCATGTAAGTCATCGCTGTGTCATCCTGTTTTTTCAGTGTTAGAGTAGCCTTGCCTCTAAATTTTAAATATAAGAGACTGTTCCCAATATATAGGGTAGGGTCCCTAGGCCTGGCCAGTGATCAGGGCCATCTGTGGGGTGACCAGCAGGTGGGGCCATCTGTGGGGGGAGGACAGTCCCCGCTGGCATCTGCCTTGGCTGGTGGCCTGGCACTGCCCGCTGGCCAGTTCTGGTTCTACCAGTCACCTCCATCTGTGAGGTGATTAGTGGGTGGAACAAACGGTGCCCCCCCCCCCCACACACACACACCAGCCTTGGCTGGTGAGCTGGTGCCACTCGCTTGCCAGCCCTGCCACCTGATCGTGGCCACCAGTCACCTCCGTCTAGGGCAGGGTGTTGGGGGGCAGACGCTCAATGCAGGAGCTGCCCCCGACTGGTGGTCAGTGCACGTCATAGTGACCTGTTGTTCTACTGTTTAGTTGATTTGCATATTAGGGTTTTATTATATAGGATAGTCTCTAAGTGGAAACATTAATAGGTGAAATGAATAAACCATTTGTGATATAGCCTGGCAATTTTCAACTGGCGTGCTGCAATAATTTTAAAACATGCAATACCTGACTATTTAGTCATGGCACTGACCTCTTTTCCCTTAGCTTGTCAAATGAAAACAATGACAACAGCCCATACAATAATAGCTGCCACGTGTGAATGAATCAAAATTACATCTATTTTTTTTTGTCAGATCGGCCAAAAATGTATCTTTTGGTGTGCTGTATTGTTTTAGTACTGAGATGAAAAAGGCTGATGATCTCTGAGATAGCCATATAATGGGTGCAAACTACTGAGTCAGTAACAACATGGTTGAATCTCGAAAATATTATACTAAGGGAAAGAAGCCAGAAACAAAAGAATACATACTGTATTATCTTATATACATATTAATTAAAAAGAGAAAAATCTAAATGTAGTAAAATAAAAGCAAAAGAATTTTTTTTGTTTGTTTTTTGGCTGGACATGGGAGAGATTGAATGGAGATGTACCTAAGGAAATTTTTCTGGGTGATAGAGATCTTATATGGGTGGTGGTACACATTTGCCAACTGTGTATATCTGCAGAAATCAGAGCGATGTGATTGGAAGGCAGGAAGAGCCAAAGATGAATTTGCTTCCCCCTCTACCCTTCAGGGCCCTGTCAACACCTTGGGTTCAGACTTCTGGCCCTCAGAACTGTCTGAGAATGATTTCTGTTACTTTAAGTCACCTAGTCTGTGATTTGTTACAGCAGCCCTAGTGAACTAATACAGTAACTGTATTTTTTTAAACTATATATATATATATATATATATATATATATATATATATATATGAAAGTAACTACAAGAAGAACCCAAAGCAGTTAAAAGCTGTTGCCTTTGAGGAGAGAGTGTGAGAAAGAAGAGATATTTATCATGCTTTTGGTGTTGATAAAGTCATCTATATTTGACTTAACACTTAATATAGTACTGAGTTAGACATTTTAAAAGGAGTAACTAAGTTTAAAAGTATCCAGGGTCAAATATAAGTGAGCAGGTAATTAGATAGGGAGTTCACGTGGCTAAAATAAAGGACCAATTTGATCTGAACATGAAGATTTGAACTTCTAATACAACTGAGTGTGCCAAAGGGCACGATGGTATAAGCTGATTGCTTTAGTAAATGACTCAATAACTAAGCTGAGTTACTAAAGTCTCTTTGGTTTCCCAATGATAAAAAGAACTTTGGTCTCATAGCATGTAACTAAACCTATGATGTTCTTGAGGTCCTCTCTGAGGGATAGAAGGGAAGCCAAAGGTCTGAGAGGATTTTGTTTCTCCAGGATTCAGGCTCTTTATGGAGGAAAAGAATTGGATCTGAGAGCAGAGTGCCTCATGTTGGAGGACACACAAGCGGGGTATCTCTAGTTAATGTTCTTGCTGCCTTTGCTGACTCCTAAAAACCTGTTGAGATTGTAGCCTCCTTTCTATACATTTCCTCACCTTTGCTTGCTCTGCCTCTTGATGTTTCCAATGGTCTCCAAATGATCACAAACCCAAATCAATTTCACACTGTTTTGTGTTAAGCAGGAAATGCATGACTGACATATACACTGAGTGGCCAGATTATTATGCTCTCTGAACGCATAATAATCTGGCCATTCAGTGTGTGTGTGTGTGTGTGTGTGTGTGTGTGTGTGTGTGTGTATGTGTGTGTGTATATACACACACACACACAATATACTGAGTGACCAAATTATTTATACACACACACATACATACACATACACACACACACACACACACACACACACACACTGAGTGGCCTCTAATATATGTATATTAGAGGCTCAGTGCATGAATTCGTGCATGGGTGGGGTCCTGCCAGCCTGGCCAGGGGAAGGGGACATGGGTGGTTGGCTGGCCTGTCTGCTGGTCGAACTCCTGGTCAAGGGGACAATTTGCATATTAGTCTTTTATTATATAGGATATACACTGAGTGGCCAGATTATTGTGCATTCAGAGATCATAATACTCTGATGACTCAGTGTATATGTGTGTGTCTATATATGTATATCTATATCTAGTTAAATTTATTATTATCTACCTGGGCATCATCAGAGATACTGATTCAACAGATGTGGGATGGGGACTAAAATTCTGTATTTTTCACACCAAAAATTCTTCCTTTAAGTTCCTATAAGGGACAGACTGATTCTTTTGCCTCTGTACTACATTAAAGTTACCGCAGAACAGATTTTAATCTAGCCCTGGTCTACCAGTCTTTTGGCTCCAGACAAAAGTGCCGCTTCAGTGCTCTGACCTGAAACGCCAGCCAATCCCTGGACTGCTGGCTCCCCCCCTAAATGTGGCATGAACTGGGCTCTCTGCTTCATTTAGAGATTTTCTGCCAGCAGTTTCCCCTTAGCAAGTAAGAAATTGAACTTGGTACTATATATTGCAGGGGCAATCTCTTGACACTTGTCAAATGAATCTCAAGGCTGTACCTATGTCATATTTTCCCCCTTCTTCACTCCATTTTTTTCTAGAGCTGAAATATGCTCAGAATCACCTTGGCAAAGGGGTAATTGGAGCCACACCAGCTTTCTTCTCCTGATTCTAATGCAGTGGACTTTACCCTTCAGGGAGGTGGCCTCCAGGGCAGGTCTCAGCACCTGCCTTTGTACGTGGCAAAGCTTTTATTCGTCCTTGGAGAGATGAGAGTAACAAGGACAATCTTCATAAATCAGTTCATGTTTGTTGAAGTAAATAAAAATGATCCCCGGAATGTGTAGTATATGGATTTATTCTCTAGAATAATTCTTTGAAACCATCACCTTTATAAAGTATTTCAAGTTAAGAGTAGCGCAATACAAAATTCAAAAGATGTATTGAAAGGAAATGTTCCACACTTAAAGAATAATTGTTAAGTGTGCATTGTAAACTAAACAAGAAAAATATCCTTAAAAACATATTCGACAAATTAAACTTCATCATAATTAAACCTTCATTTTCTTAAGAGAATGAAAGACAACCATGAATAGGGAGAAAATTCATGTATGACAAAGAATATATATCTAGAAAATATACATTATTTTCAAAATTCAATATAAAATAACACCAGCAATCCATTTAGGAAACAGGCAAAGGATAGGAACATATGTTTTACCAAAGAAGATATAAAAAGATGGCAAATAAGCACATGAAAAGATGTTCATCAGCCATCAGAGAAATGCATATTAAAATCATGAGAGATCACCACATCCCTATTAGAAGAATAGCAGTGCTGGAGAAATGGCAGAGTAATTGAATCACCATGCATTACTGATGGGAGTGTATCAGTGACACAGACACTCTGCAAAATAGTCTGGCAATTCCTTAAACTAAAAATGGGCTTTCCACCCAGCCCAGCCATTGTACATATTTCAGAGAAATGAAAACTTAGGTCATGAATGTTCATAACAGCTGTAATAGCTAACACTGGAAACCACCCAAATGTCCTTCAATGGGTGAATGGTTAAACATCCAAACCACGGATACTAATCAACAATAAAAATAAATAAAATAGGCTGTTGTTACACACACAGTAACTTGTATGAACTTCAGGGAAATTATGCTGAATGAAAAAAAGCCAATCTCAGAAAGTTATATACTACATGGTTCTACTTATATAAGTTTTATTAAATAACACAATTATAGAGAAAGAGAACAGATTAGTAGTTGCTAGGTGTTAGGGTTGGGGATTGAATGTAGCTATAAAGGGGTAGTAGCACAGGCTGTTTTGTGATAATGGAACTTTTTATATTTTGACTCTAATGGTAGATATATGAACCTACATACATAATAAAATTGCTTAGAACTAAACACTCATGTGCACACCCAGGAGTTTATATTAACTAGTAAAATCTGAATAAGCATTATGGTTTGTTCAGATGTTGACTTCCTGGTCTTACTATTGTACTGAAATTATATAGGATGTTAAACATAGCTGGTAGGATCTTCTTGTAATTTTTTTTGCAAACTTTGTGTTTCCATAATTATTTCAAAATAAGGAGTTAAAATATTAGTAGTGCAGTTTGTTTCAAAGTCTGGGAAGTCATTTACAATTCTTGGGAGTTTATTAAACCATGTTTAAATGTATTTGCTTTGGGAAATTTGATGATGCAGTTGTTTAAAAAATAATTCATTACTTCTGTCAAATAATACAATTCCAAAAGCAGTATAAGCTAGAGATCAACAGGAAGAGATCTATGATACAGGTCCAGTATATTATCTAGAAAGTTTGATGATTTCTTGGAATTTATTTAATGTGTAACTCTGGGCTTTCAAAGTTGTTTTTTTGGCTGTGGTAAATGTATGCAATAGACTCAGCAGTATCTACTAGTATTTGAGGACAGGCCATTAGCAGAAGGAATGGGAGCCTGTTCACTGACAAATCTAGATACTGAATTAGTTTTGGCCAGGGCTGCTGAAGCCTAATGCTTGTAGTGACATGGAACAATTCTTTAGGTGTTTCAAGGAAACATTTAAAAAATAGTCATGTATTTATGTTAACATGTATTATCACACAACTAAACTTTAAACAAGTGATTTCTCATATGCTATTGTTTAAGATGAATAAAGTGAAAAAGCACATTTGCTTAGCCCTGGCCGGTGTGGCTCAGTTGGAGCACTGTCCTGTGCACCAAAGGGTCACAGATTTGATTCCCCATAGGGCACATAAGCAGGGGTGTGTACAGAAGACAAACATGCAGATGTTTCTCTCTTTCTCCCTCTCCTTTCCTCTCTCTCTAAAAGCAATAATTATATCCTTAGCTAAGGATTTTAAAAAAGTAAAAAAAAGGGGGGGTAGAAGAAAATGAAAACCTATCTAATAAAATAGTAATATGTAAATTGACTGTACCTCTGCTACACCCACAAGCCATGCCCACCAACCAATCAGGAGAAAGTATGTAAATTAACCCAACCAATATGGCTGTGGCCATGGAGTGAGCAGAAAGCTTGGGTTTCCCTGGCGATGGAGGGAAGCCAAATTCCTGGCCTGTCCTGGCCTCTGCTAAAGGCTACAAAGTTTCAATTATAGAAGATAATTTAAATTCCAGATACCAGGGCCTCCACTTGAGTCACCGGGAGGGGAGGGAGGCGTGTCTGGCCTGCAAACCACCATAGGCCCCTTGCCCAGCTGCTCCATGCCCCAAGGGAACCCCCACCCTGATCTAGGACACCCTTCAGGGCAAACCAGCTTGCCCCCACCCATGCATCAGGCCTCCATCCTATCTAATAAAAGAGTAATATGCAAATTGACCATTACTCCAACACACACAATGAATGCCCCATGTGGTCAAAGATCCTGCCTCCATGTGGACACAAGATGGCCACCACAAGATGGCCAGCAAAGGAGGGCAGTTAGAGGGACCAGGCCTGCAAGGGAGGGCAGTTGTGGGTGATCAGGCCAGCAGGAAAAGGCAGTTGGGAGGGACCTGAAGGGGAGGGCAGTTAGGGGTGACCACGTTGCCAGGGGAGCAGTTAGGCATCAATCAGACTGGCAGGGGATTGGTTAGGGGGTGATCAGGCTGGTGGACAGAAGCGGTTAGGGGCACTCAGGAAGGCAGGAATGCCAGCAGTGGGAGCCAGCAGTCTTGGATTGTGAGAGGGATGTCCAACTCCCTTGAGGGGTTCCAGATTAAAGAGGTGCAGGCTGGGCTGAGGGACACTCTCCCCTACCTCTCACCCCCCGTGCATGAATTTCATGCACCAGGCCTCTAGTGTATTAATAAATAAGCAGCTGTTTACTGATTGTTTTCCCATTTACACTTCTTCAAACGTATGAACTAAGTATTTGATCCATAATTTGCAGGTTTCAAAATCTCGAGTGGTGGAACTAAAGTTCAAATATAGGTCGTTCTGCTTCCAAAGCATAAAACCAGATAGACATTGAGAAAGCTGTGCTGGATTTCTGGGTGTGCACTCCCCACTTCATACACCACCCATACAGCACACATAGAAAACACACACATACACACACCACTACCATGCATACTCACACGTCCATATAGTTATGCCTTAAAAACTTATAAATGAAGACAATAAATTTCTTATTATGGGCAATAAATTGCCTACTTAATCTATATTTAAAGCCTCAAAATTGAGATATGTTACGTTGCTTCAAAGTCCTGTTTCTAAATGTACCAGAGTGTAAGAGTCAGCTGGGGCATTTAAAAATACAGTCTGCCCTGGATGGTTTGCCCACAGACTGAAAATTTCAGGGTCAATTTTGGTTAAGGGCACATACCTTGGTTGTAGGCTGGATCTCTGACCCAGGCGAGGTAAGTGCGGGAGGTAACCAATCTATGTTTTTCTCTGTCTCTGTCTCTCCCCCTCTTTTTTTTTTAATCTTTATTGTTCAGTTTATTAATTACATTGTTTCCCCTTTTTATCCCCCTATAGCTCCCCTCCACCCTGTACCTATCCCACTCTCCCCCCTCAACTGAAATCTATATGTTTAACCCCCTTTGAGAGAAGATGGTTCCCTACTAAGGTTTGTCTAACTTGAGTGAGGCAGGGTTCTACTTACACAACTATGATGAAGCTTAAACTTCAGGACCCACATGCACTAGGCCCCTCTCAAGGCCTACTGTACTCTTGGTGGAGAAAGATGGCCAAACCTGGGGGTTAGGGGTCTGTTCTAAACTGGTTAGGCCCAGTCCTGGGCCCAGGAGTGGTCCTCCACTTCCAGAAATATCTCCATGGGCCCATGTGAATCTGGTTACATCACAGCCTAAGTCTGACCCCAAGGAGAAGATCTGGACCAGAGGCTGGAAGCTCCCATAACCCAGGTTCATGGCCATCTTCATTCCTTCCCAGCAGGACCACAGGGGCAGAGTGGGCAGGAAAGTGAGACAAGGGCTGATGTTTGTGCTGGAGCAGCTGGAGCAGCAGGGTGTTTTACCAGTCAGGGAGATCAAAGAGCTGGGGTCCTCCAAGGGGGCCTCCACTCATCCCCCCCGACCCCGCCTGAGCAAGAAACCAGGGAGGGATGATACAGATGTGGCATTATAATAACAACTTGAGAAACTAAAATAAACTTTTCTAAACTTCTATAATAAAAAACAAATTTTGATATGCTGTGCTAGAGAATAAAAATATCTTTCTATTCTCTCTGTAGAAAACGATATTGCAAAATTGTAATCATCTGAAGAAGGAATTCAAAATGTAATAAAAATATTAAATGGTAATCAGACCAGTAATATTAATGCAAATATATGTTTTTTGTAGATTTTGTAATGCTTTTTATATTTATCAGCTCCCTAAACTTGTAAATGTGGTTTCTTTTGTAATTCTAAATAAGTAAACACTTCTATATCTAATTATATATATATTTCCCTGAGGGAAAAATTCTAGTAGCAACCAAATCTGGGTCTATTAATGGAACTCTAATGCTGATCAAATCTGGGGCTATTCATGGAATTATAAAAAAGAATAATCACATAATCAGTACCAGATTCCATCAAAGAACTCTTTATGCAGGGGAGATGTTAGCTTGCCCAGCTTATATAAGCTTCCTGGTTACTTCTCAAACATATCAATTGTGTAGAATAAAGTCTGTATCTGTCAATCACAATGAGATACCACTAAAGGACCAAATCATATTCCACATTCATCCAACCACTGCCTGTTCAATGGGGTAGTTAGTGTCATTGATTGACACTTGCTTTACATTAATAACCTGGTTTATTTATCAGTCCTTAGGGACTTTTGTTAGTGTAAATCTGTATTCTTGAGAGTAAACTATTCTGGGACATAATATGAAATTTCTAAGCTGGCAAAGCTACTGAGGAACAGACCTTGAACTCTGGGCAATCATCACCTTATGGAGTACCTGTTTGCACCTGGCAGAATGTACCATTCCAGAAGAAACTGTTCCAAGCCACAGTTTTATTTTCTCATACAATATACTAATTTTTCTGTAAATCTTAGTATCTATAAAAGTGCACAGGCCTTTTGTCAAGACAAGTATCTCATGTCTCAATTGTAACTTGGAAGGTAGCATTTAAAATGTTTTTGTGTGATGTGTAGTACCTGTCCTCTTGACATATATTATTTTAGCGCATGTCACAGCCAAATAATATTTTTTTTCTCAGATTAGGAAAATGTTTCAAAAAAATTGAAATGTAGTCTTAAGATATGTTCATTTCTTTTTCAAACATAATCCATAAACTCCCATTGTGGTTTTAGAAAATGGCTCATATTTGTTTTTACCCATTCTTAAAGTTCACTTGTTGAGTTCAGTTAGTTATTCTTGGGGCTAGAAGGTAAAGGACATTGCCTGAGTATCTTCTAACCAGGAGCCACATGCAGCATCAGGAGAGAATGAACTCAAAAGAATTTGTAAGCTGATACAAGGATTAATCCATTTCACAGTTGTCCACAAAAAGAAGTTAGAAGAAACAAGATGGTCCAGGATCCTGAGCATCTTTATGTCTTTTGGGCTATGTTCACATTAAGAACCAAACCACACTACAAAATTAGGACAGGTTAAATGAAAACCTATTAGGAAGTAAGGATTTTAAAAAAAATTATTATTACCATTAGGTGACTCAGAGATAAGTTCGAAGAATGATTTTACAGGTCAGAGTTCCAAGAGAAATAGTTGCATGCAACTTTATCATAACACCAAAGGTGATTAGTTTCTTTGAAATTATTTTTAAAGATGTGATTTACTCTGTCAGTTCTCTCTCTGAATTTTTTTTTCATATTAGTTTATTTATGAGAGATATATTGATGGTTGTTATCATGGAGATGCTAAAGTTTAAACCGTTAGGCTTAGCAAACTAAATATAATTGCTATTTCATTTAGAACAATAGCCTGAAAATCCTACGCTTTGTGAACATTATATCCCTGTAATGGATGCTGTGGAACACTGCATATGTGCCTCCCCTATGATGTGAGCACTCATTGTACCAGTTGCTGCAGGCTCACACCTCTGAGTATTTCTCAGGACATTGGCCTCTGCTGAAGGGAGTTACTTCACCCAAGTTTACAAACTCTCCCCAGACCAGACCATGTCCCTGGTGGAGGAGGGGAGCAGGGGCAGCCTGGACTTGTTGCCTCATCCAACACAGCTCTGAAAGGCCACTGCATGTCCATAGCACCCTGTGGGAAGCTTCTGTTGCCTTGAGGTTCAACTTCTGCCAGATCCTGCTTCTCTCACTCCCCTAAAGGGATTTCATCCCCAGAGCATTCCCCAGTAAGATTGCTGCATTCAAAGTTCTGTTCCTGGGTCTTTTTCTTGGGGACCTTCTGATTTTCATCTTGTCTTTAGTAGTAGTACCAACAAAATAATATGTTCCAATCAGGGTCAGTAGTCATAAAACTGCTAATCTGAAATCTCTTTAAATCCATGGTCAGCAAATTGCGGCTCGCAAGCCACATGCGGCTCTTTGGCCCCTTGAGTGTGGCTCTTCTACAAAATACCATGGCCTGGGAGAGTCTATTTTGAAGAAGTGGTGTTAGAAGAAGGTTAGGGTTAAAAAATTTGGCTCTCAAAATAAATTTCAATCATTGTACTGTTGATATTTGGCTCTGTTGACTAATGAGTTTGCTGACCACTGTCTTAAATAATCCTTTAGGCTGAAAATATATACTTAAAGGCACAAATGCATTCACGACTAGTAGGATCATCAATGACTATTAAAATGCTACCAGTGACATATTACATAGTTTCTTGATGTTCTGTTTAGTTTTTTTATTAATCCATTTAGAAATTCCCATTTGGGCCTTACTTAATATGCTAGGAGAAATTTAACTCAAGATACATTATATTTCAGTGTTCCCATCCTCCAAAAACAATAAGAGTACCTAGATAGAGATTGGGGTTGTCAGAGGAATTACATGATTAAAAAAAAATCTATGTTTTTGAATAA
Source organism: Antrozous pallidus (assembly GCA_027563665.1). Classification (NCBI taxonomy): domain Eukaryota; kingdom Metazoa; phylum Chordata; class Mammalia; order Chiroptera; family Vespertilionidae; genus Antrozous; species Antrozous pallidus. The sequence continues at coordinate 66,191,833 of CM050521.1, forward strand.
AGAAGATCATGAGAGGAATAACATTCCTATGGTTTGGTAGATAAAAGTCCAGGTTACTGCTGTTTCAGGCTAAGAAAACATGTGCAAACAAAACATTAAGCTATCTTCATTCGTGGCATAGACCCCTCAGTCCCTAGCCAACTTCCAGTTACCTCTCTTACGTCAAAGTGATTTATGACTTTTTCCCAAGGACTGTTGTTAATAAAGTGAGAATAATGACATTTCTCTGTAGGGAAATTGTGTATGTTGTCAGAACCTGTTATTGCTTATTTTAATTTGGGAAAATCATAACCATCCTTTGTATATATGACAGTTGAGAAATGTGGTAAACCTGACCTTTTTACTTATGAGACTGTTTATAGGCCAGAAATATAAAAGCTTATGAAACCCAGTTCTGAAGCCAAAATCTCTCTCCACTGTTTTTCGAGTGGGGACAAAAGTTTATATTTATTTAAATTTAAGAGCTAGTCATTTAGAAATTTGGTATGAAACCAAATTTTCCTTCTTAAAAAAAGTATATTTTTATGGAAGTAATAGTGAAATGTTTTTGCTCCATCTTTGTTTTATGAAAAACTATAATTATTTTATCAGCAATTACAATGTAAAATATCTTTATTCGCAACAGAATGTGCTATTGAGGGATGGAATTATAATTGAACTTGGAGCCAACAATATATTTAAAAAATTGAATTTTCTCTAGTTTTTTTGTGTGACATGAGGACATCTCTTATTATCCAGAGAAATGTCACAAAATTATTAAAATATACAGTTGTTATTTTAGCCAAATCACTAACATATGAAAGTCATTGAAACCATAAAGTGCTCTGAGGTGGGGAAAAAGATGTGTTTGGACTTCAACATGAATTTTTATATTGCAATGAAAAGTCCATGTTGTCCAAGCCCCCCCTCTGCTGTCTCACACAGAATTACGTATCCTTATATATCCCTTATGAAATATGGTGCACTTTGAGGATAAATTCCAGTCCATTGAAAATATGGCAAACCCTGAAAATTATGCCACATGAGATGAGCTTTATTTAGGAAATTCATTCCTTAACAACCTTTACCTCTCTTGTGCTGTGATTCCAATCCCACTCTGCTGGGTACATCTTTGTTTTCATTTACTCATTGTTTTGCCTCCCGTGTAAGGATTCGTGCCCTGGGTTCTTTTGGCTCTCAGTCCTTCTCAGCGCAGCAGTTCTTGGACTGAGAGCATAAGCACGCCTCCTTTAGGCTCTTCCCCAGGGATTTAGCTTCCATTCCCTCTCCCAGCACCGTCTTCCCTTTCCTCGCCCCACCTACACCCATATATGTGTGTGGGCCTCCAAGGCAGCTTTCACTGCATGAGATCCAGACCTCACTTATTCTTGTTCCAATCTCAGAGAGATGAACCGTAAAATCACAACCCTTTCCTTATCCTGGCTCTACTTCTTACCACCCTGCTTTGTTTTGCTTGATCACTGAGGGATTTTGGCTGTCTAAATGCAGATGTGTGGTAGAAGTGTGTGTGTTGTATTTTGTATTTTTGTGTTTCGGAGGATCAGTTCCATAATTTAGCCATTTCACAGAGAGATGTCATTCTGCCAGTTATGTTAGTTTCTACCCAGCTTTGAAAATCCATTTGACTTATCAAACTGTTTAAATATAAATAGTAGAGTACTAACATAAGGAAAATTATAGAAATCTATCCAAGCAGAGGAGTTTGCTCATTTTCAGAGGAATAAAATGAGATGATCATTGTCCTACTTATATCTTGTGGGGCACACTGAGTTTTTTCTACTCAGTACATCAAAGGAAATGCTGCTTGCTATGCAAAGAGGCATATCTACATGTCAATGGAACTAAAAACCCAGAGTCATAGAATACACCAAAGAGATACTGTAGACAAATCCTTTCAACTTTTTAGAAGTGGTTTTCAACCAAAATCTCACACAAAAGTGGAAAATGTGGAGCTGCTCTGATGGTGACGATGGTGACAATGGTGGTGGCAGGGTTACAAGGAGGACCAATTGCCACCTCCAACAATTGCTACTGAGTTGTCCCTTCAGAGTATCAAATTCTCTTCAGATCATGATTTCAAAACTATATATTAGTCCAACCTTTTAATTTTACAGAGAAGGACTCTGGGGCATTTTAAGTGTTATGACCAGAGTTTCTCAGGTAACTTGTGGAGGGACATGGTTCAAATCTTGTGACTCTGCCTCATCTACTAGGTGCTTTTTCATCACATGGACACACAGACCCTTAAATATCTACATGTGGATAATAACATAAATATTGCCCAACACCTAAGTTATGACTATATATAAATTTTTGGAAAGAAAATATTTTCAAAACATCCCCAAATTTTCAAATAATGAATTAATTCTCAATTTTTGAACCATGTGAGTAATTTAAAGAGGCCTAATCAGATACTTGATAAAAAGAATATTCCGTGAGTTGAAGAGTCTCCTTTATTTAAGATAGCACCTGCATTAAATTATTCCATGGATGGCAAAGGAAATATAAATAGCTCAAAAGCATTTCTGTATTTATCTAAGACCCAAGTTGACTGCTGGTTGGCAGTTTTAAGCTGATAAAGAATAAATACCACCCTATTTTAAGCTCTTTACCCAGTTAGCTGTCTGAAATGATTTCACAGCTCAGGCAGAAAGGCAAGCTGGGTAAACAGAACATTCACAAATAAGTTCTGTGTGGAAGCTGGAGAAGCCATGAGAATGTTAGGCCTTATGACAACTATGGAATTTGAGTCAAAAATAAAAGTACTGCTTGTGATTCCCCATTGACTCAGGGAGTGGTTGCCCAGCCCTAGAAGTTATTTCTTTGTGTTCTGTTTTTAGAGGTTACTAGCTCTATTCTAAAAAAGAATATTGGAAGGCTTTAGCAGGGTATTAAATTCAGCTTTTATAAAAAGATGAAAAGAGCATTGCTCCATAATCTTTCTTACTGGTCACTTCCGGTTGGCCATTTTTTGCCTATGGGGAAAAGCACAAATGTGCAGATTTTCTTTAGACCCCTTTGAGCAAAAGAGAACTCGCACATAGTTGGGCTCCATGTTGTTTGTTCTCTTGGCAGACTAATCCCTAGTCAAATAGCACGTTCCCTTTAAGATTTCCTATGATATCATGATGTCTGCCTGGAGTCACTGACTCATCTAATTCTATCAAGATGTAAACTCATTGGCAACAACATCCTCCTACGTGAGTAGGTGTGATTTTAATTTTACTGTAATAGCACACGTGTATGAAGGCAGGTGCAAATGAGATAGTCATTGTCCCTCTGGTAATTGTAGTGAACCTACAGTCAATTGACCATTGCTCACAGCTGTCCTACAGCAAGTAGGAACAGGGCAATCTGGGAGGCTGGTGAAAGTATTCCTTTGGGTGAGGCGTTGCATTATTGCAGATGGAATGAAATGCTTCCTCTGTGAAAAGGTGTAAATCTCAGGTGCAAAGTCCATAGGCTCTGAAAAATGGCAGGGCTGTTTCAGCAAGATAGGGGAGTGGGAAGAACTCAAAGACTATATTGAATCTCTCAATTTCGCTTTTTCCTTAGACATGAAGCTCCTTCCTAACTAACTCACTTCCTTAACCTCTAGGATTTCCCCTTTAATATTCTACCAGATAGACATTAGAGTCTGTGCAATTAACCTTCCCCTTTTATATCTTTAATTGACTCTTGCTCTTCCTACTCTCTGCTAGGAAAATGTTATTCTATTTTGGGTTAAAATGCTCAATAGCTATGTGATGATGGATGAATTAAATGGGCTTTAGAATCAGGCCTGGGTTCAGTGATTTCCCTTGTATCCTCTGAGTCAATTTGGACAAATTACTTGAACTACTTGAGGCTCAATTTACCTGTAAAATGTGGATGATAACTGATAACCCATAGGGTTATTTTAAGAATAAATGAGATAGGCTATGTAGGTGGGGCTTGTATTAAAATATATTAGTTCATTTTTTTCCTTTCCAATTCACTACCAGTGCTATCCAACATTAGATTTTCAGCCGTATTACATCTCTGAAGTATCAGATGGTGGAAATTTTGAACATGAAAGATATCAATAAGGTACAAATTTTCAGGGAAAATTATTTTCTGAGTGTTTTTCAAGTTATACATGTAAGTATATTTGTGTGTTATGGAGCATATATAGGCCCAGGGATTGAATCATATGTGTTGGGTATGCTATTAGTACTCCTTGTTCTATCTTGATCTTTGCCCCAGAAAGTTGACTCATTTATACTTTATCAACTGGCTGTGTGCCTTCCTGGCTCTTGGTTAGTTTTGGCCATCGGAGAATCCATGTAGGGAATCCCGGCAGGAGAACCGGAAGTATTTACTCTCTTTGATACCTTGTGGAGAGGTTTCCTCAAGTGGCACTGATGACTGAGGCCATTAAAGCTGCCACTCCCTCTATTCTTTCTGTTGGTTGTTGAAAAGGACACAGAGTGACCTTCCTGACAGATGCCCTGGGGATGGCTATACTCTTTTTGAAAGGTCACTCATCCCTTTAAGGGCAATGTCTCTGCATGACTCTCATCTGCCCCATCCAATGACTACTCCTTCTCATGTCCTTAAGGACACATGGGTGTCCGTTTGTAACCAGCTCCACATTCTTACACTATCCTTTGTGACTCTTACACCCACACTTCAGTAAATAGTCTCTTTGTAAATAAACCCTCCTCAAATTATCCTAATTTGAGCGCACCATCTGTTTCCTGTTGGAATCCTGATTTATACACTAGTAAACAGAATAGAATTGGAGAAGAGTACTAACTCGAGTAATATAAGCTAACAGTTTGTACATTAGAATTCCAAAATTTATTGTGTGTTCTCTAGGACATGCTTTGACTTGAAGTGTCTCTGAATAACAATCATTATTGTTTAAACTTCCTCTGTGATCTTGCTTAATACTTAATCAATGTTGCTTGGGAAGCAAAATACAAAAACAAGAGAAACAGGGTGAATACAGATATGTGCAGTGTACTTTCATGCAGATATTCAAATAAATATGTGCATATAAAGGCACTTTTTAGTTTTAATTTTATTTTTGAACAGATAATATATCCATATGGTTTAAACATTTTTTTTTAGTTTAAACATTTTTAAAGAACAAAAGATACATAAAAGAAAAATATAAAAACTCTCTCCCACACCTATTCCCATACCCCAAAGTCCCCTCATATGGGTTAAAATGTCTTATTAGTTCTTGTTAATCCTTTTAGAGTTATTCCATATATATATACAAGCAAATAAAAAATATTTACTTTTCACACAAATGATGATGTGTTGTATACACCATTCTACACTTTATTTTGAGGCTAGAAATGCCTGGATGAGGAAAGTAAAGATACATTTGGTGAAGATATCTGTTTTCTTCAGTTTCTACTCACAGTCTACTCTCTGTCATAGATGTCAGACATAAGTCTTTGGGAACTGGGACTGGAAGGCAAATCAAAGTGACTGAGACCAGAGTGCTTTGCTCCACCCCCCTGACATATTGGCTTACTGGGCCAATCTGCTCTGCCTACTGTCCTCTTTTTGGATTCTTCTAGAAAACGCTTCATTTCCCCAAGAGGCCAAAGCAATGATCTATCAGCCATGCCCAGACCTAGCTGGACCCAGTCGTGGGTTTGGGACCAGTGTGCCAACTAGGACCAGCAAGGGATCAGTATATGTGCCTGAAGGAATGGGTTGGTACATTCCAAAAAGGTTCATTAATCCAGCCCCAAGTCTCTGTAGGATGCCACTACAGTGATTCAAAAAGATCACCACACTCCTTTCAACCATGATACCCCCTGGTTTATAGCATCATTAATCTTCTTTTGCTTCCCCTCCAACAATGTTCTTGTCACATACTTTAGGAATAAATGTGACTGTTTTTGTGTGTCCTTAGCAAAGGAGTTTAGTTGTGCTTGGGAGTTGAATAGCAAAATGATTTGTATATGATGAAGTAAAAAATTTTAAGGACCAGATATATAATCAGATTGAATTCCATGTATGCAACTTCATATGATTGAGAATACAGTCTCAAAATGTAAACTTTAGAGGCAGGGCATGAAGTTACAATTTTTTTTTCTGCATAGTTTCTTTTTAAATGCATGCCTTTAAAACAGTTTTATTGAGATATAATTTAAATGTATTACTTCACAATTTAACATGCACAATTCAATGTTTTTAGTGTATTCTCGTTATTGTGTAACCATCACCAAATTAAATTTTAGAACATTTTCATCACCCTCTCCCCAAAAGGCTTATGTATGCACTTTAGCAGTCACTTCCCACTAGCCCACCTCTCTTTTCCTCTCCGGTATTGCTGCCCAGCACTAGACCACTACTAACTTATTTTCTGTCTTGTAGGTTTGTCAATTCTGTACATTTTATATGAATGGAATAATTTAATATCTGGCCTCTTTCATTTGCATGATCTTTTTAAAATTGACCCATGTTGGAGCATTGATAATACATTCTTTTTGTTGACAAATATGATTGTATTGTATGGATATAAATATGTCATATTCATTCACCAATTTTTGGACATTTGGGTTGTTTCAGTTTTTTGGCTATTGTGAATAATGCTCTGGTAGACGTTTATGTGCAAGTGAACAGATGTTTTTAATTTCCTTGGATTTATTATCTGGGAGTTGAATTGTTGGGTCATGCGGTAACTCTATGTTTAACATTTTGAGGAACTGATGCATTATTTTTCAAAGTGGCCGCACCATTTTACATTCTCTCCAGCAATGTATGAATGTTCCAACTTCTCTACAGCCTCATGAAAAACTCATTGTCTGCCTTTTTTTATAGTAGGTATCCTAGTGCTTGTGAAACACTATCTCATTATGATTTTAACTTCATTTCCTTAGTGATACATGATGTTGAACATCTTTTCATGTTTTTAGCCCTTTATATATATATATATATTTAGGAGAATGTCTATTAAAATGAATACCCATTTTAATTGGGATGTTTATCTTTATTTAAATTAAGTTGCAAGAGTTTTTTTAAATTTCTTTCTGGATATTAGACCTTTATCAGATTGATTTAAAAATATTTTCTCTCATTCTGTGTGTTGTTTTTCTCTTTCTTCATATTATCCTATGCAGCAAAAACACTTTTAAATTTGATGAAATCCAATTTATTTTTTTGACTTTGTCATTTGTGCTTTTTCAGTTAAGATCCAATTTGAGTAATTTTTTTCCCCAGAATGGTGTAAGATAGGTATCTAATTTCTTTCTTTTGCATTTGGGTGTCTATAGTATTAACTTATGTGAATGGTATTCAACATGGTAGTAATTGCCTTCTCTTGAGATTACTTTAGGCCTTTAATTCTCTCTATATGCTATGGTTAGACTTGACATAAGATAGTTCAATAAAAGGTCTGCAGGGATAACATTTAGGCTTATGTATCATATTATATCCAGTATCATATTCATTCATTAAAATTAGTTTTGAGGACAATTTGTATCATGTTTATTTTCTAAAGTTATAAAAAGTCTAATGCCACAGAAGGACTTAAGAAACCTTTCTTTCTAAGTCATGTCTTTGTTTTGGTGCTTGCAATAACTCATTTCTATATTGAGCCTAGAATTTAGAAAGTTTTCTCAGATCAAATGGTATTAAGAAAATTTTATAGCAAGCAAGAGTAAAAATGAAATTGTCATCTTAACTGTTTTGGGATGGCATGTTTACTTAGTTGGCCTTATCTTTGTTTTCCTCCTAGATTTATGATTCAAACCCTTAAATTCACATAAAAAGAATTAAGGATTTTTGATATGGAGAATTTTTTAAGTTCAAGTTTTTGCACACAAAAAGGACAAAGAATCTTTTTAGAGAAAATGCATTTTATTAAGTGAATTATAATATTTTTTCCTTTCAGTTGGGACCATTTATATAAATGGAATTTAAGGTGCCAAATTTTGAAGAAAGTGGCTACTGATATTGCAGTAACTATTAGAAAACACATCCTGTCTAATAAAAGAGTGATATGCAAATTAACCATCACTCCACTATTCCCACAAGCCACACCCACAAAGCCAATCAGGAGTGAGTATGCAAATTAACCCCAACCAAGATGGCTGTGGCCATGGAGAGAGCAGGAGGGAGGCTTGGGTTTCCCCGATGATGGAGAAAGCCAAGATTTCCCTACACCCTGGCTACAAAGTTTCAATGATAGAAGATACATAAATCCCAACAGAAATGGCTGTTGCCATGGAGGGAGCAGAAGGCTTGCCTCTGCTCCAGGCAACAAAGTTTCAGTTGTAGAAGATAAATAAATTCCAGATACCAGGGCCTCCACTTGGGTCACCAAGGGGCATGGCCAGCCTGCAAACCACCATAGGGCCCTTGCTCAGGCCATCCCAAGGGAACCCCACCCTGATCTGGAACATCCATGCACCAGAACTCTATCCTATCTAATAAAATATCCTATCTATGCTATCTAATAAAAGAGTAATTTGCAGGTTGACCATCACTCCAACATACAAGAGGGCACCCCATGTGGTCAAAGATCCTGCCCTTATGTGAACACAAGATGTCCACCACAAGATGGCCAGCAGTGGAGGGCAGTTGGGAGGGATCAGGCCTGCAAGGGAGGGCAGTTGTGGGCAAACAGGCTGGTAGGGGAGCAGTTAAACATCAATTAGACTGGCAGGGGAGTGGTTAGGGGATGATCAAGCTGGCAGGCAGAAGTGGTTAGGAGCAATCAGGAAGGCAGGCAGGTGAGCAGTTGGGAGCCAGCAATCCTGGATTGTGAGAGGGAGGTCCAACTGCCCGTTTAGGCCTGATCCCTCAAGGTGTCCCAGATTGGAGGTGCAGGCTGGGCTAAGGGACACCCTGTACTCCCCTCCCCCCATGCATGAATTTCGTGCACCGGGCCTCTAGTATTAAATGAACTTTAATACATATAAGTTAAAAATGGTCAATGCAAATCAATGGCCAGATCATTTAACATGACTTCAATAGATAATTTTTTGGTGAAGCAATTTCACATAAATGACCTTGTGTTTGAATACATCAAATTTCATCCTTATGGCTAATAGAATTATTGAAGACTAGTGTTCAATCCCAATGCATGGATTTGTGCACAATGAAATGAAATTAATTAATCCCCCTGGTGCAGGGACTAATAATACAGGCATTCCCAGGTGGTGGCAAGATGGGTGGACATGCCCTGAAGCCAACCTCCCATGGTCCCTTTCCAGCTGGCTGAGTGAGCAGGGTCCCTTTGGTAGGTAGGGTCCCTTGACCTGGCCTATGGGTGTTGGGCCAAAATTGGTTCTCCAACATCCCCAGAGGAGTCCTGGAGTAGAAGAGGTATTGTGAGGAATCAGGCTCTCTCCTCTTTGGTTTCAGGGTGCATCATCCGAGAATTGCTGCTGCCAAGTGACTGCAGTTCCGCAGCTCCTGCGTTGAGCATCTGCTTCCCGGTGGTCAGTGCATGTCATAGCTACTGGATGATCAGACAGTTGGGCAGTCGCTTAGCCTTTTATATATAGAGATTTTATAAATTATTTAAGTTCAGTTCTTTGCATATATTTCTGGTGACTATTCAGGGGACATAAGGACACTGGACCAATCAGAGCAATTTATCATGACTCAATTTAGCCTTCATCTGCTTAGCATTCAGTCTTAAATAGACATCTTCTCATTCTCTCAATTATTTATGGCAACTAACCCAAAAAAGTTTTGGTCCAATATTTCAGTAAGCTTAGATAAACAAATACCTCTCTGTCTCTCTCTCTCACCTAATTATCTTTTTTTTATTTTATAATTAGTCATGATGTTTCTGTCCTGCTTTTAAATCTATTATAACTACTGGGAGTAATTTTCCTATAATTTGTTTCCCTCTGGAATGGCTGCTGTCACGGAGGCAGGATGAGGTGGAGCTGGTGTTATTATGCTCAAAATACTAGGGGATAAGATGCAATTATTCCAGTTAGTGTGGACTTCAGCAAGCTTGTGCTACTTCCTTTTAATAGAGGGATTATTTTTAGATATTAAGATCCTTTGTATGATGTTAACTTGTTCATTTAGGAGAAAAAAATCAGAAAACTCCAAGAGTGGAATTAACCTTGATGAATCAGCAATACTTAGGAGAAGTAGTGAAGCAAAAACCAAAAGGTAATTTAGCAAAATGGCTCTTGGAATGATTAAAATTAATTACAGCTTCTGGCAAGAGTTTAGTCTTGAGCCAAGGCACTTTGCCTCTCCTCTAGTCCACCTTAGCTGGCCAAATGTTTACCCTCAAACACGCCATTTTGTCCTCCCTCCCTTTCTTTAGTAACTTCCTGTTTCCCTCAAGTTGGCTGCTTGATGTTCTTGGGGTCTCTTTCACTTTCTGTTCAGCACCCCGTTTGTTCTGTAACAGACTAAGAATTATTCCAGTGCTCACTTATCTTACTATGCTTGTTCTGTAGTTGCTCACATTCTGCTTTTCTTAGCAATGACCTGAATCTCAAAAGGCAATTTGGAGCCAGGGAGGAGGGGAGGTGGTGCCATGTTAAGCCTTTGGAAGAACTATTTTAGGACAGGTAAGTTCTTGCCCTCCATGAAGCCAACCGTCACTTTGCCAATGAGTAGGGCCAGTTATATTTAGAGGTAAGTATTCCATACTCTTGTTGAAAAATCCTTTCTGATAAATCCATAAAGGGCTTTATAACAAAGTCGCTTAGAAACTTTTGTTTTTGTACAAAGAAACCTCTCTAAGAAGGATTAGATGTAACATAAGCACAGTATATCTCTTGCTTCTGGCTGAGTGTCTATGACAGATAATACCTGGACTACCCTTATCCTATGTTGCCTCAAATTCCAGGTGACTTTGCAATAATAAGAGTTTTCTCCAGCAACACACATTCACTTAGCAATTAGGTTAGTTATTAATGTCTCAGAGAATGGACTTTTTATTGAACTTATTGGGATGACATTGGTTAATGGATTTCTAAAGGCTTCAGGTATACAATTCTACATAATATCATCTGTATATTGTATTGTCTGTTTACCACTCCCAGTCAAGTTTCCTTCCATCACCATGTATCTCCTCTTTTCCACCTCCTCCCCCTTTATCCCCTTTCCTCTGGAAATCACCATACTATTGTCTGTGTCCATCAGTCTTTCTTTTTTACTTTTTCTTAATCTCTTCACCCTTCTCACCCAGCCCCCAACCCCTTCCCCTCTGACAGCTATCAGTCTGTTCTCAGAGGATAGAGTGTTTAAGGGCAGGCACCAATGTTATGTTATCATCGCAGCTGTTGGCCCAAGATGTTTTAAAGGATAATGGTGTTTATTAGTATAGATGCATGCAGACTAGTTACAAAGAGTCACCAACATGTAGAAATGGAAAGGAGCTAGTAGATCTAGCATCCTTATTTTCTAAATGAGAAAAATGAATTTCAAGACTTGACCAAATAACACAGTCAAGCAGTGGCTAGAGCCCAGGCCTCCTGACTCGCTGCTCAAACACTGGTAACAGAGTGGTAGGATTCCAGCTCGCCCTCTTTTTTCCATGGACCTCAGCACTAAGCACTCACCCACATGACTTTGAGAGCCCTATTGTTAACTTCTTACTGCACCTAATAAAAATTATAGTTTATCATATGTATTTATATATAGGAAAACTTATAGTACATATAGTATAGGCTTGGTACTACCCTTGATTTCAGGCATCCACTAGGAACATATCCCCAGCTTTCTTCTTCCCTTTGGAAAGTATGATTTAGCTCAGTCGATAGAGCGTTGGCCTGTGGACTGAAGGGTCCCAGGTTTGATTCTGGTCAAGGGCACATGCCCGGATTGCAGGCTCAACCCCCAGTGGGAGGCGTGCAGGAGGCAGCTGATCAATGATTCTCATCATTGAGGTTTCTGTCTCTCTCTCCCTTCCTTCCTTTCTGAAATCAATAAAAAATGTGTTAAAAAAAGAAAATATGATTTTATTATTGTTTCTTTCTACTGTAATTTCTTTTAAAAATATTTTATTTATTTTTTACAGAAAGAAAGGGAGAGGGATAGAGAATTAGAAACATCGGTCAACTGCCTCCTGCATACCTCCTACTGGGGATGTGCCCACAACCAAGGTATGTGCTTGACCAGAATCAAACCTGGACCTTTCAGTCTGCAGGCTGATGCTCTATCCCCTGAGCCAAATCGGCTTCAGCTCTACTATATTTTCTTTTTATGTTTTTATATGTATTTCAAAATTCAAAATGTTATTTTCCCCTGCTCTATTACCTATGTCTTATCAGACAAAATTACCCATTTTTAATATTTTGTTGCCTTTCTTTTATAGTATTGGCTTTTCCTGAATGATTAGAAATTTTTGATTGAGAGATATTCTTCCTTGAGATTCACTGTTAGACTATCTAATAGTCCTGGCACTATTTATAGAGCAGGTACATTTACCAGGTAGAAGTTTGAGGTTCTAAAAAACTTCACTATTGCATTTTATTTTTGCAATGTCATCATGGTACTATTTACTTAGATAAGTTAGACCAGTGGTCAGCAAACTCATTAGTCAACAGAGCCAAATATCAACAGTACAATGACTGAAATTTCTTTTGAGAGCCAAATTTTTTAAATTTACACTTCTTCTAATGCCATTACTTCAAAATAGACTCACCAAGGCCATGTATTTTGTGAAAGAGCCACACTCAAGGGGCCAAAGAGCTGCATGTTGCTCTCAACTGCAGTTTGCTGACCACAGAGCTAGACACATATGGATTTTTGCTGCTATATTGAAACTAAATTTACAAAACAGAAAGAACCAGTGGTGGTGATAGAGTATGGTAGTTAGTGAGATTCCATAGATTTCATTTTTTTCTTTTACCATATCTATAGCCCCAGGCTGAGTTCCTCTATTACAGAAGGGATTATCAAAAGTCATTTAGAGGTAAGACTTCTGACTAAAGTGCTAATCAATCAAGTTAGGAAAACAAGTTAATTGAAAAAAATGACAATAATGAGTATTGGTTTAATTTATAGTAAAATTGTTTCTGAAAGTGCTGTATGTAAATTGATAAAAATATTTAGTGACAATTTGGTGATATGTATTAAATTCTTAAATATTTAAATGGGCCAAAAAATCCTATGTCTCAAAATTTATTTGAGGGAAATAATAATAAAAATGTTCAAAGATGAATATCTGAAAATGTTAATCAAAGAATTACCAATAATAGTTAATAAAATTAAAACAGCTTAAATACCCAACAGTAGGGAGAGGATTAAATCAGGTTTTCCAAATACATAGAATTTGAGTAACTCAGAAAATTAGCAGAATTTTATCGAATAAAAAATCCAATAGCTCATTTGTTTATAAATACATCATAAAAGATTTCACTTTTGAAAGTTCATGATTTGAATTGGCATATTACACAACCTGAGAAGACCTCCAATTAATGTACTTCTGCAATTGTTTTAATTTTATTTGATCCAAATTACTTATCTCCTCCTTTCCTTATAATCTGAAACATCTTGGAAGATTTTAGGAAGTAGTTTGAAAAACAGAGTTAAAATTTTGTGTTAGACCCAATCAATAATCACTAATTAATGAAGAATTTAACCGGGCATATTTATTAAGATAAAAAGTCAGTAAGATAATCATACTTCTAACTATATGTGATATATATGTATTGTATGTTATAATTAAATATATAGGTATATATGCATTGTATGTAACATATAATAAGTAAAATATAGCATATATAAAATGATACCATCTTGTGAAATATTATCTCCACATGACAAATCATAGAAACATTCTGGAAGAATAGATATTAAAAGTTTAATGTGGTAAAGAAATTATGGGTGATTTTATTTATTTTCATATCTATTTTTAAAAAACAAAAAAAAATAGCATGATCTAGATATATTAGTCTGCGGCCAGAGCAAAGTATTTCCACTAAAAAACTGTCAAAGTTTGGGGCCATTTTCTTCAGAGGCCCCAAATTTCATTATAAAGAGACTTAAAATAATATTCGAATGACAATAGCATTACTAAAAAAATAAGTACATATAGTACACAGAAGGTAGACTATACTTTTATATATGTAAAATGTTGGTTTATTTTTAGAATTCAGATAGGTACTATATTGATTTTTTTTTTGCCCCGAGCATACTTGAATTGTTAATCTCCACATTCAAAATGGATGGCAAATAGGAATTTTCAGTATTCAAAAATATACATCAGTTTACTTTGGCTTTGGATGAAGAGAAAAAATTCTTCTTGCTTAAGTAAGTTCAACCATTATATTAAAACACTTAGAATGCCATCTTCATCCACATTGGCTTCTTCACTTAGTTGACAAATCTGGATGACAAGTTTGGTTTTGTTCTAAAGTGCAGAGCCAGTGGCCCTGAAGTGCAATGAAGTGTTTCAGGCTTTATCACAGCATTGTACTTTGATCTCACTCTTTTGTTCTCTTGGCCAAATCCTTCCTTTCCTTTTGTATCCCACAAAGCTTATTCCGTATCTGAGTTCTTTGAAGTCAAAGGCAAAACAAGATTTGGATAAGTTGATTTTCCCACATCTCTCCAGATGAGTTTTGCTAGAGACCAGAAGTATTACTAAGGCTCAGGTAGACATGTTCTCTAGCAAACAGCTATAGGTGATCCCTATCAGTGATTGTCTGATGAAGAATAGGAAGGAAGCATGGGTGTATATATGTTTATAGACATAGGTATAGCTTCCAAATATGTTCTCTGTAAAATTAATGGAGGAAAAGCTATCATAAGTGTGTTCACTACAGAAAATTTATAGTCCAAGATAGGGAAAGACCCCCAGAGTTTTGCACCAGTTAAGATTCATTATCCTGCCAAAAATAAAAACTTTTTTTCTTTATAAAATTCATTATAAAATTATTTGTTCTGTTATCATTTATCAATTTGTCTTTATTCTCAGGTAATTTCATTGTAATCTATAGAAAGTCAAATACCTATAATAACTATTTTATTATTTGTGTATTTGTTCAGATTAGTTATTAATAACTTTGAGAAATCCTTAATTTCAATATAAAGAACTGTATGAAATTAATATACATGGCAAAGGAAGACAAATTGGATATAATTAAGTGATTTGGAATCCCATCTCTGTTGCATAATAATTCTTTTTTACTTTACTTTCTTGCTCTTCATACATTAGGATAAAAAAATGCTTTTTATAAACATTTTTGTTTATGTCATTTAATGGGATTTCCTAATGTCTGGGCTAGTTGTACTCTCTTCAGAAATCCTTGGCTTTTTGGAAAACTTTATTTTGGAATAAGTACTACAACTCTATTTATATTGCAGTTGTGGAATATTATAACTTAGTGTTGTGATTTTTTAAAAACTGTGATGCAGATGGTTTGAGTGGGCAAACATTTATCTATCAGAAACCCAGGATTTTCACAAATGGTGTTAAAAGCAGTCAGAATTTTATTGAATCCTCAAATAATTGTTACTTTTTCCCAAATAGAGTTTAAAATAAATAAATTTATATAAAACATTCAAATTCAATATTTAAAATCATTAAAAAAAATTGTCTTATATAACTGAAAGATCCTCAGGGGGTAAGCAATAATTTTCTAGAAACTTGTAAGGTTTTCTTTTGAGTAACTTTAGATCACTTGTGATAGTTATATTATCTATAATAACAAAAGCATAATATGTTAATTAGAGCAGATACCCAAATGACCTTTCTGACATTATTCTGGATGACCTTCTGGATAAAGCTTCAGCTGCAGGGGCCAAGACAGAGGTGGTTGGGGGTGATCAGGCAGGCAAGTGAGCAGTTAGGAGAATCAGATGGGCAAGCAGAGTGGTTAGGGGTGATGAGGCAAGCAGGCAGAGTGATTAGGGGTGATCAGGCAGGTGAGTGGTTAAGGGCAATGAAGCAGGCGGGGAGAGTGATGGGGTGATTAGGCAGGCAGTCAGGTGAGTGGTTAGGAGCCAGCAGGCCCAGATTGCAAGAGGGATGTCCAACTGCCCGGGGATTGGGCTCTACTGGCAGTTGGACATTCCTCGAGGGGTCCCAGATTATGAGAGGGCCTAGATTATGAGAGGGTGTAGGCCAGGCTGAGGAACACCCTCCCTCCATGCATTAATTTCATGCCTCTAGTTCCTATATAATTGTTTACACAGATTACCTATATGTATGCACAAGAAAGAAGAAAATTTTGCATGAGAAAGTTGCCAATTGATGCTTTAAATGTATTGTACTCATTGCTAATTTCTTTTCATTTTTGCCCATGATTAGATAATTATATCTTTTGAGGAGAGTTAAAAATTAATGCAAGATTTAAGAATTTGGGAAGGATGTACAGGAAACTAAAGAGTATTGAATCTAAGTGGAGTAAAACTGCAGGGTTATTTCACGTAAAGGGACTTTTAATTTTTGCTTTTTATCCTTTGAATAGTTTGAGATTTTTACAATAAGTATATTTTACTATTATAATGAAATCAATTAATAGGTGCTGCTGGTGTGCTATTGAACTATTGCAGAAGAGAGAAATTTCATATACACATAGCCTTTAGTGACCTGTAAGAATCCAAGAATAATTATATTTTAATTTCAGTAGTTGCCATTTGGGTCAGAAATCTGATTGTAAATAAGGGAAATTTCATTCATAAAGAGACACATAGATTTCCCATCAAATGACTTCTGTCCCATTCCCATTTTTAGATAGAGCTGATAATGAAATTTTCAGAGGCTGTGTCACTTAATATAAGCAATGTTATTGTTTAATAGTTATAACTTTTATGGTGTCCTGATGTAGGGAGGAAAAAATAATTTTTCCTCTACCCTTCTGAGTTCTTAGCTGAGACCCCCTCAAATAAAAGATAGTTTAGTAAGAGAAAATAAAAAAAAATTATTAACATGCACAATTCATGTATACCTGGGAGATACCCAGAAAAAAATGAGTAACTCAAAGAGGTGGCTTAGAATTCAGACTTAAATGTTGACTTACTAGGGAAAGGGATGAGGGAGTACAGGCCTCTTACAGGAGAACAAATTATTTTTAGGAAAGATTAATGGACCTTTAGAAGATAGATGGGAGGAATGGTAGTTTATGACAAAGTTTGTCTGGGTAAAGTATGGACTGACTTCCAGTCTTTTCTCCTGTGATGAGGGTTAATTTTCCCTGATTGATGAAACTCCAGGAGAGGGAATTTATGACAATTGGGTTCCTTTTGAAGGACCTGTCTTTAGGAAGATAAGGGAAGTTCAGATAAAATGCCTCTCTGTGCATTTGCTGTTTTTCAAGTGTTACACCGTAAAATAATCAATATGCTAAAGTGGCTTATTTGGGCTGGCAAATTGTGGTACTTTCCCCTGCCATAGAGAATAACTATACTTACAGCACAATTAAGTGATTCAATTATCCTCTACTAGGGGCTCCCTTCAAAGATCAACAAAAATCTCAAGAAGAGCTAATTGTGGCTCTCTAGTAAGCAAACCCTTATATCCTAAGAATTTTCTACCCTTTGGTACTTCATGGTAGTTTTTACCTGGGTCCAGGAATCAGAGTTTAACCAAAATACAACACAGAACATTTTCAATAGTATTTGAAGGAGTTGGTCAATGTCCCTAGACTGATTAACTTAATAAACCAATAGTGAACACACAATACAGTCTTATGTAATAAAAGCCTAATATGCAAATTGTTTGACCCGGAGTTTGACCACTCACTATAATGTGTGCTGACCACCAGGGGGTGGAGCGGAACATTGTGTCCCTAGACTGATTAACTTGATAAACATAAAAGGCAATAGCAAAAAAAAAAAAAAGAAAAAAAAAAGAAAAAAAAAAAAAAGAAAAGAAATAAACCTAGTTCAAAAAAAATCTTGCCAATATGTAAGGAAGAATTCCAAAATAATTTGCTGGTGAGTTGGATTTTCAAAAACCCATGTGATTCTTCAATTACTATTCCAAAGGTATTCCAATGTCTAATCTCCAAATTTAGAAAACCATGCGTTTTGACTCTAAGTTCACATTCATAAGTAAAATCTCCAGAACAGAAGATTAATAGCATTAATGAAGATCACTCTACTACCAGGTCAGGGCAATCCCTGGGTGGATTCCAGGACCCACAGAGTCCCCTGCAGATCAGTTGTGCTGGTCTGTAACCCTCAGGAAAGCCTGCATTACTGTTCTCACCTTGGTATTCACGTGACCACACCTGGTATTCACAGTAGCATGCTGTGTTCTCCATGGAGTGTTTTTTTTTTTTTTTTTTTCCAGCTTTAAGTGTGGTACAGGAAAACGCTGCATCTCTGAGTTTGTCTTTGGGACATTGTTATAGCGTTAAATATAATGGCATGTCATTTTGTGACACCAGACAATCTATTCAAAACTTTAAGAAAAAACGAGCATCTCTCAATCAAAAGACATGATCAGTTCCGTGAAAGTGTCTTATATCATCTTTAGTTCTTTCTTTCACTAATGCTACATTTCAGAAGTCCTATGTATGAAATCTTTTAATGTATATTTCTTTACTTAGAAAATAAGTGAAAAAATATACTTGAAAATAAGTCACATTGAAAAAACTATAAAGCCTATTTAATATTTGAGTGAAAGAGTAGTAGAAGTTATATATATATATATATATATATATATATATATATTGGTGCTGATATTAAAAATATGGTTATTCATATGCATGATCATTATCTTTTCTTACATGGGCTTTATATATGAATTGTTTCCAAAATTACTAGGGGCAAAGTAGAGTTTAAATTGAAGTTATGAGTTATGGCCTTGAATTAATATAAATGAAATTTCTTCATTGCAAAGCTCAGCCACCATCTCTAAAATTAATCCTTTTCCGGACTGCTTCTCAAGGCTGCTATTATCTTGAGCCTATTGTATTTTCCTCAAGACCTTTTTATTCCCTCTTCAGAGCTCATATTTAGAGTCCCCAGAATCCTTAAAAAGAAATCAGCTTGTGGTGAATTTTCACTAAGGTTGTTACCTATATTTAGATTTTATCTTGTAAATTATTTTTCTTTGAATCAATAAGATAAAATATTTTTCAGTATGCTGCACATTTTCCATTAAAATATTTTCTTTAGAAGAAATGAAAGTTAAAATTTACAATGTAACAATTTTCTTCCTTCTAAACAAAAACAAAAAGAATAATTATTTGTGAATTATAGATTCAATTTCTAGGATAAAACCTGTATAATTCTATTTAAAAATTTTTTAAATAATATCATTTGAAAGAAGATTATAAGTAAATTCTATACATCACTGTTATTTGCTTATGTAAGTTTTAATAATTAAGTATAATTTTGATAAAGTATGTCAGGAAAGAGGTTTTTAAATCAGAACACACAGGCACATGCTCCCTAATAATGAATATCTAGGGAAAAAATGATTTAAACACTTTTGTTATAAACAAGCAATTTGTAAGGAATTTCCTACCAAAAAAAGTTTCCTTTATTTTTTAATTTCTCCACATTTTTCACATCTTCCAAAAACAAATATCATTAGGTAGTGTCAGCACAGTCAAGATAAGGAGAGACATAACATGAAGAAACCAAATCGTCTAAATGTGGTCTCTAGAAAGCAGAATGTAAACAAATAAACATTTTATAAAAATACACGGTGTCCTCCCAAAAGTGTATACACATGTTTTTCTGATAGATCATTTGATGTTTCTTTATTTTCAGATTTAATCCATTAGAATTAATAATTTATTCAAAGTGTGTACACATTTTTGGGGGGACACCCTATCTATACCTATGTGTGTAAAAGGTAGTCTGATGCATGGAAACATAAATGAAACGTGGCCTACCCCACAGAGAAAATGCTCTGACCCACCAGTTCATACTCAACATGGCATAGCCAGTGGTGTAAGGTGCAACAACTGTGGATAATAAACTCTGGTGGCTTAGCCATAAAGATAACATCTCATTGTTGAGTAGTACTTTTACAGTTCAAATATAGTTCTTTCATGTCTCCAATAACATTTTAAAATAGTTGTAATCTCCTTTGGCAAATGAGAAAACAGATGCTGGCAGATTACGAATGTTCTATGGGGTCACTCACCAAGCAAATGCAGGCCTTGCCTGAACCTCAGGGTTCTGTAACTTAAAAACGATGGCTCTTTCCTCCAACTCACGCAGTCTCAGTCTTGCAATGAAAAGTCCAGAGTCACTGGTAATGATTCGGCAGTTACGTTCTTGGCAAGGACTCTGACCCCTGAGGTGTGCACTTTCAGCCCTGTGACCTTTCTCCTCTCAGCCACAGCTTAGCTTGGTCTGCTTTTGCACTGCCCCAGAGGTAGCAATAGGGAGTTTAGTCCTGGCTCTCCTGGAAGACCTGAGTGAAAGGTGAGCCGTGAAGTCCACTCAAGGTTTCAGTTTCTGGATTTATCTGCAGGGAAAGAAAATGACCCGAGTGACACAGAGCTTCTTCAAATCTATACTGTATAGACTGTAGTGACTCGGAATTCCTATCTACTTCCAGCCCCTGTTCTGTACCTTGGAGGAACTCTTTCAGTATTGCTCTTTATTATTCCCCGAGGAAGAAGACAGCCAGCTCTGGAAGCAGAAGGCTAGAGTTTGCAAGATGAAGACCCTTTCTGTGAGAGGCAGGGGAGTGCAGCAGTTAGCAGCTCACTGTGGACTCTGGGTTCTAGCTTAGGCTCTGTGGCTTTCTTCCTATGACTGTGAAGTTACCCACGTCTCAGTTTCCCCATTCATAAAATGGAAATGATGATGGTGATGATGATGATGACCTATCTGACAATGGCCTTACGAGATAGGTCTCTGTGAAGTGGTTACAGTGGTGCCAGGGGTGGCAGTAGATACGAAGTGCTACATAAATGTTGGCTATCATTTGGCATTGAAGAACATTTTCTGCATCTGAAAAAAACAGTGGCATAGCATATTTGGGGTGACTTTCTAAGTGTATAATTCTACAATACTTTATCTATGTACTAGAGGCCTGGTGCACAAATTTGTGCATGGGTGGGGTCCCTGGGGGTGGTTTGCAGGGATCAGGCCCCAGCTCACACCCTCAGCCTCACAGTCCTGCAGCCCAACCTACACTCCACTTTGGCCTGGTGCCACCCCTTCATCTGCTCCACCATCCCACTCCTGGGGCTATTGATCAGGGCCTGACCAGCCACCCAGCTCCCTCAGCACCTGGGAGCCATCTGCAGGGTGATCGATAGGGGCCGGGAACCCTGCCCAGCTCCCTCATCACTTGGGAGTTGGGTGGTGGCCTTGCCCAGCACTGCCACCACTAGTGGCCATTTGCAGGTCTATTGGGTCCCTGCTGACACCCACCTTGGCCTGGTGCTGCCTGTTCACCTGCTCCACTGTCCTGCTCCTGTCCCACTTTCCTTGGGACCTATTGGGGCTGGCAGTGCCTCTACTGCTGCCCACTGCCAGTGCCGCCCCATCACCAATGCTCACCATGTTCCGCTCCACCCCCTGGTGGTCAGCACACATTATAGTGAGTGGTCAAACTCCGGGTCAAACAATTTGCATATTAGGCTTTTATTACATAGGACTGTAGTGTGTGTTCACTATGCACAAGTCCCCTTCTGTCACCATTTAGCCTCACTTTACATGCTTCTACCTGCCCCCCTTCTCCCAGTAGGCAATCACCATATTGTTGTCTGTGCCTTGAGATTTTTTTTTCCTTAATCCCTTCACCTTTCTCCTCTGACAGTGTCTGAGTTTATTCTATTTTTTAATTTATTTTTTTTTCATTAGATTCCACATATGAGTGAAATCCTACGGTATTTGCCTTTCTCTGCCTGGCTGACTTAGTTTAGCATAAGACTCTCTAGGTCTATCCATGCTGTCATAAAAGGTAAGATTTCTTGATTTCCTTTTTTTTTTTAAATATCTGGGTAGTATTTTATTATATAGATGAACCAGGGCTTTTTCATCCACTCATCTATTGAAGAGCACTTAGCCTGCTTCCAAATCTTGGCTATTGTGAATAATGCTGCACTGAATTTAGGGGTGCATATATTCTTTCAAAGTAGTGTTTTTGGTTTCTTAGGGTATATTCCTAGAAGTGGAATCTCTGGGTCATAAGGAAACATATCTTTATAATGCCTAAATACAATGTTCAAAAGTATAGCAAAAGCACATTTGAGTCAAATATACCCAGATTATTACACACTGAAAGAGGATTATCGTGTTTAAATCAGAACCACGTACATGTACATAATCAGTGTATAGACCTAGGGATACTATTTGCAGTGGCTGAAGTAGTGCAAAGGAAGTATTGGGTAAATGATTTACAGATAGTTAAAGGAAAACCTCTCTAGTTCAATAAATCAGTTCACTAGCAAGTATGTATTGGTTTATGACTTCCAAGGAATTGATACTTTTTCATGCTGAACTCACATACATGCCTGAAGAATCAAACAGGGAAACTGCTTATGGCAGACTACAAACTTCTTATTTAAAAGTTAAAATGAAAAGCCCTAAAGCTGGTTTGGCTCAGTGGATAGAGCATTGGAAGGGTCCAGGGTTCAATCTGGTCAAGGGCACCTACCTCTGTTGTAGGCTCCTCCCGGGCCTGGGTCCTGGTCAGGGTTCATGCAGGAGGCAACAAATCAATGTGTGTTTTCTTCTAGGACTTTCCTGAGAGCAAGACTCGGTTTTAGTCATCTGTTTTGTTGTTAATCCTCACCTGAGGATATTTTTTCCATTGATTTTTTACGAGAGTGGAAGGGACGGAGAGACACAGAGAGAGAAACATTGATGTAAGAGAAACATATTGATTGATTGCCTCAACCAGGGCCAGGAATTGAGCTTGAGATTGAGCCTGCAACTGAGGTATGTGCCCTTGACCGGAATTGAACCCGGGATACTTTAGTCCATGGGTTAACACTCTACCCACTGAACCAAGCTGGCTAGGGCTGTTTTAGTCATCTTTTTATTTGCATCTCTACTAGGAAGACAAGTTCTTAACAGGTGCTTAGTTAATGTTGTTGAATTTCTTCATGGGGAAATGGATTAGTGTGTTGATAATTTTAAAAAAATAGCACCCCCAATTTTTCTTATTCTTATTATTCTGCTTTTCTCTTTTTAGAATCCACATTTTGAATTATTGATGTTACAAGGTACTGTAACTTCAGAGAGTTTCAAATTCTCAGCAGTCGAATTTCCAGAAGCTTCTATTATATTACAGACATCACCTCTGAGGGTTAACATACTAGAATAGGCTGGTCTAGGGAAGAGAATGAAATCTCAAGGGAGTTAGAAGAGCCTTAGAAAAGAAACTAGTCATGAATAATAAAATGGTCATTTTCACAGTTTTTTGACCCATGTTCTAGCAGCGTGACTTTTAAGTTTTCAATGCGCATATAAATAAAAACATGAATTTATGAAAGAACCACAGACTCAACTACCCATGGTAATGAAAAATAACCTCTGAAGAGCAGGAGGGTATGGAGAAATTGTCTCAGTCCAGGAACATGGAAATCATTTACATATGCTATTCACTTATTTACTGAAAGATATATACTGAGAATTGAAGCCATCAATTCAAACATATTTAAAATGTAACATAGATGAACCTGGTAAGATGAATAAGTTGGTTTATCATTTCATGCTTCATTCTTATCATTTTTGTGCTTTTTCAATTCTTATACTGTTTTTTTCTATTTTAGCTAATGCATAATTGGTGCTGGCTTTCTATTTTCTCTAAAAATGTGTAATGTTTAAAGTCCCATTCTACTTAGAGATTAAAAGCTTATGCTAGTTATTCAGAATTTAATACTGAAAATATTTCTGTAGCTATTATGACTCCCTAAAATAAAGAGTCCCTCTCTCCCTGGTGTTATAGAATAAGCTGGAAAGGCATGATAACAAATGTTTTTCATATATTTGCTTTTTGTGACAACTGAAACTAGGAGCTGGGAAATAATTCCTGCATTAGATTCTATGCTGCTGTGGCACCAATTCAGACATTTCTCTGATATTCATATTGCAGATGAATTAATATTAAAAGAAGTGATGACCCCATTTCTTTTGCCAAGTTTAAGCTTCAGGAGGCATTAGAAAATCAAGGAGAATTTTCCTCCCCTAAGCTTCTATTACTAAGATGATCTTTGGTAAATCAAGTTAAGCTGGTGTGCATTCTTAGAGGCTGCTTTGTTGTTATGGAGAAAGCAGTCCCATTTCTCATGCTCTAGAGAATAGCACTGACTTGAAAAGGGCAGTATGTGTATTCTTTTAAAAATATATATATTTTATTTATTTATTACAGAGAGGAAGGGAGAGGGTTAGAGAGATAGAAACACCTTTGAGAGAGAAACATTGATGAAAGGGAAACATCAATCAGCTGCCTCCTGCACACTTTCTACTGGGTATGTGCCCACAACCAAGGTACATGCCATTGACTGGAATCGAACCTGGAACCCTTCAGTCCGCAGACACCCTATCCACTAAGCCAAACCGGTTAGGGCAGCATGTGTATTCTTTAACATAGGACTTCATGGCACTTAGAGTAAGATGATCAGGTTCAAATTCAGGGCAAGTTATCTAATCATTCTAGGATTTCAGTTCTTTAGCTTGAAAATCCAAGTGTTTAATATTACCAGTTCCTTGCATTGCTGTGAGCTTTGATAATCCATGTACGCTTGTCCTAAATATACAACAAATATTATCTATTTTTTAAAATATTTTTAATTGATTTCAGAGAAGAAGGGAAAGGAGAGAGAGACAGAAACATCAATGATGAGATAGAATCATTGATCAGCTGCCTCCTGCATGACCACACTGGGGTTCAAGACTGCAACCCATACATATGCCCTGGCAGGGAATCAAACCATGACTTCCTGGTTCATAGGTTCATGCTCAATCACTAAGCCATGCCAGCCGGGCCCAATATTATCTATTTGTATGATTCCCCCCCATTTGGTTGTCTGTTTTATTGTTGTTTGTTTGTTTTTATTACCAAGCATTTTTGGAGAAAAGTCAGAGCCTGATGTTAAACTTTGGCAATCTCGGCAGTTTTATGAGCTATGTTTTTTATTGCAAAGATACAGATTTTGCAATTTTATGTGTATAATGTCACTTTCCCATCCTCCTCCTCCTCATCATCTCTACCAACTCCTCACATTTAACATTTTTGGCTAGGAGATGTAAGAAGTTAGAGGCCGGGGGTGGTTTTCTTCAATATTTCTCTCTATTTCTAAAATCTCTCTTTTCTCTCAGTTATATTTTGTTCCAGGTTCACAGGTATGCAGGGAATTGATGACGAGGCAGTGCCATTCGATGCTGTGCTTCAGACTGGTGTGGTTATCAGTGGAGAGTCTGGCTGCCAGACCTAGATAAACACATGCTTATCAACAACCAACACCATATGGCAGGAAACAGCCTCTGACTTGGGCAGTGGCATCCAGGATCGGCCCTCCTGTTGTCTGCGAGGGGCCCAGCTGCCAGAGTGAAGTACAAATTAATTGCTTCTCTTCTTGTTGCTCCCCTGGAAGGTATATATCCCAAAGCCTCTGCTCTGGTCATCATACTATTTTTACCACCATTCTATGCCAGTGTGATCCCCCTTCTATGACAAGCAACTCCTAGTTGTTGTCCAACCCATTCATCAACGAATTACCCTAAGTAATTTATTAGGCTACCAACTTTAATCAGCTTGGATTTGCAGAGGGATAGCTCAAGAGAATCATTCACAATTATTTAGTTTCCGAAGTATACAAATGGAATACTTAAAAAGTTTTAGATATTTCTGATGCATTAAAAATAATGCTCATTTAGACAACAGCACACCAAATGATGATAATGAATTTAACTTATAGAAGCAGTGGATCTTTGGTTCAGAGATGTTTAGAGACAGTAAGAATTTAAAGTACTATTGAAATATGAGACAAAGTCAATTGCTTGCTTCTTTTCCTTGGCCAACCGAATTGTCAATGAACGCTCCTGAGCTATTTTCTCATGGGAACTGTTCCTCCTTTGAAGGCCAAGGTGCTTTCCAATATTTTTCCTCCAGGTATTTTGCCATCTTCCTGCAGGAAACAAGGTTTTGATGTGTAAGGCTGATGTTTTCATACACTTTGGGAAAGTTGTCTTCTATTTGTAAGTGGTAAATTCCTATCTCCATTGATTCCTGTGAAGCTGCATTTCATATTTTGGATATGGTTCAGGACATCTGTGAAGTTTTAGCTGAAGCCTTTGAACTTCTCTGTGAAATTGTAAATCTTCATATTACTCTGGTTGGAGGTTTTAAAATTCGCACTATAAATCATTTGTGCACGTAGTTTTCTTCATGTAATTAAAAATATTCCTTCTTTTTCTCTTTTGAGTTTAAGGTAACATTTAAATTAATATAATCGATGAATTTCCTCAAATCAACATCTGACCGGTAATACTGGGCTCCATTTTCTGCTTCATTCTTGTTTCTATTTCCTGTTGCTACAATCATAAAATGTGTTATAAAGAGAGCAGGTAAGTTTATCAGCTTCAGTCCGGATGCACTCATGGATTTTAATGGACTCTCTATCCTGTTTTCTCATGTGTTGAAATGTTCAAGCATTTCTTTCTGTTCCTTCAGCTCTGCCACTCCTTTTTAGTATGTCTTTATTGATTTTTTAGAGGTGAAGGGAGAGGGAGAGAGAGATAGAAACATAGATGAGATAAAAACTTTGGTTGTCTTCATCCTGCACACCCTCTACTGGGGATTGAGTCTGAAACCTGGGCACGTGTCCTGACTGGGAACCAAATTGGCAACCTCTTGATGCATGGGACAATGCTCAACCAGCTGAGCCACACCAGCTGAGTCCCACCAGCTGCCACTCTTTCATACAATTTAGCAATTCACTGTGCTAAGCAGGTTTAGGCTTTCCTGAAGCTCAACATTTTCTTCAAAACCTTTAATTGTTTCTCTCTGATGCTGTTCTACATTCTTCTAAGATCCTTTCAGATGTTTTTACCTTCAATCACTTGGGAGTAGAGAGGTTTTTATGCCTCTTTGATGACTATTTTTGTCCTTTAAGATGAGGCACCTTAACTCCATGAAGTAAAATTTGAGAAGACATACTTTTCTGTTATTAGTTGAGTTCAGAAAACCTACTGTATCCCCCACAGGAAAGGTGGATCTGTTCACATCTCAATCTAAGTGCTGCTGAGCACAGAGTCTGTAACTCCAGAAGACCCACCAACACTGCAGGTAACTCGAGGGCAACAAAGGCTCTGTAATGAGCCTACTCGTCTCACTGGTTTTATGATACTTTTCAACTCTAGTAGAACATCTTTGCTGGCTTACTTTCCCTCAAATGGAGGAGGCAGAGGGAAGCTAGGTAGTCAGGAATGGGGACCATGGGAGTGAGGGGAACGAAATAAAACCGGGGCACCCAACTAGGTGCAGTTACTAAGGCACCCCAACTGGGCGGGAAAGGGAGAGAGAGCATGGGCAAGAGACATGACATGACCTTTAAAACATAACCATATTGCTAAGACAATGTGCAGATAACCAATCACAAGGCAGTAAGGCATATAAACCAATCCCAAGGATGTTGCTCAAGGCAGATTCTTTGAAAAGACCAATTAGGAGCTTGCAAGGCTGTCTCCACACGCTCAATGAGAAGCTGCACTCTTCTCCCCCACCCGCAGGGCGTTCCTGCTCTTCATGTGGATGGGGAGCTCGTCCCAGCGCCAAGGTGGCTTTTGGCCATATGGGACTCTATACATGGACTAATACATGTTCCCATGGATGCTCTCAATAAATTATCCTCCCAACAACCATTTTTGTCTGCAACTTCATTCTTTGATTTTCCAAGACTGCGAACTCTGCCGCAATACCGCATATTTTTGTTTGAAAAGTACCCCAGCATTTTTTTTTTTCTGTGTAAACAATCGAAGCAGTACACATCAGAATTTCCAAGGGAAATTGAACAGACTTGAGCCTCGTGTCCATAATTCAGATCACAACATCATTGCCCAACCAGGATAGACCATTAGTGGGCTACGAGAGGGCTCCACGTTACAAAAGTATTGCATGCCTTCGCTCAGTAGTCAGCAAACTCTTTAGTCAACAGTGTGGCAAACCGCGGCCCACGAGCCTCATTTTGCCAACCACTGCCCTAGCTGGTTTGGCTCCATGGATAGAGCATCAGCCTGCAGACTGAGGGGTCCTGGGTTCCATACTGGTCAAGGGCACATGCCTGGGTTGCAGGCTTGATCCCCAGTAGGGGCTGTGCAGGAGGCAGCCGATCAATGATTCTCTCTCGTCATTGAGTTTCTGTCTCTCCCTCTCCCTTCCTTTCAGAAATCAATAAAAATAAGTTTTAAAAATAAAAAGTGTTGCTTTTTAAATTGCCTTGCAACTGCACACGTGGGGAGAATTCTATTTGCACAGTGCATTGGAGGAAAGACGTGGCTTAGGGTGTTACCTGCTCTCTGAGGAAGCTGGGTTTCTGTGCCCTTCTCAGAAATGCTCCCTTTTCTCTCAGATGCCGCCCTCAGGAAATGACATAATAAAAGGTGTAAGCATTTGACATTCAATTCTCTAATGGATCCTGTCTCCTTCCTTTGTCTGGTTAATTTCTCTGCCATTCAATTGGAAAATTCTCAGGAAGGGATTATAGTTCTTTTCTGTCTCTCTCCCCTCTGCGTGTGTGTGTGTGTGTGTGTGTGTGTGTGTGTGTGTGTGTGTGTGTGAGAGAGAGAGAGAGAGAGAGAGAGAAAGAGAGAGAGAGAGAGAGAGAGAGGATTTACTTTTAGGTAGTTCAACTCTATTTTTCTTTAATGTTTATCTCATTAACAACAGAAGAGTAAGGTTACTTTTCATATTCTCACTAAGGAAGGGAGGTACTATGAGAATAGTTTTGAATAAGGGAAAGTGTTGAGTGTACTTTGGAGCAGAGGCACCTATATAGGTTTCAGAGAAGTGAGGGGTAGATAAGATGAACACTCTTTCCCTCCCAAAGTGTTTGCCTTAGGGAATTAATGACTAAAGACCTTTAGTCCCTGTGTTGTGTTCATGTTACTCAGGTATATACTATTAGAATACTTTCAAAGTGATTGCTTTATCAAATCCCATTTTCCAAGACAGTTATGTGGTACAAGTCACTTAATCCAATTTGCTATAGAATTCCAAAAGTTTCAAAGTAATCCTTCTCAATTAAATCCATTTGTTGATTTAGGTCATACCTAATTTGCCTTAGAAATGAATAAAGTAACTGCCACTTAAAATACCTCCCCCCCCCCCAAGAATGCTTTATCAATGAGAAACTCTGAAACTTATTTTAAGAAATTCTTATATTAAATAAACTAGAAGCCCAGTGCATGAATTCGTGCATGGGTGTGGTCTCTTAGGGTGGCCTGCAGGGATGGAGCCTCAGCTCATGCCCCCAGTCTCGCAGCCTCACAGCTCTGCCTGACACTCTGCCTTGGCCTGGTGCCGCCCTGTCACCTGCTCCACCATCCTGCCTATGGGGTGATCAGTGGCAGCCCCACCCCCCGCCACCACCATTGGTCGCCGTCTGTGGGGTGATCAGTGGGGCGATGGGACCCCCCTCATACCCACCTTGGTCTGGCACTACCTGTTCACCTGCTCCACCATCTTGCTGGGGTCCTACTCTTGTTGGGGCCCATCAGGCTAGCAGTACCTTCACTGTTGTCTGTTGCCAGCATTGCTGACGCCTGCCATGTTCCGTGCCCCCCACCCTGTGGTTAGTGCATGTCATAGCAAGCGGTCAAACTCCCAGATGAACAATTTGCATATTAGTCTTTTATTACATAGGATTATATAGGATAGAAAAACATTCAGAAGTGATAAATACACTCTCTTCCTGTCTAGATATACAATTATATAGCAGTTTTCCCCCTGCAAGCACAATAATTACTTCAAATTAAACTCTTGACAACTCTGGTCCAATCTGACTTTATCAGATGCAATATTATTTTGGTGTATTCTAACGAAGCTGAGGTAGGAACAGAAAGATAAATTATATTTTAGAGTATAATATTGTAAAGCTATAAACCTCTACTGGTAGTAGTTTTTCCATACACAACTCTTAAGTATGCAAATCAACTAAGTTTTATAAATGTAGATGTCTGTGTAGCCAGCATGTAGATCAAGACAGAAAATCTCCAGCTCCTTCATGCTCCTCCCATGTCAACCCACAAAGGCAAACATAGTTATAACCTGTATCACCATGAGTTAATTTTTCCTTCCCTAAACTTCAGGTAAATGGAATTATAGCTATTTCCTCTGTAAGTCTGACTCCTTTTGCTGATCATTTTGTCTGTGAGATTCATTTAAGCTGTTGCATGTAGCAACAGTTGGTACTTTTTCATTCCTGAGCAGCATAAATACTGCACAATTAATTTATCCATCCTACTATGGTTGGACATTTGAATCGAACTGAGTTTTGGACAAGTATGACTACAGATTCTATTTATATTTTTGTATATATATCCCTTGGTGGATGTAAGAACTTATTACTACTGCATATACTCCTGGTTCAGACTTGTTGGGTTATAAGCATTTTTAGTTTTACTCTATGTATAGCCAAATAACTTTTCAAAGTGTTGTACCAATTGCCACTCCCACCAGCAGTGTGTAAAAGTTCCAGACACTCCAATCATTGTCTTTATGTTTGTAGTCTGACTCATACTAATTTTTTTTTGTAAATAGAAGGCTTGGATGTGATTAAAAATCATCTATCTGTTGGCAATAATGACAAAAAGCAAAAAGAAGCAAGGAAACACATTGCTTTGTTTAGCATCCTGTGCTAAAATTTTTGTCAATTTATAAGCTACATCAGAGATTGTGCTCAGTTTTAAAATTTCATTTTACGATCATGATTAAATACATATTGTTAAGATTTGAATGAGTTACTTTCAGATCTAAATAGTTTCCCACACTAAATATAGGATACCTCCTCAAAATGTATACACATACTATGAATAATTAGAGAGGCAATGTTTATTAAAATGTAGTTCATCTTCAAAATTGAACTATTAGCTGTTAAAGTTTGTATACATTTTTTGGGGACACCTTGTGTATTCAAGCAGAAATTGATAACTATCGGCTAGAGAATAAGAATGAAATTTTGCACTTAATTGTAAGTTATACTAGATGTCTTTTGTTTCCTTCAAACTCTAAAGTATTTTAATCTAAAACATGGAAAATCTTCTTTTTGACACAAAAATGTCAATCATATGCCTTTTTAAGATGCTCACTTTCCATTAGCTTGCTTGAACGTACCAACCACTGTGAACAATAACCTGCAAACTTCATTTTTATTTTATGGATGAAGAAAATAGGGCCCTGAAATTGTTCCATCTGGTTGGTTGTAAAGGGGCAGAGCCTTGTATAGGTTGCATTTTCCCTGACTCTGGTCCTGGTTTTCAGTCATCACATCTCTGGGGGGGATTCTATAATTGCAGAGATGAGCAGAAACATATAGATATCCAGACACAGTTATAAGCATTTGATCATAAGCTCTTAATTATATGTATACTAGAGGCCTGGTGCATGAGTTTGTGCATGGGTGGGGTCCCTTGAGGTGGCTGTGGAGATTGGGCTCCAGCTTGTGTACCCAGCATCATAGTTCCATAGCGCCACCTCCCACCCCATCTTGGCCTGGCCCCGCCCCCTCACCTGCTCCACCATCCCACCTGTGGGGTGATCGATTGAGGCTGTGCCCCTCAGAGTCTGGGAGCCAGATGGCGGCCCCACCCCCCACCACTGCCACTGGTTGCTGTCTGTTGGGATTTGAGGCGGGGGGGGGGCAGCCATCAGATCTCTGTTCACATCCGCCTTGGTTTGGCACTGCCCACTCACCTGTTCCACCATTGCATTGGGGTCCTGCTCTCAGCAGGGTCCATCAGGGCCAGCAGCGCCTCCACTGCCACCTGCTGCCAGCACCACATCACTTTCACCCGTCATGTTTTGTGCTGACCCCCAGTGGTCAGCACATGTCAGAGCGAGTGGTCAAACAACCACCTGAGGAGACGATTTGCATAGTAGGCTTTTATTAAATAAGATTCATTTGGAGGATTTACAGAAAAGGAAATATATATATGTATATTGGATCATATACTGAACATAATGTAGAGTGAAATTGAAAAGCGGTTAGCTACCATAAGGTTTGGGTTAACGTAAGAATCTCAGGAGCTGGGGAAGGATCAGACTAATTGGGAATATATGCATGTACTATCGAGAGAATGAGTGCAAAGGTCTGTACAGGTAGGTGATCGACATCTTCTGAGCATTGCATTGTGGCTGAGAGGGAGACAAAAGGTGAAGTCTGTAGACCTGTGAAAGTCTCAGTGCACATGTTCTACATGCCTTTTTCTAAGGTTCCAGAGGGTGTAAATATTAACAATGACCCTTGAAAACCGAAGAAGAATTGGAGGAACAGTAAAAGACTACTGCTACTTATTATTCAGCAGAAATGCTGTCTTTCTGCACATGTTTAAATCAGTTGTTTTGAAAAAAAAATTCTCAAGTTTAAGTATGGTAACGGGGAAATATATTGGGCATTATGTTCGATCATAAAACTCAGTGCTCACCAAGAACCTCTTTTGTGCTGTATATACATATTAAAAACCAGATGGAAAATTCTGTCCGTTTTTTATGGTCTGCAGGGTGGCTGGTGTTTTATCACTTGCCAAGTCATGGCCACCTGTGGCTCTGTCTTGGCAGCTCTGTGCTTAATAGCCCAGTCGTCTGTTCACAGGAAGGGCTCCTGAAGCCCAGCCTGAAAGCAAACGGTTCACATGACGAAGGTTCTGATAACAAGGATTTGCTGAGTACATAATCGGATGTGTTTGGCTTTGAACAGACGCACTATCCTGTGCTTTTGTTGGCATCGCTGCCAAAGACTTTCACACACAAACAATTAGCAGCAAGTCGTTTGATTTTCCACACAGGAAACCCCGCACAGAACAGTCAGTCCTCTAAAGATGTACCTCCTCTTCTCCCATTGTTTTCATTCTGTGAAACGCCAGCCATTAAGGCGTTAATGGACTGATTACTAGGACATGGGGACCCCCCCCTTCCCCAGGTGTAAAACAGTCCTACGCCCAAGATTCTTCCCCAAATTAGGCCTTTCAGACT
This sequence comes from Antrozous pallidus, assembly GCA_027563665.1. Classification (NCBI taxonomy): domain Eukaryota; kingdom Metazoa; phylum Chordata; class Mammalia; order Chiroptera; family Vespertilionidae; genus Antrozous; species Antrozous pallidus. The sequence goes on from CM050521.1 coordinate 66,224,864, forward strand.
CAGTTAAAATGCGAGATGGACTTAGATGATTTAGTAAATAATCTGACTAGTCACTAGAGGATGAAGAAGCAATAAATAGATAAGATGCATTTGCCTATTCTTCTAGAATATTCTAAACATTGCCATATTTTCATCTATTTTTGATAATCTGAAAACTTTCTTTTCTCTCCCCCCCGGGATTATTTTTTAATTCAATTTATTAGGATAACATTGATTAATGTTATATATAAATTTTAAGTGTTCAACTTTATAATACAACATCTGTAGACTCTATTTTTTTTTATTATAACCTGAAGTCTAGTCTCCTTCCGTCACCATATTTGATCTCCTTTACCCTCTGTATTCTCCCCCTGTCCCCCTTCTCCTCTGGTAATCACCATTGTATTTTCTGTATATATGAGGGTTTTTTTGTTTGTTTTATTTGTTCATTTGTTAGTTTTTGTTTTACATACCACATATGAGTGAAATCATAGTTCTTTGTCCTTTTATATCTGACTTATTTCACTCTCAAATCCATTCATGTTACAAATGACACTACTTAATCTTTTTATGGCTGAATAGTATTCCATTTTCTACATGTTCCAATTCTTCTTTACCCAATCATTGAAGAATACAAGTTGTTTCAATGTCTTGGCCACTGTGAATAATGCCATAAGGATACATATATTCTTAAGAATAAATCTTTTCAAATTTTTTGGGTGGATACCCAGAAGAGGGACTGCTGGCAGCTTTATTCTGAATTTTTTGAGGACTCTCCACACAGTTGCCCATAGTGGCTGTACCAATTCACGTCCCTACCAGCAGAGGATGAGGGTTCCCTTTTCTCCACATCCCCACCAACACTTATTTTTTTGTCTTACTGAAAATAGTCGTTCTAATAGGTGTGAGGTGATACCTCATGGTTTTGATTTGCATTTTATTTCTTTTTAAAAATGTTTTTTTTTTCTGTTCTTTGAATCCCTGTGCTGGATGTGGTCTGACCTATAACATAAAATCTACTCAGCCATTTAACTTTGCGGAAAGACCATGGAGCAGTTAGGTCTCAGTTATACTCGCCTGTACAACAGGGTGGGGAATTGATCTGAGGATACTTGTGGTGGTTCTCAAGCTGGTCTGCACGTGAATTCATATGAGGAACTTTGGAAAATGCTATTGCCCCTGGAGATTCTAATTTATGGTCTGGTCTGGTATCAAGCCGAAGTAACAGAGCATAAAAACTTGGCTGCACAGTAGAATCATCAGGGAGCTTTTAAAAATCAATGCCTCCTCCGGAGTATTTCCTAAAACTTTCCAGGTGACTAAAATGTGCTGCCAAGATTGAGAGTCACTGCTCCAAAACAACACAATCTGTCATTTGAAAAATAAATCAAGGACCTATGTGGCTATGTTGGCTGCACAGTGTGCATGTAAGATTGCTCATGCCATCTAGCTGGTTACACTTTTAAAACCCATGCCCGAGGATATGCTTATTGGTTTTAGAGAGAGGGGAAGGGAGGGTGATTGGCTGCCTCCCATACACTTCTGGACCAGGGGCTGAACCTGCAACCTTGGCATGTCCCCTGACTGGGAATCAAACCTGCCACCTGTCAGTGTATGGAGGACGTGGCTCCAAACACGGTCATTCATCCATTTCCTCAGAAAACATTTACTGACTATTCAGTGAATGCCATGTTTACTAAGTATTTATCATTACGTTTATAATGCTGCCACTTGAATTAAAAGATTTCTTAAAATCACAAAATTAGAAAAACTGCAATATTTTATATTATGGGGCAAAATTAAACTGCAATTCCAGACTAAGAAGTTCATGAATATACTTCACTTAAAAACTACTATGTAACATGCATGGATGAAAATTTTTGAAAGATAAGTATAATTTTGACATAGTAGTTCTACTCCTAGCACTTTAAGGATAAAATACACAAATATTTATCCATCTTTTGAAAAGTGGCTCAAAGCTCTGCAGAACAGGTAATATAAATTACAATACATCTACATTACAATATATTATTTAATCACGATCTGAAATATGTAATTATTGATAGCAGTATTTCTCTGATAATATGATCTGGATGAATGTTTATAAAAGAGATAACTTTTCTCCAGTGCAATGGGATTTGAAATGCTTTAAATTTGTAAGTTTTCTTTTACTTAAAGTTTTAAAAATGCTTCTGAGGAAAAAAAACAAACAGTTAAATGCTAAAGCCAGTTTTGTTCCATTAGGATAGGGCTTAATCACAAGGAATAACAACAGCCTGTAATTATTGGAATCGAGAGTCTAGGTCAGTGGTCGGCAAACTCATTAGTCAATAGAGTGGCAAACTGCAGCTTTTGAGCTGCATGTGGCTCTTGAACCGCAGTTTGTCAACCCCTGCAATTAAGCATTTAGTTGGCACTTATTTATCTTTTGTTTTACCAATTCCTAAAAGGTCTACTAATTATTCCATAAAGTTTCTTGTAATGTTCAATCTGAGAAAGACACACACTCAAGGACAGGTATTGTGAGGTTTTTTTTTCCGTGTGTGTGTGTGTGTGTGTGTGTGTGTGTGTGTGTGTGTGTGTGTGTTTTCTGGGGTGCGGGGGAGCCCAGAAAAATAGTGAGCTAGTTGGGGTTTTAAGAAGTATTGAGAGAAAGTAAGGTAGGCAGAAGAATCCCTCCCAGTGAGGATGTCCACACACTAATCCCCAGGACCTGTGACTGTGCCGTGTTGCAGGCAAAGGGCAGGAAGGCTGCAGGTGGGATGAATTCTGCCTGGAGAAGCCAGTGCGCCCAGGATGGTCCAGGTGGGCCCAATGGAACCACAAGCATCCTGATGAGTAAACAGGGGTCTTGGGAGAGTCAGAGTGACACGGAGTGTGGAAGAGGACTCACTGGACTGACTTTGGGAATGGAGAAAGGAGATGGTAAGTCGAAGAATACAGGCAGGCAGTAGAAGCTGGGAAAGGCAAGAAAGCAGATTCTCCTCTAGTGACTCCAGAAAGGAACAACCCTGATTCCTTTGAGCACAGCGAGACTCATCTTGGACTCCTGACCTCCAGAACTGTAAGTTAAACCCTTCGTGTTGTTTTTGCTCATTCAGTTTGTGATAGAAAACTGATAGGAGTGCTTATATGGTTGATATTGTAAAAACAACTACTCCTTGAAATATTCATACTTTGGCTGCAACTAAACCTTCTTCTCATCCCTCTCTCCACTTTGCACCCCCATCCCCAATTCAGATGAAACTTTTTGCTGCTGTCCATCCTGTGTTTGCTGCTAAGAGCAGTGATAGGGGTAATGGAGAAACAAAATTTGATTTTCCTAAAAACCTGGAGAGTTGTGGAAGGATGAAATGCATCTTATGAAGTGCTGATTTGGGAAAGAGAAAATAATGAAAGGAATTTGATTTTTTAAAACTTATTTTTTTTTTTGCCATAGCCAAGGAGTTATTCTATTTTCTTAAATAAAGGAAAAGAAAAATTGTAGCCGAGACCGGTTTGGCTCAGTGGATAGAGCGTCGGACTGCGGACTGAAGGGTCCCGGGTTCGATTCCGGCAAGGGCATGTACCTTGGTTGCGGGCCCACCCCCAGTAGGGGGCGTGCAAGAGGCAGCTGATTGATGTCTCTCTCTCATCGATGTTTCTGACTTTCTATCCCTCTCCCTTCTGCTCTGTAAAAAATCAATAAAACATTAAAAAAAAAAAGAACAATTGTAAATAACTATATGAGTGAAAATGCAAAGAAAGTAATCTAGGCTAAGGAAGTTATTTTCATTATGGCTTAAGTACAAGATAAAAATCTAATTATATGAGGGCCTGGGGATTTTGCTTTATTGTGGTTCATTTGCTTGGTTGTTTTTTCAATTCTTTAATGATCAGGAGAGTTAGAAAAAAGTCATAAGGTCATAATAAGAAAATGCCAAAAGTATCAACTTGAACTAAATTTAGCAGTTGTAGCCCGAACACTGGGAAGTGGAGTTCAGTTTCTAAGGAATATCTGGATGAAAAAGTCAACAACTGGCAAAGGAGGTGGTGACCTGCCTGAATTAGAAAATAAAAGCTGAGTATTAGTCAACAAATTGTCACCTCATGGCTGTTTCTGAGAGAGAAGACTGTGAGACTGGCAAACAAAGAAAAAGCATTCACATGGTGATCAAGATAAGGTAGATACACGTGAGTGCCCTTAATTGCTGTTAATTATTGAGCTGATCACTCTCTAGTAATTTGAGACCACTGTTGAATTATAAGGTGAATATCCTCAAGTGCATCTAAAACAAACATTAGTTTTAAAGACAAAATATTCAAGTTCTAAATAAAGTCTGATTCACTTAAGAAGAAAGCACAACTTCACAGGCAGGCTAATAGTTGGGCATGGCAGAACTTCCAAGAGATGTCATAGTAACTCGCTGGCCCTCGAGCAAGTCTCTGATGCCTGACTTCATCAAGCCTGGAGTCAGATGGGTGTGCAGTCCGCTTCCCACGTTGCCACCTAGAGCAGTGGTTCTCAACCTTTCTAATGCCGCAACCCTTTAATACAGTTCCTCATGTTGTGGTGACCCCCAACCATAAAATTATTTTTGTTGCTGCTTCATAACTGTAATTTTGCTACTGTTATGAATTGTACTGTAAATATCTGTGATTTCTGATGGTGCTAGCAGTTCTCAACCTGTAGGTGGAAGCTTTTTTGTTAGCCTTCTCTAAGACCCAGTTTTCTAATCTATGATGGCAATGGCAAGGATGGTAATCATAATATAAATAATTATAACAATAAAAGCAAGCACCTGTAAGGTGCTTTTTATACCCTAGGCACTTTACTTATTGACTAATTTTATTCTTGTGATAATATTATGAAACATAAACTATTCCTATCCTTAGGCTACAGACAAGAGACATACACAGAGGTTAAGTTACCAAACATTGCACACACAGAAAGTGTGAGAGCTGAAATATGAATCCAGCGTGCTGCCCACAAAGCTTGTGCTTTTAATGAAAACTTTATGATGTTTGCACCTTCATGGAGATGTAATTGAATAAACATGATGAGGATGTAGAGTAATAAAAACATTCCTTTAAGTTATTAGGTTAGCAGCTCATTTTCACATTTGCTCTTGAAAGATCTAATTTCCTTGTGTAGGGCATGGCCAACAAAATGATTTGGGCATTGGAAGTTAGTAACTGAAATAAGGTCATAAGAGCATTTATCTAGGGTAAAACTGCTGTTCTGAAACTTGGGCCACTGTTCACCCCTTCTTGCTTAAAACAAAAGAATTATTGCTTTAGTTTCTAGCTTGAGACCTTGAAGGCTAGAGAAAAAGCCCTTTGAAGACTAGAACCAGAGGAGTAACTGGTCGGTGCCAATTATGTAGCTACACCACCTGTTTTTACAAGATAGGACCATTTCCCATGTCTATCAGATACATAGTTAGAAGATAAGGAGCGAACAATGGGGTCATTCATAATCTATTGGCACCCCTTCCCCAGATGAGGCCTTGGGGGCTGTTTGCCAAACACAGCGCAATAACATTTATGGTTAAGACCCCTTTCAAAGGACTGCCTGCACTTGGGGCGAGGCAGCCGTGGGTGTTAGGTCTCCGCGCAGTGCCCCATGACCATCCTGGCCAGTTTTCCAATAAATCCTTGCCTGCTTATTACCAACTTAACTGCCTCTGTGGTCATTTGCAACTGGTTGTAGAAGTCGCCCCACAACAGTAATTAGTTAGCTACCTCACACTGTTTGAATTAAATGTGGATGGGGATATCAGTGATTTACGTTCACATTGTGTAAACCATTGAACGGAGGAAGTAAGGATCTGTTTGGATACAGCAGAAAGTGGCTCATAGCAGAGATCCAATCCAGTTTTCATTAGTAAAAATGGGTGTCTTTGTTTTCTCTAATGATCATAGGTCTCCTCCCTGTCCCCACAGTGCCTGGGGACAGGGTTTAGGCATGGAGTCCCAGAGTACTGCTTGTTGGCTCAGGTGGGATCTGTGTGTGTGTGTGTGTGTGTGTGTGTGTGTGTGTACACTCATAGTAGGTTGGAGTCTTTTTTTTTTTTTTTTAAATACTTGGCACAAAGCATATCTTGCCCCCTTTCAATGAAAAAGACTGATGTTTCACTTCTGTTTTATAATAATCCACATTCAGATCATAACTATAATCCAAGAGTTAGAATACAAAGAACTTGCTTGGAAGAAAAATTGGTCCCAGCTTATGAAATAAAAATAAAAAATATATGTGAGAAATGATTGATTGAAGAATATATTAATTGAATAAATGCAGAAAATTTTATGTATCTATATATCTTTAAATTTACCTGTGCATTCATGTCTGAAATACCTGTATCATTTATTTTGCCATTAATCTATCATTATAAAAGTGAATGCAAAGCACTTATTAGAGAGTTTGACACATGTTATAAACTCAGTATACATGAGTTATAATTTTTAAAAATTATCTATCACTTCCTGACTGCTTACAGTAAGTATTTTGAGATGGTTAAGTTGAAGAAAATGATGAGCTGGCAAAACCTGAATGTGAATAACTGGAATCTATTACTAATTGCGGGCAAGAATCTAAAAGGGAGTAAGATTTTTAAAGACCTATTTTAGGGGTAAAGAATACAAAAGTGTATAGTGAGATGAAGAGGAGATGGGAAATAAAGCAGAACTGAATGTAATAATTGGGACACAACTGATCATTTGGATTAGAGATGGAGAAAAGAGTCAAGCACAAAAACTTCCAAAAAAACATGGGAGTGGATAAATGGTAATGGGATAGAATGAAGAGAGGAGAATTTAGAAAGGTGATATTGAATAATAAAATCATCTTCTATAATAATAAAAAGGTAATATGTTAGACTGGATGTCTTCTGGAAGTCATTCCGCATGTCCTTCCTGACAAAGTTGGGACTGCAGAAGCCTGCCTGCCCCCCTGATTTCCCCTAACTGCTTCTACCTGCCAGCCTGATCACACCCTAACTACTACCCTGCCTAATTAATGTCCTGGTGCCTGCAGGTGGCCAGAGGAGGGAAGCCTGGGTCCCGGGTGTTGGAGGGAAGCTGGAGCTGGCAGCCAGGGAAAGGAAGACCTACTCTTGCATGAATTTTCATGCATCGGACCTCTAGTCCTTAATGTTTCTTTATTATTCACAAGGGAAAAACTAGTAACTCTTAAATTTTTAAAGAAACTTTCCCAATTGGGGAGGAATAAACAGTTTTAAATAGCCTTAATTAGACTAGGTTTCTTTGGAACAGCCCTATTGAAAATGATTCTGGATAAAGAATTGTTGAAGCTAAATCATTAGGAACAAAAGACTTCTGGGAAAGAAAATATTTTAACAAATTACTGACTTAGTTTGTTACATCTACTTGGCTTTAATGAGTTCATTCATACCCTTTTGATCCTGTTAGGTGGGTCACCAGTTTTCATTCCTGAGGAAAATCTGTTGTAAAGCAACAAAGTAATGACAGTCAGGCCCAAAATACCACTTGAGCTTGTACAGAATTTAAATGTCAACTAGTACAATGTGTTGAAAGATGATAACTGGAGGATTCCAAAGGCTAAGGCTTTACATAAAACCTTTAATGTCAGGAAGTAATATATTATAAAATGTCATTCTTTCCTTTTAGGAATGACTCAACTACAGAGTCTTTCATAACAAAATATTCTCTTCAAGATAATATACATTTCAGTATTGCTTCTATTTATTAAAGCAGGTTCAATTTTATTTAATTCCCAAATGGGATTCTAAAAAGGGCATATACTAGTTCTCTCTCTTTATTTTATCATGCTTCCAATTGCTTATATTGCCAGTAGGAAATAAACTTATTTTGTAATAGAAAATTTATGCCACATGTGAATAACTTTAAAAAGTTAAAAACTTAATACTAGAGGCCTGGTACATGGATTTGTATGCTGGTGGAGTCCCTCAGTCTGGCCTGTGGGGACCAGGCTGAAACCAGTTCTCTGACATGCCCTGAGTGGTCCCAGATTACAAGAGGGTGGTTCTCAGGTGACCCACCCCAGAATTGGGCTCCTCATTCTCTAGTTCTGGGTGCCTCACCCAAGAACTGCAGCTGCCACTACAGCTTGGTAGTTGCTACATTGAGTGTCTGCCGCCTGGTGACCATTGTGTGTCATAGCTACTGGTCAGATGGTTGAATGGTAGGACAGTTGCTTAGGCTTTTATATATATACTAGAGGCCTGGTGCACAAAATTCGTGCATGGGGGGTGGGGGATGTCCCTTAGCCCAGCCTGCACCCTCTCCAATCTGGGACCCCTCGAGGGATGTCCAACTGCCCGTTTAGGGAACATCAATCCCAGTTTAGGCCTAACCCCAGTAGGATTGGGCCTAAACGGGCAGTTGGACATCCTTCTCACAATCCAGGACCACTGGCTCCAAACTGCTCACCTGCCTGCCCCCCTGATTTCCCCTAACCGCTTCTACCTGCCAGCCTGATCACACCCTAACTACTACCCTGCCTAATTAATGTCTAACTGCTCCCCTGTCAGCCTGTTTACCCCAAGCTGCCCTCCTCTGCCAGCCTGGTCACCCCTAACTGCCCTCCCCTGCAGGCTTGATCACCCCCAACTGTCCTCCCCTGCTGGCCTGATTGCCCACAACTGCCCTCCCTTGCAGCTTGGAACCTCCCAACAGCCTTCCCCTGCACATGGGGGCAGGATCTTTGATCATATGGGGGCAGCCCTCTTGTGTGTTGGAGTGATGGTCAATCTGCAAATTACTCTTTTATTAGATAGGATAGGATAGAGGCCTGGTGCATGGGTGGGGGCCAGCTGGTTTGCCCTGAAGAGTGTCCCAGATCAGTGTGGGGGTTCCCTTGGGGCAAGGGATGGCCTGGACAAGGGGCCTGTGGAGGTTTGCAGGCTGGCCATGCTACCCAGTGACCCAAGTGGAGGCCCTGGGATCTGGGATTAATTTATGTCTACAGTTGAAACTTTGTAGCCTGGTGTGGAGCCAAGCCTTCTGCTTGCTCTGTGGCGGCAGCCTTTTCTGTTTAAAACTTTGTAGTCTAGAGTGGAAGCCTAGGATGGCAATGGCAGGCAGAAAGCTTGGCTTCCTCTGTTGCCAGAGAAACCCAAACCTTCTTCCTGCTCTCAGTGGTGGCAGCCATATTGGTTGGGTTTTATTTGTATAATCTGCTCCTGATTGGCTGGTGGGCATGGCTGTGGGCGTGGCTGGTGGGTGTGGCAAAGATACGGTCAAATTTGCATATTACTCTTTTATTATGATAGATATTTTCAATTTTTACATTATGTGAGTACTAGAGGCCCAGTGCATGAAATTCTCGCACAGAGTTGGGGTGGGGGGTTATCCCTCAGCCCAGCCCGTACCCTTTCGAATCTGGGATCCCTTGAGGGATATCTGAGTGCCCGTTCAGGCCCGATCCCTGTGGGATCCCTGTGGGATCGGGCCTAAACGGGTAGTCAGACATCCTTCTCACAATCCAGGACTGTTGGCTCCCAACTGCTTGCCTGCCTGCCTTCCTGATTGCCCCTAACTGCTTCTGCCTGCCAGCCTGATCACTCCCTAACCACTCCCCTGCCAGCCTGGTCACCCCTAACTGCCCTCCGCTGCCAGCCTGTTTTCTTCCAACTGCCCTCCCTTGCAGGTCTGGAACCTCCTAACAGCCCTCCCCTGCTGGTCATCTTGTGATGACCATCTTGTGTCCACATGGGGGCAGAATCTTTGACCACATGGGGGCAGCCCTCTTGCGTGTTAAAGTGATGGTCAATCTGCATATTACTTACTCTTTTATTAGATAGGATATAATGATGTACATGATGGAGGGTGCTGTTAAGGTAAAGGGATATTTCATAGTGAAGGTGCGTGTGTGTTTTTGTGTCTGGGTATAACTCATTAATAGAGATTTTCATTGTGTTATGACAAACATATACATGGAAAAAATTTTTTGTTCATGACATTCTATGTTAAAGTTTTATTCTTTATAAATTTTTAATATTAGCACATCAACAGAAATGAATATATATTCATCCCCCCTAGATACTGTTAAGGGAATATACCCATTTAATATTTTGAGAGCTGTTTTTATTGCATTAAAGCGTATAAAAATGCCGGGCAACAAACTCAACAGTTGTAATAGCATTATAGCATTATGGCTTCCTTTAGAAACAGCGTCCACATCTCAATCTAGAAGAATCGTCTTGGGTTTACATTTCAAAACATTTTATAACGTTTTCGCAAGTTCGTTAACTTAGTTATAACATGAGTCATAGGCCTCCCGACCTTCATTGGCACAGATCTTGCAACTGAAATTCCATTGGCAGAGATCACCTTAGTGCAGCTCCATTGCAGAATTTTTTTTAATAGTAAAGACTCCTAAGATGAAATAATAGTAATTAAATATGTTTTTGTTTATTTTACAATGCTTTATTAAAATCTTCAGAGTGGTAGTTGAGATATGAAGCAATCTTATCTAAAAAGGGCTATGGTAAGGTCATCTAGCAAGTTTGGCTGGCTTATTAGATTCAAGTTTAGTTCAAGGAATCCTAGTTGTGAGTGCCATCTTTTGAACCCACCCATTTCCTTCAGATTTGATAGGGACATCTGGATGAGATACTCTCCACTCATTAATTCAGTGAGAAGATTAGCTGATTTCACGTCCTCTTTTATTGCTCCATGGATGGTAAATTATTGGAATGATTACACAGGACAGTGGTCGGCATACTGTGCTTGCTAGCCACAGATGGCCCGTGAGCCACGGTTTGTGGCTCTGTTGACCAATGAGTTTGCTGACCACTGACCTAGACTCTCGATTCTAATAATCACAGGCTGATGTTGTTCCTTGTGATTAAGCCCCTCTATAGTAAAGACCAGTAAGGATTGACACTCTCTTCCTCTTCAAACAAAAATCAATGAGAAAGTCAATTTAAATAATAAAAAAAATTAAAGTTTCTGAACTATGTGCCATTTAATGCTAGTGTGAAGGTTTACAATTCATTTATCTTACATTTTGACATTTTTAAGAGTACCGAGAGGAAAGCATCCTACCTAATAAAGAGGGAATATGCTAATTGACCATTACTCTTTCACAACGATGGCTGTACCTACAGCTAAGGCCAAGTTCCCATAAGGAGCCTTAATGAGCAATCAGCAGGGACTTGAGGCTATACCTTCCCCCATCCCTTTGGGGCTTGACCGGGGACCTCAGGCCACATAGCCCCACCCTTGCATGAGGCTGGGAGACCTCAGGCTGCATCCCCCGGGATGTAAATATCAGTGTTTTCTGATGGTCTTAGGCTCTACAGCAGCGGTTCTCAACCCGTGATCACAATCCAGAAATTGAGAACCACTAGCAGGATCACTTAAGACCATCGGAAAACACAGATATTTACATTACGATTCATAACAGTAACAAAATCACAGTTATGAAGTAGCAACGGAAATAATTTTATGGTTGGGGATCACCACAACACGAGGAACTGTATTCAAGGGTCGCGGCATTAGAAAGGTTGAGATCACTCATCTAGCCCAACATGGGGAAGGGCTGGCAGGGTCTGGGTCTCACGTGACTTTGAGGTGCATGTGGGTGGGAGGGAATTGACTTTGGGTCCTGTGGTGTGCCCTAGACTCTGACAGGAGGAAGGTTTTCATATACATCATCTCTGACACTTCTATTATAGAGAAAGGTCAAATAGCAATATTAAATTATTTCCTCTAATTAATCCCCTTTTAAATGTGCATGAATTCCGTGCACCAGATCACCAGTGAAATACATAAACCATGAAATAGTAATATAGTAATATTCCATGAAATGAATTCAATTCACTCTAATGAAGGACTTGTGGAAAGGGATATATTCAGAAAAGTTAGAGAAGCCCCAAAATACATGTTCTCGAAGCAGGTGGTGGAACAAAACAGAAAAATGTTACTAGATTGTGAGCCCACTCACGGAATTTATCAGTTAATAGTGACTAATGCTTCTGGGGCTAAGTAACTTTCAGTAACTTGCTACTTTTCTAAGAGCCAGCTTTGAGGAGCATCTCTGTACCTAAATTCAGGGCTTTAAACTTGGATTTGAAACTGATTACCTGTCAGGTTCAGTGCAGAATTCTGGTCTCTTAGGAAGCTGTGGGAGTAAATATCACAATGATATACTTGGGTCTCCAAAACTGTAATAAACATAATGATTAACTGGTCAGATTTTCTTCTATGTAGAATTTGTGCTGTGAAGATGATCTGATATGTAACTCTTTAGTATTCATCTAGTTTAGAAAGAATTTCAGTTCTTTCCTGCTACATCAGTTCTGAAGTGGAGCCGTTAGTCTGTGACTTAATAAATCTGGTACTGGAAAAAAAAAAAGTACGTATCATATGCTTTCATCCAAATGCTATTAAGTTTCATTTCATCAAGATTCCATTCTAGTTGCTTGGTGATACTGTGTTGATATCAGCAAACTCCATGAGACACAGACAATTAACCAAATTAAGCAAATTTTCTTTTCCCCCCAATTGTATTTTAGTGTTTAGATAAATCATTCTTTATATGATATTATCCCTCAATATTTCCAGTACACCATACATAATTATTGCAATATTATTGAAATCGTTAATGCAATGTTATTCCCTATGCTTTACTTAACACCCTCATGACTGTTTTGTAACTACCAATTTGTGCTTCCTAATCTCTCCCCCTCTTTCACCCAGCCCCCTAATACCCCTTCCTTCTGGCAACCACCAGTTCTCTCTCTGTATATGAGTCTGTTTCAATTTGTTCCTTTATTTTGTTCTTTAAATTTCATAATATAATTAAATCATGGTACTGTATTTCTCTGACCGACTTATTTCACTGAGTATAACACCTAGGTCCATCCATGCTGTTGCAGAAACAAAATTTCAATGAAAGAATACAATGAGATCATGCTGTTTTGATATCAGGGCCTCTTTCATATTCTGGGACTATCAGTAATGTCAGAATAGGGTTATAAAATTGTGGATAATTTAAAATATATATTCGTCCTGGCTGGTTTGGCTCAGTGGATGGAGGTCGGCCTGTGGACTGAAGGGTCCTAGGTTCGATTCTGGTCAAGGGCATGTACCTTGGCTGCAGGCACATTACTGGTGGGGGGTGTGCAGGAGGCAGCTGATTGATGTTTCTCTCTCATTGATGTTTCTGGCTCTCTCTTGCTCTCTCTTCCTCTCTGTAAAAAAATCAATAATATATATATATATATATGTTAAAAATATATTAGAGCATACATTTGTCAAACTGTAAACGTTAGTATAGAAAAAATGATTAGATTTCTTTAACTGAACTAACTTAATCTCTCTTTGAGCCCTCATTTATTTCTAATTGCAGAAAACATCTTGGTAAATTTCTTATTTGCCCCAATGATTTTGTGAATTTGGATGTGCAAAAAGCAACTATTTTTCTATAGTCCAACTTAATTTCTATTTCAATTTTCTATCTACATGGAGGCAGGAAATGCAGTGGGGAAAGACCTTTGTTCTGTGGTTCTCAACTTGTATCTAAATTGGCATAAATGAGATGTTCCACCTTATTTCCTGGTGTCAGCCTCCTTCAATTGGTATAATGCTGAGGTACACTTATTTTTACCCATGCTTCAGACCGCAATCCATGCTCATCTCCAAACGCGTTTTTGTCTGAGTTGTGTCTTTGGTATGTCTTGGAATGCACTGACTTTGTCCTCTCCTTGGATACACATGGAAAGTTCAGCTGGTCCACTTTCTCCAGGTCAAGGCCACAGAAGATTCTGGGCTGCCTTGGGTCATCTGTGATGATGGACAATCTATTTTAGAAATCACTATTGTTTTTATTCTAGTATTATATATGAAACACTTTCCATCCAAGGTGTCACTTCCCAGGTTTCCACAAAGATATTGGACCCTGTTCTTTTCTCTGCATAACTGAAAATTTTAAGAAATGTAATATGTACAATCATGTATTGTTTGTTTCCTTTCCCAGTGGATAGGATGGCTTCAGAGCCATGTGTACATAAGCTCTTACCCTCTGCTTCTCCTTCCTTCTCTCCCCCAAGCTCTTATGTTGTTCAGGTCAGGGGTAGAAAAACTGATGCTTAACATCATCATTCATTCTTCTTAAATATATTCAAGCAGATGTTTGCTTCCTTTCATCTTACTGTCTCTGCCAGGAGTTTCACAAATTTTATTTTGATGTGGAAAGGTTGAGAACTGACTCTTTTACTCTCTGTCTTGATCAGCTATGACTTCACCTTTCTGGGCTGAGAAGTCAACACTACCCTAGCTGTTAACTAAAATGGGGGTCCAATGATGATACAAGAGGGAGTTACTAAGCTATAACAGATACATGAGTAATATGAAAATATTATTCCCACTACATTTTCATTTGCAGTGAAATGTTTTTAATAAGAAAAAACACTTGTAATATCTATTATCAGCATTAAGTAATTTGGAATAAACTATTTGGGGAAACAGCAAAAATCTAAACCCTTTCTTAAGTGTGAAGCCCAGACAAAATGATTCTCCTGGCCCTATGTATGACAACTCTTGCTTTGACCCATTCAAACATAAAAACAGAAGCATTGAAAAGGAAAGTATAAATTGCAGCTAAGTCAATATTGTGTATATAATGAAAGTCAAACCCCAAAGCAATACACCTGGCTGGCAAATCTTTCAAGAGAAAATTTGTGTGTCTATAAGGCATACATAGGTCATTGAATTTTATTAAGAGATTGAAAAGGCAAGACTGGTATTCTTGTGTGAAGTGGAATTTGTTATATAAAGCAATAATGTGCATTATTTAAGGATAAATAAGCTGTTTGACAAAGTAAGTGAAGATGAAAAATCAATCTTTTCATTCATTTTTTTAAAAAACAGGCATTTCTCCCTATCTTTTCATTTCTACCCACCATTTGATTTTTAGTTAAGGTTTCTAGTTTTCTGCTGTAACTTTGCCTGGAACAATAAGCATTTAGATTAGAATAGATAATTTTCTTTCTCTGAAGATTTTGTGTGTGTGTGTGTGTGTGTGTGTGTGTGTGTGTGTGTGTGTGATAGTCAACCTACTTTTACGACATAAAGAAGGGAATGAAGATGTCTGGGGCTCTCGATTATCTTCACCTGGTCTCATCATGACTTTCAAAATATGCCAAATAAAATTCCAACTCCTATTTAACACACCCTGGAGGTCTCCTCTTCCCTAGCCCCCTAAAGCTCATTAATATCCTAAATAGCCAACATTATTAAGATACTCCTTTCTTGATAGACATATCACTTTACCTATAAAAAGAAACATAATTAGGTGATTCTACATACAGCCTGGCAAACAAAAAAATCACACACAATCAAATAGCCCAGAGATAATTCGAATCTTTGAGAATTATATTCCATGTTACCATAAAATATAAGTTTAAAATGTTCAATCTGTCAAAAAGTATGAATCTGTGAGCAACAAATATAAGAAAACTACTGGATGCTGGGCAGGCTGGGGAGAGGGTTTGGGATCACCCAAAAGAATTAGAGGTAATAAATAGTGTCTGGTGCTCAAACAAGGACAAGAATAGTACCTAAAAACAGTGCCTGTTCCTTCTGGTCAGAATGGAAAAGCTCAACATAAACAAGACCTTGTGTAGGGAACACAGATCCCTTGATCTAGTCTCAGTAACTGGGAAATGTTAGGCCTGAAAAGAGGAGAGTAGTAGCTCTAATAGAGGTTCAAAAAGTTTCAATGAAAAAATTGTTTTGTGTATGGAACTCAGAATTTTTTAATTTTGATTTTTTTTAAAGCCAAAGTCATTGTACAGTTGAAGTTTTTTTTAAAAAAAATATTTTTATTGATTTCAGAGAGGAAGGAAGAGGGAGGGACAGAAACACCAATAATGAGAGAGAATCATTGATCGGCTGCCTCCTGCATGCCCCACACTGGGGAATGAGCCTGCAAGCCTGGCATGTGCCCTGACCAGGAATCGAAGTGTGACCTCCTGGTTTACAGATGGACGCTCAGCCACTGAGCCATGCCACCTGGGTGAGACTTCTTTTAAAGGAGAAGTCTAAATTAAAACAAACAAACAAACAAACAAACAAATAAATAAAGGCAAAGTCATATGCATGTTAATAAAATCTTGTAGCAAGCTAATAAAGCTGTGTTGTAATGAGAGATATTTAGCCAAGCTGTGGCTACTTCTCTATCAGAAGAAGTAATTTTATTTTATTTCATATACTTGAACTGGAATCTTATTCCCCGGAAACCAATAACTTTTAGCTTGGTAAAGTAAATTCTGAAACCCATTATCCATAAATACCTCAGAAGAGTCCACATTTTAAAGACTGAGCCTTAATAAAATAGATAAATATTTTTAAAAAATATTTAACACATTTCAAAATATGCCAAATAAAATTCCATTTTAAAAAAATATATTTTATTGATTTTTCACAGAGAGGAAGAGAAAGGGATAGAAAGTCAGAAACATTGATGAGAGAGAAACATCAATTAACTGCCTCTTGCACACCCCCTGTTGGGGATGTGCTCGCAGCCACGGTACATGCCCTTGACAGGAATCGAACCCGGGACCTTTTAGTCCACAAGCTCTATCCACTGAGCCAAACCGGCTTCGGCTATTACTAATATTTTTGAAAGTCATTATCTTCTTTAGAATTAGTACTTTTCTGTTTAACAACTATTTGACCACAGGAATAAATAAAACAGTAATTATTTCATGGAATATTATTTCATATCACAGAGGAAAATATAATAAGGTTATAAATCAAATAGAAAGTCATTCAGGAAAATAACTTAGCAGGTACTAAAACTATTCATAATATAATATCTCAAGAGTAAGACACACACTTATTTAAAAAAAATATATATATATTGATTGATTGATTTCAGAGAGGAAGGGAGGGGGAGAGAGAGATAGAAACGTCAATGATGGGAGAGAACCATTGACCAGCTGCCTCCTGTACATCCCACACTGGGGATCAAACCCATAACCTGGGCATGTTCCCTGATAGGAAATCAAACTGTGACCTCCTGGTTCCTAGGACAGTACTCAACCCACTGACGCACGCTGGCTTGGTGGCACACATACTTACTTACTTACTTACTTACTTACTTATTTATATTTAAAATATATTTTATTGATTTTCCACAGAGAAGAAGGGAGCAGGATAGAGAGTCAGAAACATTAATGAAAGAAACACTGATCAGCTGCCTCCTGCACACTCCGCACTGGGGATGTGCCCACAACCAAGGTACATTCCCTTGACTGGAATCCTGGGACCCTTCAGTCCGCAGGCCAACACTCTATCCACTGAGCCAAACTGTTCAGGGCCATACTTATGTTTTATGTTATTGCTCCATGAGTTCAACATATGAAAATAGTTCTATCTGAGCCATGCCTGGCATGAAACTAAACACTGTACAAGTTCTCACATTTAAAAGAAAATACTGCTGCAGATGGACACCACTGCAAGTTAGTGAATAAGGGACACTGGTGTGTTATTGTTTTCTAGTATGTATCAGCTATGAATGGCTTTTACTTACAGTTTAAATATAAACATATGTAGGTTTAAAATATTTAAAATCAAATATTATTAGACATTCAGCAGCACCTGTGTGGAATCCTTGGAATCTGGAGAACAATTTTATGTCTATAGAAATAGACTTTTCAAACAGTTTTGTTGGGAGTGATGAAGAGGAAGTGCTTTCTCTAAGATCCTAGGTATATTTCCCCTTAAAATATAAGAGCAAATATGGAAGAAATGAAATAGTATTTCATAATAATATTCTGTACCAAGTAATTTAAAAATCATATGTACCCAAGAATAAGATATTTGATGTAGGTCTTATTTTACTGATCTATTCACAGTTTAACTTTTTCTGTGATAATTTAGTAAGCTCCAAAGATGACTGAGGGAACATGAGACCTATTATGAAACCTATGAATATTGCAACTTATGTGAATTGAAACCCAATTCTGATGTCTTCAACTGCTCTATTTTGTGGGCAAATATCCAAGAAAACAAGGCTTTTATAAAGGAGAAAACAAAAACCAAACTTTAATTTTTCAAAATAATGTCATTTTTAAAGCCACTGTTCTCCTAAGAAAAGACCCATTCTGTGTGTCAAATTTAGTTATTGCATTTGTTTCATAATCTTTGAGACATGCAAATAGATGGTTACTGGCATTTGAAATCATATTCTAGGGAAAATATATTTGAAGGTGACTCATGATTCTTTGTAATGTTGGTAGCCAAATTTCCCATGTGTAATGGAAGATTACAAAAAGTAAGGAGTTCTTAATTAAATGTGTAGTACTAATAGGGAGGAACTGTGAAGAGGATATCATAAATTTGTGTCTGAAAATCTCTTTAATGTTATTCTTTAAACAGGAAGTATGTGTCTTCTTTCCCAGAGCCCCATGATTGGGAATGTTCTTCATTTGTTTTGTTTTGTTTTGTTTTGTTTTTCCTTTTAATATCCTCTCCAGAGCAGCCTGTGTGCAGCCTGCTTCTCCGCAGCTACCTGCTAATCCACCCCCACCTACAGCCTTCACTGCCCACCACCACCTGGAACATGGGATACACACTTCCGTCTTTTCCTGACACGATTGCTGGCATTCGGAGTACTAAGGAATGTTTCCTGTAATCGCCTGTAACGGCAAGCTATGTAGACCTCACCAACTGCTTTCTGTCATGCTTCCTTTCTTCTGTCTTGCATCCACTAGCTATCTCTTATTCCTCTTTAACACAAGGATGTAAAACAAGGACTATAAACCTCTACACCCCAAAGGATATTATGACAGGTTGATAGGTCAGGAAGGGCAATTTTAAACATTTTTAAAAATACATTTTATTGATTTCAGAGAGGAAGGGAGGGGGAGAGAGATAAAAACATCAATGATGGGAGAGAACCATTGACCAGCTGCCTCCTGTACACCCCACACTGGGGATCAAACCCACCCACAACCTGGGCATGTGCCCTGATGGGAAATCAAACTGTGACCTCCTGGTTCCTAGGACAGTACTCAACCCACTGACCCACACTGGCCTGGTGGCACACATACTTACTTACTTATCTATCTATCTATCTATCTATCTATCTATCTATCTGTCTGTCTATCTATCTATCTATCTATTTATTTATATATATTTAAAATATATTTTATTGATTTCCCACAGAGAAGAAGGGAGAGGGATAGAGAGTCAGAAACATTAATGAGAGAAACACTGATCAGCTGCCTCTTGCACACTCTACCCTGGGGATGTGCCCACAACCAAGGTACATTCCCTGGACTGGAATTGTCCACAGGCTGATATTCTATCCACCAAGCCAAACTGGCTAGAGCAAGAGGGACAATTTTAGATTCTTTGGAATCCTGAAATATTTTTATAATTAATTTTTTTTATTGTTTCCAGTATTACAAATAGTAGTACATATGTCTCCTTTTCTTTCCCCATTGAACTCCCCCCCCAGCCTCCCCTACCTCCCAGTACATGCCCTCACCTGCCTCCCCCCCTCCCCACCCCATGTCTTGTATCCATTGGTTATGCTTATGTGCATGCATAGAAGTCCTTCGGATGATCTCTTTCAGCCTCCCCCAACCTGACCTCCTCTGCCTTCTCACTGTAGTTTGACAATCTGTTCAATGTTCCTTTGCCTCTGTATCTATTTCCCCCCATTTCTTTCTTTTAAAAATATTGCCTCTGCAAACTAGAAATAAACATATAATAACAAAAAATGTTTGAGTCCCAAATTCAATGTCCAACGTTCTGAGTCCCAGTTTCAATGTCAAACAGTTCCTTATGTGTACATGTCAGCAATGATATCTGAATGGTGGACACATGGTGGGAATGCAGGTCCGACCCTCTTTGGTTTGGTCCTGGGCAACCTGCAGCGATGCACAGCTGCTGACTGCTACCATGGCAAGGCGTCATCAGTGCCTTCCATCTCTGGACTGTTTCTCCTCTTGTCTTCGTAGTTGGAGCAGATGTGTCAATTCCTCTCTGTTGCAGGAATCCACATGGTCTTGAAGTTGTTTGCTGAAAATATACAAACACTAGAGACCCGTTGCAGGAAGACTCCTGCAAGAATAGGGCTTCCTGAGCCTGAGCAAAGCTCCCTCCCATCCCTGCTGCCTCGCTCCCTTTTCTACTGCCTTGCTCCCTCCCTTCTCTACTGCCCCACTTGCTAGCTTCTCCGCAGCTTTGCTCCCTTCTGCAGTGCTCGGCTTCCTTCTATGCTGTCTTCTGTGCCTGGATATGCAAATTAACTGCCATCTTGGTTGGGTTAATTTGCATACTTGCTCTGATTGGCTTGTGGGCATGGCTTGTGGGTGTAGTGGAGATATGGTCAATTTCCATATTACTCTTTTATTAGCTAGGATATTCTTGACCAAAAGTTAATAAAGGAATCTTTTCTATAAAATTGACTTGGGATCCTTTTTATTTTTGCCCAAACGATTTTCCTTTGGCTTATTTTGACACCATGTGTGTTTTTCATGGGTGTCTTGCTTTATCCAAGGGATCTCTTGCCCTTCCCAGCTGCAAACTGTCTCACCAGCTGCATCTCCTTTGCCAATTCGGGCTGGATTCCACTCATTCCAGCTGCTCCCTCTATTTGCTCTGAGACAAGGCTCAGGACATGTCCATCTATTCCACTGCCACTTTATCTCTCCCTGAAATATTACAAAAGCAATTATGTCATTAACTCATGATTAATATACAGAAGTGATGAATGAGGAATCAAGCTAGAAATTTTAAATATCATAACTCAATTTATTGTAAAGTTGTTACAAAACAGCCCGTTCTGCTTTTTAAAGTGTTTGTATTCAAGGGAACCTGTAGAAATCTCAAGCAAAAGAAAGTTACAGATTAAAAAAATAGATAAAGGGAAAAAGAAAGAGGAACTTGGAGGACATTCTGTACTATTGAGCAAAGGTCACTCTATGTTTCCTCCTCTTTGTGAAATTGGGCCAGTGTCCCTGGTTTGTGCTCCCCTCCTTCCCCCCACCTTGCCCCAGCCTCATTCTGTCATTCCCTAAAGGGTGATGAGGTATTAATGATACAACATTAAATATTTCTTTTAGAGTTAAATCAAGTATAGCATCTGCAGCCTTTGAAAAGAAAATTAGTCCTGACCTTAATTTTAGGAGCCTTTAATTCAGATGATGAATCTATCAAGAAAGACATAGCATGAAGAAAAATCATTAGAGAAAAATAGACTTTTATCTATTATTTCTAGAATCGCAGGTTAGTATGCATGAGGCAAATGTTATGAAATATAAGGTCCTTTAGTACAAGAGGTGCTGCTTTGGCATTAGTTGTTTATCCATATTTAGTTACTGAATGGCATTATGGAATCCAAGACAGGGACATAGAATCGTTATTAATACATATGAGTGGGCTAGGATCTTAGATCATGCCAGAATGTGTGCTGGACTCAAGTTAGATTTTAAAGCAAAGTAAAAAATATGGGCTGACGGTAAGTAGACTTTTAAAGTGCCTTGGAACACTAATAATTCATGTGCTACTTCATTTCTTTCTATTAATATCTGATATTCATGATAATGTAGGTAATTCATATCAATTCATAAGTTTCTTTTCCTTTCATTGAAATGATATTGTATAAGTTTATGTTGTACAGCATGTTGACTTGATATATTTCTATATTGCAATATGATTGCCACTATAGCATCAGCTAATACCCCTAGCACAACATATTATTTCTAGTCTTGGGGACAATTAAGATCTAGTCTTTTTGCAACTTTGAAGTTTATAATACATATCATTGTTGTCTATTCTCACTATGCTGTGCATGATATCTTCAGGACATTTTTGTGTAGTGGTTGTAAGTTTACACTCTTAACGTCTCCCTAATTCCTTCAACCCCCAAACCTTGATAATTACCATTCTTCTATTTTTATAAATTTAATTTTTTTATACTCCATCTATAAGGGATGTCACACAATATTTGTCTAGCACAGTGCCATCAGGGCCCACTCATGTTGTCTCAAATGGCAGGATTTCCTTCTTTTTCATGGCTGAATAATATTTCATTCTGTCTATATCCAATAACATCTTTGTCCATAACTGTAACTTTATCCACTCATCCCTCAGTGGACACTGAGCTTGTTTCCATGTCTTCGTTATCCGTTAAGTAATGCTGCAATAAAGATGGGAGTGCTATATATCTCTTTGAGATAATGATTTCATTTTATTTGGATCTATACCAAGAATAGGATAGCTAGATCATATGGTAGATCTATTTTTAATTTTGATGAACCTCCATACTGTTTTCCACAGTGGCTGAATCAATTCCATTCCCACGAATAGTGCAGGAGTATTCTCTTATCTCCTCATCCTTGCCAACACATGTTATTTCTTCTCTTCTTGATGCTAGTCATTCTAACAGGTGTGTGATGATATCTCATTGTGGTTTTGATTAGCATTTCCCTGATTATTAGTGTATTGAGCATGTTTTCATATATCTGTTGGCCATTAGATAGCTTTTTTGGGAAAATGTCTGTTTATGTCATCTACCCATTTTTTATCAGATATTTTTGTTATTAAGTTGCATGATTTCTTTATATATTTTGTATATTAATCCCTTATTAGACATGATTTGCAAATATTTTCTTTCTTTTAGTAGATTGCCTTTCATTTGTTGATGGATTCCTTTTCTGTTCAGCTTTTTAGTTTGATGTCATCCCACTTGTTTTTCTGTTACTTGAGCAAAACACACACACACACACACACACACACACACACAAAAAAAAAAAGCATTGCCCAATCCAATGTCAAGGAGTTTCTACTCTATTTTCTTCTAAGAGTCTATGATATCATGTCTCATGTTTAAGTCTTTAATCCAGGAATTTCAAAGCCTTTATTTTATTGTATTCCTGGGCTCTCTCTTTTATCTCTTCCATTCTCATATCTTTTTCCACTCTGTCTTATCTAGTGACACTTCAAGCCATGATTTGCCTCTCCTGGAACTTGTCAAGAAAATAAATGAATACTCATGACCCTTTAACCTGGCCATAACACATATTTGTTTAAATTAAGAGGAGGCTAGTAATTAGCCAGATATAATTCCTGTTGATTAAACAAAGATAATTTTTCTAATATGTCTTTGTTTGAAATGAGATAAAGACAACTGTTCTGGATTTATATTTTATTCAGGTATATTTAAATTTTCAATGTAGCTTTTACTAGAAAAATACACCTAAATTCAAAAGTGCAAATTTCTAATTGTTCCATTGCTTCCTTAGATGGCACTTATATTGTTTGTGTAATTTTGATAATATAGACTATTTATATTGTAATTATAATGTCATGCTGAATTTTATCTGGAAAAATTTGGAGGCAAATAAAATTGATAATAAACTTGATCACATTTGTATATGTCATAATTACTTTCATACAAATTAAAATGTAGGGAATTACATCATTTCACATATATGAAGCCTTTAAAAAATTACATTTTAATAAATCATGTTTAATAACTGCTAGTTAATAAAAGTAAATTCCAGGGTGGATATTTTATTTTTTTTTTGGCAATTAAACCTTATTAAGTATTTGGGATAAAAAATGATCTTCCTATAGTTCCTATTCTGGGGTGTGTTTTTTATATGCTTAAAAGTTAAATATTTGGTTTATTTCTACTTATGTTTATAATATTCCTTTGATCAACTGTAGCATTGTTTATCATTCTATATTTTATTCCAATAGCAGGTTGAAAGCTTATGGAAAATTATTTATTTTAGTGGTACTAACTTCCAAATGCACAACAAAATATGAAAACAATGATTTTGTACTTTTCATTGAGCTTGATCCATGATGATAAATCTACATATTTTAAGAGAAGTTCTTCATGTACCTGACAGAAAACCCACTGCTCCTCACCTTGATAGACAAAATTGCTAAGTCACCAAGTACTCACTGTGGCTGATTCTGGATACAGCCCCAAATTCTTCTCAAACATGGCTCTCTGGGCAACCACTACCTCAGATAAAGTAGGCTTGTTAGGGGAAGCCCATATGCCATCCTGGACATCACATGAGAATAAGTCTTGGAATTATAATTTCCCTTTCTTTTCCAATTTCAGTGATAGTAATGAATTATCTACATGGCCACAGGAACTTGGTAACTGCTTTGTCTTCTCATTAATTGAATTTAAGAATCCACATGCTCATGTCAGAGACCTCCAGGAGTTTGTGAGCAGTGCATTACTGTACTAATTATCAAGGGGGAAGCAATTTCCCACTACATATATTTGGACTAGAAGTTTCCAGTGAAGAAGAGCAAGTCATGACTCCTCTGAAACTTATAGTTTCTTTTCAGGACCTAATTATCAGGCCACTTACTATAGATAAAAGCATATAATCAATGAAGTGAAGTCTCTGTTCTTTGGAATACAGTAGCTAACCAGACAAATGGATATGAATTTTCTCTGTAGGCTTTCTTAACACCAAGAATATTGCTTCACTTTCCTGGGTGATTGGGTAATTTTGTGATAATACATAAACGAGAGTTCACAACTATGATCTCCCTACCCCATTGGGTATCATGTTGATTATTAACAACTTGCAGAATTTGTGTTTCTTCAAATCTGTGTTTTTGTTTTTTTTTTTAAACAGCTTAGCTTTTTTTCTCCTTTGCTATGGAATTTTAGTTTCCATTCCAGTGTATTCTTAAATCTCTTGGAAGGTCAAAAAAAAAAAAAAAAAAAAAAAAAAAAGCATGTGCTATCTATAAATGGAAATGAGTTTACTTCCCCTGTTTGAAGAACATGGGGATTGGCACTGAGATACAATTTACTTAATGAACATTACAGTGAAAATAGTTAATTTATGTTCAGTATTATAAAAATAAGCTTACCCACTGGACGTCATCTGATCGAGATTAAATTAGGAATAGATCTCTTAAGAAAAAACATACTGTAATTTGTTAAAAGCTTGAATTTTACATGTTTACTCAGAAGACTTTTAAAAATAGTTTGATTTGTACAATTTGGTTAGGAAATGGTGAGGATTTCTAAATGGTATTGTTTATAGCAAGGAAATGCCATGGAGGGCCATTTCCTAGTACATTAAGTTGAACAAAATGACAATTTTAATTTTCTAAATGATACTACTTAGTGATGTACTTATGCTAGCCTTTGAATCAAATGTAAATTTCCTTTTGAATTAGTGTTTCAGGCTTCTTCAGCTATTTTCCTGGAAGTGAAATCCCTGGCTCAAACAGCAATCCATTTTTAATTACTTTGAGGAAACTCTATACTGTTTTTCACAGTGGCTCTGCCAGTCTGCATTCCCACCAGCATTGTACTAGGGTTCCCTTTTCTCCACATCCTCACCAACACTTGTTTCTTTCTTTTTTGATGATAGCCATTCTAACAGGTGAAAGGTGATACCTCATGTGGCTTTAATTTGCATTTCTCTGATGATTAGTGATGTTGAGCACTTTTCCTGCATCTATTGGCCCTCTGTCCTCTTTGGGGAGTGTCTATTCAGATCCTTTCCCCATTTTTTAATTGGACTGCTTGGGTTTTTTTTAGTGTTGAGTTGTATATGTTCTTTATAATTTTTTTCTTTTTATTTTTTTCCTCTTATTTGTAATTTTTTGATGTTAACCTTTTATCAGGTATATCATTGCTAGATATATTCTACCATTCAGTGGGCTGTCTTTTAATTTTGTTGATGGTTTCTTTTTAGTTTGCTGTAACTCTATTTATTTTTTGTTTCCTTTGCCCAGAGAGATATGTCACAAAAAATATTGCTACGAGAAATGTCTGAGATTTTATTGCCTATGTTTTTTTCTAGAATTTTATGGTTTTGTACTTAACATTGAAGTCTTCTAGCCATTTTGAGTTTATTCTTGTGTATGATGTAAGGATATGGTCTAGTTCCATTTTTGCATGTATCAGTTCAATTTTTGCGGTACCATTTATTTGAAAGAATATATTCATCCCTTGATCATTACAGCATTATTTACAATAGCCAAGAGCTTGAAGCAGTCCAAGTGCCCATCAGTAGATGAGTGAGTTGATAAAAAAAACTGTGGTACATTTACATATTGAATACTACTCAGCCATAAGAAAGAAGGAAAATCTTACCTTTTGCAACAGCATGGATGGACCTGGATTATTAAGTGAAATAATCCAGTCAGAGAAAGACAAATACCATATTATTTAAATTATATGTGTAATGTAATAAAAAAATAAACAAAATAGAAACAAGCTCATGGATAGAGAGAATAGCTGTCACAAGGGAGGGGGCCTGGGAGACTGGGTGCAAAAGATGAAGGGGTTAAACAACAACAAAAAAATACACACAAAAAAATACAAAAAGACCATACCTCACAGACACAGACAACAGTATGGTGATTGCCAGAGGGAAAGCAAGGTAGGTGGAGGTGGAAGAATACAAAGGGGGGTAAATGGTGGCAGAAAAAGACCTGACTTTGGGTGGTGAGCACACAGCCTTATGCAAATAATGTGTTATAGAGTTGTACACTTGAAACCTGTATGGTTTTATTAACTAATGCCTCCACGGTAAATTCAATAAAAAAGATCAATCTACCAAACCTGAATTTTTATAACTAGAGGCACCATACTAATAAGCAGAATAACTGTGAAAATAATCTATTACTCTCCCTGACATCTATTTCCATAATGTATTTTTCACTCAGCAATAAGGAGTGAGATAGTCATGATCTTAGCAATTTCAACCTCTGGAAAATTAACTAAACTTACCTGATAGTTTATTTATCCTACAACTTGTATTGATTTATTACCAAAAGAGAAGGGTAACAAACAATTTAGTAAAATGAAAGGCTCATCTAAAACAAAACCTAAAACCAAAACAAAGAGAAATGTCCTGTGGCAAATTGCTGGAATTTTTTTGATAGGACACTTAATTACATGGTTCACATCTGTTGAGGTCCATAATCATCTCAGTGAATATTTTCTACACTATGTTTTGCATGTAAAAGGTGCACAATCAATCAATTATTATTTTTTATAGTTCAGATTCCTTTGACCTAAGAAATAGTTATATCCAAATCAAATTTGAAGCATTACTACTTTATTAAAAATTGAATAACTTAAAGAAAAGTTCTAATGAAGTTACTTGGGCCCTTCACACTGGTAGCCATTGATACTTCACTTCTGGGGCAGTGGGGGACATGGATCAGAGGAATGAATAAAGTGAACTGGAAATTACTGAAGATTAAATGAAGACCTAGATTATTTCTTTGATTCTTACAGAGGGCCTAACCCAATGTTGTGAATGTAGCAAGTTTCTAACACTTTTATTTTAAAGATGAAAGACAGTAATCTGAGCCTTGCTTTTTAACAAGCTGTTACTTTCTTATCTTCACTTACTACATGCCCCAAGTGGCATTATAATACTGTTCTAGCTCACTTGAATTTTTTGAACCAGAATAAGACAATATGTAAAAATCTTTGTACTAGACAATTGGAAGTCGGGTGTCATTTCATTACATGTCTTCTTAAGTGAGTCATAATAGATCTGCCTGAAAGAGCAAAATGCAAGACAATTAGTTATTCATCTTATGCAATTATCACTTTCAAAGATTCAAAAAGAAATTAAGTTTTAAGAACCTGGGGATTGTTATTGAACTACTTATTGTTTTGTGTGTATGTGAATTTATTTGCAAAAATTTACATAAGAGATTTAGTTGGATATTTGGTTAATTTGGTTGTTGATATATAACTTTTGTTTTCAAATAATGTTTTTGAAATGTGTTATTTCTCATTTTCTAGTTTGAAATATTCAAAGCAAGGTGTCATTTGTGATGATACAATGACTCACTAAGCCCATTCCTGTTTTTTCTTTTAATCAAAGAAAACTTAATCAGTACTTATAAAATCACATGTTGGTCTAAATTATATTGGCTGTGGAATATTGGAACAAATTCCTGGTGAATCAGTGCCTTATAAAATTCCTAACAGTTTCCTTATAATTCTGATCCCAGTCAAGGTTCTACAACGCTTTCTATCCTTAAAGCAGATCCAATGGTCAGGGGCAGCTCATCTATCTCAAAGGCCCCCTTTCCTCTAACTCTCGAGTGAACTGACAGCAGCCCCACCTTGTCAAACTTCTGTTTTTTTCTACCCTGAGCCCCTCCTTGTTTCATTGTCCTCAACTTTGATAAATGCACTCTCACAATCACCTGAACTCCTGTTATGAAAGCTTTCCTACATGATGTAAAAAACTCACATATTACAGGCCTGCCTGAGGCAGACCCAATCCAGCAGGGTCCCTTTCCTCTAACAATATGACATTTTAGAATAATCAAGCTATTCTCAATGACAGCGAACAGATCTGTGGCTGCTTCTGGCAGAAGACTGGGAGATTGAACTCTTGCTGTGATGGAAATATGTGCACCTTCATTGTTATGACAGTGTTAACCCAAAATTAAAAGGCCAAAATGAGAAGCATAAAAGAAAAAAGTGAAATTCATTTATGTTATCTAAACCTATTTTTGTTTCCTATATGGGAGGAAGAGAGGAAAGGAAGCAAGAGCAATTGAGATAGAAAACCTTTCTGCCTATCACCTTTTTACTCCAGTATTATCTTATTTTTATAGTCCTCTTCTACTCTGGGAAAATTCTGAAAATTAATTGCTTTCTCTGGTACTATATACTGAGGAGCAGGGGTGAGCATGAGAAAGTCACTACTGGGATGGCCACTGAAGACAGCCATTCTGATAGGTGTGAGGTGCTATCTTGAGGTTTTAATTTACATTTTCCTGATGATTGCTGATGTTGAGATGTTTTCATATGCCTGTTGGCTGTCTGTATGTCCTCTTTGGAGAAGTGTTTATTTCCATCCTCTGCCCATTTTAAAGTAAGCTTTTTAAATTTTTTTGAGGTTAAATTGTATGAGTTCCTTATCTATTATTGGATGTATCATTGGTGAATGTCTTCTTCCAGCCAGTAGGTTGTCTTTTTGTTTTATCAGAGACTTCCTTTGCTGTTCTTTTTGGGGGGTTTCCTTTGCCCAAGGAGACATCCAAATTTTTTTCATAGTTTACTTGCCCATGTTAACGTATATTAAATAGTTCTATGGTAAGCAGTTTTAGGTCTTACATTTAAATTTTTAATCCATTTTGCATTTATTCTTATGTAAAGTATAAGAAAGTGGCCTAGTTTCATTTTCTTTGCACTTATTTATGCAGTTTTAGCAATACCATTTATTGCAGAGACTCTTTACCATACTGTATATTCTTGCCTTCTTTGTCATAGATTAATTCATCATATAGTGTGGATTGATGTCTCTATTTTGCTCCATTGATCTGTTTGTCTGTTTTTATACCAGTATCATGCTGTTTTGATAGAAGGGATTAAGAAGTACAAATTGGCAGTTATAATAATATTCATGGAGGTGTAAAGTCCAACATAGAGAATATGATCAATAATACTGTAATAACTATGCATGGTATCAGATGAGTAATAGACTTATTGGGGTGATCACTTTATAAGTTATACAAGTATTTAATCACTATGCTGTAGACCTGAAATTAATATAATATTTATTGTATGTCAACTGTAAGTGAAAAATAAAAAAAAACTTTAAAAAGTTATGACATCCCAAGGGAACAATAAAATAAAAGGTTAGATGACACTAAGAAAATAATAAAAATAAAAAGGACATTGAAGAACTTAGTATAGCCCTATGTTCTGAATCAAACAAGAAAGTTTTAGATTCTCACAAACTTTTAGGAAAGAGAATAAGTTTGGAACAATGGGATATAGGGATGGATGATAAATAATTTTTATTTTAGACACTGAATATCACTATCACTTCTGCCCATCAGATTACACAAATGTCAGATTTCATCCTATAATTTTACTGAATTAACTTTTTAATTATTAGCTCTTCTTTATTTTTTTAATTTTTTAATTTTTTTTATTGTTCAGTTTATTAATTACATTGTTTCCCCTTTTTTATCCCCCTATATCTTCCCTCCACCCTGTACCTATCCCACCCTCCGCCCTCACCTCCCCCTCCCCAATGTCCAATCTCTTGCTGTACTTCCAACAACACTTTTCTCCCCAAGAATTGTCAGTCCATTCCCTCTCTATGTCCATGTTTCTGTTATAGTCACCAGTTTATCTTGTTCATCAGCCTATCAGTTCACTTGATTTTTATGTTCATTTGTTGATAGATGTGTATTTGTTGTTCATAATTTATATTTTTACCTTTTTCTTCTTCCTCTTCTTAAAGAATATCTTTCAGCATTTCATATAATACTGGTTTGGTGGTGATGAACTCCTTTAGCTTTTTCTTATCTGCAAAGCACTTTATCTGATCCTCAATTCTGAATGATAGCTTTGCTGGATAGAGTAATCTTGGTTGTAGATTCTTGCTCTTCATTATTTTGAATATTTCTTGCCACTCACGTCTGGCCTACATCGTTTCTGTTGAGAAATCCGCTGACAATCGTATGGGTGCTCCCCTGTAGGTAACCAACTGTTTTTCTCTTGCTGCTTTTAATATTCTCTCTTTATCTTTTGCTCTTGGCATTTTAATTATGATATGTCTTGGTGTGGTCCTCTTTAGATTCCTATATTTTGGGGTTCTGTGTACTTCTTGGGCTTTTAAGTCAGATTCTTTCACCAGGTGGGGAAAGTTTTCAGTCACTATTTCTTCAAGTAGGTTTTCATTAACTTGCTCTCTCTCTTTTTCTGGCACCCCAATAATTCGGATGTTGGCTTGCTTGAGGTTGTCCCAGAGGCCCCTTACACTATCTTCAATTATCTGAATTCTTTTTGTTTCTTGCTTTTCCAGCTGAGTGGATTTTGCTTCTTTGTATTTCAAATCTTTGACTTGGTTCTTGTGGCCCTCTGGACTGCTTTTAGGACTTTGTGTAATATTTTTTATTTCAGTCTGTGTATGCTTGATTTCTAGTTGGTCCTTTTTTTTATCTGTGAGGGTCTGGTTCGTATCCTCAGAGGTCTTGTTCATTTCCCTGAGGGTCTCATTCATTTCCTTGTAAGTATCATTCATCTCCTTGTAATTCTCATTCATTTGCTGGTTCGTCTTGTTTATTTCCTGGTAATTCTCATTAAGTTGATCGGCCTTTTGTAGGAGCCTCTTGAAAAGCCTTATTACCGTGGTTTTGAATTCTATGTCTTGTCGTCTTTTCTTCTCCATTTCTTTCACACCTGATTTCTTTCCATGTCTGCATGGTGGCTGCTTTATGTGGTGGATATCCTCAAAGGGACAGTGGCTCAGTCTCCCCAGTTACCTGAGGTGGGTACTCTTACTGCAATCCTTTATGGGTTGTATTCCGTGTTTTTGAATTTAAACCCAGCTTTTTGTTGTTAGCCCTAGGAGGGTTTGACCTCCAGGCCAATTGGCTGTGAAGGGAGACTGTGTTCAGGTTGGATGGGCGGAGTCTCTGGGCTGCACGGCAGCGGCAGCTGGGTCCTATGCGGCGCTCGCGCGCGCGGGTCTGTGTTGGGTGGGGATGGCTGCAGACACCTCCAAGAGAAAGCCGCTAGTCTCTTCCCCTTGCCAGACAACTCTGCCTTTCCCCAAATGTGCCTGCACACCAAAAGTCTAGCCCAGGGCTGTAAAATAGATGGTTTCCGGAACCAGGAGACAAGTTTCCAGGGGCAAGTCACGGGTTTGCACGACCCTTGGGACTAGGAGCCTCTGCCGTGCCCCGCTTCCAGGGTGTGTCCCCCGGGCCTCGGACCTCGCCCAGTTCTGGAGAATCTGTGCAGGGGGACTTCTCGTACCCGGGATCTCGGACCTCACCCGGCTCGGGAAATCTGGGCAGTGGGACGCCTCTGCCCTTCCCCGTCATAGAAATCCGGCCGGTCCCTGCTCCAGCCCCAGCCCGCTCGCACGACCAGGGCGGCTCCTAACCTGTTTCCGTCTGAAAGGCTGCGCTCCCGCAGGTCCTGAGTCTGTGTCCCACCTTTGCTCCTATTAGTGGAGTTTACATTCAGCCAGCTTTCTGGCGATTCTGGGTGCTTGTCTGTTCTGCTGTTATATTGTAATTCCTAAATCGTTGCGCGGGGCAGAACAGTAGGTGTTTGCTTATGCCGCCATCTTGGTGTTCCCCTCTTCTTTTTATTTTTAAACATTTTACTACCTAAATACTTTTTAAAAATTTGATGGCAAATTTGATATAAATATGTATCTTTTAAATTTCTGGAGCATCTATAATATAATAATATATAATAATAATAATAATAAAATAATAATAATAAAAGTGTAACATGCTAATTAGACCAGGCATCCTTCTGGATGAAGATGGGGCTGCGAGGGAAGCCTGGGTTCTGGGTGCCAGTGGGAAGTTGGTGCCAGCAGCTAGGGGAAGGAAGAACCACTCTTGCATGAATTTCGTGCGCCGGGCATCTAGTTTGTGTAGTAATAACACAGATCATTCTACATCATCACGCCTTCCCAATGATACTGTTTTGCATGCACTAGTAAAAATATATTTCTGAGGCTTTGAAAAAGACTCTTGGAGCTCATTTTGGAAGGTTATCTACAAAAATTATTGCTACTACTTTCTTGTTCTAGCATAAGAATAATTTTTAAGTCTAAAATTTAGTATTTTGAAGGTGAACGAAGTAAAAAGATATGGCATTAGCAACAATCACATTTGTAAGTAAAGGTTAAGAAATAAACTTTCAAAGTCATAATTGATATACACGATTTTTAGTAAATCTAGTATAAACAGAATTCCTGCCTCTTCAGACTTCAGATCAGGGGAGAAATAGCATGATCACAGATCTCTTGCCTCATTTTGTTCTCTGAGCAGTGTGTTCTGGTTACTTTTGTGTATATGGACTCCCTCATAGAGGAGGTAGAACACCTTCATTACATGGGTGCACTGCCAGGGAGATAAAAAATCAGTTTTTTTTTTTTACTCCGTTGTTTGGGAGGAGGGTTTGACCCAACAAGTATTTTATTAAATACTTCCTATGTGTCAGGTTCAATGTTAGATGCCAGGGATAGAATGGTGAACAAGGTAGACACAACCATTGGCTTTGCTGTGCTTATTGGCAGTTACATTAATAGCAAACTCACATTTTGCTAATGGGAAATCTAATCTTAAAAATCTTTCCCTGGACAAAGAGTACTTTAATTACATTATAAACTTGTGAACAATTGAGTTATTGAAGTGGGCATTGAATTTTTTATTTTGTGGTTTCTAACAGGGAATTATCATCCTATATATTGGTTTGTGCTGCTTAATTGACACCCATTCACCTAAGTGAAATAAATCTCTAGTTATCCAGAGATTATGACTTACTTCAAAGTAACTGTGATAAATAAATATAGGTTTCCCACATTAATTACCTGAAAAATCTTATAGGACAGCGATCAAGAAAATGACTCTTTAGACAGATAATTAATTATAGTGCTTAAAGAAGCAAAACATTTGTATATTAAATGATCATTGTATGAGTATAAAGGGCAAGCAAAGTAGATTAATTTCTATTATTTGTTTTGTCTGTAAATTTTAACTGACTCACCAGATGCTAGGACTTTCAAAACTTTCCATCAGTTATTCAAAGTAGCCAGGACTTTCATTTAGGCTATTTAAGGCCTAAAAGAAATTAAGGCCTGCTATAAATTATACAACACATCTAACAAGACATTGATATGACCATCGGTTTATAAAATACTTATAAGAATCCATTAGAGTAATGTTTCTCAGTGTCTCCTGAGCATCATTTATATCTGTATCACTTGTTACTGACATTTTATTAAAAATGCAGAATTTTTGGCATTACTCATCTCTATTGAATCAGGAACTCTGCAGTTGTCTCATCAGTGAGCTGTATTTTTTAAATCCTTACCTAAGGATATTTTCCCATTGATTTTTAGAGAGAATAGAGGAGAGAGGGAAAGACAGAGAGAAATATCAATGTGAGAGAAACACATCAATTGTTTGACTCCTGCACGTGCCTTAACTAGGGCCTGGGCTGGTGAGGATTCTGCAACCAAGGTACATGATTTTGACCAGACTCTTTAGTTCTCAGGCTGATTCTTTAGCCACTGAGACAAACCTGCTAAGGCAGTCACCTGTATTTTTAAACATGTCTTTTGGGCAATTTTTATGTATGTTGAAATTTGGGAATTTCTCTTCTAAAGCTAGTTAAAACATTTCCCTACCTCCAACTTGCAGTAAGATATGATCTCTAAAGTCCTTGAGTTTGTTTCCTGAAGATAGTATGAAGTGGGAACCTGTTTTTGCACTAGTGTGGTGAACTATACTATTTATTCTCTGGGTTCCCGTAGCCAAGCCACATGAACTGCAAGAGCTCCAGGCTGGTGCCTCCCATCGTAAAGCTGTAGGATGGTAGTATGTCTCAGTGTGTCCTGCAGTCACCCAGGATCAAATAAATCCTATGGGTTAGTTAAAAGCAGGTTGTAGGAACACTTCTGAGACCTGGTTTAGCATGTCTAACAATAAGATTGGAATCTATCCTATCTAATAAAAGAGTAATATGCAAATTGTCCATACCTCTATTATGCCCACAAGCCACGCCAACAAGCCAATTAGAGGAGAGTATGCAAATTAACCCCAACCAAGATGACTGCAGCCCCAGAGAGAGCAGGAGGGAGGCTTGAGTTCCCCAGCGATGGGAGGAAGCCAAGCTTTCCACACACCTTGTCCAGCTCAGGCCTCCATTCAATGCTACAAAGTTTCAATGATAGAAGATAAATAAATCCCAACAAAAATGATGGCAGCCACAGAGCTGGAGAGAGCAGGAGGCTTGAGTTGCACCCGGAGATGGAGGAAGCCAAGCTTTCCACCTGCCCTGGCTGGCCCAGGCCTCCACTTAAGGCAATAAAGTTTCAACTATAGAAGATAAATCCCAACAAAAATGGCTGCCACCACTGAGCAAGCAGAAGGCTTGGGTATGCTCCAGGCTACAAAGTTCCAATTGTAGAATAGAAATAAATTCCAGATACCAGGGTTGCTGGGGGACATGGCTGGCCTGTAAACCACCACAGGCCCCTTGCCCAGGCCACTCCATGTTCCAAGGGAACCCCCACTCTGATCTGGGACACCCTTGAGGAAAAACCAGCCAGCTGCCACCTGTGCACTGGCCTCTATTCTATCTAATAAAAGAGTAATATGCAGATTGACCATCACTCCAACATACAAGATGGCTGTCCCCATGTGGTCAAAGATCCTGTCCTCATGTGGACACAAGATGGCCACCACAAGATAGC
This sequence comes from Antrozous pallidus, assembly GCA_027563665.1. Lineage (NCBI taxonomy): Eukaryota > Metazoa > Chordata > Mammalia > Chiroptera > Vespertilionidae > Antrozous > Antrozous pallidus. The sequence continues at coordinate 66,260,059 of CM050521.1, forward strand.
CAGTAGGGGAGGGAAGTTGGGAAGGACCAGGCTGCAGGGGAGGGCAGTTAGGGGCAAATAGGCTGGCAGGGGAGCAGTTAAACATCAATGAGGCTGGCAGGGTAGTGTTTAGCAGGTGATCAGGCTGGCAAACATAAGTGGTTAAGGACAATCAGGAAGGCAGGCAGGCGAGCAGTTGGGAGCCAGCAGTTCTGGATTGTGAGATGGTGTCCAACTAAACAGGCAATTGGACATCCCTTGAGGGGTCCCAGATTGGAGAGGGTGCAGGCTGGGCTGAGGGATACTTCCTTCCCACTCCATACCCCATGCATGAATTTTGTGCATGAATTTGGTGCACAAATTTTGTGCACCAGGACTCTAGTTAAAAAGTAAACTAGATAGACCAGATATCAAGAAAATGACTATTTAGACAGATAATTAATTACAATGCTTAAAGAAGCAAAACTTTTGTATATTAAGTGATCATTGTATGAGTATAAAGGGTAAGCAAAGTAGATTAACTTCTATTATTTGCTTTATGCATATATTTGATAATAAAAATGTTTCACTAAATCTTGCAATTAATTTAATCCTCATGAATTTCATATATTTTAATATATGAGAGCTACTACCCTTTAATGGCAAGACATGTTTAATACCAATCCCAGGATTTGAATAATGACCTTACAGGAATTATCTGTTTTAAACCTTCCTCACCTTTATCTCCTGTTCTCCTCCTCCTGCTCATTGAAAGTATTGTTGCCTGATGGCACTCTGGCATTTCAACTTGGTACCTTTATATTTGTTGTTTCCTCATTTACCCCTCTTTTTGGTACTGGCATGTTTTATCACACCCTGCATAGCATGTTGAAGTTATGAAGATTTTTCCAGTATCTATAGACATATTTTTTTTTGTGGCTATTGTACTTTGACATTATTGCTATACCTTCGTAATGACATTTATCAAGTTGTAGTATAATTATGATAATTGTCCAAATTGCTTTCTCTCCGTAAACAGCTTCCCCAGGACATGAGCGGGATCTTACTCCCGTTAGTGTGCCATGCAGTGGTCAGTCAGCACATTGTCTGGCATGAATAACTACCCTTCCTCCTGTGCTTCTAAATTCAACTTCCTTTGGCTGCTTTCAGAAGAAAATATCCCAGAAATGTGACATGCCATTTTGAAACAATTTCTCAATTTCTTCCTCTCTCTAATGGCTTAGCTAATGATTTTTTTTTAATGAAGAACTCTTTTGATCCATTTTAGCAATCTATGAAGGAGAAATCACTTCATACATATTTTCTGTTACTCATGTTTTAGAGCACATGAAGGGAGAGTCACTTCTTAACTTATTTTTGTTACTCATGTTTTTGTTTCAGGTCTCTGCTTGTAGAAGATTGAGGCAGGTGTTTAGGACATGTTATCCTTGGTTAACATGCCTAGGTGAGGCAAAACACATTGGCCACTTTCAAGGCATTAGAAGAGATATCAAGAAATCCCCAAACTTCCAATGAATGACATTCCATTACTGTTTATAGATACTAAACTTAAGATAACATGTTTATGTTGCTATGCATGCCTGTGATCAATCAGTTTAGTAAATATGTAAGAACACCTAAGATGGAAAAATGCAGATAAAACATTGCAATTTATATATTCAAAGCACGTCCAGCCCTGTGTCAAATAACAGCATGTAAATTTTTTAAATTTTTATGTGTATATGAAGAATTATTTCAGGTGTCTCCCTAATGAGTAATCTAATCTCATAAAGAGCCTTCTCAAAGATCTGTCAATTATAGCGTATCTCTATGTTAGGGCATGTTGGTGCTGAGATAAATTCTAGATAGCATATTGGAAAGTACACAGGATTTTCTGTTGGAGACTTCTTGCTTATATTTCATTTTTCCCCCCCAATTTCATTCTATGTGAACTTAACTTATCCAAGGCTCCATCTTCTCAGCTATAAACCTTGGAGAAATGTTAAAGGTCTCCTTGGAGGTGTGTTTTGTGGATTAAATAATAAGATGCAAGTGAACCTGTCCGGCCCTACACTGCCTGGACTGTGTGAGACAGACGTAAGGCTAGCTGATCTACAAGTTTCCATGGGAAGAAGTCATCCTATATCTGGAAAAGGACTGGAATCCAGTGGCCTTGAGCATTATCTGAGGTTTCTCTGGTAATTTTCTTTCAATTTGGTTATCATCTAGCATGTTATTATTTCTCAAGTAGAACCAGTTGTTCCAAAATGTCAAACTTCTTTTAGCTGACCATTACCTGGGAATGAATTGTAAGACTTTGTGTTGAAGCAATGTGTGTTTCCCAGAACACTGAAATGAGCAATTCGGAGAAATCTTGCATCTGACTCTAATTAATGATTTCGTTGTTTCATGACTGGCTTTCACAGTCACAGGAACATTAAATGCATCTCTTAACATAGGTAAAAATTTGAAAGCAAGATTCAAATATCAGCTATGTCCTTTTAATATTTGATAAATGGTTACATCTTTGAACTACTTATCATTCTTTTTCTAATTTAATGTATACCTTAAGTATATGTATATGTTGAGTTTAATATAATCTCAGATACTCATATTAAAAGAATACTGAATTATAATAAAAGCGCTATTTTATGTTTCACTTATTCTATTTCTTAATCCTTCAATTAATTTAATTATCATAAATTTCATGTTTTTCTAAAACTATTTCACAGAGAGCTTCATGTTTTTATAGTTCCTGACCATTTAACCAGTTAACTGCCACACATCCAAAATGGAAACCATCCTACATGCCACGATATTTTGAATTTAATTAAAAAATCAATTTGTAATGAATATTATAAAAATAAATATATTACTCACAATTCGGGTGTTCTTGAATATTTTCTGTTGAAAATTCTCTTGGGAAAAATTATTTTATTTTTTAAAAATATATTTTATTGATTTTTTACAGAGAGTAAGGGAGAGGGAAAGAGAGTTAGAAACATTGATCAGCTGCCTCCTGCACACCCCTACTGGGTATGTGTCCACAACCAAGGTACATGCTCATGACCAGAATCGAACCCGCAGGCTGACGCTCTATCCACTGAACCACACTGATTCTTACAGGAAAAAATGATTTTAAAGCATCTATAGATGCTTATGGCATACAAAGAGTTAAGTTCCAAAAGAATTTTTCCTTACCATAGTAGTGATTATTGCCTGAGCCTCACCCTCGTTATCAAGGGGAGACTCACCTCTTGATAGTTTAAATGCTTTTCTTGCCTTTATCAACAACTCCCTCTAATAGTTGTAATTGTTATGTTTTCTTTGATCTTTTGGGGAGCAGCATTTCTTCCTGTCCCATATTTGCATTTTTCCTGTTTTGTGTGGTACAATTAATTACATTTTAAATGCTTAAGCAATGTCTATGTGCGGCTAAAGAGGCACAATACCTTGAGCAGGAGTAAAAGCATTTTCACTCTTATTTCTACCACTGATGCTCCTGTCAGAAATATTTTTCTAATCTACACGATCTCTGGGTATTAGAAACCCAACAAGGGTAACATCAGAAAAGCGTATGAGCCCTGGCTGGGTAGCTCAGTTGCTTAGAGCATCATCAACATACACCAAGGTTGCGGGTTCAATCACTGGTCAGGGCACATTCAGAAATCAATCAAGGAGTGAATAAATGGAATAACAAGTTGATGTTTTCACATGCTTCCCCTCCCTCTCCCCTTCTCTCTCAAGTCAATAAAAATAAATATCAAAAGTATAGTATTCCTCTCCCTTTCTATTGTCAAAGTTAGCATGTACAAAACACTTTAGACCTCTTCCAGAGAGCTTTACAGGAGAACTATTTTGTGTACTTAAAGAAACATCACCTAATATTTTCAAAATTTGCATGGGGTGTTAGGTAATGTAAAAGCTGAAAGTGTCGGATCTATAGAAGCACTTTATTCAATCTGTGAACAATAAATCAGAACGCTGAGCAATTACAAATAGGCAAATATTTTCTATGACCAAAAAAATAAATAAATAAATAAATGTCATTTCAGTGTGGATTTGCATAAAATGTGGATCAGAATAAAAAGCAGAAGAGACTTAGCAGTCACAGAACTGGTAACTAAAGCAGAGGAGAGCTCTAGCTACTGGGAAGCGCCAGCTACAGGCGAGCACTTTGTGTTTCCTAGAGAGATGCGTGCTAGTCCTTGCTTCCATGTGTCTGGTTCTTCTGCCTGGAAATCCCTTATCTCACTGACTTCTTGGTGGACCCCTCCTCTTCTTAATTCCTGCAAAGATGCACATCATTCAGGCAGATGTCCTAGAGCAGCACCTCCAGTCCACTTCTATGCAAATCTCCGATACTTTGCATCTACTCTATCATAACACTGTTTGAACCGTTGCTTTACCAACCAATATCCCAAACTAGACTATAAATTCTCAGGGCAGGGGCTCTTATCTTCCCTCTGTAGAGACTGTGCCCCACCAACAACTGGCACAGTGTGTGCTCAGTAGATGTTTGAAAATTGCAGTAGTCTTGATTATCTTTGAACAAGGGACCCAGTGCACAAATTTGTGCATCTTGGAAGGAACTGTGGGCCATGAGGCTGTGGTAGGCACAGGGGCAGATCTTGGCCCCTCCTCCATGCCCCTGCCCAGCCCCTCCCACTGCGGCTCCTGGTCCCCTGTCTGCCAGCAGCCCCGCTCCTGCCACTGCTCTCATGCGCTGATGGCGCCATCCCTGCTTGCACCTGCTGATGGCGTGGAGTGATTGGGGCTGGTGCCAACAGAGGGTGTGAGTGGGGCTGGTGCTGTCAGCAGGTGTGAGCAGTGGCTGCTACCCTGATCACCCCTCAGATGCAGGGAGAGGTGGAGAAGCCCTCAGGGGTGATCAGGGTCGGCAGCCAGTGCTCGCACCCTTTGATGGCACTGAGTGATGGGGGCCAGTGCTGGGCACCTGCAGTGGGTGTAAGTGGTGGCTCCAGTGCCAGCAGGAGGTGTGAGTGCTGGGCAGGACTGTGGTGCACGGGAGCAAAGAATTTTCAGTAAACACCAGAGGCTTGCCCCAATGACAGCAACTGGTGTCCCACCTTGGTCTGGTGCCCCCACTCATCTGCTCCACCATCCTGCCATGGGCAATGCCCTACATGTTTTGCACATGCCCCCTAGTGGTCAACACACGTCATAGCAATGAGTTGTTCAGTTGTTTGGGTTGTTGTACCTTTGGGTCTATTTACATGTTAGTCTTTTATTATATAGGATTCCTAATAGTGGCGGGAGAGTATCTGTTACATAATATATGCTCAAAAATTAAATACTTAAGTATGGAGGTTTTTGATTAAATAAGAAAAAGGAGTAATAGATGCAAGTCTCATATTTCAAACTTCATATTTGATTTAAAAATAGAAAATTCTAGTCAATCTTTACAATAGAACAGAGAGCTCATTTGTGAGCAGGTCAGGCTAGTGAATTCCCTAAACTGACTGAGAGTGTTTGCTTGAGGTTCTAGTACAGTCTGGGAAATGAAAAGTTTGAGCAGCCTATGCAAAAAGAACATTCACCCTTATACCTGCAGAACGGCTTGTTCTCTGATAATAGCAGTAGCACCGATAGATGTGACACTAGTTAACAGATCTATGAGTCTGATGTTAGAGGGTGACAAAATTCATATCTCTATATATTGATTTTGAGTTAGTACCTACAAAATCTTGCTGGCTGCATTTCTTGTGCAGTTAGGAATGAAAGCCTGAAAGGTATTTGACTCTAAAAAAGAAACAAAAAACAGTTTGCCAAGAGGACCAGGGATCTGGAAGAAAGGAAGGTGCTTTGGAGATGGGTCCTCAATAAGGAACTATAATTGTTATGTTATCTCTATATTCGGTACCTTCTGGAGGAGCGAGAGTAATGTGCTGCACCATTATTTAAACTCTTCTTATTAAATTTCACATTAACTGTACTTAGATAATAAAAATCTGGTTTGCAAAAATAACAAATAATGCAATTAGAGACTATGTAAGAAATTAGATTTTAGAAACAAAAGGCCATATGGCTCAACATCTCTGTTGTTATTTACTAATTTATGAAATATCTAGAATACACATGTAGGTGACTATGTGGGTGGAAAATTGAGAAAATATATTTTTACTTTAATGTTTATTACTTTATGAAAAAATACAAACATTTATTACACATTGCATATATATATATATATTAAGATTTTATGTGGTCATCTCTACTTATCAATACATATATCACTATGCAATAAAGTTTCTTGGAAAATAATATGGAATTAGTAGCTAAAACAATATAATGGAGGAAATCAGGCATCAAGTAGTAAAACCAAGTTTTATCAAAATACATTTTTGTCTTTATAAAATTATTTTTATCATTTATATTCTTTGCTTTTACAACTTGACCAAGTGGAAGAAATTCAGGGTTATATTACTTTTACATTTAAAATCTTATTAGTAATCATCTGCATATAGATTATTACTGTGGCAAGTCAAGTTCTCGAAATTAAAAAGGAAAACCAATTCTTCGCCATACTTGTTAAAATGATATCAGGATTTTTTGGTATTTTTTTCTGTGTGAGTTTGCTTTTTTAGTGATAGGCAATCTACCCATGCCTCACATAAAGAAAATGATAATGGCAGGAAGGGAGGGGAGAGACTATTAAAAGTAAGAGTATTTGGGCCCAGCTGGCATGGCTCAGTGGTTGAACATCAACCTGTGAACTAAGAGCACCCCCCCCCCCCCATTCAATTTCCAGTCAGGGCACTTGCCCAGGTGGCAGGCTCAATACCCAGGAGGGGGTGTGCAGAAGGCAGTTGATCGATGATGTTTCTCTCTCATCGATGTTTCCATCTATCTTTCTCCTTTCCTTTCTCTTTAAAATCAATAAAAACATATTTTAAAAAAGTATTAGTACTTGGGAAAAGGAACATGGCAGGAAGCAATGATCAGACGGAAGACATGGTATAAAACTTAAGATCCAGGAGACTTTTATTTCTGAACAATTTATTACTTTCTTGGGTCGCCACATAAAATACACTTACGTAAAATAGTTCACTAATGTATTACTTGTACTTAAAGATTAAGGGGACATATTCTTGGAGCCAAGACAGATTACATCTCTTCTATGTTATTTCCACCATGACTCATAGGATAGTTTTATGAAATTTGTCATTGTTTAGCAACCATTTATGAGATGGAGAAAGAGTTCTGTGGCGAGACACCTGTATTTGAACACATGCATGTATAAAAGTGGTGTCACAGTAGAATGACTTTTAACTTGGCAAGCTCAGATTTCCCTTAAGTCACACTGTTAGTGACATGTTGTGGGGCAAGCTGCAGTTCAGAGCACAGCATAGAACCAAACCGCCTTGGGTGGATGCCCAGGGCTATCTGTTATTGCCTCTAGATCTTGGACAATTCCCCTGGTCTCTCTGAATCTCAAATTTGTCTGTAACATGTGGATAGCAATAGTAGTTCCCAATACATAGCACTGAAATGAGACGATCTGTATTAAAATGTGCAAAACAGTCTAGAAGACTATGGATGAATGTTAGAATTGACCGCACTTGTGCAAAGATAATCCTGGTAACTTCAGACACCTTTTGATGGGGAAACACATCACAATATCTCATGTTAAAGCTGCAGGATGCTTGCAGACTTTTTAAAGGGTGGCAGAAAGGAATAAGTCACTAGTGTAGATTGACTATTAGGGCATAAAAAGAAGTATACTTTAACAGGAGAAGATACAGAGAAGAGAAATAAAACAAGGAGAGTGTAGAGGAGAAAATTCATGAGCATTGGAAGGAAGTTAAGGGTTCATTTAGTGAGTTAAAGGAGTTATGGGGAGTAAAAAAGTAGGAAATAAATTTAGAGCTGAGTTTAATTTCCCCCTCCCATTTACATGAAAGGGACTTGTGCATGGAGAGGAGATCTATAAATGAGGAGTGTGCCCATCCTTTTCTGATGAGAAGTCAAGGGACCCCTTCTGACGAGGCAGGAGCATACAGAGAAAGGCCCATGACATTGGGAAGAAGAAACGTGAAGTCTTCTGACTTCTGCGGGGGATTTCTGCAGACTGTCAGCAGGGAGGGGCTGCAGGGAGGAGTGTCAGAAGACAGTTCCTTGGAATTTTGTGAGTCTGTCCTAACTTGCCTTGCAGAAAGTCAAGCTCAAATGCTTAACCTCCTCCAGGTAATTGCAAGTTGGATGCATTTTAGAAGAAGAGTTTGACATTTTAAAAGCTGGAAATCTGATCATTTGACCCAATTTTACAAGGTAAATTCATAATAACCTAGTTGTGCTGTTTCGTGGAAGCTTCATTGAAATAGGTCATCTTTATTTCTCTTGGCTACCAGGAGGCACAAACACATTTATCCGCTAACTTTCTTCTACTGTGCGCATAATCATATGCAGCCCTCCTCTGAGCGGCCCAGGCCCCACAGCCCTTCACTCTGGTGGGGAGCGGTGTGTAACGTTTCTCTAGGAACATATTCGGAAACTAGTTTTCTAAACAAAGGAACAGGTCACCAAGTCAACTATTGTGGTTAACATCAGATTAAGAAATGGGAAACAGCTTGATTAGTAAATCCAAATAGAAGTCACCAGTTTCTTAAAAGGAAAATAATTTATATTCCAATTCACTTAACATTAAAAAAAGGCGTGTCAGTTGATTAGTTTATCAATTCAACTATAATATTACAGAGGCAGTGTTGGGTTCCCAAGTTACATTTAAAAAATACTATAGTTGTTGACATTACCTAAGTTAGACTTCTTTTTCCTTCTGCTTTTTCCTTCCTTGTTGCAGAAACGAAAGGTTTCCGTTAGCTCACTGCACACTAACCAGGAGCCTCGTTCACAAGCCCTTTGCTCTCTTCAAGTTAACACCCATGCTTTGTGACTATTTTAGCCACTAATCCTATTCCTCCGTGTACACAGAGTTGTTTGGTATTTAGATACCAAACAGTAGAGTAGGGCTGGGAACAGATGCTATTCCATATTATTGGCAATACAGGTCATAATGTCTGAACCCAAAGACATCATTCTAATCAGTGGTCAGCAAACTCATTAGTCAACAGAGCCAAATATCAACAGTACAATGATTCAAATTTCTTTTGAGAGCCAAATTTTTTAAACTTAAATTTCTTCTAATGCCACTTCTTGAAAATAGACTCGCCCAGGCTGTGGTATTTTGTGGAACAACAACACTCAAGGGTCCCACTGATTCTAATGATGCATGTTTCATTCTTAGCAAAGGGATAAAAGGAAAGGGCTTAGGCAGGCACACACTTATGATACTTTGAGTTATAGTTCTGAGTAGCTACCAAGTTATTTATGAGAGAGGCTGAGCCTTGATGGGTAGCATATGATTTCATTTAAGATGAATGTCCAGAAGAGGTAAATCTATAGGGTCAGAAAATAGATTTGTTCTTGCCCAGGGGAGGGAGGTAGAGGGACTGAGGGTGGCTTAAAGCCTGTAGGACTTCACTTAAAGGGATGGGGAAGTTCTAAAATTAATTTGGTGTTAATTGTACAACTTTGTGGATACTAAAGTTTTTGAATTGTACCCTTTAAATGAGTGAATTGTATGACATGTGAATTACATCTCAGATCTGTTTGGAAAGCTTACAGATTGCTTGACTTCACTTCCATAGTCTCTGAATTGGTATGTATGAGGAGTCGTCTAAGAAATGATATTTCTAGTGAATTTCTAGGACTTGCCAAGTTACATTTGCCAAGGATGCCCAAGGACCATAACTGAGAACCCCTGCATTTGGAGATGTATAACCTTAGCTGCCTATTAGGATTACTGGAGAGATGAAAAAAGCCGATGCCCAGGATTAAATCAGTATCAATTAGGGTGGGGTCCCAGTGCTTTCTAAGGCTCCTCAGGTGATTCAAACCAATGTGCAATAGAGTACAGAATCCTGGAAAAACTAACATCAGTAATTATGAGAGATGACGAGCAAAATGCATAAGGAAGAGAGGTCCGAAGTCTAGCTCAGAAGTACCTACACCTCACAATATTTCAAACACAAAATTAGTATAAGTGGAAGCTAAGAAAATAATTCAAACACTATGTTGACAAATACATGGCATTGCCCCTCCAGCTCTCACTCAGAGTACTAACCTGTCTCAAATGCAAAAAAAATCCAACACATTCTTAAGGTACCCACTCACAGGTACTCCAGATTCTTTTCATTGTTCATTTCCAAGATCCTATAGGGGCTCTTACGTAAGTGTTCCCGCACTAGAGTAGTGGCTGATTCTGCTACAAAAAAAGTAAATTCCTGTTATATTCTTTAAAAAACAAAAGTTTCAGTCAAAAACTTAAAGCAGTTATAAATACTAGCTACGATCATGCCCAGTTATCATACTTTTCTAGGTGTTCACCCCAGGAACGCAGCCCAAACAAAGATGTAGTCAGATCGTCCAGGCCAGCGACTCGCTTGGCTTGACAGTGGCAGGCTGGAAGGCCAGTCTTGGGCAGGAACAAATTCCAAGGACGTGGGGATGAGGCGGGATTTGGCCCTCAAACCTAGCATGAAGGCACCGTTAAGGCATGTCGTTCAGACAAACAGGCTGGGAGCAAGCAGGCGAGTTAGGTCAGTAACAAAACTAGTGTGTGCAGGCTGGCTCATGGGAAGCCCTGTAGAGCCGGAGTCAGTTCTGCAGGTGTGAGGAAGGCAGTGGGAGGTCAGGTGCTCTGAAGAGTCCCCAGTTTGCCCCAAGCTCCCCTTAATTCTCTGCCTCCCGACCTTTGCCATTTTTTCTTAAGGTTGGTCATCTGCCAATTGCTATTTTGATTGAAAGAACAAGAAAAAAAAAAAAGCCATCCTGCTTGTGGAGTTGGCTAATACAGGATTCTTACCTACAAAACTTGAAAATCCAATGTTTTTCAAGGATTCAAATTATTTTGGTTTCTGAAATAATTAGGTAAATCATGAATGTAAAATGTAATCATAGTCTCGAGATTCAATTATATCAGCCGTTTCCTGCATTTAGGTCTAAACATAAACTTGAAACAAAACAACAGCAATAAAAGCCTAAAATATTCTCTTTTTTCCCCCCTTTCCTTCAACATGTTTACTTTCCGTAATGTTCTCTGCTCCCTGCTGTTTCTGGGTTTACCACATAGATCTGTATAATGATGAAATACTGGAAGTGCAGTTTAAAAGCACTTGGTTAATAGAACAACAGCTAAATAATATTAATAATACTTCTGAACATTAAAATTGGGAAAAATCTTGCTGAAATAACACCAACACACGTGTTTCTTAAACTAACCTTCATTTGGGCTCCTTAAATGTTCCTACTTTGACTGCACTGACATATCTGGACAAACTGCAGCCCTGGAGTGAGTGAAAACTGTTAGTGAATAAAAAATGTTCGTCTGGCTGGAGGTCTCAGTGGTTGAGCACTGGCCTGTGAACCAGTAGTTCTGGGTTGGATTCCCAGTCTGGACACATGCCTGGCTTACAGGCTCGATCCGCAGAGTGGGGTATGCAAGAAACAGCCTCATCATCACTATGTTTCTCTCTTTCTCTCCCTCTCCCTTCTTCTCTGTAATCAATACAAATATATTTTTAAAAATTCTAAATTGACAAGGTAAAGGACAAGATAAGCACTATTTTATTATAAAAATGATTTACAGGAAAAGTAAATAACTTTAATTGTATGCTGTACTTTAAAACAGTAAATAAAGTGATATATTTAGAATTTTAAAAAGTCCTCAAAAGGAAAAAGAAGTCATAGGAAGCATCTAATCGGCTGATATTGTCTGGAAAATTTATTTATATTCTGAATCAGTAAGTGTCCAGAAATATTTTATTTTTATTAAATTGCATTTCCTTGTGTTCAGTACCACCCTCATATCCTGACTATAGTATGGAGTCAGCCTGCTGATCTCAGAACCAGAGAAGTTTAAAAATATCTTCGCTTGGCATTTTCTCCCCAAGCTTTATCTCTTCTCTCCTCTGCATCCTTCTTTATGCATGTTTTTGTTCTTGGCCCGTTTCCCTGGCAGTCTCCCTTTCCTCACGTTCGCTTTCTGTTGCCTCGTTCCCAGGGTGAGACCATAGTCTTCCTGAGCAAATTGATAATCGTATTGAGATTAGGGATTTGGACAGCAACCTGCACTGAAAAAGTCCACAGAGCCATACAGCACAACTTATTTTCCATGATGAGTGCTCTACTATTCTATTTTTTGTCATTTGAGTAATTTGTGATGACAAATAGGGCAATTGTGCTAAAGTCACCACTCCCTGCAAGTACCCTCTATTCAACCTCACCACCTCCCTCTCTCCTCAACTGCTTTTTCCCAAAAGACTCATGAGGGAGTCAGAGCATTTAAAAAACATTATTTAGCTTCAGGGATATAAACAGGATATGATCAAAAATTCCTTCCTAATTGCCCCCAAATTTTAAAATGTCCTATCTTCACTACATGAAGAGGTATTACCTAGACTCCAATATTCTATTAGGAAAAAAAAAAAACTAGGAAAATGCTGTGTGAAATTTTCTGTGCAACTGACTGCGATATGATAAGGATGGATTTTTTTGTGAGTTCAGCCTCTAAGAACCACACAATGTAGATATCATTGAGAAATGTAAAGATGTTCATTTAATGAGAAATATACCTTACACAGTGCCTGGGACACAAAATACTCAATAAAATTTTAATTTTTAAAATTTTCTCCTTCTTTTTTCCCAGCCTTCCGTCAGAATATTGCCTGAATCATGCAAACCAAAATCCAATCATGCTACTCTCTGCTTTAAATGTTTTTCAAAGGCTTTCACCACCTACAGTAGAGTTTGAGGTACCTTCTTTGGCATGTGCTTAATTTTGAACTTCCAATTCTTATTCCTAAGATTATTAAGAAGCAAAAAAAAAAAAAAAAAAAAAAAAGAAAGAAAAAGGAAAAGATAAAAAATTGATTACAAATTCTTTCGGAACATAGGAGGTTTATTATCCTCTCTGAACTTTTACACAATGTTCCTTCTTCCTGGAATGCTCATTCCTTGCCTTTGTGGTCACTACCCCTCCCCCACACCCCCACCTTTCTTATTCTTCCAGATCTACATCAAAGTCATTTCCTTAAAGATGTCTTCCCAACAACTCTTCCTCAGACACTTCTCCCTCCATCTGAGTTTGGTACCCCTACCAGGTAAATCTGGTCCTACTATCATACCACATTGTGCATATTTTACTGCTGCTCTTGTCTCATTGCTTTCTTTCTCTTTTTTAATCCTCACCAAGGTCATGCTTACAGAGAGGAAGGTGGAGGGAGGGAGGGAGGGAGGAAGAGAGGGAGGGAAGGAGAGAGAGAGGGAGACAAGCAGACAGACAAACAGACAGACATTGATTGGTTAGCTTTTGTAGGTTTCCCAACTGGGGATTGAAGAAAATCCAGATATGTGACCTGAAGGGAAATTGAACCAGCAACATTTCTGTGCTCAGGATGACACTCAACTAACTGAACCACTTTGGCTGGGTTCATTGCTTTCTTGATGGCCTCCTATGAGTTGAGGGTGGAGACACTGTTCTTTAATGCTATGTCTCCATGTACCTCAGACCTAACTTAAACATTCTTGTTGACTAGGTAGATGCTGACCTGTGTGCTGTGGTAGAAGGTTTAAAGAACATAGGCTAAACTCAGAAACTATTTCTGAATTAGAACCCATAGAATTATTTTAAATTATGCTACTTACATATAGGTTTCTTACATGTATGCTAGTATATATTTTCTTTCAACATTTGAAAATTGAGAGGTTATATAGATTTTGTCTTTTGCTAAGAGAGGGGCGATAAAGATAATACAAGTAAGAGAAATTATAACTCTTAACTTAGTAAAAACAAAGGATAAAGATTAGCATTATGCTTCAATGAAGTATTACTGCATTGCCTTTGGCCTTTTAAGCCATTTTTCCAGATGAGTGATTCTGGGATACATTAAATCTATAATCTCATGATAGCACCACTTAGCAGGGTTTTCTTTGTTTTTTTTTTCCCAGTGCTTTATAAACTAAGTGACTTCCACTTTCCACAAGGCAAAAATAAAAATAAAAATAAAAATAAAAATGAGGTCACGGATGAATAGTGAACCCAGTTCCCATGAGATGGGTTCTAATTTGGTCTGTTAGCACTTGACCCTGTTGACTTCTCCATGTTAGTGGTTGTGGGTATTGTGTGTAACTTTTATGATAAAAAACAAAACTGTGGTATCATTGAACTAATTAGACAAGAGCACAATTAGAAATGAGAGCTCTTCAGTTTCCTAACAGCTAATGGTAGAAAATGAAGTACAATAAATATACTCCAACTTTTGATGAACTTTATTTTTTAATTACCAGATTTGAATGGTCTTCCATAATGTGACAACTATTCTGTTGATCATAAGAGTAAAAAGTACTCCTCCTTACTTTTATGAATGAATTTCCCCTTGAGTAATTTAAATTGCTCAAATGGCTACCCAGAATAATGTTGGCAATGCTACATCTCTCTCTCTCTCTCTCTCTCTCTCTCTCTCTCTCTCTCTCTCTCTCTCTCCCTCTCTCTCTCTCTCTCTCTCTCAGTATATTATATATATTCATGTGAGGCATGTCTACTTTACATTTTTATTTCACTTTTGTTAGATTGAGATGAAGACAATGAAATGCTGGGAAGAGACAGTGATTTCAAAGTATATACTACCCCATCAAATGCCCTGCAAAGAGTAGATTTAATTATTTATAGCCATTGATCGAAAACCCATTTGACATCACATTAATTCATTTTGTGCTCATTCCAGCATGAGATACTATAAAAAAGACTGACACATTATATTAAAATGTGCAATAGCTAGGAGACCATGCATGAGGAGTGTGTGATATTTCTTAAGCAATTCTATACTGCATGAGAGGTAATTGTATGTGCTAAAACCTCTTTTTCCCTCAATAAAATGGCATAAAATAAAACACAGGGGAGAACCACGAACAAACCACATGTGACAGTCAGGGTCTCTTTCTGTCTGCAGAGGGAATGGGGTGGGACCCACCTTGCTTGGAGGGAAGCAATCTGCAGTGAGGTACACAAATACCTCTGGACCTGCAGCCTGTCATTTCTATGTCTCTCCTTCATTCCTTTTCTTTTTCTGTCTTCTGCCTCATCATATTAGTTGGTGCTATTGTGAAACCGTTTTAAAATGCTGTGTTACAGGGGATCTAAGATAAGAGCATAATGGTAAAAGAGAGCATAATATTAAATGAAAGCATTTTAGAACCAGAGACACCTATGAGTGGATTTAAAATTTAAAAAGAAAATAGCATGCATAGTCTGACTATTCTTCGTGGGCTTAAAGCTTATTTTCTATAAAGTAAGAATTATCTTGGTGAAAGCAGATACATTTTTCATAGTGGGTATTGTAATTCTTTAGAAAACTACATGAAGAATTTGAGTTTTGTATAATTTCAATAACTTCATTTGTTAATTTATTTTTAAAAATATGTTTTTATTTATTTATTTTAAGAGAGAGAAAGGGAGGAAATATTGTTTGTCTCTTGCAGACACCCTGGCCTGAAACCTGGGCATGTGCCCTGATCTGGAATCGAACCAGTGACCTTTTGGTACATAGGACAATTCTCAACCAACTGAGCTACATCATCAGGCCTTTGAGGACCAGTTAGCCTAGCAATTTGATCACAATAGCATAGTAGTTCAATTTCTGTATCACACCCAGTAAAGTACTTCAGTAAACATTTTTCATATTAAAAAATGTATAAATGAAATGCCAAGCTACTTTGAATCACTGATGGAAAGTTTGAAAGTCCAAGAATTTGGTGAGTCAGTTAAAGAAAAACATAAGCTCCCCTTTTAAATAGAATATTGACAATTTATATAGACAACATGGAACTTAATTACTTCTTTTAATGTAGTGGGTTATTAAAATTTGAAGAAGAAAATGTAGTAAACTATGAAAATATAAGAACTTAATATTTTTTGTTTAAAAGCAAAAAACAAACTCTGATCAACCTGCAGACATGGGCCATCTTAACTCGAATTTGGTCAAGCTGTACAATTTTGCAAAAACTACATAGCAGGAGTAAAACACTGTACACTGTCCAATATAGTACTAGAAATACGATGCTTTCAGTTTACAAAGTTAGAAATCTCCCAGGACTTCAACATCTGGGACTCTAAATTATGAATAATGAGGTAGGAGTCAATAGAAATTTGTTTCTTTTGGTAAATATTTTTCATTTATAAAAATTCACCTTTCTTCCTTCCTCCTGACAATTATCTCCACATTGTGAAGGTGGTTCTCTTGAATATTTATTTAAAACTATGTATCTTAAATTGCAAATGATTTTTTTTTCAGTTGTGGAAATATGACCAATGTAGCCAATGTTTTAAAAATTATACGTCGTTTCCGAGTCCCGTGAGCCACTAAACAGAACAAAGCTTTCGTGCGGGGGATGTTGGCCCTGCCAGAGAGTACCAGGCATTTGGATGCTCTAGGATGTCCTTGTATCTGGTGACCACACCCTTCGGTCTATCATCTAGGAAGATGATACCTGACAGACCTGTTTCTACCCTGACATTTGTCTCCCCGTTCTCCCTCCTGCAGTTGCCAGAGGAGTTATGCGCAAGTCCTGCTCTCCTTATGTCTGGCTGGGTCCTCTGCTTCATTGTGGCCAGCAGTCCAGGTCTTGGGGAGTTGGGATAATGCCTCAGCCCCGCTCTGAACTTCCAGACTTAGAGTTCTGACAGCTGTCACCCAGTGGACCCTAGGCTGGCATAAGTTAGTCAGAGTTGTCCTTTCCTTTTTGAATCTTGCCCCTGAGTGGTGAGAGGGTAGCTGCTCTGTCTATACCTCCCCTGCTGATGACTGACAGAGCCAACTTCTTTTTCTGGTTTTCATTCCTGCCTTTGAGGAGGGGATTCGTCTTGAATCTGGACACTGTTTCTGAGCACCACAGCCCTTCTCCTAGAGCACTTTGGTGAATAATCTGCATCCTCTCTATTTTTATGGGGCCAATAGCTAGATATGCGGTTGACTCAGATGGTCCTTCCTTTGATCTTGAGCCCTTTAAAATGGATGACGACCAGAATCATGCTTCTCTAGACTTCAAAGCAATGATAAAACAGAATCCTTTGGACTCACCAGTCCCCTTGTCTCCTAGGAAATTAATGTTAATATTTCCTTGTATTGTGAGAAGACATAAAAGGCTTCCCCCTCCAGTTGATTCTGAGGGAAGACCTTGACAAAAATCCTTGAATGTGGATGGCCAGATACTCAAGGCACCAACCCAAGCTGGGTGTGCTGCTGATTTAGCACGCAGGTCAGCTTTATGTTAGAGAAGCATTCATCCCTGCCGCCTAGGGCTTCCCACACACATGGCAGGTTCTGGATGTGGCCTGCATGGTGTGCACTTGGGCCTGTCCCCTAACACATACAGTTTTTGTAACTAATGTAGTTCAGGTTGTCTTAGAATGATGCATATATGAAAGAAAAGAGTAAATTTGTCTAAGTCTGATCTCCTGCAAGTTGGCATCTTAGAAAAAGAGTTGCCTCCTACAAAGCACTATAGAGGGCAGTAATGACTTCCTGCTGGGAGCACATGTCGGCCACTAGGCTTGGGCCACAACTCCCCCATTATGCCAGGGCAGGGGTCAGGATGCCTGTTATGATGAATCCTGCTGGATTTCTATGTCTTGCAGCTGCAGTTTTAAAGCTTGGATGGCTGACCGTATGAAGGACTACACTTAGCCCCACAAATGCTGAGTTGGCAGGTTAGGACTGGAAACAAGATTCTGCGATGGCATACAAGTCTATTTTCTTGGCATATGATTCTTAGAAGCCCTCAGCAGAGCACATCTAGGAGGATTCAGATGTCTGGCCCTGTGAGCTGTCTGTGCGCTGCCCCAGGGTGTGATGGAGGGAGGGAGACTGGTATACTTGCTACTCATCCTGAGTCCATGGGCTTTGCCCAGTGAACTCCCCTCCAGCAGGTCAGATCTACACCCTGCTTCACTGATTCCCACTGAGAAAAATAACAAATGCTAAATAGTTTCTCAAAAAATGAGGCCATTTGTTCGATTCATTCTACCAATGGTTGAGTGTCTGCCTGTTGTGCATAGAGAATGTACTGGGATTGTCTTAATGATAAGAACAGATCCTGCTTTCATTTTTGCAGAGAAGCAGATCTATTTCCCAATCCTGATAATGAAAGGTATATGTGGTAGGAAAAAAAACCATAAAAGGTGTTATGAGAGTTATAGAGGGAAAATATTGTTTTTACTGGCAGTATCTTGCAAGGCTTTTGATGGCTTTAAAGATAATTCTAATTTAAGTGTTTAAAAGCCACCTAAATGGCATTGTACCTGGAAGTGGGAAAGCAAAGGGGAAGAAAGTGGGAAGAGTTTGGCCAATGTTTATGGGAGGCACAGTAGGAAATTGATTTTGAAAGACAAGTTGTTTTAAGACATAGAAGGCTTTGGATGCCTGGCTAAATCACTTACATTTTATTGGAATTAGTCCCCAGGAAGATTAATTTGGCAATGGTGTATAAAATGTTTGGCATAGGAAGATATTTCATAAGGCTGAGAGAATCTAGGGCCTAGATTCTAGGTGAAAGATACTAACTTGGTATGCCCATTGGTTTGAATAAAGTACAAATATATATATATATATATATATATATATATATATATATTTATATATATTTATATAAAAGGCTAAGTGACTTTCTGACCTCCCGACCAGCTGGTATTTATGACACGCACTAACCAGCAGGGGGCAGATGCTCAATGCAGGAGCTACTGAGCTGTGGTGATTTGGCAGCAGCAGTTCTTGGGTGAAGCATCCCAGAACAAGAGAGGAAGAAGCCTGATTCCTTGCGGGGCTGCGCAATTCCACCTTTGGCCGTGGGTTATGTTGTTCGTGGGGCACTGTCGGCCCCAAATCTGGTTTACTGCACACTTGCATTTGTGTTCCACACCCTGTATGACAGCAACTTTGCAGAGTGCCCTCTTGCACTCCGGGACCCCTTGGGGTTGTCAGAGAGCTGGTTTCGGCCCAATCCCCACAGGCCAGACCAAGAGACCCCACATGCCAGAGGAACTCTGTTCACTTTGAGATGCCCTTTGAGCCACAGTGCTGTCCAGGTGCAGCTGGCCGGGGTGGGACCACAGGAGGTTGGCTCCAGGGCATGTCTGGCCCATCTTGCCCAGTCCCACTCTGCTGGCTAGACCCAGGAGTGCTTGCATTAGTCCCTGCACTGGAGCCAGTTCCACAGGCTGAAATACCTGAGCATGAGTTTTCTTTCATTTCCCACCTGCCTCCCCCTCTCCCCCCAGCTCACTCCAGAGATGCTATTCAAGCTGTGGTGCCAACCCAGGAATTCTAATTAATTTCCTTTCAATGTGCATGAATCTGTGCACTGTGCCACTAGTCCTATATAATAATAGTGTAGTATGCAAATTGTCCCCTTGACTCGGAGTTATCCAGAAGTTCAACCAGGGGACAGGGCCAGTTGGGGGAAGAGAGGGAGGCCCCGGTGGCAGCAGGTAGCCAGGGGAAGGGGAGGGAGTAACCAGCTGGCACCTGGCAGCCACTAGGGACCCTACCAGTGCAGGAATTTTGTGCACTGGGCCTCTCATAGGGGAATAAAATCCAACCTATAAGCAAGGCTATGAGAGGCACTGTTTGACATACAGAGCAAAACAGTATATTGTTAAGGTTGAGCAGGACAAGATGATAATGGCCATACTCAGAGCAGTGCAACAAGGTATATAAATATATCAAACTTATAGGTATAAATTGGTAAGCTGTCTTGACTTTGTGCTTATACCACTTAAATTTGTGATTTTGAATATTTATATGAATTAGTGGGTCAACAAACTTGCAAAGACATTCATTATAAAACCATACCTGCCTTTGTCATTTTATTATTTCTGCTCTGTTTCCAAAAAGGATTTGATATACTTATGAATAAAGAAAAATCAAAACATCATTAATGTGAGAATAAAGGGTCAATGAAAGTTAATATGATTCAGGACAAAATGTGTCCTTGTGATTTCAGGTAGCCAAGAAAAATCTTTTTAAGATAAATTATAATCCTCAGCAGCAAATTCTTTGAAATTTTTTTTCTGACATGAGTGCTATGAAAATATATTACTCATTATAAAAAGGACGTTGAACAAAATGGACATCGTTGCCTGTCAATCTGAGGCTCACAAAAGGCAAAATGGTTCTTCATATAATCACTTCATACAGTAACCTTTCACAAACACCAGGAAAGCAAAGCCAGTAACAACTCTATGAAACTACTTATGTGGTAAATTACTCCATGTGCACATTATCTGATATGATTTGATAAATGAGTCAAGTTTAAGGACACACAGTGCCTTTCAAAATCTGATCCTCACCATCACTTGCTATGCCTGTTGGAAACAAGGGATTCAGCCCAGTGAATCATCCCTCTGGAAATAGACTTTTAATATGACTCCAAGTGATGCGTGTGTGTGCCCAAAATTTGAGAACTAATGATCTTGAGAAACAACTCAAGAGCTTGTCTCAATCTCTTTGCAATGTGAATTTCCTTAGATAAGATTTTAATAGAAACATGAACCAGTGTCTTTATCACAAGCTAACATGTTTCTAAAAGTTAGGTTCACGCTATTTTTGACCAAGCTGAGATCTATAAGCTTTGGATGGCGAAGCTGGCTTTGTGTTCTCAAGAGCTCGCCTTGTATGCTCACCCGGTGGGCACCATTTCTCTGTGGCCAGCTGGTGTCCTCTGTGGACTTCCCACTGGGCAGTACCCTGGCCAGGCATGGCAGGAGTAAATAAGATGTGCCTTTCCTCACACACTTCCAGATTCTATTGGACAATTACAGGTATCACAGTGCAGAAGGAAGAAAATGGAACCTCAGTTATTTGAAAGAAAAAAATCGGTTTCAGATGTAAACTTCTCTACTTTTGACCAGTCAATAGCAGTTGATCAGCCTTATACACACATTTCCAATCCCTTGTAAAAATGTGTAGGTAAATACACTGAATGGCCAGATAATTACGATCTCTGAATACATAGTAATCTGCCCACTCAGTATATATATTAGAGGCCCGGTGCATGAATTCATGCATGGGTGAGGTCCTGCCAGCCTGGCCAAGGGAAGAGGACATGGGCAGTTGGCCAGCCTGCCTGTGGTCGAACTCCTGGTTGAGGAGACAATTTGCATATTAGACTTTTATTATATACACTGAGTGGCCAGATTATTATGATCTCCGAATGCATAATAATCTGGCCACTTAATATAAAGGAGCCAGTGGAATTTGCATACAGAGGGTTTTCCTCTAATTCTAGCCTCTCCCGAGAGAATACTGCCCTACTTTCCTACCACGAGGAGCAGTCTCCAACCTGGCAGCATCTTTGTACGAAACCCAAAGAGAAAGCAGCCTGGGCCAGATTCCTTGCTGTCTGCATTCAAAGTTATCAGCGTCCCAGAAGAGTTGAGGGCATTGAATTCCTCCCTCTGGAAGCCTTGTTGAGGTATCCAAGGTCAGCTTTTAATTTGTTTCTGACTGCGAAAGGGCAAGAGGATTTCATTACACCATCCTGGATTTTCCACACAGGGCCATGCAGATGTGTAAAGACTTGTTTTCCCTACAATGGGAAGTAATATTTAGCTTTGCTTATTGTATTTAGGTCAGGTTGATGCCTCATATATCCAGTTAGTGCTCATAATCAATTATTATTATTTTGATAGAAATATCCTAAAATTTCTGACAAAACTGAGCTCGATTTGATCTGCCTAGTGATTATGGAAACAAAGCTACTTTTGTTTCTTTGTAAGAAAAAATGACTAACTGGTCACAGACCATGATGAGCGTGGGGCTCAGGAAGTTTATATATAACTTCTGACTCCATCAAAGACCTGCATGTACAATAACTACATTCTGTTTCTCTAGGGGTAACACAAAAAATAATATGTTAGTGCTTTAAAATAGTTGTTGAATAACCCTTTTGGTATGAGTAGTATCTGGCTCAATAAATATGAAGTAGAATTTTCCTTTCATAGATTGTACATTTGTCAGATATATCATCTCTCACATCTTTACATGGCAGTGACATTGAATGTAAGGCATTTTTACATTATTCTGAAATGATGCAATATTCTTTTATTCTTTTTTTTCTTTTAGAATTTTGGGAGCTGTCATTTATTTTCTACGGTATTACTTCTCATACCCTCCCTGTTTCTCACATCTTTTTATGTTAGTACAGAATTTTAGAATGCATGTGCCTGACTTAGGTTGTGCTATCTCTGTTTTAAAGTTTAAATTAATGTTGCGATCATTTATATGTATATGTTCTTGTCTAGCATAAAGACATTAATGCTCAAATTAAACAGATAAGGAACACATCCATAGTAGGATCTGTAAGCAATTTGACAAATCCAATTTAATGTAGAATAGATTACATTTCAAGTCAGATATGCCAGCAGGCATCCGGCACCTGGGCCAGTGGGAAATGCATTTGCTTATGGCATTTTGCCTTAATCAAAGCGATATTCCTTAGATTATCTCGTTTGATCCCCTCAATATTAAAAAAAAAACACAAAAAACATGGCCAATAAAATTGCTCTTAAAGCACAAAGCATAGGATGTTCAAGGATCCTGGTGGACAAACTAGCAGTTAAGAACTCAGGGCCTACAAGTTGGACCTGGGCTGCAACCTATTAGCTGCATGACCTTGCAGAAAGTTAACTATTTACTCTTTAACTTGCCATTTCTTTATTGATAAAAGGTGGGGTTAAGGTGTGAGGAATAAATGAGATGCTCTATGTACTTTTGTAAATGAAGATAGGATTTAGATTGAAAGCAAGGGAAAGGATAGAATGATTGGCTCATACAAGGTATAGAGCTGGCCTAATGGAATACTAGAATTAAGGACCACTTAGATGCTTAAACCTTACAGCACTTCCTCTCTCCAACTCTAGTCCCCGCTTCTCTCTTGTGTATACATCTTGATGAGGTGAAGCGTATAGGCATTTGCATTTCCAAGGATCACACTTTTGCAGTTTCATTGTCAGGAAGGATAAAGTCCTTTCTTCTATGTCCAGATTGGGAAACATTAGAGTGTTTTGATTGCTTCTATCCTTTGCCAATTTCTGAAGTGTGTGTGTGTGTGTGTGTGTGTGCGTGCGTGTGTGTGTGTTTTGCATAGCTCAGTGACCATGCCTTTAGGTAGCATGCCCAAGTTCTAAGACTGCACTCCTAGCATAGCCACACAATTAGGAAAGCATTTTGCACAGGGAGGTGGGGAGAGGTCTGCCTAAAATTTGATGAAAATGAAGCAATAACAACCAGTGCAGTGAATGAAGGGATGGTGCCTGGCTTACAGAAGCACTTCATACCCCATGGGTTGCTTTTATTACTTAGTTGTTGTTATTGTTAGTAGTAGAACTGCCTCCTGTGTCCTGTCTGGAATGTATCCAGTGTCCTTTCTACCATAGCCTCAGATCCAAGAAAAAGTGACTGCCAACAACCGGCAAAATTGCCCAGTAGGTAAACGATCTTCTCCAATTTCTCTTTATCTTTCTGCCAAGGGTCACTCACCAGGCCTGCTTGGCTTCAAATATCTCAGACTTCAAAATTACTTCTCCCACTATCATAGGTGATGGAACAACTCACATTTAAATATGATGGATCTCACTAGCCCTCAGTAAGATTATTTTCTATTCAAGAGACATTCATGAATCCTGCAGAAACTTTGGCTAAGAATATATTTCTGAATTTGAAAGGTCAATAGTGAGCATGGTGACTGTCCAAGTTTTTTTTGCCTACCACGGCCACTGCCCCCTCCCTATAACACAGGATCTCCTCACATCTGTTCTTCCTTCCCCTGGTCTCCTTCCACTACACAACCAAGGATCAGTACCTTCACCACTTATTTCATGAAAGGCTAGCGCCCCAGTGAGTGACATTCGTGCACTTGGTGGGGAGGTCCCTGAGCCCTGCCTGGGCCCTCTTGCAGACACCCTAGAGGGATATATGACTGTGGCTATATTCTTAACAAAAGTTTCTGCAGGATTAATAAATTTCTCGCAGTCCAGTCTGGGACCCCTCATTCCTTGCCGCCACCAGCAGCAGAGGTGGGAGAGGCTCCCACCATCTCCACTGCACTCACCAGTCAGGAGCCCAGCTTCTGGCTGAGTGGCACTCCCCCTGTGGGAATGCATTACCACCAGGAGGTAGCTCCTGCGTTGAGTACCTTCCCCCTGGTGGTCAGTGTGCATCATAGTGACTGGTTGTTCCACAGTTGGGTTGATTTGCACATTAGCCTTTTATTATATAGGACTAGGGGCCCAATGCACAAAATTCGTGCACTAGGGGTGGGTGGTCCCTCAACCCAACCTGCCCCCTCTCCCATACTGGGAGCCCTCAAGGGATGTCCAATTGATGGCTCACCCCCAGCCTCACCAGAGGCTTTAGGCCTTGGGCACCCAGCCATTGCCCTGCTCAGCTCAGCCCTGGTTGCCTGTGACCACCCGGCCCCAGGGGCTGGGTGCTCACCACCACTTCCCCTCACAGTACCCAGGGGCTGGGCGCTCGCCACCACTGCCATTTCATCTCCACCCCTGGGGCCTGGCGTTCATGCCACTTGGCCCCACCCCCACTCCTGATTGGCTGGTAGCATAGCCAATCAAGAGTGAAAGCATGGTCAAATTTGCATGTTTCTCTTTTATTATATAGAATAAGTACATGCTGACACAGTCAATATCTTTTCAGAACCCCTGGGA